>CM060902.1:660013699-661448074 GCA_030737815.1 Allium fistulosum
GTTCTTAGTAAATATGTGAGTTTTTCCATACAAAAAATAAAATATTTTGGTACTTTCACTATTAATCAAACTCGGGATCTCTTTGCCTTTTCTTTTCGGTTTTTGAAATCAATATTAAAATATGATGTTTGAGACATGTTTTGACTAGGGAAATTCTCATATGGAAGATGTTAGGCCTCCTATCATTGAAGAAGGACCATCAAAATATGGAGAAGTAAAATGTAATGGACGAATAACGAATGTAAGCAGTTTTTGGAAATAATCATGATATGTTTAAACATATTATTCAACCGCGTGAGTTCCAAAACAGAGCTAGTGAGGATAATGTATGCAATTCATTACCTGTTCTAGAAGAAATATATTCACAAAATAAACGAAACTTTTACTAAAAGCGAAAGCCAAAAATGAATAGCACATCAAGAAATATGCAAGTGGAGGAGGTAGCAAGTAACTGGAAACATGCAAGAAAAATTGCGGCTCGGATGTAGGAGGCTATTTAGGAAAGAAGACAAAACTACACCTCTTAAGCATGTAACTGGAAACATGCAAGAAAAATTACGACTCAGATGCAGGAGACCATTTAGGCAGGAATACAAAACCACACCTCTTAAGCAACAATGCTAGACACTTAGAACAAACTCCAATTATAGCCGCACATCAAGCAACTTCAGCAATCCAAGGAGAGGATTATCCACCAATGACGTTACAACTTACTGGCTATAAATAGGCGGCAATCCCGAGGCATAAGGATCTTTTTCTTGGGACGTAAAGAACTTGAATAATCATATAGAACTTTCCTATATTAGAACTCTATTCAAAAACTCATTAATGATGAAAACATCTAGATTAAATGTAAGAAGTCTCTTAGCTAAACAAGAGTAACTAAATAAGGAAAGTACAGTGGACGTAGGGTCTTTTAGCCCGAACCACTATAAAAGTCTCGGAGTTATTTACTTTATGCACTTTATCCTCTTCTCATTTACCATCACAACTTTACAACTCAGCCTTCTGTAACTCCAACTTAATTACTCCAAGTCTCGTTAACCTCATACTCGGGGCCTATAACTCAAGCAACTTTTGGAGTTATATCTTCAAACCTCGGGGTGTTGGTATAGACGAAATTCTGCACTAACAATAAGCCTCTCACAAAAGTCGATTTAAATTCGATAAACATGCGTATAGGACTACGGATTGAATGTCTTAGGGCAATGATCATCTAATTGTTTGTATAATCAAGGGCTTGATGAGGATGCGACCACTAGAACAACCGGCCATTGGAATTCCCAACATGAAAATGAAAGGATATAAAATAGGTTCATAGTATGATGTAAAAGATGACAAAATTTAGACTATAATGATGAAAATAAGAGTTTATTTACTACAAATATATTGAATGCCCAATCATTGTAAATGACGTCGACAATGCAGCCATATAATGGGAGGAAAATTTTGAAAATGCAATTAGTGCGGTACATTCAACTCATGGAGATAATGCATGCAAATAAGGAGGTCATGTGCATATGTTTCCCTATATTTTTGATGGAGATAGTAATAATTTTTGTTGTTAGGTTGGGTAGATGATCAATTAGCCTTTAGGAGGATTTAGCCATAAGATTTAAAAACAAGTTCAAAGTGCAACATCAACATCCAAAGCATGTGATAGCCCTTACCGATATTAAGAAAAGAGATGAGTCCTATAAGGACTACATATTTGAAATGCCTATCCATATCTACATCAGCAGATATTTTTGGATATCTGAAATATCCTTATCTGAAATTTAAAATTTTGTTATTTTGGATATCCTAAAATATCTAAAAACTTTCGTATCCGAAAAATAAGAAGTTTATGGTTTCAAATATTCAAAAGTATTCGTATATGAAAAATTATAATACTTAAAAATATAAATTTAAAATTTATATTTTCTTTTTATAAAACTCACTTTTCATAAAATAACTAGATTTTCATTTTAAAGTTGCATTTTGTTTAAAAATGTTTTGTTAATTCTGAAATTTCAATTTTCAATTATTTAAGTCTTGTAATCACACATCATTAAAATAAATCATAGGGCGATAAAAAATTATACCTTGGTTAAATCTAAATTAAGTTTTTTTTTAGAAAATGGATAGGAATAATAATTTATGTATTTAAAGTTAACATACTAGAAAATTTGAGCGATCAAAATCATTTAATACTAACTTGTCAATGTTAAGTGAAGTTCCTCGAAACCTACTTGAAAACACTAAATCTCAAGAGACAAATAATATTAACTTAATAAATGTTAAATGCATTTCAAACAAACTGTTACATTGATTTGAATTTGAAAACAATAAAATTTTAGTAAAAATGCATTTTTACATAGATCATTGATTCAGACATATTAACAATGCATCTTTCTAAAATTAAAAAGTAAGTTCACATCCGACAAATATTTCTCGGATACGAATGCGACCATATCCGCATCCATATCCAAATCATTTTCTATATATCAAATATTTGCATCCACTTTTCGTGTATTAGGTATTTTTCATATTTTAGGATATTTAAATTTTTTTGGATACTCATTGACATGCTCGATGACATACCTCCGTGGAACAATAAGAAAGTGAAATGAGAATAAATAAATTCCCATTTACTACACAACCCTAACATATGCTCATATATATTATGTATGTTCATACATATATACATGGAGTGTATATGTTTGTATGTTGTACTTAACATTAAAATCAATGTCTACAAAAATTTACTATTTCAAGTGAATACCTCATGAGTGGTTATGATAACCATTAACTTTAACTAATTATCTTGTTAGTCAATTTATTATTGCTTCATTCTTTACAATACTCCATATTTTATTTTAAAACTAAAATAAATTCATTAATT
Organism: Allium fistulosum; assembly: GCA_030737815.1. Taxonomy (NCBI): domain Eukaryota; kingdom Viridiplantae; phylum Streptophyta; class Magnoliopsida; order Asparagales; family Amaryllidaceae; genus Allium; species Allium fistulosum. The sequence goes on from CM060902.1 coordinate 660,016,584, forward strand.
AAAATTCCAATGTAATATTATAAATATTCATTTTTTATACTTTCTTCATGATATGTATGTTCTTTATCTGCATACATAGGAAATATCATGCGCAATGGAAAATGCAAGCATGGTTTACGGAAGGGCCTTTTTTCGAACCCGTAAGAATTCATTTTCCAAATATATTATCCTTTGAAGTTATCCAATATGATCATTTGTAATGATCAATATTTTATGTATTGGAGGATCGTAAAATATTGATTCATATGAGGTCATATTACTCTTTTTTTTTTGAAATTGACACTTAGGTAAAATCTTCATATTTACTATTTTTGTCTAATTTCTATATGACAATTTTAACTTTGAAAACCTTGTATGGACTATAACTTTCGATAGGAACCGAGTTAGGGTCTCAAACCACTTCCATTGCTTCAGGATGATGGTTTCCTGTTTTGTAGACTAGTTATAATAGTACAACAGACTTACCGCTTGAAAGTTATACCCGTTTTTATGTCTTGGATACTAGTGGCCAGAATTAGCAGAAAATTAAGTAGGCCCAAACCTAAGCCCACTAACTAATTTTGGGATTTTTGGTTAGTTGGGGTTTATGGGACATTTCCGATCATATTACCCACTTTTCAATACAATCCCAAACCCCATTAATCCTAGTTTCATCGAAAGGCTTACCTTTTTCTTACTAGTTTTAGCCTAAATCATCATTAGAAAGGTAATTAACATAGAGGGATTAGAGATTATCAATTTTTGGCTTATTTGAATTTGTTCCTCTTACTGCCCATTTTAGATCTAGAGTTAAGATTGGTATTTGGTGAGTGATTCTAACTTCTCACTACTCTATACTTGTCCATGTTTTTAAAATTGATGGTTAACATGATTTTAATCCTAAAACGTTTTCTAACTTTAATCACACATTTATACATGTTTAAGGCTGAAATTAAAATGATTTAAAAATAGTTTTTAAATGGTTGTATAATCCCTTTTGATCATATAGAAATGCTAATTAAAAGATGGATCTAGATTAAGATCTGTATGATTATCATGTTTTAATGAATTACATGTGCATGGATGTTTATAGATGATATTTCAGATTTTATGTTGTGTTTTGATATGATTTGCTAATGCTTTAGGTAGTTAGAAAAAAAGATCATCAAATTGGACAAGACGAAGGAAAAACAACCCCAAATCAGACGAAATTGGAGAAAAGGCTTTGGGGATATAGGTAACTTGTACTTCAAATCATAGATGGTTTGGGTAGAGGAATTCAACCCAATGTCGAGTTGAATTCAGTTCGGTAGGATGCTTTATGTCGGGAAAAATTTGCTTCGAGTCATGCTTTAGGAAATTTGGTGGAAAACTCGGGATTGACTTCGGGAAAGATGATGAAAGGTCTAGGGTTCAAGTAATGGCCGAATTAGTTCAGTAGGTCTTAGCTTCATATATGGCTTGCTTATGAAAAACACGAGAATGCTTCGGGTCGAGACTGGGGTCGACAAGGGAGAGAGGTTCAAGGAGCCAAAAGCCAAAAATTGGCAAAGTAAGAAACTCGGTCCAAGTACTATTCTAGATGATGGTGGGGGTCTAGTGACTTGGAAATTGGAGCATTGAAGGAAAGGAACTACATGGAAGTAGATTGACCTAAAAAATGGAGAAGTAGCCAACTCGGCACCGAGTAGATGAGGTCGGTACCAGCGTGTAGTATTTGATTAGGTCGAAGTGAAGCTTCCAAGAGGGGAAGTTTAGGCTCTGTAGGTCGTGCTGAAGATGTTCGCTTGGAGTTGATTGCGATGTAGTAGCACGATGATAGCTTTGGGACTTCAATGATGGTAATTCGATAGTGAATGAAGTTAGGTTCTGATGATAAGGGCTTAATGACTGGAGCCAAAGTGACGACTTGAAAGGCGGGTTCAATGAGGAGAGATCGTGAGTGGAATTAAGACCATGTTCCACTAAGGATATGGATTGAATGGGATTATAATTGTGTTTCATTATGAAGGCATGCGCGAATGGATCGTAGACACTCGAAGGTTTCCTTTGTGCATATAAAGAGGGGTACGTGGGGAGGTCCACCTAGATTATGACTATGTCCAAATCTTATGGTCATAGATTACCCTAGACCTTATGACCATGGGTCTACTTCCTGGCCTTATGAAGTGGCATGAATTAAGTACCATGAAACAGGGATTTGATTGGGTCTATGGCTTATGATCGTGACATACGAGTTTTCTTATATCTAAGCACATTTAGGGATAGTGAAGATTGTTTGATAGATGTTATGCTTGCTTGGACTGTTTCCCTCGTAGTCTATCATTCTAAAGGTGTCACAGATGTAGGTAATTTGGACATGGATACCCAGACACCATATATGATACTTGGGACGTAGTATATTTTAATGATAATAGTAGAGTGGAATATTATAGATGTTATGTGCAAACACTTTCGATGCAGAAATAGATCAGATATGACTCTTACACCTTGATCCTTGCTATATCGACTTGTATATTATTTTGAGGTTCATTTATCACTCATTTATCACTCACATCTGACTGTTGTCTAACTCGAGGTTTAATGTTTTGCTTCTCATTATCTCGGGTACTCTTAAATGAGTAGACTGAACAATGATCTTTACAATAAAAAAGACTAAACTTTAATCTACATGCATTATTTAGAGTATAATAATCCTATCATCAGCCCTTACAACTACTGATAAATATAGTAAAAACAAAAAAACAAAAGATAAAATACATGAATATGCCTTGGAGGATCCAGTTCCAACCTTTTTATTTATCTTTTTCTAAGTTATTTATTTATACTTAATATTATTTTAAAGATTATTTTTATTTAATATTGTTTAAAAGATTATTTATTTATATTTAGAATCATTTAAAAAGTTTTGTTTATATTTAATATTGTTTTTAAAAAGTTATTTATTAATTTTTTAATATTTTGAAAAGTTATTTGTTTTAATTAATTAATATGGTTTGAAATTAAAAATAATATACTATTATGGAAAATTATTATTTATAATAATATTGAAAATTAATTATTATTGTTTGTTTAATAGTGTTTTGAAATTATTAATTATTATTGAAGATGTTTGGACTAAATAATTATTATTTATTTATTGTTGATAATTATCATTATATGATAGTATTGATGAAATTGATTTTTATTTTATTTACAAATGTTTCAAGACATATAAATAGAGTTTATAAACGGGCTTGAGTCTAGATGAGACGCAATAGTTGTGCAAAGGACGAGCTGGATGGAGCTTTCTTGCATTATATCTGTATATTATGTTTGTTTCGTTGTACAACACTATAGAGCCTGGCCCTGTTTGCTTTACTGATATGAGATAGTTATTTGAGTTTATTTTCGCTTTGTATAAACTCTATTGCTACGTTATATAACTTTTTGGATTTGTACTCTGATATTTGGTTCACCTAGTTATTATTATCTCTTATGTTTTGTATCTGAGATGATTATGATATTTTGTTCCATATGATGCGAAATATACGACGAGTTCTATGGTGCATTATTTCTTTTACCCTTGACAATTGCCCTATGTCGGTCGGGCATGGCAACATCATACTATTTAGTTATATTGGGTTCCGATGATGTAGGGCAGTCGTTGCACCATTTATCTTAATTAGTGTTTTGGATAATGTTAGATCTATTGAATCAACCTAATTTTTCTACAAAGTTAATGTTGATGTAACGATACCATATATACAAAAAAATGTTTAAATTCGATAATTGTAGGCACTAAAACATTAATTAGAGATGCAAAAGGCTTGGGAAGAAGCCGAACCCTCCTCATGTATATGTAGGGCTATTATGGTAACGGTAAATTTACCATTACCATACCATTGCAAGTCAATTTGTTACCATTCTGAAGTAAAGTCGGTATACCAGTACAATCGGTTTGGTAATGGTAAGTTTACCATTTTTTACGGTAAAACATTGGTAGTATTTTTTAAAACCAGTGGTAGCGGTAATTTACCAGTCCATTCACAATACATTGATATTCATGTAAGATGTTGTATTAGGGGCATTTAGAAGCAAGAAAAAGTTCAATTTATTTCAGTAATTCAACTCAAATGATGATAAATACACTTCTTTTCCATATCCTTTGTTAAGTGACCCAATGAGATATATAATGAAGCATCGTTTGGTGTAAAAATATATCAACTTATTATTTTTCTAGATAGACGGCAATTTACCATTACTAGCGTGACAGTTATCAGTTTATCGGTATACCAGTCATCGGTATACCAGTCAATCGGTAATAGTAACGGGAAACAATTTTACCTTACCAGTAAAAAGGGTACGGTAATGATATTTACAAAATGGTAACGGTAATCATTACCAGAACAACCCTATTTATATGCATGTGTCTACATATGTATGTATGTATATACCAGTATGAAATTCATGTCCATTGAATGAGTCCAAAGAAAAACATGTGTTAACTTCTATTTATTAATAATTAAAATAAATAAATACGTACAAAAAATAAAATTAAAATGATCTATATGCTTTGATTCAGAAATTAAAATGACCCTTTCATAAGTTTTATTACATAAGATAGTTGGTTTAGAAATTAAACATGAAATAAGGAGAGAAATATATTATTAAGTTACTAATGTTCCAAGAGTAAAGCAAATGTGAGTAAGAAAGAGTTAACAAAATGACTTTTATGCTATCCATTTAATTTTATTATTGGAGAATTGTAGATTTGTAAATGCAAAAGCTTCAAATCAAGTTGTTCTTACTAGATATACCAGTACGTTAGGCACATTTATTGAAAGTGACTATAAGCAAATTAATTTTGTTGTGAAATAATTGTTGTATGCATAAATAAAAATAACCATTCCATGTAATAAAAATGTAGTGCTACGGTAATACAATGACGAAAACAACCATTCCTGGTGGTTAAAATTGTAAAGGGTATTTAGACTTTTTGGAATGTTTTATAATATGACATGATTAACACGTTGAATGTATTTTATGATGGTTCATTGCAATTAGGTAGGTTTAATTTCGTAAATGTAATTTTAGTACACCAGAGAGTGAGAGCTAATAAGTTGAAAGATTTAAGACTTATCTCATTATTAAATTGTTCTTTTAATGTCATTTCTAAGATTTTAGCTAATGATAAATACAAACATAAATGACGTAATTAATAATACCCCAACTGCATTTAACAAGGATAGAAATATTATAGATGGGATAGTTGTAGTTCAAGAATTTATTAATTATTGTTGTAAAAATAATACCACTTGTGCGTTTTTAAAATTTGATTTTGCTAAAGCTTTTGCTTTGATTGATTGGAATTTTCTTAAGGATTTATTACCGGCTATGGGTTTCACAAATAGATGTGTGGGTTGGATTGTCTTTACTTAAAATTGGAAATTCAAGTATTATAGCTAATGACATATTAGGTAATAAAATTCAATCAAAACGAGGACTTAGAAGCAAGGTGATCTATTGTCATCTCTTTTGTTTAATTTAGCAGCATATGTTTTTGCTAGGATTATCAAATTGGCTACTAGTAATGAGATTTTAGATAATGTAGGAAATAAGATCATAAGTAATGGTGTTTCTGTTCTTCAATTTGCAGATGATGTTATGATTTTTACTTCCTGTTAGCCTAAGCACGTTATTGCTCTTAAATTCATTTTATATGGCTTTGAATTACTTTCTAGACTAAAAATTAATTTCGATAAAAGTTAAATACTAATATTGAATGATACAAATAATGTAGAAAATGAAGTTGCTTCCATGTTGAACTGTAAAACGATAAAATTTTCCATAGAATTTAGGATTTTTGATAAGACCACAAAAACTTAAACACGGTGATTTGTTAACTATAATAGATAAAATTAATAAAAGATTGTCCAAATGGAATAATAAATATTCATCCAAGGAGGGTAGTCTATTTCTCATAAATTCAGTTTTATCTGCGTTACCTATATACTAGATGTCATTTTACTTTTTCCAAGGTGAGTAATTGATAAAATAGACAAAATTGGAAAGATTTTTTATGAAACTGGGATAACCCAAATAGTAGTTCTACATGTCTTGTTAAATGGGAAATTGTTTGTAAATCTAAAAATGAAGGTGGATTAGGAATTATAAATTTTCATAACTTAAATAAATCCTTATTAGGAAAATGATTATGGAAATTTAATGATAATAGTGAAAATTTATTATGGAAAGAAATAATATTGAATCAATGGTATGATGGTACATTTAATTTGCATCACATTACTATTAGTAATGTAAATAATATTTCTCACTTTGGAAATCGATAATATATTTTTTGACATTTATAAAATAGGAATTAATAATATAATGCATTCGGGGAATAATACTTCATTCTAGAATGATTGTTGGATAACAATTACTCCCCTTAAAATATAATTTCGGGAATTATATGAAATTTATTGATTTCGAAAATTTACAGAACAAATATGAATTTTTCATGGGAATTTAGTTTTAATCATATATTAGTGGGAACGACTTTATCACAATTTGCTTTATTGTGTGCTAAATTAGAACTATATAACATTGATAATGAAAATGACATTAAAAAATGTTGTTGGGATAAGAGTAAAAATTAACATCTCGCTTATTTTATGATTTTATAATTTTCCTGGAGTAATATAACTATATTTAAATATCTTAGGAAAGTTAATGCTCCACCTAAATCAAAAGTACATATGTGTTTAATTTTACATGGTAAATTGAATACTGTAGAACTTTTAAAAGAGAAAAATATATTTAGAGATAGAAACTACTTTACATGTAATAACAAAGTAGAAAATATAATGCAGTTATATTTTAAATGTATTATTACTATTATTCTTTTAATATTCTTAGGATTTTTTATTTTAATATAACAAATAGTGATATTAACTGTGATGTGCATTGGCATGGTCTTAGATTCTATTATGAATGACAAAATATGTTTTTACTAGGCACTATTTACAGAATTGCATGTTGGTACATTTGGTTAGAAAGAAATCAACGAATGTTTAATAACATTAGTACTAGCTTCGAGAATTTAATATATGTAATTACTTTATTTAGTTTTAATTGGATTTCAAATGCTAGTTACAAATTAAATAAAAACCCTAATTTTAAAGAGTTTCGTAACAAAAAATCTCGTATTAATCTTTTTAAAGGAAAAACTTATCTATTATATAAGAAATTCAATATTTGACCATTAATATTCTGCTTACTCATTCATTCTCAGTCAATATACTCAATTTTCCATAGTTCTAGGATCAAATTTTCATTTTAACTCTCTATATGTTATCGATTGTTCTTCAAACCATAAAGATATTAACTCCTACCTCTTAAAATTCCTATGATACATCTCAGGATGTTACAAAATCTATTATGTACATATTTTCCCATTTTTTTCTTAACTCTTATTCTTTTTCCACATTCATTCTCAGCTCATACCATAATTCTTCTTCTTAATTCAATTAATTATTTAGCATTCAATAAATCTTTTTCTTGTTGTGAACTATCTGAAGTATGTGTTGTGGGTTCGATGTATACTTTCTTAGAGTTTAGAAGCAAAGTCGGATTCTCCAGGTCTTCAAAAAAAATAAAATTATTTCAAAACTCAAATTTCTCTCCCACGACCTTCAATGTTTCAACTTTGAGTAATGAAGTTGATATTTTGAGAACATCTCAAGATAATTTTATATTATTAAATTTATTTATTTTGGATTTTTTTAATTTTAATGTCGTTCTTAATTTCTTATATTTAATAACAATAAAAGTAGATTTATTAATCCAATACTTTTTTTTTCAAATTTTTATATTTAGTTATGCTCACTTTCTTTTTAGAGGTAATTATATGAATATCTTTATATGAATAAATAATTTATATAACACTTTTTGTAAATCCAACCATGTACTTTAAGTTTATGAAATGAATTCAGGTTATTAATTTTGTTATTTGTTTCACTAACTTCTTTTAATTATTATCCATTTATGTTTGTCTGAATAAGTTGTAATAGAAGTTTAAAAAGGTTTATGCAATTTTGAAGTTGATTTTTGTATGCTCAAAATGTAGCGCTAACATAAATAAAACTCATCTCAAATGGTGATTTATTAGCATTTCTAACATATATTTTACATTATAGTCCCAAAGATTTTGTATCTTTAGATTAACATTCTCACATTAATTGCCGTAGAAACCAACAGCCTTTGATCCATGAAAATTTCTTTATTTTTTTTATTTCTACTCCAATTCACACTACAGGTATATTTCCTTTTCACGTTCATTAAAACCTTCATTAATTTTATCACACAAATAAATTTCTTACGTGAGGAAAGATTTATTGTGTATATCTATCTATGAATTGTACTTACTATTTTATCGATTATTATATATAAGAAACTGAATTTATAAAAAAGAAACTGAATATAAGACAAATGGCTTATCTCTCACTACATTCATTTTCATTCCAAATACTAAATTATTACAGTTTCTAGATGAACATTTATGTTTTACCCCATCAATATTTTCTCATTTTAGGTGATATATCTCACTAATGTATTTTTGTATGCTCTTATTTTTCACTACTTCTAACAATACGGTCTTAAGCATTTGAACTTTTAAATTGATATTGTCACATTAATTGCCTAGAAACCAATCATGTATGACACTTTCTTAATTTATATCTTTATTTTTCCTTTAGTTTACACTTATTCTCCTTCACAAATCAAGTAAAACCTATATTAATATTCTCACTCAAATCATATTCTTCATTGAGGAAAATCTATTGTATACTTATAATAAGCTAAAATTGGATTCAATATTTATCTCTCACCATATTAAGTCTCATCTCAAATTGTGAATTATTAGCATTTCCAGCATACATTTTACACTAGAGTCCCTAAGCATTTGTACCTTTAAAATAACATTTTCACATTAGTTGCCATAGAAACCAACGGTCTTCCATATATGACACTTTCATAATTTTATCATTATTTCTCCTCCAATTGACATTACACTTATATATCCTTCTCACGTCCATTGAAACCTACATTAATCTTCAAACTCGAATAATTTTCACTTTCATTCAAAATCTATTATGCAACTTTTACATTTTTACCTCCTTAACAATTTCTCATTTCAGATAATATATCTTAGTCGTTTTGTATACTCCTATCTTTCACTACTTTTTACAATACAATCCTAAACATTCGAACCTTTAAATTGACATTATCACATTAATTGCTGCAGAAACCAACTTTTTAGGACACCTTCTTATTTCAATAATTTCTCATTCTAGCATAAATTTTACACTAGAATCCCAAAGTATTTATACCTTTAAAATAACATTGTCATATTAATTATCACAGAAACCCAGCAGTCTTCCATTTATGGCACTTTCATAATTTTCTCATTATTTTTCCTTAAATTGATAATACACTTATATCCCATTCTCATGACCATTAAAACCTACAGTAGACTTCTTAATCAAATAATTTTCATTCTCATTCCACATCTATTATGTATATCTATCTATGTATTATACCTACTATTCTAATATATAACAAAGTGAATTATTACAATTTCTAAGTAAACTTTTACAATTTACTCCCTCTATATTTTCTCATTTTAGATGATATATCTCACTAATGTATTTTTTTTTACTTTTATCTTTCACTACTTTTACAGTATGGTCCTAAGAATTTAAACCTTTAAATTGACATTATCACAATAATTGCCACAAAGACCAACGGTCTTCTATTTATGGCACTTTCATAATTTATATCTTTATTTTTTTTGATAATTTACATGATTTATGATCCCTTCTCTCATCCATTAAAACCTACATTAACCTTCTAAATTAAATCATTTTTTTACTTGAAGAAAATATATTATATATATCAAAACCAACAATAATCTTTAAATTAACAATGTCAGATTAATTACCATAGATTTCAATGGTCTTCCACTTTTTAATTTATATATTTCTCCTCCAATTTGCACTACGCTTTTATTTCCATCTCACATTCATTAAAACTTAAATTACTCTTCTCACTAAAATTGTTTTCTTTTGTTAAAAAATCTATTATCAAATATATATATATATATATGCATACATACATACATATATATAAATATATATTCTATTATATATGAAATTGAAGAAAGTGAATATAAGACAACAACTTATCTCTTACCTCATCCATTCAATTTCAAATACTTAACTATTAAAATTTCTCGGTGAAATTTTATATTTACTCCCTCAGCATTTTTTCCTTTTTGATGTATATCTAACTAATGTATTTTCATATATTCTTAACTTTCAGTATAATTAATGCAAAAGATTTACGATCATGCAAACTATTAATGCATCATACTATAATTTCCTTTTGTGTAAAAGGTATAATAATGTTCCGTATGAAGGTAAAATTTCCACTGTAAGATAATAATCATGTGCCTTTTTATTTTCTATTTCGTTATTTAGATATATCTTCCACTTTCACTTTTCTTTGTTACTTTCATTTTTGTTTCTTCTTCATTTTAAGAAATAATCTTAAATTATCATGTATTATCATCTATCCGTGCTCTTTTTTTTGAACAAAAAGGAAATTTTCTTCATTTGTTATATGTGTTTTCTTATTGCTTTTGTTGGAGTCATAGAATATGCTCTCTCCCTTCATTGAATATGCTATGGCTTTGGGAATGCAATATTTTTTCTATTAACCCAGTTTATAAGAATTAGAATTGACTTCTTTTTTAAATTAATACGTAAAATAAACCAATTTTCAGTTTCCAACATATGGCCATTTAGTATAATATAGTTTGATTTGGAAAAACAAGCTAAATGATATTATTATTCTAAAAAGTACCATGACTACCTATCTTTTGTTGCAGGTAATCTATCTGTTGAAACGTCAAAGTAAAGATATTAGAAAAGATTTTGATTCAACTTCCATGGTAACTTCTGTACGTATGTTATTAATTTATTTTATCATCAATATTTATAATATTTTTGTATCAATTCTTCATCGGTTCTAATTTATTATATTTTTATGGCTATTTAATTATGTTTTGTGCATATCTCATTTGGTTCTCAAGTATTTGGAGTAGTTACCATATTTCAACATGATATAATTGAAATTTCTATTTTGTGTTTTTATTTCTTTAGTTATCCTTTTATATTAGTGACCTATTGCAAGATGACCCATGAGGAAACCACCTTAAAATGTGACAAATATGGGTTAATTTTTGTGAGAATATGTCTTAATGATAGAGAACTTATGCTTAGACCAATTTGTTCTTTACTGTGTTTGATATCATTTTACAAACGAATCTATTATATCCATTTAATCTATTATACTACATAGAAAGTTTGGTTCTCATAAATTTGATAATAAAATCCTAAAACGTAGTTTGGTTCATAACATTCTTATTTCAATCTACCCCACTCTCTGTATTCTTTATTCTTTTATAATTCAATGAATATTTTTTCCTCTTCTTCACACTTTCAATTCAATTTAAGAAAAAACTTCTTATTTCTTCCACCTTTATCTTATTCTTCCTCTTCTTGCAATTTTATTTCTTCCCCTTCTATAGTTTCATCTATAAATATTCAATTCTTAATCTAAACAAAGTAAAGAATCATTTCAAACAATTTATTTAATGATCTTAAATTATTTTAAATGATTATAATTTAGTTGAATTCAATATTTCTTCACCTTTATTTATCCTTAATTATTTTATTCATATTTTGTAGTATTTGCTTTTCTATCGGTTGCTTTTAGATTTGGGATTTTTTTTCTCTTTTCATGACTTCATCTTTTTGATTCAAATTTCGTGTCCAAATTTTTAGTCTCATATGATTTTTTGTTTTAACTAGTATAGTGATGACTTTGGGTTTCCTTATTTCTTGCAGGGGGTTCATTGGATTTCATTATGCGTAAGCATCTTATAATTTGAAATTGTTCTATAAATTTTTTTTTAAGGAAAAATTGATTCTTTTTTCTATTCTTACATTTAACATCAAATTCTATCTTCATTTGACTTTTGTTTTGGTTGGAGAATATGATATTGAATTCTTTCATTTAGTTTACAAGGATTTATAAGTATAATAACACACATATTATAAAAGACCTTAAGTTATTTTGTATTGTAAAGTAGAGGTAAAGTTGTTCATATTTTATCAAACATAGGCATACAAGAATACCATGTTAGGAGAAGCAAATTATATTTACGATAAAATAATATTTAAACAATAATTTCTCATATAATATTTTAGGATAATCAATATATTTTTACCTAAAATTTAGTATTAGAAACATATTTAAAACCAAATTCTTATTCAACTTAGTATAGTCTTAGTCAACTTGGACTTATAATTTTCTAATTCTTTTCCTTTCTAACCAAACTATACATTATATTTTTCTATTTTTTGCTTAATATAGGAGAAAATTTTTCATAAGAAACATACATTTACTTTTCCATCCAAATTTTTGGTGATCTCGCTGAGCAATGGGGTAAATTAAATCTCAATAATTTCTTTTATATTTATTTTATATTACGTTGTTTTGAATATTTTTGCAGGTTGGAAATGTTCATAGATAATTATATTGAAATCAACGAAGTTATTATTTATAAATTTATAAGCAAACTTTTTAAAAATTATTACCACTTATTTGTTAAAACAAAATTTCCTTCAATTCTAATCAAGTTGAATTCAAAGTAATCAAAGAACCTATTTCAAATAGATCTTTTTAAATTTTAATTCAAATTGATAAAACCAACTGCATATTAATTCCCTTTATTTGTAATCGGTTATAGAATATAATGTAAATTTCTTTTAGTTATTCCCTTTTATCGCCAATTTTTTAGATGTTCTCATTTACAGGGTAATCTGTCACATGAAATATTACAGGAAATCAATAAATATTTTCTAACTGTATAACAATTAACCCTAATTAAACAATCATTAATTTAAATAATTAAATCTAATTATATAAAAATTAAAAATTAACCACCTCTTAGCATTATTAATCATTAATTAAAATTTCTTAATTAATTAATTACAATTAACTTACTTATTTAATACTTAAACACTAATTACTTAACTTAATTACTAATTAATAAATAATTATCCTTAATAAATTAATATATTAATTAAGTATTAAAATCATACTTAATTACAAAATAATTAACTTTATACTTAATTATTCATTTTGAAAAGTTTCGAAAACGTTTTTAAAAGAAACCATTTTAAGTTTAGAAAAAGTTAATTTTTTCCAAACTGCATCCATAGCAACTATCGCTGTGGATGCCATAACTTAGAGTTAGTTCAAAATTATTCCTTTTTCAATCTAACTATTTAACTTTCACTTATTTTAAAAAGTCATATTGTATCCTATTTTAAAATCCTAACATATTAACGAATGTGTGTATATGTTAATTCAAATTTGCACAGCATTTTTCGATAACTTCTAGACATCGAAAAGTCGAAAATTCGAAAAACGATTTTCGGATGCATTTTCTATTTTGTTTTGAACTAATTATTTTTGTAAATAATTTTGAAAACCATTACACCATCATTAGATATTGTTTAAAAGAAGTTTATTTAAGTTATAAAATCCATAAATTAATCATTAAAATATATTTAAATACCCACATACTAAGTGATTAAATTCTGGGTCGTTACAATTACATATACATAGGTCGTTCAATTGCTAAACAAATCACCACGCAGCTAAATGTTGCTTGTTTAGTTAAATGAATTAATAAATTAAGCATATACCCAATTTATGGATAGTGAAGTGAGTAAGGATAATTGTCATTATAACAACAAATTAAACAGTTTACTATTTAAATACTAAAGCGCTATAACGATAATTCTTGTGTCGTTCCACGTTATGGCCTTAACACGACAAGCTTATGTCATTTCAAGCTAACATCTTCCATTTTCCCCTTAAAATGCATTAGTACGATGTTATATAGACATCTATTAATAGCTATATTATGCATTAATATGTCATTTTAATATCCTTGAGTTATTCAAGTAGTAAGTTTTTTAATAATTTTTTAGTGTGAGATAGTTTCAGTGATTTCTTGATGTATATGTTGTTTGACCTTTAAAAAAAAATTGTTCTTTCAATTGATGTATTAATTAGTGTGTAAAAGAATATTTATTTCTTTTATTTGATTCGAGTGATTTTTCCCACATCGCTAAATTTACAAAAATATACTTGCATATATACTAATATTTGTTTAATGTTAGCACAATTGGTTCATGTAAAGAAAGCCTTAGGCAAAAAGAAACCCTAGGTATTTGCCTAGGGCCTTCATCACAAGAGTTAATCTTTTTGCCTAGGGCACCCTTGGCCTGATCCAATTCTTCTAACCTTAAACAAATATCTATACTATAATTATAAAACCGAGTAGGAAATAGTGAGCTCTTAAGCACTCTCCAGTTTATCTAATAATATCATGTCATGGATATCTATAAGTCGAAAAGACACTTTTATGTCCACATATTTCCCCAGGGAAGAAATCTACACCTAAAGTAATAACCTCCTAATAAAAGTGTTTTTTTCGACTTACAAATACACGTGGAATGATATTATGAAAGAAATTGGATGAGTCTTAACATCTCTCTATTTCCTACTAGGTTTTAATATTATAGAATAGATATTTTTTTAAGGTTAGCATAATTGGATCAGGCCAAGGGTGCCCTAGGAAAAAATATTGGATCATGCTAAGAAGGACCAAGGCAAATGCCTAGGGTCTCTTTTTATCTAAGGCTTTCTTGGCCTGATCCAGTTGTGCTAACTTTAAACAAATATTAGTGTATATGCAAGTATATTTTTGTAAATTTAGTGATATGGGACAAATCACTTGAATCAAATAAAAGAAATAAACATTCTTTTATGCACTAATTAATACATCAATTGAAAGAACGATTTTTTTTGAAGGTCGAACAACATATACATCAAGAAATCATAAAAATTATCTCATGCTAAAAAAATTACTACTTTAATAACTCAAGGATATTAAAATGACATATTAATACATAATTTGGGTATTAATAGATGTTCATATAATTACTAATGCTTTTTAAGGGGAAAAATGGAAGGTGTTAACTTGAAATGACATAGGCTATGTTGTGTTAAGGCTACAAGCTTAGAACGACATAACAATTGTCGTTTTAGCACTTTAGTATTTAAATAATAAACTGTTTAATTTTTCATTATAATAACAATTCTCCTTACTCACATCAGCAGCAATAAATTGAGTATATACTTAATTGATTAACCCATTTACCTAAACAAGCAACATTTAAGTGCTTAGTGATTTGTTTAGCAACTAAACAAGCTACGTATATGTAATTGTTACGATCCTGAATTTAATCACTTAATATATGAATATTTAAATATATTTTAATAATTAATTTATGGATTTTTTAACTCAAATATACACTTTTTAAATAATATTAAGTGATGGTGTAATGGTTTTCAAATTTTGTTTACAAAAATAATTAGTTCAAAACAAAATAGAAAATGTGTCGGGAAATCGTTTTTCGAATTTTTAACTTTCTGATGTCTAAAAGTTATCAGAAAATGTTGTGCACATTTGAACATATACACACATTTATTAATAAGTTAGGATTTTGATACAAATATATATATATATATATATATGTTTTCTTAAGAAATATAATAGGTTATGATATGACTTTTTATGTAAATATGAAATAAAATTTAAAATGCAAAATAAGTGACATAAAATGCCATCTCTTTTAAAAAGATGTACATTGTATAAATCAATTATTAAATATAAAGGCATCATTGATGATGTCATATATCATTTAATTTATAGTAAAACAATAAATTATTTTATTTCATATTTTTGTTCAATTATAAAACTAAATGTATGTATCCAGCTCTGTGCGCTACATTTTGCGATTACAAATCTGTTTATCGATAAAATGGTTTCCGGCCATTTTATCCGTATTTCTTTTCGGAAGAAATATTTTTGTGAACGTTTTTCCAAAATAATTCATTATTATTATTTATCACTTAAAACTTGATTTCCTATGAAAAATAATCTATATTTGAATATTTAAAATAATATTTAACGGGTTAATTCATTTTGAAAAGGTTTTCCAGGAAAAAGATAAAGGGTAGTTAACCTAATAAAATAATTCGGACAATTTGTCTAATTTGCGGGCAATCAGCTCAGTTTTTGAACAGGTAGTCCATTTATTACTTATGGACTAATAGTCCATTAGTTATCAAATTTTAGCATAACAGACATTACTATTTTGATATAAGCAGTTCAATTAAGTTTTAGCATAACGGACATTGCTATTTTGATATAATTAGTTCGATTACGTTTTAGCATAACGGATATTGATATTTTGATATAATCGGTTTGATTAAGTTTTAGCATAACAGAAATTTCTATTTTGATATAAGCAGATTTAACCTATATGTTGTAGGAAAAAAGTTTACAAAATATATGTTTTGAAAAAGGATATTAGTGAGGGGAAAACCCATTCCGCTAAGCGGGGTGGTCTCACTTAAATATCGGCAAACTGAGATGTAACAGTATTATTCACACAAGGCTTTATGTCTGAAGCGAAGTTTCTGTTTCCCTTAAACTCTTGGGTGCTCAAAATTTATTTGAGTAGGCTAAGGGTTAAGGTTTTATAGGTTTTAGTAGGTTTGGCAAATAAAGCATCTAGAGACAAGCGGGTGGCTGACGTATAACTAATTAGAAATTGCAGTTTATTTTTGTTCTGATGTGTATTAAGTCAGTTAGACTATATATTATGACTTTGGTCATCCAAGGGGCATCTTCATATGTCGCTCTTGGCATAATTATGTAATAACTATTTGTCTGAATCTGGGAAAGCGACGGGATTATGTAAAAATTTGAATGCAGAACATGTTTTGAAGGTGAAATCAGAAAAGTTGTTTTTGAATTCTATGATTTTTTCTCATATTCATGTGATGCTGATATTGAATACCATTAACCACACCCGTATTTAGTCATTGAAAGTTAATACTATGGATGATTGCAGCATCCGTAGTGCTTAGCTTTGGACCTCCAGATAGGGGTTGTCACACATTTTGTCTGACCCGAGTTGTTTATTTTCCTTAAACTCTTGGGTACTCAATTATATTTGGGTAGTTCGAGAATAGCGGGTTTTCTTTGGAACTCTTTGAAGATGGTGATTGAGCAGGCGGCTCCTTAGTTATCTAGTTATTTATTTCCGTTGTATGATTAAATAGGTGTATTTTGTATCTTAAAAATGAAAAGTCTAAATGTATAGCTATCAATCTGTTAGATATAGTATTTTTTTTATAACTCTGATAACTCCTTATAAGGAGTAACCTTTTGTATTATACCATTTTATATTATATGTAACCATTCTGATGTGAGGTTTATCTATTCTATCTTGTTCTGTTCTTTATTTTACCCCAAGACAACTTATCTTTCGGATGCTTGGGCAACATCATACGAATACCGATGATGTGTTAAGTGTCATTCCTAATGCTGTTGGTTGTAAACAACATGATAAAGGGATCTCGCAATGTGAACTATGTGACGAAGCTTTTTCTCTCACCCCTACACGTCCCTTTACAGGTTAGTATGCAGAAAGCCTACAGTCAAGAGGCTGGCCGTAAAATCTGGAACGAGGTTACCATTTGTGGTCATCTCCACGAAGGGAGAACATCAAAGATGGTATCAGAGTTTAGGTTTAGCGAACTCCTAAGCCCTGGCAGGGTAAACTCTGTAAGGATAGGATTAGTAATATCCTAGGATAAGTCTGAAAGTATAAATATATATTGAGTGCGTATTATTAGTGTTATAAAAAATTATTTTATATTATGTTGTTTGATCCATTGAGTGGTATATGAATTCTGGTCGATGCATCTGATCAGCGTTATCGATAGGCATTCCTAAACACTTGAACGGATCTACCAATACAGTATTGTATTAAAATGGTAAATGAAATAATTTTACCTCGGAATGTATTTCATATATATAAGAATGATTTTCAAAATTAGTATAATTGTATAGTTGAGTTGATTATTTAAAAATGATAATATTTTATGGAGGCTTATCTTACTCACATAATCAGTACAATTAAAGTTTTTTTTATCTTTCTTTTTTCAACTATCTGTTCCTATGCTTTTTTTGTTTCATTGTTTAAACTTCTACTACAATTGTCTCCAATTTTATTTAAACTTCCCTATTTTTCCATGATCTTAATGTATAACACGCTATGTCTATTTAATATTTCTATATCTTATATTATTTCTCTCCATTTGTATAATGACAAAGGGGTAGGAATTTATGCATATACATAGAGGGAGATAAATATGAATTTATGCATATACATAAGGGGAGACAAATTAATAGTACTTTCATTTTTGATTGTATAGTTGTCATCATCAAAACGGGGGAAATTATTAGAGCCTCTATTTTATGTTTCAATGATAAAAACTACACAATTATATATATATATATATTATATATAGACACACACGCGCGCGCTTTATCAAGATTACAGGTATATACTATAAGAAGATACCATGCTCGAAGATATTGAGACTAAAAAAGAAATGAAGATTCATCAACATACTATTGTTAGTAAGGTTATTCTACTGTAAAAGAGTCTTAGATAAATTATTGTTAAGGTCTTCTTGAGTATATATGCATACACAATCATGTCCTATTTCATATGCATCAAAATTAAGTTATAAAATTGTTTTTATTACCCACAGACGTCTGAAATAAAACCATAGACGTCTGTGACATTCCTCGGGTTAAAATTTTCTGAAGTCACAAAGGTCTGAGGTTTTACCACAGACGTCTATCATATGTAAAAACTGTCATTTTGAAAAGACACTTTTGTTTAAAACAAAAGGATATCACCCTTCATCGAATGGTTGCAGCCATTAAAATGAATAGACCTTCTCAGATGGTAACAACTCTTCATCTACACCCATTTGACTCTATAAATACTACATTGATTGAGATGTAGAAATTAATTAAATTGAATTAATTCATTCTTTCCTCTCCTAATTTCTAAACACTTTCTTGCGTATACATTGTTCACATACTCTTAATCTATTATAACCAAAATATAATTTTGGTTAAACCACTTCCTACAACTCAAAGCATTCATATTCACATACTCAAAGGAGATCGTAGAAAGATTTGTACTATAAGTCAAAAACTGTATTATTTGGAACACAAGATTGTCAGAGATATACTTTTGTATTAGCCTATTCATTCGAGCAAAGCGATGGTAATTTGGTTTAAGGAAATACCGAAGGGGCGCTTTGGGACTAGACGTAGGACGGGAGGTCCGACCCATTATAAAAACTCTAGTTTGGATGCTTTTTATACTTTACTATTTATTGTCTACTATAGCATTAGCTCATATACTTGCATTTTATACACAAGTTAGATAATATACGATCCGCAAGATTTTCAGAACCTACGACCTGCATTCGTTTTATTTCCTGCAACAAATCATATATAGATCTACACCAGCATATTATCAGTGGGGGAGCCTCTCCAATAGCTCCTGTTTTGCCATGATTCTTCTACTTACCACCATGTGTAGCGACAAAATAGCCTTCAATTTCTTCTTTCGTTCTTCAAGTGCTTGTTCTGGTTCGTTGCAAGCTTCTTCCCTCGACATAGGCTGATTTGCTTCAACTTTTGATTGAGCAACGGATACAAATCCATTATGTGATGATTGTGGTGATAATTGGGTTCGGGTTCAAATTCAACATCACCAATGTTTACATTCAAACCAATCTCCAAGTGGCCACGGTATTTCATTAAAATTTCATCATTAATTTCTCATTGATCCATTGCAACTATAGGTAAATAAGAACTTTTATGTAGAAATGTAAAAAAATTCAAAATCAAGTATATGTTTTGACTATTACCTTTAAATGTGCCGCAAATCTTCAAAAATTACTCAATTTGGATAAGAAACAATGAATTGCAATAGGAAATTGTAGATTTGGTTTTGTGTTATTTTGTTCAGAATCTCGTAAAATGAAGAATGAGACGAGAGAGAGGATGGGTCTGTGTAACACAGTTGTTATTTTAGTGAGGGATGAAAGTTTCCAGGTTCCTAGTGGAAACCTAGGTACGTTGGGGCGCCTGGTCAATAGTCACCAGTGGGGGACTTGTCAAAAGTCGCCCCTTGGTGACTTTTGAGAAGTCGCCCCATTGTATCTTGGTTTCAAACAGAAACCTAAAAACTTTCATCCATCACTACATCCTACACAACATATACAACAAACACAATCCGATACGTCAAAAAACAAACCATCTGATACATGAAAACATTCAACACAAATTTATAAAGATTTGTACATAACGGTTGCTTTGAGATTACTTAAGTATAATTAACAATAATTGTTTGTCAAAAACATTTAGGGATGAGGATAAATTATAATACATAAACTTGCATATAACTAAAATATTGAAAGTTAGACTGTTAAATAATTTATATGGTGAACTACGTGTGCGTAGCACGGGTTCGTACTCATGTAAACATAAATTCACACACTATCATTTCACTCGCTACCGCTTGAATGAAAAAAAGGCATTCCCTTCGCTGCCGTTTTCAATGAAATAAAAAAGCATTCCCCGTTCGGCACTTTCATGTTTCATGTCAGGTTTAGAATACTACTTTTGGATGCTGCTTTCGCTTGGTGAAAAGCGCATTCTAGGACTTGTAGGGAATACGAGAATGAAATTTGCCGCCACACCATAGCGATGGGTAATGTTGCGCACATGACCAGATCCGATCCCAGTTAACCTTGGACCGGTAATCTCTGCAATCTAGAGTAGCTTCAGACCGTGAGTATGTTCAAACCGAAGATTGAACCGCCAAACACAGATCCAGTTGTCTGGCCTCTTTGCAGAAGGAGAAGAAAACGCATCACCACTATGTCTTCTTTTCCTTTTGTTTAGCCCCAAAATCCCAAACTCAAGATTCAACGGAGACAACCAGCCATGAACCTCTCTGTTGATTGACTTCGTAGGCCATATAGGTTTTGAAACTGCTTTTTTGAATTTTGTTATGATGTAGTATGATATTTCATTTTGGGCTTATCTGGTGTGCAGTAGCGGATGTGATACATGAGAGTGAGATGTTGGGTTTGGATTTGTGACTTTAAATTCATTAATATGCTATATTCTATGCTGCATGGGTGCCATTCGTATTTGAACCACTCTCTTTGAGCTTAATGAATTGCGCTAATGTTGCATTATCCTTAAATTTGCATTTTTTTGTTGCTACTACTGCATTTTTTTGTTGATACTGTATAATTGTAGGAGACTACTGAATTATTATGTCAAAATTATAATTACGTTATAATAATTATGTGATTTATGGTATGTTAGTGCTTACGTGATATTAATTAACACAGCCAGTGCGAACTTAAGGCATCATCAGAAATCATTATGATGGCAACCGCTAATACAAAGAACACAGAAAAAGGATGTAGAATTTGTAATATGCAATGAGTTTATTGTGCTGAAAGCTGGCCATGACCTGACTTTGAATATTAATATGTTGAAATATGGTTAAATTAAGCATGTGACATACTTTTATTTTATAGTCTTAGTAACTAAATAGATTGCGATTTCCTCATTACAGAAATATGATTAAAAAATGTGAAAAACTTAAAAGGCATAAAAAAGAAATACATGTTCTCTGAAGAAAAAATATACTAAACTTTCATCAAACTCTGTAATCTTAATAATATAAAACATTTGAAACAATTTGCTATAAACAAATAATTACCCACATCCCACTTATCGAACTCCAATTATGAACTCTGTAATCGTTATTTTTAGTATATTTAAATCAAATGTCTCCTTGGATAAATGTATTTAGCTATTTTAGAAATGAAAAGGACATCTAGTGCTTCCATAATCGATAATTGCATGAGATCTATGCCTTTGATAGTCATTTGAGGTCGATATATTTACTCTTGTAATATTACATTTATCGTATAATGCTTGCAAAATTAATTCCGTTTCACTCATATTAGACACGGTAAATTAATAAAATATATTGATACATATTAGCTATAATAAATCATTCATAAGCGTGAACTCGTTATCTATCCTTAGTAAAACTTTTACAAAAAAATTGTAAAAAATTAAAATATTTAAGGCAAAACATATATATTTGTTGATAATTTCTTCAATGAAGTTTCACAAAACGATGTTGGATGATATTTGCTCAAACTTTAATGACAACATGATATTGTGACATATTTACTTATGCTTGAAAGTGAATACTATATATATTATATGCATAAATTGTATTGGGCTGTAATTATAATACTGCACAATGTTGGGATATAAATGATAACAGAAATATTTCTATAATTTATTGGGTTATAATTACATTTTATATTGATTATTCACTTCATTGACTGTGATATTACAATACTTGATATTACAATTATCATTGATGTACTGTCATTCAAGTATTTTTTATGGGTATCAAAAAATAATTTTTTTTATGACGACATATGATGTCACATAGACTTAGCTTAATTTTTATATTGGTGCAATCATTATTTCGACATGCATTTGAAGTAAAGACAAAAGTTTATTTGATTGTTCCAAAAGTTAAACAACCTAAAGTTTATGTTTTATTGACATTTCTCATGTCATGTTTTGTTTTAGTTGTTAGAAAATATGACACGTGCTACAATTGTGACGACCCGGAATTTTTGAGCATTTGAAATTGAAATATTTAATTGATTTTAAATACTTGAAAAGTAGTTTAACTTGAATTTCAAATATTATTATTTATTTAGCAATTAAGTTATTAGATTTAATAAACTGAAATTGGGTAAATTATTGAATCTACAGTTTTAAGCCTGCTAAAAAACATATTTTAAAGGCTTGTAAAATTTATATTGATAGTACTAAAGATAGTAAAAGTGTTAAACTTGAATTTAGAAGTGTTTTGTTAAGTTTTGAAATTTTATCGTTTAAATTGATATTTAAAAATAGCCTTCCGGGGCACAGTCTCGGAATTCAGCGAAACTAGTCCAATTGGATCTATAATAGTGTTTTATTATCGAATTTCAATTTTCGTAGCGTTTGGTATTGTCGTGTGACCGTACGAAGTATAAACGCGTTGGAATTTATATCGAAAATTCAATATAATAACTGGGTCCAAAAAGCTATCTTCTCCATACGATCGAATTAGGACTCGAAACCTTTTCCATTGCGTTCGGAATAGGGGTATAACGTTATAAACGCCTGGCGGCACGCCTCGATAGGATATCAAAATTTTAAGTTGCGTTTTCGAGACAATTTAAATTTGAATTCAATTTAAATATATATATTATATTTACCAGTCAAAATCCTTTCGCGTCAAAACTTTTTCTACATCAGCTTTTGCTCTTTTCAAAAAAATCATTGTAGCCTGATAGTATTGGCACGTCTGTCCTTCTTTTTCACAACATTGTCTGCCTTCTCTTTTCTTTTAAATATAGTACGCAAGCAGTTATATTCCCAAGCATGAAACAATGGCCACGAATTCCTTTTCAAATCGCTTTCCCCCATTCTTCCTTCATTCGATTCAAAAAAATATAATGGCAGCTGAAAATCGAGTCTTTGTTTTTCATTTATTCTTCCCTCCTCATTAAAACAAATTCGATTATAAAAAAAATCTCGTGAGCCATTCGAACCCAAAATCTACCCTAGCTCCTCAATCAATCGAGAAGCTCGAGCTGGAGGCAGCCGCCGTGGTCACTGGTCATGATACCCTCGGGTCGAGGCAAGTATTCTCGAGCGCGTGAGATTGGTTCAAGGCGACAGCCTATTTTCGAGCAAGGGCAACTCAGGGGATGTCGATCGTGGCGGCAGTCTTCATATACAGTTGGCTAGGGTTTTGGGTGGTTCAATCAACTGGGGAGGATCGCGACTTATCAGGGTCGAGGATTTTACGCGAGCACGTCGCGTTTCTGGTGGTAGGTTCAGTTTCGATTTTGGGGTGTGAGTGAGTCGGACTCGCAGTGAGGGGGAGGTGGGTGATAGCAGCGCCGATCGCCGTGGGCTGGTATATCTTTGTAAGAAATTTAGTTATTTATATATATATATATACAAACTGTTTTATTTATTTCCAGTAAGTTTAGACTTTTTATCTGTTTATCAAAATTTAACAGTAAAGAATAAATAAATAAATAATATATACATATTCACATACATACATATTTCAATTTAATCATATATATATGCAGATTTTCCAGATTATACATATATACTGAAAGCAGAAAAAATAATAATAATAATTACAGTAAGGTATGAAATGATTCTGTTTTGATTGGTAAATGTATATATATAGATATATTCACATACATATTTTAATCTAAAACAGTAAATATACATATAGAGATAAGATTTGAAAATGGAAATTTTTGAATATGTGAAGAGTTTATATAAAATTGGTATTTTAATCTATATAAATTAATTTTTACAAGTCTATGGATTTCAAAGGAAAATATATAAATATAAATTATCTATATAAATATATATAAATATTTTCAAAACTACTTTATTTTAAAATAAGGGATTAAAGTGATTAACATGGTTAAATTAGCCTATTCAATTATTTTAGTTGCTAAAATATTTAAGGAAAATTAGTTTAAATTAAAATCCTTAGTTAATTAAATTAATAAATGATAATTAATTATCCGATTATTCAGAGTGTTAATAAACCATATAATGTTTGTTACAAGGTCCAAAAATCGTGGAAAGAATAGTCGGGATGTAGACGTACTGCAAACGAAAATCAAAGGTGAGTTAATCTCGCTCAAATTGGATTACTAGCTAATTTAAATTATTGGTTGATGGATTGCATTGATAATTTATTATCAGTCTGGATGTGATGTTATATATAGTAGTATATATATATATATATATATATATTTGGAGTGATTGATATTCCCGCATTATATAGCGGATGAGACCCTATGCGCCGCATAATAGCGGATGATATTTTATAAACCCATATACCGTGATATTCCACCTCGAAGTGGAATTGGTATTGTGCTCACATCTGTGGATGCAGGGAAACTGGTTGGAGGGATCCAACTGGATTCCTCAAAATATTTAGATTGTTTAATATTCTGTGATATGATTTATTTGATAATCTGTGATAAATTCCATTGGTAATTGGAAATGTTGGATCCTGTGTTTGATTGAATATATTTGGGTATTCTGAGTTATCAAAAATATATAGATTGGATTTTTGATGAGAAAATAAAGGAGGGAATTTTTAAGTAAAATAATTATAGAGAATTTAAATAAATTAAAGAATGAATTGGGAAAGAACAAAAGTGATTTTTAAATTCTAATAAATAAATTTCGGGTATGGAAAAAGAGATTTTGAATAAAAGGGGATATAATGAATTTTAAAACTTAAGTGATATTATTTAAAGGAATAAAGAATTTATTTTAAAAATTCAAGGTTTAAATTTATTTTAAAGGATACAGAAGGAATTTAAAGAAAAATAATAATATGAAATTGGTATTTTCAGTTAAAAAGATTTTAAATCATAATTAAGAAGTAAAATATGAAGTTAATAGGTTTGAAATAAATTGAGTAAGTAAAGGAATTTATTTCAAAATGGAGTAATTTGGAAATCAATTTAGAAATTGATTAAGTGTTGAAATTGGAATTTTAAAGGAGGATGAGACTATGAAATTTATAAACTGGGTTTATGAAAGTGAAAGTAATATATTAGTGGATATTTGGAAGAATAAATTCAAGGTGGGAATTTATTAAGGGGATGGGTAAATTTGTTTAAAAATAAATAGTGATTTATTTCCTTGGATAGTCGAGTACGTTTCCAAAGCAAATTCTTAAGTATAAGTTAAGAGTTTTAAAGATTGTTTTAAAGGCATATTTTAGAAAATTTATTATTTTTAATCGTTTAAATGTTTAAATTTTTAAGTAGCTATTTTTCAATAAAGTATTAAAGTAATTTTTAAATGTAAATGTTTAAAGTATATTTTATAATATGGTGTCTAAAATTATTTTAAAATCTAAGTGTTTGTACTTGGTGATTCCAGTGGAAATAGAAATATTGGGAATTTATTCCGTGAGGGAAAGTTGGTTATGAAACTATTTTCAAAAGGGTTGAAAATGGAAATATATCTTGCAAAGATATTTGTGAGGTTAATAAATAATTTGGAAAATTATTTATTGTTTGATGGATGTTTGTGAATGTTAATTGATAGTTAAATCACCGACTATCAATATTGGCCAATGCACTGATCGTTTCGAAGAGACCGAGATCGAGATTTATTTCTCGAAGACCACTTCGATCTGGTTTGTACGTTTTCATGGGGAAAACGAGTTCGGAGTCGAAGATGGAGCAGTGAAGTGCAAGGGCTAGTCGCTACTAATCCTAAGGATGATTCCAAAATGGATGTAGTAGGAATAGTGCCCTCGGTTCCGTTCGAACCCGGAACGGACTTGTATGGATGAATGTTTTAGAACATCGTCAGGAGGACGGTGGGCATTCTAAGTGAAATGTTCTAAAAAGGTAACGCTTAGCCTTGAGCCTCATCAACCAGGAATGACTGAAAATCGGGGGTTATGCAGCAAGACTAAGTGGGTTGCACCCATTAGGGTGAGGTCATCCCTGTCTAGATGTTCCTTTTATTTCGGCTTAGTGGGCGGTTGCCGATCCCAACCGTGGGGTGATCTTACTCGGAATTATCCAGTAAGGGGTAGTTCCGGTCTTGTGTTGTAGAGGATTGGGCGTAATCCTTGGTATGCTGATCTAGACCAGGTACTGTGATAGGTGTTACCCCAATGCCTAGTCATTAGTTGGAAATCCATTCTCCCTACGTGCCTTTACGATTTTTGTTTGTAGAACCCACTTTGTGGCTAGTATGCTGGAATTTAATTATGTAACAATTTCAGATATTTGAATAAGTATTTGTATATAAACACTATTATAATATCAGACGGATTTGATAAAAAGTGTTTTGGCTATCGTAAGGTAAAAACCCGACATGTTTATTTGTGGCGCGGTCTTACGGGATGCTTTTGATTTCAAAGGGTTTTGAAACTTTAATAATCCAATTGAGTGTGTTTTCTCACGCTGGTTTCCCAGACTGACTCGGGTGTTATTTCATTATAATGCTCGGGTCAGACCGAGTATTACAGAGTACAGATTCTAGATGGATTGCTGTGGAGCTCAGGAGACGAGCTGGATGGTGAGGCGTAGCATACGTACTTGATGTATTATTCCGCTGTGTTGTAAGTTGTATTATCTGTTGGTAAGGACAAGTTAATATAACTGTCCAGTTGTGTGTTAGATGTTGTTGAACTCTGATGTTGTATTCTGTAGATGTAAAGTATAAAACAGATATAGTTTTCTTTTGTGTAAAGATCAGTTATTATCTATTATATTTTATTCCGCTGCGTTTGTAAGATTCTGTTGTGTTGTTTTCTTTTCTTCTACCTCCTTCTTCTTCTAATCCTGATGGTTCGATTTTTCGGGTATGAAAAATCGGGTTGTCACAGTTGGTATCAGAGCTGAAGGTTAAGCGAGTACCTTAGCTCTGGTGGGGATTACTCATAGAATAGAGTCCGTAGTACTCTAAAATGAGTTTGAGTGTATTAATAGATATGAGCGCGTATTTGTTAGTGAATATCAATTTTTTTTATATTGTGTTGATTAGTTTGTTGAGTAGTTTATGGATTCTGGTCAATACGAGTAATTAACGTTATTGATAGGGATTTCTAAACACTTGAATAGAACAATTCGACACAGCATTGTTTTAAAATAGGGTAAATGAAATAATTTTACCCAAATTATTTTTGTATATAAAAGAAATAATTTTCAGAAATTGTTATAGATATATATGGTTGCTTGGATGGTAGGAAGTAATAATATTAAATTATTATCACTATTGTGTAGAAATTAGATAAGAAATTGAAAATCATAACTAAAAGTTAAGAAATAAATTCATACAAATAGAGTTTATAAATGTGAATTATAAATGTGATTTATAATTAGAAATGAAATAAAAATTCCAGAGTGGTAGTTGAATGTGAATCGAAGGGACTTGGAATTTGAAATTTTGAGAAAATTTAATTCCTTTGGATTTGAAAATGGTTTTCAAAGGTTTTGAAGGAATAATAGTGATATTATTTTGGAAATATTTTGAATTGGATTTGAAATCTAGAGAGATTTGAAATTAAAAATATTTGAAATGCTTTTGATTGGGATAAAAGCACTAAACTCTTCTTGGTCGCTGGAAAATAACTTCGTTGATGACTGCAGCATCATTGATGTTCATTTTCGAGTTTCTAAGAGAGGAATTGCTACCTGAAGGGAGGGAATTAGAGTTGTTTGCAAAAACTGGGTTTGATCTTGAAATTGGAAAGGATTTTGGATATAATTGATTTCAAAGGTGATTTTGAAATGTTGAAACTTTGGTTTTGGTAAAACCGCTTTGATTTTTGAAATACTTAAGAGATTGTTGAAAACTCTGGAGTTGGTTTAAATGTTTTGGAATGTTTAATAAATTGTTTAAACTCTGGAAGCTTATATAAAATGTTATGGAAATATAAATGGATTTGATAACTAGTAAAATTTGAAATTTACTAGAAAAGAAAATTGAAGAGTTAAATTAGAATAAGTGTGAAAAACAGAATAGGTTGGAAGGTAAGCCAACTAATTAAAGTAAAATTAAAAGCAGTTAGCAAATGTGGTTAAAATTTGAAAAAAAAACTTATAAAAGTTTAGAATTTAAATTGAATGAAGTGTGATTAAATATAGTTAAGTAAAGGTGAATTTAAAGAGAAGTCCAAGGAAATTAAGTAAAATGGTTACTTAAGCAAAAAGTTATAAGTTGGAAATAAAAATTTTGAACAAACAAATGAATTTACATTTGTAAGTAAATGGAATTGAAACTGGATATTGGAGTTAAATTCGAATTGAGTGGTATGGAAAATTAGTCAGGTTGGACTAAATAAAACAAAGGATTGAAAATAAAATTAGTAAATAAACTAATTGATTTAAAATGGTAAGCAAATGAATGGAAATTTAATATTGGTAGGATATCTAATTTAAAGTGTGTAAAATAAAGTGAAGTTATAGAATTAATTTGAAGTGAACCAAATAAATTGGTAAGTGAAACTAATTTAAATAATTATATGACCCAATTGTGAATGGAAGATAGTTGATAAAATTCAATATTCAGAGTTTGAAGATGAATCAAATTCAAGTAGAATTGAAAATGAAAATCTGGATGAAAATTTGGAAAGAATATTTGAAATTAATTTTTAAATTGAAGCAAATTGAATCTATTTGGAATTGGAATTCAAATTGATTAAATATAGATAAAAATCAAGTGATAAAGCGAGGTTGAAAGATTAATTCATAGTAGACTAAAAATAATTTAAAGTTTGGAAATAAATCCATTGGGATTTAAAAAAATTAGTAGTCAGACTAATTAAAGAAATGATTAACTGAATATGGCCTGAGACGAAGGTAAATTGAATTCATATGGGATTGGAGATCCACTTAAAAAATAGGTGGATATAAAGGCTAAAGTGGTAGAGTAATAATATAAGAATATATAAAGTGCTTATATTAAGCTTAAGAAATGAATGATGAAATTCTTAAGTAAGTTTGGTATTGGAAATATACTAAGTAATTTTTAAATGGAGACTAAGTGAAGTGTGAAATGAGATAATTGTGGAAAAGTGAATAGAAATCAAAATGAATGTGAATAAAAAGGAAATTGATATAATTGATAATCAATTGAAATTAATATGTAGGATGTACGTATATTATTTTATTCGCATAGTGATTTGATCCGGATTCGAGCACAGAATTTCGAGGTAATTATACCGATCTGAGTTAGGATTTTTCACTCGATTTTCGACGGCGAACCCTGGATATGGATTTTGATTGATTCTGGAAATTCTCTATCATAACTTATGGCTATGCAAGAAGAATGACGGTTTCTGATCAAGGAACCAGATCTGAGTCCGCACTAGAGAATCGGGTGGACGATACTAGTTCGGAAATGAAATTGTGTGATCGAGTGAGCGATCAGATTTGGTATTGCGTACAAATGATATATGTGCATCGTACGGGCTTAAGTAAAGTAGATATTGGAAATTTTGAAAGGAAGTGAATAAAATGATTTTGGAATCTGTGATTGGATATTATTGCTTAGTAGGATGCAGGTAATTAAAGGCAAAAGGAAAATTGATTTTTGATTTTAGAAGATAAATTGAAATTTGCTTGGAAAAGGTACGTGTTTAAATTTCTGTATGAAAATTGATGACTTCCTTGTCTAGCCACTTGGCTTTTTGTTTTCTTTTGAAAATCTGGGGGCCCGTTGAGGCATTTTGTAGTTGTACCGAGCTAGCCGCGCAAAGGAGACGCTGGCGAAAATTTTCGGAAAATTAGAGAGTTAGAAAAATTTTGAGAAAATTTTGATAATTCAAAATTTGGTTTCAAATTTAAATTTGAATTGTTTGGGACTTATGGATAAGTTTGGAAAGTTAGAAAGAGGGTTAGTGTGTCTTTAATAAAAAGGATTATTTTGGAAAGTTGTTTGAAACTATTTGGATTTGAGAAAATAGTTAACGGGGATTGAATCATTCTTCCTAACTAGTAATTTCGGGGACGAAATTCTTTTAAGTGGGGAGGAATGTGACGACCCAAAATTTTTGAGCATTTGAAATTGAAATATTTAATTGATTTTAAATACTTGAAAGGTAGTTTAACTTGAATTTCAAATATTATTATTTATTTATCAATTAAGTTATTGGATTTAATAAACTGAAATTGGGTAAATTATTGAATCTGCGGTTTTAAGCCTGTTAAAAATGTATTTTAAAGGCTTGTAAAATTTATATTGATAGTACTGAAGATAGTAAAAGTGTTAAACTTGAATTTGGAAGTGTTTTGTTAAGTTTTGAAATTTTATCGTTTAAATTGATATTTAAAAATAACCTTCCGGGGCACAGTCTCGGAATTCGACGAAACTAGTCCAATTGGATCCGTAATAGTGTTTTATTATCGGATTTCAATTTTCGTAGTGTTTGGAGTTGTCGTGTGACCGTACGAAGTATAAACGCGTTGGAATTTATATCGAAAATTCAATATAATAACTGGGTCCAAAAAGCTATCTTCTCCATACGATCGAATTAGGACTCGAAACCTTTTCCATTGCGTTCGGAATAGGGGTATAACGTTATAAACGCCTGGCGGCACGCCTCGATAGGATATCGAAATTTTAAGTTGCGTTTTCGAGACAATTTAAATTTGAATTCAATTTAAATATATATATTATATTTACCAGTCAAAATCCTTTCGCGTCAAAACTTTTTCTACATCAGCTTTTGCTCTTTTCAAAAAAATCACTATAGCCTGATAGTTTTGGCACGTCTGTCCTTCTTTTTCACAACATTGTCAGCCTTCTCTTTTCTTTTAAATATAGTAAGCAAGCAGTTATATTCCCAAGCAAGAAACAATGGCCACTAATTCCTTTTCAAATCGCTTTCCCCCATTCTTCCTTCATTCGATTCAACAAAATATAATGGCAGCTGAAAATCGAGTCTTTGTTTTTCATTTATTCTTCCCTCCTCATCAAAACAAATTCAATTATATAAAAAAAATCTCGTGAGCCATACGAACCCAAAATCTACCCTAGCTCCTCAATCAATCGAGAAGCTCGAGCTGGAGGCAGCCGCAGTGGTCTCTGGTTGCGATACCCTCAGGTCGAGGCAAGTATTCTCGAGCGCCCGAGATCGGTTCAAGGCGACAGCCTATTTTCGAGCAAGGGCAACTCAGGGGATGTCGATCGTGGCGGCTGTCTTTGTTTACAGTTGGCTAGGGTTTTGGGTGGTTCGATCAACTGGGGAGGCTCGCGACTTATCAGGGTCGAGGATTTTACGCGAGCAAGTCGCGTTTCTTGTGGTAGGTTCGGGTTTCGATTTTGGGGTGTCAGTGAGTCGGACTCGCGGTGAGGGGGAGGTGGGTGATAGCAGCGCCGATGGCCGTGGGCTGGTATATCTTTGTAATAAATTTAGTTATTTATATATATATATATACAAACTGTTTTATTTATTTCCAGTAAGTTTAGACTTTTTATTTGTTTATCAAAATTTAACAGTAAAGAATGAATAAATAAATAATATACACATATTCACATACATACATATTTCAATTTAAACATATATATATGCAGATTTTCCAAATTATACATATATACTGAAAGCAGAAAAAATAATAATAATAATTACAGTAAGGTATGAAATGATTCTGTTTTAATTGGTAAATGTATATATATAGATATATATTCACATACATATTTTAAGCTAAAACAGTAAATATATATATAGAGATAAGATTTGAAAATGGAAATTTTTGAATATGTGAAGAGTTTATATAAAATTAGAATTTTAATCTATATAAATTAATTTTTACAAGTTTATGGATGTCAAAGGAAAATATATAAATATAAATTATCTATATAAATATATATGAATATTTTCAAAACTAATTTATTTTAAAATAAGGGATTATGGTGATTAACATGGTTAAATTAGCCTATTCAATTATTTTAGTTGCTAAAATATTTAAGGAAAATTAGTGTAAATTAAAATTCTTATTTAATAAAATTAATAAATGATAATTAATTATCCGATTATTCAGAGTGTTAATAAACCATATATTGTTTGTTACAAGGTCCAAAAATCGTGGAAAGAATAGTCGGGATGGAGACGGAGTGCAAACGAAAAACAAAGGTGAGTTAATCTCACTCAAAGTGGATTACTAGCTAATTTAAATTATTGGTTGACGGATTGCATTGATAATTTATTATCAGTCTGGATGTGATGTTATATATAGTAGTATATATATATATATATGGAATGATTGATATTCCCGCATTATATAGCGGATGAGACCCTATGCGCCGCATAATAGCGGATGATATTTTATAAACCCATATACCGCGATATTCCACCTCGAAGTGGAATTGGTATTGTGCTAACATCTGTGGATGCATGGAAACAGATTGGAGGGATCCAACTGGATTCCTCAAAATATTTAGATTGTTTAATATTCTGTGATATGATTTATTTGATAATCTGTGATAAATTCCATTGGTAATTGGAAATGTTGGATGCTGTGTTTGATTGAATATATTTGGGTATTCTGAGTTATCAAAAATATATAGATTGGATTTTTGATGAGAAAATAACGGGAAGAATTTTTAAGTAAAATAATTATAGAGAATTTAAATAAATTAAAGAATGAATTAGGAAAGAATAAAAGTGATTTTTAAATTCTAATAAATAAATTCCGGGTATGGAAAAGGAGATTTTGAATAAAAGGGGAAATAATGAATTTTAAAACTTAAGTGATATTATTTAAAGGAATAAAGAATTTATTTTAAAATTCAAAGTTTAAATTTATTTGAAAGGATAAAGAAGCAATTTGAAGAAAAATAATAATATGAAATTGGTATTTTCAGTTAAAAAGATTTTAAATCATAATTAAGAAGTAAAATCTGAAGTTAATAGGTTTGAAATAAATTGAGTAAGTAAAGGAATTTATTTCAAAATTGAGTAATTTGGAAATCAATTTAGAAATTGATTATGTGTTGAAATTGGAATTTTAAAGGAGGATGAGACAATGAAATTTATAAACTGGGTTTATGAAAGTGAAAGTAATATATCTGTGGATATTTGGAAGAATAAATTCACGGTGGGAATTTATTAAAGGGATGGGCAAATTTGTTTAAAAATAAATAGTGATTTATTTCCCTGGATAGCTGAGTACGTTTCCAAAGCAAATTCTTAAGTATAAGTTAAGAGTTTTAAAGATTGTTTTAAAGGCATGTTTTAAAAAATTTATTATTTTTAATCGTTTAAATGTTTAAATTTTTAAGTAGCTATTTTTCAATAAAGTATTAAAGTAGTTTTTAAATGTAAATGTTTAAAGTATATTATATAATATGGTGTCTAAAATTATTTTAAAATCTAAGTGTTTGTACTTGGTGATTTCAGTGGAAATAGAAATATTGGGAATTTATTCCGTGAGGGAAAGTTGGTTATGAAACTATTTTCAAAAGGGTTGAAAATGGAAATATATCTTGCGAAGATATTTGTGAGGTAAATAAATAATTTGGAAAATTATTTATTGTTTGATGGATGTTTGTGAATGTTAATTGATAGTTAAAGCACCGACTATCAATATTGGCCAATGCGCTGATCGTTTCGTAGAGACCGGGATTAGGATTTATTTCCCGAAGACCACTTCGATCTGGTTTGTACGTTTTCATGGGGAAAACGAGTTCGGAGTCGAAGATGGAGCAGTGAAGTGCAAGGGCTAGTCGCTACTAATCCTAAGAATGATTCCAAAATGGATGTAGTAGGAATAGTGCCTTCGGTTCCGTTCGAACCCGGAACAGACTTGTATGGATGAATATTACAGAACATCATCGGGAGGACGGTGGGCATTCTAAGTGAAATGTTCTGAAAAGGAAACGCTTAGCCTCGAGCCTCATCAACCGGGAATGACTGAAAATCAGGGGTTATGCAGCAAGGCTAAGTGGGTAGCACCCATTAGGGTGAGGTCATCCCTGTCTAGATGTTCCTTTTATTTCGGCTTAGTGGGAGGTTGTTGATCCCAACCGCGGGGTGATCTTACTCGGAATTATCCAGTAAGGGGTAGTTCTGGTCTTGTGTTGCAGGGGATTGGGCGTAATCCTCGGTACACTGGTCTAGACCAGGTACTGTGATAGGTGGTACCCTAGTGCCTTGTCATTAGTTGGAAATCCATTCTCCCTACGTGCCTTTACGATTTTTATTTGTAGAACCCACTTTGTGGCTAGTATGCTGGAATTTAATCATGTAACAATTTCAGCTATTTGAATAAGTATTTGTATATAAACACTATTATAATATCAGACGGATTTGATAAAAAGTGTTTTGGCTATCGTAAGGTAAAAACCCAACATGTTTATTTGTGGCGCGGTCTTACGAGATGCTTTTGATTTCAAAGGGTTTTGAAACTTTAATAATCCAATTTAGTGTGTTTTCTCACGCTGGTTTTCCAGACTGACTCGGGTGTTATTTTATTATAATGCTCGGGTCAGACAGAGTATTATAGAGTACAGATTCTAGATGGATTGCTGTGGAGCTCAGGAGACGAGCTGGATGGCAAGGCGTAGCATACGTACTTGATGTATTATTCCGCTGTGTTGTAAGTTGTATTATCTGTTGGTAAGGACAAGTTAATATAACTGTCCAGTTGTGTGTTAGATGTTGTTGAACTCTGATGTTGTATTCTGTAGATGTAAAGTATAAAACAGATATAGTTTTCTTTTGTGTAAAGATCAGTTATTATCTATTCTATTTTATTCCGCAGCGTTTGTGAGATTCTGTTGTGTTGTTTTCTTTTCTTCTACCTCCTTCTTCTTCTAATCCTGATGGTTCGATTTTTCAGGTATGAAAAATCGAGTTGTCACAACAATAATATTTTTCTAATTTAGTTAAATATTGTTAAAAAGCATCAAATTCTTGATTATTAATAATTTAAAATAAAGTTGAAACAATATTTAACTTTAAGCACGATTTCTCTATACTAGATTTATAATACTATTATCATATAAAATGTGTATATATGTGATTTATATGTTATATATAAGATGATACAATGTTATGTTTATGTATAACATATGTTTGAAAGTTAATTGACACGCTAATTAATGTCATGCTTTTCAAGTAAGAATTAATTGGTGATTGATGTTTGATGTATAAATTCATACAATTTATAAAGATTTGTTACACACTATGTGCTTTAAGATTGCTTAATTGAATTAACAATAATTGTTTATCAACAATGTTTAGGGATGAGATTAAACTACAATTCATAAACTTGCATATAACTAAAATATTGAAAGATAGACAATTAACTAAATTATATGGTGAACTCCGTGTGCCTAGCACAGGTTCGCACTTGTTCTTAAAATAGAAGAAATAGCAATGATCTAAAGTCAGCTTCTTTTTACATATTTTCTAATGCCACATCTGATATTATACTATTACTAGAAAATTAGTTTTGAGTTAAACTCCTTACATAATTGAATTTGTTTTGTAACTTTTACTTCTTTTACCCAGCTTAACCATATCATTACTTGTTTTTTAGTATTAGATTATTATATTTGCATATATATATATAAATATATTTATCTACATATATATATGTATTGGTCTTACACTTTTGCATAGTCTTTTTTGCATCTTTAGATTTGCTCATGGTGATCCAAGGATATATTTATTTATCATTTTTAGTGGGCTGTAGTGTTTTTATTTCTTTTTTATTATGGACCTTAGTTTATAGGATTGGGTTTTTTAATCTTTATTATATATTATATGGATATCGCTACCTGTCAAACATGTTGACGGTTTCATTTTCTATTGTAGAGTGAAATACATAAGTGCCTCCTTTCTAATAAAGAATCACTGATTTTTATCAAAAATTAAAATTGTAAAGGGCATTTCGAACGGTTCAAAAGGTCAAAATGAAGGTGTACTCATTACACACACATATCAATAAGTTAGGCACGTCCGTTGGACGTGCGCAATCTAGAGTAGCATCAGACTGTGAGTATGTTCAAACCGAAGATTGAACCGCCAAACACAGATCTAGCCGTCCGCCCTCTTTACAGAAGGAGAAGAAAATGCATCATCACTCTATCTTCTTTTCCTTTTGTTTAGCTTCAAAATCCCAAACCCAAGATTCAACAGAGACAGCCATCTATAAACCTCTCTATGGATTGACTTCGTGGGCCATACAGGTTTTGAAACTTCTTTTTTGAATTTTGTTATGATGTAGTATGATATTTTGTTTTGGGCCTATATGGTGTGCAATGGCGGGTGTGATACATGAGAGTGAGATGTTGGGTTTGGATTTGTGACTTTAAATTCATTAATATGCTATATTCTATGCTGCATGGGTGCCATTGATATTTGCACTACTCTCTTTGAGCTAAATGAATTGCGCTAATGTTGCATTATCCTAAAATTTGCATTTTTTGTTGCTACTGCTGCATTTTTTGTTGATACTGTATAATTGTAAGAGACTACTGAATTATTATGTTAAAATTATAATTACGTTATAATAATTATGTGATTATGGTATGTTAGTGCTTATGTGATATTAATTAACACAACCAGTGCAAACTTAAGGCATCATCATAAATCATTATAATAGTAACCGTTAATACAAAGAACACAAAAAAAGGATGCCAGATTTGTAATATTCAATGAGTTTATTGTGCTGAAAGCTGGCTATGACCTGACTTTGAATATTGATATGTTGAAATATGATTAAATCAAGCATGCGACAAACTTTTGTTTTATAGTCATAGTAACTAAATAGATTGCTATTTTCTCATTACAGAAATCTGATTAAAAATGTGAAAAACTTAAAAGGCATAAAAAAGAAACACGTGTTCTTTGAAGACAAAATATACTAAACTTTCATCAAACTCTGTAATCTTAATAATAAAAAACATTTGAAACAATTTGCTATAAACAAATAATTACCCGCATCCCACTTATTGAACTCCAATTATGAACTCTAAATTCCTTTTTTTTAGTATATTTAAATCAAATGTCTCCTTTGATAAATGTATTTAGCTATTTTAGAAATATAAAGGACATCCAGTGCTTCCATAATCGATAAAAGCATGAGATCTATGCCTTTGATAGTCATTTGAGGTCGATATATTTACTCTTGTAATATTGAATTTGTCGTATAATGCTTGCAAAATTAATTCTATTTCACTAATATTAGACACGATAAATTAATAAAATATGTTGATACATATTGGCTATAATAAA
The DNA here is from genome assembly GCA_030737815.1 of Allium fistulosum. Classification (NCBI taxonomy): domain Eukaryota; kingdom Viridiplantae; phylum Streptophyta; class Magnoliopsida; order Asparagales; family Amaryllidaceae; genus Allium; species Allium fistulosum. The sequence goes on from CM060902.1 coordinate 660,054,554, forward strand.
TCATTCCTAAGCGTGAACTCATTATCTATCCTTAGTAACACTTTTACAAAAAAATTGTAAAAAATTAAAATATTTAAGGCAAAACATATATATTTGTTGATAATTCCTTCAACGAAGTTTCGCAAAATGATGTTGGATGATATTTGCTCAAGCTTTCCTGACAACATGATATCGTGACATATTTACTTATGCTTGAAAGTGAATACTATATATATTATATGCATAAATTGTATTGGGCTGTAATTATAATACTACACAATGTTGGGCTATAAATGGTAACAGAAATATTTCTATAATCTCTTGGGTTATAATTACATTTTATATTGATTGTTCACTTCGTTGACTGTGTTATTACAGCACTTGGTATTACAATTGTCATTGATGTACTGTCATTTGAGTATTTTTTTTTATAGGTATCAAAAAATAGTTTTTCTTATGACGACACATGATGTCACATAGACTCAGCTTAATTTTTATATTGGTGAATCGTTATTTCGACATGCATTTGAAGTAAAGACAAAAGTTTATTTGATTGTTCCAAAAGTTAAATTATCTAAAGTTTATGTTTTATTGACATTTCTCATGCCATGTTTTGTTTTAGTTGTTAGAAAATATGACGCGTGCTACAATAATATTTTTCTAATTTAGTTATATATTGTTAAATAACATCAAATGCTAGATTATTAATAATTTAAAATAAAGTTGAAACAATATTTCACTTTAAGCACGATTTTTCTATACTAGATTTAGAATACTATTATCATATAAAATGCGTATATATGTGATTTATATGTTATATACAAGATGATACAATGTTATGTTTATGCATAACTTATGTTTGAAAGTTACTTGACACGCTAATTAATGTCATGCTTCTCAAGTAAGAATTAATTGGTGATTGGTGTTTGATGTATAAATTCATACAATTTATAAAGATTTGTTACACACTGTGTGTTTTGAGATTACTTAAGTAGAATTAACAATAATTGTTTGTCAACAATGTTTAGGAATGCGATTAAACTAAAATCCATAAACTTGCATATAACTAAAATATTGAAATATAGACTGTTAAATAAATTATATGGTGAACCCCGTGTGCGTAGCACAGGTTCGCACTTGTTTTTAAAATAGAAGAAATAGCAATGATCTAAAGTCAGCTTCCATTTAGATATTTTCTAATGCCATATCTAATATTATACTATTACTAGAAAATTAGTTTTGAGTTAAAATCCTTACATAATTGAATTTGTTTTGTAACTTTTACTTCTTTTACCCAGCTTAACCATATCATTACTTGTTTTTTTAGTATTAGATTATTATATTTTTTCATATATATATATTTATATACATATACATGTATTGGTCTTACACTTTTGCATAGTTTTTTTTGCATCTTTAGATTTGCTCATGGTGATCCAGAGATATATTTATTTATCATTTTTAGTGGGCTATAGTGTTTTTATTTATTTTTTATTATGGACTTTAGTTTATAGGATTGGATTTTTTTAATCTTTATTATATATTATATGGGTGTCGCTACCTGTCAGACATGTTGACAGTTTCATTTTCTACTGTAGAGTAAAATACATGAGTGATCTCCTTTTCTAATAGAGAATCACTGATTTTTATCAAAAATAAAAATTGTAAAGGGCATTTCGAACGATTCAAAAGGTTTAAATGAAGGCGTACTCATTACACACACATATCAATAAGTTAGGCACGTCTGTCGGACGTGCGCAATTTTTTTTGAAGCAAATTCATTTTACTTCAAAATGACAGTCGTATGCATAATATTTAACATAATTATATATAAGAGATACTTTTTTATATGCATAGAAAATAGAGAGGACTTGTAATTTGCTTTAACCGTTGACTTTTATTGTTTTTAATTAAGAGGTTGAAATTTGACTGTTTAATGGATTGTCAAATCCGTGTTTCAAGAGATTTCCCTATACATATTTGTGTATTTATACATGGAGATATATATGATTTTTTATCGATATATGAATTTCTGTACCTTTTTAGTAGAATTAAAATAGGCATAATGCAGATAGTTTTTCCACACTCTAATCATATATATCTCCATGTAAATAAACTAATTGATTTAAAATGGTAAGCAAATGAATGGAAATTTAATATTGGTAGGATATCTAATTTAAAGTGTGTAAAATAAAGTGAAGTTATAGATTTAATTTGAAGTGAACCAAATAAATTGGTAAGTGAAACTAATTTAAATAATTATATGACCCAATTGTGAATGGAAGATAGTTGATAAAATTCAATATTCAGAGTTTGAAGATGAATCAAATTCAAGTAGAATTGAAATGAAAATCTGGATGAAAATTTGGAAAGAATATTTGAAATTAATTTGTAAATTGAAGCAAATTAAATCTATTTGGAATTGGAATTCAAATTGATTAAATATAGATAAAAATCAAGTGATAAAGCGAGGTTGAAAGATTAATTCGTAGTAGACTAAAAATAATTTAAAGTTTGGAAATAAATCCATTGGGATTTAAATAAATTAGTAGTCAGACTAATTAAAGAAATGATTAACTGAATTTGTCGTATAATGCTTGCAAAATTAATTCTATTTCACTAATATTAGACACGATAAATTAATAAAATATGTTGATACATATTGGCTATAATAAATCATTCCTAAGCGTGAACTCATTATCTATCCTTAGTAACACTTTTACAAAAAAATTGTAAAAAATTAAAATATTTAAGGCAAAACATATATATTTGTTGATAATTCCTTCAACGAAGTTTCGCAAAATGATGTTGGATGATATTTGCCCAAGCTTTACTGACAACATGATATCGTGACATATTTACTTATGTTTGAAAGTGAATACTATATATATTATATGCATAAATTGTTTTGGACTATAATTATAATACTACACAATGTTGGACTATAAATGGTAACAGAAATATTTCTATAATCTCTTGGGTTATAATTACATTTTATATTGATTGTTCACTTCGTTGACTGTGTTATTACATCACTTGGTATTACAATTATCATTGATGTACTGTCATTTGAGTATTTTTTTTATAGGTATCAAAAAATAGTTTTTCTTATGACGACACATGATGTCACATAGACTCAGCTTAATTTTTATATTGGTGAATCGTTATTTCGACATGCATTTGAAGTAAAGACAAAAGTTTATTTGATTGTTCCAAAAGTTAAATTATCTAAAGTTTATGTTTTATTGACATTTCTCATGCCATGTTTTTTTTAGTTGTTAGAAAATATGACGCGTGCTACAATAATATTTTTCTAATTTAGTTATATATTGTTAAATAACATCAAATGCTAGATTATTAATAATTTAAAATAAAGTTGAAACAATATTTCACTTTAAGCACGATTTTTCTATACTAGATTTAGAATACTATTATCATATAAAATGCGTATATATGTGATTTATATGTTATATACAAGATGATACAATGTTATGTTTATGCATAACTTATGTTTGAAAGTTACTTGACACGCTAATTAATGTCATGCTTCTCAAGTAAGAATTAATTGGTGATTGATGTTTGATGTATAAATTCATACAATTTATAAAGATTTGTTACACACTGTGTGTTTTGAGATTACATAAGTAGAATTAACAATAATTGTTTGTCAACAATGTTTAGGAATGAGATTAAACTAAAATCCATAAACTTGCATATAACTAAAATATTGAAATATAGACTGTTAAATAAATTATATGGTGAACCCCGTGTGCGTAGCACAGGTTCGCACTTGTTTTTAAAATAGAAGAAATAGCAATGATCTAAAGTCAGCTTCCATTTACATATTTTCTAATGCCACATCTAATATTATACTATTACTAGAAAATTAGTTTTGAGTTAAAATCCTTACATAATTGAATTTGTTTTGTAACTTTTACTTCTTTTACCCAACTTAACCATATCATTACTTGTTTTTTTAGTATTAGATTATTATATTTTTGCATATATATATATATATATTTATATACATATACATGTATTGGTCTTACACTTTTGCATAGTTTTTTTTGCATCTTTAGATTTGCTCATGGTGATCCAGAGATATATTTATTTATCATTTTTAGTGGGCTATAGTGTTTTTATTTATTTTTTATTATGGACTTTAGTTTGTAGGATTGGATTTTTTTAATCTTTATTATATATTATATGGGTGTCGCTACCTGTCAGACATGTTGACAGTTTCATTTTCCACTATAGAGTAAAATACATGAGTGATCTCCTTTTCTAATAGAGAATCACTGATTTTTATCAAAAATAAAAATTGTAAAGGGCATTTCGAACGATTCAAAAGGTTTAAATGAAGGCGTACTCATTACACACACATATCAATAAGTTAGGCACGTCTGTCGGACGTGCGTAATTTTTTTTGAAGCAAATTCATTTTACTTCAAAATGACAGTCGTATGCATAATATTTAACATAATTATATATAAGAGATACTTTTTTATATGCATAGAAAATAGAGAGGACTTGTAAGTTGCTTTAACCGTTGAATTTTATTGTTTTTAATTAAGAGGTTGAAATTTGACTGTTTAATGGATTGTCCAATCCGTGTTTCAATAGATTTCCCTATACATATTTGTGTATTTATACATGGAGATATATATGATTTTTTATCGATATATGAATTTCTGTACCTTTTTAGTAGAATTAAATAAGGCATAATGCAGATAGTTTTTCCACACTTTAATCAATACCGAAGTATGGATAATATTCTATTTAAATCCGAAAAATTGCCGAGTATCCTTCCATAAAATTGAAAAAACATCATGTCCATGTTTTTATCGACTATATCCATCTTATTGTTAAATTTTATTTATACCCCTTACCCACTAAACATCAAATTCGTAAAAAATCCTGCTATAAAAAAATCACCACAGCAAAATCACGCAACAACTTAAAATTCAAGTTTTACACCTTCTACAAACTGTGAAATTTTAAATTAAAATAGTCAAAACACATGAAATTCAAGTTGGATATTTTCTGATTCCATTAGATTTATATCATCCTCATCACACTCCATCGATTCAAACGCAAGATTTGAGAATTTACCTAAAAATAAATCTAGGGTATGTTGGATAAAAGAAATAGAAAAATGAAAATATGAAAATTAGAACCACATTCCTCTTTCTAAAACTCATTTGTTTTTCATTCATTTAAAAAAACACTATTTTATATATTTGTTTTTTTTGTAATTATTTCTTTTTAACATCTCTCGTTTCTGAATTTAACACTTACCATCAAGACGTATATGAAATGCAGATATGAGTTATGTAAAACGATAACACAAGCACATGTTAAGATTAGTATAATTACTTCAATATACTTAAATTACATCTATTTTTTCTAAAAATAGAAATGTATTTATAGAAGAAAATTAGGACGGATCTAAAGTTTAATTTTTAGAATTACAAGGATGTAATGCCAAATTTTTTTGATTAAGGAAGTGTGCAAATTATTAAAGCCCCTTTAACGTAACCCAACTCGGCAACATGAAAATTACAATAGGCCTAATGAAACACAATAATCAACGCAGGAAAATCGCATCCAACGGCCAATATCAAATCCAGCTACCTACATAAGCGAACCATCCATTTCAACGCAATCACACTACTCAATACCCTAGGCGCCGCCATTACCACTCGGCTTAAGAAGAACCGAAAGAAGCGTGGCCACGTCAGCGCCGGACATGGACGTATCGGCAAGCACCGAAAGCATCCCGGAGGTCGCGGTAACGCCGGAGGCATGCACCACCACCGGATTCTTTTCGACAAATATCATCCTGGCTATTTTGGTACAGTCGGAACGCGCTATTACCACAAGCTCAAGAACAAATTCTACCGTCCCACCATAAACATAGATAAGCTCTGGTCCCTCTTACCCAAATCGGTAAAGGAGAAAGCTAGCTGACCAGAATCCGCCCCATTGATCGACGTTGGGGAATTCGGCTACTTCAAAGTCCTGGGAAAAGGGCCAGCTGCCTCAAGGTAAAAATGCCTTGATCGAGACGAAGCTAGTCAGTAAGAATGCTGAAAAGAAGATCAAAGCGAACGGAGGCGCTGTTGTGCTTACCGCTTGATTTGTTAGGTATTCATCTAAATCTTTAAGGACTATTTTTTGTTCTCGATCGAAATTTTGAGTGGATTATGATTTGATTTTTAGGATTTAGCGTGGAACGTGATGTATGTTTGGAGACGTATTGTTCAGATATTTTTTTTGCTATGAATTCGTTCGGATTTATATTTCCGTACTGCAGTAATTGGTTCCACCTAATTAGGGCTGTCAATGATACCCGAAAAATCCGAAATCCATCCGTATCCGAAAAGCGGATAATATTGGATATCCGAAAAAACGGATGCGGATGCGGATACGGAGACATCCGCATCTGAAAATTATCCGTTCGGCCTTTGTCAATATTATAGTACAAATTGTATGTATTTTAGTATAATGAAAGATATTTATTTGTTGTTTTATCAAGTTAATAGTTTATATTATATACATTTAATGCTTATTAACCGCTCAAAACTATTTATTATCGCCATATTTGTTTATATTTAACACTTTGATAAACAATTGGATTGAAAAAAATATATGTTAAACTTAAAATTTATATTTCTTGATTTATCGGTCGTTAGCGGATAAGATAATTATCCGATATCCGTCCGTATCCGCGGATGCGGATATCCGATATCCGAAAATCATTTCGGATGCGGATGCGGATATGGCACTATCCGCATCCGAAAGTATCCGTTGACAGGCCTACACCTAATTTGTTATATCCTGAATCAGGTTAAGGTAAGTTTAAGCGTGTTTGATTTAATCATCTTTGAAAACTTTGTTTGTCCTGAGTCACATATGTTGGATTCATTTCATAATTCTGATATATGAAGACGATATGTTTAAATTTAATTTTAAATTTCTGGCTGTAGAAAGTTTGTATACTTAGGAGAGGAGGTGATGAAATAAAGGGCATTTGTATTTTGAGCAAATCAAAACTATTAAGTGATAAAATATTCAGCGATTTGTTTATATCAAACAAATGCAAAGGTGTAAAATTAAATATACTTTTTGAAATTAAAAGTTATTCTCATTGTGTTTAATAAAACGAGCCATTAAATTGTAAAATCTCATTTTAAGCAATAAATCTCAATATTAACATTTAATTAAATTTACAACATTTGTTGTAATAATTTGAAATGAGAAATATTTATCATAAATCTCCATTTAATGTAAATAAGTAAATAAACCTTGGAAAATTTTACATTTTAAATTACCAAAGTATCTCCATATATTTATTAAATTCTAATTTTGAGATTTATTGTTTAGAATGAAATTTTACAATTAATGGTTTATTTATTAAAAATAGCAAGAATCTTTTAATTTCAAAAGTTACATTTAATTTTACAGTATAAGATTTAAGTTACACAAAAAGATATTTTATGATTATTTAGATTATGGATTCCCTTAGTATTCTTATTTTCATTCTTGGATTCTCAATTTTCTATTTATTAATTTCTGTCTTTTACAACATTGTCTAGGTCTACTTACCCACGTTTAACATGTGTTCTGCACACACTGTTATGACTAGTTTGTGTGTTTCTAGGCAATATTTACGTACGCTGAAATCTTTAGCAGTGCCAAGCTTTACATCATTGTCTCTTGCTTCTCTCTGCATGATCGACTCCTATGATGTTTGAGTGCTTATCATTCAGTAGCCAAGTACATACCATATCTTGCTTTAGTAAGATCTAAGTAGCAAAGCTTTTTATCCACACTTTTGCTGTATAAATTTTACTACGGTTAAATGACCAAAATTTCCAAATGAATGGTCATTGATGTTTAAAAGACATGTCAGATGAATATAAGGAGGGGAGAATAACAAAAAGAAAAAGTTATATGCCAGAATGTTTGAGGAGTTTCAAAACAAATTTGTACTGGCCTTGGAGTTAACCCAGCCCTATGTAGAGCATGTTTGAAAGCTCCTTGTAAGTAATCAAAACTTTGGGAATTAACTTATTTCAGTTGTAGTATTTGAGAACTTATTATAAATAGTTTGTAAAAATAGCTAATAAATAGAAATTTGAGGAGCAACTATTTGTTATTTATGACCTATGAAGCAATTTTATAAGTAATTTTGACAAAACACTTGTACTTGGAAGTCAAATTACATACAAAGTCTTATATAAAAACCGCTTATAAGTTGCTATTTAAATATACTTATTTTAAAGAGTTTAAAAATAAGTTGTCACCCAATGTGTTCGTAGAATACGAATGTCATCCTAGCAGTGTAATCCCAAATCCAAAAACAAATCAGAAATGTAACATTCAAAAAAATAAAGCTTGATTCTAGTAGGTAATTGAAGTGGAAGCAATTACTCAAGACGAAGCTGAAATTTAGTTCTCAATTTGCTTATGTGTGATTGAAATTAGAAGGTAAATGAAGTGGAAGCAATTACCCCCAAAATGCAGCCCCAAATACTTGTCACTTTATATTATTTTGTTTCATAATTTAACCCTTTAAATCTTATTTTCATAATTAATTTTTTAATTAATTGTTCACTAATTTACGAGGTGTTACATTTGCCCTCAATATCAACAAAGCTTAAGGACAAATAATTTTAAACATAAGAATTTACTTGTCTAAACACGTGTTTGATACACGTATTTGATCAACTTTATGTTGCATTGTTAAGAGGGGTTTCAACGAGTAACACGAAAGTTCTGATAAAAGATGACAATGGTAAAGGAAAATTGAAATCTTAAACTGAAAATGTCGCATATGGACACGGACGTAGATCATCCAAAAGATAAAATAGTTGAATACATATTTTGTGCACTATTGCTTTTGTATTTGTTTATATTGGTTTAGTCTTTCTACTTTTGTCCGGAGTGACATTTTATAGCTTGTGCTACAATTTTTTTCTTTTGTAAGTAATTATTTACACCTACTAACATTTGTCAATAGGTATGGTTTATACAAATTATTTTATCTTATGTGCGAAGCACTTATAGTTTGTACTCTAAACATAATCCTTTGCATATGTTTTTAAAAATAATATTGCTTTTCATATGTAATTTATATTATATTATTTCAACCATGCGATGCTTCTAAAATTTGTTTATTTTATATCGCACTAAAAACATAACCATTTGTATAAACTGTACACCTTACACATTGTCTACTAATATTTAACCACTTTTAACCTATGCTCTCTGTACTGAAAACTAAAATGCTAAAAAGCCGTTGTCAATTCTAAAAAGTACAAATTAGACTTTTTATATATTTTCTAAATCTTTTATTAGTCAATCTAATTTAAATTTTTTAATATGATTTAATGGGCAATTCATTTATTAAATGGATTGGATCCAATTGATCTGTGTTTTAATTGGGTTGAAAAGAATGTGTCATAAACGAATTATCAATTCTTTTTTACTCATTTGATGATTCATTCTTTTTTGTCAACTTAATACATGAGTCAATCTGATCCAGTTCTTGTAATCACTGGGTTCTTCATTTGATCTATTTTAAAATTTAAATTAGATTTGACTAATAATAAATTTAGATTTAAATTTAGAAAATCGTTTAAACAGAATTTCTAGATCACATCGTCCACTTCTTTCATCTCAACTTCATTTTTTGTCACCAGACGGTCTCAACGTTGAATCATGTGCATAATTTTAGATTCATCTCAACAATCTCATCGAATTCGAATTTATTTTTATTTTGGAATACATTCTTTGTTAGATTTACTTTTAGAGTCATTCTATTTTATTGACTTTTATTGATATGTTCACTGTTATATTTTGTGAATTTGTTCGTGGTTGATTTGAATTCAAATAATAGTAAAATTATTTCCAGATTTGCCGCAATTTATAATGTTATATATTTATCATTCTACATTGCTAATTCATTATGGTGGATTTCAAAATTAAAATGATATGGTTATCTGTCATTCTTCATTAGTTGTTCATTCCAGTCAATTTCAAGAATAAAATGCTATGTTTATCTATCATTCTGCATTACTAATTTTTATATATATATTCGTTTTATTTGTTTTTATTTTGTTTTACTAATTTTTTTCCTTTTTTGCCGCAATGATGGTGACGATTTTGAGCCATATAGCTTGCTAGTTCTTTTTGAACATAATAAGAATTGTTATTTTACACGTCTTACTATGAATTCTTCGTTATTTGGTGTTAAGAGTGAAATTTGTGAATTTTTATCATATGAAATTAGTGAATTTTTGTCATTTCTTACTATGAATTCTTCGTTATGGGGTGTTACATTTGCCTTCAATATCAACGAAGCTCAAGGACAAATAATTTTAAACATAAACATTAACTTGTCTAAACACGTGTTTGATCAAATTTATGTTGCATTGTCAAGAGGGGTTTCAATAAGTAACACGAAAGTTCTGATAAAAGATGATAATGTTAAAGGAAAATTGGAATCTTATACTGAAAATGTTGCATATGGACACGTACTTAAATCTTTCAAAAAATAAAATAGTTGAATAGATATTCTATGCACTATTACTTTCGAATTTGTTTATATTGTTTAGTCTTTCTACTTTTCTTCCGGAGTGACATTTTATAGCTCGTGCTACAATTGTTTTCTTTTGTAAGTAATTCTTTACATGCAATAATATTTGTCAATAAGTATGGTTTATACAAATTATTTTATCTTATGTGCGAAGCACTTATAGTTTGTACTCTAAACATAATCCTTTGCATATGTTTTTAAAAATAATATTGCTTTTCATATGTAATTTATCCTATTATATTATTTCAACCATGCGATGCTTCTAAAATTTGTTTATTTTATATCGCACTAAAAACATAACCATTTGTATAAACCGTACACCTTACACATGTAAAGCTCATGTAATTTGTATTAAATTTTCCTACCATGTGCGAAGAATTTCCATTTGTACATTTTTTTTATTTCTGATGAGCGAAACATGGTACCATTTGTGCATATCATTTTTCCTTCTATATGTGAAAAGAAATAATATTCGTAGAAAGACAATCTACTGTGCCCGTGCTGTAATGCTTATAGTTAGCAGAAAGTTTTGTATGCTTAGGAGAGAAGTTTTGAGGTTTTCAGCATAGTGTTTATAGAATGGAGAATGCTGTAGTGTTTGAAACGAATATAACAGAAATTTCGAGAACTAATGAAGAAGGTGAGGAAATTAAGGGCATTTGTATTTTGAGCAAATCAAAACTATTTAGTGATAAAATAGTCGTGATTTGTTTATATCTAACAAATGCAAATGATCATAGATTATGGATTCCCCTTAATTTGCTCTGTTCCTTCTTGGTTTCTCAATATTCTATCCATTCATTTCTGTCTTTTACAACATTGTCTACTAATATTTAACCACTTTTAACCTTTGCTTTGTCCACGTTGCTATTGATCACTGGTTACTCTGTGTTTCCAGGCAATATTTTAGTGAACGTACGCAGAAATCTTTACAAGTGCTGGAGTTTAGTAAGAACTTATGCAGGCATTAGAGAATGAGAAGTTAAATGTAAACTTATATCATGGCAGTTAAACTAATTTGAATCGTTAGTATTTGGCGACCCTTGGCAAAAAATGTATACTTGGAAATTATATGAACAGATATTTAGGAAATGAGGATACTTAGGAAACCCCATGTACAAATTGGCATAATATCTAGCAGATTATGCTACCACAGCAAGAGCCCCTCTGGTTTCTAGCACGTGTATAAATTTGTATAAATTGGAAACTTCAAACGATCAAAGCGTACTTATTGCAAGACGTAACAATGAAACTCCCCAGGATATCTCTGACTATACCAATATTTGTTCTAGCTAGTGTTGTAATAATATGCAGTATTCACATATTATGTACAAATCAGACACGGAAGTTCAAACTATGCTCTCTGTACTGAAAACTAAAATGCTAAAAAGTGGTTGTCAATTCTAAAATGTACAAAATTAGAATTTTTATATATTTTCTAAATCTTTTATTAGTCAATCTAATTTAAATTTTTAATAAGTTTTAATGGGCAACTCATTTATTAAATGGATTGGGTTCCATTGACCCGTGTGTTAATTCGGTCGAAAAGAATGAGTCATAAATGAATTATCAATTCTTTTTTACTCATTTGATGACTTGTTCGTTTTGGTCAATTTAATACATATGTTAATCTGATCCAGTTCATGTAATCACTGTGTTCTCCATTTGAGCTATTTAAAAATTTAAATTAGGTTTGACTAACAATAAATTTAGATTTAAATTTAGAAAATCGTTTAAACAGAATTTCTAGATCACAATTGTTGTAGTTATGTAGCTATGGACGTTAATTCTTCAAGTAATCAATTTGAAAGGGTTTATCTTTACTTGGATTCAAGCATTGTCGGCCATTAATTTTTTTTTGATGCAACTGCTTTGAAGGGAATGGCCGGTGTTTTGTTAGCTACTACTGCTAAAACGACAATCAATGCATAAGTATCATTTTCCTCATATTATGTAATGATATTTGTAACTAAAAAATTTGTGTTTGTTGTGTAATTCAGTTTGACAGTGGTTAGTATATATTGTTTTTGATCTTGATTGTTGTATTGGTTGGTTTCGGGTGTTCATCTATTTTTATAGGATAATGCTAGTTATATATAGTATTGTTAATTCCTATTAGTAGAGTTTATTAAAACAATGCCATGTTTATCTATCGTTATGAATTACTAATGCATGCTAGTGGACTTTAAAATACAATTTCTATGTTTATCTACGTTTTGCATTATTATGCTAGTGGATTTATAAGTACAAATGCTATGTTTATTTATTAGTAATACATGTTAGTGAACTTTATAATACTAAAGTTATGTTTATCTATCATTCTGAATTATCAATTCATGTTTGTGGACTTTATAAAATATAAATGCTGTGTTTATCCATCATTCTGCATCACTACTGCATGCTAGCGAACTTTATAATTATAATTTTTATATATAACAGTGAAGATTAAAACGATTTATTTATGTTTGTATCATTTAAAGTGGTTAGCAGAAAACATCATTATGAACAGTGAACAATTTTTTGTAATAGTTTGATAGTTTTTCCGTAGTTGATTGTAGTTGATTGCTAATTGAAGTTAGCATCTCTTAACAATGGTAAATAATAATATTAACTATAGCTTTGAATAGTTAAAAAAAAATCATATTTATTACTACTAGTTTTGTTATTAATTCTTTATTTGTAGAATTATTTCCACGTGCAAAGGGAACCGTTTTACATGAATATAAAGCTAATTGGTCTTAAATTTTGTTTTATTTAAAAGAGATACTTCATGGCGATCATTCATTAGTTTTTATGCTGGATCGTTCATGGGTCTAGTTATAGATGTTCTAAAAATATTTCTTTCTTCTTGTCATATAAATTATTTACTTCATGTAGAGTAAAATATTAGTACTATTGTGAATGTGGGTAAAGGTGATTCGTCAATTGTTGAGTTGTTTAGGCTTTGTGCTAGAGCTTCTATTTGTATGATTTTGATCGATATATTTTTAATTACGGAGATTCTTTGTCTTATTATGAAGGAACATTTATCAAAATTATTTAACGATGGCTTCTGTAGGGATGTTTATAATATAGTTAGAGATATGTCCTAAGGAAACACCACAATTTATTGTAAATTATTAACTTCGGAAAGAAATCTCGTTCGAAATAAAAGATGTTTTTCTTTTTATTATATACTTGCTATAATGTATTATATTAATTAATTATTTAATTTAAGTATATTTATTCATGAATGATGTTTTTTATAATAGTAATTACAATGTGATGTAATCACGAGCAATTTATCATAATATAACAAATACATCGTCTTAAATATTAGTCAAAATGTATCGATGCTGGATATCGATACATCCGTTGAAACTAGAGTAGACAATGTATTACTCATGGTTGTTGGGAGACCAAGGGCTAACGTGGTGATAATTATTGGATAACTATGGAAAGACTCATTCGATAGTCTTCTATTAGTTAATATAGCTATGGTCAAAAAGAAAATATTGATGTGATAATATTACACAATTCTCTCGACTTGAGAATACTGTCGAGCATCAATGTAGAAACTCCACTTTGATTATAGTTAAATCATAGCACGACGTCCATCGAACGACTATAGTTGGATCGAGTCGAAACATTGGAAGTGAAACACCATTCAATAGAGAATTCATCTTATCAGTTATATTAGTTTAGTATCACGGTCAGTTGAAGTCAAATCAAAGTCAAAGTCTCTGGCTTGGGCAGTTTGGTTAATAATATTTTTTGTTATTGAACTAAGGACTTTGTTTTTGAACTACATGTTGAAATTGGATGATATTGGAATTTGACCATTACCAAATTCCAAAAGTGCTAATGTGATATAGTTTCGACGAAGACAATTGGTGTAGATAATTATCACTAATGGAGACCGCTTAAAATAAGTTAAATTGGATTCTATCGAAACTAGGTAAACGATAAATTTAGCCATAATGTCACACTACTAGCTAAAATGACATGTGAACGTTAATATTCGAATTATACATATTAATTGCTAACTGATTTTACAACTAAGAGTCACACAATCGAAATATTGAGTACTCCAACTACTACTTGATTTAATAAATTATAACTGTTATAAATTAATTAATATTTATAAAATATTAATTATTTAATTTTATTTGATTTGTGTTGACTGGTATTGAAAATAGTGCATATATAAACGATGTATACACAATTATTGATATACAATATCGATGTATATTTAAATTTAATTTAAATGTATATTATATAATTGGGCTTGAAATGAAGGCTTGTAAAGGGGTCTTGTATAACTGGCTATGACAATGGGTAGAAGGGCTTGTAAAGAGGTGTTGTGGGGTTTGAATTGGCGGAGAGAATAGTGAATCCAGGTCCACAATTTGCTCCTTACTTTCTCTCCTCTTTAAACTCCTTTAGCACCTCATTTTGTATTCTCTCCTTTTGCTTCTCCTTTAGTCATTTTTGGCTGAAAATTCCTCTAGCCCTTCTCCATCATTTCCAGCTTCAACATACAAATTTAAATAAAAACAGTGCAACAGTACATAGATCCTTCAGTCGGGTAGCTCTTTTTGAAAGAGATTGGATTCAGATCCAAAGGAGCCACTCAATCTAGCATTCAAAGTGTCATTCAAAGCAATAGATGAGATTATACGCTTGTTTACATTCACATACTTATTTGTTATTTATCATGATTTATGTGGTTAGATTAGTAAAATATATTAAGATCTTAATATGCATATACTATCAATCTTGAATATATACATACATTCATGTACACATACATATATATATGTATGTATATGTATATGTATTGTTACTATAATTAAAAATAATTTACTAAATTATTTACTTGTGATTGTATTCTCGCCCATATAATAAAAACATTCGAATTAAATATAATTTAAAATGAATTTTGAATCAAAAATAGATTTTTAAATCATGTAAACATACATGTGTATATAAATATTGTGAAATTGTTAAAATTATATGCATATTTTCATTTTGAAATTTTTATGTATATTTTATTAAATCCGACACACACACATATTAAATATAATGCATTAACTTAGTTTTAACATATTATAAATATATGTGTTTAATATATTTAAATTAATTTGCACTGTAAGATAATTTTTCATGAAAAAAAAATTATTTTTGTTTTCTTATGGCAATTATTTTTAAATTAAGAAAACCAAAATAAAATATTTACTGATTTAAAAAATTTTGTTTTGCATTTTCAAAATGTTTGTATGGTCGAAAATAAAATGTGTACAGGTATATTTTATTTATTTATATACTTAATTTTACAACAATATTTATTTCATAAACAATTTTAAAATAATAATTATAATATATATATAAACAAAAATATAACATGTACACAACGTATAATACAAATATATAATATTGAAATAAATTTGTATTTAAAAATTAAAAAAAAATAGTGATTTTATTTATTAATTTAGATCAGACATAGATTAGTTTAGAGTTCGTAGGTCCAATTAGATCCAAAATGATAAATTTTTTTAATTTAGCCATTTATCCCACTACATGCTAACCAAATACCATAATTTATGAGTCTTCGGAGATCGTTTTTATTCGAAAAATTGAAGATTTCTATTCCGTGTTTTTGGTGTAATGAAGCAGTTTTTTTGTTGTTGTAACGATACTTGGTACTAGAATGGTTATCTTTCAATGTACTTTGAATTTGTTAATGTTTTGAATATTGTGTATTTGATGTTTTATGTATATCTACCTAGGTTGTGGTTGTTTATTATATTTATGGTTTGTTTTGTGTTTGTTATAACATAATGTTAGTTGAACATAGCATTTCATATTTATAGCTCAATATCCGCATCAAGTACTTTAATAAATAATTTAGAGTGTAAGTTATGTTTTTTAACATTTAAAAGCATTGTATGGTATATTTATTTAGCAGTATAACAGTTTGTTTTCCATAATGCTAGCGGTATATGACATTTTAGTATAACAAAAAGTAGCACTATTGAATATACCTTTGTTTAATTTATAGGGTTTTACATGATTTTTGCATATTTACAAGTATTATGCAGTACTTGTTTTTTTAATAATTTCATAGTTCAAACATTTTAACCAAAAGTTTAAGTAGTGTTAGTTGTATATAGCATTTCATCATAATAAAAATATAATAGCAGTAATTGTTTGTTGAGAATTTGCAATGGAAGAAGTTTAAAAGAAAATTGGTAGGGAAATGTACACATGTAGATTCATGAATATGAGCAACAGGTGCAAAAGTTGGAAAATGTTCATTCACAATAAGAATGAGGGCATGTATAGTAGTATGAATGAGGGAAGCTTGTTGATGAGCATTAATCTGCTTCATCGACGGTGAGTTGCATTTGAAGCATGATCATCTGGATAACAACATTAGGAGAATTGATTGTTTGAATATCAGTATATAAGTGAGCTAAAGCCATAGCATGCTCGGATTGGGAAGAAGCATGTGGCATCACAAAGGAATCTTGACGTGCATGCACATATGTAAGGGTCAGAGCATTAGAGGGGGTGCCTGAGTATTTGCAGAGATAACAGCCGCAACTTGATGTTCAAATGGATGAGTATGAGCATCATTTATAGAATATGCATTAGTTGTAGGCAATTGAACAAGAGTATTGGAGATGTAGAGCCACGATGAACTTTTTCCCGAGGATGAAATTAAGTAGGTAAATGCACAACAGGTGCACAAAAAGCACTAGAGCAACATCAGAGATTGAAATCGTAGCAGTAATATTTTTAAAATATTTAATTATGTAGCAGTAATTTTGTAAAAAATTTGATTGTACAAATATTTAACAATAAGTTTTTCGACCATGCTAGCTGTATATATCATTTCAGTGATATTTGATAGTCCAAATATTTAACAACCAATTTTGAGATAGTGCTAATTGTATATTGCATTTCAATATAATAGATAGTAATAGCATTTCAATACCCAACATTTTATTTTTTAACGATATCATAATGGAAATATTGAAAAAATTATTATAGTATATTGCTAGGTTTATGTAGCATTTTAGTACAGTAACTTTGAAGAATATCAACATGGTTTTAAACAGTTAACTATAGTCATACATGCCGTTTAAGTCTGAAAGTACAAACTTTAAACAAAGTCATGCATGTTTTAAGAGCAATACAACATAAATTACCGAGAAAAGTACAAGTTAATTTTAAGTACAGTTGAAACCAAATTAAAGACTATTAGAGTTATTTGTTTTTTGTATTCTTCTCTCTCTATGTTTGCAGGTGCTAATCCTGTGATGAGTTTGCGAAGAATTTATGAATTGACCAACTGTTATTAGCATCATTGATTGCTTGGAAAACCGTTTCAGCTTTGAGTATATCAATTTCCTCCCTTTCATATTGGATTGGTAGGTCATGCTTATCCATATTTATAATGTTTACCATGATAAGTAATGCACAGTCATTGTTATTACAGTTATAAAAATATTACATAAGATAGCGGTATATTAATTATAATGTTTTAATAGTTCAGCGTTCATTATGTTACTTGTATTTTTTTCATGATAATGCTAATATAGTATATTATTTTAGTTAAGGTGTTTATGTTTACATACTAAGTCATTATAATTCTGTATTTTTGCAATGATACGTTTTTTTGGCATTATGTATATATGTCATTATATACTTTACTATCATTGTAATGACTCGAAATTTTACCACTTTGATTTCTGAATATTTAATTTATTTTAAATATTCAGTTAATGGTTTTAATAATGAAATAACTTCCTTTTAATTTATAACTAATGATAGAAAATTTATATTTGAATTTTGTTTAGAAAATAATTAGATTGATGAAAAATAGAAAATGTGACCGAAACCCTTTTTCCGGATTTCGACTTTTTGCCAAACGACAAGTTTTAGAAAGTGATTTGTATATACTTCAGTCAACATTTAACTGCTTAAACATATTATTTTGAAATGTATAAATAAAACATAAATATAAGGATTTATAAATATAAAATATATTCAAAATTTAAAAGACGAGATGGGTTTGAAATGTTAAGATTCCTTAAGTATGATAATGAGCACAGGTGCATGAAAAGACCCTAAGGTCCAATATGTTTTCCTATCAATGGTACTTTGGTGGCTTAAGAAATGACGAGAGGATAGAAAGGTGATTTCAGGGCAATTTAGGTTTTCAACCTTTTTATACTATATTAATTTTTATTTTTACTTCATTTTGTATATATTCACTTCCCATCTCATTTCATCTTCATACATTTTGATTTCCTTTTCCATTTCCCCCACAATTTATCATTTTTGAAAAAATCTCATCTTTTTTACTCAAAAATCCTTACTTCACTCAAAAGTTTAAAGTTTCAAGCATTTTGAAAAATTGGGAAACGTGAGTTACCAGTCTTTGTTTAGTATTTTACAATAATACTAAATGTTATGAATGTGTTAAGTAACTTTGATTTGATATGGAAACATGTGTATGGTATTAATTAAAAATCAAATCTTTGGTTGTTCTTTGCTTTGCAATGGAAAAATATGGTTACAGCAAGTAAACACATACATGTTATACAAATAAACACCTTCCGCTCTCTGTTTTTTTGAGAAAATTATATCCATCCCTTGACATAAAAATCCATAACTCCCAAACCGTTTAAAACTAGTCCAAGGATTCAACTACAAAATAGTCAGGGGTTGTTTCGTCGAGTGGTGTGTGGGAGATGAGTTTAAATCAGTAGATGGTCGAACATTGTCGGTTCTTCGTCGAGCTTGGATCGATGAATGGATAGTACGGTCGTGTTCATCTTGGAAAATCGAGATTTTTAGAGCAAGTCGTAGGATTTTAGGGTGCTGGATGGTGCTTGGGTGGCTAGATGATCGAATTTGGATCAACTATTTTATTTCGACGATCTAGGGGGGAGTTTGGGTGGATGGATGGGTTCTGGAGTAGCCTTAGGGCATGGCAAAGGCAGTGTTGGGGTCGTAGGGTCGCCCGTGGAGGGTAGTGCTCGGACGAGCTCAAATTAGGTTTAGGGGATTCTTGTGTTTTTACATTTGAGTTTTGGCTTGCGGGTGGCGATTGGTAGTGCCGAGTTAGTCGGGGAGTCGGTCGGAGATTCGGCAGTGGATGGCAGTCACATCGGTGTAGGTATTGGTGGCCTATGCGGGTCGAGGCGGCAGAGGTAGCTTAATTTACGTGTGCATCTTAGTCTTGGGTGTTTTGAAAATGGGGATGGAGATGTCTGATTTTGACTGGGTTCGACGAAGTAAGTGGCGTGGGCACCATAGTGAATAGGGGTGGAGGGGAGTTTGCTGTGGTTGGGGTTCATCGGGCGGCGGCGCTTGAGGATGTGCATGTGCACAGTGGTGCACGTCTGGCTATGCAAAGGTCGATTTGAATTGGGATTGGGAGGGTAAATCAATTGGGTTTTGATGAGGGAAGAAAGGCATAGCTTTGGCTTTTAGTTTTGAGTAGTGGGTTTGGGCCTGATTAGAGATTGGTAATGTAATAGATTTGGTTATTTAAATTTTATAACTTTAAGTGTTAAATCTTTGAAGTGCTATGTCTCCTCCATTTTATACCCGATTGACCCACGAATTTTTGCACTAGGATCATATAAACTAGTAGAACACTATGGTATAAATACTTGTTTGTTTTATTGAAGTATAATTTAATGATAAAATAATACCGACTGCATATAATTATGTTATTTTAAGTAATAACGTAGTTAAAATAAGTATACTTCATTACCGTTATCTATTTGGCCAAATTAAAACACCACTGTAACGAACAGGATTTTCGACCCTCGAAAATCGACACTAATATGTCCTCTGTATCGCGTGCTCGAGCAATTGAATGCCGGAAAAACCTATCGTTAGGGAAAAAGGAAAATAAAGAAAGAAGAGAGAAGAAGAGGAGAGAAGAAGAAGAAAAAGGAAACAAGAAGAGAAGAAGAAGAGAGAAGAAGAAACCAAAACATCACAGAATCTCCCAATCGTAGCGGAACAACGTATAATATAATATCAATGAACTTTACAAAAAAGAAACTATTATATAATTTACAAACATCCATTAGAGTAAAACAATCAATCACTAATCATCAGCCTGAACAGTTATAATAACCTGTCCTTACAAATGCTGACAATTTACACAACAATGCAGCAGAAAAATAAACATACACGTGAATACGACCAGAAGACCTCCAGAGCATCCAAACCTAAATCTGTAAATATGCTCGGTCTGACCCGAGAATTGAAAGGGAAGAATGCCCGGATCAGTCTGGTAAACCAGCGTGAGAAAACACATCTCAACTGAATTTTAAAGTTATAAAAACTTTCATTTATCAAAGCAAAGGTATCTCTTAAGGCCACGTCGCATATAAACATTGATGGGTTTTTACCTTACGATAACCAAAACATTTCATATCAAATCTTGTTATATTATAATAGTGTATAGTATACAAATAATATTAGTCGTAGCCGAAATTGTTACATTGATTAAATTCCAGCATACTAACCACAAAGTGGGTTCTACAAACAAAATAGCAGGCACGTAGTGGATAATGGATTTCCATACAAATAACTAGATGAAGGGACTACCTTCCGGCAGTACGTCTCTAGAGGAATGTATCGAGGCCCAACTGATGGTCCTCTACCAACACAATACCAGCCTACCTCTTACTAGATAGTACCGAATATGTCATCAACCCGGTCGTTACCAACCTATCCGAGGGCCTCATCCCATACATCTACAATAATTTAAAACTCGAACGTCATAGTGAGAATAAATATATGTAAAAGGGGATGATCATATCCTAACGGTTGCGAACCACATAGCCTTGCTGCATCTACCTTGTTTCGGTCATTTTCAGGTCCGAGGCCTGACACTACAAGAAATATTGTCTTCTATAGCGTCAACAGATAACGCAATAATCTATAGTGTTATGGTTTGTATTAATTTGCGTAGTGACCAGCCAGGTAACGCATTTGATTCCCCTTATTATTTTCGTGCCCGCCTTTTCATCAAATTATTTCCCTCCACCTCCCGCTTTCATTCCAATTTTTCTCCCATTTCGAAAACCTAATTTTCTCTCTCTTGTAAATCCTCAAATCACCATCTACTGCTGTTGCAGAACCGACAATCAAGCTTGCTCCTAGACCTTCAACGTCGACTTTATCTTCTTCGAGTTCCAGATCTAAGAGTTATCTCTAATTTTCCTTCTGCTTGAAATTTCTTGAATTGCAAGCTCTAATCTGGTCACAAATCGTTCCCTCTTTAGCACATCCCCTTCTTCACCAAATGGAATGCTTGCTCGACCTTCAACGCGTTTAATGATTTTTGCATATTCAAAGTAGACACGAGCTGTAGGCATATTTACAGGCAATGGAAACTGGATTGAATGCTTGTCTGAGATGGCAACTAGAACGAATTGAAGTCTAAATTAACAGTTATGTTGTTTTCAGCTTCGGCTTCTTTGGTTCTATCTTCCTGGCGTTTCTCTTGCTGATTTTCAGAAGGTATACATCTTTTGCTTTATCCTACTAGATTTATTTTTATCTAGCAATACTATTTCTCGTTTTCATGTTTGTGGCACCATTCACATCTTCATTGTTTTATTTTTCTTCTATTTTAAATTTAGCTTGTTTTGTCTTCTATAAAAGTCATATCATTCATTTTCTCCTCAAAGTTAAAAACCCGTAGTTTCTTCCATACCGATCTTGTGCATAACAAAATTTTCTTCTATTATCTTTGTTATTTTTCACCTCCTAATATTTCTATCATTTATTCTTCATGTATTCTCCTTTAGGAGTTTTCATCTATCTTTTACTGGTGCTTCACTAAGAATATGGTCAAACACCATTCCGTCGAAACCTTTATTCATTGAAAAAGGGATGTGGTCAAACACCATTTCATCGACACCTTTATTCATTGAAAACCAAGAACACACATAGTTTTTGTTGCAAATTTGTAAGTTACTTGTCATGTTTTTAAGTTCGTTGACCATTCATAGTCGTTTATTAGCGTCTCTTAGTATTTTGGCTATCGAGTTCTCATTATTTTAAGCCTTATGTTCTTCATATTTTTCTTTGCTAAAAAAACTTGAAACATTTCCTTATCAATTCTTCTTTCAAAGCTAGTTTACTTTCAATTATACCAACTATAGAAATGAATAAAGATAACTTAAGCCTAGATAACTAAGTTTTGTATGAAAAATATTGAGAACTAGTGTTTACTTCTATCAATGTATTACTGAGAGTACCATTGCAGTTGATTATGGTAGGTTAGATTTTATTAACTAGTTCTTAACCTAGATGCATTTTTGAATCAAATGTTGTTATTGCACACAAACTCCGAATTTGATAGTTGATAACACAAAAATTTCACATTCAAGTAACTAACAATTACTTCTGAAGGGCCAAGCATGATTAAGGTTATATATGATATTTATTCCTATCAGGAACAATAAGAGTTGCCCATTACTGAAGGGTTAAGTTCTTTTTAAATACCAATTATGGTGTAAGTAATAAGCGAAATTTAGGAGTATCTTCTAAAGAACTAGAAAAAACAACAACCAAACGCCAGCAGCTAGATTCCAAAAAGGTCAATCACCGTGTGATTATTATTGACTGGATATCAATAATGTACAGGTCTTACTACAAACTCCTTGGTAGACCATTGAACTTGGCTGCTGTTACTTATTTTTTTATAACTTTTATCATCATCGTCATAATTGTTGCATTATTTTTGTTGTTTACATTATACTAATTTTACTTGATACTTGTAATAAATTAGGTACAATAAAAACCAGATACTTAATACTTGTAATAAATTTTACTTATTTTTGTTGTCTATCTCGTATTCATCAGCACATGTTCATCTTCTCTTTTGCTCTCGTCTTTGCCTCTATAATCGCCCCTGAATGGATTGCTGGTTGAGACTTTTTCAAAGGAAACTGGAAGATTTGTCTATGATGATAAGAAGTTGGGAACAGTTTGTAATTTTGAATTCAAGGTCCACACTATGAACAACTAAAGGTATGTCTAATCCTAGTCTCACTTTATCTATTATTTTTATCAATTTAAACTAAGTTTTCTCCTTTTTATATTGCATTTTTTTAGTCTTCTTTGTTGTTTTATAAAGTCATGCTTCCATTCAAACCATGTTCTTTTGTTTTATTTAACAAAATCAATTTTGAATTTCGCTGAATTGCTCTCAAATAAGGAGCAATCCCACCTCTAGTTGCTTTGCCTCGGTTTAGGATACTCAGTTTGAAAGAAAAGGTAATAGAAGATGTTTATGGTGTGATTATTCATCTATGTTACACGTTATGCTAACATATTCGGCAATGTTTAATTTGAAAGACAAGGTGATATCAGGAATGATTAGCTGATCGCTAGCTGAAAAAGATAGATAAACTTATACAGTCATATGGACAAAGTTAATTGGTATTATAGTATGTGTGAATGACGATTGTATGTAAGATGTACACAGTAATTGTACATGGCATGCAAATGCAATGAATAAATACTATTAACTGCTATGTGTGATTGATCATATATATATGTACCTATGGTCAAGAAAGCATATCGTTGTTTATACCAGTCTCACAACAACTATGATGTCATAACGATTGCAACAGTAACCAGTGAGCCT
Organism: Allium fistulosum; assembly: GCA_030737815.1. Lineage (NCBI taxonomy): Eukaryota > Viridiplantae > Streptophyta > Magnoliopsida > Asparagales > Amaryllidaceae > Allium > Allium fistulosum. The sequence goes on from CM060902.1 coordinate 660,078,811, forward strand.
GTAGTTAAGACAAGCCCTAACGTATGATACATCGGGACATCATATAGTTTATCCCTTGAGAAAATTGTTCCATTCTTTTGTTAAACTGGATAATTCTGATTTTTGTGAGAAAAATGAGAAGCATATGAATGGGCGACGATAAATTGTATATGGTGGCTACTGTGAAACCATATGTTGTTTTTACAATCCAATATTCAATGCTTCGTTGAACATTAGAACATTGTCACCCATTTTAACTGGGCTATTTCTAGTTTAAGCAGAGTAATTACTTCTGCACCAGTTATAACAGAAATATCTCTAATTTTATTTAAAAACATAATATGTGTTCAGAAGTTAGCTTACTTTTAAAATAGATCTTCCCTCGGTTAAGTACAAGATGTCGATATAGTTTAGGAGCATATATTGGATGATTAACTATAGTATAATCAAACATGAATAATCTCTAATAAAGGATGTTTATTGGTTGCTACAATAATTTGATAATAATACGCCTTATTATTCAAGGAACCTTTGGAGTAAAATTATATAATGCAGCATACAAACAAAATATGTCACTATTTTAATATTTGAGGCTCATGGCTTGGCCAATCAAGGAATCAAATAAAAACAATATATTGTTTGAGTTTGATTAATTAAGTAAAAAATTGACTTTTTAACTTTGAAATTTACTAACCAGGTTTTTTAACCTGAAATACTGAATAATACAAAATTATAATACATGTGTTCTGCAACATAGAGTCAAATGTGGTAATTTGCTTGACAATGTAGAAAATGAAAGTGAGAGATTATTCTCCAAAATTTTATGCCCTTGTTTGGAGTTTACTCGCCAGTTTCTTTTGCGACTAGTTTTTTATTTAAGTGTTTCATATTAACTTAACACCATGAAAAATGAAAAGAACATATTAATGTATGTATGTTATTTTATATTTGTTGCTTATACTATTATAATCTTCACCTGGTCATTTCTATTTTAGAAGTTCCTGTAGTTTCAAAATTGCAAGATTGTTGGATTTCGATGGTTGAGCATATGCTTAAATGCTTCGTGGGCACAGTATTACGAGTTGGAAGTTCTAATCTGAATTCATGCTAACACAATAGTGTAAGTCAGTGAGAAGGGAGTCGCATGGGTCTTTATTTGTTATTTGGAAGGCGCAAAATGTGATTATCTGTGCCATTTCCTGTATTGTAGATGTTTATCTGCACGCTTGCCTTGTTTTGTAGCTTTATATGTTCGGTTCTTTTTAAATTCATATTGGGTCATTCCTTATTTTTGAGTCTAATAGTATTATCTTTGTTTAGTCGACTATTTTTGTAGTTTGTATATTTGTATTGGTCCTCATGTTTTGCAATTGGTCAGTTGCTTGGATAAGGTCGGTGTCTACGCCTGATAGGCAGAAGCAATGACATTGCAATTGCGGTTAGCAAAGGCCTTGCATTATTTGTAGTCGTTGCCTACTTTTAATTAGAACTACTTTTTTTTTCCATTTGCTCTATATCGTTTGCTCGGTTTTGTATGGATGATCACTGGTTATTATAAGGTTGTAGCATTGGTTATTTTTACTGGATAGTTCTATGCCATATTTGTACAATATCCCAGAAATTTATAATTTTTTTAATGATGGATTCAACTAGCCGGCTTGTTTTTTGTTAGTTTTGTGCATATATTATCTTTTATAATATTGTGCTTAGTGTATATTCCTGTATCAACTTCCAAAACATAGAAACAAATATAGGCAGACTGATATCAAAATTCTAGTCGCTTCCATGGATACAGACGTCTATGATTCGTTAACTTTCCATTTTCTTTTTTGTACAACAGTTTCAACATTAAGGTGTCAAGCGGACTAGGCCTAAGTGACCTATTTAACTAATGGGCTGGGCTGAGTTGGCCCATTTAATAAATAGTTTAAATGGTCTGGATTTTGTATATATTCCTATATCCATTCATATGATTATTGATTTAAACATTTATTTTGTAATGACTTGCACCTTACTGACACTATTTATTAGGTATATGATTATTGATTTAAATATCCATTTTGTAACGACTTGCACCTTACTGACCCTATTTTGAGCTGCTGAACCTTAGGTATACAAGGCCATGGAGAGTGAACCTAGAAGTGGCAACACATATTGTCTATTTTTTCCTTACCCACCTCAAATTCTTCATCTATGTCAGGCTTAAAAAACATCATACAAGTGAAGGGTTTATGTACATTTCAGTTATTGCCTCTTTGAGAGAAGTACCACACACTGAAGGATCTGCAAATGCGCTTTTTGTTAGAGGATTCTCGAACGAGGATACAAGAGAGGTTAAACCTGATCTATTTGCTGCTGAATCCAAATCTGAATAATACAAGCTTGTGAAATTACATAACCTTTGATTTTTGCAGTTAAAATTAAAACCAAATTCTAGCAAAAGCCTAATAAAGGTCACTGGCAATACAGGTGACGTCAAACTTGTTCCTTTTTAAGCATAGCATTTTACCATCAAAACGATTACTCATCAACTGTTGCAGATGTCGAGGTACATTGAGGTTCAAAAGATTTGTTGCTTGTTACACCTTTTAGAATTGATGGTTCTGGCATCGATGGAGTTAAAGAATACAAGGTAAGTTATAATCTATATTAGTAAATTTATACGTGATATTATGACTTCTGTAGTTTGTTCCTAACACTTAGACTAATTTTCCTTGCTTTAGGTTGAAGCATTGAAAGAAACAAATTTCACAGATAAACTGGTTATTGTGCTTCCTGCAACTGGTACTTCATCCACCCTCAGTTTTTGGATTTTTTTGTACAGATAAAAACGAATAAAGTTAATTTAATCTTAAAGTTTCAACCATCTTGGTGCCATTATATAAAAAAGTAGTTCTCATAGAAAGATTTTACACTAGAAAAGAGAGCTAGGGTTTCATTGAAGAAATTGATATTGATCATAATGTATTACAATCGGTTGTAAACAGTGATATATAAAGGGAAAGAATAAAGGGAAAGAAAGAAAGAAACAAACTGATGGGCTGGACAGGCCCAAAACCCAAACGAATACAACCGTGTAAAGCAGCATTATCTCTAACTCTCCCCCTCAAACCAAACGTTAGGGTTACGAGCTCAAAAGAAATGGCGGCGCAATCCAGCTCTACGGTGCGAAAAGATGCTCCATTTTCGGCAGAACTCTTATCTTTGGTTTGACCTGAGAATGCGACAAGAGAAGTAGGGAAGATTAGTGTCCAGCAGTACTCTTTTCTTTGGTTTGAGCTGAAATCCCGTCAGTATGAACCGCAACGTTGTCTTGTCCATTTTCGGCATAGATTCTTGCTATCTTCAGGTCAGCTCGAAATCGTTCGAAATTGTATGCTGATAATGCTTTTGTGAAAATATCTGCTTTCTGGTAAGCTCCAGGTATGTGATTCACCTCAAGTTTTCCCTTTTCGACTTGCTCTCGAACAAAGTGAACATCAATTTCGATATGCTTGGTTCGACTGTGAAACATAGGGTTAACTGACATGTAGACCGTGCTTTGATTGTCGCACCATAACTTTGGTTTGCTAGTAGTTATAATCTTTAATTCTGATAATATAGATTGTATCCATAGTAATTCTGCTGTGGCACTAGCAACACTTCGGTATTCAGCTTCAGTACTTGATCTGGATATAGTATTTTGTTTCTTCGAACACCATGAAATTAAGTTGTTACCCATGTACACACAATAGCCAGTTGTTGATTTCCTGTCGTCATGATTTGATGCCCAGTCAGCGTCTGCATAGCAAGTTAAGTTGAGATTGTTTCCTTTAGTCAGTTGTAAGCCAAAGTCTTTGGTTCCATTGAGATATCTGAGAATTCTTTTTACACCTTTCCAATGATCATCTCTGGGTTCCTGCATGAATTGAGACAGTTTGTTAACACTAAAAGAAATTTCAGGTCGTGTTATTGTTGCATATTGTAATGCACCAATAACACTCCTGTATTGTTTAGCATTAGTGATGATTTCTCCCCTGTTTTTAGAATACTGTTGATTGCTGATCATTGGGGTTGAGATAGGTTTGGCCTGGTCCATCCTTGTTTTGGTAAGCAGTTCTGATATATACTTCTTCTGACTCAATATTACTTCATTGTGAGATTTTCTTACAACTTCGATTCCCAGAAAATAATTCAATTCACCTAAATCCTTTAAGGAGAACTGTTTGTTGAGATAATGAATTAAATGGTTAACTTCTCCTTCATCACTTCCTGTAATGAGAATATCATCCACATATATTAAAGCATAGGTGCACTGCTTATTTGTTATTTTGATGAATAATGAATTGTCTGACTTGGCAGGATGATATCCTAGATTGCTTAAAGTAGATTTTAATTTATTGAACCACACTCTGGGAGCTTGTTTGAGCCCATAAATGGCCTTTTTCAGTTTGCACACATAGTTTCTGTTTTGAATATAACCAGGTGGCTGCTCCATAAAAATTTCCTCCTGTAGTGTACCATTAAGAAAAGCATTGTTCACATCCAATTGTCATACACACCAGTTGTTGTGTAGGGCAATTGTAAGCACAATTCGTATAGTTGTTGGTTTTACTACAGGAGAGAATGTCTCATTAAAATCGAATCCATATTGCTGAGTATATCCTTTAGCTACCAGTCTGGCTTTATATTTGTTGATAGACCCATCAGCATTCTTTTTCAATTTGTAGGTCCACCTACAACCTACAACATTAGCATGACTAGGAGGATGAATAAGTTCCCATGTTTGATTCTTGATTAATGCATTATATTCTTCGGTCATTGCTTGTTTCCAATTGTGATCTTTGATAGCTTCTTCATAACTGGCTGGTTCTTCTGTTTTTGCTGTAGTAGTGAATGCTTTTGGTTTGAAAATTCCACTTTTTGACCTTGTGGTCATGGGGTGACCAATATTTCTTGATTGTTCAACTTGGGAACTGACTTCTCCTCTTATTTGACTAGAATTTCCTTCTGATTCTTCTTGTTGACTGTCTTCTCTAACTTGCTCACTTAATTGTTGTGATTGGCTTGCAGTTTGCATTGGGGAATGAGAGATAGGTTCTGGAGTATGATCCAAGCCTTCAGTGTTTTCAGCTTCAACGGTTGAAGAACTGCTGTGACCTGCTAAGTTACCTGTTTCTTTTCTGTCCCATATATTTTTATATATGGGCAGTTCTGGTATGGACTTCTTAGGATTATATACTTTGGTAGTGACTTTTATGTTTTGTTGTTTGAAGGGAAACACAAATTCGTTAAAAACAACATGTCTACTAATGATTACTTTGCCTGTATCATCTAAACATTTGTATCCCTTCTGATTATCACAGTATCCAAGAAAAGTGCATGGTTTAGACCTAAAGTTTAGTTTATTAGTATTATAAGGTCTTAAGTGGGGGAAACACAAGCACCCAAATGTTTTTAGCTCATTATATTGTGGTCTGATTCCATTCAGTTTTTCAAATGGACTTAACCCTTGAATTACCTTAGAGGGTAATCTGTTGATTAAGTGTACAGCAGTATTAAAGGAATCAGGCCAGAATTTTAAGTTCATTGATGCTTGAGCTAATAATGTGAGACCAGTTTCAACAATGTGCCTGTGTTTCCTCTCAACCAAACCATTTTGTTCAGAAGTGTATGGACATGTGACTCTGTGAACTATTCCTTTTTTACCAAAATACCCACTAAGAACTTTAAATTCACTTCCACCATCAGTTTGAATTATTTTCACATTAGTGCCTAGTTGTTTTTCTATCATGGTTATAAAGTGAATAACTGTGTTGGAAGCTTCAGACTTGTTCTTTAAGAAGTATATCCAAGTGTGTCTTGTATTAGCATCAACAAAAGATATATAATACTTATATCCATAATCTGAATTTATGGGTGCTGGTCCCCATAAGTCAGTGGCAATTAAATCTAGAGGTTTACTATAAGTGGTTTGAGATAATGCAAAGGGCAGTTTATGACTTTTGCCCATTTGACAGTAAGTACACACATATGGTTCAACACACATACTAAAAGGAATTTTATTCTCTACTAATACTTGTTTGACAACCTTTGCATTAGCATGCCCTAGTTTTCTATGCCACAAATCAAAAACATTCTTATTCTCAATACTATTTGATACATTCAACAAATTACAGTGCCTTCTATTGATCTCATTATTGTCAGCATTATTTGGGATACTAAACTTATATAGACCGTTTTCAGCTTCTCCCTGCAATAAAACTTCTTTGGTTAGAATGTCTTTCACCAAGCAATATTGTGGAAAAAATTCGAAAAAGACCTTGTTGTCAGTGGCAAATTGAGACACGCTAATGAGGTTTTTTTTAATGTTTGGTACTCTTAATAGGTTATTAAGGTACAGTTGTTTCTTACCTTTGATGTGTGTTTTACCTATATGTGTGATATTAATACACTTACCATCCCCTAAGCAAATAGATTGGTTACCTGAGTACTCCCTTTGTCCCAGGTTCAGATTCTCTAGGTTATGAGTGATGTGATTTGTTGCACCTGAGTCTGGATACCAGCTTTCGTCTTGTATGCTTCCTGTCCCGGCCACTTCATTTATGTAAGCACTTGGGTGTTGATTTTCTTGACTGACCTGAGACTGAGCTAAATTTGCATTGGCATTTTGATTTCTTTGATTGTAGTTGCTTCCTTGGTTGCTACTTTGTCCTGGTACAAAGTTTTGATTATATCTAAAGTAGCATTTAGAGGCAATGTGACCAAGTTTTCCACAAATTTGGCATTTTGGCCTTGAATTGTTATTCCACCTTCCTCTCCCCCTAGATCTGTTAGAGAAGCCTCCTCTTTGATTGATTTGTTCTGGTTTGTTGTCTTGACCTTTGTTTCTTGAGTTAACAGCAATGTTAGCAGATAGGTCAGCGTTTAGGGCTCTTCTATTATCAATTCTGGCTTCGTGAGACAACAGTATAGCGTGAACTTCTGTGACAGATGGTAAAGTTTCTTTAGAGGATATAACAGCAATTACTGCCTCGTACTCTTCTGGCAGACCATTAAGAATAGTGAGAACTTGTTCAGTTTCAGTGACCTTGTGTCCTGCTGCACTCAGGGCATCACAAATACTTTTAATTTTTGCAAGATAATCTCTCATGTTTGCTTCACCTTTTCTTGAATTCTGCAGTTCTCTCTTATGGTGCATAATTTTGGCAGCAGACTGTGTGTTAAACACTCTCTCAATTGTACTCCAGATTTCATTGGAGGAATTACATCCAATCACTTGAGGCAATAGTTTCGTACTTATAGATGACAACAACCACGAACTAATCAGTTTGTCTTGTCGTTGATATGTAATGAATTCTTGATTAGTAATCATCTTGTTGTCTTTGTCAGCAACATACTTTGGGGGAATAGGAGACGCACCAAGAACAAAGCCTTCGAGACCATACCCATAGATGGCTGTCTCGATTTGCAGCCTCCATAGCAGGTAATTGTCTTCTTCGAGATGAGCGGTGATCAGTTGAGTTTGAGGACTAATGATTGTTTTAATGAGTTTTTCTGTGACTTCTGAACTTTGTTGATTAACAGTAGTTGTATTTTCAGATGTTGCTGAGTCTTCCACCATGATGACTGGCTTCAAAGCTTGAACAGCAGATATGATAAGATGAGCAATCCACTTGAGGCCACAAGATATTCAAGAAACACCGATGAATGGGTTTTCTTGAACAGACAAGATATGGGTATTGGTCAGAGGGTGAGATCAATACGTGGGACTTGATCACTTTTTTTTTTTTCTGAGAGGAAGTCAAGTTCTTACAGCCAGATGATCGAGTTATGGACGGCAAGATGATGGGTTTCCTTGCAACCAGATTCGAAGTCTTGGATGGCAAGATGAAATAGTCTCTTGCAACCGAACTCGATTAGTCTTGGAGGACAGAATTTGAATTGCTTTCTTTTTTTTTGTGATCACGTTCCCTGAACCCAGATGATGAAACTTTTCTGATGGGATGAAATCAAAAATAAAGAGGGATGAATTAATGAGAGGATTTGCCTATGATGCCGTTTGGCTGAGGTTCTGATACCAAGAAAGATTTTACACTAGAAAAGAGAGCTAGGGTTTCATTGAAGAAATTGATATTGATCATAATGTATTACAATCGGTTGTAAACAGTGATATATAAAGGGAAAGAATAAAGGGAAAGAAAGAAAGAAACAAACTGATGGGCTGGACAGGCCCAAAACCCAAACGAATACAACCGTGTAAAGCAGCATTATCTCTAACTCTCATTGATAACGAAAAGACGATTGGTGGAATGCAGTAACATACAAACAATTGAATCTGGAGTTAGTGCAAACCGTATCATGGACTGTAGTCCATTTTTTTTTGTTGATTTTTTGCATATTTCTGAGTCTACGGAGCAAACTAATTATGTTTGCATATTTTTAAGTGAACATCATATGCACATGTGATTAAAAAAATCGAAAATGAGATGGATTTGACACTAGTTGACCTAGAAGGCCTTTTACCCTCAGCTATTATAATGGTTGTTTCAGTTATAGCTTCAACAACAAGTGGCAAGCCATTACCTAAAGAAAACAATAAATGCTTGTGACCATGCACAAGATCTAGATCTAGCAAAAAAGAAGGTTCTTGATTTTGTTGAAAGCGGAATGGGACCGATTGCTCCAAATCTCTCTACAGTTGTTGGAACTGAAGTAGCTGCAAACTTATGGGAACTGCTTGTGGATTATCTGCATTGATCAAAATGCCTGCTTGCAATGTTCAGGTTCTTGGATCAAAAAGGAAACATCTTGCTGGATTTTCTACACATCTTAGATTCATGTTGGATTTCTTGAGAAAACCGAGATTTTTCAAAGCACGCCTCCTCCTTTGAGGACACGTGCTTTGAGACTGATTGCTGCAAAAGCTACACTAGTTGCACGTGTTGATGTGAATAGATCAGATCCAAGTGGAGTATTTGGAAGGACAACATTGGAACAAATTCGTAAAAAAATTGAGAAGTGGCGGAACCACCACCTCCAAAGCAACTGAAACCTCTTCCTATTCCTGATTCGGAACCTAAGAAGAAGAGAGGTGGTCGTAGGCTGTAGAAAAAGAAAGAAAGGTGTAGTTTTGTTTGGAAGAATTTTTTGGTGATATTATGTTGTAAATATGATGTTATTTTAACTATAATTATATTTGTTTACTACATCACAGATACGCAATTACTGATATGAGGAAGCTGGCAAATCGAATGCAGTTTGGAATACCAGAGGAGAGTTCTTTAGGTCAGTTAGCAAACTTATTGCTTTGTTGTTTTCTTCCTTTTGTTGTTACTTTTCTCAGCAATTTATTTTCCGATAGCAGAATCTTATCTTGATTTTTTTGTTACAGTTATATGTGGATATGTATAGAGTGACTATCAACTAAAACTATGTCTGTGACATCAATAAAACCTATGATATCTTTTTTCCATGATGACATTTATATTATTTAGTTGTTTATCCATACTATATATAGATTTCAAGATTTCACAGAAAATGTGCCACATCATTTCAATAATAAACTATATTGGTCACAGATCTCTGCTTGCTACTTGTTAGCGTCTAGTTATAGGCCATATTCATTCCTTCTAAAGATTCTTGCAAATATTATTTTAACTATATGGATACTGAAATATAGGTTCCAAGATGTCACACAAATTGTGCAACATGATTTCAATATTCATTTATGGTTGTCACAAACTTGTGCTTGCACTACAACAAAACTCTAATTTAATAATGTTTAGAATAATTTATTACCACTCAATATATTCTTCACTTTGTTTTCCCAAGTACTTCACTTTTGAAATTATATTCGAAAATTTATGTATTTATCTAATTTTATTGATTTAATTAGCTTGTAGGTTAATGGGAATCTCATCGACTCCATTGGAGGAAAATTATGAACTGAAGTTATTCAAGTTTGGTAGCAATGAAGGACATGATACATTTTGGCATTCTAGTGCTCACATACTTGGAAGGTGCACTACTATTTTGTTTTAGCTGACCAGGTTATATTTATACTTTATAGCCAATTCAAAGGCACCAAAGTTTCATCTATGCTCTTAGAATGCATTCCCAAATCCTGTACAATGTATGTCATTTCAAAAGGAAAGTTAAAGTCAATACATGCTTCAACATCGAAGATTGATAGCTGCAGATTACATGGAGCAGCTTCGAGTATTACTTCATGCAGTAGCAGTTTCAGTCAGTTTTCAAGGGAACACTCTAATAAATAAAATTATTGTATTTAAAGTAAATTTTAACACAATCATGTAACGTATGACTTCAGACCTTTGTTTCCTTTCAGTTCCAAGTCAGTGTGACAGGGAGAAGTCTGAAACTGGAAGTCAATCCTTTTCTTCACAGGAATACTTTACAAGTTCCACCTCTAATTTATCGAATATGCGAAGTGATTCTATTTATCACAGTTCTCAAACTGATACCATTTCTTGGAACTCTGATAAAGTATCAGGATCAAATATCACAAATGAGTTATCTTCCTTTTTAGGGCCGCTTGTATGAGAAGTGGTTCCGGTCACATTAAATGATTGGAGGCACCTTAGTGATGATTTGAGAGATGTTTTATGGGAAAGCATTCAGGTGACATATCTTTCTTGAACGTTTTGTTTTATATGCTTCTATGTTTTTTATACATTTCAGCTGATCTATCAAGATTATTTTAAATAGTCATATATTTATGAATTAAATAGTCAACATATTTAAGGTTTGTTTTAAATTGTTGACTTTAAAATCAAATTGATATATACATGTACTGTAAATTAAAATATTCACATATATAAGTTATTTTAAATCTAAAACATTACTTATAATAACCATATAAAATAGTTTTCTCTCCCATAGGGAGAGAATTAACAACGATTGACGATTCAACCATATCATAAAAGCCTGAAACAATTTATATCGTTACAAAATCCTATGCCGATACAACCATTCAAGAGTCAGAAGGGAAATGCGTCTTCATTTCTGTAATTATTATACCGATTCATCCTGTGATCGACTTTGAATTGGGGATCTGGCTCTAGAATGCATGTGTTAGTGGCAATCGTTATGCCTTATAAAATCATATTTTGATTGTTAGATACACTATCTAGGTAAGGTTACTGAAATTGATTTTCGGTTTCTATATTTGGTGATTAGTTAGTTTGGAAGCCCGTAAGGATTCAACGCAACATTTTGGGCGTGCATGAATTTTTTTGGCACAACAACGATCTCTTAGTGCCTAGGATCTAGAAATTAAATGTATTAGTGGTGTTTCTGATTGGTTAAATCATATGCCTACGCTTTTCTAATACACGAGTTCGACGCTGTTCCATATTGGAAAAGTTCCATAAATCGACTTCGATGGGGATTGGATAACATCCTTGCAAATCAACTCTAGAGTTTATGATTTGGTATTTAGTTAAACTGGGGTCTGGAAATGTAACGACCCGTATTTTTACGGATCAAAACATTGGAAAACAGTTGTTATTTGATCGTTGTATGGTTAAGTTGTTCAGAGCTTAGGTCGTTTGGAGCTTAGGTCGTATGATAGTTAAGTCGTAGACGACTTATAGGGGTTGGCGACCTAAGGAAGATTGTGGTAGTAGTTTAAGTCGTATGGTCTGTTAAGTTGTGTGGTGACTTAGGTCGTGGGGTAGAATAGGTCGGGTGAACGACTTAAGGAATTGACCGACCTAAGAGTTAGAGACTTAAGGAATTGACCGACCTAAGAGTTAGCGACCTATAGAATTAACCGACTTAAGAAGTGTAGACGACTTAAGGAATTGACCGACTTAAGAGTTAACGGCTTAAGTAGGGTAGCGACTTAAGAGAGTTAGCAAGTTAACGACCTAGGAGATAAGCGAGCTAACGACTTAGTAGTTAGGTCGTTAGACGACCTAAGGTGTTAAGTTGTTAGGTCGCGTGGAGCCCTGTGTGTGTTAGGTCGTTAAGAGTTAAGTCGTAGGTCGCACATAGAGTTAAGTCGTAGGTCGCGCATTAGTATTAAGTTTTAGGTCGTGGAAGCGCTTATGCAGTTAGGTCGTGTAGTAGCTAAGTCGCGTGCATATGCTAAGTCGTTGGGTCGGAGGATGTTATGTCGCACAGAGTGTTAGGTCGTGAGTTCTGGTAGGTCGTAAGTCGGAGGTAGTTAAGTCATGGACGACTTAAGGGGGCGGACGACCTAAGGGTTTTCAGCCTATAAATACCCGGTTTTTCCTCACTTTTTGGGATCCGGATTTTGAAGCGACGAAGTGCTGCTATTTTGAGAGCTTGAGTTCAACACTTCTTCACTTCTTTTCTCCACTCTAATCTTGTGATTCCTTCCATCCAAATCGAAGATCAAGATCGAAGATTCAAGAGCTAAAGTTAAAGATCTACATTCTTCGAAGAGAGATTTCATCGTTTGAAGCGGGATTTTGGTAGATCGAGTTTGATTCCTCGCTGTCCAGATCTGAAGTGTGTTGCTTTTGTGTTGTTTACGAGATTCGGTGAGTGGTGATTATCTCTCACACAGATCCAAAGGAGTATATCGGATCGATGGCTTGATTTGGTGTTAAATAGTGATTTTCATGCATTTTCCTAAACCTAAGTATAGATCTATTGTTCATAATGATTTGAAATCCATTTTACAACATGTTAATCTATGCAAGTTCATTCTTCAAGTTGTAGAGATATTACTTATGTTTCATGCTTGTTAGATTTGGACTCTTTATTTATAGATTTGCCATTATTGTTATAATTGTTATTTGATCATGTTTGAATGCTTGATTACTTGGATTAATGATTGACTTGATTGGTTGTTGTAAATTAGTTGATTGATGATTTGATTTAGACAAGATGGTCGAAGATGATTCAAAAGCTAAGGGAAAGGCTCTTGAATTGGGAAAAGCTGCTCGTGGCATATGTGGTGATTAAGGAAGCCCATATGGATAGATTTGATGATGATGAGACTTTGCTATGATGAGATGAAGCGAGGCATGGTATGAGATAGCCTTGGTTTAATCCAGACGGGATCATTCCAAGCATGTTGATAACTCGGTGAAATGGTTCGAGTTGAGGATAATGGTTTGCTCGAGAGGCGCTTGAGCTAGAGTGGAAATAGTCGTCGAGGAGGATGACTAGAAGGCTGAGATTTCATCGTTGTTGAAGGTTCTAGCAGGATCAAAGCAAGAGTACGTTGGGCAGATTCGATAGTCCCTAAAGACTATGATTGTAGTCGAGTACTCTGGGCAGATTCGATAGTCCTATGCACGGGCTGCGACGACGTGCAGAGTTATGTCTAGAACCGGGGTTGACATTAACCCTTGATGGACGGCTAATAGAATGTGCCGGTCATTCAATTAACGGTGGTATCGAAGCAATGATAACAGTGATAGCCAGAGTCATGGATGTTTGGTTATATCGTCATTCGGTCTCAAGAGCGATATTTTCTGGGTGCTTATCTGATCTTGGTTTAGGCCTTGGGGGTTTGTGCTTTGAAAACATCGACCTTGACTCGAGTGATAATTGTTTACTTTAATTGTTTGCTTTGCTATGTTTACTTCTGCTTAGTGTGTCTGGGGCTATCACTGTAGAAAGAGGTGGAGTGGGAGGGTTGGATTCCTATTCCTTTTACCTTTACGCTCTTTTGGTATGTTGTTAGTTAATTTACCGCTCACTAAGACTGTTGTCTGACTCAAGGCTTTATGTTTAACTCTTATTGCCTTGGGCTGTTCATCCGCTTTGGGATGCGCAGACTAGGTAGCAGGTGACAGGTGCTGTTCCTAGTTTCCGACGATGCTGATGACGAAGACGAGCTGGAGGCTTGCATATTATTTTCTTACTATATGTACTGGATGTTCCGCTGCTTTGTATTTTCTCTGAGTGTTATGTAGTGAGGCTTGTTGTATTGACTATTCAGATGCTTGTATTCAACTATTATGAAGTTTAATAGAGATTCTATTCTGTAAAGCTTCACTATATATATATATTTTCTATCGTATTTTTATCCATGCGCTGTGAGTTTTACGATAGATTCTGCTGTTTTAACTTTACCTTGGCAACCGTCCATGGCTGCCTGGCATGCTTTACAGCGCACTATGTCTAGATTCAGTGCAGGGTCATGGGCGGTCGTCACATTTGGTATCAGAGCTTTGGTTAATCAATTTTACCCAACGCTCGCTGACGAAACTACGTATGAGAGACGTAATTGTATTTTTGATGGATGATTACTATATATAATATAGTAGCTTAGAAGAGTTTGAGTCCTTATGCAGTTGTTCTCAAGGTGTATTGACCATTCCTTTTTATAGATATTGAGAATGAGTCGAAGAGGGAGACCAACTGCTAGGGAAGGCCGTGCTACTGAGGGGGCTGCTGATTATGCTGCTATGTTCGAAGCTATGATGACTTCGATCATGAGAAGGATGCCAGCTCCGGGGCCATCAATAGATGTTGGAGTTCAAGTTCAAACTCCAAAACCAGTGGATTTTGCTAAGCTATGTAAAGACTTTACTGCTCTTGGAGGAAAGGTTTTCTCGAGAACAGAATCAACCGTTGAAGTTCAGAGATGGATAGATGCTTGTAGAAGAATCTTTGTTGATTTGGGAATCGATGATGCAACTAGAAGGAAGCTCGCATCAAGACAGCTTCAAGGAAGAGCTTCTGATTGGTGGAACTCTATCACCATTGATACTCCGGAGGAAGAAATAACTTGGGAGCAATTCCAAGCTAGATTTGAAGCTAAGTTCATCTCTATAGCTCAGAAATCTATTCTGTTCAAGAAGTTTGTGGAGCTCAAGCAAGGTGGAAGACAAGTTCTTGAGTATGTTTCTAAGTTTGAAGCTTTGTCCAAGTATGCCCGGTCGTATATTGAATCTCCTTATCAGAAGAACAAGAAGTTTGTAACAGGCTTGGACAATTATCTTGGGAGGCAGTTGGTGGATCATTTGGACGATCCATTTGAGAAGCTTGTGGAGAAAGCTCTCAGGCACGAGAATCTGTTTCCTAAGGAAGGACCTGTTGTTGTTGTGACCAAGGAAGAGTCTAAACCACAGCAGGGTGGAAACAAGAAGAGGAAGCAGCAGTAGCAAAAGGGTAAGGATGGCCAGAAGAAGCCGAAGGGCGAAGTGACTTGCTACAACTGTCAGCAAAAAGGCCATTTCTCCAGAGATTGCAAGAATCTAAAGGTGCTGGTAAAGTGTCACAACTGTGACAAGTTGGGGCATATTAGGAAGAATTGTCCAGAACCGCGGAAGGACAAGCAGATTGTGCAGGCTTATGCTTTGGGGGCTGTTCCATCATCTACAAAAGCTCCTACTGCTGAAGAGAAAGGAAAGAGTGTGGTGGTTCAAGGTACTCTTTCCATATGTGGTGTTCCAGTTAGAGTGTTATTCGATACTGGGGCGTCGCATTCTTTTGTTTGTAATGAACTTGTAGGCCGGTTGGGTTTAGAACCGGACATCGTTGATAGACCATTGGTTGTGACTAATCCAGTTGAGGGTTCGTCTTGTTTGTGTATGTTATGCCGTGGTCTGATTGTATCGAGCCATGATTGCTCTTTTGTTTATGATTGTTTTGTTCTGAACTTTGCGGGGTTCGGAATTATTTTGGGTATGGACTGGCTTAGGAAGTATGCGGCAAAGGTTGATTGTGAAAGGTTGGAGGTGACAGTCGAGAATGTGGAAGGGCGAAAGGTTGTGATACGATGTAAGCATGAGGAAGGCGTCTTCATGAGCTCCATGTATTCGCTGGTTGTTCCATGGGATGGACTGTCATCTGTGCCAATCGCTAATGGATTTGAGGATGTCTTTGACGAGGTCAAAGGGTTACCGCCGCATAGAGAGATCGAGTTTCGTATCGATTTAGTTAAAGGAGCCAGACCTGTTGTGATGCCCCTTAGGCGGATGGCGCCTAAGGAACAGCAGGAGTTAAAGGTGCAAGTTGACGATCTTTTGCAGAAAGGACTCATTCGACGTAGTGTATCCGAATGGGGTGCACCAGTTGTGTTTGTAACCAAAGCAGATGGATCGCTGAGGTTATGTGTGGATTATCGTGAGCTGAATAAAGTGACTAAGAAGAACAAGTATCCATTGCCGAGAATAGATGACTTGTTTGATCAGCTTCACGAAGCTAAGGTGTTTTCTCAGATGGATTTGGCAATGGGATTTCACCAGTTAAGAGTGGCTAAGGATAGTGTGCCGAAGACTGCTTTTAGGACACCATCCGGTTTCTTTGAGTGGCTGGTAATGCCGTTTGGATTGACCGATGCACCAGCATATTTTGTAGATCTTATGAATAGAGTGTTCAGAGATCAGTTGAGCAAGTTTGTACTAGTGTTCGTGGATGATATTTTGATTTATTCCAGAACTGAAGAAGAGCACAAGACGCACTTGCGAATTGTTTTGGAAATCTTACGAAAACATCAGCTGAAGGCTAAGTTTTCAAAGTGTCACTTCTGGAAGAGCGAAGTGAGGTTCTTAGACTATATTATTTCTGGAAATGGAATAGCGGTTGATCCCGCTAAGGTGGCAGCAATCCAGGATTGGGTTAGACCTAAGAATGCATCTGATGTGAGAAGTTTTCTTGGATTAGCAGGATACTATCGTCGATTTATCAAGGACTTTTCCAAGGTAGCTGCACCATTAACAGGATTGACGAAAAAGAATCAAGTATTTAGATGGGATGCTAAGTGTGAGCAAGCTTTCAAAATCCTGAAAGAGTTACTGACAAGTGCTCCTGTTTTGACTATTCCAAGTGGAAATGATGAGATGGTGGTTTACACCGATGCATGTGGTACTGGACTTGGAGCATTGCTGATGCAGAAGAATAGAGTTGTTGCGTATGCAAGCCGACAACTGAAGCCGCATGAAAGGAATTATCCGACTCATGATTTGGAGTTAGCGACAATTGTATTTGCTCTGAAGATGTGGAGACATTATCTATTGGGAGTTCGATTCAAGTTGTTTACAGATCATAAGTCATTGAAGTATCTTTTCTCCCAAAAAGATTTGAATCTTCGGCAGCAACGATGGTTAGAGTTTTTGGCATCTTATGATTTTGGTATACCCTATACTCCGGGAAAGGGTAACGCAGTGGCAGATGCATTAAGTCGAAGACATGCAGGATTGGGAGTCATGTTTTCCGAATGGAAGAGTCTCGAGTACTTAGCTGGATTTGACTTCAAGCCCAGATGTGAATTGGAACCTGAGATGTTGGCAAACTTATCGATAAGATCGACTCTTGTGGAAAGAATTGGTGAGAGCCAAAAGCGAGACGATAAGCTTGTCGAGATTATCCGTGATTTGGAATCTGGATTGGACCCAGAAAAGGATAAAGGATTCGAGGTCGATCGAGAGGGTTGGCTTCGGAAGCAAGGACGACTAGTTGTTCCCGATATAAATGAATTGAGAAATGAAGTTCTGAAGGAAAGTCATCACTCGAAGCTGACAATTCATCCAGGTGGAAATAAGATGTATCGGGATATGAAGAGAACCTATTACTGGGAAGGCATGAAGAAGGATGTTGGAAATTTTATTTCCAAGTGCATGAACTGCCAGTTGGTAAAAGTCGAACAGAAGAAGCCTAGTGGATTGCTTCAGCCATTAGAAGTTCCTACATGGAAGTGGGAGCAAATATCGATGGATTTTATCGATGGGTTACCCCGAACCAGAACGGGAAATGAAGGGATTTGGGTCATTATAGATCGTTTGACTAAAAGTGCAAGATTCATTCCTGTTCGATCAACCAGGACTGCATCAAAGTTGGCCGAGCTATATGTTAAGTGGATAGTTCGTTTCCATGGTATTCCAAAGAGTATAGTGAGCGATCGAGACCCATTGTTCACTAGTGGATTTTGGAAGAGCTTTCAGGAAGTTTTGGGAACCGAGTTGTGTTTGAGCACAGCTTATCATCCCCAAACAGATGGTCAGACTGAGAGAGTCAATCGAGTTTTGGAAGATCTCCTTAGAGCTTGTGTTTTAGATTTCGGAGGATCATGGGAAGATCACCTTCATTTGGTGGAATTTTCGTATAATAACAGTTACCAGTCAAGCATTGGTATGGCACCGTATGAGGCATTGTATGGAAGACCGTGTAACTCTCTGACATGTTGGTTGGAAACAGGAGAAAAGTTGAAACTTGGGCTCGAAATGATTCGACAAACTTCGGATTGCATAGAAATCATTCGGCAACGCATGAAGGCAGCCCAAGATCGTCAGAAAAGTTATGCCGATAAGCGTCGTAAGGATTTGGAATTCGACGTAGGTGATATGGTTTTTGTGAAGATTTCTCCATTGAAGAATGTTATTCGATTCGGGATTTGTTGGACCATTCCCGATCATCGAGCGAATTGGAAAGCTCGCCTACAAATTGGAGTTACCAGAAAAGATGTCGGGTGTGCACAATGTTTTTCATGTATTGTATCTACGGAAGTATGTGCACGACTCGAATATGGTGGTTTCTGCCGATAGCTGTGAAGATTTCGAGATTTATCCAGTCGATAAGAGACCTCGTAAGCCGCTTCGTGTTGTGGAAACCGACACGAAACAGCTTAGGTGGAAGGTAGTTAGGTTGCTCAAGATACAATGGAGTGATGATGTTAACGAATGTACATGGGAGGTGGAAGAGAGGATGAAGGCAGCTCATCCTGAACTCTTCAAGGTATGGCCATAAGGTGTCGTGTCATCTCACGACATTGTAACTTGTTCTAAGTTCAGAATTCTGCATGCTAGGCTAGAATTGGATGCATGGATTGATGATTGGTATGGATTATAGGCATGCGGAATAGTTTTGATTGCTTGTTTGTTTGGAATTTCGGGGGCTAAATTCCTAAGGGGGAGAGAATGTAACGACCCGTATTTTTACGGATCAAAACATTGGAAAACAGTTGTTATTTGATCGTTGTATGGTTAAGTTGTTCAGAGCTTAGGTCGTTTGGAGCTTAGGTCGTATGATAGTTAAGTCGTAGACGACTTATAGGGGTTGGCGACCTAAGGAAGATTGTGGTAG
The DNA here is from genome assembly GCA_030737815.1 of Allium fistulosum. Taxonomy (NCBI): domain Eukaryota; kingdom Viridiplantae; phylum Streptophyta; class Magnoliopsida; order Asparagales; family Amaryllidaceae; genus Allium; species Allium fistulosum. The sequence continues at coordinate 660,097,801 of CM060902.1, forward strand.
TAGTTTAAGTCGTATGGTCTGTTAAGTCGTGTGGTGACTTAGGTCGTGGGGTAGAATAGGTCAGGTGAACGACTTAAGGAATTGACCGACCTAAGAGTTAGCGACCTATAGAATTAACCGACTTAAGAAGTGTAGACGACTTAAGGAATTGACCGACTTAAGAGTTAACGGCTTAAGTAAGGTAGCGACTTAAGAGAGTTAGCAAGTTAACGACCTAGAAGATAAGCGAGCTAACGACTTAGTAGTTAGGTCGTTAGACGACCTAAGGTGTTAAGTTGTTAGGTCGCGTGGAGCCCTGTGTGTGTTAGGTCGTTAAGAGTTAAGTCGTAGGTCGCGCATAGAGTTAAGTCGTAGGTCGCGCATTAGTATTAAGTTTTAGGTCGTGGAAGCGCTTATGCAGTTAGGTCGTGTAGTAGCTAAGTCGCGTGCATATGCTAAGTCGTTGGGTCGGAGGATGTTATGTCGCGCAGAATGTTAGGTCGTGAGTTCTGGTAGGTCGTAAGTCGGAGGTAGTTAAGTCGTGGACGACTTAAGGGGGCGAACGACCTAAGGGTTTTCAGCCTATAAATACCCGGTTTTTCCTCACTTTTTGGGATCCGGATTTTTAAGCAACGAAGTGCTGCTATTTTGAGAGCTTGAGTTCAACACTTCTTCACTTCTTTTCTCCACTCTAATCTTGTGATTCCTTCCATCCAAATCGAAGATCAAGATCGAAGATTCAAGAGCTAAAGTTAAAGATCTACATTCTTCGAAGAGAGATTTCATCGTTTGAAGCGGGATTTTGGTAGATCGAGTTTGATTCCTCGCTGTCCAGATCTAAAGTGTGTTGCTTTTGTGTTGTTTAGGAGATTCGGTGAGTGGTGATTATCTCTCACACGGATCCAAAGGAGTATATCGGATCAATGGCTTGATTTGGTGTTAAATAGTGATTTTCATGCATTTTCCTAAACCTAAGTATAGATCTATTGTTCATAATGATTTGACATCCATTTTACTACATGTTAATCTATGCAAGTTCATTCTTCAAGTTGTAGAGATATTACTTATGTTTCATGCTTGTTAGATTTGGACTCTTTATTTACAGATTTGCCATTATTGTTATAATTGTTATTTGATCATGTTTGAATGCTTGATTACTTGGATTAATGATTGACTTGATTGGTTGTTGTAAATTAGTTGATTGATGATTTGATTTATACAAGATGGTCGAAGATGATTCAAAAGCTAAGGGAAAGGCTCTTGAATTAGGAAAAGCTGCTCGTGGCATATGTGGCGATTAAGGAAGCCCATATGGATAGATTTGATGATGATGAGACTTTGCTATGATGAGATGAAGCGAGGCATGGTATGAGATAGCCTTGGTTTAATCCAGACGGGATCATTCCAAGCATGTTGATAACTCGGTGAAATGGTTCGAGTTGAGGATAATGGTTTGCTCGAGAGGCGCTTGAGCTAGGGTGGAAATAGTCGTCGAGGAGGATGACTAGAAGGCTGAGATTTCATCGTTGTTGAAGGTTCTAGCAGGCTCAAAGCAAGAGTACGTTGGGCAGATTCGATAGTCCCTAAAGACTATGATTGTAGTCGAGTACTCTGGGCAGATTCGATAGTCCTAGGCACGGGCTGCGACGACGTGCGGAGTTATGTCTAGAACCGAGGTTGCCATTAACCCTTGACGGACGGCTGAAAGAATGTGCCGGTCATTCAATTAACGGTGGTATCGAAGCAATGTTAACAGTGATAGCCAGAGTCATGGATGTTTGGTTGTATCGTCATTCGGTCTCAAGAGCAATATTTTCTGGGTGCTTATCTGATCTTGGTTTAGGCCTTGGGGGTTTGTGCTTAGAAAACATCGACCTTGACTCGAGTGATAATTGTTTACTTTAATTGCTTGCTTTGCTATGTTTACTTCTTCTTAGTGTGTTTGGGGGCTATCACTGTAGAAAGAGGTGGAGTGGGAGGGTTGGATTCCTATTCCTTTTACCTTTACGCTCTTTTGGTATGTTGTTAGTTAATTTACCGCTCACTAAGACTGTTGTCTGACTCAAGGCTTTATGTTTAACTCTTATTGCCTTGGGCTGTTCATCCGCTTTGGGATGGGCAGACTAGGTAGCAGGTGACAGGTGCTGTTCCTAGTTTCCGACGATGCTGATGACGAAGACGAGCTGGAGGCTTGCATATTATTTTCTTACTATATGTACTGGATGTTCCGCTGCTTTGTATTTTCTCTAAGTGTTATGTAGTGAGGCTTGTTGTATTGACTATTCAGATGCTTGTATTCAACTATTATGAAGTTTAATAGAGATTCTGTTATGTAAAGCTTCACTATATATATATTTTCTATCGTTTTTTTATCCATGCGCTGTGAGTTTTACGATAGATTCTGCTGTTTTAACTTTACCTTGGCAACCGTCCATGGCTGCCTGGAACGCTTTACAGCGCACTATGTCTAGATTCAGTGCAGGGGTCATGGGCGGTCGTCACAGGAAACCTAATGTCAATTTTGTATATATTACTTTGATTTACATATCACTGGCGTTTCTGATCTTGTAAATACCACATCAAAGGCCATTTTGTTCAATTATCAAGTCAAGGGATCTTCAATTACTTTATGCTTTATCAGTATCCCTTTGTTCATATTTTCAAGGCAAAACCATTGTTTCTATTTATATTTATCATGCTACATACCTGTTAGGCTCACTAAGACTGTTGTCTGACTCAAGTCGAGTACTCTGGGCAAATTCGATAGTCCTAGGCACGGGCTGCGACGACATGCGGAGTTATGTCTAGAACCGGGGTTGCCATTAACCCTTGACGGACGGCTGAAAGAATGTGCCGGTCATTCAATTAACGGTGGTATCGAAGCAATGATAACAGTGATAGCCAGAGTCATGGATGTTTGGTTGTATCGTCATTCGGTCTCAAGAGCGATATTTTGTAGGTGCTTATCTGATCTTGGTTTAGGCCTTGGGGGTTTGTGCTTAGAAAACATCGACCTTGACTCGAGTGATAATTGTTTACTTTAATTGCTTGCTTTGCTATGTTTACTTCTGCTTAGTGTGTTTGGGGGCTATCACTATAGAAAGAGGTGGAGTGGGAGGGTTGGATTCCTATTCCTTTTACCTTTACGCTCTTTTGGTATGTTGTTAGTTAATTTACCGCTCACTAAGACTGTTGTCTGACTCAAGGCTTTATGTTTAACTCTTATTGCCTTGGGTTGTTCATCCGCTTTGGGATGGGCAGACTAGGTAGCAGGTGACAGGTGTTGTTCCTAGTTTCCGACGATGTTGATGACGAAGACGAGCTGGAGGCTTGCATATTATTTTCTTACTATATGTACTGGATGTTCCGCTGCTTTGTATTTTCTCTGAGTGTTATGTAGTGAGGCTTGTTGTATTGACTATTCAGATGCTTGTATTCAACTATTATGAAGTTTAATAGAGATTCTGTTATGTAAAGCTTCACTATATATATATTTTCTATCGTTTTTTTATCCATGCGCTGTGAGTTTTACGATAGATTCTGCTGTTTTAACTTTACCTTGGCAACCGTCCATGGCTGCCTGGCACGCTTTACAGCGCACTATGTCTAGATTCAGTGCAGGGGTCGTGGGCGGTCGTCACAGGAAACCTAATGTCAATTTTGTATATATTACTTTGATTTACATATCACTGGCGTTTCTGATCTTGTAAATACCACATCAAAGGCCATTTTGTTCAATTATCAAGTCAAGGGATCTTCAATTACTTTATGCTTTATCAGTATCCCTTTGTTCATATTTTCAAGGCAAAACCATTGTTTCTATTTATATTTATCATGCTACATACCTGTTAGGCTCACTAAGACTGTTGTCTGACTCAAGTCGAGTACTCTGGGCAGATTCGATAGTCCTAGGCACGGGCTGCGACGACATGCGGAGTTATGTCTAGAACCGGGGTTGCCATTAACCCTTGACGGACGGCTGAAAGAATGTGCCGGTCATTCAATTAACGGTGGTATCGAAGCAATGATAACAGTGATAGCCAGAGTCATGGATGTTTGGTTGTATCGTCATTCGGTCTCAAGAGCGATATTTTGTAGGTGCTTATCTGATCTTGGTTTAGGCCTTGGGGGTTTGTGCTTAGAAAACATCGACCTTGACTCGAGTGATAATTGTTTACTTTAATTGCTTGCTTTGCTATGTTTACTTCTGCTTAGTGTGTTTGGGGGCTATCACTGTAGAAAGAGGTGGAGTGGGAGGGTTGGATTCCTATTCCTTTTACCTTTACGCTCTTTTGGTATGTTGTTAGTTAATTTACCGCTCACTAAGACTGTTGTCTGACTCAAGGCTTTATGTTTAACTCTTATTGCCTTGGGTTGTTCATCCGCTTTGGGATGGGCAGACTAGGTAGCAGGTGACAGGTGTTGTTCCTAGTTTCCGACGATGTTGATGACGAAGACGAGCTGGAGGCTTGCATATTATTTTCTTACTATATGTACTGGATGTTCCGCTGCTTTGTATTTTCTCTGAGTGTTATGTAGTGAGGCTTGTTGTATTGACTATTCAGATGCTTGTATTCAACTATTATGAAGTTTAATAGAGATTCTGTTATGTAAAGCTTCACTATATATATATTTTCTATCGTTTTTTTATCCATGCGCCGTGAGTTTTACGATAGATTCTGCTGTTTTAACTTTACCTTGGCAACCGTCCATGGCTGCCTGGCACGCTTTACAGCGCACTATGTCTAGATTCAGTGCAGGGGTCGTGGGCGGTCGTCACAGGAAACCTAATGTCAATTTTGTATATATTACTTTGATTTACATATCACTGGCGTTTCTGATCTTGTAAATACCACATCAAAGGCCATTTTGTTCAATTATCAAGTCAAGGGATCTTCAATTACTTTATGCTTTATCAGTATCCCTTTGTTCATATTTTCAAGGCAAAACCATTGTTTCTATTTATATTTATCATGCTACATACCTGTTAGGCTCACTAAGACTGTTGTCTGACTCAAGTCGAGTACTCTGGACAGATTCGATAGTCCTAGGCACGGGCTGCGACGACGTGCGGAGTTATGTCTAGAACCGGGGTTGCCATTAACCCTTGACGGACGGCTGAAAGAATGTGCCGGTCATTCAATTAACGGTGGTATCGAAGCAATGATAACAGTGATAGCCAGAGTCATGGATGTTTGGTTGTATCGTCATTCGGTCTCAAGAGCGATATTTTCTGGGTGCTTATCTGATCTTGGTTTAGGCCTTGGGGGTTTGTGCTTAGAAAACATCGACCTTGACTCGAGTGATAATTGTTTACTTTAATTGCTTGCTTTGCTATGTTTACTTCTGCTTAGTGTGTCTGGGGGCTATCACTGTAGAAAGAGGTGGAGTGGGAGGGTTGGATTCCTATTCCTTTTACCTTTACGCTCTTTTGGTATGTTGTTAGTTAATTTACCGCTCACTAAGACTGTTGTCTGACTCAAGGCTTTATGTTTAACTCTTATTGCCTTGGGCTGTTCATCCGCTTTGGGATGGGCAGACTAGGTAGCAGGTGACAGGTGCTGTTCCTAGTTTCCGACGATGCTGATGACGAAGACGAGCTGGAGGCTTGCATATTATTTTCTTACTATATGTACTGGATGTTCCGCTGCTTTGTATTTTCTCTGAGTGTTATGTAGTGAGGCTTGTTGTATTGACTATTCAGATGCTTGTATTCAACTATTATGAAGTTTAATAGAGATTCTATTCTGTAAAGCTTCACTATATATATATATTTTCTATCGTATTTTTTTCCATGTGCTGTGAGTTTTACGATAGATTCTGCTGTTTTAACTTTACCTTGGCAACCGTCCATGGCTGCCTGGCACGCTTTACAGCGCACTATGTCTAGATTCAATGCAGGGGTCGTGGGCGGTCGTCACAGGAAACCTAATGTCAATTTTGTATATATTACTTTGATTTACATATCACTGGCGTTTCTGATCTTGTAAATACCACATCAAAGGCCATTTTGTTCAATTATCAAGTCAAGGGATCTTCAATTACTGTATGCTTTATCAGTATCCCTTTGTTCATATTTTCAAGGCAAAACCATTGTTTCTATTTATATTTATCGTGCTACATACCTGTTAGGCACACCAGATCTGCGACAAAGGAATCATCACCGCGACTCAAACTACCTACACATCAATAAATCACAATGTCTACTAGTATGGTTTATAGGTCTACATGAACCCTTATATGTAGATTCAAAGTAAGGAGTGTCAATCTAAAACCTGAGATTTGGTTGATGGCTCTGCTGTACTAAACTCTTGCCAAGTTTGGGGTTGTATGGTTTGATCTCATACCATTAGTTGGTGTGACGAATTGAGTAGATGTCGGATGAGTATCTTTCGAGTATATTCAAAAAATATACTAGTGCTAACAATAATAATAAATTATAAAATATTAACAAGGTTTAGCTAAGTTTTATCAAAACTAACTAAATTTAAATAATAGTAATAATAATTATTATCAAAATAAATTAGTTAAGTTCATGAAAGTTAACTAAGTTTACAATAATAGTACTAATACTAATACTTATAAAAAATTATAAAATATTAACCAAATTAACTAAGTTTAATAAAAATTAACTAAATTTATATAATAACAATAATAACGAATGTTTATGAAAATTAACTAATTTTATAATAATATTACTAATAACAACAATAATAAAAAATGATAATAATAATAAATTAATTATAAGCTTTATAAAACTTAACTAAGTTTATAATAATAATAGTAAATTAATAATATTAACCAAGTTAACTAAGTTTTATAAAAAATAACTAAATTTATTAATAAAATAGTAATAATAACAATAATAACAACAACAATAATAAATTATCTAAGATTGTAAAAATTAAATTCGTTTATTAAGTTATATAAGAATTAAATAAGCTGATAAAAATTAACTAAGTTGATAATAATAATAATAATTTAACTAATGTTTATGAAAATTAACTAAGTTTATACTAATAATACTAACAACAACAACAATCATAATAACAATAAATAAACTAAGTTTTATAAAAATTAACTAAGTTTAAAATAATAATAATAATAATAATAATACTTATAATAAGTTATACCCTTTCTCTTATCTTAGGTAAACCAAACCTTGTGTTTTGTTTTGTTGTTTGTTTTTTTAATTATTCTTAGTGAACTGGATGAAGATCTTCAAAAAGCAGTATGGGAGTAATTGGAAGAGAGGGGTGTGAACGATGAACTTGCACTTTTCTTGCACGATTACATGGAGGTAAAGCATAAACATGAACTAGTGAGATTGTTAAAGAATATGGAGTCTTGTATAAAGAAATAGGATAAGGTCAGTAGTGATTTTCGTTATTGTTCTATTTTATTTTGTTACTTGAGTTTTTCAAATTCATTGCATATATGAACAAATATGCATATTCAAGTTTTTCTTTGCCTTGTACCAATTGAAATGATTTAACTGCACATCTTTTATAGTATCTACAAATCCACCTAACATTTGTACTTCTATACATATGACCATTGATATTGCTCAATAATTGGTGATGCCTAACTATTTAGGTCATGCAGAGGAAATTTTGGAAGGTTCAAAATTTTATTTTAGGCTTGGAATTATTTTGTCAACTTCTTTAACTAAAGTGAAGCAGCATAGATTAACATTACTTAATTCATGGTATTTACTTTCTTTTTCGTTCTTTACTTTCTGTGTAGATAGACACTTTCTTACTGTATCACTATAATGAATTGTAATAGTCTTTGAACTTAAAAGTAACCTACAAATAGAAATCTTGTATGTGTAATGAGGATTTGGGAATCTAGAGATAAATTAAAACAAATAGAAATCAACATCTAGAGACAGATTGTATCATTATGAATTAATGATGAACAACAATTGTCTGTAGTTAACTACTGCCACCAATGTTAGAAGTTCAAGTACTTACAATTTTTAGAGTCATATTTCAACTACTGCCACCAATTGTTTCACCTCCAATGCTCCTAAATATTTCCTTGTTCTATTGGATGTAGGATTCAAGCATGATAGGAAGTTTTGACACTATTTCCTTGTGTTACTGTGCATGTGTCTTTTTAGTTAGTATGTTTATGTTGAATTTTTCTTCCCTTGATTTTGGTTTTGTTATTGTCACTTCATTTCAAATTCTTTAAGATTGCTTTGATTTGATGTGGCTTGGATGTATTTTGTAGTCAAGTTAAAAAAGGCCTTAGTTTTAACTTATCAGCTCTTTATGCACACATACTGCACTGTGCTGTCTAAAAATCAAATTTCATCATTGTTTTATTCATACTCGTTCCTAATGTAGATATTTGTCTTATTTGCAGGTATGTGAAAGAAGAAGGATGCGAAAGTTGTGGTCTTCTTTTTAATGCAAACAATCAAATATGTACTTGTTTTTTGTTAAACTCTGCTACTATTTTTTGGGGTGTGCTTAAAACATTTGTTACTACGTTTTGATTTATGTGGTTTAATCTATAAGATATTATGTGTATGAATATTCGATATGTTTAATGTAATGTGTTACATCTTTATATTTATTATCTTTTATGATTCTTGCGTTATTTTAATGATTTTATGTTTAAAATGATTATTATTGTGCATTTTGATATTGGTATTTAATATTGTAGTTTATGAATAAGATGCAGAAAATATTTGAATTGAGAAACTAAACCATAGCACTTGAAAACTGCTACAAATATTTAATAGCGCCGAATGATCGCTATTAAATCTGTCAGTATTACAGATGCATAACAGAAAAAGCGCTATGGTATTATAAAAAGCGCTATAAAAGAATATATCATAACAGAGTATAAGCGCTATTGTATATGAATCTTTATAGCGGTATATTGGTGTTGTAACAAGTCAACATCTACAATAATGTGTCCATATACAGCGCTTATAATCCGCTATTAGTATTTTTTATAGTGAATTATTAATGCTATCTTAGAAAAAACGAAAAGTATTTTGTGGCTAATAACGAATTTCATAGCGGACAAATAGCGCTATTATAGTAATCAATAACACATAATTTGCCGCTATAAAAATGTTTAAAATAGCAGATTATTTGCACTATTATATTAATACTTTTTATTGCGCTTTTTATGCGTAGTAAATCGGTCGTTGTTTTTAATAACATGTCGTTATACAGCGTTTATTAAACCACTATTATAGGCTTTAATAGCATTTTTTGGCGCTATCATAGGGTCTTTTTATTGTAGTGTGAGGTCATGATTATCTTTTACATTGCACATCATCTTTCCTCATTGAATGCCACATTGCTATTTCATCATCACACAACTGATTTCTATAAACATATAACTCTTGAGCTCGTATATCTCAGGAAAGGATGTTAAGCTAAGAGAAGTTGCCTTCTCTGCCATTAAACAAATAATACGTTTATAGAGATCAATCAATATAATTAGAAATGAAACATCAGACATTCGTCCATACAAGTTGTCCAGGAACAGGACAAACCGAAGGCACTTCTTCTACCACATCCTGTTTTGAGAATCATCTCTAGGATCAGTAGCGATTAGTCCTTGCATTGGTATTTCATAATGAAGAGACCACTGCTACTATATGTACATTGGGATTTTATCCCCAAATGATCAACAAGCAGTCCTTCGTTATGAAAAAACTCCTAAATATCAATGTTTTCCAAACCCCTGCGCATTAGGACGCACATACGTTGGTCCGAAGTAGTCTTCGGATAAATCCGATTCTGTCTTCTCCGGATCAACAACGATGAAGAAGCTAAATTTGATAGTCAGTTATTTAACTATCAAAGCAAACAATAATATTTAGCACCATAAGCAATCACTAGGCCCATTTAATTAAACTTCTATTAATTAAATCAATTTCCAAATTTTTACTTCAAATTACCTTAAAAATATATCCTTAGTACCATTTCATTTTTGATAATGGAAAACATTTTCATATACTTATATCAACGGTATAAGTATATTCAATAACACTACCATTTAGAGACATGCCAAATTGATTTCTATAACCGTAGAACTCCAGGTTTCGTACGCTTCCGGATGGATGTTAAGTATAAGAAGCAATGCTCCTACACCACCAAGCCTTTAGTACGATCATAAGAATCGATTTGTGTATTTCATGATGGAAGGTCAAAACATAATTTATTGGATCAAAACGAATATTGCGTAAAACATCGTTATGACAACGCAAACATTAGTACAGGGATTTGATTAATTATATATATATATATATATATAATCCCATATACTATATAAAACATTTCCTTTCGGAAATCATTTACTATAGCAACAGTCTTATAATCCATGCCTTCCATACTTCTCTGCAAACGTCTATTACAACAATAAATGTTGAAATCTATGTTTCTGTTACTTATCACATTTAAAAACATTTTTCAAAACCAACAAAATTCCATTTGGAATTTTTATTTCCAAAACCTTTACTTTTAAAAGATCAGTTACTTTTTAAAACCATTAACTCCATTAAAATATCACTTTCAAACATCCCTTTAAATATAAATCCATATTTAAATCTCAACATAAGTCACTTCCATATTTATAAAACTATTTTTATAAATTTCCTTTCGGTTTTATAGAACTTCTATTTTACAAAATTCCTTTATTTATAAAATTCTATTTATAAATCCATTCTTTTACAAAAACTAATTTTATTATCAGAATCAATTTATAAGTCCATTTCTTTATAATTCAAATTTATTTATAAAATCCATTTACCCCACAAACTTCAAATCCATTTACAAAATATTTATAAATTTCGATTATAAATCTATATCTTTATTTATAAAATATTACTTCTATCAATCCTTTTTTTATAAACTTATTCAAAATCTCTATTTAAAACACTCTACAAAATAGTAAATCGAAAATACCAAATAAAAAATCATACTTTTATTTATGTAAAATAAATTTATTTCCTTTAACAATTCAAAAATTATTACAACATATTTATTCTTTCAAAATCACTTCAAAATCCTTTTTAAATCAAAATCAACATTTTTAGTATTTCAAAATACCAAAAATAAGGCCTAGTGTTACAAAAGCACTAAATAAGCAAAACATATCCATGTCATCAAATATGACATCCAACACATCAAATATCAGCATACATATGAAAAGTAAAATCAACAGCGGTGAGGAATCCGGTTGGATCCCTCCAACCTATCCCCTGCATCATAGACAGAATAAAATCATTAATATATAAATCAACTGCATCGAGGTGAGATTCGCATACAAAGGGTCATCCGCTCTTACACGGGAATGTAATAGGGTCTCATCCGCTCAAATAGGCGGGAATATATCCAAACCAACTAATAAACACAGTATATCATCCAAACAAGCAACAAACAACATAAATAAAATTATTCTCACTTATATAAAAATATAACCAGGCCAGCGAGGTGAGTTTACTCACAAAAATGCCAAAAATCACATAAGCGCTCTGGTTTGAATTAAAATTAAACGGTCGTTCAATTTAACCCAAAATTCCAACTAGCTTCGAATTCATCGAATCCAACTCCATAGCGTAATGCTCGCTGATACAAACGCAATGCAACATATCGCGCTCTATTTGGACCTCGTACGAGAATGTTACGAATTCATGAACATTTGAAATAATTAATTTTATAATTAAAAAAAATTAAACAAATTTAAACTTTACCCTTTCTTCCCTCTTCTATCTCTTCGTTCCAGGCACACAACATTTTTTCTTTTCTGTTTTTTATTTCGCAAATCGTTTTTGCGCCACCCACGACGCCGAGCCACTTGCTTCCTGCAACCACCACTGCGCCCCCTTCCGCTGAGCCGCCTGCCCTCCACCGCGCGCACGAACGTGCGAAAAACGACGGCCGAACCCATAACTGCAGTTGCGAACGCGAGCTGATTGTCATCGCCTCGGTTGATGATTCGCCGATCCCACCAGTGGATAGCTTAGTATCGATGTGCTCTACGTTTTCCTAGTTGAAGTCGAAGGCCAATTCGGCCTCTAGAGGCTCCAATGATTATCAAACATTTGACGGTTTAGTTTAACGGCAACTGAAAATTTGAAGCTAGGGTTTGGTTGCAAATGAAGATAGTTGATGGCCTTTTATAGGAAATTTTCCAAAGCACTATTCACATTTAAATTTTCTGAACTTCAAACGAAGCATGCCGCCTGGCGTTCTATATGTTATACACCTATTCCGAACACATTGGAATATATATCGGAAGCGAATTCTATTATATACAGAAGATAGCTTTTCAAAATCAAGTTATATTAATTTAAATTCCTTTAATTAATTTCTACGTGTTTCGAACTCGCACGATCAAACAATATGTCCGATCGCCACGAAATTCAATAGCATATAATAATTCCCTATTACGGATCCAGTGAAACTAGTTTCATTGAAATACGAGACAGTGCCCTAAAAGACTGTTTTTACATGTTAGTTAAAACAAGGAATTCCCAAATAAGTTTAATTACTTTTAAATACATATTTAAAAGTTTACCATCTTCCTTCTTATTCAAATAGAATTAAAATAAACTTTTGAAATCGTTTTCATTCACATTACATTCAAGATTCAATTATTTTAAATAATTTAAAATATTAAATTAAACAATTTAATTATTAAATAATTCTCTATATTTGAAATATAAGTTATTTAAATCATAAAATTGTAACACCCTATATTTTTAGTAACATTATTTAGGATATTTAATTAGATAAATAAAATAAAATAATGTAAGTTGATTAACGGATTGAGATTTGTGACTAAAAAAGAGTAGCCGTGCCGTGTTAAACAAGTGAACAAAAGAGCAAAAAGTGTATAAAAGGATAGGAAATATGCAAGGGAAAAATAGGAACAAGGCACATCCTTATACCATAAACCCTTAACCCCTCAACACTCACATTCATTTTATTTTCACAAACAAAAATAGAGCTAAGGCCGACCACCATTAGGAAGCAAAGAAGAAGAATTCAAGAGGAAGAATTAAATCACTTAGTCAAGAACAAATCTCACATCCTTAATCAAAAAGCTAAGGTGAATAATGACTACATCTCAAGTTTTTAATGGTTTTCAGTTTTAGTATGAAATTCAAATTATTTGCAAATGTTTTACCATGTTTTGGATGATAATATATATATATATATTGTTGATGATTTATGCTAATTCACATAGATTTTGTGACGCCCCACCTCTATACCCACGCTAACCAAGAACACTACGATGTAGTGCTGTCAATTAACGCGGAGAATAAGGCTGTGGAGGAGCGACCATCCATGTAACTTCTTTGTGCGAGCGTCGATACGTCAGATAGAATAGAATGCATATCTTTTAAGGAGGAAATCCGACATACCGATACAAACACAAAGCTATCACACGGTGGCTATATATAATCTTCGGAAACAAACATAGAAATAATCATAACATAAATCAGTCACAGACATCCATATCACAAAGGCGGAAGAAGATATGAATAAATATATAACACATGAAAGTGTACATCAGAGTAGTGGTCAGAAAGATCCACGATAATACAAAAGAATAGCGTCACGTGCTATACAAAAGAATAAGTACACAACATAGAGTCTATATCTCAAAGGTGTACATCCAAAAACTACAAATCTATGTAGTTAGCCAAAAGTCAGAAATATCCTGAAGAGAAGTCAAGCAGAAGCACCTGTAACATCTCGGTCTGACCCGAGTATTATTTATAAGAAAATAATAAACGGATCAGTCTAACTATAAATATCAGATGATATGGTATACAGTAAAAGGCATGACATGAACATGTAATAACCATAGCGACATACTACTATATGTATGTAAATGATAATCAACAAAAGATTAATCAATATCACAAGAATCTTCTCAAAGATAAAATAGGGTATCATACCCTAAACTTGTATTCATAACAAGTCAATAACACATAAAAAAGTAATGACACACGAATTCACCAATACACAAAAACCTGATATCATATCAGTGAAAATCACAAAAGTTGGTGAAGCACTAAATCCAGAAATCAACACACGAAATCCAGAACAAATCCCAGAAATCAACACACGAAATCCAGAAATCACAAAAAGGGGGAAGTCCGACACACGGACGAGAAGTTATCTCATGGAAGCTATCCATTTAAATTTTCCGAACACACGGATGGCCCGAAGGCAAGTCCGACACACGGACGAAGAGACATCGCACATTGCTAGTCTAAATCACAAAAATGATCGTCATGATCATAAGGAAGTGTCAATCACACCAAGCCAGTAAATATATGAGTTTAGCTTCATGTCCCATAACCACTTGCTTAACTTAAATATTTACGAACAAGCTGTAAATCTTCACTAGGAAATTGTCACAAAAAGGGTTCAATCGAACAAGTCCAAGAGCTAACCGACGAAGTGAACGCAAGCGTTTCATACCACTCGTTTTACTAAGTCGTTTAAGTCGATTTCTCATTCGAGTGAAGTAAAGGCTTGTATATACTAGTAGATTGAAAATCGGTTTGAGAAAACGAACTTTTGATACTTAAAATAGTGTTGAAATCGCTTTGATGAAAGAGTTTTGATATTTACTATTAGTATTGAAACCTTCATATATCTTTAAAGTGACAAGTCATAAAACGATGGTAGAACAAATCAATTCACGTTCGAAGACGTGAGTAAAGTGCAAAGAAGTCAATCCCAAAACCATCAAAGTAGAAATTCTGATAAACGTTTTTCAGAAGAGATTGCCTACGCAGAGTAATACGGGGTTCGACCTGCCCGGTCAGGTCGCGGGGGTCCAGGGGGCAGCGCCCACGGCGGGGTGCGGGGCAGCGCCCCGTCACGGTACGACTTAGTGAAGGCAAGCTGGTCCAACGACCTAAGGAGAAGTAGGTCATACGACCTAAGAGTTCACGCGACCTAACAAGGCTAAGGATAAGGTCGAAGACGACCTACGACTTAACAAAGTCCTGCGACCAAAGGAAAATCGCGACCTAAAAAGACCAAGTGTAAGGTCGGCGACGACCTACGACTTACGACTTAAGGGGGCAAGCGACTTACGACTTAAGGGATAAGGTCATACGACCTAAGTGGAGAATGCCACGCGAGCTGGCAGAAGAACAGGTCAAACGACCAAGTACTAACTCGCGAACGACTTAACGACTTAAGCCCTGAACGACTTAGTGGAACGAACGACTTAACGACTTAAAAGCCAACGACCTAGGACTTAAGAGCCATACGAGCTACGAGCTAACTGCAAACGACTTAAGGCCAAACGACCTACGACTTAACTCGAGGCGAACGAGCTAACTGCAACGACTTAAGGCCAAACGACCTACGACTTAACTCAAGGCGAACGAGCTAACTGCAAACGACTTAAGCCTTTAACTCGTGAACGACTCATGCCTTTAACTCGTGAACGACTCATGCCTTTAACTCGTGAACGACTCAGGCCAGGCAGAAACGACTTAACACTTTAACTCGAGAACGACTCAGGCCTTTAACTCGTGAACGACTCAGGCCAGACGAACAGAAATACACGCGCGCGACCTAAGCCCTTAACTCGTGAACGACTCACGACTTAGGCTTAACTCGTGGACGACTCAGCGAAGGCCAGAAACGACTTAAGGCCAGGAAAATCACCAAAACGCTGAAAATTGAAGTTTTTCGCCAATCCAATCCAAACCAAATGCAAATGTTGATGCAAATACAATAGGGGATCATTCCCCACAGTCCAAGATAGATATAGGCAAGATGTGAGATCAAAAATCTCACCTTTTCACGGAATTTGATGAAGATGAAGCTTGGGGCAAAGCAAAGATCAACCACAAGCTTGAATCAATGTCTTCACTTTGAATTTGGAGTTAGATGTTGAATTTGCTAAAGAACTTGGGCTTGGAATTTTAATTTCCTATTCCCTCCACCATTTTTGCTAAAGCTTCTAAGTTTATGAAGTGATGAAGAGAAGGAAGGGGTTGGGCTGAGTTAGAAGAGGTGCAGCCCAAACCAAAAGCCCAACACAAAAAGTGACGAAAATTTCACTATCTCCAAACATATCGAAGTTTACACTCAAAAAGATCGCAAACGTCATTTTGAACTCAATGGGGGTGGTCTCGAGTCCTAATTTGACCGTATGCAAAAAGTAGCTTTTCGGACTAATATCCGACTAACGATAAAATATTTAAATAAAATATTTAAATATAAAATCGATAGATATGCGGGTTGTTACAGATTTTGTGATATGTTTTGATATAAAAACCCTGTTTTATATGACATCCAATTTCCTTGCAAATTTAAATTTAGATTAGAAACAATAATTTAGAATTGGGTTTCAATTTTCATAATTTTCAGAATTAATGTGGGTTCTATATGAATTTTCTAGTGAAGAAATTGCTAATTTGGGTTTAAAATTAAGTACGACCAAATTATATTGGCTTAGGGCCTGAAATTTAAGTATGTTAGAAAACATATTAAAAACGATTTTCTGGAATATTTGTAGAATTTTTCTAAGCGTTTTAATGGATATATAAAATTATTTAAGTTATGAGACTTAAATGTTTTATATATTTATAAAAAGGAGAAGGGGTATTTTGCAAATAATCCAAATTCTTATATCTGAAAATCGGCAGTACTTTTAGAAAAGAAAAATTTGCAACCAATCATATTTTGACAAACAAGGCAGGTTAGGTACAAAGAAATAGTTTAAAAAGTCAAATCTACATGCTTTTTCCTATTTCAATGCTTTCGGCACTAGACTTCCGACTCCTTACCTCCTCCTCCGACTCCATTGAAACTAATGCACATGGTATCAGATACTTGGTATATAGTGGATTGGATATAAGCGGAAGGTTTTGGGTTGAAACTAGGGGTTTCGAAGGGGTCGAAGCACTACTTTGCTTTTAAATCAATATGCGCCTGTTTTGTTTTCGACCGAATAGCTTTCGACATGGTCTGCTTTCGACTGGGTCAATGACTTTAAAATAATGGTTTTAAGAGGTTGTGCTTTTGTTTTTAAGTTACTTCTTTCGACTAGGTCGAAGCCCCTAATTGTCGCTTTTTACCTTTTGAACCAGATTGAATTCGAAAGGGTTGCCTTGTTTTTAAAAATCAAGCCGCTTCTCCAATGCTTTCGAAGGGATGGTTTCAACACCATCACTTCTTTACTTAGGAATGCTTTCGAAAGGGATGCTTTTGACTTAAATGTTTTAATGATCCTTTTGCTCTATAAAAGGTAGAACCCAAATGGTTTTGAAAGAGATAATTTTAGTGATTTCGAAAGGTGTTCCCACATGTTATAAATTGAACCCAAATGCTTTCGAAAGGCTTAATGTTTTGATGCTTTCGAAAGGTCTAAAAGGAAAGGTTTTCCAATGGTTTTGAAAGGTAATGTTTAAGTGTTTTAAAAATAGGATGTCCAAGGTTTTAAAACTTTCGAAGGATATGTTTTTCAATACTTTCGAAAGGATAAATATGAATGGTTTTGAAAGGTATGATTTTAAAAGGTATGTTTTGGCCTTTGGCCTAAGGTTTTACTGTTTCGGAAGGGGCACTTCCAATAGTTTCGAAAGGGGTACTTTCGAAAGTTTAAACATTTTCATCAACAAGATATTGTGTAAAGAATATATAACATGGCAAGGTGATTTGAGTAAAGCAAAGAGTATATATAAATAATTTCCTTGTTTAAAGA
Source organism: Allium fistulosum (assembly GCA_030737815.1). Lineage (NCBI taxonomy): Eukaryota > Viridiplantae > Streptophyta > Magnoliopsida > Asparagales > Amaryllidaceae > Allium > Allium fistulosum. Next base: position 660,115,501 of record CM060902.1, read on the forward strand.
ATGATTTAAAGGTTTAAATCAATTAGAAAGAAAAGGTTTTCAAGGAAAATTTTATGGGTAGATAACCCTAAGTAAAATGACTCAAATATTAGAACACCAGATGGGACTAGTATGGGGTCGCGCATTATACTTTAGCTAGTATCCCCTAGCTAAAATAGGTCCAAAATTCCAGTGTGTGGGGCTTTGTCAGAAGTAAGACTAAAATTATGTTACACATAGAAAGGAATCTAAAAAGGAAAGACGGGTTATTTGTGAGCCCGCAAAACCATTATGATCAGTTAGACCTGGAGAAGTAAGTAAGGACTGACCGTCCAGAAGAGGAGTATCTAACAAGGTTAGATTTTTATGTTTTTTCGGTAGGTCCGAGTCAGCCAAGGGTTAGTAGTTAGCTAAACAAAACTACAATTTATGGACAAATAGTCAACATTATAATTGAATTGTACATCTACATGATATTGCTTTACAGATTTAACCACTTTTGGTTGCAGGATTATAAATTGCAAAAGATATGTTTTAAAAAGGATATTAGTTAGGGGAAACCCATTCCGCTAAGCGGCATGGTCTTACTTAATATCAGATAACCGAGATATATTGTATTATTCACACCAGGCTTTATGTATGACTCGAAGTTTATGTTTTTCCTCTTAAACTCTCGGGTGCTCAAAAAAATGATTTGAGTAGGCTGAGGGTTGAGGTTTACAAGTTTTAGTAGGGTGGCGAATAAAGCTTCTGGTGACGAGAAGGTGGCTGACAGATAGCTAATTAGTAGTTGCTATTATATTTTAGATTGATTCTGTTGTATTGTATATGTAGTACTATGGTCAACCAAGTGGGCATCGTCATATGTCGCTCTTGGCGTAATTATGTAATAATTATATTTTATCTGAACCTGGCAAGGCGATGAGATTATGCAATTTGGATATGGAACATGTTTTGGAAATGAAACCGATAAAATGTTTTTTTTGAAATATGTGATTTTATTTCATATTCAAGTGCTTCTGATATTATGGATACCATTAACATAGCTGTATTTAGTCGTAGGAAGTTAATACTATGGATGATTGCAACATCTGTAGCGCTTAGCTTTAGACCTCTAGATAGGGATGTATTTTGGTGTACTCTAAGGATGAAATGGAGCATGAAGTTCATCTTAGAGTAGTGCTTGAAACGCTGAGGGAGCACCTTCTAAAGGTGAAGTTATCGAAATGTCATTTTTGGAAGAAAGAAGTGAAGTTTGTTGGCCATGTAGTTTCAGAGAATGGGTTATCATTAGATCCATCTAAGATCGAGGTCGTAAATAGTTGGAAGAGACCATAAATTATGACTAAGATAAAAAGTTTTCTGGGATTGGCTGGTTACTATCGGAGGTTTATTAAGGATTTTTCACGGATAGCGGCACTAATGACCAAGCTAACTCGAAAGGTTGTGAAGTTCGTTTGGACCGATAAGTGTGAGGAGGCATTCCATAAGCTGAAACACTTATTGACTAATGCACCTTATTGGTTGTTCCAGAGGGGAATCAGGATTTGGTGGTGTACATGGATGCATGTGGGATTGGGTTAGGAGCCGTGTTAATGCAAAGGGTTAGCATATTAGCCTATGCTTCTCGATAGCTTAGACCGCATGAAGTTAGATATACTACCCATGATTTGGAGTTAGCAGTGGTGATTTTGCACTGAAGGTGTGGAGATATTATCTTTTGGGAGAAAGATTTGAGTAGTATACAGATCATAAGTCGTTGAAGTATTTGTTCTCTCAAAAGGAGCTGAACATGAGACAGCAGAGGTGGTTAGAGTTCTTAGTTACCTATGATTTTGGTATTGAGTACATACCGAGGAAAGGCAACAAGGTTGCAAATGCGCTTAACAGAAAACATCAGAATGTGGTGTTAGCTATGATAGCTGAGTAGAAAGATATGGAAGCATTAGCGACTTGCAGAGTACAGTGGAGAACTAAGAGTATTTCAGTACAGAAACTGCTTTGTTATCATGTTTGGAAGTTCAAACAGTTATGATTGAAAAGGTTGCTTCTAAACAGCTAGAGGATCCAGTGTTGGTTGAACGGATAAAAAAGCTGAAAGATGGAATGGAGAGCGATGACTTAAAGGATTTTAGTCTTGACCAGAATGGGTGGTTGAGAAAGAAAGGAAGATTGTGTTTTTCGAATGTGGGAGACATTAGGAAGGAAGTTTTGGAGGAATGCCATCGTTCGAAGTTCACTATTCATCCAGGAGGAACTAAGATGTATCAGGACATGAAGAGAAGTTTCTTCTGGGAAGGCATGAAGAAGGATGTAGGCTTACGGGTGAGCAGTGTCTGAACTGCCAACGGGTAAAAGACGAACATCAGAAGCCAAGTGGGTCGATTCAACCTTTGGACATTCCAGTGTGGAAGTGGGATTCTATTTATATGGATTTCATTGATAGGTTGCCAAGGTCTAATAGAGGAAATGAAAGCATATGGGTCACTGTGAACAAGTTGACCAAGAGTACCCATTTCATTCCAATTAAGTCAACCAGAACGACACCTGTGTTAGTGAAGTTTTTTATGAAGAATGTAGTTAGACTGCATAGAATTCCTAGTAGTATAGTGAGTGATAGAGATTCTTTATTAACTAGCGAGTTCTAGAAGAGTGTAACGATCCCAAAATTTTAAACTATTTTAAATTGATAATTGAATTAAATTTTGATTTAAATTTGTGAATTTGTTTGAATTTTCAAGTTTATTTTATTAAGTTTTAAAAACGATTTCTTTTAGAATTTAACATCTAAATAATGAATGAGTATATATGATAGATTGAAAAAAAAAGAAATAAATTTTATCTATAAAATTAATAACATAAGTTTTTAATAAATAAAAAAAACAAAATAAAAGTAAACACTACCATACCAACCCATGCCCAAAGACACGATCTCCTCTGCAAAACCACGACCTTCCCCCTTTATCTTTTCTCATTTATTCGTACCCTAATAGAATCGATCAGAAGAAGAAAAAAAAATCGAACGACGAAATTTAATGGCGGCCTAAAAATCGTTCATCCCCTGCTTCGTTCCTCTTCTCAAACTAGAGCGCATTCAATCCAAAGGCGGCTGCTTCAATTTTCTTCGATTCGTGCTATTCGTGAAAAAGGTGAGTGATTTTTCTATTTCACTCACATCTGATTCGATTTGGTATTATGCCTTGCGTTCGATTTGTTTAGTCAATGATGATTGGGTTGTTTTCTTTTCTGCTCTGAATCCCCACCAACTCGATGATGATATCGGGTCTCTTTATATATGCGTCTGATTTGATTAACGTGATTCCCACGTTGCCGATTCTTTCCTTTATTATGTTTTGATATTTCTGGAAATTCCTTTATGCCCATGGTTTCGATTTTGAACGTGCGTTCTTTTGATTTGAAGTATTTTAACAGTCGAACTTCTGATTTCTAAAACCTTCCTAAATTATAAAGTTTTGACTTTTTCAATTTTTCGGCTTTGATATGTTTCCATATTTTCCCAACGTGATTTTCTGGCTTCTTTGACTTACTGGTTTGATTGATACTTGTGTAGATAGTTTGATCATTTTAACTTCGCTGGTCTAATATACGGCCTGACTTGTTCATCTCCTTGTTGCCACTGCATATATTCTGACTTTGATCTTCACCATTTATAATATTGCTGCATCATGTTGTATTGAACTTGATACCATTCCTGTTGAACTTCTGATGACTTCTCTTTTCAGTTTTATGTGCACATGTAGTTGCATTTGTTTGAAACTGCTACATGTAGTGTTATAATGGTGCACTGTTGTTTTTGTATTGATGCACTAGTCTTGCTTCACCTGTGCATTCATGTACTTGAAGTTACTTGAACTCTGGTCTGTGTTTGACCTGAGTGTATTTCATTTGCACTAATTCATGTAGATATCCACTTTGTTAGACACTGTTTGATTACTGCTCCATGTACGCTTTGGCATTTATGTTGTAGTCTGTTCATTTGAGTCATTCACTAGACATTGGTTCATTCATTGTTTCACTATGGTCTTTGATCTTGAGTCAGTTGCCTGCCTTCACCTATTGATCTTGTACATGTTCATAAGTCTGGTCTTTTACATTGAAGTATTGTTTCATATCATCTCTGTTTCACCTATGATATTGCTTTACTTCCCTGTTGCAAGTTTTGGTTGTACTGGTCATTTCCAGTTGCTTGATCATTTGTATATTCTTCTTGTCTGCATTGATAATTTTGCTTCCTTGACCTGGTCTTGAGTTTTGTCATTTGAACATCACTGAGTGTTTTGATTATATGCTTGTATTGCATTGCTTCTGTTGATATTTGTTTGATCTTTGGTCATGTTGAGTTACACTTCATTGTTGCTTTGTGAACACTAATCTGGTTCATCTTGATTTGTTGTGTACATGCCTTGATTTTGAATTTCATTGTGTACATGCACAGTTCATTGTTGCAGTGATCATTGATATTTTGGTCGAGGCCATTTGCAGTTGTGTTGAATCTGATTTTGATTTGACCTTGTGCACTCGAGTTGGCGAGGCAGTGCGCATGTATGTACGTGTGTACTGCAGCCACACCGCCTTGATTTTATTGGTATTTCTTTTGCTTTTGATGCATTGATCTTTTATGCATTTTATACTAGTGGCGAGGCCATACACGCGTGCGTGTACGGCAGACAATCAAACTTTGATATTTTTAAGGGACAATTTTGATTGTTTTAAATTGATTTAGCCAATTTGATAAATTGTTTATTTATCTCTGTTGATGATTTAAATTTGCTGATTTTTGTTTAACACTGTTAAGTGTTATATCGACCATCATCCGTTTTCTTTGTTTAAAGAGTCGGATAGACGGGAATTATTGTGACCGTCGTCTATTTAAATTATTATTGCTTTTATGCACTAATAACTGAATTTGAATTAGACTGACCTGTGTATTATTTTCTTTTGAATGTAATACTCGGGTCAGACCGAGTATTTTACAGCTTGAAGATTTTCGAGCAGCGAAGTTAGAGAGAGAGGGTAAAAGAATCACTGTAGTTTTCAAGAAATTTGTATTTTAAGATATTCCGCTGTATCAATTTAATAAATTGTATAAACTCTGATGTATGTAAAAAGATTTATAGTAATGAAATAAAGATTCATTTGTTTTTAATTTATTGTTCTTATTCTGTGTTTCTGTGGCTGATTCTGTTTAAACTTTATAAACTAAATAACAATTCGTTTTTTTGAACGTTTCAAGTTGGTTTAATTACCGATTGGAGGCGGTCAGAAGGGGGAATGTTACAAAGTGGTATCAGAGCTTTGGTTTACACAAAGCTTAGTTTATGGTGTTTAATATGAATAGTTACTAGGAACACTTTAAAAAGAAAATGTTTTTCAAATTTAAAGAAGTATAAAATTGTTTGAATGGATTTGAAATTTAACTAAAGGAAGTTAAATAAATTGAACTTGATTAAGTAAATTATTGAGATGGAAATTTAAACTAAAAGGACAAGTGATTACCTAATATGAATGATAATCCTATATACCAGGATAATGTAAATTTACAATTTGTCTTAGGAAAATGATTGAATAATCCAACTTTTTCTAATGGAATCGCTATGTATAGTTTCGTATGGGAAGAAATATCTAATGAAATAGTGTTTTGGGAAGGAAATTTATTTGTTGACTTAACTGTATGAATCAAACCAGTTGTTAATGGTTAACAGTTTTGTTAAGTAAAATAAAGTCTGAATTCTGAATAGTAATATGAATTGGACTTTAGCAAAAGTTAAATAAAATGATTTTAGAAAGAAAATCTAAGTTAAGTTAAATAAAAAATAAACGAAGGAACTAGAATATAAACCAAATTGAATATAAGCAAAGTAAATAAATTGGTTGTGTTGAATGAGGTTGAATTTGATATCAAAATGAATTAATAAAGTGAAGTAATGAATATGAATTTGAGTTATAGAAAGGAAACTCAACTTTAATTGTAAAAGTGAATTAGTGAATAAACATAAAATAGAAAAGTTGTTAAGAGTTGACTGTATGGAAATTCATTAAGTATTAATGAAATTGAATTAATGGGAATTGAAAGCTAAAGTAATTGAATTCAAATTGAAAGATAAGTAAATCTAAATAGAATCAAATCTGATTTGAATTGAAAGCAAACTAACTTGAATATAAATTAGTGAAAGTGAACTAATTGAATAGGAATGAATGTTAGTAAAATCCAATGTGAAAGAATCAAATGTGATTAAATTGGAAATCAATTCAGTAAATGATTTACTAAGGAACTAGTTGATTATTTTGGAAATAGAAAATCGATAAGTTTATATAATAGTTTAAATTGGAATTTATGAATTATTATAAACGGTTTATATAGAAGATTTGAAAAGGTTGATATTTTATTGGAATTATAAAATGAGTTTGTATAAGCGCTGAAAAATGAAGTATAAGTGGATTTCATAAGTGAAGAATTAAAAATTGAGAAGTTATAAAATGAATTGATGTTGTAAAATAAAAGAATTATAAGTAATTTACTTATAAATTAAATTTCTGATATAAAACTGAGTTATAGTAGGAATGGTTAATAAAGTAAATTTTTATAAATTGAAATCTTTATAAATAGGAATGGAATTTATAAACGTTGTTTATAAATCCGAAACTGACTTATTTTGATAAGTAAATTCTTATAGCTTGTTAAAAGAAGTATATTCACAATTTTGGACCATGAATATATTATTGAATAAAATGTACATGTTTTTGGGAAAGTGATATTTTAAAACGAAGTTAATTGTTTTAAAAGATGTTTTCAAAGGCATTGAATATCGAAACCATAGATTTCAACATCCATTGTTGAAATAGACGTTTTCGAGGAATAAGGAAATAGTGGACTATAACACTGTTGTTATAGTAAATGATTTTTGAAAGGAAATGTTTTGTATAGTATTGGGATTTATACATCTATCTAATTTCGAATCCCTATACTAGCGATTTTGAGTTGTCGTAACGATGTTTTACGTAACATTCGTTTTAACTCAGATAAATGTGTGAAAGAGAATGATTTCCTTAAAGAATGAGATATATACTTAATTTTGATTTAAGTATATCGAATATTTTCAAATGTTGAAAATAAAGTAGATTTGTGAATTACTTATTTTTAAGTATGTATGGAAATGTTTTTCCAAATATGAAATGTTGTGAATATATTCCATAAGGAATAAATGATTTGTAATTCATTTTTGAAGTCGAAGTTGAAAAGTTAAATGAGAAATTTGAACAATTAGTTCAATTTGAAATTTTTCAAAAAGATTGAATCGTTGAGTTAAAATTGAGTTTAACTTCGACACCAAAGACATTATAAGTTGAGTTTTGAATTTCAGATGATGGTTTGGATTGTATGTCTAACATTGTGAATTGATGACATAGCAATTGATCTCTATTAAATATATATCTGTTGGTGGCGGAGAATTTATTCTCTTAGCTTAACACCCTTCTCTGAGACATACGAGCTCAGAGGTTATATATCGGTAGACATCAATTCTGTGTTGAGAATTGACAAAGTAACATGTGATTCAAATCGAATGTGAAGTCGATAATAAATGGAATTATGAATATGAATTAGGTTTGAGATAACCTTAAATTTCCAAATCGACTTAGAGGAAAATTTTGAAATCCTCTATTTGTTATGGATATAGAATATGTAGGTTTTCAGAACTTATATATATATATATATATGAATGCGGTAAATTTGAAAACCGTCAGTTTAGAAAGTGATTGTTATGGAAATCTTATGTAAGTTTACATAGATATGATATGTAAGAAATGTGAAATGTAGTACTACATATATATGATGTTATGTTTTCTAAACTGAGGATATGGAAAAGTACCTTCCATTTATAATTTGAGAAGGTATTGGAACTCGTGAAGATTGTCCATTTGAAATTCGTAGCTACGTAGAATTTCCATTAGTCGGAATGACTATTTGAATCGGAATCCCTCGAGATGGATCATGTCGATGGGATCATATTGATTGATTAGCGTAATTTGAGGGGCGCGATGCCCACAGTTACAAGCGATTCCATCGGGATAATGGCGCAACCGCCGGGTAAACTGCAATCTAAATGCCAAGCGAAATTTGAGGGGCGTGATGCCTACAGTCACAAGCGATTCTACTAGGATAGTAACGTAACCGCCGTGTGAACTGCGATCTATGGCGACAACCATGGCGAAATTTAAGAGATGTGAAATCTACAGATTACGAGCGATTCTACTGGGATAGTAGCGTAACCGCTGGGTAACTGTAATCCATGGGGGAACGTGCTTTCCATATCCATTTTTAAAAAGAATTTTTAGGTATTTTCACTGGGAGTTGAAGCAAGTATATTTAGTACTTGGAGATTTTTAGTCCTGCGCCTGGCCAGCGTATGCCTAATGTCTGTGAGAACGACGATAGACTTGTTAAATTTCGAGTTAGCAAGTATTTTCAAACTGTAAATAACAAATCAATAGTTTGAAATTAAAATTTCAAAATTCCTACCTAATAAACTAAGGAAGAGGATCTTTGTAATGTTTTGAAAGTCCACAGCTTTGGAAGAGATATATTATGCAAATCTCTAACATGAAGAATTTCAAGAAAATTTGAGTTTTGTAAATCAAAAAGAAAATTGGTAAAAGACTTTTGCGTTTTGATTTCAGAAATCAATGAACAAAGCTAGTGAGATTAAAATAAATGGAATGAATACTATATTCATTTATTTGTAACAAGTTTCAAGCTTAGAAATTTTTTTGTAGGGTATAAATATTGATGAAATATTAATAACCTTTCCTTTTCATGGACGAAAAGTTTTAAGGAGGGAAGATTTTAACGATCCCAAAATTTTAAACTATTTTAAATTGATAATTGAATTAAATTTTGATTTAAATTTGTGAATTTGTTTGAATTTTTCAAGTTTATTTTATTAAGTTTTGAAAACGATTTCTTTTAGAATTTAACATCTAAATAATGAATGAGTATATATGATAGATTGAAAAAAAAAAGAAATAAATTTTATCTATAAAATTAATAACATAAGTTTTTAATAAATAAAAAAAAACAAAATAAAAGTAAACACTACCATACCAACCCATGCCCAAAGACACGATCTCCCTTGCAAAACCACGACCTTCCCCCTTTATCTTTTCTCATTCATTCGTACCCTAAACGAATCGATCAGAAGAAAAAAAAAAATCGAACGACGAAATTTAATGGCGGCCTAAAAATCGTTCATCCCCTGCTTCGTTCCTCCTCTCAAACTAGAGCGCGTTCAATCCAAAGGCGGCTGCTTCAATTTTCTTCGATTCGTGCTATTCGTGAAAAAGGTGAGTGATTTTTCAATTTCACTCACATCTGATTCGATTTGGTATTATGCCTTGCATTCGATTTGTTTAGTCAATGATGATTGGGTTGTTTTCTTTTTCTGCTCTGAATCCCCACTAACTCAATGATGATATCGGGTCTCTTTATATATGCGTCTGATTTGATTAACGTGATTCCCACGTTGCCGATTCTTTCCTTTATTATGTTTTGATATTTCTGGAAATTCCTTTATGCCCACGGTTTCGATTTTGAACGTGCGTTCTTTTGATTTGAAGTATTTTAACAGTCGAACTTCTGATTTCTAAAACCTTCCTAAATTATAAAGTTTTGACTTTTTCAATTTTTCGGCTTTGATATGTTTCCATATTTTCCCAACGTGATTTTCTGGCTTCTTTGACTTGCTGGTTTGATTGATACTTGTGTAGATAGTTTGATCATTTTAACTTCGCTGGTCTAATATACGGCCTGACTTGTTCATCTCCTTGTTGCCACTGCATATATTCTGACTTTGATCTTCACCATTTATAATATTGCTGCATCATGTTGTATTGAACTTGATACCATTCCTGTTTAACTTCTGATGACTTCTCTTTTCAGTTTTATGTGCACATGTAGTTGCATTTGTTTGAAACTGCTACATGTAGTGTTATACTGGTGCACTGTTGTTTTTGTATTGATGCACTAGTCTTGCTTCACCTGTGCATTCATGTACTTGAAGTTACTTGAACTCTGGTATGTGTTTGACCTGAGTGTATTTCATTTGCACTAATTCATGTAGATATCCACTTTGTTAGACACTGTTTGATTACTGCTCCATGTACGCTTTGGCATTTATGCTGTAGTCTGTTCATTTGAGTCATTCACTAGACATTGGTTCATTCATTGTTTCACTATGGTCTTTGATCTTGAGTCAGTTGCCTGCCTTCACCTATTGATCTTGTACATGTTCATAAGTCTGGTCTTTTACATTGAAGTATTGTTTCATATCATCTCTGTTTCACCTATGATATTGCTTTACTTCCCTGTTGCCAGTTTTGGTTGTACTGGTCATTTCCAGTTGCTTGATCATTTGTATATTCTTCTTGTCTGCATTGATAATTTTGCTTCCTTGACCTGGTCTTGGGTTTTGTCATTTGAACATCACTGAGTGTTTTGATTATATGCTTGTATTGCATTGCTTCTGTTGATATTTGTTTGATCTTTGGTCATGTTGAGTTACACTTCATTGTTGCTTTGTGAACACTGATCTGGTTCATCTTGATTTGTTGTGTACATGCCTTGATTTTGAATTTCACTGTGTACATGCACAGTTCATTGTTGCAGTGATCATTGATATTTTGGTCGAGGCCATTTGCAGTTGTGTTGAATCTGATTTTGATTTGACCTTGTGCACTCGAGTTGGCGAGGCAGTGCGCATGTATGTACGTGTGTACTGCAACCACACCGCCTTGATTTTATTGGTATTTCTTTTGCTTTTGATGCATTGATCTTTTATGCATTTTATACTAGTGGCGAGGCCATACACGCGTGCGTGTACGGCAGCCAATCAAACTTTGATATTTTTAAGGGACAATTTTGATTGTTTTAAATTGATTTAGCCAATTTGATAAATTGTTTATTTATCTCTGTTGATGATTTAAATTTGCTGATTTTTGTTTAACACTGTTAAGTGTTATATCGACCGTCATCCGATTTCTTTGTTTAAAGAGTCGGATAGACGAGAATTATTGTGACCGTCGTCTATTTAAATTATTATTGCTTTTATGCACTAATAACTGAATTTGAATTAGACTGACCTGTGTATTATTTTCTTTTGAATGTAATACTCGGGTCAGACCGAGTATTTTACAGCTTGAAGATTTTCGAGCAGCGAAGTTAGAGAGAGAGAGGGTAAAAGAATCACTGTAGTTTTCAAGAAATTTGTATTTTAAGATATTCCACTGTATCAATTTAATAAATTGTATAAACTCTGATGTATGTAAAAAGATTTATAGTAATGAAATAAAGATTCATTTGTTTTTAATTTATTGTTATTATTCTGTGTTTCTGTGGCTGATTCTGTTTAAACTTTATAAACTAAATAACAATTCGTCTTTTTGAACGTTTCAAGTTGGTTTAATTACCGACTGGAGGCGGTCAGAAGGGGGAATGTTATAAAGAGTCTACATGATACCTGAGGTACCAAGCTCAAAATGAGTACCTGTAACGACCCCAAAATTTAAATTTATTTAAATTAATAATTAAATGAATTTTTGAATTAAATTGAGTAATTAAATAAATTTTTGGATAAAAATTTGTAAATTTAATTAGAAAATTGGAGTGAGTTTCCCCGATTCAAATATGAGTGAATTTGAAAATAATAAATATATAGATATATATTTTGATTTGAGTTTAAATTGTAAATAAATCATTTAAATTTAAATATTGTATATGTTGAATTTGAGTTTCAAGTAAATAGTTTAAAAATAATTATAAAATATAGAATGTCATTTATATTACAAGATAAAATGAAAATAAAATAATTAAAACAACATTTTAGTAAGCAAGGCAAATTAGTTATGTAGACTAGAAATAAATATAAATTGAATACAAAGTAACAAAAAAAGAAAACAACTTACATTCAAATAAGTAAAACATCTCAAGCTTAAGAACAAAAGCATAAAAATAAAACAAGACAATCTAATGAAGTACAAACAACTACATCCCTATATCATCTATCAGCCGAAAGCAAAAGAATAAATACATTAACATGCATAACCAAGTACAATAGCATATCAAAGAAAAAGATATCAGCCGAGTAAAAAGGACTTGAGTTATCTCCAGCCATACCTATTGTATAAACAAACATTACTTTGTACCAAATAATAGCATACCCATTATCTTCTTTTCTTTATACATATCAGTCTCGTTCATCCAAGTTGAGAAAAATCTGAGCAACCATTGTTTCAAAATTTAAAAAAACATCATCTTAAATAAAAACTTCAACTGGAACAGCAAGTAAATTTAAAACAGCCTGAAAACAATGAAAACCAGAGATGAAGAAATAATTTCAAAGCAAGCAAAGTTCCAACCTCATTCAAACAGCAACTCTGTTTCATCTCCTCTGGAAACAATACGGTGAGTAACATCAACCTTTTAAAATTTTAAACTTGACTTGGTTGCATTTATATCTGGAAAAACAAGTATAGTTTACATATTTTGAATGCTCTGTGAGTAAACAATAATTTCAAAGTTTAAGTTGTTTAAACTAGATTAAGATGCATATAAAATCTGGTTTGTGAATAGTCCAGTTTGAATATAATGATGTGCATATATATACACTACTCTGTATATTGTCTGATCTGCCTGTAGTTACAAAGTTTAGTAGGTGATAAATTTTAAATATTACCACTCAATCATATGTGTTGTGGGTTTGGTGTATACTTTCTTAGAGTTTAGAAGCAAAGCTGGATTCTCTAGGTCTTTAAAAAAAACTAAAATTATTTCAAAACTCAAATTTCTCTCCCACAACCTTCAATGTTTCAACTTTTAGTAATGAAGTTGATATTTTGAGAACATCTCAAGTTAAGTTTATATTATTAAATTTATTTAAAATTATTAAATTTAATTATTTTGGAATGTTCTAATTTTGATTGTCGTTCTTAATTTCTTGTATTTAATAACAATTAAAGTAGATTTATTAATCCAATACTTATTTTTCAAATTTTTATATTTAGTTATGCTCACTTTCTTTTAGAGGTAATTATATGAATATCTTTATATGAATAAATAATTTATATAACACTTTTTCTAAATCCAACCATGTACTCTAAGTTTATGAAATGAATTCACGTTATTAATTTTGTTATTTGTTTCACTAACTACTTTTAACTATTATCCATTTATGTTTGTCTAAATAAGTTGTAATAGAAGTTTAAAAAGGTTTATGCAATTTTGAAGTTGATTTTTGTATGCTCAAAATGTAGCGCTAACATAAATAAAACTCATTTCAAATGGTGATTTATTAGCATTTCTAGCATATATTTTACATTATAGTCCCAAAGATTTTGTATCTTTAGATTAACATTGTCACATTAATTGCCGTAGAAACCAACAGCCTTCGATCCATGAAAATTTCTTTATTTTTTTTATTTCTATTCCAATTTACACTACAGTTTTATTTCCTTTTCACATTCATTAAAACCTTCATTAGTTTTATCACACAAATAAATTTCTTACGCGAGGAAAGATTTATTGTGTATATCTATCTATGAATTGTACTTACTATTTTATCGATTATTATATATAAGAAACTAAATTTATAAAAAAGAAACTGAATATAAGACAAATGGCTTATCTCTCACTACATTCATTTCATTCCAGATACTAAATTATTACAATTTCTAGATGAACATTTATATTTTACCCCATCAATATTTTCTCATTTTAGGTGATATATCTCACTAATGTATTTTTGTATGCTCTTATTTTTCACTACTTATTACAATACGGTCTTAAGCATTTGAACCTTTAAATTGATATTGTCACATTAATTGCCTAGAAACCAATCATGTATGACACTTTCTTAATTTATATCTTTATTTTTCCTCCAGTTTACACTTATTCCCCTTCACAAATCAAGTAAAACCTATATTAATCTTCTCACTAAAATCATACTCTTCCTTGAGGAAAATCTATTGTATACTTGTAATAAGCTAAAATTGGATTCATATTTATCTCTCACCATATTAAGTCTCATCTCAAATTGTGATTTATTAGCATTTCTAGCATACATTTTACACTAGAGTCCCTAAGCATTTGTACCTTTAAATTAACATTTTCACATTAGTTGCCATAGAAACAACGGTCTTCCATTTATGACACTTTCATAATTTTACCATTATTTCTCCTCCAATTGACATTACACTTATATATCCTTCGCACGTCCACTGAAACCTACATTAATCTTCTAACTCGAATAATTTTCACTTTCATTCAAAATCTATTATGCAACTTTTACATTTTTACCCCCTCAACAATTTCTCATTTCAGATAATATATCTTAGTCTTTTTGTATACTCTTATCTTTCACTACTTTTTACAATACAGTCCTAAACATTCGAACCTCTAAATTGACATTGTCACATTAATTGTTGCGGAAACCAACTTTTTGGGACACGTTCTTATTTCAATAAATTTTCATTTCTAGCATAAATTTTACACTAGAATCCCAAAGTATTTATACCTTTAAAATAACATTGTCATATTAATTGTCATAGAAACCTAGTAGTCTTCCATTTATGGCACTTTCATAATTTTCTCATTATTTTTCCTTAAATTGATAATACACTTATATCTCCTTCTCACGACCATTAAAACCTACAGTAGTCTTCTTAATCAAATAATTTTCTTTCTCATTCCACGTCTATTATGTATATCTATCTATGTATTATACCTACTATTCTAATATATAATAAAGTGGATTATTACAATTTCTAAGTAAACTTTTACAATTTACTCCATCTATATTTTCTCATTTTTGATGATATATCTCACCAATTTATTTTTGTTTACTTTTACCTTTCACTATTTTTACAGTATGGTCCTAAGAATTTAAACCTTTAAATTGACATTATCACATTAATTGCCACAAAGACCAACGATCTTCTATTTATGGCACTTTCTTAATTTATATCTTTATTTTTTTTGATAATTTACATGCTTTATGATCCCTTCTCTCATCCATTAAAACCTACATTAACCTTCTAAATTAAATCATTTTTTTTACTTAAAGAAAATATATTACATATATTAAAACCAACATTAATATTTAAATTAACAATGTCAGATTAATTAGCATAGATTTCAATGGTCTTCCATTAATGACAATTTTTAATTTATATATTTCTCCTCCAATTTGCACTACGCTTTTATTTCTATCTCACATCGATTAAAACCTAAATTACTCTTCTCACTAAAATTGTTTTCTTTCATTAAAAAAATCTATTATCAAATATATACATACATACATATATTCTATTATATATATATATATTCTATTATATATGAAATTGAAGAAAGTGAATATAAGACAACAACTTATCTCTTACCTCATCCATTCAATTTCAAATACTTAACTATTAAAATTTCTCGGTGAAATTTTACATTTACTCCATCAATATTTTCTCCTTTTTGATGTATATCTAACTAATGTATTTTCATATTCTTAACTTTCAATATAATTAATGCAAAAGATTTATGATCATGCAAACTATTAATGCATCATACTATAATTTCCTTTTGTGTAAAAGGTATAATAATGTTCCGTATGAAGGTAAAATTTCCACTGTAAGATAATAATCATGTGCCTTTTTATTTTCTATTTCGTTGTTTAGATAAATCTTCCACTTTCACTTTTATTTATTACTTTCATTTTTGTTTCTTCTTCATTTTAAGAAATAATCTTAAATTGTCATGTATTATCATCTATCTGTGCTCTTTTTTTTGAACAAAAAGGAAATTTTCTTCATTTGTTATATGTGTTTTCTTATTGCTTTTGCGGGAGTCATAGAATCTACTATCTCCCTTCATTGAATATGCTATGGCTTTGGGAATGCAATATTTTTTCTATTAACCCAGTTTATAAGAATTAGAATTGACTTCTTTTTTAAATTAATACGTAAAATAAACCAATTTTCAGTTTCCAACATATGGTCATTTAGTATAATATAGTTTGATTTGGAAAAACAAGCTAAATGGTATTATTATTCTAAAAAGTACCGTGACTACCTACCTTTTGTTGTAGGTAATCTATCCATTGAAACGTCAAAGTAAAGATATTAGAAGCGATTTTGATTCAACTTCCATGGTGACTTCTGTATGTATGTTATTAGTTTATTTTATCATCATTTATAATATTTTCATATCAATTCTTCATCGGTTCTAATTCATTATATTTTTATGGCTATTTAATTATGTTTTGTGCATATCTCATTTGGTTCTCAAGTATTTGGAGTAGTTACCATATTTCAACATGATATAATTGAAATTTCTATTTTGTGTTTCGATTTCTTTAGTTATCCTTTTATATTAGTGACCTATTGCAAGATGACCTATGAGGAAACCACCTTAAAATGTGAAAAATATGGGTTAAATTTTGTGAGCATATGTCTTAATGGTAGAGAACTTATGCTTAGACCAATTTCTTCTTTACTGTGTTTGATATCATTTTATAAACGAATCTATTATATCTATTATGCTACATAGAAAGTTTGCTTCTCATAAATTTGATAATAAAATCCTAAAACGTGGTTTGGTTCATAACATTTCTTATTTCAATCTACCCCACTCTTTGTATTCTTTATTCTTTTATAATTCAATGAATATATTTTCCTCTTCTTCACACTTTCAATTCAATTTAAGAAAAACTTCTTATTTCTTCCACCTTCATCTTATTCTTTCTCTTCTTGCAATTTTATTTCTTCCCCTTCTATAGTTTCATCTATAAATATTCAATTCTTAATCGAAACAAAGTAGAGAATTATTTAAAACAATTTATTTAATGATCTTAAATTATTTTAAATGGTTATAATTTAGTTGAATTCAATATTTCTTCACCTTTATATTATCCTTAATTATTTTATTCATATTTTGTAGTATTTGCTTTTCTATCGGTTGCTTTTAGATTTCGAATTTTTTTTCTTTTTTCATGACTTCATCTTTTTGATTCAAATTCCATGTTCAAATTTTTAGTCCCTTATGATTTTTTGTTTTAACTAGTATAGTGATGACTTTGGTTTTCCTTATTTCTTGCGTGGGTTCACTGGATTTCATTATGCGTAAGCATCTTATAATTTGAAATTGTTCTGTAAATTTTTTTAAAGGTAAAATTGATTCTATTTTCTATTCTTACATTTAACATCAAATTCTATCTTCATTTGACTTTTTTTTGTTGGAGAATATGAATTTGAATTCTTTCGTTTAGTTTACAAGGATTTATAAGTATAATAACACACAGATTATAAAAGACCTTAAGTTATTTTATGTTGTAAAGTAAAGGTAAAGTTGTTCATATTTTATCAAACATGGGCATACAAGAATACCATGTTAGGAGAAGCAAATTATATTTATGGTAAAATAATATTTAAACAATAATTTCTCATATAATATTTTAGGATAATCAATATATTTTTACCTAAAATTTAGTATTAGAAACAGATTTAAAACCAAATTCTTATTCAACTTAGTATAGTCTTAGTCAACTTGGACTTATAATTTCTAATTCTTTTCCTTTCTAACCAAACTATACATTATATTTTTCTATTTTTTGCTTAATATAATAGAAAAATGTTCATAAGAAACATACATTTACATTTCCACCCAAATTTTTGGTGATCTCGCTGAGCAATAGGGTAAATTAAATCTCAATAATTTCTTTTATGTTTGTTTTATATTACGTTGTTTTGAATATTTTTGCAGCCTGGAAATGTTCATAGATAATTATATTGAAATCAACGAAGTTATTATTTATAAATTTATAAGCAAACTTTTGAAAAATTATTACCACTTATTTGTTAAAACAAAGTTTCCTTCAATTCTAATCAATTTGAATTCAAAGTAATCAAAGAACCTATTTCAAATAAATCTTTTTAAATTTTAATTCAAATTGATAAAACCAACTGCATATTAATTCTCTTTATTTGTAATCGGTTATAGAATTAAATGTAAATTTCTTTTAGTTATTCCCTTTTATCACCAATTTTTTAGATGTTCTAATTTACAGGGTAATATGTCACATGAAATATTATAGGAAATCAATAAATATTTTTTAACTCTATAATTGTTAACCCTAATTAAATAATCATTAATTTAAATAATTAAATCTAATTAAATAAAATTTATAACTTAATCACCCCTTAGCATTATTAATTAATTAAAATTTATTAATTAATTAATTACAATTAACTTACTTAATTAATACTTAAACACTAATTACTTAACTTAATTACTAATTAATAAATAATTATCCTTAATAAATTAATATATTAATTAACTATTAAAATCATACTTAATTAGAAAATAATTAACTTTATACTTAATTATTCATTTTGAAAAGTTTCAAAAATGTTTTTAAAAGAAACCATTTTATGTTTAGAAAAGGTTAACTTTTTCCAAACTGCATCCTTAGCAACTATCGCTGTGGATGCCATAACTTAGAGTTAGTTCAAAATTATTCCTTTTTCGATCTAACTATTTAACTTTCACTTATTTTAAAACATAAATATAAAGGTTTTGAAAAATTAAAACAAAATTAGAAACTTTGAAACATTTTTGTAAATTAAAAACCAATAAACACGATTTTGATTTCAAAAGGATGTCACATAACTTTAGCACGTCCAAGGGTTAACATTCATAGCATACAACATACACATTCATGGTTGTACATACAACATATCACCACCATATCACAAGCTAAGATCACCTTTTACAAATAACATTACATTTTAGACTTTGATCTACAAGTCTAAATCCAAAACACAAACTAGTAACACATATGAATCCAAACAACATGAATATACAACCAATCAACCACTATATTGCACAATAACATAACATCATATAAAGTTAAAATCTCTCCAAAATATAGGAGGGTTTACTCACCAAACTTAGCCAAATGCTTTCTAATTTTGAAATAGGACCGACCTAGAACTTTGAATATCCCTTGGAAAAATTCAATTTTTAGACTTATGCAAGGAAAGATGGGCTTGGCTAGGGAGGTTATGGGTTTGGCCAAGGAGATTATCGGTTTGGCCTTGAGTGGCGATGGGTAGTGGAACATATGTTGAATCTAGAGATAGTGCGCTGTAAAGTGTGCCAGGCGACCATGGACGATTTTCAGGGTAGATTAAAACAACAGAATCTATCGTATTACTCACAGCACATGGACAAAATACAATAGAACATATGTATAGTGAAGCTTTACAGAACAAAATGACATCATATAAAACTCCATAATAGTTGAATACAAGCATCCAAATAGCCAATACATCAAGCCTCACTACATAACACTCAGAGAATACAAAACAGCGGAACATCCAGTACATATAATAAGAAGATAATATGCAACCCTCCAGCTCGTCTTCGATACCAGCATCGTGAGAAGAGAACAACACCTGTCACCTGCTACCTAGTCTGCCCGTCCCAAAAATGGACGAACAGCCCAAGGCAATAAGAATTAAAACATAAAGCCTTGAGTCAGACAACAGTCTTAGTGAGCAGTAAATTAACTAACAACATACCAAAAGAGCATAAAGGAAAAGGAATAGGAATACAACCCTCCCACTCCACCTCTTTCTACAGTGATAGCCCCTAGACACACACTAAGCAGAAGCAACATAGCAGAGCATACAATTCAAAGTAAAGTAATAATCGTTCGAGTCAAGGGCGATGTTTTTCCAAGTACCAAGGCCTAAATCAGATAAGCACCCAGAAAATACCGCTCTTGAGTCTGAATGACGATACAACCAAACATCCATGACTCTGGCTATCACTGTTATCATTGCTTCGATATCACCATTAATTGAATGACCGGCACATTCTTTCAGCCGTCCGTCAAGGGCTAATGGAAACCCCGGTTCTAGACATAACTCCCGCACGTCGTCGCAGCCCGTGCCTAGGACTATCGAATCTTCCTAGAGTACTCGACCATCAACAGTTGGCCGTTGGGACTATCGAATCTGCCCAAACGTACTCTTGCTTAGAGCATTCTAGAACCTTCAATAACGATGCTATCCAAACCTCCTAGTCATCCTCCTCAACGACTATTTCCATACTAGCTCAAGCGCCTCTCAAGCATCCATTACCCTTAACTCGAATCATATCACCGAGTTACCAACGTGCTTGGAATGATCTCGTCTGGATTAGACCAAGTCTTCATCACATGATGCCTCGCTTCATTACATCCTCGCAAAGCCTCATCTCAACATCACATCATCAAATCTATGCATAAGAGCTTCATCATCCCGCTACATATGCCACGAGCAGCTTTCCCAATTCAAGAGCCTTTCCCTTAGCTTTTGAATCATCTTCGACCGCCTTGTCTAAAACCAATCAACAATCATCTAATTCACAGCAATCAATCATGTCAAACATCAATCCAAGTAACCAAGCATTCAAATATAAGCAAAATGGACAATTATAACAATAATGGCAATTTCGTAATTAAGGAGTTGAAAGTCTAACAAGCATGAAAACATGAGAATTATCTCTACAACTTGATGAATGAACTTGCATAGGTTAATCATATACAAAAATGGTTGTCAAATCATCATGAACAATGGATCTACACTTAGGTTTACAAAAATGCATAGAAATCACTATTTTAACACCAAATCAAGCCAACAATCCGATCTACTCCTTTGGATCCGTGTGAGAGATAATCACCACTCACCAAATCACCTAAACAACTCCAAATCAACACGCTTCAGATCTGGACAGCGAAGGATCAAGCTTGATCTATCACGAATCCGCTTCAAACGAAGAAATCTCACTTCAAAGGATGAAGATCTTCAACTTTAGATCTTGGATCTTCGATCTTGATCTTCGATTTGGATGAAAGGAAGCACTATATTAGAGTGGAGAAAAGAAGTGAAGAAGTGTAGAAGTCGAGCTCTGAAAATGGCAGCACTTCGTCGCTTCGAAATTCGGATCCCAAAAATGAAGCCAACCCCCTTCTATTTATAGCTGAAAACCGCCCCTAGGTCGCTCATCTCCATAGGTCGTCCACGACCTAACTGCTACGACCTACGACCTAGCACCCCAGACTCTACGACCTAACCAGATGCGCATCCAAGCACCCAGCGACCTAACAGCCTAACGACTTAAGAGAATGCGACTTAGCACAACTGCGCACCCAAGCGACCTAACAGCTACGACTTAACATGCGCGCGACCTAACAGACCAACGACCTAAAGCAATGCGCGACTTAACTATACGCGACCTAATACTAAGCCAAAACCCAGCGACCTAACAACTCACGCGACCTACCAGCCTACGCGACCTAACGACTTATCATCAAGTGCTACAACGACCTAACCAAGACAGAGCCCACGACCTAACCCTTAGGTCATCTACGACCTACCACACTATCAACTAGGTCGCGAACTACTGGTTTATTAACTCGCTAACCCTTAGGTCGCTAACCTATAGGTCGCTCACAACACTAGGTCGCTCAGGACTTAACTACGACAACACCTTAGGTCGTAAATCCACCCCACTTCCTTAAGTCGCCTACGACTTAAATGTTACGACCTAAACTTCAACATACAAATCCAAATCCTTAGGTCGCCTAGTCACTTAGGTCGTTACCTTACCATAAGTCGTTCAAACGACCTATCTCCAAGCCCTTAACTTGCCATCCCTGGATTGCTCCTATCCCCTAGGTCGTAAACGACTTACGACCTATACTAAGTCGTGAACGACTTAGGACTTAGCATTATTTTGCTCAAAAATCTAAAATGACTTAACAACAATACAATCAAAGGTCAACTGTTTTACGATGTTCCGATCCATAAAATACGGGTCGTTACATTCTCTCCCCCTTAGGAATTTCGTCCCCGAAATTCCAAGCAACAAAGCAATCAAGGACTATTCTGTACGCCTACCATCCATATCAATCAACAAACCATGCATCCAATTCTAGCTTAGCGTACAGAATTCTAAAACTAGAACAAGTTACAATTTCGTTAGATGACACGACACCTTAGGGCCATACCTTGAAGAGTTCAGGATGAGCTGCCTTCATCCTCTCTTCCACCTCCCACATACAGTCGTTATCATCATCACTCCATTGTATCTTGAGCAACTTAACTACCTTCCTCCTAAGCTGTTTCGTATCGGTTTCCACAACACGAAGCGGCTTACGAGGTCTTCTATCGACTGGATCAACTTCGAAATCTTCACAGCTATCAGCAGAAACCACCGTACTCGACTCGTGCACATACTTCCGTAGATACGATACATGAAAAACATTGTGCACACCCGACATATTCTCTGGTAACTCCAGTCTATAGGCGAGCTTACCAATTCGCTCGATGATCGGGAATGGTCCAACAAATCTCGGAATCAATTTTCCTTTCTTCCCGAATCGGATAACATTCTTCAGTGGAGAAATCTTCACAAAAACCATATCTCCTACGTCGAATTCCAAATCCTTTCGACGCTTATCGGCATAACTCTTCTGACGGTCTTGGGCTGCCTTCATTCGTTGCCGAATGATCTCTATACACTCCGTAGTCTGTCGAATCATCTCTGGCCCAAGCATCAGCTTTTCTCCAGTCTCTATCCAACATGTCGGAGAGTTACACGGTCTTCCATACAATGCCTCATACGGTGCCATACCAATACTTGACTGGTAACTGTTGTTGTACTCAAACTCCACCAAATGAAGGTGATCTTCCCATGATCCTCCGAAATCCAAAACACAAGCTCTGAGGAGATCTTCCAAAACTCGGTTGAGTCTCTCGGTCTGACCATCTGTTTGAGGGTGATAAGCTGTACTCAAACACAACTCGGTTCCCAAAACTTCCTGGAAGCTCTTCCAAAATCCACTAGTGAACAATGGATCTCGATCACTCACTATACTCTTCGGAATACCATGGAATCGAACTATCCACTTAACATACAACTCAGCCAACTTTGATGCAGTCCTAGTCGATCGAACAGGAATGAACCTCGCACTCTTGGTCAGACGATCTACAATGACCCAAATCCCTTCATTTCCCATCCTGGTTCTAGGTAGTCCATCAATAAAATCCATCGATATCTGCTCCCACTTCCATGTAGGAACTTCCAATGGCTGAAGCAATCCACTTGGCTTCTTCTGTTCGGCTTTTACCAATTGGCAATTCATACACTTGGAAATAAAATTTCCAACATCCTTCTTCATGCCTTCCCAGTAGTAGGTTCTCTTCATATCCCGATACATCTTATTTCCACCTGGATGAATTGTCAGCTTCGAGTGATGACTTTCCTTCAGAACTTCACTCCTCAATTCATCTATATCGGGAACAACTAGTCGCCCTTACTTTCAAAGCCAACCCTCTCGATCGACCTCGAATCCTTTATCCTTTTCTGGATCCAATCCAGATTCCAATTCACGGATAATCTTGACAAGCTTATCGTCTCGCTTTTGGCTTTCGCCAATCCTTTCCACAAGCGAAGGTCTTATCGATAAGTTTGCCAACATCTCAGGTTCCAATTCACATCTAGGCCTGAAGTCAAATCCAGCTAAATACTCGAGACTCTTCCATTCTGAAAACATGGCTCCCAATCCTGCATGTCTTCGACTTAACGCATCTGCCACTGCGTTACCTTTTCCCGGAGTATAAGCTATACCAAAATCATATGATGCCAAAAACTCTAGCCATCGCTGCTGCCGAAGATTCAAATCCTTTTGGGAGAAAAGATACTTCAATGACTTGTGATCCGTAAACAACTCGAATCGAACTCCCAATAGATAATGTCTCCACATCTTCAGAGCAAATACAATCGCCGCTAACTCCAAATCATGAGTTGGGTAATTCCTTTCATGCGGCTTCAGTTGTCGACTGGCATACGCAACAACTTTATCCCTCTGCATTAGCACTGCTCCAAGTCCAGTACCACATGCATCGGTGTAAACCACCATCTCATCATTCCCATTAGGAATAGTCAAAACAGGAACACTCGTCAATCTCTCTTTCAGGATTCCGAAAGCTTGCTCACACTTAGCATCCCAACTGAACACTTGGTTCTTTTTCGTCAATCCTGTTAACGGTGCAACTACCTTGGAGAAGTCTTTGATAAACCGTCGATAATATCCTGCTAATCCAAGAAAACTTCTCACATCAGATGCATTCTTAGGTCTAACCCAATCCTGGATTGCTGCCACCTTAGCGGGATCAACCGCTATTCCACTTCCAGAAATCACATGGCCTAAGAACCTCACTTCATTCTTCCAGAAGTGGCACTTCGAAAACTTAGCCTTCAGCTGATGTTTCCGCAAGATTTCCAAAACAATACGCAAGTGCGTCTTGTGCTCTTCTTCCGTTCTGGAATAAATCAGAATATCATCCACGAACACAAGTACGAACTTGTTCAACTGATCTCTGAACACTCTATTCATAAGATCCACAAAATATGCTGGCGCGTTAGTCAACCCAAACGGCATTACCAGCCACTCAAAGAAACCCGATGGTGTTCGAAAAGCAGTCTTCGGCACACTATCCTTAGCCACTCTCAACTGGTGAAATCCCGTTGCCAAATCCATCTGAGAAAACACCTTGGCTTCGTGAAGCTGATCAAACAAGTCATCTATTCTCGGCAACGGATACTTGTTCTTCTTAGTCACCTTATTCAGCTCACGATAATCCACACACAATCTCAACGACCCATCTGCTTTAGTTACAAACACAACTGGTGCACCCCATTCGGACACACTACGCCGAATGAATCCTTTCTGTAAAAGGTCATCAACTTGCACCCTCAACTCTTGCTGTTCCCTAGGCGCCATCCGCCTAAGAGGCATCACAACAGGTCTGGCTCCTTCAACTAGATCTATACGAAACTCGATCTCTCTATGCGGCGGCAACCCTTTGACTTCGTCAAAGACATCCTCGAATCCATTCGCAATTGGCACTAATGACAGTCCATCCCGTGGAACAACTAGCGAATACATGAAGCTCATGAAGACGCCTTCTTCATGCTTACATCGTATCACAATCTTTCGCCCCTCCACATTCTCGACTGTCACTTCCAACCTTTCGCAATCAACCTTAGCCGCATACTTCCTAAGCCAGTCCATACCCAAAATAATTCCGAACCCCGCAAAGTTCAGAACAAAACAATCACAAACAAAAGAGCAACCATGACTCAACACAATCAGACCACGGCATAACATACACAAACAAGACGAACCCCCAACTGGATTAGTCACAACCAATGGCCTATCAACAATATCCGGTTCCAAACCTAACCGGCCTACGAGTTCACTACAAACAAACGAATGCGACGCTCCAGTATCAAACAGAACTCTAACTGGAACACCACATAGGAAAAGAGTACCTTGAACCACCACACTCTTTCCCTTCTCTTCAGCGGTAGGAGCTTTTGAAGACGAAGGAACAGCTCCCAAAGCATAAGCTTGCACAATCTGCTTGTCCTTCCTCGGTTCTGGACAATTCTTCCTGATGTGCCCTGGCTTGTCACAGTTGTGACACTCATCGGTGCCTTCGGATTCTTACAATCCTTAAAGAAATGGCCCTTCTGCTGACAGTTGTAGCAAATCACCTCGCCTTTCGGCTTCTCCTGGCCATCCCTTCCCTTCTGCTGCTGCTGCTTCCTCTTCTTGTTTCCACCCTGCTGGGGTTTAGACTCTTCCCTGGTAACAGCAACAACAGATCCTTCCTTAGGAAACAGACTCTCATGCCTAAGAGCTTTCTCCACAAGCTTCTCAAATGAATCGTCCAAATGATCCACCAACTGTCTCCCAAGATAACTGTCCAAGCCTGTCACAAACTTCTCATTCTTCTGATAAGCAGATTCAATATATGACCGGGCATACTTGGACAAAGCTTCGAACTCAGAAACATACTCAAGAACTGGTCTCCCACCTTGCTTGAGCTCCACAAACCTCTTGAACAAAACTGACTTCTGAGCTGTAGAAATGAACTTAGCTTCAAATCTAACTTGGAATTGCTCCCAAGTAATCTCTTCCTCCGGAGTATTGATGGTAATAGAGTTCCACCAATCAGAAGCTCTCCCTAGAAGCTGCCTTGATGCCAACTTCCTCTTAGTTGCATCCTCAATTCCCAAATCACCAAAGATCCTTCTACAAGCATCTATCCACCTCTGGACCTCAATAGTTGATTCTGTTCCCAAGAAAACCTTCCCTCCAAGAGCAGTATAATCCTTGCACAACTTAGCAAAATCCACTGGTTTCGGAGTTTGGACTTGAACTCCAAAATCTACTGCTGCCCCCGGAACTGGTATCCTTCTCATGATCGAAGTCATCATAGCTTCAAACATAGCTGCATAATCAGCAGTCCCTTCAGTAGCACGGCCTTCCCTAGCAGCTGGTCTCCCTCTTCGACTCATTCTCAATATCTATAAAAAAGAATGATTAGAACATCTTAGAGAAACAACTGCATAAAGGACTCAAACTCTACTAAACTACCATATTATATATAGTAATCATCCATCAAAATACAATTACGTCTCTCATACGTAGTTACGACGGCGAGCGTTGGGTAAAATCGATTAACCAATGCTCTGATACCAAATGTGACGACCGCCCATGACCCCTGCACCGAATCTAGAGATAGTGCGCTGTAAAGTGTGCCAGGCGACCATGGACGATTTTCAGGGTAGATTAAAACAACAGAATCTATCGTATTACTCACAGCGCATGGACAAAATACAATAGAACATATGTATAGTGAAGCTTTACAGAACAAAATGACATCATATAAAACTCGATAATAGTTGAATACAAGCATCCAAATAGCCAATACATCAAGCCTCACTACATAACACTCAGAGAATACAAAACAGCGGAACATCCAGTACATATAATAAGAAGATAATATGCAACCCTCCAGCTCGTCTTCGATATCAGCATCGTGAGAAGAGAACAACACCTGTCACCTGCTACCTAGTCTGCCCGTCCCAAAAATGGATGAACAGCCCAAGGCAATAAGAATTAAAACATAAAGCCTTGAGTCAGACAACAGTCTTAGTGAGCAGTAAATTAACTAACAACATACCAAAAGAGCATAAAGGAAAAGGAATAGGAATACAACCCTCCCACTCCACCTCTTTCTACAGTGATAGCCCCCAGACACACACTAAGCAGAAGCAACATAGCAGAGCATACAATTCAAAGTAAAGTAATAATCATTCGAGTCAAGGGCGATGTTTTCCAAGTACCAAGGCCTAAATCAGATAAGCACCCAGAAAATACCGCTCTTGAGTCCGAATGACGATACAACCAAACATCCATGACTCTGGCTATCACTGTTATCATTGCTTCGATATCACCGTTAATTGAATGACCGGCACATTCTTTCAGCCGTCCGTCAAGGGCTAATGGAAACCCCGGTTCTAGATATAACTCTCGCACGTCGTCGCAGCCCGTGCCTAGGACTATCGAATCTGCCCAGAGTACTCGACCATCAACAGTTGGCCGTTGGGACTATCGAATCTGCCCAAACGTACTCTTGCTTAGAGCATGCTAGAACCTTCAATAACGATGCTATCCAAACCTCCTAGTCATCCTCCTCGACGACTATTTCCATACTAGCTCAAGCGCCTCTCAAGCATCCATTACCCTTAACTCGAATCATATCACCGAGTTACCAACGTGCTTGGAATGATCCCGTTTGGATTAGACCAAGTCTTCATCACATGATGCCTCGCTTCATTACATCCTCGCAAAGCCTCATCTCAACATCACATCATCAAATCTATGCATAAGAGCTTCATCATCCCGCTACATATGCCACAAGCAGCTTTCCCAATTCAAGAGCCTTTCCCTTAGCTTTTGAATCATCTTCGACCGCCTTGTCTAAAACCAATCAACAATCATCTAATTCACAGCAATCAATCATGTCAAACATTAATCCAAGTAACCAAGCATTCAAATATAAGCAAAATGGACAATTATAACAATAATGGCAATTTCGTAATTAAGGAGTTGAAAGTCTAACAAGCATGAAAACATGAGAATTATCTCTACAACTTGATGAATGAACTTGCATAGGTTAATCATATACAAAAATGGTTGTCAAATCATCATGAACAATGGATCTACATGGATCTACACTTAGGTTTACAAAAATGCATAGAAATCACTATTTTAACACCAAATCAAGCCAACAATCCGATCTACTCCTTTGGATCCGTGTGAGAGATAATCACCACTCACCAAATCACCTAAACAACTCCAAATCAACACGCTTCAGATCTGGACAGCGAAGGATCAAGCTTGATCTATCACGAATCCGCTTCAAACGAAGAAATCTCACTTCAAAGGATGAAGATCTTCAACTTTAAATCTTGGATCTTCGATCTTGATCTTCGATTTGGATGAAAGGAAGCACTAGATTAGAGTGGAGAAAAGAAGTGAAGAAGTGTAGAAGTCGAGCTCTGAAAATGGCAGCACTTCGTCGCTTCGAAATTCGGATCCCAAAAATGAAGCCAACCTCCTTCTATTTATAGCTGAAAACCGCCCCTAGGTCGCTCATCTCCATAGGTCGTCCACGACCTAACTGCTACGACCTACGACCTAGCACCCCAGACTCTACGACCTAACCAGATGCGCATCCAAGCACCCATCGACCTAACAGCCTAACGACTTAAGAGAATGCGACTTAGCACAACTGCGCACCCAAGCGACCTAACAGCTACGACTT
The DNA here is from genome assembly GCA_030737815.1 of Allium fistulosum. Taxonomy (NCBI): domain Eukaryota; kingdom Viridiplantae; phylum Streptophyta; class Magnoliopsida; order Asparagales; family Amaryllidaceae; genus Allium; species Allium fistulosum. The sequence continues at coordinate 660,144,265 of CM060902.1, forward strand.
AACATGCGCGCGACCTAACAGACCAACGACCTAAAGCAATGCACGACTTAACTATACGCGACCTAATACTAAGCCAAAACCCAACGACCTAACAACTCACGCGACCTACCAGCCTACGCGACCTAACGACTTATCATCAAGCGCTACAACGACCTAACGAAGATAGAGCCCACGACCTAACCCGTAGGTCGTCTACGACCTACCACACTATCAACTAGGTCGCGAACTACTGGTTTATTAACTCGCTAACCCTTAGGTCGCTAACCTATAGGTCGCTCACAACACTAGGTCGCTCACGACTTAACTACGACAACACCTTAGGTCGTAAATCCACCCCACTTCCTTAAGTCGCCTACGACTTAAATGTTACGACCTAAACTTCAACATACAAATCCAAATCCTTAGGTCGCCTAGTCACTTAGGTCGTTACCTTACCATAAGTCGTTCAAACGACCTATCTCCAAGCCCTTAACTTGCCATCCCTGGATTGCTCCTATCCCCTAGGTCGTAAACGACTTACGACCTATACTAAGCCGTGAACGACTTAGGACTTAGCATTATTTTGCTCAAAAATCTAAAATGACTTAACAACAATACAATCAAAGGTCAACTGTTTTATGATGTTCCGATCCGTAAAATACGGGTCGTTACACTTATGCAAGGAAAGATGGGCTTGGCTAGGGAGGTTATGGGTTCGGCCAAGGAGATTATCGGTTTGGCCTTGAGTGGCGATGGGTAGTGGGGCTTGTTTTTGGAAAAGAAGAGTTGTATAAGTGGAAGAGGAGGCGTTTAAACAAGGTTTAAAAGTTTTTGAAAGCGATAAAAGCTAAGTTTTTAACTTAATATTTTCTTTGGAAGCCATTGCAATTTCATAAAGCTTTGGGTAGAGTTTAAAAAAGTGAGAATGAATGATGAAAATGGAAGAGAAAATGAGGAATCTGTATATATACAAAAGGACAAAATTAAATTACCAAAATAACCTTTATACCATGCCCTTTACAAAATGAATGCCACATCATCCACCTTGTCTCCCTCCCTTGCTCATGTGTACCCCTTGCCTTCCCTCTCATTTCTTTGTTCCAACATGTTTTAAATACTAGTGTACTTTTTTAAAGAGAAGACATTTTATGTCACTTATTTTGCATTTTAAATTTTGTTTCATATTTATATAAAAAGTCATATTGTATCCTATTTTAAAATCCTAACATATCAACAAATGTGTGCATATGTTAATTCAAATTCGCACAACATTATCCGATAACTACTAGACAACGAAAAGTTGAAAATTCGAAAAACGATTTCCGGATACATTTTCTATTTTGTTTTGAACTAATTATTTTTGTAAATAATTTTGAAAACCATTACACCATCACTATATACTGTTTAAAAGAAGTTTATTTAAGTTATAAAATCCATAAATTAATCATTAAAATATATTTAAATACTCACATACTAAGTGATTAAATTCTGGGTCGTTACAATTACATATACATAGGTCGTTCAATTGCTAAACAAATCACCACGCAGCTAAATGTTGCTTGTTTAGTTAAATTAATTAATCAATATAGCATATACCCAATTTATGGCTAGTGAAGTGAGTAAGGATAATTGTCATTATAACAACAAATTAAACAATTTACTATTTAAATACTAAAGCGCTAAAATGATAATTCTTGTGTCGTTCCACGCTTATGGCCTTAATACAACAAGCTTATGTCATTTCAAGTTAACATCTTCCATTTTCCCCTTAAAATGCATTAGTACGATGTTATATGGACATCTATTAATAGCCATATTATGCATTAATATGTCATTTTAATATCCTTGAGTTATTCAAGTAGTAAGTTTTTTAATAATTTTTTAGTGTGAGATAGTTTCTGTGGTTTCTTGATGTATATGTTGTTTGAACTTTAAAAACAATTGTCCTTTCAATTGATGTATTAATTAGTGCATAAAAGAATGTTTATTTCTTTTATTTGATTCGAGTGATTTTTCCCACACGCTAAATTTACAAAAATATACTTGCATATATACTAATATTTGTTTAATGTTAGCACAATTGGTTCATGTAAAGAAAGCCTTAGGCAAAAAGAAACCCTAGGTATTTGCCTAGGGCCTTCATCGTAAGAGTTAATCTTTTTGCCTAAGGCACCCTTAGCTTGATCCAATTCTTCTAACCTTAATCAAATATCTATACTATAATTATAAAACCAAGTAGGAAATAGTGAGCTCTTAAGCACTCTCCAATTTATCTAATAATCATGTCATGGATATCTATAAGTCGAAAAGGCACTTTTATGTCCACATATTTCCCCAGGGAAGAAATCTACAGACCTAAAGTAATAACCTCCTAATAAAGGTGTTTTTTCAACTTACAAATACACGTGGAATGATATTATTAAAGAAATTGGATGAGGCTTAACATCTCTCTATTTCCTACTAGGTTTTAATATTATAGAATAGATATTTTTTTAAGGTTAGCATAATTGGATCAGGCCAAGGGTGCCCTAGGGAAAAAGATTGGATAATGCTAAAAAGGACCAAGGCAAATGCCTAGGGTCTCTTTTTATCTGAGGCTTTCTTGGCCTGATCCAGTTGTGCTAACTTTAAACAAATATTAGTGTATATGCAAGTATATTTTTGTAAATTTAGTGATATGGGACAAATCACTTGAATCAAATAAAAGAAATAAACATTCTTTTATGCACTAATTAATACATCAATTGAAAGAACGATTTTTGTTAAAGGTCAAACAACATATACATTAAGAAATCATAAAAATTATCTTACACTAAACAAATTATTAAAAAAACTTACTACTTTAATAACTCAAGGACATTAAAATGACATATTAATACATAATTTGGCTATTAATAGATGTTCATATAACACCGTACAAATGCATTTTAAGGGGGGAAAATGGAAGGTGTTAACTTGAAATGACATAAGCTATGTTGTGTTAAGGCCACAAGCTTAGAACGACATAACAATTATCGTTTTAGCGCTTTAGTATTTAAATAGTAAACTTTTTAAATTTTCATTATAATAACAATTCTCCTTACTCACATCAGCAGCAATAAATTGGGTATATACTTAATTGATTAATCCATTTACCTAAACAAGCAACATTTAAATGCTTGATGATTTGTTTAGCAATTAAATAAGCCATGTATATGTAATTGTTACGACCCTGAATTTAATCACTTAATATATGAATATTTAAATACATTTTAATAATTAATTTATGGATTTTATAACTCAAATAAACACTTTTTAATAGTATTAAGTGATGGTGTAATGGTTGTCAAAATTTGTTTACAAAAATAATTAGTTTAAAAAAAAAGAAAATGTGCCGGGAAATTATTTTCTGAATTTTTGACTTTCCGATGTCTAAAAGTTATCAGAAAATGTTGTGCACATTTGAACATATACACACATTTATTAATAAGTTAGGATTTTAATATATATATATATGTTTTCTTAAGAAATATAATAGGTTATGATATGACTTTTTATGTAAATATGATATAAAATTTAAAATGCAAAATAAGTGACATAAAATGTCATCTCTTTTAAAAAGATGTACACAGTATAAATCAATTATTAAATATAACGGCATCACTGATGATGTCATATATACATTTAATTTACAAAAATACAATAAATTATTTTATTTCATATTTTTGTTCAATTATAAAACTAAGTGTATGTATCCAGCTCTGTGCGCTACATTTTGCGATTACAAATCTGTTTATCGATAAAACGGTTTCTGGCCATTTTATCGGTATTTCTTTCCGGGAGAAATATTTTTGTGAACATTTTTCCAAAAAATATTCATCATTATTATTTATCACTTAAAACATGATTTCCTATGAAAAATAATCTATATTTGAATATTTAAAATAATATTTAAAGGGTTAAATAATTTTGAAAAGGTTTTCAAGGAAAAAGATGAAGGGTAGTTAACCCTAATAAATTGATTCAGATAGTTAGTCCAGTTTGAGGATAATTAGTCCAATTTGCGGACAATCAGCTTAGTTTTCGAACAGGTAGTCCATTTATTACCTATGGACAGATAGTCCATTAGTTATCAAATTTTAACATCATGGACATTGCTATTTTGATATAATCAGTTCGATTAAGTTTTAACATAACAGACATTACTATTTTGATATAATCAGTTCGATTATGTTTTAGCATAACAGATATTAATATTTTGATATAATCAGTTTGATTAAGTGTTAGCATAATAGATATTTCTATTTTGATATAAGCAGATTTAACCTGTATGTTGTAGGAAAAAAGTATGCAAAATATATGTTTTGAAAAAGGATATTAGTGAGGGGAAAACCCATTCCGCTAAGTGGGGTGCTCTCACTTAAATATCAGTAAACTGAGATGTAACAGTATTATTCACACAAGGCTTTATGTCTGAAACGAAGTTTCTGTTTCCCTTAAACTCTCGGGTGCTCAAAATTGATTTGTGTAGGCTGAGGGTTAAGGTTTTATAGGTTTTAGTAGGTTTGGAAAATAAAGCATCCGGGGACAAGCGGGTGGCTGATGTATAACTAATTAGAAATTATAGTTTATTTTTGTTCCGCTGTGTATTAAGTCATTTAGACTATATATTATGACTTTTGTCATCCAAGGAGGCATTTGCATATGTTGTTCTAGGCATAATTATGTAATAACTATTTATCTGAATTTGGGAAAGCGATGGGATTATGTAAAAATTTGAATACAGAACATGTTTTGAAGGTGAAATCAGAAAAGTTGTTTTTGAATTCTGCGATTTTGTCTCATATTCATGTGATGCTGATATTGAATACCATTAACCACACCCGTATTTAGTCATTGAAAGTTAATACTATGGATGATTGCAGCATCCGTAGCACTTAGCTTTGGGCCTCCAGATACAGGTTGTCACACATTTTGTCTGACCTGAGTTGTTTATTTCCCTTTTACTCTCAGGTACTCAATTATATTTGGGTAGTCCGAGAATAGCAGGTTTTCTTTAGAGCTCTTTGAAGATGGAGATCGAGCAAGCGACTCCTTAGTTATCTAGTTATTTATTTCCGCTGTATGATTAAATAGGTGTATTTTGTATCTTAAAAATGAAAAGTCGGAATGTATAGCTATCAATCTGTTAGATATAGTATTTTTTTATAACTCTGATAACTCCTTATAAGGAGTAACCTTTTGTACTATACCATTTTATATTATATGTAACCATTCCGATGTGAGGTTTATCTATTCTGTCTTGTTCTGTTCTTTATTTTACCCCAAGATAACTTATCTTTCAGATGCTTGGGCAACAACATACGAATACTGATGATGTATTAAGTGTCATTCTTGATGTTGTTGGTTGCAAACAGCGTGATAAAAGGATCTCGCAATGTGAACTATGTGACGAAGCTTTTTCTCTCACCCCTACAGATCCCTTTACAGGTTAGTTGGCAGAAGGCCTACAGTCGAGTGGCTGGCCATAAAATCTGGAACGAGGTTACCATTTATGGTCACCTCCAAAAAGGGAGAACATCACAGATGGTATCAGAGCTTAGGTTTAGCGAACTCCTAAGCCCTGGTGGGCTAAACTCTCTAAGGATAGGATTAGTAATATCCTAGGATAAGTCTGAAAGTATAAATATATATTGAATGCGTATTTATTAGTGTTATAAAAAATTGTTTTATACTGTATTGTTTGATCCATTGAGTGGTATATGAATTTCGGTCGATGCGTCTGATCAGCGTTATCGATAGGCATTCCTAAACACTTGAACAGATCTACCAATACAATATTGTTTTAAAATGGTAAATGAAATAATTTTACCTCAAAATGTATTTCATATATATAAGAATGATTTTCAAAATTAGTATAATTGTATAGTTGAGTTGATTATTTAAAAATGATAATATTTTATGGAGGCTTATCTTACTCACATAATCAGTACAATTAAAGTTTTTTTATCTTTCTTTTTTCAACTATCTGTTCTTATGCTTTTTTTGTTTCATTGTTTAAACTTCTACTATAATTGTCTCCAATTTTATTTAAACTTTTCTATTTTTTTCCGTGATCTTAATGTATAACACGCTATGTCTATTTAATATTTCTGTATCTTATATCATTTCTCGCCATTTTGATAATGACAAAGGGGTAGGAATTTATGCACATAAATAGGGGGAGACAAATATGAATTTATGCATATACATAGGGGGAGACAAATTAATAATACTTTCATTTTTGGTTGTATAGTTGTCATCATCAAAAGGGGGGAGATTATCAGAACCTCCAGTTTATGTTTCAATGATAACAACTACACAATTATACACACACGCGTGCGCGCTTTATCAAGATTACAGGTATATGCTACAGGAAGATGCCATGCTCAAAGATATTGAGACTCAAAAAGAAACGAAGATTCATCGACATACTATTGTTAGTATGGTTATTCTATTGTAAAAGAGTCTTAGATAAATTATTGTTAAGGTCTCCTTCAGTATATATGCATACATAATCATACTCTATTTCATATGCATCAAAATTAAGTTATAAAATTGTTTTTATTACCCACAGACGTCTGAAATAAAACCACAGACGTCTGTGACAATTCTCGGGTTAAAATTTCTGAAGTCACAAAGGTCTGAGGTTTTACCACACACGTTTGTCATATATAAAAACTGTCAATTTTGAAAAGATACTTTTGTTTTAAAGAAAAAGATATCACCCTTCATCGAATAGTTTCAGCCATTAAAATGAATAGACCTTCTCAGATGGTAACAACTCTTCATCTGCACCCTTTTAACTCTATAAATACTACATTGATTGAGATGTAGAAATTAACTAAATTAAATTAATTTATTCTTTCCTCTCTTAATTTCTAAACACTTTCTTGCGTATACATTGTTCACATACTCTCAATCTATTATAACCATAATATAATTTTGGTTAAACCACTTCCTACAACTCAAAGCATTCATATTCACATACTCAAAGGAGATCGTAGAAAGATTTGTACTATAAGTCAAAAACTGTGTTATTTGGAATAAAAGATTGTCAGAGATATACTTTTGTATTAGCCTATTCATTCGAGCGAAGTGATGGTAATTTGGTCTAAGGAAATATCGAAGAGGCGAATTGGGACTGGATGTAGGACGGAAGGTTCGACCCATTATAAGAACTCTAGTTTGAATGCTTTTTATACTTTACTATTTATTGTCTACTATAGCATTAGCTCATACACTTGCATTTTATACACAAGTTAGATAATATACGATCCGCAAGACTTTCAGAACCTACGACCTGCATTCGTTTTATTTCCAGTAACAAATCATATATAGATCTACACTAACATATTCTCAGTGGGGGAGCCCCTCCAATAGCTCCTGTTTTGCCATGATTCTTCTACTTACCACCGTGTGTAGCGAAAAAATAGCCTTCAATTTCTTCTTTCATTCTTCAAGTGCTTGTTCTGGTTCGTTGCAAACTTCTTCCCCCGACCTAGGATGATTTGCTTCGACATTTAATTGAGCAACGGATACAAATCCATTATGTGATGATTGTGGTGATAATTGGGTTCGGGTTAAAATTCAACATTACCAACGTTTACATTCAAACCAATCTCCAAGTGGCTACAGTATTTCATTAAAATTTCATTGTTAATTTCTCATTGATCCATTGCAACTATAGGTAAATAAGAATTTTTATGTAGAAATGTAAAAAAATTCAAAATTAAGTATATATGTTGTGTGACGACCCGAAATTTTGGACATTTGAAATTGGAATATTTAATTGATTTTAAATATTCAAAAGGTTAAATTTTAACTTAAATTTCAAATATCTCTATTTATTGGATAATTAAATATTGAATTTAAGAAATTGGAAATTGGGTAGATTATTGAATCTTCAGTTTTAAGCCTGTTAAAATAGTTTGAAGGCTTGGAAAATTCATATTAATAACACTGAAGGTGATAGAACTTTTAAATTTGAATTTAAAGGTGTTTTGTTCAGTTTTAAAAATATATCGTTTAAATCGATATTTAAAAATAGCCTTCCGGGGCACAGTCTCGGAATTCGACGAAACTAGTTCCATTGGATCCGTAATATTGTATTATTATCGGATTTCAAATTTCGGAGCGTTTGGAGTTGTCGTGTGATCGTATGATATATAAACACGCTGAAATCTATATCGAAAATTTAATATAATAACTGAGTCCAAAAAGCTACCTTCTCCATACGATCGAATTAGGACTCGAAACCTTTTCCATTGCATTCAGAATAGGGGTATAACATTATGAACGCCTAGCGGCACGTCTCGATAGGAGGTCGAGATTTTGAGTTGCATTTATCGACGGTTTGAATTTAATTTAAAAATATATTTATCCTTGTCACTTCAGCTGAAATTTATTTGACTTCATAACTTTTTCCTTTCATTTCAAGACCCCTGTAGCAAAGAAATTCAAACACGCTTCACTCTTCATCAGTTCAAATCATGTCCCCTCTCCTTTATTTAAATCGGGGCCGAGCTTTTCAAAACTTAAGGAAGGAATGAACACCTCCTTCCATTACCAGGCAAAAGGAAAAAAAGAAGAGATATCGCGTCTAAAAAAATGGTGGAAGGAATCCTGGACGCGAGCCTTCCTTCTTTCCTCTCTAGTTCCGTTCGAAAATTCAAAAAAAAAACCAAACAAATTCTTTTCCTTCTCCTCTGAATCGAACAAAACCCCTCTCTCCTATCAACAAAATTAAATTCGATTCATATTTTAAATCATGTGTTCTTCCTCTGACTTCGGTCAGAACTGCGACGGAGGGAGGGGACTCGGAGGGTTAGGGGTGGCACGAGGCGACAGCGACGCGACTTTTGTGGAAGCTCGAGTTTAGGGCTTGGGTTCGGAGGAACTTGATCCGGGTGCTGCTGAGTCGTGGTGATTATCGGTATTTTAACAGCTTAAGGTAATTCTTCTTTATTTTGAAATTAGTGAATTAAACTGCTGTTTCATTATTTACAGCAAAAGGAAAATATATGGATAGGGATATGTCTATATAAACGTATACAAACCTATTTTCACTTAAAGGTATATGTATTTATATATATGAATATACATTCTATTTTGGAAATTATATAAATATAGATTAAAAAGAGTACAGTAAAGGAAAACTGCTGTTATCACTAAAAAAAAGTATTGCTTTACAGTTGGGGAAGAATTACCATTTTATATACAGTAAAGAGGAAAAAAATAGTTAGTTTAAAATTAAATTATTTGATTTAGTAAAATTATTAAATGGGAATTAAGTGTTCGATTATTTTGAGTACTAATAAACTGTATAAATATTTATACAAGGTCTAAATCGAGAAAACAAGCTGGAATGAAATGGGTTGGAATGGATTGCAAATTAGAAATCTAAGGTGAGTTAATCTCACTCATTTGGTTTTTAATTTAAATTTAAATGGTTAAATTTAAATAATTGATTGAATGATTGGATTGGTTTGATGTGTTATATTATATATATAGTAGTATATATAGTATATATTGGAGTTGTTGATATTCCCGCATTATATAGCCACTACAAGGGGAAACAGGTTTTTCGACGGCCAAAAGCCGTCGGCGGCCGTCGAAAACCGTCGGCCGCTGTCGGAAATAGCCGTCGGAAATGGCTTTGTCAGGAAGCAGTATTTCCGACGGCTTCCGACGGACGCTGTCGTATTCATTCCCGACAGATCCAGACGGTTACCGACAGTTTCCGACGGTTTCCGATGCCCGTCGGAAACCGTCGGAAAGCGCCTGAAACAGGCCGCCGTTATCCGTTGAAAACCGACGGAAATTTTGACCAGTAAGCTGTCGGAAGCCGTCGGAAGCTGTCGGAAATCTGCTGTTTTTTTTTACATTTGCTGCACATTTAGCCTTCCAACCACATTTCTCTTCCAAACATTAGAATATCAATACTGCACAATCTAATATACAATAGTCCAACCAAATATTCAAACCCAAACCACAAAATATTTAATAAACACACAAATAAATAAAATTACATCAAAATATAAATAACCATTCCAACATTAACATAATCCTAACAATAACTGTTCTACCATGTTGTTAATACACAAATTCATCAATATTCTCATACACGTTCTCATACTACCATAGAACCAAATGTGTCAAACATAATTATACATAAATCAACAATTACCTACGCCGTCTATCAAATCATTCTAAATTAAAACAAAACATACCTGAACGAACAAGAAAGCAAGTAATGAATCAATCTCCTGCAGATCCAGAGCCAGCCGAGGAAGGAAAGTGACCACCACCCTACTGCTGCTGCTGCATGTACTCTAACAACTGTGCGGTGTGGATGGCCTGTTGGCGGTTCTGCTCCTCCAACTGGGCAACTCTAGTCCGCAACTCTTCTATATCTGCAAGATCGCTCTGATGTCTACTCCGCCGTCCCCTACTCTGACTACTGTACTGCAATAATTGAAAAATAAATAAAATCCAAGTTTATTGTTTTGAAAAAGTGAAAATATCATATTTTAAGAAAAAGTAAATTATTTACCGCTAAATTGCCAAATCCGTATCGTCGACCATGCTCTGCTGGATCCATAACGGACTCAAAAATAACGTCTTCCTCATTGGTAGTCAGCTGATCTCGACCCGTGTCAGCAAGGAGTTTCTGCCGCTGCTCCATAAACTTCTCCTGCATTAAGAAATTAATAATATCATATTTTATGTCATCATAGTTTAACAATTAAAACAATTACTAATACTGAATAAAATAAAATATGCTTACATGGCTTTTGCTGGATTTATCATCCTGCCATGTGTACAAAACAGTCCCGTCTGGATTAACATACTCGACAGCATGCGTACGGGTGAACACGTCCATATAGCTGACAGGACCATGTGACCCGGCTTCTTGAAGTTGATTGTTACATACAATTATTATACATTTAAAATCATATAGTATAAACTATTTACATTTATTATTCAGTAAATTTACCAACTCCTGCCGATACTGCTGAAACGACTTCGATCCTCCGCGATGAGTGACGGGATTCTTATTTCTATTTGCAGAGTTTCTATCCGACTCTGCCTGTACATTCAAAATTTTATACGTTATTTTTTGATCACGTCAAATTAATAATTCAAAAAAAATTAGTATACTTGCCTTCGCCTCATCCGTGTCCCAGTATCTCAACCAAGCTTGCCACACGCTCTCTCCCATCCACCGTGGTTTCTTACCAGATTTCTTAATCTCAGATATCGAATCCCTGTAGTTCTTGCGCATCTTCTTCATCCAGTATGCTCGTGCCAGCATCATATCATCTGTCTGGATGTCTATCTCAGCCTGTGTTAAAAAAAATATTACACTTTAAACGATATAAACAGTAAAAAAACGACAAAAACGAATTAAAAATGGAAAACAGAAAAATATGCATACTAGGACATCCTGCCATATGCACTCTATGATGTGAGGAGGGATGTTATCCCACTTCGGCCAGCAGGCACTCATCCTACTGCGATAAGAAGCTCTAGAGACGTCCAACACAACCTTAGAAGGAAGTAGATCGAACCCCCTGTTTTTAAGTACGATATAGATAAGTACGTACGTATATCATAGAAAAAATAAGATGCTGAATAAAATTTAATTCTTACCCATCTACTCTAGGGACTAACGATACAACTGCACGCTGTGGCTCTTGCGATGGGCCAATGCCATCGCCTCCTGACGATTGGGAAGAGCTCCTACCTCTACATGACATATTGATAAACCTGTGACATATACACATCATTATATAAGAGAATAAAAACATGATAATTAATATATTTCATATGAAAATGACATCAACGGTATAAATTGCTTAATTAATAACTTGATTATTATCTAATTCGTAACATGCTTTGGGTTTTTTACTGTCATTTGGTTTCATATGAAGCTCAGGACGTTTGCATAATTCTTCTATATCACGTCTTGATTTCAAATCATCCTTCGTCTTCCCTTTCACATTCAAAATTGTGTTAAAAACATTATCAAATACATTTTTCTCATTGTGCATCACATCTATGTTATGGCGAAGCAGAAGATGTTTCCAATACGGCAACTCCCAAAAAATAGTTTGTTTGCACCAGTTATGAACAACTGATTTGCCTTGAATTTCTGTTTGCTCGCCCATTTCATATATCTTTGGATAGTCCTTAACAAGTTCATATATGTCTTCGCTTGACCATATCGTCGGTGGTTGTTTGGTTTCTACTCTATTAGCTAAAAAGTTTTTCTTGTCTCCTCTGAAGGGATGATTTACATGGAGAAAATATCGATGACAGTCAAACCATGAAATTTTCTTACCATGAGGTAAAGAAAATGCTCGTGTTTCATCCATGCAATATGGACATGCTAGACGACCGACAGTACTCCATCCCGAAAGCATTGCATAGGCAGAAAAATCACTTATAGTCCACAACAAAGAAGCAAACATACGAAAAATTTTCTTCTTGGACACATCGTATGTTTCTACTCCTTCGTTCCACAGTATTTTTAACTCCTTAATCAACGGTTGTAAATATACATCGATTCCTTGTGTCGGATCGTCGGGGCCAGGAACGACAACAGTAAGAAACATATATTGCGTTTTCATACACATCCATGGAGGTAAATTATACAGTGTGGCGATAATGGGCCAGGATGAATATTTAGAACCAAATTGAGAAAATGGAGAAAAACCGTCTGTACATAATCCTAATCTAACATTTCGACTCTCCACTGCAAAATTTGGATACGTTTTATCGAAATGCTTCCATGCTTCTCCATCGGCCGGATGTGTCAACGTACCCTCTTCCTCTATTCTCACACTATGCCACCTCATATTAGACGCAGTTACAGAAGATGCATATAATCTTTGAAGTCTTGGAGTTATGGGTAAGTAGTGCATACGCTTGTATGGAACTTCCTTCCCCTTCTTTTTTCTTGGTTTGTATCTCTCCTGGTTACAAACTTTACAATTTCTAAGGTTTGCGTCTTCTTTCCAAAACAACATGCATCCTTTTAAACATGTATCTATTTTCTGATACGGTAAACCAAAAGCCGACATAAGTTTTTTAACTTCGTAGTGATTTTCACACATTTGATTATCGGGCGGCATATGTCTTTTTGCAGCTTGTACAACAGCCGTAAACCCAGCTTCAGTGATGTTGTATTTTGACTTCATCGCAATGTATTCTGCGATTGCTGACAGCTGAGTGCCGCTTTTACAACCATCCCAAATAGGTTTCTTAGCTGCATCTAGTAAATCATAAATTTTTTTAGCTTCAGTATTTGGTTCTTCAACATTTCCATCATCGTCGTCAACTTCAACCATAGGAAACATTGATCGTGCTGCATCTTCGACCATATTTTCTATACGGGTCGTTGAAACTATTTCGTTAATGACACTTTCAGACTCTACAGAAGTATTTGCTACAACTTCTCCATGCCGATCCCAAACATAATATTCGGGTGCGAAACCGTGTTTGCACAAATGAACTTTCACAACATCTGGTAACAAATACTTCAAATGTCTACACCTACTACACGGACAACGAATTTCTGGATCGTTTCCGTTATTACTTAAAGCGAATTCAACAAACACGTTTATACCATTATAAAAATCTTCTTTTATTGAGCCCCTCAGTCCTTTTCTTTGGTACATCCATCTCCTCCGATCAACAAAATAATCAATCATTTTTCCTATTTGACAAAATGAGAAGTTCAAAATTTAATATTTATTTTGAAGAATACAAATTCGAAAAAGATTATTTTCATGGTCGTATAATATTTTGAATTTAAAGAACAGCTTCACAAATTTAAAAATATTTTCAAATAGGGCACATTTTATTTTTTAACGTAACGATTTAAAAATATATATAATTTTTTTTTCATTGGTCAGGCATCCTACTTCCCATTACAAACACAGTAAGCATTTACATTTCGTATATTACTTCGTCTCAAACGATTCAACAAAATTTCGACAGCATTTCCCTTTCGTTCCCTGCATTGTACACAAATGTGTGTACGCAGGAAACAAAAAAGAAAAGTTAGGCCGAAATTTTATGAACCGTTTGAGACGAAGTAGTATACAAAATGTAAATGCTTACTGTGTTCATAACTTGTCCAATACAGGGACAAATCCAACAAACATTGTACCAGATGAATATAAATGGTCGTTTTTCGAAAAGAACGACTATTTATACAACGATCATGTACAACACTCGTCAGACGGGGCCAAAAACTCTCTAAGGGACATTTGTCAGTTACATGCGCGCATTTTACAAAAAAATACAGTTTTACTCAATGTTCACATTTACAAAAATATATATTAATTTAACACATTTATTCAACGTATTACATCAACTTAAGGCTGTTTTAACATTTTTGTCATTTTTCAATACACACAATATAATTTAGAGTAATGCATTTTTTTTGTTTCATAAGTAAATACGCGCACAATATAATACTCCTAGTTCATTCAATCAATTTATCTTATTCCAAATAACGTATATAATCATCGAGTCAAGGCATACACAACAATTTAAATATACATGAACAACGACAAATTATACGTATTTTTCACAATTTCACGATAAAAGATGAAATCGGTATACCATGTGATGCTATAAACTATTATTACGCTATTGGAAACAATTCCAATCACTAATTCGTCCTAATTTATCAATTTATGCAAATCTAGAATTAAGGTAAAAACTGAATTTTTCACAAAAATAAGAGATTATACCTGAGATTAAGAGTAACGGAGGTTGATTAGGGAGCCTTGGAAGATCCGGAAGCTAGAAATTAGGGATTGGAAGTTTGGAGGTTGAATTTGGGGGTTTTTTGGGGGAATTTTCGTATGAAGAAGAGGAGGAAGAAGGCTCTCGGCTGGAGGTATAATCGCAAATTTCCGACGGCTTCCGACGGCCGCCGATGGCCCGTCGGCAGCCGTCGGAAATTTGCCGTCGGAAGCCGTCGCCCCATGTTGCCGGTTTCAAGCCTTTTTCTAGTAGTGAGCGGATGAGACCCTATGCGCCGCATAATAGCGGATGATATTTTATTAATCCCATATACCGCGATATTCCACCTCGAAGTGGAATTGGTATTGTGCTAACATCTGTGGATGCAGGGAAAACAGGTTGGAGGGATCCAACTGGATTCCTCAAAAAATTTTAGATTGTTTAATATTCTGTATTATGAATATTTGATATTCTGTGATGAATTATACTGATAATCGGAATATGGAATGCTATGGTTTGTTTGAATATTTCGGTACCAAATTATATAGAATTGGATTTTTGAAAAGCAACCAAAGAAGTGACTTTTTAAGAAAAATAATTATAGAGAATTTGAATAAATTAAAGAATGAATTGGAAAGAATAAAAATGATTTTTAAATTCTAGTAAATAAATTCCGGGTATGGAAAGGGGATTTTGAAATAACTGAGAAATAATGAATTTTTAAACTCAAGCATTATTATTTTAAGGAAATAAGAATTTATTTTTAAAATTCAAGGGTTAAATTTATTTAAAAAGGATAAGAAAGGAATTTGGAAAGTCTGAATTGGTATTCTCAGTTTAAAGGGATTTTTCAATCATAATAAAGAAATGAAAATTAAAGTTAAAGGATTTTGAATTAAATGGAGTAAGTAAAGAAATTTATTTAAAAGTGAAGTAAATCGGAAATCAATTTAGGAATTGATTTAAGTGTTTAAAACGGGATTTTTTAAAGAGAAGTGAGACTTTGGATTTATAAACTACGTTTATAAAAGTGAAGAAATATATCAGTGGATATTTGGAAGAATAAATTCACGGTAGGAATTTATTATAGAAATGGGTAAATTTGTTTAAAAATAAATAGTGATTTATTTTGAAAGATGTGAAAGAAAAGTGTATTTCCCTGAATAGCCAAGTACGTTTCCAAAGTAAACTTTTAAGTATAAGCTAAAGGTTTAAAAGTTGATTTAAAGTATGTTTTGGAAAATCTATTATTTTTAAATGTTTAAACTTTAAAGTAAGTATTTTCCAAATCTATTTTAATAGTAATTATTTAAAGATGGTTTGGTATTATGTTTTAAATAAAAGAATCTAGTTTTATATTTTATTAAGTAGCTTTATTTTAAATATTCTTAAAGTATATATCTTTGAATAAAGTATTAAAGTAGTTTTAAATTTAAATGTTTTAAAGTATATTTTATAATAAAGTGTTTCTAAATTATTTTAAAAATCTAATGTTTTTGGTACTTGGTGATTTTAGTGGAAATAGGAATATTTGGAAAATTTATTCCACGAGAGAAGGACGTTTTGAAATTGTTTTCAAAGGATTGAAAATGGAAATATATCTTGCGAAGATATTTTGAGGTTAATAAATAATTTGGAAAATTATTTATTGTTTGATGGATGTTTGTGAATGTTAATTGATAGTTAAAGAACCGACTATCAATATTGGCCAATGCGTTGATCGTTTCGAAGAGACCGGGATCAGGATTAATTTCTCAAAAACCACTTCGATCTGGTTTGTACGTTTTCGTGGAAAACGAGTTTGGAATCGAAGATGGAGCAGTGAAGTGCAAGGGCTAATCGCTACTAATCCTGAGGATGATTCCAAAATGGATGTAGTAGGAGTGTGCCTTCGGTTCCGTTCGGACCCGGGACAGACTTGTATGGATGAATGCTTTCAGAACATCGTCAGGTGGACGATGGGCATTCTAAGGGATATGTTCTGAAAGGTAACGCTTAGCCTCAAGCCTCATCAACCGGGAATGACTGAAAATCAGGGGTTATGCAGCAAGGCTTCGTGGGTAGCCCCCACTTGAGAGTAAGGTCATCCCTGTCTAGATGTCCCTTATATTTCGGCTTAGTGTTGCGGTTGCTGATCCCAACCGTGAGGTGATTTTATTCGGAATTGTCCAGTAAGCGATGATTCCGGCCTTGTGTTGCAGGGGAGCGGGCGTACTCCTCGGTACTATGATCTAGGCCACGTACTGTGACAGGTGGTACCCCAGTGCCTAGTCATTGATGGAAATCCATTCTCCCTACGTGCCTTGTACGGTATTTGTTTGTATTACCCACTTTGTGGCTAATATGCTGGAATTTAATCATGTAACAATTTCAGCTATTTGAATAAGTATTTGTATATAGACACTACTATAATATCAGAGGATTTTGATAAAAAGTGTTTAGCTATCGTAAGGTAAAAACCTGACATGTTTATTTGTGGCGTGGTCTTACGAGATGCTTTTGATTTCAAAGGGTTTGGAAAACTTTAATAATCCAATTGAGTGTGTTTTCTCACGCTGGTTTTCCAGACTGACTCGGGTGTTATTTTATTATAATGCTCAGGTCAGACCGAGTATTATAGGATACAGGTTATGATGTTGTGGAGCTCAGGAGACGAGCTGGATGGCGAGACGTATCACACGTATATGATGTATATTCCGTTGTGTTGTATATGTTGTGTATTTTGTATGTGGGACAAGTTATTATAACTGTCCCAAATTGTGATGGTGATCATATTGTACTCTGATGTTGTATTCTGATGGTGTATGTATAAACAGATATAGTTTCTTTCTGTGAAGATCAGTTATTATCTATTATATATTGTTCCACTGCGATTGTGAGATTCTGATGTTGATTTTTCTATTTTCTTCTTCTACCTCTTCTTTTTCAACACAAATGGTTCGTATTTCCATTCTTCTTGAGTTCTTTAATGGAAATTAATGTCAATACAAGGTGTATGGAACTGCGGGCTGTTACATGTTGACTATTACCTTTAAATGTGCCGCAAATCTTCAAAAATTACTCAATTTGGATAAGAAACAATGAACTGTAATAGGAAATTATAGATTTGGTTTTGTATTTTTTTGTTTAGAATTTCGTAAAATGAAGAATGGGACGAGAGAGAGGAGGGGTCTATGTAACACAGTTGTTATTTTAGTGAGGGATGAAAGTTTCCTGGTTCCTATTAGAAACCTAGGTACGTTGGGGCGCCTTATCAATAGTCACCAGTGGGCGATTTGTCAAAAGTCGCCCCTTGGCGACTTTTGAGAAATTGCCCCATCGTATCTTGATTTCAAACAGAAACCTAGAAACTTTTTTATCGCTACATCCTACACAACATATACAACAAACACAATCCAATACGTCAAAAAACAAACCACCTAATACATGCAAACATTCAACACGAATTTGTAAAGATTTGTACATAACGGTTGCTTTGAGATTACTTAAGTAGAATTAACAATAATTGTTTGTCAAAAACATTTAGGGATGAGGGTAAATTATAATACATAAACTTGCATATAACTAAAATATTGAAAGGTAGACCGTTAAATAATTTATATAGTGAACTCCATGTGCGTAGCACGGGTTCGCGTTCATGTAAATATAAATTCACACACTATCATTTCACTCGCCACCGCTTTGAATGAAAAAAAGGCATTCCCTTCACTGCCGTTTTCAATGAAATAAAAAAGCATTCCCCGTTCGGCACTTTCATTTTTCATGTCAGGTTTAGAATACTACTTTTGGATGCTGCTTTCGCTTGGCGAAAAGCGCATTCTAGGACTTGCATGGAATACGAGAATGAAATTTGCCGCCATACCATAGCGATGGGTAATGTTGCGCACATGACCGAATCCGATCCCAATTATCCTTGGACCGGTATTCTCTGCAATCTAGAGTAGCTTCACACTGTGAGTATGTTCAAACCGAAGATTGAACCGCCAAACACAAATCCAGCCGTCCGCCCTCTTTACAGAATAAGAAGAAAATGCATCACCACTCTATCTTCTTTTCCTTTTATTTAGCCTCAAAATCCCAAACTCAAGATTCAACAGAGACAGCCAGCCATGAACCTCTCTGTGGATTGACTTCGTTGGCCATACAGGTTTTGAAACTGCTTTTTTGAATTTTGTTATGATGTAGTATGATATTTCGTTTTGGACTTATCTGGTGTGCAGTGGCGGACGTGATACATGAGAGTGAGATGTTGGGTTTGGATTTGTGACTTTAAATTCATTAATATTCTATATTCTATGCTGCATGGGTGCCATTGGTATTTGCACTACTCTCATTGAGCTTAATGAATTGCGCTAATGTTGCATTATCCTTAAATTTGCATTTTTTGTTGCTACTGCTGCATTTTTTTGTTGATATTGTATAATTGTAGGAGACTACTGAATTATTATGTCAAAATTATAATTACGTTATAATAATTATGTGATTTATGGTATGTTAGTGCTTACGTGATATTAATTAACACAACCAGTGCGAACTTAAGGCATCATCATAAATCATTATGATGTCAACCGTTAACACAAAGAACACAAAAAAAGGATGTCGGATTTGTAATATACAATGAGTTTATTGTGCTAAAAGCTGACCATGACTTGACTTTGAATATTAATATGTTGAAATATGATTAAATTAAGCATGCGATATACTTTTTTTTATGGTCTTAGTAACTAAATAGATTGTGATTTCCTCATTACAGAAATATGATTAAAAAATGTGGAAAACATAAAAGGCATAAAAAAGAAATACATGTTCTTTGGAGACAAAATATACTAAACTTTCATCAAACTCTGTAACCTTAATAATATAAAACATTTGAAACAATTTGCTATAAACAAATAATTACCTGCATCCCACTTATTGAACTCCAATTATGAACTCTGAAATCCTTATTTTTAGTATATTTAAATCAAATGTCTCCTTTGATAAATGTATTTAGCTATTTTAGAAATGAAAAGGACATCTAGTGCTTCCATAATCGATAAATGCATGAGATCTATGCCTTTGATAGTCATTTGAGGTCAATATATCTACTCTCTTAATATTACATTTTTCGTAAAATGCTTGCAAAATTAATTCCGTTTCACTAATATTAGACACGGTAAATTAATAAAATATATTGATACATATTGGCCATAATAAATCATTCGTAAGCGTGAACTCGTTACCTATCCTTAGTAACACTTTTACAAAAAAATTATAAAAAATTAAAATATTTAAGGCAAAGCATATATATTTGTTGATAGTTCCTTCAATGAAGATTCACAAAATGATGTTGGATGATATTTGCTCAAGCTTTAATGACAACTTGATATTGTGACAAGTTTACTTATGCTTGAAAGTGAATACTATATATATTATATGCATAAATTGTATTGGGCTCTAATTATAATACTGCACAATATTGGGTTATAAATGGTAACAGAAATATTTCTATAATCTATTGGGTTATAATTACATTTTATAATGATTGTTCACTTCGTTGACTGTGATATTACAGTACTTGATATTACAATTATCATTGATGTATTGTCATTCGAGTATTTTTTTATGGGTATCAAAAAATAATTTTTCTTATGACGACATATGATGTCACATAGACTTAGCTTAATTTTTATATTGGTGCAATCGTTATTTCAACATGCATTTGAAGTAAAGACAAAAGTTTATTTGATTGTTCCAAAAGTTAAACAACCTAAAGTTTATGTTTTATTGACATTTCTCATGTCATGTTTTGTTTTATTTGTTAGAAAATATGACGCATGCTACAGTAATATTTTTCTAATTTAGTTATATATAGTTAAAAACATCAAATGCTAGATTATTAATAATTTAAAATAAAGTTGAAAAAATATTTCACTTTAAGCATGATTTTTCTATGCTAGATTTAGAATACTATTATCATATAAAATGTGTATATTTGTGATTTATATGTTATATACAAGATGATACAATGTTATGTTTATGCATAATTTATGTTTGAAAGTTACTTGACACACTAATTAATGTCATGCTTTTCAAGTAAGAATTAATTGGTGATTGATGTTTGATGTATAAATTCATACAATTTATAAATATTTGTTACACACTGTGTGCTTTGAGATTACTTAAGTAGAATTAACAATAATTGTTTGTCAACAATGTTTAGGGATGAGATTAAACTACAATCCATAAACTTCCATATAACTAAAATATTGAAAGATAGACTATTAAATAAATTATATGGTGAACCCTGTATGTGTAGCATAGGTTCGCACTTGTTCTTTAAATAGAAGAAATAGCAATGATCTAAACTGTGCTTCCTTTTACATATTTTCTAATGCCACATCTAATATTATACTATTACTAGAAAATTAGTTTTGAGTTAAAATCCTTACATAATTGAATTTGTTTTGTAACTTTTACTTCTTTTACCCAGCTTAACCATATCATTACTTGTTTTTTTAGTATTAGATTATTATATTTTTGCATATATATACATACATACATACATATATACACACACACAGATATATATATATATATATATTGGTCTTACACTTTTGCATAGTCTTTTTTGCATCTTTAGATTTGCTCATGGCAATTCAGGGATATATCTATTTATCATTTTTAGTGGGTTGTAGTGTTTTTATTTCTTTTTTATTATGGACCTTAGTTTATAGGATTGGTTTTTTTTATCTATATTATATATTATATAGGTATCACTACCTGTCAAACATGTTGACGGTTTCATTTTCTACTGTAGAGTAAAATACATATGTGCTCTCCTTTCTAATAGAGAACCACTGATTTTTATCAAAAATTAAAAATTGTAAAGGTCATTTCGAATGGTTCAAAAGGTTGAAATGAAGGTGTACTCATTACACACATATCAATAAGTTAGGCATGTCCATCGGACGTGCGCAATCTAAAGTAGCTTCAGACTGTGAGTATGTTCAAACCGAAGATTGAACCGCCAACCACAGATCCAGCCATCTGCCCTCTTTACAGAAGGAGAAGAAAATGCATCACCACTTTGTCTTCTTTTCCTTTTGTTTAGCCTCAAAATCCCATACCCAAGATTCAATAGAGACAGCCAGCCATGAACCTCTCTATGGATTGACTTCGTAGGCCATACAGGTTTTGAAACTTCTTTTTTGAATTTTGTTATGATGTAGTATGATATTTTGTTTTGGGCTTATCTGGTGTGCAATGGCGGATGTGATACATGAGAGTGGGATGTTGGGTTTGGATTTGTGACCTTAAATTCATTAATATGCTATATTCTATGCTGCATGGGTGTCACTGGTATTTGCACTACTCTCTTTGAGCTTAATGAATTGCGCTAATGTTGCATTATCCTGAAATTTTCATTTTTTGTTGCTATTGCTGCATTTTTTTGTTGATACTGTATAATTGTACGAGACTAATGAATTATTATGTCAAAATTATAATTACGTTATAATAATTATGCGATTTATGGTATGTTAGTGCTTACGTGATATTAATTAACACAACCAGTTCGAAATTAAGGCATCATCATAAATCATTATGATATCAACCGTTAATACAAAGAACACAAAAAAAGGATGTCAGATTTTTAATATACAATGAGTTTATTGTGCTGAAAGCTGGCCATGACCTGACTTTGAATATTAATATGTTGAAATATGATTAAATTAAGCATGTGACATACTTTTGTTTTATAGTCTTAGTAACTAAATAGATTGCGATTTCCTCATTATAGAAATATGATTAAAAAATGTGAAAAACTTAAAAGGCATAAAAAAGAAATACATGTTCTTTGAAGACAAAATATACTAAACTTTCATAAAACTCTGTAATCTTAATAATGTAAAACATTTGAAACAATTTGCTATAAACAAATAATTACTCGCATCCCACTTATTGAACTCTAATTATGAACTCCGAAATCCTTATTTTTAGTATATTTAAATCAAATGTCTCCTTTGATAAATGTATTTAGCTATTTTAGAAATGAAAAGGACATCTAGTGCTTCCATAATCGATAAATGCATGAGATATATGCATTTGATAGTCATTTGAGGTCAATATATTTACTCTCGTAATATTACATTTGTTGTATAATGCTTGCAAAATTAATTCCGTTTCACTAATATTAGACACGGTAAATTAATAAAATATATTGATACATATTGGCCATAATAAATCATTCGTAAGCATGAACTCGTTAGCAATCCTTAGTAACACTTTTACAAAAAAATTATAAAAAATTAAAATATTTAAGGCAAAGCATATATATTTGTTGATAGTTCCTTCAATGAAGATTCACAAAATGATGTTGGATGATATTTGCTCAAGCTTTAATGACAACTTGATATTGTGACAAGTTTACTTATGCTTGAAAGTGAATACTATATATATTATATGCATAAATTGTATTGGGCTCTAATTATAATACTGCACAATGTTGGGTTATAAATGGTAACAGAAATATTTCTATAATCTATTGGGTTATAATTACAGTTTATATTGATTGTTCACTTCGTTGACTGTGGTATTACAGTACTTGATTTTACAATTATCATTGATGTACTGTCATTCAAATATTTTTTTTATGGGTATCAAAAAATAATTTTTTTATGACAACATATGATGACACATAGACTTAGCTTAATTTTTGTATTGGTGCAATCGTTATTTCGACATACATTTGAAGTAAAGTCAAAAGTTTATTTGATTGTTCCAAAAGTTAAACAACCTAAAGTTTATGTTTTATTGACATTTCTCGTGTCATGTTTTGTTTTAGTTGTTAGAAAATATGACGCGTGCTGCAATAATATTTTTCTAATTTAGTTATATATTGTTAAAAAGCATCAAATGCTAGATTATTAATGATTTAAAATAAAGTTGAAACAATATTTCACTTTAAGCATGATTTTTCTATACTAGATTTAGAATACTATTATCATATAAAATGTGTATATATGTGATTTATATGTTATATACAAGATGATACAATGTTATGTTTATGCATAACTTATGTTTGAAAGTAACTTGACACGCTAATTAATGTCATGCTTTTCAAGTAAGAATTAATTGGTGATTGATGTTTGATGTATAAATTCATACAATTTATAAAGATTTGTTACACACTGTATGCTTTGAGATTACTTAAGTAGAATTAACAATAATTGTTTATCAACAATGTTTAGGGATGAGATTAAACTACAATCCATAAACTTCCATATAACTAAAATATTGAAAGATAGACTATTAAATAAATTATATGGTGAACCCCATGTGCGTAGCATAGGTTTGCACTTGTTCTTAAAATAGAAGAAATAGCAATGATCTAACACTACAAGAAACACAATGGATTCCAACGGCGGCCAGCCGTTGGCGGCCGTTGGAAAGCCGTTGGTAGACGTTGGAAAAGCCGTTGGTATACATTTCAACGGCGGCCAACGTCCACCAACGAAGTCAACGCGCTTATACCAATGTCTTCCAACGTTCAATTTGTCCACGTGGTAGAAGATGTTGACCAAATTGGACGTTGGAGAGACGTTGGAAGACGTTGGAAATTCCGATGGAGAACGTTGAAAGACGTTGGAATAAATGTGCCAATAAGCCGTTTGTGGAGGTTGGAAATCTGGGTGTTTTTTTAAATAGAACCAACAATGCATGCTTCCAACCACCTCCAACATCGTATATCTCATAAAAGCTCAATTTCGAGCACATATACAACAACATATCTCACATATAATCAATCATAATAGTAAATCCAAGTAATAAGCATATATACTAGTCAATATACACAATATAAATCAATAAAAACAACAAGAACCATCCAACATCAACATCCAACAAAACGTCCAATCCAACATCAACATCCAACAAAACATCAACATCCAACCATAACCAAATTACTACGTCAACATCTCAAAAATCACATCCAAACCAACATCCAAAACATCAGAATGTATCAAATCCTCACACTCTCCAAATATACATGTCCATAGCAAAACAAATCAAATCATACCTGAAATCACTCTCCTCTAGAACCACCAGAAGACGGAAACCGGCCGTATTGCTCCATAAACTCCGTAAGACGCCTGTTCAGCTCCTCCGTCTTGGCTTCGGTGCGGATATTGCGTTCCTCAAGCGCGGCGACCTGGGCTCTGAGCTGTGCAATCTCCTCCTTATCTTGAGCCCTCTGATACTCAATCTGAGCCGTCTTAGCCTGTAAATAAAATTTAAATTATCAGCGTTTAATAATTGTAATTCCTGTTTACTATAATCCATCACAATGTGCAACAGTTGGTTCAGAATAATTATTTTAAAATTTAAGTTAAAGTTATTACCGATTGATTCCCAAAACCATAGCATTTGCCATGTGCCGCTGGATCCATGACAGACTCAAAAATAGCGTCCTCCTCATCGGCGGTCAACTCGTCGCACCCAGAGCCCTCGAGAATGGAAGTCCGTGCTTGCTGAAACTTTTGCTGTTATGTAAAATAAGTTGAATTTAGATAACATTATTTTAATTAACTTATATAAGTGTTAAGTCATTATGTTACTTACATATGCGGACTGCGCCTTGGCATCGTGATCCCAGGAGTATGAAACGGTGCCTGCTTCGTCGACCTGACTCGTCGATCCTTCTTTTTCTGTACATCCAGCTTCGATCAGTAAAATAATTGTCCATTTACCTACGTATATAATTAAAAAGTACGATATAAATTAAAAAAATTGACATTTTATTAAAACAATATTATTGGTGAATTGACACTTTGTCGATGGGTCATCCTACATCCCATTACAAATACAATAACATAATTAAATCGCGTAAATCATTTCAATTTAAACGATTCAACAAAATTTTGGCAACACTTCGCTTTAGTTCCCTGAACAGTACACATTTGCGTGTACACAGGGAACATAAAGGAAGCGCTGTCGAAATTCTATGAACCATTTAAAATGAAATGTTTTACGAGATTTAATTACGTTATTGTATTCGTAACTTGTCTAATACAGGGACAAATCCAACAAATATTGTATACGATGAATATAGATGTCCGTTCTATTAAAAAACGAATATCCACATAACGATCATATACAATACTTATCAGACGGGGCCGAAAGACACTCTAAGGGTTTCATGAGTATAAAATATCATTTTTAAAATTTTCTAAAATACATAAACTAATTGTATGCTCACTAACAACTAACGTTTCCAAACAAACCTAAAACTAATTATATGCACATTATTCTATTGTTAACACAAACTTAAATATATATAATCTTGCAATACATAAGTTAATGACATAAATTATGCCTCAATAAACTAGATTATACATACAATAAGGCAATAGAAACATTTAATACACTAATTTAACAAATTTAATTAAATATAGGGATTAGGGTTTATACCTTTTCTTGAGAGATTAGGGAGTTTGTAACAACCCAGGGTTTTTGCACAGATTTATTATCGTCAAGTGACGATTAGATTGGTTTGCTAATAGCTATTGGCATTTTAATCGAGTTGAAATTCATGGATAAAAAAATTGTTAATCGCTGTTTGGAATTTAAAAGCGGTTGGTATTCTTTTAAACTATATGTTAAAGGTTGAGTGTTTTAATCAGTTGTAATTCTTTTACAATTTTGTTAAAAGTGTTAAACGAGCTTTAAATTGTAATCTTGGTCCACACGTATTTGAGGTGCTATGATTAATATCAGAGGTGAAAATCTCGTTCCCCAATTCTCTCTCTCATTTTTTTAGAACCCTAAAGCTAAAACGAAAAAAAATAAATGGCGGCCTCTGCTCCGTCATTCAAAATTAGGGCTTCGATAATGAAATGGGGGACCGATCAAATTTCGTTCGTCTTGAGCTCAGCTCGGTTGCTCCTTCTTCATGGAAAAGGTGAGTGAATTATCACTCACATCTCTTTCAATCTCAAGTCGCTCGACTTAGTTAAGATGTTAATGTTTTTGCTGTCTTGGTTCGATTTCTGCATACCATGACACTTATTTTGTTTGAAATCTGAAAACGTGATTTTAAGAAATTATAATTTGAAAGAGTATTCAATTTGATTTTGTGCTTGGGGATTTTTCACTTCACTCTCTGGTTTCATGAGTTTGCTGGCTTCGGCTTTAGCTTGAGATTTCATTTATCTGTGCTTCGGTACTCGATTTTAATTCGAGAATGATGCTTTCTCTTATTTTAACAAAAATTTGAAGAAAATTGATACTTGATGTTCTCGGTTTTGATTTTGAGCTGGTTAATATCCTTGTGCTTTGCGAACTCTATTTGGGGTTGATTTTGCGACCAACACTGTGTTGAATTCTTTTGACGATATTGTTTTCGTTGCCTTCGGTTACCTTGTCATTTTTGGTTTGGCATCAGCTTGATATTATTTGCGTTCTTGTTGCTTTACTGTTTATATACACATTTGATAGTCTCGGCCACCATGGCTATTACTTGCATTTTGCTCATCAAGTTGACACTCCCACATGGTTATGTTGTTTTGCGTAGTATCTAGTTTTCAACATTTCATGTTGATCTTCAGATAGCTTGACTACACGGATATAAGGTAGGGTGTCATCTTTTAAGCACTTATCTGGGGTAAGGATGGTTGCATTGACTTTGTACCTACCTGCTTGCATTTGCAGTCACTAGTATCACTGTTTCATACTGGTGCAGTTGATTCCGTTTGCACTCGAGTTTGACCTGTTGCTTGCATTGTCACTTGCACTTCATTGTTCATTGATTCTTGTGTCCACACATAACTAGTGTGTCCACATATATACGGTCTAGTATCAATTGAAGGCTTTTGGTTTTGTACACACGTACCCTTATACCATTTTGAAGTTTCCATTTGTTAGCTTGTAGTTCATGCGTTCATATTGATTGTGTGCTTTGTACATGTATTATTGCAGACCACATAATCAATTGTCCTTGTTGCACCTCTATTTCATTTGGTATAGACATGAATGTCTATACTTGAATTTGTATTGCTGTTGCATGACTTCATGGTGTCTGGTTTATGTATACTTGATGTATGCACATTACATATATATTGGGTTGTAGCAGCATATATGAGTATATTCATCTGATCTGAGCATTTATGGTTGGTAGCTTGTTGTTTACCTGCTGTTGGTCCTTATATATCCACCAGTCTGCATTTTTGATTTGTTCCACATGAGTTTATATTGTAGTGCCCTTAAGTCTGGGCATGTGTGCTTCATGTAGTCTTCACTTTTGCCCTTGACTTCATGTAGTATTTTCTGTTATTTGTCGCAGTCATTTTACTACATCTATTGGGGACTTCATTCTTTACTACTTGGGTTTTGTCGCAGTCATTTTACTGCATATATTGGGGATTTTACATTTGTGTTAGTTCACTGATGCATCACTGTCACCATTTATTTGATTCTGTGGTTTGGTAGCACTGCATGTTACCTTGATTACACTATCTTTATATTTAGTGGTGGCTGCAGTTTTTGGTTGCAGTCTTGCCCTTGTTGGTTTGCATTTCATTAATACATTTGGATTTGTTTTCGAATTTCCTTGTGTTGAACCCAGTATTTTGGGTTTGACCTTGCGATCATTTGTGAAATTTCAATGTGTACATGTGTGCACATTGTCCATGTCCGCCTGCTTTGACATTTGAGGTCGTGGCGTTGAGGTTTGAATCTTCATTTGATTTTGGTTCGTTGATCTTTTAGTGTATTTCAGGTTGTAGTGGCGAGGCAGTATACACGTGCGTATACGGCAGCCCTACCAGAGTTGATGTTTTATATTGATTATTTTGTTGTTGTGAATTGCCGTTAGGGAATTCTGATGTTTTTAAGATTATCTTCATTGATATTCTTTTTACTTATCTTTGTTGATGATTTAAATCTGCTGATTTGTTGTCTAACACTATTTAGTGTTATATCTGCCGTTATCCAATTTTCTTATTGAAGAGTTGGATATACGAGATTTCTATGACTGTCGTCTATTTGATATGGATTATTATTGCTTCTGTGCATTAATAACTGAGTTTGAATTAGACTGACCCGTGTATTATTTTCTTTTGAATGTAATACTCGGGTCAGACCCGAGTTATTTCAGGTTGTAGATTTCATGCTTTGAGTTGCTGTTTGAGCTATGAAGACTTTTCGTATCTTTGAAGTGGTCTTCGTCTTTTTGTAGTAGTTAGTGTGTCTATTTTAAGTTGATATGTATTCATGTATATTAGTCGATAATGTACTTGTATATATAACTTCTTGAGTCGACAGTTGTAGTTGTATCATATGTATTGTGTCAACTGTATTGTAACTGACATCAGTTATATATATGAGACTTTTGTTATTTGTGTTCCGCATTCTTTTTGTATCTGTGTTGTTATTATATATATTGTCCTAAACTATTATGAACCATCGTAGCTTGTTTTATACTGGAATTGGGTATGTCAAGGGGAGTCAATAAATAAGAAGATGAAAAATAAAAATATATACCACTCCTATCGAAATAACCAATACTAGTGTAAGGCCAACTACAGATGGCCGGTCCTATCCAGCCTTATTCTTCGTGATAACAGACAGTATTTCTTTTAATACTCTTTGTTATTGTGAGCATAGAGGTGGGGCGGTATAGTTGGTATCAGAGCTTGGGGTTTATGGACATAATATAAAACATAACTTAGATGGAACATATGTTACAACTATTGGTCGATGTTTTTATTTGTGCTTTGAGTCAAAACTGAAGTTTTGAAATTTAGATGAAAGTTTTTAAATATCTTTGTTTAAAAATAAAAATGAAACTGTGTTTTGTTGATTTGATTAAATTGTGTACTGTTTATCAGAGTGCGCAGCGAAAACAGTGAAACTGTCTTCGCTGAGTACAACTGATAATCTTTTTGATTTAAAAATCAAAATATGAAATTGAAATAAATTTCATTTGTTTTTTACATAGCTGTGTTTATTTTGTTTCTTAGAAGATTTCGAATCCGATTTGAGGAGTCGAAGCGATTGCAGTTATGTGATTTTTATTGAGATTTTTGCTGATTTCTTTTATGCTAATCATAATTGATTAGATTTTTGCTGTTTTGAATTATCTTCACTGAAGATACATTCGAATGACTTCTTTGTTCATTTTGTGGTATGTGCAAATTTGAATTGCACGTTACTGCAGTAATTTTACGTTGAACCGATGCTTGGTTATGAAACGTATTTTGTTGCTGTTATTTTTATAATGGGATTTTTACACCAATGCTATATTTTTGGAGCACGGTGTTTTGTGGCATTTTTTATGAATGAAAATTCACTGGTGTTACATTTTGATGTAAATTATTTTGATGAGATTTTGACGTTTTAAAATTTCTGTCGCTTTGACTTCAGTAACAGTCAAATTTTTAAAAGTGGATTTTCAAGCGGTTATTCCGCAATGCTGATTCTGAGATTCGTTTTACGATGTTCTGGAGAAGTACAATTTCCTTTTTGAAATTGCTACTGATGTTGTTGCTTTAATCACATGATAGGAAAATCGTTTTAAAATGAAAATTGTTTTATAAAATTTTTAACAGTTCGCGCTTTCAAAAGAATGAGGAAGCGACTTAAACGATTCAGTAAAATCGAGGACTATGACCCCTTTCTTTTACTGATTCGCTTAACTCCGGACTTGTTCAGTTGAGAATGTGAATTGTTATTTTTATAAAATAAATAAAATTGTTTTCAGAAATTTTACAGTTTGGGCTTTCAAAAGAATGAGGAAGCGATTTAAACGTTTCATCAAAATCGAGGACTATGATCCCTTTCTTTTACTGATTCGCTTAATTCTGGACTTGTCCGTTTGAGAATGTAAAGTGTATTTTTACAAAATACACAATTTTGCACTTTCAAGGAAATGATGAAGAGAATCTAACGATTTAGTAAACACGTGGCATGGGACATGTGCGTTTGCTATTTCGGTTAATTCCGGACTCGTTAATTGAAATATCTGCTGTTTTGATGATTTTTGATGATTTTGCACTTTCAAGGAAACGATGAAGAGAATTAAACGATTTAGTAAAACTCGTGGTTATGGGACATGTGCGTTTGCTATTTTGGTTAATTCTGGACTCGTTAATTGAAATATTTGATGATTTCGTGTGCTTTCGAGCCACTATGATGGACCTTCGGGTCATATGATGGACCTTCGGGTCAATTACCATTACTAGACCTTCGGGTCACTCTGCGGACCTTCGGGTCATTTGTTGGGCGCCAAAATTATGTTGAGTACTTGGTAGGCTTCAGCCATTTGTTGATGCACGTGCGGCGAATTAAAAACTCGCCATCTGATGGGATCGATCCAAGCTTTTATGTAGATTTTCTAGTCTTCTTAATTGATTTCTAGATATTTGTTGTTTCTAATTATCTACAGGTAATTAGATATCTGATGTTATGAGGTTTAATTATCGTATCGATAATTAAATATTTGAGATTTCTGATTATCATTTTTGATAATCGGATATTGTTGTTTCTAATTATCGCTTGAGATAATTAGATATTTGTTGATTCTGATTATCGTTTTGATATTCGGATATTTATTGCTTTTAATTATCGCTTTTGATAATTAAATATTTGCCGATTTGAGATTTAATTATCGCTTTTGATAATTAAATATTTGCTGATTTGAGATTTAATTATCGCTTTTGATAATTAAATATTTGCCGATTTGAGATTTAATTATCGCTTTTGATAATTAAATATTTGCTGATTTGAGATTTAGTTATCGCTTTTGATAATTAAATATTTGCTGATTTGAGATTTAATTATCGCTTTTGATAATTAAATATTTGCTGATTTGAGATTTAATTATCGCTTTTGATAATTAAATATTTATTGATTTGAGATTTGATTATCGTTTGAGATAATTAAATATTTGCTAATTTGAGATTTTATTATCGTTTTTTGATAATCGAATATTTGTTGATTTCTGATTTGATTATCGATTGTGATAATTAAATATTTATTGATTTGAGATTTGATTATCGTTTGAGATAATTAAATATTAGCTGATTTGAGATTTAATTATCGTTTGAGATAATTAAATATTTGTTGATTTCAGATTTGATTACCGATAATCGAATATTTGTTGATTTTAGATTTGATTATCGTTTGAGATAATTAAATATTTGCTGATTTGAGATTTGATTATCGTTTTTGATAATCAAATATTTGTTGATTTCAGATTTGATTATCGTTTGAGATAATTAAATATTTGCTGATTTGAGATTTAATTATCGTTTTTGATAATTGAATACTTGTTGATTTGTTGATTTCTAATTATTGTTTTTAATAATTAGATGTTGGTTGATTGCTGATTTTATTAATATGAGAATTTCTAGTCTCTAATTGAGCCTAGATTATGTTGATTTTATTGAATTGCTATTTTCTATCTATCTTTGTTGATAGTTAGAGTTTGCTGATTTTGAAGTTTGTGTTTTCTAGTTAATTGTTGAATAACTAGATATTGGCAGTTTTACGAATTGTGATTTATGTTTTATAATTATCTTTGTTGATAATTGGATTTTGCTGTTTTCTAATTATCGTATCGATAATTAGATATTGCTATTTTGTGAATTTCTGTAGTTCAATTATCTAATTGATAATTGAATATTGTGGATAATTGCATTTATTCAGTTCTGTTGTTTTCTGATTATCTATTTGATAATCAGACTTTGTTGAGAATTTGTGAATTTCCTTTATGGGATTAAAAGATTTCTTTGGCATTTGAATTCTCGACTTTTATTTTTCTAACTTAACCAGTTTATGTTAGAAGAATAATAGTCGTTGACAACCTTCATTATGAAAATTGCGGGGACGCAATTTTTATAAGGAGGGAAGTCTGTAACAACCCAGGGTTTTTTCATAGATTTATTATCGTCAAGTGACGATTAGATTGGTTTGCTAATAGCTATTGGCATTTTAATCGAGTTGAAATTCATGGATAAAAAAATTGTTAATCGCTGTTTGGAATTTAAAAGCGGTTGGTATTCTTTTAAACTATATGTTAAAGGTTGAGTGTTTTAATCAGTTGTAATTCTTTTACAATTTTGTTAAAAGTGTTAAACGAGCTTTAAATTGTAATCTTGGTCCACACGTATTTGAGGTGCTATGATTAATATCAGAGGTGAAAATCCCGTTCCCCAATTCTCGTTCTCATTTTTTTAGAACCCTAAAGCTAAAACGAAAAAAAATAAATGGCGGCCTCTGCTTCGTCATTCAAAATTAGGGCTTCGATAATGAAATGGGGAACCGATCAAATTTCGTTCGTCTTGAGCTCAGCTCGGTTGCTCCTTCTTCATGGAAAAGGTGAGTGAATTATCACTCACATCTCTTTCAATCTCAAGTCGCTCGACTTAGTTAAGATGTTAATATTTTTGCTGTCTTGGTTCGATTTCTGCATACCATGACACTTATTTTGTTTGAAATCTGAAAATGTGATTTTGGGAAATTATAATTTGAAAGAGTATTCAATTTGATTTTGTGCTTGGGGATTTTTCACTTCACTCTCCGGTTTCATGAGTTTGCTGGCTTCGGCTTTGGCTTGAGATTTTGTTTATCTGTTCTTCGGTACTCGATTTTAATTCGAGAATGATGCTTTCTCTTATTTTAACAAAAATTTGAAGAAAATTGATACTTGATTTCTCGGTTTTGATTTTGAGCTGGTTAATATCCTTGTGCTTTGCGAACTCTATTTGGGGTTTATTTTGCGACCAACACTGTGTTGAATTCTTTTGACGATATTGTTTTCGTTGCCTTCGGTTACCCTGTCATTTTTGGTTTGGCATCAGCTTGATATTATTTGCGTTCTTGTTGCTTTACTGTTTATATACACATTTGATAGTCTCGGCCACCACGGCTATTTCTTGCATTTTGCTCATCAAGTCGACACTCCCACATGGTTATGTTGTTTTGCGTAGTATCTAGTTTTCAACATTTCATGTTGATCTTCAGATAGCTTGACTACACGCATATACAGTAGGGTTGCATCTTTTAAGCACTTATATGGGGTAAGGATGGTTGCATTGACTTTGTACCTATCTGCTTGCATTTGCAGTCACTAGTATCACTATTTCATACTGGTGCAGTTGTTTCCGTTTGCCTTCGAGTTTGACCTGTTGCTTGCATTGTCACTTGCACTTCATTGTTCATTGATTCTTGTGTCCACACATAACTAGTGTGTCCACATATATACGGTCTAGTATCAATTGAAGGCTTTTGGTTTTGTACATACTTACCCTTATACCATTTTGAAGTTTCCATTTGTTAGCTTGTAGTTCATGCGTTCATATTGATTGTGTGCTTTGTACATGTATTATTGCAGACCACATAATCAATTGTCCTTGTTGCACCTCTATTTCATTTGGTATAGACATGAATGTCTATACTTGAATTTGTATTGCTGTTGCATGACTTCATGGGGTCTGGTTTATGTATACTTGATGTATGCACATTACATATATATTGGGTTGTAGCAGCATATATGAGTATATTCATCTGATCTGAGCATTTATGGTTGGTAGCTTGTTGTTTACCTGCTGTTGGTCCTTATATATCCACCAGTCTGCATTTTTGATTTGTTCCACATGAGTTTATATTGTAGTGCCCTTAAGTCTGGGCATGTGTGCTTCATGTAGTCTTTACTTTTGCCCTAGACTTCATGTAGTATTTTCTGTTATTTGTCGTAGTCATTTTACTGCATCTATTGGGGACTTCATTCTTTACTACTTGGGTTTTGTCGCAGTCATTTTACTGCATATATTGAGGATTTCACATTTGTGTTAGTTCACTGATGCATCACTGTCCCCATTTATTTGATTCTGTGGTTTGGTAGCACTGCATGTTACCTTGATTACACTATCTTTATATTTAGTGGTGGCTACAGTTTTTGGTTGCAGTCTTGCCCTTGTTGGTTTGCATTTCATTAATACATTTGGATTTGTTTTCGAATTTCCTTGTGTTGAACCCAGTATTTTGGGTTTGACCTTGCGATCATTTGTGAAATTTCAATGTGTACATGTGTGCACATTGTCCATGTCTGCCTGCTTTGACATTTGAGGCCGTGGCGTTGAGGTTTGAATCTTCATTTGATTTTGGTTCGTTGATCTTTTAGTGTATTTCAGGCTGTAGTGGCGAGGCAGTATACGCGTGCGTATACTACAGCCCTACCAGAGTTGATGTTTTATATTGATTATTTTGTTGTTGTGAATTGCCGTTAGGCAATTCTGATGTTTTTAAGATTATCTTCATTGATATTCTTTTTACTTATCTTTGTTGATGATTTAAATCTGCTGATTTGTTATCTAACACTGTTTAGTGTTATATCTGCCGTTATCCGATTTTCATATCGAAGAGTTGGATATACGAGATTTCTGTGACTGTCGTCTATTTGATATGGATTATTATTGCTTCTTTGCATTAATAACTGAGTTTGAATTAGACTGACCCGTGTATTATTTTCTTTTGAATGCAATACTCGGGTCAGACCCGAGTTATTTCAGGTTGTAGATTTCCTGCTTTGAGTTGCTGTTTGAGCTATGATGACTTTTCATATCTTTGAAGTGGTCTTCGTCTTTTTGTAGTAGTCAGTGTGTCTATTTTAAGTTGATATGTATTCATGTATATTAGTTGATAATGTACTTGTATATATAACTTCTTGAGTCGACAGTTGTAGTTGTATCATATGTATTGTGTCAACTGTATTGTAACTGACTTTTGTTATTTGTGTTCCGCATTCTTTTTGTATCTGTGTTGTTATTTTATATATTGTCCTAAACTATTATGAACCATCGTAGCTTGTTTTATACTAGAATTGGGTATGTCAAGGGGAGTAAACAAATAAGAAGATGAAAAATAAAAATATATACCACTCCTATCGAAATAACCAATACTAGTGTAAGGCCAACTATGGATGGCCGCTCCTATCCAGCCTTATTCTTCGGGATAACAGACAGTATTTCTTTTAATACTCTTTGTTATTATGAGCATAGAGGTGGGGCGTTATAGTTAGAGAGGACGAGAGGGAGGCTTGGAGTCGTCGGAGGGGCCGTTGATCGTCGGAGCAGCTTGGGGGCGCGGAATTGGAGGAAAATTGGGAATTTTGGAGGGAAATAGGGGTTCAGCCGAATTGGGGAAGAAGAAGCAGGTTTTATGTTTTGCTCGCGGTTTTGCAACGTCCTTCAACGGCCGCCAATGGCTGCTTCCAACGTCTACCAACGTCCTGCAGTTTTTAACTAATAAATTATACGAGAAAACACTGGACGTTGGAAGACGTTGGAAGCCGTTGGTCAAGGACGTTGGAGGCCATTGGAAGGCTCCGTTGGAATACACTGTGTGTCTTGTAGTGATAAAGTCAGCTTCCTTTTACATATTTTCTAATGCCACATCTTATTATACTATTATTAGAAAATTAGTTTTGAGTTAAAATCCTTACATAATTGAATTTGATTTGTAACTTTTACTTCTTTTACCCAGCTTAACCATATCATTACTTGTTTTTTTAGTATTATATTATTATATTTTTGCATATATACATACATACATACACACACACACATACATATATGTATTGGTCTTACACTTTTGCATAGTCTTTTTTGCATCTCTAGATTTGCTCATGGCGATCTAGGGATATATTTATTTATCATTTCTAGCGGGCTGTAGTGTTTTTATTTCTTTTTATTATGGACCTTAGTTTATAGGATTGGTTTTTTAATCTTTATTATATATTATTTGGGTATCGCTACCTGTCAAACATGTTGACGGTTTCATTTTCTACTATAGAGTAAAATACATAAGTGCTCCCCTTTCTAATAGAGAATCACTGATTTTTATCAAAAACAAAAATTGTAAAGGGCATTTCGAACGGTTCAAAAGGTTGAAATGAAGGTGTACTCATTAAGCACACATATCGATAAGTTAGGCACGTCCGTTGGACGTGCGCAATCTAGAGTAGCTTCAGACTATGAGTATGTTCAAACCGAAGATTGAACCGCCAAACACAGATCCAGCCATCCGCCCTCTTTATAGAAGGAGAAGAAAATTCATCACCACTCTGTCTTCTTTTCCTTTTGTTTAGCCTCAAAATCCCAAACCCAAGATTCAACAGAGACAGCCAGCCATGAACTTCTCTTTGGATTGACTTCGTGGGCCATACAGGTTTTGAAACTTCTTTTTTGAATTTTGTTATGATGTAGTATTATATTTTTTTTAGGCTTATCTGGTGTGCAATAGCGGATGTGATACATGAGGGTGGGATGTTGGGTTTGGATTTGTCACTTTAAATTCATTAATATGCTATATTCTATGCTGCATCGGTGCCATTGGTATTTGCACTACTCTCTTTGAGCTTAATGAATTGCGCTAATGTCGCATTATCCTTAAATTTGCATTTTTTGTTGCTACTGCTGCATTTTTTTGTTGAAACTGTATAATTGTAGGATACTGCTGAATTATTATGTCAAAATTATAATTATGTTATAATAATTATGTGATTTATGGTATGTTGGTGCTTACATGATATTAATTAATACAACCAGTGCGAACTTAAGCATCATCATAAATCATTATGATAGCAACCGTTAATACAAAGAACACAAAAAAAGGATGTGAGATTTGTAATATACAATGTGTTTATTGTGCTGAAAGCTGGCCATGACTTGACTTTGAATATTAATATGTTGAAATATGATTAAAATTAAACACGTGACATACTTTTGTTTTATAGTCTTAGTAACTAAATAGATTGCGATTTCCTTATTACAGAGATATTATTAAAAAATGTGAAAAACTTAAAAGGCATAAAAAAGAAATCCATGTTCTTTGAAGACAAAATATACTAAACTTTCATCAAAATGTGTAATCTTAATAATATAAAAAAATTGAAACAATTTGCTATAAACAAAAAATTACCCAAATCCCACTTATTGAACTCCAATTATGAACTCTGAAATCCTTATTTTTAGTATATTTAAATCAAATGTCTCCTTTGATAAATGTATTTAGCTATTTTAGAAATGAAAATGACATCTAGTGCTTCCATCATCGATAAATGCATGAGATCTATGCCTTTGATAGTAATTTGAGGTTGATATATTTACTCTCGTAATATTACATTTGTCGTATATTGCTTGCAAAATTAATTCTGTTTCACTAATATCATAAGCGGTAAATTAATAAAATATATTGATACATATTGGCTATAATAATTCATTCGTAAGTGTGAACTCATTATCTATCCTTAGTAACACTTTTACAAAAAAAAATGTTAAAAATTAAAATATTTAAGACAATATATATATATATATATATTTGTTGATAATTCATTCAATAAAATTTCATAAAATAATGTTGGATGATATTTGCTCATGCTTTAATGACGACATGAAATTGTGACATATTTACTTATGCTTGAAAGGGAATACTATATATATTATATGCATAAATTGTATTGGGTTGTATTTATAATACGACACAATGTTGGGTTATAAATGGTAACAGAAATATTTCAATAATCTATTGGGTTATAATTACATTTTATATTGATTGTTCACTTCGTTGACTGTGATATTACAGTACTTGATATTACAATTATCGTTGATGTACTGTCATTTGAATATATTTTTTATGGGTATCAAAAAATAATTTTTCTTATGGCGACACATGATGTCATATAGACTCAGCTTAATTTTTATATTGGTGAAACGTTATTTCGACACGCATTTGAAGTAAAGACAAAAGTTTATTTAATTGTTTCAAAAGTTAAACAACCTAAAGTTTATGTTTTATTGACATTTCTCATGTCATATTTTGTTTTAGTTGTTAGAAAATATGACGCATGCTACAATAATATTTTTCTAATTTAGTTATATATTGTTAAAAAGCATCAAATGTTCGATTATCAATAATTTAAAATAAAGTTGAAACAATATTTCACTTTCAGCATGATTTTTCTATATTAGATTTAGAATACTATTATCATATAAAATGTGTATATATGTGATTTATATGTTATACACAAGGTGATACAATGTTATTTTTGTGCATAACTTATGTTTGAAAGTTACTTGACAAGCTAATAATGTCATGCTTTTCAAGTAAGAATTAATTGGTGATTGATGTTTGATGTATAAATTTATCCAATTTATAAAGATTTGTTACACAGTGTGTAACGACCCACTATTTTGGACCATTCAAATCGACAATAATCCACACATGTCAGACTTGAATAATTCAAAATAATAGATTGTTAATTTAAATTTGGCAAAACTTAGCATATATAATAAATAAATAATCACAGATCACAGACACAGAGTAATATAACAATAATGCAGTGGAAACAAAAGAATAGTAGTTCATGAAGCTACTATATATATATAATAGAGTTAAACATGATACAAGAGAAGTCTCGAATACAATAGATATCTCGATACAATAGTCAAATACAAGATCTGAATACATCACTGGAATCAACTGAATAACTGAAAGCTGGATAGATAGCTGGATCTCCAAGCGAAGCTCCAACTCCAAAGGTGAGTCTCGAATACTGTATCACTCAGTCTGACCCGAGCGTAAAGAAAACACAAAACACTCGAGTCAGGATTAACATTCTTATATCAATAAATCCAACTCAAGTGAGATAACGACTCAAATACAAATAACTCAAAGGATGTTTGGGATAACCATCCCTTAAGGATCCGTTAAACTATCTATTATGTAGTAGTGTACGTTAAGTAGATAATGTCTAATCAGTAAAG
Source organism: Allium fistulosum (assembly GCA_030737815.1). Classification (NCBI taxonomy): domain Eukaryota; kingdom Viridiplantae; phylum Streptophyta; class Magnoliopsida; order Asparagales; family Amaryllidaceae; genus Allium; species Allium fistulosum. The sequence goes on from CM060902.1 coordinate 660,183,825, forward strand.
TACGATATTAAAATAGCGTTAAGTCATGGCCCATTCCACCCTTAACACGTTTTTATTCCCAAGAGCATATACAAGACCGTAGTTTCCCCAAAACCGGAAGTCACCAGAGGGCAATCCATATACTAAAGGTACAAACCAAAATCGTAGTGGTCGCGAATAGGATAATCAGTATGACAAGGTACATGAGGCAATACCAACTAGGATACTAGTAGTTGCGTGATCCGGACTGATGTTGGGCATAGCAGCTACTACCCCAACACCGCGAAACAACACTCCCATAATCGAGGGGTGCACCCAAATCGAATCACAAAAGTAATAGATATGGTAACGAAGAATTGTGTCCGCTAGAGGTGGCGAACCTCAATGGCGCGGCGCGGCTCCTGTTTTAGTCATGTCAGGGGTCATCCAAAATCGTTCTCTTTCTTCAGTCAACGCGTTCATCAAACCATCCACTTCATTCTGGATCAACACTCCGCGTATATTAGTTATTAAAGTGGTTTCGGTATCGACAGAGAGTATGTCCATATCCAATCCCGGTCTCTTTAATAACTACGTATTATTACACCGATGGTCATTTAATAAAATTTCAAAATAGTTATATTTCAAAACCGACATATCATTGCCATTTCAAAATCTTATAATTGAATTTCAAATTTCTTTAAAACAATTCAAATATTGATTCAAGTTCGTATATAAATCATTTAAATTAATTTAATTCAACATTCAAATCAATTTAAATTCATTTATCGATTTCATTAAATTTTCGTAAAGTTAATTTATCATTCAAGACAAATTCTATTTAATTTCCAATTCATTAAATCCATTATTTAAATTCAACTTCCTTATTTCAAGACTTACAATTTGAATGAGATTAAATTCATCAAATCAAATTCTTTAAATTTCAAGTCTTACATTAATTTCAATAAAACACATTTTATTTCTTATTAGAGAAATTCAATTTCACTTATTAATTTACTTACAATTTCAAAACTTAATTAATAAAGAAACAAAATCTCACTTATTCAAGAAGTTCAATTTCACTAATTAAAGAATTCAATTTTATTTAATTATTAAATAATTCAATCTCATTAAATTATTAAATAATTTCAAAACTTAATTCAATCATTTCTTAAATTAAACAACATTCTTTCATCAATTTCTTTATTAATATTTTGTTTCAGATTATTAAATATTCACATTTAAATTTCATCAAAATTCAATTTCAACTTCGTTTCAAAACCATATTATTTATTCAAATAAAATCTTCATTTATTTTTAAATCAAATTATTGACCAATCGGGTTTTATTTAATTCTCTATCCTAGGTCAAAGTTTAATTTGGGTATTTATCATTTCAACCCGATTCCAATTCAATTCAAAATCAAAACATAGCAAAGGGAACTTGTAGTGTGATAACTGAGATGGTGTCAAAGTAAATAAACAGGCAATAACAACAACCAATATCAATCCTATAATCAATTCAAATAATCCTGAAATAATCGTATTAATTCACATTGTTGTTTGTGCAAATTAATATAATTATTTCTAGAATCTACACTATCATTTCATGTAGATTAAAGATTACTACACTAGTTATTCATACGGTTCTTCACTCGTCATTCGATTGCAATTTTAACACTACAACAACTAATCCAATATACGTTCAATGGTTCAAAGTGTAATTATCACTATTTTACATGTCAATTAATTTAACAAATAAAAGGGGTCATATTCAACTAATCAAATTCAACATATATGTCGATTCAAATTTTAATTATCCTACGTCAAATTTACTTGCATAATATTTATCACTTTATACATTTCAATTTAACATAATATAAACAACAAACAATCAATCAATTATCAATCAAACATGATTATCATCGTATAATTAACAAATAATGGTGTCAGATGTCACAGGTGAACTGATACAGGTAATAGCATTCATATAACAGTGTAAATAACTGACAGCGGTATATTTCAATTTTCGTTTCAATTGAAATCAAATTTAATAAATAAAAGAACGTTAATCGTGAGTGATTGCTCACCTTTTGAGGCTGGAAATATGAATAGACAACGAAGTCGAGTCACGGATCGCAAGCACGACTCCCGGAATAAACTAGATTGGCACGAATCGTCGAGCAAAGCTGTTAAATAGGAATTACTGAAATCAAATCAAAAAAATTCAACATAGCAACAATTAAAAAAAAACATGTCCTGCGTCAAAGTTTAACAATATAATTCTATGTGCTACCGAGATCGAAATGGTCTGAAATTTGGTATGAATAAAGATCAAAATTTGTATTTCAAACTACAAAAGAATCACTTGATTTGGACAAGAGACGAGAAAAGTTACGATGTCACGAACATAGACTCAGGCCATGTTGCGACTGTCAAATGTTCAGGTCTGAAAACCCCTCTGGGTCTGACTTTCAGGTAAGAAACAGAGGACTGAACCTCCTCGTATGAAGCTAAAAATTTTTATACAGAAAGTAGAAAACTTTATCTTTTAAACAAAAAGGGAATCACTGTATTCCGACGTAAGACAGAAGAGATACGATGCGTCAAACATGAACTCGGGTCGTGTTTGCAGCAGTGTAAAATAATTTCAAGTACAAAAGAACAGCTGCTTGGGTCTAACTTCCAGATCCTCGACCACTAATCAAACGATGCCGAATTTTACTGAAATTTGACAGGCATAAACTAGGTAACTTCGACTCTTTTTTAAAAATAGAATCAACCCATTCCGACAAAAGACAGAAGAGATACAATGCGTCAAACATGAACTCAGGTCGTGTTTGCAGCAGTGTAAAATAATTTCAAGTACAAAAGAACAGCTGCCTGGGTCTAACTTCCAGATCCTCGACCACTAATCAAACGATGTCGGATTTTGCTGAAATTTGACAAGCATAAACTAGGTAACTTCGACTCTTTTTTTTAAAATAGAATCAACCCATTCCGATAAAACATGAGTGAGATATGATATCGCGAACATGAAGTCTAACTACATAAACTATATAACTTTCATTGGTAATATATGTGGATGAGGCAGGGAATATGCACCTAGCCAAAATTTATATATTGTCTTTGAGAAATCAAAACTATGTATTACTGTTATATATACCAAAAGCCAACTTTGCTTACACAAAATCTATATAAAATATACAACTTACTTTGAAAACAAGACACCTACAGGAAAAATATTTTTACTCTAACTAACCATTGCAATGCTCACTTATGCATGGACCCATAGTATATATATATCATATTACTGAACCTACACTTAGTTTAAAACACAAAGATTTAAAACAGAACACTAATTTATTCAAACAACAAAGCAACTATGCTAATGGAATTAAAATTTATACTTAAACTTATATACCTACAAAAAGATATACTGTAAACAGCCAATATATTATATATACTTACCACACATATCAAACAAGATTTGCAGGCATAGCCTTCACGTGAAGGAGATGCACACGCGGAGGGTGGTTCGGTGTTGCGAGCCGGAGAGGCGTTGGCTTGCGCGTGGGGAGGAGTGCGGCACATGGGCGGTGGACGTTGAAAATGAGGAGGAAGTGGGTAGGTCGGTCGGTGCTGCTATCGGGTGATGAACATGTGGTTGTGTGAGGCCTTGAAGCAAGCTCGGGCTGCTCGCCAATTGTTGGAGAGGAAAGGAGGCAGGTCAGAGGGAATAACAGCTCACGGTGAGGCACTGCAAGGTGAGGCCGAGGAGAGTGAGAGGCCGGCGGTGGCCGGTGTGGCGAGGTGGCTTGCTTGGGTGCCTACGAGAGAGGGAGGGTAGTGGGGAACGGTAAGGTGCAAGCATGCAGGCGAACGGTTCTGTAATTTTTTTTATATAGAACAGAGGAAAATGGAAAAGGTGAAGAGAAAGAACAGTTTGAGTTTGCAACTTATGAAGATGTGGATTTGAAGCAACTCTCTAAAGCAATACTTATAGAATATAAGGTAGCAAATATTAAAAGGGGAAGGAGAGAGGTTTGCAAAATAAAACGCAGCACTGATATATATATAAATGTAAATAATAGTTTTCTCCGCAATAGCTGTCAAAGAAAAGAAGTGAAAGGACAAGTCATAAATTTTATATTGAATAGAGAGCGTATTAAATGCAATGGCTACTGATTTGGACAGGTAGGCAGATGAAAAGAAATGGAAACCAAATGGTTTTATAACGGGTACCGATATAAAATCGTTTTCCACAGAATCTGCTGCGTACCGGACTTCAAAACACAGAATTTAATATACCGTAGAGATCGGCACCACAAGACGATCAAAATACAGATATTAAGGGTACGATCATCCGAACAAAAGTCGATAATCGGTACCGAAAATGCTACAAATTTATCGAAAATAAGATAAACGAAGCAATAATGGTTCGAATTTTACGAAACGAAAGATGACGTCTCACTCAGAAGATGATTTAGAATTTTCCTATGTAAAAATATTTTGGTTTTGAAAACATTTTATTTTCATCGCTTTTTAACTGATTAAATTGAAGTAAATTTATGCGCGAAATAAACTTCCATATTTTCAGACGAAAATTTATCAGTTGCTATGTTTAACTAGGCGTATTCCAAATATTAAATTTTTATTTCAAAATTTTATCGTTTAAAATTTCACAAAATTTCAACTAATTACGTTATTAAAACAGTTGAAATTTACGGGTCGTTACACTCTCCCCCACTCAAAACTTTTCGTCCCCGAAAAGGAACGAGGTAGGAGAATAGAAATAACCAAAAAGAAAAACAGATTTGAAATACAAAATAACAATTAATTTAAACCATATAAATTCAAATTTAAATTAATTGATATTCAATAATTGATTTAATCAATTTGATTTCACTAAGATCAATTCTAAATTCATTATCTTATTATCCAATTATCCTCAATTTACAATTTCTAAAACCATAAATTTGAATAATCTTTTATTATAATCATATTTTATTTTCAACAGATTAAATTCTTTAATTCCAAATTATTATAAATTTTATTTCACTTAATATATCTTATCACATATATTTAACCCATATAAATTAATTTAAACCATAATAGTTTCGATTTAAATTAATTTATATTCACTAACTGCTTTTAAATTCAAGGTATTTTCATAAGTTGATCAAATTCCAATTTATTAATTCTTTCAAACAAATTTATTTCATTATTAATTGAGTTTTACTTATTATCCTATCTAACTCTATTAACATCTTATAATCAAAATTTAGTGTATAACATTTATTATAAACACTCAAATTTTATTTATAAAGACATTTTTATTGTACATTATCCAATTACATTTTAACTTTAAATAATTTAGGTAAGTTATTTTGAGATGCAATTTAGTACTATACAAATAAAATTTTCAAATTCAATTATTTCAAGTTAAAATACTTATTCAAAATTTAGCTTTATTTATAATTGAAACATCCCTTAACATAATTTTAAGAATTAAATTTCCGTTTAATTTCAAACCCTTTAGAGATAATTATGTATATACTATGTATATTGAATCAAATTAAATTTAAAATAATATACCCATATATATATATATATATAAATCAAGTCATACTTAAGAAATTCAAATCAAAATATTCTCCAAAACAAAACCGTAGCAAAGCTATAGAATGGTCTCTCCACTCCGAAACTCGAAAATGAATGTCGATGATGCGGCCGCCATCACCGAAATTATTTTCCAACGACAAAGAGAAGAGCACTGACAAAGAGAAGAGCACTGATTTCAATATTTAAATTCTTTGAAACGGTTTATATTTGAAGATACGTTCAATAATATACATTTTAAAATTTTAAAAACCAAAGCTGGAAATTTTAAGAAATTAAATTCTCAAATTCTTACTTTAAATTCATTTAAATTTCTAAATAAATCTATAAACCAACTTTTATAATTCCATTTATTTTTTTATGTTGGAATAGTCAATGATTTAAAAAAACAAATAGTGAAAATCAAATATTACCTTTCTGACAACCAATTCAGTTAACAATTCAATTTCAGAAAATTTATACTTATATATAATATAATCATACAAGATTATTTTATTTACCAATTTTGAAAATACTATCATGTTAGTTTGCTCTGCTCAAGTGTTTGGAAATCCTATCGATAGCGTTGATCAGACGAATCGATCGAAAACCCAAATCAACATCAACAACTCAAACAACACAATATATAAAACATTTTATTATTAATTACAAATACACTCCCTCACTCGGATATCCTCAAATGGATTTCAAAACAAAGATAGAGATTCAGATTAGAGAAACTCTAACTAAAAGAATTCAACTAAAAGGTAGACCCGATAGGGAGATAAGATAATTGAGTTTTCAAACAGAAGATGGCCAAACTTATATAAATCGTGGGTAACCTTAACCGGGTCAACCGTGATTCCAAGAATAAATTCGATGTAGAATTTTACGACAAATCGACATTCGATCGCCAAAGATAGAATTCGGGTATAACAAAAGATAACAGCATCGTAAACCGAGGATATAGAAATCTTCGGTGAATCAATGCTGGTTGTATAGGAGTTTTACTCTTTTACAAATTATTCAGATATTGGCGAGACCTCCGATTTATTATAGAGATCATTCGAAGTGGAGATATGGAATACTCCAGAATTAAAAAGACACGAATAGGGGAGGCACGAATGGAATTTGGAACCGAAGGGAACGTTCCAAAATTCAAAGAAACCGAGTCAAAGAAGAAGGAATTCAAGCTCGAACGAACGTGATTTTGTAATTGAATTCACTACATATGCTGAGTTTTGCCTAAAACCAGAGCTCTGATACCACTTGTAACGACCCACTCTTTTGGACCATTCAAATCGACAATAATCCACACATGTCAGACTTGAATAATTCAAAATAATAGATTGTTAATTTAAATTTGGCAAAACTTAGCATATATAATAAATAAATAATCACAGATCACAGACACAGAGTAATATAACAATAATGCAGCGAAAACAAAAGAATAGTAGTTCATGAAGCTACTATATATATAAAACAGAGTTAAACAAGATACAAGAGAAGTCTCGAATACAATAGATATCTTGATACAATAGTCAAATACAAGATCTGAATACATCACTGGAATCAACTGAATAACTGAAAGCTGGATAGATAGCTGGATCTCCAAGCGAAGCTCCAACTCCAAAGGTGAGTCTCGAATACTGTATCACTCAGTCTGACCCGAGCGTAAAGAAAACACAAAACACTCGAGTCAGGATTAACATTCTTATATCAATAAATCCAACTCAAGTGAGATAACGACTCAAATACAAATAACTCAAAAGATGTTTGGGATAACCATCCCTTAAGGATCCGTTAAACTATCTACTATGTAGTAGTGTACGCTAAGTAGATAATGTCTAATCAGTAAAGTACGATATTAAAATAGCGTTAAGTCATGGCCCATTCCACCCTTAACACATTTTTATTCCCAAGAGCATATACAAGACCGTAGTTTCCCCAAAACCGGAAGTCACCAGAGGGCAATCCATATACTAAAGGTACAAACCAAAATCGTAGTGGTCGCGAATAGGATAATCAGTATGACAAGGTACATGAGGCAATACCAACTAGGATACTAGTAGTTGCGTGATCCGGACTGATGTTGGGCATAGCAGCTACTACCCCAACACCGCGAAACAACACTCCCATAATCGAGGGGTGCACCCAAATCGAATCACAAAAGTAATAGATATGGTAACGAAGAATTGTGTCCGCTAGAGGTGGCGAACCTCAATGGCGCGGCGCGGCTCCTGTTTTAGTCATGTCAGGGGTCATCCAAAATCGTTCTCTTTCTTCAGTCAACGCGTTCATCAAACCATCCACTTCATTCTGGATCAACACTCCGCGTATATTAGTTACTAAAGTGGTTTCGGTATCGACAGAGAGTATGTCCATATCCGATCCCGGTCTCTTTAATAACTACGTATTATTACACCGATGGTCATTTAATAAAATTTCAAAATAGTTATATTTCAAAACCGACATATCATTGCCATTTCAAAATCTTATAATTCAATTTCAAATTTCTTTAAAACAATTCAAATATTGATTCAAGTTCGTATATAAATCATTTAAATTAATTTAATTCAACATTCAAATCAATTTAAATTCATTTATCGATTTCATTAAATTTTCGTTAAGTTAATTTATCATTCAAGACAAATTCTATTTAATTTCCAATTCATTAAATCCATTATTTAAATTCAACTTCCTTATTTCAAAACTTACAATTTGAATGAGATTAAATTCATCAAATCAAATTCTTTAAATTTCAAGTCTTACATTAATTTCAATAAAACACATTTTATTTCTTATTAGAGAAATTCAATTTCACTTATTAATTTACTTACAATTTCAAAACTTAATTAATAAAGAAACAAAATTTCACTTATTCAAGAAGTTCAATTTCACTTATTAAAGAATTCAATTTTATTTAATTATTAAATAATTCAATCTCATTAAATTATTAAATAATTTCAAAACTTAATTCAATCATTTCTTAAATTAAACAACATTCTTTCATCAATTTCTTTATTAATATTTTGTTTCAGATTATTAAATATTCACATTTAAATTTCATCAAAATTCAATTTCAACTTCGTTTCAAAACCATATTATTTATTCAAATAAAATCTTCATTTATTTTTAAATCAAATTATTGACCAATCGGGTTTTATTTAATTCTCTATCCTAGGTCAAAGTTTAATTTGTGTATTTATCATTTCAACCTGATTCCAATTCAATTCAAAATCAAAACATAGCAAAGGGAACTTGCAGTGTGATAACTGAGATGGTGCCAAAGTAAATAAACAGGCAATAACAACAACCAATATCAATCCTATAATCAATTCAAATAATCCTGAAATAATCGTATTAATTCACATTGTTGTTTGTGCAAATTAATATAATTATTTCTAGAATCTACACTATCATTTCATGTAGATTAAAGATTACTACACTAGTTATTCATACGGTTCTTCACTTGTCATTCGATTGCAATTTTAACACTACAACAACTAATCCAATATACGTTCAATGGTTCAAAGTGTAATTATCACTATTTTACATGTCAATTAATTTAACAAATAAAAGGGGTCATATTCAACTAATCAAATTCAACATATATGTCGATTCAAATTTTAATTATCCTACGTCAAATTTACTTGCATAATATTTATCACTTTATACATTTCAATTTAACATAATATAAACAACAAACAATCAATCAATTATCAATCAAACAGGATTATCATCGTATAATTAACAAATAATGGTGTCAGATGTCACAGGTGAACTGATACAGGTAATAGCATTCATATAACAGTGTAAATAACTGACAGCAGTATATTTCAATTTTCGTTTCAATTGAAATCAAATTTAATAAATAAAAGAATGTTAATCGTGAGTGATTGCTCACCTTTTGAGGCTAGAGATATGAATAGACAACGAAGTCGAGTCACGGATCGCAAGCACGACTCCCGGAATAAACTAGATTGACACGAATCGTCGAGCAAAGCTGTTAAATAGGAATTACTGAAATCAAATCAAAAAAATTCAACATAGCAACAATTAAAAAAAAACATGTCCTGCGTCAAAGTTTAACAATATAATTCTATGTGCTACCGAGATCGAAATGGTCTGAAATTTGGTATGAATAAAGATCAAAACTTGTATTTCAAACTACAAAAGAATCACTTGATTTGGACAAGAGACGAGAAAAGTTACGATGTCACGAACATAGACTCAGGCCATGTTGCGACTGTCAAATGTTCAGGTCTGAAAACCCCTCTGGGTCTGACTTTCAGGTAAGAAACAGAGGACTGAACCTCCTCGTATGAAGCTAAAAATTTTTATACATAAAGTAGAAAACTTTATCTTTTAAACAAAAAGGGAATCACTGTATTCCGACGTAAGACAGAAGAGATACGATGCGTCAAACATGAACTCAGGTCGTGTTTGCAGCAGTGTAAAATAATTTCAAGTACAAAAGAACAGCTGCCTGGGTCTAACTTCCAGATCCTCGACCACTAATCAAACGATGTTGGATTTTACTGAAATTTGACTGGCATAAACTAGGTAACTTCGACTCTTTTTTAAAAATAGAATCAACCCATTCCGACAAAAGACAGAAGAGATACGATGCGTCAAACATGAACTCAGATCGTGTTTGCAGCAGTGTAAAATAATTTCAAGTACAAAAGAACAGCTGCTTGGGTCTAACTTCCAGATCCTCGACCACTAATCAAACGATGTCGGATTTTGCTGAAATTTGACAGGCATAAACTAGGTAACTTCGACTCTTTTTTTAAAAATAGAATCAACCCATTCCGATAAAATATGAGTGAGATATGATATCGCGAACATGAAGTCTAACTACATAAACTATATAACTTTCATTGGTAATATATGTGGATGAGGCAGGGAATATGCACCCAGCCAAAATTTATATATTGTCTTTGAGAAATCAAAACTATGTATTACTGTTATATATACCAAAAGCCAACTTTGCTTACACAAAATCTATATAAAATATACAACTTACTTTGAAAACAAGACACCTACGGGAAAAATATTTTTACTCTAACTAACCATTGCAATGCTCACTTATGCATGGACCCATAGTATATATATATCATATTACAGAACCTACACTTAGTTTAAAACACAAAGATTTAAAACAGAACACTAATTTATTCAAACAACAAAGCAACTATGCTATTGGAATTTAAATTTATACTTAAACTTATATACTTACAAAAAGATATACTGTAAACAGCCAATATATTATATATACTTACCACACATATCAAACAAGATTTGCAGGCATAGCCTTCACGTGAAGGAGATGCACACGCGGAGGGTGGTTCGGTGTTGCGAGCCGGAGAGGCGTTGGCTTGCGCGTGGGGAGGAGTGCGGCACATGGGCGGTGGACGTTGAAAATGAGGAGGAAGTGGGTAGGTCGGTCGGTGCTGCTATCGGGTGATGAACATGTGGTTGTGTGAGGCCTTGAAGCAAGCTCGGGCTGCTCGCCAATTGTTGGTGAGGAAAGGAGGCAGGTCAGAGGGAATAACAGCTCACGGTGAGGCACTGCAAGGTGAGTCCGAGGAGAGTGAGAGGCCGGCGGTGGCCGATGTGGCGAGGTGGCTTGCCTGGGTGCCTACGAGAGAGAGAGGGTAGTGGGGAACGGTAAGGTGCAAGCATGCAGGCGAACGATTCTGTAATTTTTTTTTATAGAACAGAGGAAAATGGAAAAGGTGAAGAGAAAGAACAGTTTGAGTTTGCAACTTATGAAGATGTGGATTTGAAGAAACTCTCTAAAGCAATACTTATAGAATATAAGGTAGCAAATATTAAAAGGGGAAGGAGAGAGGTTTGCAAAATAAAACGCAGCACTGATATATATAAATGTAAATAATAGTTTTCTCCGCAATAGTTGTCAAAGAAAAGAAGTGAAAGGACAAGTCATAAATTTTATATTGAATAGAGAGCGTATTAAATGCAATGGCTACTGATTTGGACAGGTAGACAGATGAAAAGAAATGGAAACCAAATGGTTTTATAACGGGTACCGATATAAAATCGTTTTCCACAGAATCTGCTGCGTACCGGACTTCAAAACACAGAATTTAATATACCGTAGAGATCGGCACCACAAGACGATCAAAATGGTATACAGATATTAGGGGTACGATCATCCGAACAAAAGTCGATAATCGGTACCGAAAATGCTACAAATTTATCGAAAATAAGATAAACGAAGCAATAATGGTTTGAATTTTAAGAAACGAAAGATGACGTCTCACTCAGAAGATGATTTAGAATTTTCCTATGTAAAAATATTTTGGTTTTGAAAATATTTTATTTTCATCGCTTTTTAACTGATTAAATTGAAGTAAATTTATGCGCGAAATAAACTTTCATATTTTCGGACGAAAATTTATCAGTTGCTATGTTTAACTAGGCGTATTCCAAATATTAAATTTTTATTTCAAAATTTTATCGTTTAAAATTTCACAAAATTTCAACTAATTACGTTATTAAAACAGTTGAAATTTACGGGTCGTTACACAGTGTGTGCTTTGAGATTTCTTAAGTTGAATTAACAATAATTGTTTGTCAACAATGTTTAGGGATGAAGTTTAACTACAATCCATAAACTTGCATATAATTAAAATATTGAAAGGTAGACTGTTAATAAATTATATGGTGAACTCCGTGTGCATAGCACAGGTTCGCACTAGTTCTTAAAATAGAAGAAATAGCAATGATTTAAAGTCAGCTTCCATTTACATATTTTCTAATGCCACATCTGATATTATACTATTACTAGAAAATTAGTTTTGAGTTAAAATCCTTACATAATTGAATTTGTTTTGTAACTTTTACTTCTTTTACCCAGCTTAACCAGATCATTACTTGTTTTTTTAGTATTATGTTATTATATTTTTGCACATATACATACACACACACATATATATGTATTGGTCTTACACTTTTGCATAGTCTTTTTTGCATCTTTAGATTTTCTCATGGTGATCCGAGGATATATTTATTTATCATTTTTAGTGGGCTGTAGTGTTTTTATTTCTTTTTTATTATGGACCTTAGTTTATAGGATTGGATTTTTTTAATCTTTGTTATATATTATATGGATGTCGTTACCTGTCAGACATGTTGACGGTTTCATTTTCTGCTATAGAGTAAAATACATGAGTGATCTCCTTTTCTAATAGAGAATCATTGATTTTTATCAAAAATAAAAATTGTAAAGGGCATTTCGAACGATTCAAAAGGTTTAAATGAAGGTGTACTCATTACACACACATATCAATAAGTTAGGCACGTCCGTCGGACGTGCGCAATTTTTTTGAAGCAAATTCATTTTACTTCAAAACGATAGTCGTATGCATAATATTTAACATAATTAAATTTAAGAGATACTTTTTTATATGCACAGAAAATAGAGAGGACTTGTAAGTTGTTTTAACCGTCGAATTTTATTTTTTTTAATCAAGAGGTAGAAATTTGACTATTTAATGGATTGTCCAATCCGTGTTTCAATAGATTTCCTTATATATTTGTGTTTTTATACATGGAGATATATATGATTTTTTATCGATATATGAATTTCTGTACCTTATTAGTAGAATTAAAACAGGCATAATGCATAGAAATCAAGATACTATATAAACAACTGAGTATGAAACAAAATACAATAGAAATCAAGATACATAGAAGTCTCGAATACATAAGCAATGACGAGTTTGAACATAACAACTGGAATAATTGAGGTAACTGAAAGCTGAATAGATACTCCAAGAAATCTTCAAGCTTCAAAGGTGAGTCTCAAATGCTGTGACACTCAGTCTGACCCGAGCATAACGCAAAACACAAAACACTCGAGTCAGGATTAACATTTTTATACCAGTAAATTCAACTCAAGTGAAATGTCAACTGAAATACAAAATAACTTAAAGGATGTTTGGGATTTCCATCCTCTAAGGATCTGTTAAACTATCTACATACATAGTACAATACGCTACATAAATAATGTCTATAGTAAAGTAAATTATTAAAATAGCGTTAAGGCGTTACCCATATCCCCCTTAACATATTTTATATATTCTCGTAGTCTATACAATGCCGAAAGCTCCACCAAACTGGTGGTTTACCCAGAGGACACCCCATAGGTGTGGTACAAAACAAACTCGTAGAAGGCACGATAGGGCATGTGAACATGGCACACGAGGCAATGCCAGGGTAGATATACCATTTGCGGATCCGGACTGGTGGTAACGCATAACAGCTACTACCGCCCACCTTGAGACACACTCCCAAATCAAAAGGTACACCCAATCAAATCACAAAGTAATAGAATGGTATCGAAGAAATGTGTCTGATTGGAGAAATGACCTCACTTGGCCCGGCATGACTCCTATTTTAGTCACATCTAAGCTGACTCACAGGAGTCAGGGCTACGTAAATACCTCATACAGAATCGTCGCCAAACCATCCTACTTCATTCTGGAATCTCTTTCACGTACACAGTTGTTAAAGTGGTTTTCGGTATTAGCAGAGAGTATGACAATATCTGATCCCAGTCTCTTTAACAACCAATCGCTTATTTCACACCGTGGTCATTTATATTTTCAAACAATTCATAATTCATATCATCATATCACTTTAGAAATCGTATTCATTTTCGAAATCAAATCATTTTCGAAATCATATTCATTTCCAAAATTATAATCACAAAATAGTTTAAACCATCATATCAAAATATTCGCATTTAAATCCATTAGATGTAATCATAACAGTTCCAACTTAAGCAGTTTAAATATTGAAAATAGTTTATATATATTGAAAATAGTTTATATATATTGAAAGCAGTTTATATCAAAAATAGTTTGTAATTAGAATCATTTCTTCCAATTTCACAAATCAATTCAAATTCTCATTATACCGTTTTTACTTTATATCAATTTCAAATCCAGGTTTGAACTTCAAATTTAATCCACTCCCAATTCAATACGTTTCAATATTCAAACGATTTACAATGACTCAATTTGATAAATTTCATTTATATTTCAAATTTCAACTTTGATTTGAAAGTATTCACTTAGTCATTTTTAATAACATTTAAATAACCTCAAATTACAAATCTAAATCAAAATTAAATATTCAATTACAATTTTATTTAAATTTGAAATATCCATTAAATCGCCCTTATCAAAATCAAATTATTAATTTATAAAATTATATCTTTAAAATCTTAATATCAATAAGTTTCAAATCAACTCTTATTTAACTTAAATAACAAATCAATTCTTATTTAAATTAAATTTCAAATCAATTAAATTTATAAATTAATTTCAATTCATCTTTCCATCATTGATTTGTTAAAGTTATAAAATTTATTTTAAAATATTTAAAACATATTATATATAAATAAAAGTTAAATTAAATTCTTATTAAATTTTATTATATTAATAATTATTAAATTAAATCTATTTTAAATCTTAATTTATATATTTTAAAAATTAATAAAGTTATAAGTAAAATTTTATAATTTACATTTTAAACCTTAACTTATAATTTTAAAATTTCCTAAACATATAAATTTAAAAATCTAAATTTTTACACATATAAAATAAATATTTATATTATAATTTAAAATCAATATTTATCAAAACCCATATATTTCCTTTCAAATTTCGGAAATCATTTAAATTAGACCAACGGTGTCCGTATATAGTTTTCTAACCTATGGTCAAGTGATACGGATATTTATCATTTCAATTCGCAATTTAAAATTTAATATTTACGGATATATATATATATATATATATATATATATATATATATATATACCTTTCCACCCGCAATCCCAAAAAAATAAAAATCGCATGGGTTTATCATTTTAACCCATAACGATTTTCCCCTAATCTACAATATCATTCGGGTATGTATCATTTCAACCTAAAGGAAACTCTAAACTAACAGGGAACTTGCAGAGTGAGAACAAATATGATAATAAAATAACACATCAACAACAGGCAATATCATCGGTAACAAATTTAAATAGAATATATACAACAGGTTATGGTGTCATATATCATAGGTAAGCAATGGTAGATAGTGGCATATCATTTTTAACAATTAAATAACTTAACAATTTAAATTTAACAGCATATTTCAATCGTCATTTCAGGTGAATTAAATTTATTAAATATAAGGATGTTAATCGTGAGTGGTTGCTCACATTTCGAGGTTAGAGAAATTTGACAATAGGATAAGCTACAAATTGAATCACGAACTAGATAATTGACCAATCCAAACGAAAAATCTCAAAGCAAAGCAAGTTGAACAGGGATTCGACGATCAAAGCTGATAATTAGGAATCGATGGAAACAATCAAAATTAACTTGATATAAGTGGAAACAATATATATATATGTCCATTTTTTTCATAAAATCAATATTCAATTTAAAACATATAAAAATAAAATCTTATATATATATATATATATATATATTTATATATATATATATATATATTTATATATATATATAACTTAAAACCAATATCTAATTAAAACAGATATTAAGCCAAAATCATCATATTATATTTCAAATCGATATTTATTAAACACATATATAAAATCAAACTGTCTATATATCATTATTATTTTTTGAAAATCAATACTTACAAATCAATATTTAATAAATCTCGTAGTTTACATGTAAACATAATATCTATATATGTTTTTATAAAATCATTGCAAAAATCAATTTCAAAATCATAATTTTAAAGTAAATGAACATATTATATATACATAAAGTTTCAAAATATTAGCATTAATATACATATATTATACTATCCTTCATACATAAAGAGGAAGTGTGGCACTGTTGTGCTGGGCCTTGAAAGCAAGGTGGAGGTCTATGCTTGGCTACAGGCAGTTGGAGGGGAAGTTGCAGGGAGACGAGCGGATCTGGTTGTCTTCTGGTGGGAGGCGAATGTGGTACAGGGAACAACGGCGGCGGAGAGCAGAAAAGGCAGGCCGAGGCGAGTATAGGAGGGGGTGAAAGGTGGTTGATTTGGCAGATGGGCCGTGCGGCTATCTGTGTTTGAGTTTCGGCGAGGAGGAAGCTCGGTTGTTCAGCCTGTTGAGGCTATGGCGGGGTGTAGATTTGATGGAGGGGGACAGTCGAAGGAAGCAAGTGTGGCTGGTGGGATTCTAGGTGGATAAGGCTGCAGCTTCAAGGTAGAGGGAGTTAGGGAGGCTCGGCGGCTGTCACATGAAGTAGGGCCGGGACGATGGAAGGAAGGGAGGCGGGCTCGGTAGGGGGTTGGAAGTGAGAAATTGGCGAAGGGCAAGGCTGTCAGGGTGGGAATGGTATGGGTTTGGATGAGCATGGGAGAGGAACGAGCGGTTGAGCAAGGGGTGGGAAAGTGGGGCGGCAGTGGCGAGCTAGTTTGGTTTTGCGTGGGTTGAAGCCGGAAAGCAGCTGCTGTGAGAGGGTGGGAGAAAGGTGGGCGAGTGGCGAGAATAAAAGCAGGCATGGATCAAAATAAATTTGTACTGGCCTTGGAGTTAACCCAGCCCTTTGTAGGGCATGCTCCTTGTAAGTAATCAAAATTTTTGGAATTAACTTATTTCAGTTGTAGTATTTGAGAACTTTTTATTAATAGTTTGTAAAAATAGCTAATAAATAGAAATTGTGTGTAACAAACTATTTGCACTCCGGTTTCTGCTACAGGTCACCGCATTCATTTTTTTCTTTTTTTTAACTACGGTCGTTGGACGCTAGCATAAACTGGGGTGCTGATAGCGCACTAGAAATTTGAGAGGCAACTATTTGTTATTTATGACCTATGAAGCAATTTTATAAGTAATTTTAACAAACACTTGTATTTGTAAGTCAAATTACATATAAACATTTCTAGTTAAAAATAATATTTATTACATATAAACACTTGTACTTGAAAGTCAAATTACATATAAACTTATTAAATTATTTTATCTTTACGTGCAAAGCATTTATTATTTGTACTCTAAACATAATAATCCTTTGCATACGTTTTTAAAAATAATTTTGCTTTCCACATGTGAAATGTGAATGACTTGTAATTTAGTCTATTATATTATGTCAACCATGCGATGCTTCTAAAATTTGTTTATTTTATACCGCACTAAAAACATAACCATTTGTATAAATTGTACACCTTACACGTGCAAAGCTCATGTAATTTGTATTAAATTTTCCTACCATGTGCGAAGAGTTTCCATTTGTACATTTTTTTATTTCTCATGAGCGAAACATGACACCATTTGTACAAATCATTTTCCTTTCTATATTTGGAAGACATAATATTTGTAGAAAAACAATCTGCTGTGTCCGTGTTGTAATGCTTCGTCAGTAGAATTAAAACACCACAACTGTGATATAACATAGATAATTTTTCCACATTATCGAAATATGAAAGATTAGAGCATCTCTAACCGTCTCTTGTTCAAGCTTTATATTCAACACAAAAAGGAACCATCACCCAACAAAAAGAATTAAATGTAATATTTAGTGTAATATTCAAGGAGCAATTCAGAATCTTGAATTGGTACAAATGTTTATTTAAAAAGCGTACTAAGTCAAATGCCTATTAAGTAGACGTCTAATTTTTGATTGTCTATATATCTCATATTTAATAGGCGTCTAATTCTTAGACGCATATTAAATAGGCATTTGAGAACTGGACTTCTGTTTACTAGCCGTTTGGCTTCAGGCGCTTACTAAATAAGCGTTTGGACCAATTCAAGGTTTTGAATTGGCCTATCAATATTACATTTAATTGGCGCTTGAGAGTTATGCACATATTAAAGTGCAGGTCTTAATATTCAATATTCAGGTGTTGAACGTTAAGCCTTGAATTTGTTAAAGTTGCTCTTCGAAAGTGTGCATATTTAGTTATTTTCGAATTGATAATTAAGTACGACTGTTAAGGTAATGATTACCGTTTTCATTTCACAAATACCATTGCTATTTCATTATACTACAATGCTGCTTCATTATACAATTTATAGCCTTATTTAACAAATAAGAAAGAAGGAAGTGTATTTAGCATTATTCCATTTGATTATTGAACTAAATTTAATAATTTACTTGATTCCAAATGCATGTAACAAAGCATATTACATGAATAAACATGTGTAATAAATTGACCGGTAAAATTAACATTAGCGGTTTTGTAGAAATGTTATCCGATGATTTAACGTAAAAAATAGTTAATTTACGATTACCATACTGATATACTGATTTCACTTAAAAATGGTAACCGACAGACTGATGATACAGTAATGTGCAATTTACCGTTATCATAACCGCCATAGCCGCCATGATTAAGCGCTTTTGAAATTTCTCTTTTAGAAAGGGCCTTTAATGTTACTCAACCCAGCAACATGAAAATTACAATAGTACTTCGAATGAAACCCAAAAATCAGCAGGAAAATCGCATCCAACAGCCAGTAGAAATTCCAGCTACCAACATAACCTAACCATCCATTTAAACGCAACCATTCACTGCTCAAAACCCCGGGCGCCGTCATGACCACTCGGCTTAAGAAGAGCCGAAATAAGCGCGGCCACGTCAGCGTCAGACATGGACGTATCGGAAAGCTTCGAAAGCCCGGAGGTCGCGGCAACGCCAGAGGCATGCACCACCACCGGATTCTCTTCGTGGTGCGGTAAAGTCGGAATGTGCTATTTCCACAAGCTCAAGAACAAATTCTACTGCCCCGCCATAAATACAGATAAGCTCTGGTCCCTCTTATCCGAATCGGTAGGGGAGAAAATGTCGTGATTAAGACGAAGCTAGTCAGTAAGAATGCTGAAAAGAAGATCAAAGAGAAAGGAGGTGCTGCTGTGCTTACCGCTTGATTTGTTAGGTATTTATCTGAATCTTTTAAAACTATTTTTTGTTCTTGATCGAAATTTTGAGCGGATTACGATTTGATCTTTTCGGATTTAGAGTGGGACGTGATATGTTTTGAGACGTATTGTTCAGATATTTGATTTATATTTCCCTACTGTAGTGATTGTTTTGACCTGATTAATTTGTTATATCCTGAATTAGGTTAAGGTTTATACTGTTTTGCATGTAAGTTTAGGCGAGTTTGACTGAATTATCTTTAAAAAGTTTGTTTGTCCTGACATATGTTGGACTCATTTCATAATTCTGATATATGAAGATGATAGGTTGAAATTTAATTTTAAATTTCTCGCTGTAGAAAGTTTGTATGCTGAAGAGAGAATTTTTTAGGTTTTCAGCATAGTGTTTTAGTATTGATAGAATGGAGAATGCTGTAGTGATTGAAATGAATATAACAGAAATTTCGAGAACTTATGAAGGAGGTGAGGAAATTAAGGGCATTTGTATTTTTGAGCAAATCAAAACTCTTAACTGATAAATAGCCGTGATATGTTTATGTCTAACAATCATTTAGATTATGGATTCCTCTTAATTTGCTCGGTTCCTTCTTGAATTCTCAATTTTCTATCCATTCAATTCTGTCTTTTGCAACATTGTCTACTAATATTTAACCACTTTTAAGCCGTGCTTTGCACACATTGCTATTGGCTACTGGTTACTCTGTGTTTCCAGGCGATATTTTAGTAAACGTACACTGAAATCTTTACTAGTGCCGGAGTTTAATGAGGACTTATGCAACCATTAGAGAATGAGAAGTTAAATGTAAACATATATCATGGTAGTTAAACTAATTTGAATCGTTAGTACTTGGCGACCCTTGGCAAAAAATGTATACTTGAAAATTATATGAACAGATATTTAGGAAATGGGGATATTTAGGAAATCCCATGTACAGATTGGCATAATATCTAGCAGATTATGCTACCACAGCAAGAGCCCCTCTGGTTTCTAGCACGTGTATAAATTTGTATAAATTGGAAACTTCAAATGATCAAAGCGTACTTATTGCAAGACGTAACAATGAAACTCCCC
The DNA here is from genome assembly GCA_030737815.1 of Allium fistulosum. Lineage (NCBI taxonomy): Eukaryota > Viridiplantae > Streptophyta > Magnoliopsida > Asparagales > Amaryllidaceae > Allium > Allium fistulosum. Next base: position 660,204,392 of record CM060902.1, read on the forward strand.
AGGATATCTTTGACTATACCAATATTTGTTCTAACGAGCGTTATAATAATATGCAGTATTCACATATCCTGTACAAATCAGACACAGAAGTTCAAACTATGCTCTTTATACTGAAAAATAAAATTCTAAAAAGCCGTTGTCAATTCTAAGAACTTATGAAGGAGGTGAGGAAATTAAGGGCATTTGTATTTTTTAGCAAATCAAAACTCTTAAATGATAAATAGCCGTGATATGTTTATGTCTAACAATCATTTAGATTATGGATTCCTCTTAATTTGCTCGGTTCCTTCTTGAATTCTCAATTTTCTATCCATTCAATTCTGTCTTTTGCAACATTGTCTACTAATATTTAACCACTTTTAAGCCGTGCTTTGCACACATTGCTATTGGCTACTGGTTACTCTGTGTTTCCAGGCGATATTTTAGTAAACGTACACTGAAATCTTTACTAGTGCCGGAGTTTAATGAGGACTTATGCAACCATTAGAGAATGAGAAGTTAAATGTAAACATATATCATGGTAGTTAAACTAATTTGAATCGTTAGTACTTGGCGACCCTTGGCAAAAAATGTATACTTGAAAATTATATGAACAGATATTTAGGAAATGGGGATATTTAGGAAATCCCATGTACAGATTGGCATAATATCTAGCAGATTATGCTACCACAGCAAGAGCCCCTCTGGTTTCTAGCACGTGTATAAATTTGTATAAATTGGAAACTTCAAATGATCAAAGCGTACTTATTGCAAGACGTAACAATGAAACTCCCCAGGATATCTTTGACTATACCAATATTTGTTCTAACGAGCGTTATAATAATATGCAGTATTCACATATCCTGTACAAATCAGACACAGAAGTTCAAACTATGCTCTTTATACTGAAAAATAAAATTCTAAAAAGCCGTTGTCAATTCTAAGAACTTATGAAGGAGGTGAGGAAATTAAGGGCATTTGTATTTTTTAGCAAATCAAAACTCTTAAATGATAAATAGCCGTGATATGTTTATGTCTAACAATCATTTAGATTATGGATTCCTCTTAATTTGCTCGGTTCCTTCTTGAATTCTCAATTTTCTATCCATTCAATTCTGTCTTTTGCAACATTGTCTACTAATATTTAACCACTTTTAAGCCGTGCTTTGCACACATTGCTATTGGCTACTGGTTACTCTGTGTTTCCAGGCGATATTTTAGTAAACGTACACTGAAATCTTTACTAGTGCTGGAGTTTAATGAGGACTTATGCAACCATTAGAGAATGAGAAGTTAAATGTAAACATATATCATGGCAGTTAAACTAATTTGAATCGTTAGTACTTGGCGACCCTGGGCAAAAAATGTATACTTGAAAATTATATGAACAGATATTTAGGAAATGAGGATATTTAGGAAATCCCATGTACAAATTGGCATAATATCTAGCAGATTATGCTACCACAGCAAGAGCCCCTCTGGTTTCTAGCACGTGTATAAATTTGTATAAATTGGAAACTTCAAACGATCAAAGCGTACTTATTGCAAGACGTAACAATGAAACTCCCCAGGATATCTTTGACTATACCAATATTTGTTCTAACGAGCGTTATAATAATATGCAGTATTCACATATCCTATACAAATCAGACACAGAAGTTCAAACTATGCTCTTTATACTGAAAAATAAAATGCTAAAAAGCCGTTGTCAATTCTAAGAAGTACAAAATTAGAATTTTTATATATTTTCTAAATATTTTAGTAGTCAATCAAATTTAAATTTTTAATTGGATTTAATGGGAAACTCATTTATTAAATGGATTTGGTCAAGTTGACCTGTGTGTTAATTGGGTCGAAAAGAATGTGTCATAAATGAGTTATCAATTCTTTTTTACTCAATTGATGGCTCATTCTTTTTTGTCAATTTAATACATGTGTTAATTTGACTCTGTTCTTGTAATCACTGGGTTCTCCATTTGAGCTATTTAAAAATTTAAATTAGATTTGACTACTACTAAATTTAGATTTAAATTTAGAAAATTGTTTAAACAAAAATTCTAGATCACATCGTCCACTTCTTTCATCTCAACTTCATTTTTTTGTACCTAGGCGGTCTCAACGTTGAATCATGTGCATAATTTTAGATTTACCTTAATGACTTCAATTCGGCATCCATCTCAACATTCTCATTGAATTCGAATTTATTTTAGTTTTTTATTTTTATTTTGGAATACATTCGTTGTTAAATTTAATTTTAGAGTCGTTCTATTTTATTGACTTTTATTTTGTTGCTTTTTCACTGTTATATTTTGTTGATTTGTTCATGGTTGATTTGGGTTCAAACAATTGCAAAATTATTTCCAGATTTGCTGTAATATGTAATGTTATATTTATCTGTCATTTTGCATTATTAATTCATTATGGTGGATTTCAAAATTAAAATGATATGGTTATCTGTCATTCTTCATTAGTTATTCATTTCGATCGATTTCAAGAATAAAATGCTATGTTTACCTATCATTCTGCATTTCTAATTTGTTTTTATATATTAGTTTTTATGTTTTACTAATTTTTTCTTTTTGCAATAATGATGGCGATGAATTTGAGCCATATAGCTTGCTAGTTCTTTTTGAACATAATAAGAATTGTTATTTTACACATCTTACTATGGTATCTTCTTTGTTTGGTGTTAAGAATGAAATTTGTGAATTTTTATCATATGAAATTTGTGAATTTTTGTCATTTCTTAGACTTTTTATATTGAGATATCTTATGTTCTTGAAAATAAAGTTACTATTATTAACATTCATTCTAATTTGTTTAGTATTGTGTACTTTCTATTGTTAAGGGAAGTCGGTGTTTTAAGCTTAACATTAACTCAAATGTTTGTGTATTGGAATTTGATATTGGTGACTGTATTATAGGCACTTCTAGTGTTCAAAGTACTTTTGTTAGTAGTAGTACTGCTGCAAACAGTGATTGACATGTTGATTCCTACTGTTATTTGGAAGCTATATTGAAGAAAAGTTCTAAAAAAGTTCTTACAGATTTTCTTTGTTTTGTTTTAATGGAGCCGAGGATTTTAGGAAGTTTTTAATGACTTATCAGTTTAAGAATAATATGATTTGGCTTTTTTAGAAATTCTTTCAGAACAATTTCAGTTATTTGTTCTTGATTTAAGAATGGTTGTAAGTTTTATGTTAGTGCTTTTTCGGATGATGGGCAACTTTCTTGTTTTTTTATGGATACCAACAATTTCGATCATTCATGCAGTGCTGGTCTTAGGAATGTTAATAAAGTTCATATTTCAAGTAGATTTATGAAATCATTCATTATTGATCAAATTCGTGATGCTCAAATGAAGAAACCAAAAGATATTATAAAAATTTTAGAAGTATAACTTTAGGTTGTAATATTATTATGCCTATAGTGGAAAGCAGTTGGCGTTGAAAGTAATATATGAAGATAATACTATGTAATACAATGATTTAAATTGGTATTTAGAGGTTTTGCAAAAATATAATTCTTGTAGTTATGTAGCTGTGGACATTAATTCTTCAAGCAATCAATTTGAAAGGGTTTATCTCTTTACTTGGATTAAGTATTGTCGGCCATGGATTTTTTTTGATGCAACTGCTTTGAAGGGAATGGCCGGTGTTTTGTTAGCTACTACTGCTAAAACGATAATCAATGCATAAGTATCATTTTCCTCGTATTATGTAATGATATTTGTAACTAAAAATTTTGTGTTTGTTGTGTAATTCAGTTTGACAGTGGTTAGTATATATTGTTTTTGATCTTGATTGTTGTATTGGTTGGTTTCGGGCGTTCATCTATTTTTATAGGATAATGCTAGTTATATATAGTATTGTTAATTCCTATTAGTAGAGTTTATTAAAACAATGTAATGTTTATCTATCGTTATGAATTACTAATGCATGCTAGTGGACTTTAAAATACAATTTATATGTTTATATACGTTTTGCATTATTATGCTAATGGACTTTATAAGTACAAATGCTATGTTTATTTATTAGTAATACATGTTAGTGAACTTTATAATACCAATGTTATGTTTATCTATCATTTTGAATTATCAATTCATGTTTGTGGACTTTATAAAATATAAATGTTGTGTTTATCCATTATTCTGCATCCCTAGTGCATGCTAGCGAACTTTATAATTATAATTTTTATACATAACAGTGAAGATTAAAATGATTTATTTATGTTTGTATCATTTAAAGTGGTTAGCAGAAAACATCATTATGAACAGTGAACATTTTTTTGTAATAGTTTGATAGTTTTTCTATAGTTGATTGTAGTTGATTGCTAATTGAAGTTAGCATCTCTTAACAATGGTAAATAATAATATTGACTAGCTTTGAATAGTTAAAAAAAATCATATTTATTACTACTAGTTTTGTTATTAATTCTTTATTTTGTAGAATTATTTCCACGTGCAAAGGGAACCGTTTCACATGAATATAAAGCTAATTGGTCTTAAATTTTGTTTTATTTAAAAGAAATACTTCATGGCGATCATTCATTAGTTTTTATGCTGGATCGTTCATGGGGTCTAGTCATAGATGTTCTAAAAATATTTCTTTCTTCTTGTCATATAAATTATTTACTTCATGTAGAGTAAAATATTGGTACTATTGTGAATGTGGGTAAAGGTGATTCGTCGATTGTTGAGTTGTTTAGACTTTGTGCTAGAGCTTCTATTTGTACGATTTTGATCGATATATTTTTAATTACGGAGATTCTTTATCCTATTATGAAGGAACATTTATCAAAATTATTTAACGATGGCTTCTGTAGGGATGTTTATGATATAGTTAGAGATATGTCCTAAGGAAACACCACAATTTATTGTAAATTATTAACTTCGGAAAGAAATCTCGTTCGAAATAAAAGATGTTTTTCTTTTTATTATATACTTGCTATAATGTATTATATTAATTAATTATTTAATTTAAGTATATTTATCCATGAATGATGTTTTTATATAATAGTAATTACAATGTGTTGTAATCACGAGCAATTTATCATAATATAACAAATACATCGTCTTAAATATTAGTCAAAATGTATCGAGACTAGATATCGATACATCCGTTGAAACTAGAGTAAACAATGTATTACTCATGGTTGTTAGGAGACCAAGAGCTAACGTGGTGATAATTATTGGATAACTATGGAAAGACTCATTCGATAGTCTTCTGTTGGTTAATATAACTATGGTCAAAAAGAAAATATTGATCTGATAATATTACACAATTCTCTCGACTTGAGAATACTGTTGAGCATCAATGTAGAAACTCCACTTTGATTATAGTAAATCATAGCACGACGTCCATCAAACTTTGGAAGCCATTGTAGTTTCGTAAAGCTTTGGGAAGATTTTTAAAACAGTGAGAATGAATGATGAAAATGGAGAGAAAATGAGAAATCTGTATATATACAAATGGACAAAATTAAATTACCAAAATGACCTTTGGACCATGCCCTTTACAAATTGAATGCCACATCATCCACCTTGTCTCCTTCCCTTGCTCATGTGTACCCCTTGCCCTCCCTCTCATTTCTTTGTTCCAACATGTTTTAAATACTAGTGTACTTTTTTAAAGAGATGACATTTTATGTCACTTATTTTGCATTTTAAATTTTGTTTCATATTTATATAAAAAGTCATATTGTATCCTATTTTAAAATCCTAACTTATTAATGAATGTGTGTATACGTTAATTCAAATTCGCACAACATTTTCCAATAACTTCTAGACATCGAAAAGTCAAAAATTCGAAAAACGATTTCCGGACACATTTTCTATTTTGTTTTGAACTAATTATTTTTGTAAATAATTTTGAAAACCATTACACCATCACTAGATATTTTTTAAAAGAAGTTTATTTAAGTTATAAAATCCATAAATTAATCATTAAAATATATTTAAATACCCACATACTAAGTGATTAAATTCTGGGTCGTTACAATTACATATACATAGGTCGTTCAATTGCTAAACAAATCACCACGCAGCTAAATATTGCTTGTTTAGTTAAATGAATTAATCAATTAAGCATATACCCAATTTATGGCTAGTGAAGTGAGTAAGGATAATTGTCATTATAGCGACAAATTAAACAGTTTACTATTTAAATACTAAAGCGCTAAAACGATAATTCTTGTGTCGTTCCACGTTATGGCCTTAACACAACAAGCTTATGTCATTTCAAGTTAACATTTTCCATTTTCCCCTTAAAATGCATTAGTACGATGTTATATGGACAACTATTAATAGCCATATTATGCATTAATATGCCATTTTAATATCCTTGAGTTATTCAAGTAGTAAGTTTTTAAATAATTTTTAGTGTGAGATAGCATCTGTGATATCTTGATGTATATGTTGTTTGACCTTTAAAAAAATTGTTCTTTCAATTGATGTATTAATTAGCGCATAAGAGGATGTTTATTTGTTTTATTTGATTCGAGTGATTTTTCCCACAACGCTAAATTTACAAAAATATACTTGCATATATACTAGTATTTGTTTAATGTTAGCACAATTGGTTCATGTAAAGAAAGCCTTAGGCAAAAAGAAACCCTACGTATTTTCCTAGGGCCTTCATCGCAAGAGTTAATCTTTTTGCCTAGGGCACCCTTGGCATGATCCAATTCTTCTAACCTTAAACAAATATCTATACTATAATTATAAAACCGAGTAGGAAATAATGAGCTCTTAAGCACTCTCCAATTTATCTAATAATATCATGCCATGGATATCTGTAAGTTGAAAAGACACTTTTATGTCCACATATTTCCCCAGGGAAGAAATCTACAAACCTAAAGTAATAACCTCCTAATAAAAGTGTTTTTTCGACTTACAAATACATGTGGAATGATATTATTAAAGAAATTGGATGAGGCTTAACATCTCTCTATTTCCTACTAGATTTTAATATTATAGAATAGATATCTTTTTAAGGTTAGCATAATTGGATTAGGCCAAGGGTGCCCTAGGAAAAAAGATTGGATCATGCTAAGAAAGTCCAAGGCAAATGCCCAGGGTCTCTTTTTATCTAAGGCCTTCTTGGCCTGATCCAGTTGTGCTAACTTTAAACAAATATTAGTGTATATGCAAGTATATTTTTGTAAATTTAGTGATATGGGACAAATCACTTGAATCAAATAAAAGAAATAAACATTCTTTTATGCACTAATTAATATATCAATTGAAAGAAGGATTTTTGTTAAAGGTCAAACAACATATACACACTAAAAAAATTATTAAAAAAACTTACTACTTTAATAACTCAAGGATATTAAAATGACATATTAATACATAATTTGGCTATTAATAGGTATTCATATAACACCGTACTAATGCATTTTTAGGGGAAAAAATGGAAGGTGTTAACTTGAAGTGACATAGGTTATGTTGTGTTAAGGCCACAAGCTTAGAACGACATAACAATTGTCATTTTAGCACTTTAGTATTTAAATAGTAAACTGTTTAATTTTTCATTATAATAACAATTCTCTTTACTCACATCAGCAGCAACAAAATTGGGTATATACTTAATTGGTTAATCCATTTACCAAAACAAGCAACATTTAAGTGCTTGGTGATTTGTTTAGCAATTAAACAAGCTATGTATATGTAATTGTTACGACCTTGAATTTAATCACTTAATATATGAATATTTAAATATATTTTAATAATTAATTTATGGATTTTATAACTCAAATAAACACTTTTTAAATAGTATTAAGTGATGGTGTAATGGATTTCAAAATTTGTTTACAAAAATAATTAGTTCAAAACATAGAAAATGTGCGGGAAATCGTTTTTTGAATTTTTGACTTTCCAATGTCTAAAAGTTATCGAAAATGCTGTGCACATTTGAACATATACACACATTTATTAATAAGTTAGGATTTTGATATATATATATATAGACATATGTTTTCTTAAGAAATATAATAGGTTATGATATGACTTTTTATGTAAATATGAAATAAAATTTAAAATTCAAAATAAGTGACATAAAATGTCATCTCTTTTAAAAAGATGTACACTGTATAATTCAATTATTAAATATAAAGGCATTACTGATGATGTCATATATACATTTAATTTATAGAAATACAATAAATTATTTTATTTCATTTTTTTGTTCAATTATAAAACTAAGTGTATGTATCCAGCTCTGTGCGCTACATTTTGCGATTACAAATCTGTTTATCGATAAAACGGCTTCCGGCCATTTTATCGGTATTTCTTTCCGGAAGAAATATTTTTGTGAATATTGGTCAAAAAAAATTCATTATTATTATTTATCACTTAAAACTTGATTTCTTATGAAAAATAATCTATATTTGAATATTTAAAATAATATTTAAAGGGTTAAATCATTTTGAAAAAGTTTTCAAGGAAAAAGATGAAGGGTAGTTCACCCTAATAAAATAATTCGGACGATTAGTCCAGTTTGAGGACAATTAGTCTAATTTGCGGCCAATCAGCTCAGTTTTCGAACAGGTAGTCGATTTATTACTTATGGATAGATAGTCCATTAGTTATCAAATTTTAGCATAACAGACATTGCTATTTTGACATAATCAATTCGATTAAGTTTTAGCATAACGGACATTGCTATTTTGATATAATCGGTTCAATTACGTTTTAGCATAACAGATATTGATATTTTGATATAATCGGTTTGATTAAGTTTTATCATAATAGATATTTCTATTTTGATATAAGCGGATTTAACCTGTACGTTATAGGAAAAAAGTTTGCAAAATATATGTTTTGAAAAAGGATATTAGGGAGGGGAAAACCCATTCCGCTAAGAAGGGTGGTCTCACTTAAATATTAGTAAACTGAGATGTAACAGTATTATTCACACAAGGCTTTATGTCTGAAACGAAGTTTCTGTTTCCCTTGAACTCTCAGGTGCTCAAAATTGATTGAGTAGGCTGAGGTTAAGGTTTTATAGGTTTTAGTAGGTTTGGCAAATAAAGCATCCGGAGACAAGCGGGTGGCTGACGTATAACGAATTAGAAATTGTAGTTTATTTTTATTCCGTTGTGTATTAAGTCAGTCAGACTATATATTATGACTTAGGTCATCCAAGGGGGCATCTTCATATGTCGCTCTTGGCATAATTATGTAATAACTATTTATCTGAATCTGGGAAAGCGATGGGATTATGTAAAAATTTGAATACAAAACATGTTTTGAAGGTGAATCAGAGAAGTTGTTTTTAAATTCTGTGATTTTTCTCATATTCATGTGATGCTGATATTTAATACCATTAACCACGCCCGTATTTAGTCATTGAAAGTTAATACTATGGATGATTGCAGCATCCGTAGCGCTTAGCTTTAGGCCTCCAGATAGGGGTTGTCACACATTTTGTCTGACCCGAGTTATTTATTTTTCTTAAATTCTCGGGTACTCAATTGTATTTGGATAGTCTGAGAATAGCAGGTTTTCTTTAGAGCTGGTGATCGAGCAGGCGGCTCCTTAGTTATCTAGTTATTTATTTCCGCTGTATGATTAAATAGGTGTATTTTGTATCTTAAAAATGAAAAGTCAGAATGTATAGCTATCAATTTGTTAGATATAGAATTTTATTTATAACTCTGATAACTCCTTATAAGGAGTAACCTTTTGTACTATACCATTTTATATTATATGTAACCATTCTGATGTGAGGTTTATCAATTTTGTCTTGTTAGTTCATTATTTTACCCCAAGACAACTTATCTTTCGGATGCTTGGGCAACAACATACGAATACTTATGATGTGTTAAGTGTCATTCCTGATGTTGTTGGTTGTAAACAGCATGATAGAGGGATCTCGCAATATGAACTATGTGACGAAGCTTTTTCTCTCACCCATACATGTCCCTTTACAGGTTAGTTGGTAGAAGGCCTACAGTCGAGAGGCTGGCCGAAAAATCTGGAACGAGGTTACCATTTGTGGTCACCTCCAAGAAGGGAGAACATCTCAGATGGTATCAGAGCTTAGGTTTAGTGAACTCCTAAGCCCTGGTGGGTAAACTCTCTAAGGATAGGATTAGTAATATCCTATGAGTCTGAAAGTGTAAATATATATTGAGTGTGTATTTATTAGTGTTATAAAAAAATTGTTTTATATTGTGTTGTTTGATCCATTGAGTGGTATATGAATTCTGGTCGATGCGTCTGATCAGCGTTGTCGATAGGCATTCCTAAACACTTGAACAAATCTACCAATGTAGTATTGTTTTAAAATGGTAAATGAAATAATTTTACCTCGGAATGTATTTCATATATATAAGAATGATTTTCAAAATTAGTATAATTGTATAGTTGAGTTGATTATTTAAAAATGATAATATTTTATGGAGGCTTATCTTACTCACATAATCAGTACAATTAAAGTTTTTTTATCTTTCTTTTTTCAACTATCTGTTCTTATGTTTTTTTGTTTCATTGTTTAAACTTCTACTACAATTGTCTCCAATTTTATTTGAACTTCCCTATTTTTTCCATGATCTTAATGTATAACACGCTATGTCTATTTAATATTTCTGTATCTTATATCATTTCTCTCCATTTTGATAATGACAAAGGGGTAGGAACATATACATATGGGGAGACAAATATGAATTTATGCATATACATAAGGGGAGACTAATTAATAATACTTTCATTTTTGATTGTATAGTTGTCATCATCAAAAATGGAGAGATTATTAGAACCTCTAGTTTATGTTTCAATGATAACAACTACAGAATTATATATATATACACACGCGCGCGCTTTATTAAGATTACAGGTATATGCTACAAGAAGATACCATGCTCGAAGATATTGAGACTAAAAAAATGAAGATTCATCGACATACTATTGTTAGTAAGGTTATTCCAATGTAAAAGAGTCTTAGATAAATTATTGTTAAGGTCTCCTTGAGTATATATGCATACACAATCATACTCTATTTCATATGCATCAAAATTAAGTTATAAAATTGTTTTTATTACCCACAGACGTCTGAAATAAAACCACAGACGTCTGTGGCAATCCTCGGGTTAAAATTTTCTGAAGTCACAAAGGTCTGAGGTTTTACCACAGACGTCTGTCATATGTAAAAACTGTCAATTTTGAAAAGACAGTTTTGTTTAAAACAAAAGGATGTCACCCTTCATCGAATGGTTGCAGCCATTAAAATGAATAAACCTTCTCATATGGTAACAACTCTTCATCTGCACCCTTTTGACTCTATAAATACTACATTGATTGAGATGTAAAAATTAACTAAATTGAATTAATTTATTCTTTCCTCTCTTAATTTCTAAACACTTTCTTGCGTATACATTGTTCACATACTCTCAATCTATTATAACCAAAATATAATTTTGGTTAAACCACTTCCTACAACTCAAAGCATTCATATTCACATACTTAAAGGAGATCTTAGAAAGATTTGTACTATAAGTCAAAAACTATGTTATTTGGAACACATGATTGTCAGAGATATACTTTTGTGTTAGCTTATTCATTTGAGTGAAGTGATGGTAATTTGGTTTAAGGAAATACCGAGGGGCGCTTTGGGACTGGACATAGGACGAGAGGTCCAACCCATTATAAAAACTCTAGTTTGCATGCTTTTTATACTTTACTATTTATTGTCTACTATAGCATTCTCACACACTTGCATTTTATACACAAGTTAGATAATATACGATCTGCAAGATTTTCAGAATCTACGACCTGCATTCATTTTAACTCTAGTAACAAATCATATATAGATCTACACCAGCATATTCTCAGTGAGGGAGCCTCTCCAATAGCTCCTATTTTGCAATGATTCTTCTACTTACCACCATGTGTAGCGACAAAATAGCCTTCAATTTCTTCTTTCGTTCTTCAAGTGCTTGTTTTTGTTCGTTGCAAACTTCTTCCCCCGACCTAGGCTGATTTACTTCAACATTTAATTGAGCAACGGATACAAATCCATTATGTAATGATTGTGGTGATAATTGGGTTCGGGTTCAAATTCAACACCACCAACGTTTACATTCAAACCAATCTCCAAGTGGCCACAATATTTCATTAAAATTTCATCGTTAATTTCTCATTGATCCATTGCAACTATAGGTAAATAAGAATTTTTATGTAGAAATGTAAAAAATTTCAAAATCAAGTATATGTGTTGACTATTAGCTATAAATGTGCCGCAAATCTTCAAAAATTACTCAATTTGGATAAGAAACAATGAATTGTAATAGGAAATTGTAGATTTGGTTTTGTGTTTTTTTATTTAGAATTTCGTAAAATGAAGAATGAGACGAGAGAGAGGAGGGGTCTGTGTAACACAGTTGTTATTTTAGTGAGGGATGAATGTTTTCAAGTTCCTATTAGAAACCTAGGTACATTGGGGCGCCTTGTCAATAGTCGCCAGTGGGCAACTTGTAAAAAGTCGCCCCTTGGCGACTTTTGAGAAGTCGCCCCATCGTATCTTGGTTTCAAACAGAAACCTAGAAACTTTTGTCCATCACTACATCCTACACAACCTATACAACAAACACAATACGATACGTCAAAAAATAAACCATCTGACACATGCAAACCTTCAATACGAATTTATAAGGATTTGTACATAACGGTTGCTTTGAGATTACTTAAGTAGAATTAACAATAATTGTTTGTCAAAAACATTTAGGGATGAGGGTAAATTATAATACATAAACTTGCATATAACTAAAATAATGAAAGTTAGACTGTTAAATAATTTATATGGTGAACTCCGTGTGCGTAGCACGGGTTCGTACTCATGTAAATATAAATTCACACACTATCATTTCACTCGCTACCGCTTTGAATGAAAAAAAGGCATTTCCTTCGCTGCCGTTTTCAATGAAATAAAAAAGCATTCCCCATTCGGCACTTTCATTTTTCATGTCAGGTTTAGAATACTACTTTTGGATGTTGCTTTCGCTTGACGTAAAGCGCATTCTAGGACTTGCCGGGAATATGAGAATGAAATTTGCCGCCTGTAACGACCCAGAAATTTTTGACATTTGAAATAGAAAATTTAATTGAATGTAAATATTTAAATGTTGATTTAACTTGAATTTCAAATGTAAATATGAAATTGGCAATTTAATTAGTAAATTTAATTATTGAAACTGGGTAAAAAAAAATTGAATCTTCAGTTTTAAGCCGATTAAAAATAATATGAAGTCTGGGAAAATTCATATTAATAATACAGAAGATAATGGAAGCTTCAGAATTGAAATTGAAACTGTTTTGTTCAGTTTTGAAATTTTATCGTTTAATCGATATTTAAAAATAGCGTTCCGGGGTACAGTCTCGGAATTCGACGAAACCAGTTCCATTGGATCCGTAATATTGTATTATTATCGATTTCAATTTTCGTAATGTTTGGAGTGATCGTTTGGTCGTACGATAAGCAAACGCGTTGAAATTAAATCGAAAATATAATATTTTAATTGGGTCCAAAAAGCTATCTTCTCCATACGATCGAATTTGGACTCGAAACCTTTTCCATTGCGTTCGGAATAGGCGTATAACATTACGAACGCCTAGCGGCATGCCTCGGTAGGAAGTCAAAATTTTTAGTTGACTTTATCGGAATGATTTGAATTTGAATTTAAATTAAATACATATTAGTCAACTCCAGCTGCCTTTCCTTCAAATCACTATCTCCACTCGTACACGCCAACTTCTTTTCAGGTCGCGTCTTCTTCTTTTTAAAAGAAAATGTCGTGGCCGAGCTTTTCAAAGTTCATAAGAAAAAAATAATAAAATTGAATTCATTTTATCTCTGCCCTCATTCGTTCTTAGCAGCTAAACAAAAAAAAAGAAATCATGTCTTCAAGAAAAATAAGGGGGCAACGAAAAATTAAAAAACCCAGCCTTTTGTTTTATCTTCAAAATCGAATCGGTCGAGTTTCTCTTCTAAACGGAAAATCGAGTTCATCAATGGCGACTCAATCGCGAATAGATCGAACGAAAATATCGAGATCGACTCGAAGCTGGGTGTACGGCAGGCAGCGGCGATTCGACGAGTTCATTATCGCGAGGTGGAAGGCTCGCTGGCAAGGCAGCGTCACAGATGGTGTTTGGCATCGATCTGGGATCGCGATGGTTCGTTTGCGGCAGTCGAAGTCTGTCGCACAGGTTGCGAGTGATGAGCAATGCTGGGAGTTGGTCTTCGTCGTCGAGCACGACTGTGGCAGAGGTCGTGAGGGAGGACTGGATGCGAAGTCTTGGCAGGGTTCGATCGAATCTGGGTTTCTTTCGAACTCAAATTCGACGAGGCTGGCATCGATTGTGGGTATGGTTTCTTTTATTTTTATTTTTATTCGAATTTACATATATAAATATGAAGAGTAAATCCAGTAAAGAATTATTATATGTATATGTAAAGCAGATATATATATATATATATTGATTTTTAATAGTTTGTTTAAAAATTTTAAACAGTAGAAAAGGAAAAAAATTACTGTTGTTATATACAGTAAAGAGAAAAAATTTATATTAGTTTAAAATTTAATTTTTTGAGTTAAATTGAATCATTAGTAATTAAATTTAGTAAAAGGAAAAAAATTAGATTTTCGAAATCTATGAATTATTTGTTAATTAAAATTTTCAAATGGAAAATTAATTGATGGATTAGTTTAAATATTAATAAATTGTATAAATGGTTTATACAAGGTTTGAAACCGTGAAGAAATGGTCAAAATGGAAAATGGACTGCAAAATAAAAGTGAAGGTGAGATCTTCTCACTCAAATGAAAGTGGAATTTTCAGTTATTGATTGCTATTTGATGTGATACTATATATAGTAGTATATAGCAATATATATATATATATATATATTGGCATATGTATATATTGGAGTTGTGATTTCCCGCGTTATATAGCAGATGAGACCCTATGCGCCGCATAATAGCGGATGATATTTTATAAATCCCATATACCGCGATATTCCACCTCGAAGTGGAATTGGTATTGTGCTAACCTCTATGGATGTAGGGAAACAGGTTGAAGGGATCCAACTGGATTCCTCAAATTGTTTAAATATTATTTCATATGTGAATGATGTGATTTATTGATAATCTGTGGATGATTTATTGGTAATTGAAATTGTTGAAGGCTAAAATTTAGCCGAATGTATTTTTGGTATCGTTGGATACCAAAATGAATATAAATTGGATTTTGAAATTAAAGTGGAAAAATTTAAGTGAATTTATTTCTGAGAATTGAATTAATTTGAAAGAAGGAATTTTAAAGTATTAAAATTGATTTTTGAAATCTTACCGAATAAATTCCAAAAATATGGGAAAAGATATTAATAAATGAGTTTTGAATAATATTGTTTAAAAGTTGAAGAATTCATTTAAAAATAGAATTTTGAATAATTTTGAAAGGATAAAGGAATTTATTTAAAAGTGATAAGTTTTTTAGAAATCAGATTATAATTGATTTGGTATTTGAAAATGAATCTTTGGAAAATTGATATGGAAATTTATTTGGTGTTAAAATAAATTTAGAAATCAAATTTGTAATTAATTTGGTGATGGAAAAATAAATCATTGGAAAATTTATTTGAAATTGATTTAGTGTTTGAAAAATAAATTTGGAAATCGATTTGCAAATGTTTTGTCATTTGGAAATAAACTTAAAAATAAATTTGCAATGATTTTTTCTATTGAAATTAAGCTTAGAAATCAAATTGTAATTGATTTTGAAATAAAATTAGAAATCAATTTGGAATTTGATTTTTGGGGTTAAAAGTGAATATTTGAAAAATATAAATTCAAATGGGAATTTATAAAGGAAAAGGGAAATTGCTTTTTTAAAATAAACGCTGATTTATTTTTAAAGTGTAGAAATAAATTTACAGATTTGGAATGTAAATTTGAAATAAATCGATAAGGATTTATTTAATTTGTTTAAATGGACCATTTTGAGATGAAGTGTGGAGTATAATTTGAAATTGGTTTTCAAATGTGAAGTGTGAAAATGTGATTTGAAATTGGTTTTCAAATGTGAAGTGTGGAAAAATATATATCTTGTAAAGATATTTTGAAAATAAATAATTTGGGAAAATTATTTAAATTGGTTAATTGTTATGAATGTTGTTGATAGTTAAATAACCGACTATCAATATTGCCTTTGAAATGGCACTTGATTTGTTTTTAAAACAAACGCTTATTATTCGGTTTAGCCGGGAAAGGACCTTTGTGTCGGATAACCCATTCCGAATAATGATACGACGATATGGATCGTATTGAAGACCGGTGTGAAGACCGGGTATTTTCGAAAATGAAAGGACAACCTGTCGAATGTCTCTGCACCGAGTTGCTCCAGTATAGAGATTTATATCACTCTTTTTGTGATGGGAAGTCCGATCGGGATTGTGAATACCCAGATTGCAAGGGCTTCTTTGGAAGTGCCTTCGGTTCTGTTCGAACCCGGAACAGACTTGTATGGTTACATGTCTGACATTACGTTTTGAGATATAAAGCTGATTTCTTTCAAATACATTTCTGTTGGTGGCGGGGAATTTATTCTCTTAGCTTAACACCCTTCTCTAAGACGTACGAGCTCAGAGGTTATGTAGTTGAAATTTATCAGCGATATATTCCCAATTTGGTAATGTGGCATGCTAAGTGTTGCTGTGTGTTGATCATTTGTGATCAAAGCGTGGCTTTGTGAAAAAGCGTAGCTTTGTGGACGAGACTTCGTCAGACCTCACACCCCGGAAATGGTCGAAACAGGAATATGCGACAAGGTTATGAGGGTCGTGCCCTTTAGGGTATGTCATTTCCTTCTGGAAAAGGGTGGTATCAGGTATGGAGCCCTGGTATTTAACCTATGTGGATACTCCGATCTCATTTATTGTGTGATTGTGTGTTTATCGAGGCGCCTCGGATAAAGGTCCCAAAGGACCGGGGGGTGGCATATTCGTGAGTTACCTGTTACAGGGGTAACCTGGCCTTGTGTTGGCAGAGAGCAGTTGTCTCTTGGGACATCCAGTGTAACGACCCAGAATTTTGAACGAATTAAATTGAGAATATTTAAATATTTAAACGATGATTTAATTTGAATCCCTGATATAACTTTGAAATTTGTGATTAAACTATAAAATTTAATCTATTAAAGTTGAATAAAAATTTGAATCTTCAATTTTAAGCTGAAGAAAAATATTTCAAAAACTTGTAAAATTCATATTGATAATACTGAAGATAATAGAAGCTTCAGAATTTAATTTGAAACTGCTTTGTTCAGTTTGAAATTTATCGTTCGAATCGATATTTAAAAATAGCATTCCGTGGCACAGTCTCGGAATTCGATGAAACCAGTGCCATTGGGTCCGTAATATTGAATTATTACCGGATTTCAATTTTCGTATTTTTCAGAGTCGTTATGTGTGCACACGATAGTTAAACGCATTGAAATTTAAATTGAACTCAATTTAAATTTAAATTTAAATTTTTAAACTTGGTCAAATGGCAGCATGACATCTCCTTCATCCACGCCTATAAACACGCCGAGCATCACGAAAAATCACGCAACCCATGTTCTCCTGTCTCCCTCCTTCTATTTTTAAATCACCGATCATCTCAGCTTTAAATCAAACGAAAGAAAATCACGAAACAATGATCGAACTCCCCTCTTCTCGTTTAACAATGGCCGCATCTTTCCTTTGTCTTTGAAATCAGTTCATACGAAATAAAAACGAAAACAAAATTCTTCCCTCATTTTCAAACGAAAATCAAACGGAGAAATTAATGGCCGTGCTCCCCTCGTTCCAGTTTTCAATCGGGTTCCTCTCTTCTAAATAATCGATCGAAGCCCTTTTATTCTCGTTCGAACGAACGAGAATTTGTTCCTCGTCTTCACCTAATCGCGCGACTGGGGTTGGAAACAAATCGTGATTCGATCGCGTAGGGGGGCGGTGGCAGCTGGCGAACGAAGGGTCGACTCGCGACTGGAAGAAGGACACGCGACGATTCGCGAGCAACGTCGAGTGGCAGATGGCAATGGCGATGTCGAGCGCGAGGTTGGTTCGAACTGGAGGAGCGCGTGGATTTGGGGGTTTCGTGGGCGCACGATGAAGACGGCGATCGAGGCTGAGGTTGGGGAGTCGTGATGAGCTTCGCGTGGGCTTCTCTATGGCGTCGAGCAGGCAGTGACTTTGTTCGATCGAGTGAGGTATTGTTTATTTTATGAAATGTAAAAATCCCAGTATTTAAATTTTTACATTTTGATTTGAAATTAAGAAGCAGCAAAGAATTTAGATGTAGATTTATAGATTTACAGAAAGTTAATATACGGATAAAACATGAATTTATATAAAAGTTGGATTTTTAAGATGTATATATATATATACTATTCTAACATATGCAGTTTTAAAAGAAATTAGTTTGAAAAGAAAACATTTGCTTAAATTTAAATGGTTAGTAAATTAAAATTTTCAAATGGTTAGAAAATTAAATTTATTAAAGGAGATGTAGTTTTTAAATTTAATGTTTTGTTAAATAAATTATTAAAGGAGAAATTGGTTAATTAAAACTATCAAAACGAAAATTTTCGATTCGATTAAATTCGAATATTAATAAATTTTATACATTGTTGTACAAGGTCAAAACTTGAAGAAAACAAACTGGAACCAAAAAAATAAGCCGGTTTGAATTGGAAAGCAAAATAAAAGCTAAGGTGAGATTTTTCTCACTCAAAATTAATTGCAGTTTTTGACTGATTGATTGCTATTGGATGTGATATTAGATATAGTAGGATATATCTATATATATAGCAATATATACATATTGGCATATGTATATATTGGATTGATTGATTTCCCGCCTCGTATAGCAGATGAGACCCTATTGCGCCGTTAGTAAGCGGATATTTTTATAAAACCCATATACCGCGATATTCCACCTCGAAGTGGAATTGGTATTGTGCTAACATCTTTGGATGCAGGGAAACAGGTTGGAGGGATCCAACTGGATTCCTCACCAGTAGTTAATTATTTACAGATATTGATGTATATTCTGTTATCATATTGATATATGATATTGAATGTTGTGATTGACTGATTGGTGCTGTTGCATCATCGGATTCAGTTTTGAAGTTTAAAAATAACGACTTCTACTTTAAAAGGATTTTAAAGTGATTTTTGAAAGTAGACGTTTTATTGAATTTTTGAATTGATTTATTTCAAATAAATAAACGTCTAAAATTTTAAAGTTATAAAAGTTAAGATTTTTGTGAAATAAAATCAAAGTGTGATTTTTGAAATAAAAGTTAAGAAATTTATGAAATGGTTTAAATTGGGATTTCTAGTATTATAAACGGTTTATTTAAAAGATATACAAAAATGGATATTTATAAATTTGAAATATTGGGATTATAAGACAAGTTTCTATAAGTGTTAAAATGAAGTGTAAATGGGATTTCATAAGTTAATGAAACCTGAAAGTTTTAAATTTTGTGGAGTTTAAAAGAACGATTTCTTTTAAAATAAATGAATTATAAGTTATATTAACTTATAAATTGAATGGGTCATTAAAGGAGATGTATAAATCGAAGTTTTTATAAAATGGAATTAGAATTTATAAACGTCGTTTTTATCAATTCGAAAATAAATCAAATTTGATTGATTTTAAATATAGAGATTATTAAGGGAATTTTATCCATGATTTTGGACAGTGGATAATTCTTGAAATAAATGTGTAGAAAAGATTGAAATTTGGTTATTGAAGTATATTCACGATTTTGGACAGTGAATATATTATTGAAAAAAATGGTTATGTTTGGGAAAGCGATATTATAAATGAAGTTAATTGTTTTAAAAAAGATGTTTTAAAACGTGTGAACTATCGAAATCATAGATTTCAACATTTATTGTTGAAATAGACATTTTCGAAAATATAAGGAAATGGTGGACTATAACACTGTTGTTATAGTAAATGATTTCCGAAAGGAATATTTTTATCTAGTATTGGGATTTATATATCTAGCTTAATTCCGAATTCCTATACTAGTGATTTTGAGTCGTCGTAACGATGTTTTACGTAACATTCGTTTTGACTCAAATAAATGTTGTTATAGTAAATGGTTTCCTTAAAGAACGAAATATATACTTAATATTGATTTAAGTATATCGAATATTTTCCAAGTGTTGAAAATAAAAGATTTGTGAATTACTTATTATTAAATAAGTAAGGAAATACTTTTCCAATATGAAGTGAACGTTTTGAGAATTTATCTTCTTAAAGATAAATTGAAATTGAATATTGAAATCGATTTGAAAATCGTATATTAGTAGATATTTTGAAAATATAAATTCACTATGGAATTTATAAAGGAAAGGGAAACTGTTTAGAAAAAATAAACGTTGATTTATTTTTGAGAGTGTGGAAAATTTATATCTAGTAAAGATATTTTGGAAAGATAAAAAAATTTGGGAAAATTATTTGGAATCTGATGATGTTGCGCATCTTTATTGATAGTTAAATAACCGACTATCAATAATTACCTTGAATTGGTATTTGTTGTGAATTGGATGAATTTGAATGCCACACTTATTTTTGAATAATCGCTCACTATTCGGGTTAGCCGGGAAAGGACCATGGGGTCGTATAACCCATTCCGAATATGTGATACGTCGTTATGAATTGCATTCGAAGACCGGTGTTGAAGACCGGATATTTTTGAAAACGGAAGGATTACCGTCGAGTTACTCTACATCGGCTGATCTCCGGTTTAGAGGTTTTTATCACCCTTAGTGACGGGAAGTCCCGACGTGATTGAAAATTATCCGGATATGCAAGGGCTTCGTGAGAAGTGCCTTCGGTTCTGTTCTATCCCGAAACAGACTTGTATGGATTGTGTGTCTGACGTTACAAATTGAGATATAAAGCTGATTTCTTTCAAATACATTTCTGTTGGTGGCGGAGAATTTATTCTCTTAGCTTAACACCCTTCTCTGAGACGTACGAGCTCAGAGGTTATGTAGTTGAAATTTATCAGCGATATACTCCCAATTTGGTAACGTGGCATACTGAGTGTTGCTGTGAAATGATCAGTGTTTGATCATTTGTGATATGATCATTTGTTTGATCTTATATCTTTGTGATCATAGGTTGATCATTTGTTTGACCCGAAGCATGTCTTTGTAGAAAGAGTAGCTTTGTGGACGAGACTTCGTCGAGCCTCACACCCCGGAAATGGTCAAAACAGGAAGGATGCGGCAAGGTTCTAGGGAGTAGCGCCCCTTAGTGTATGTCATTCCTTCTGGATAGAGGTGGTATCATGGTATGGAGTCCAGATACTTAACCTATGTGGTTGCTGCATTATTATCTATGTGGTTTGTTGGAAATCGGGGATCCTCGGGAAGATCGGTTACGATCGGGGGATGACATACGCGTGTCAGTAGTTACCTACTTTTGCAGAGGTAACCCGGCCTTGTGTTGGCAGAGATCTAACCGTAATGTTAGGTTATTTCTCGGGTCGTCTATTCCAGGGACGTACCATTGTGGATAGGAAGTTCCTTAGCCTGACCATTTGTTGGAAATCCAAAGAAACAATACAAGACTTGTACGGTTTTAGTTGTAGAACCTGCCATTTAATATGGTAGCTATAGCAAGCATACTATAATGGTACCTATGCTGGCTAAGATTTATATTCTACTTTCGAAATGTTTTCTACACTATGCACTAATAATAATATCAAAAAGATTTGATTTTGCGTAGTAAGCATCTTTGACTATCATAAGAATAAATCTCCTCCAATTCTGCGTTTGCATTGTGTGTGTGGTGGGAGGTCTTATGGTAGTTTCATTTTTCCAAAAGCATTGCGAATTTGTTTTATTTTCTTTGTGAAAAGTAACTGTTTTACGATCTCACACCAGTCACCATGACTGACTCGGAGTTTATTGTTCCCTTCTAAACTCTGAGTGCCCACCAATTTCCACACGGGCAGTCTAGAGTTAGGTTATCAGGATATTCTGGAGCTTTGGAGATAAGCTGGATGACGAGACGTAATATTTGTATCTGATAGTATTTATTCCGCTGTGTATTCTGTATGAGGACAAGTTTATAAAAATTGTCCATTGTTGTATATTGACTCTGATTGATGTATGTAAAAACTGATATAGTTCTTTGTTTTAAAAGACTAGTGATTATCTATTATATATTGTTCCGCTGCGATGTGTAAGATTCTGATATTGTTTTCTGTTCTGTTGTTGTTCTGTTGTTCTTTCTTCTTCTGCTTTCTTCTTCTTCTACTTTTTTTTCTATTTAAAACCCTCACTATTGGAGTTTCCGGCACTCGATTGCTCGGCAGTCGATAAAGTGAGTATCGATGTCGAATTTTCGAAAGTCGAAAATTCCCGTACGTGACATCCAGCCAGAGGCGATCCCATGTGGCGGTAGGAAGTTCCTTTGCCTGACCATTTGTTGGAAATCCATTTCCCAATACGAAACTTGTACGGTTTTGGTTGTAGAACCTGCCATTTACTTATGGTGGTCACCACTGTTTAGATGGTAGCTATAGTAGGCATACGATACTGGTCGTATGTTGGCTAAGATTAATATTATACTTTCGAAATTTTTTCCACACTAGACATTAATAATAATAATCCAATGATTTGCGTAGTAAGCATCTTTGACTATCATAAGAAGAAATCTCCTCCAATTCTGCATTTGCATTGTGTGTGTGGCGGGAGGTCTTATAATAGTTTCATTTTCCAAAAGCATTGCGAATCTGTTTTATTTTCTTTGTGAAAATAACTGTTTTACGATCTCACGCCAGTTACCATGACTGACTCGGAGTTTATTGTTTCCCTTCTAAACTCTGGGTGCCCATAATTTTCCACACGGGCAGCCTAGAGTTATGTTATCAGGATATTCTGGATATTCTGGAGCTTGGGAAGCAAGCTGGATGGCGAGACGTAATTTCATACTTGTTGATTAATTCCGCTGTGTATTCTGTATGAGGACAAGTTTATATAACTGTCTATTGTTGTATTGAGTTGTATATTGACTCTAATGATGAATGTATAAACTGATATAGTTCTTTGTTTTAAAAGACTAGTGTTTATCTAATATATATTGTTCCACTACGAATGTGAGATTCTGATATTGTTTATGTTTCTGTTTTTCTGTTCTTTCTTTTCTTCTGTCTTCTTCTACCTCTTCTTTTTAACCCTAATGGTTCGGTTTTCCGACATTCGATTGCGTGGCATTTGATACAGTGGACGTATTAATGTCGACTTTCGAGCGTCGAAAAATCGTGTCGTTACATGTGGTATCAGAGCATCCGGTTATGCGACAACCATGGCTCTGTTGGGTGTTACTCATTAGAGATAGAGTCAGTAGTACTCTAGAATGAGTGGGAGTGTAATAATAGATATGAGCGCGTATTTGTTAGTGAATACAAAAAATTTGCTTTGTATTTTGTTGACTTATCGGTTGATTGTTTATAGATTCTGGTCGGTGCAGTCTGGCCAACTGTTATCGATAGGGGTTTCTAAACTCTTAAACAAGATTAACTGACACAGTATTTTTTTTAAATAGGGTAAATGAAATAATTTTACCCAAAACTATTTTTGTATAGAAAAGAAATGATTTTCTATGAATTATTATTGTATATAGGTGTTTGGTTGTTAGGAAGTGATAACATTGAAATATTATTATCGTTATATGAAAATTAAATAAGAAATAAAATGATATAACCAAAGATTTGAAGATAAATCCATTTAACAAATGGAAATTATAAATATGATTTAAGAGTATAAGGAAATAAAGTTCATATACGAATGAGATTTGTAAATATAAATTGTAATGAGATTTATAATTGGAAATAGAATTCCAGAAGAATATTTGAGAATAAATTCATTAATCTAATGAAATGGTAATGTGAATTTATAAATGAGTTCTCTAAATTAAAATAAAGTGCCAGAGTAATTGTTTAAAAGACTCTGGGATTTCTTTAAATTGTTTTGGAATGTAAATAAGTTGATAACTTATACAATTTGAATTTTGATAGAATAAATTTAACTTAAAGGATGGAGTTAAATTAAAGTAAGTATAAGTGAATCAATTAAATAAAGTGAAAGTTGATATGGAATGAGATTCAAATTGAAAAGGAATGAATTTGTAAATGAACAAATGAAGTTACATTTGTAAATAAATGAATTGGAATTGAAAGATGAAATTATATTTGATTTGAATCAAGATGAATAAAAGTCCAAACTTGAAAGAAATAAAATAAAATGGATTGAATTCAAGTAAATGAACTTGATAATTTATTAATTCGTGAAATAAATGAATTGAATGTGAATTGGATGAAAGCAATTTAATTTGTATTGGAACTTTATAAATTGCAAATGGAAAAGAACTTTGAATGTATTGCTTATGAAATCTATGTATTTGCTATTGAAATTGAGTGAAATGTTAATAGATTTCCTATATTTGTCACTGACGTATTTAAACTGAGTAAGTACAGGTTTTTGGAAGCCGTTTGGCTGCATTTTGGGTTGCGCAAATGCTAATAATAAACCGCTTTGCTTAAAATGCTAATAAGGTACGCCTACGCAATAAAAATAGGAAATATGAACTGTTTTTCTACTTTTTCGACCGAGTGGGTCAATGTATATATATTTATATCTTTTGTCAAATTGCAAAAGCTCCTCCGTACAAAGGAGACTCCGCCAAAATTTTCTGAAAATTTTGGGAGTTGGAATTTTTTTGGAAATTTGGAAAATTTTTGTTAATGGAAATTGATTTTCAAATTGTAATGGAAACGTAGGAATTGAACTAGAAAATGAAAACCATTGTTTTGGTTGAAGTTGTAAGCTTTGAAAAAAAAAGTGAATATTGAATTTTCACTAAGTGAATTTTTGAAGATAAAATGAATTCAAATAGAATTGAAATGGTAAATTGAATTCAAATGAAATTGAAAATGCAAAGTTGAATGGAAATGAATATATAACTTTGTTAGCGAAGTCAAAATAAATAAATAAAAGTATGTAAATACTTATGTTGAACTTAAGTATGAAATTCTTAAGTAAATTGGGTAATTGGAATCCAATACGTAAATTTGAACATTATTGCCAAGTAAAATATACAGGGTATTTGGAATTGGATTTTGATTTCGGAAATAAATTCGAATTTGCTCGACAAGAGGTATGTATTTAAATTTCAGTATGAAATTTGATCTTTTCTTGTCTAGTCGCTTGGCTTTCCTTCCTCTTTTTGAAATTTGAGAGTCCGTAGGGACGTTTTGTAGTTGTACCGAGTAGCCGCACAAAGGAGACGCTGGCAAAATTTCTCGGAAATTTAGAGTGTTAGAAAATTTTGAGAAAATTTTGAAAGTTTACAATTTGAATTTGAATTGTGAAATGAATAAAGTTGTTTGAAAACTATGAAAGTGTTTGGAAAGTTAACTGAAGTGATAACGAATCTTTAAATAAAAAGATTTGTTTTGAAATTTTGATAAAACTGTTTTGTTTTGGTAAAATGATAAACGGGATGAAGCATTCTTCTTGACTTGTAATTTCAGGACGAAATTATTTTAAGGGGGGAAGATTGTAATGACCTAGAAATTTTTGACATTTGAACACTACAAGAAATTTTATTTTTTGTAGCGCTCAAAAAACGCTACAAAAACTTTTGGTGGCGTTTTGATAAACGTTACGAGAAAACATGCCACTAAAAATCCATGATTTTTCTTTTGCATTTATTTTAACGCCACTATAAATGCATTTTTGGCAGCGTTTTTCAAACGCCACCATAAATCTTTTTGTAGCGTTTAAAAAACGCCACCAAAAGATTTTTTGGCGCTACTAATAGAATTTTCAACTTTACCCCTGTTTTACGGTTGCATTTACTCAACGCCACTATATATATTTCGGTAGCGTTTTTGAAATGCTACTAAAAGTTGTTTATTATTTTACACCATTTTTTCATGCTATTATTTCATGTTAATGGTCTATTTTGGTTCTATTATATCAATCAACAATCACTCACATAATCATCATATTCAAATAAGTTAAAAAACACATTAAGCATATAATCAAATAAAATATCCATAACCATTCCAATACAATAGTTTTTCGACAAAATGACCTAACTCACATACAATAACCATTTGTATACAAATTTACACATCGGGTACTAATAAATGTTATATCTAACTAGTGCTAACAAAACGTTTGATTACCCATAATTCTTTGTTGCGTACACAAGTGAAAGCTAGCATCATCAAGTCCAAATTTGCTCTCTTCAAAAGTCCGATGCCTACACAAGTGAAAGCACAACAGATAGTCAAACAATTACGTTAACTCGTAGGACTTCAAATATGAGATCAAACATCTACAACATTATACAAGTATATCCTACTATAAATGATGTCACAATTATGCAGATCGTAAATTATGAATATCACGCAGAACATTTAGTTGAATTGGAAAACAATATGTGCAAATCAGTACATCTTTTTCATTGAATAACCATTTTTGGTTATAGGGAAAACAAACAACTGAAATAAAATTGCTAGAGCATTATTCAGCCGGTACATACTCAGGAATGTAAGAAATTACGTAGATGCAGGTGCACCAAAATAATGCGATAAATAATGTAACCGAGGTAGCTTTGCATTAACAGCATCCCAGACATTATAATGTTAGGTTTATATTCAGTAAACATCAGTTGTAAACATACCCAGATATTACTTTTGAATCTAACACACTTCTCCATTTTTTTCTATTCCTACATTTTTGCTTGAGGTGTTTATTGCACATGGTATTTAGTAGAAAAATATGTATCTTAATTCCATCATTGCTTGAACTATAATGTGAGTGAGTTACCATTACCAATACCACATACAAGTTAGTTATATTTGGAGTATATTGAATAGTATAACTCATCAATTACGTTCAACAGACAAATCAAATCACAGAGTAAACTAATGGGACTAAGCACGTAAATCATTAAAAATAAAAGATAGAAGAGTGAAAAAATGAACAACCTTTGGTTCTAGTTCGATCAAGAGATAAACAGACTGATAAAATAAAATCCCAGATGAAACAGGCGAAACACGAGCCGTGTAGAAATACAAAGTTTCGGATGCGGACCTGAGTTTCTGAATCGCAGACTGTTGGGTGAACTTAATGGCTCCGATAGATGTAATATGTGATGAAATTAATCATTCACCATGCAATCAAGATGACAAATACCCCTGAAGAAAATAAGTAAATTTGCATTAAATATGCTCGTGTACATTCATAAGATTGCATAAGATTTTAACCTAGACGTATGAACATAAAACAACTATCAGACAAAAATGTATAAAATGGCAAGTAACACCTAAACATAGACATATTTACAACTTAATGGTAGCTGAAGCTACTGTGCACCCATCAGGACTCTAGACATATTTACAACTCGAGTTACATTACATTGATAGATGTTGCAAAATGATAAAATATACTGAATCAAAGTAAAATAAAATATATTATACCTTAGCCATGAAGAGCACTCTAGAGTTGGTCATGGTGATGCTCAAACATATGCACATAACCACCATCACTGGCACTGTCAACCAATTGTCCAAAATGTAATATGAAATACACAACATGAATGCTCCTGCTCCTGCTCCTGCTAATAATATCACCACACTCCTTAGTACATCGAACCAGTACATGGCATTTGCAACGATTGGGCCACAGTGAGCAGGTATTTTATGACTTCCACATAAAAAAATGCTATACTACAGTACTGCCGCCGTATGTATTCATCTGACAGTACCGGCCTAAATTATAGGCAATTTCAAGAAAATTCACCAAAAGGCGCACAGCACGCACGCGCACTTGATGTCTTATGAAGTACTTGAACGATTATAACAACCATTCAATGATTCCAATACATATTTCAAAGATAAGGGTCTTTTAACGATAATTAACAATAGTCCAAACTAGTGAGATCAAACTTTTTTGAGGGACTCCTCATAAATGTCGGCATCAAACTACAAGCAGGACCAAGCAAATCCACAAGAACACTGTCAACCTGCTCAACCTATGCTTTTTTTACCGCACACATCGCTTATTGATAAATTAATTATAGCAAATCTATGACTCTGTAGATTCAGTGGAGATGTACATTTAGCTAAATGCAGAAACTAAAATCTAAGAACTGTGCTAACCACAGAATATCTAAATGACGTTATCGATTGCTGCATTTTCATCCTGGTTTGCTTTCCTAACATATGAATACAATTGAACAAAATACATCAGCAATCCACTTGTACAATATAGAGATCTAAAGTAATTTAGAGCCGGTTTAGCTACAATTTTTGTTAACTTTCAAGTAGTTGAGTGAACAGTGGGAGGTAGACTCGTGCAGACAGATGAATTAAAATTTGAAAACATCTATTGGGACAAACTGGCGAAGCTTAAATCTTGACAAAATTTAACTATACAATGTATATTAAGTATATAAGCAAGCTTTTCTACCAACTCATTAACTTATGGTACTGTTAAGCACTAAACTTTAGTTGCTGTCAAACCCTTTAAGCTATAAAAATAAGTAACTTATAAGCAATTTTTCCCACTTATAAGCTACTGTCAAACACCCTCTAACTACATTTCCGATTCTGCCAAGTTTAATATCAGACCAAGGAACTTCAACTGTACACTAACTAATGAAATGATGTTGACTACAACATTTTACATAAAGGTTTGGTCTCCTGACATATGTACAAAAAGAAAGCCATTAGCAAACCACTTTATCTGTTACAGAGATCTAAAGTAATTACTAACAGTTCTTTAAGCATTTTTCCGCATCAATCATTTTCAAAACTTGCTTCCATCTTCCAATTCTACCTTGGCTGAATTACTGAGCAAAACACCTGAAACTAAGGGAATCCCTAATATCTATCAAATTACAAATCATGATTAAAACAGTACCGACTACAAATCGTCCATTTCAACTTGAATCATCAGATGATTGAAATTTATTTTCAATAAAATATTAACACATCTGAAATTAAATTTAACTTCAAAGAAACTTACAAGCTCTTCTTCCAATGATGCAAGTTCTTTCCACTTCAAATATGAGAAATCATCTAACAGGCTGTCAATATTAACGAGCAAAGCAACATCATTCTCCATTGTAGTTGGAAGCTTTGCCAGTATATTTTTATAGTGCTTTGTCAACCATTTCATGACATGCAATTCATTTTTAGGAGAAAGTACAGAACCTGAGTAAGCATGATAACCAAATGATTTCCTTTGATTTGACGGGGTTGCCCATAAGCGTAAAGTACAAAGTAAAGAAAATGAGGGAACTCCATTTGTTTGAATATATAGATAATATTTAGGCCAAGAACATAATTTATGCATGTCAATGTCGAGCTCAATGAAGAGTTTGTCGTTTGGATTAACATCTAAGAGGAAGCCGTAATGCTCCAAAAGCTCTATATTCGTGTATGTTCCATAACTTAAGAGAACCTGCATTTTAGAATACATGTGCAAAATGTAATCTAGGAATGGACTGCACAGTAAAATGTTTTGATGCGCATATGCATGTAATTCACGAATCTTTAGAATTACCTGGTCTCCATTTTTGTAATTTTCTCTAGCATAAAAACAATACGAAGCTAAAGCTTCTTCGTATCCACCATCTGTTAATCTATGCGAGTTGCTATCGATGCTGTCTTTATCTTTAGAATCGGTTACTTCATCAGGTGCAGCATAATTAAACAGATCTCCAATGTTGAAATTATCATGCCAGTTCCTGAACAAAGGCAACTAAACCCCAAAAGCTCTAAGTATTAATTAACCAACACATACAAAGTCATACACTACTGTAACCACCAAGAACTTCCTTAATATTATCATATTGGTACACGTCACATCATACACTATCATAAACTATTGAATGATAATTCACAGCACAATATTTTTTTTTGCATAAATTTCTAAAACTGAAAAAGTAAAGGCTTTTTTGATGCAAATCATCTTCATCCTCCTGATTAGCTGTAAACAAAAATGTTCTTAATTCGTTTCACGCATTTCTTGATTTGCAAACAATCAATAGCCGCAAACAGAGAAAATCTAACATTGATAATCAAAACACCAAATTAAATGAATAATGCAATTAAACCTGATATGAAGAAGAAGCGGTTCCGAATACAAATCCGTTTGGAAAACTGCTTCTGCTTAACCCTTCGCTTTCGCGACATAGATTGAAAACCAAGAAAATAACGAGAAATGTTCTTAATATAATTGCGTATTTTGATGAAGCCATGTATTTCTCTTACAGCAGCGCCTCCTCGAATTGATCCACCACCGCTCCACTTGAAATCACCTTCACCGCCTCCGCATTCATTCCACAATCACCTAAATCCAGTTCGAAGTCTGGGTTGGGGGTTTTGATTTATTTTAGTTCGGTCGTAGTTTTTGAACTAGGAAAATTAGGGCTTGTGGAGTAAATTGTTAATTTTTTTTAAGCGAGTAGTTTGAGAAAAGAAAAAGTGGTAAAGGAAATTTGAGCGGCCACAGAAAACTTTAGCAAAAAATTCCACGAATTACTGGCGGGAGAATTAGTCGCGTTTCTTTGTTTATTTTTATATTGTAAAATTACCAACAGTTGCACAAAATTTAAAACGCCACCAATTAATGCAACTAAAAATAGTTTTTTTGTAGTGGAAATAGAATATTTAATTGAATTTAAATATTTGAATGTTGATTTAACTTGAATTTCAAATGTAAATATGAAATTGGCAATTTAATTAGTAAATTTAATTATTGAAACTGGGTAAAAAAAATTGAATCTTCAGTTTTAAGCCGATTAAAAATAATATGAAGTCTGGGAAAATTCATATTAATAATACTCAAGATAATGGAAGCTTTAGAATTGAAATTGAAACTGTTTTGTTCAGTTTTGAAATTTTATCGTTTAATCGATATTTAAAAATAGCGTTCAGGGACACAGTCTCGGAATTCGACGAAACTAGTTCCATTGGATCCGTAATATTGTATTATTATCGGATTTCAATTTTCGTAATGTTTGGAGTGATCGTTTGACCGTACGATAAGCAAACGCGTTGAAATTAAATCGAAAATATAATATTTTAATTGTGTCCAAAAAGCTATCTTCTCCATACGATCGAATTTGGACTCGAAACCTTTTACATTGCGTTCGGAATAGGCGTATAACATTACGAACGCCTAGCGGCATGCCTCGATAGGAAGTCAAAATTTTTAGTTGACTTTATCGAAACGATTTGAATTTGAATTTAAATTAAATACATATTAGTCAACTCCAGCTGCCTTTCCTTCAAATCACTGTCTTCACTCGTACACGCCAACTTCTTTTCAGGTCGCGTCTCCTTCTTTTTAAAAGAAAATGCCATGGCCGAGCTTTTCAAAGTTCATAAGAAAAAAATAATTAAATTGAATTCATTTTATCTCTGCCCTCATTCGTTCTTAGCAGCTAAACAAAAAAAAGAAATCATGTCTTCAAGAAAAATAAGAGGGCAACGAAAAATTAAAAAACCCAGCCTTTTGTTTTATCTTCAAAACCGAATCGGTCGAGTTTCTCTTCTAAACGGAAAATCGAGTTCATCAATGGCGACTCAATCGCGAATAGATCGAACGAAAATATCGAGATCGACTCGAAGCTGGGTGTACGGCAGGCAGCGGCAATTCGACGAGTTCATTATCGCGAGGTGGAAGGCTCGCTGGCAAGGCAGCGTCGCAGATGGGTGTTTGGCATCGATATGGGATCGCGATGGTTCGTTTGCGGCAGTCGAAGTCTATCGCACAGGTCGCGAGTGATGAGCAATGCTGGGAGTTGGTCTTCGTCGTCGAGCACGACTGTGGCAAAGGTCGTGAGGGAGGACTAGATGCGAAGTCTTGGCAGGGTTCGATCGAATCTGGGTTTCTTTCGAACTCAAATTCGACGGGGCTGGCATTGATTGTGGGTATGGTTTCTTTTTTTTATTCGAATTTACATATATAAATATAAAGAGTAAATCCAGTAAAGAATTATTATATGTATAGGTAAAGCAGATATATATATATATATATATTGATTTTTAACAGTTTGTTTAAAAATTTTAAATAGTAGAAAAGAAAAAAAAATTAATGTTGTTATATACAGTAAAGAGAAAAAATTTATATTAGTTTAAAATTTAATTTTTTGAGTTAAATTGAATCATTAGTAATTAAATTTAGTAAAAGGAAAAAAATTAGATTTTCGAAATCTATGAATTATTTGTTAATTAAAATTTTCAAATGGAAAATTAATTGATGGATTAGTTTAAATATTAATAAATTGTATAAATGGTTTATACAAGGTTTGAAACCGTGAAGAAATGGTCAAAATGGAAAATGGACTGCAAAATAAAAGCGAAGGTGAGATCTTCTCACTCAAATGAAAGTGGAATTTTCAGTTATTGATTGCTATTTGATGTGATACTATATATAGTAGTATATAGCAATATATATATATTGGTATATGTATATATTGGAGTTGTGATTTCCCGCATTATATAGCGGATGAGACCCTATGCGCCGCATAATAGCGGATGATATTTTATAAATCCCATATATTGCGATATTCCACCTCGAAGTGGAATTGGTATTGTGCTAACATCTGTGGATGTAGGAAAACAGGTTGGAGGGATCCAACTGGATTCCTCAAATTGTTTAAATATTAATTCATATGTGAATGATGTGATTTATTGATAATCTGTGGATGATTTATTGATAATTGAAATTGTTGAAGGCTAAAATTTAGCCGAATGTATTTTTGGTATCGTTGGATACCAAAATGAATATAAATTGGATTTTGAAATTAAAGTGGAAAACTTTAAGTGAATTTATTTCTGAGAATTGAATTAATTTGAAAGAAGGAATTTTAAAGTATTAAAATTGATTTTTGATATCTTACCAAATAAATTCCAAAAATATGGGAAAAGATATTAATAAACGAGTTTTGAATAATATTGTTTAAAAGTTGAAGAATTCATTTAAAAATGGAATTTTG
Source organism: Allium fistulosum (assembly GCA_030737815.1). Taxonomy (NCBI): domain Eukaryota; kingdom Viridiplantae; phylum Streptophyta; class Magnoliopsida; order Asparagales; family Amaryllidaceae; genus Allium; species Allium fistulosum. Next base: position 660,237,467 of record CM060902.1, read on the forward strand.
AATAATTTGGAAAGGATAAAAGAATTTATTTAAAAGTGATAAGTTTTTTAGAAATCAAATTATAATTGATTTGGTATTTGAAAATGAATCTTTGGAAAATCGATATGGAAATTTATTTGGTGTTAAAATAAATTTAGAAATCAAATTTGTAATTAATTTCGTGATGGAAAAATAAATCATTGGAAAATTTATTTGAAATTGATTTAGTGTTTGAAAAATAAATTTGGAAATTGATTTGCAAATGTTTTGTCATTTGGAAATAAACTTAGAAATAAATTTGCAATGATTTGTTCTATTGAAATTAAGCTTAGAAATCAAATTGTAATTGATTTGGTATTGAAATAAAATTAGAAATCAATTTGGAATTTGATTTTTGGGGTTTAAAGTGAATATTTGAAAAATATAAATTCAAATGGGAATTTATAAAGGAAAACGGAAATTGTTTTAAAGTGTAGAAATAAATTTATAGATTTGGAATGTAAATTTGAAATAAATCGATAAGGATTTATTTAATTTGTTTAAATGGACCATTTTGAGATGAAGTGTGAAGTATAATTTGAAATTGGTTTTCAAATGTGAAGTGTGAAAATGTGATTTGAAATTGGTTTTCAAATGTGAAGTGTGAAAATGTGATTTGAAATTGGTTTTCAAATGTGAAGTGTGGAAAAATATATATCTTGTGAAGATATTTTGAAAATAAATAATTTGAGAAAATTATTTAAATTGGTTGATTGTTGTGAATGTTGTTGATAGTTAAATAACCGACTATCAATATTGCCTTTGAAATGGCACTTGATTTGTTTTTAAAACAAACGCTTATTATTCGGTTTAGTCGGGAAAGGACCTTTGTGTCAGATAACCCATTCTGAATGATGATACGACGATATGGATCGTATTGAAGACCGGTGTGAAGACCGGGTATTTTCGAAAATGAAAGGACAACCTGTCGAATATCTCTGCACCGAGTTGCTCCGGTATAGAGATTTATATCACTCTTTTTGTGATGGGATCCGATCGGGATTGTGAATACCCGGATTGCAAGGGCTTCTTTGGAAGTGCCTTCGGTTTTGTTCGAACCCGGAACAGACTTGTATGGTTACATGTCTGACATTACGTTTTGAGATATAAAGCTGATTTCTTTCAAATACATTTCTGTTGGTGGCGGAGAATTTATTCTCTTAGCTTAACACCCTTCTCTAAGACGTACGAGCTCAGAGGTTATGTAGTTGAAATTTATCAGCGATATATTCCCAATTTGGTAATGTGGCATGCTAAGTGTTGCTGTGTGTTGATCATTTGTGATCAAAGCGTGGCTTTGTGAAAAAGCGTAGCTTTGTGGACGAGACTTCGTCAGACCTCACACCCCGGAAATGGTCGAAACAGGAATATGCGGCAAGGTTATGAGGGTCGCGTCCTTTAGGGTATGTCATTTCCTTCTGGAAAATGGTGGTATCAGGTATGGAGCCCTGGTATTTAACCTATGTGGATACTCCGATCTCATTTATTGTGTGATTGTGTGTTTATCGAGGCGCCTTAGATAAAGGTCCCAAAGGACCGGGGGTGGCATATTCGTGAGTTACCTGTTACAGGGGTAACCCGGCCTTGTGTTGGCAGAGAGCTGTTGTCTCTCGAGACGTCCAGCCAAAGGTGATCCCATGTGGCTGTAGCAAGTTCCTTTGCCTGACCATTGTTGGAAATCCATTTCCCAATACGAAACTTGTACGGTTTTGGTTGTAGAACCTGCCATTTACTTATGCTGGTCACCACTGTTTAGATGGTAGCTATAGTAGGCATACGATACTGGTCGTATGTTGGCTAAGATTAATATTATACTTTCGAAATGTTTTCCACACTAGACATTAATAATAATATCCAATGATTTGCATAGTAAGCATCTTTGGCTATCATAAGAAGAAATCTCCTCCAATTCTGCGTTTGCATTGTGTGTGTGGCGGGAGGTCTTATGGTAGTTTCATTTTCCAAAAGCATTGCGAATCTGTTTTATTTTCTTTGTGAAAATAACTGCTTTACGATCTCACACCAGTCACTATGACTGACTCGGAGTTTATTGTTTCCCTTCTAAACTCTGGGTGCCCATAATTTTCCACACGGGCAGCCTAGAGTTATGTTACCAGATATTCTGGATATTCTGGAGCTTGGGAAACAAGCTGGATGGCGAGATGTACTTTCGTACTTGTTGATTTATTCCGCTGTGTATTCTGTATGAGGACAAGTTTATATAACTGTCCATTGTTGTATTGAGTTGTATATTGACTCTGATGATGTATGTATAAACTGATATAGTTCTTTGTTTTAAAAGACTAGTGTTTATCTAATATATATTGTTCCGCTGCGAATGTGAGATTCTGATATTGTTTCTGTTTCTGTTTTTCTGTTCTTTCTTTTCTTCTGTCTTCTTCTACCTCTTCTTTTTAACCCTAATGGTTCGGTTTTCCGGCATTCGATTGCGCGGCATTTGATACAGTGGACTTATTAATGTCGACTTTCGAGCATCGAAAAATCGTGTCGTTACACCGCCACACCATAGCGATGGGTAATGTTGCGCACATGACCGCATCCGATCCCAGTTAACCTTGGACCGATAATCTCTGTAATCTAGAGTAGCTTCAAACTGTGAGTATGTTCAAACCGAAGATTGAACCGCCAAACACAGATCCAGCCGTCCGACCTATTTACAGAAGGAGAAGAAAATGCATCGCCACTCTGTCTTCTTTTCCTATTGTTTAGCCTCAAAATCCCAAACTCAAGATTCAACAGAGACAGCTAGCCATGAACCTCTCTATGGATTGACTTCGTGGGCCATATAGGTTTTGAAACTACTTTTTTGAATTTTGTTATGATGTAGCATGATATTTCATTTTGGGCTTATCTGGTATGCAGTGGTAGATGTGATGCATGAGAGTGAGATGTTGGGTTAGGATTTGTGACTTTAAATTCATTAATATGCTATATTCTATGTTGCATGGGTGCCATTGGTATTTGCACTACTCTCTTTGAGCTTAATGAATTGCGCTAATGTTGCATTATCCTTAAATTTGCATTTTTTGTTGCTACTGCTACATTTTTTGTTGATACTGTATAATTGTAGGAGACTACTGAATTATTATGTCAAAATTATAATTACGTTATAATAATTATGTGATTTATGGTATGTTAGTTGCTTTCGTGATATTAATTAACACAACCAGTGCGAACTTAAGGCATCATCATAAATCATTATAATGGCAACCGTTAATGCCAAGAACACGAAAAAAAAGGATGTGAGATTTGTAATATACAATGAGTTTATTGTGCTGAAAGCTGGCCATAACCTCACTTTGAATATTAATATGTTGAAATATGATTAAATTAAGCATGTGACATACTTTTGTTTTATAGTCTTAGTAACCAAATAGATTGCGATTTCCTCATTATAGAAATATGATTAAAAAATGTGAAAAACTTAAAAGGCATAAAAAAGAAATACATGTTCTTTAACGACAAAATATACTAAACTTTCATTAAACTCTGTAATCTTAATAATATAAAACATTTGAAACAATTTGCTATAAAAAAATAATTACCCGCATCCCACTTATTGAACTCCAATTATGAACTCTGAAATCTTTATTTTTAGTATATTTAAATCAAATGTTTATATTTAAATCAAATGTCTCCTTTGATAAATGTATTTAGCTATTTTAGAAATGAAAAGGACATCTAGTGCTTCCATAATCGATAAATGCATGAGATCTATGCCTTTGATAGTCATTTGAGGTCGACATATTTACTCTCGTAATATTACATTTGTCGTATAATGCTTGCAAAATTAATTCCGTTTCACTAATATCAGACACGGTAAATTAATAAAATATATTGATACATATTGGCTATAATAAATCATCCATAAGCGTGGACTCGTTATCTATCCTTAGTAACACTTTTACAAAAAAAATTTAAAAAATTAAAATATTTAAGGCAAAACATATATATTTGTCTATAATTCCTTCAATGAAGTTTCACAAAATGATGTTGGATTATATTTTCTCAAGCTATAATGAAAACATGATATTGTGACATATTTACTTATGCTTGAAAGTGAATACTATATATATTATATGCATAAATTGTATTGGGCTATAATTATAATACTGCATAATGTTAGGTTATAAATGGTAACAGAAATATTTCTATAATCTATTGGGTTATAATTACATTTTATATTGATTGTTCACTTCGTTGATTGTAATATTACAATACTTGATATTACAATTATCATTGATGTACTGTCATTCGAGTATTTTTTTTATGGGTATCAAAAAATAATTTTCTTATGACGACATATGATGTCACATAGACTTAGCTTAATTTTTATATTGGTGCAATCGTTATTTCGACATGCATTTGAAGTAAAGACAAAAGTTTATTTGATTGTTCCAAAAGTTAAACAACCTAAAGTTTATGTTTTATTGACATTTCTCATGTCATGTTTTGTTTTAGTTGTTAGAAAATATGACGCGTGCTACAATAATATTTTTCTAATTTAATTATATATTGTTAAAAGGCATCAAATGCTAGATTATTAATAATTTAAAATAAAGTTGAAACAATATTTCACTTTAAGCATGATTTTTCTATACTAGATTTAGAATACTATTATCATATAAATGTGTATATATGTGATTTATATGTTATATACAAGATGATACAATGTTATGTTTATGCATAACTTATGTTTGAAAGTTACTTGACACGCTAATTAATGTCATGCTTTTCAAGTCAGAATTAATTGGTGATTGATGTTTGATGTATAAATTCATATAATTTATAAAGATCTATTACAAACTATGTGCTTTGAGATTACTTAAGTAGAATTAACAATAATTGTTTATCAACAATGTTTAGGGATGAGATTAAACTACAATCCATAAACTTGCATATAACTAAAATAGTGAAAGATAGACTGTTAAATAAATTATATGTTGAACTCCGTGTGCGTAGCACAGGTTCGCACTTGTTCTTAAATAGAAGAAAGAGCAATGATCTAAAGTCAGCTTCCTTTTACATATTTTCTAATGCCACATCTGATATTATACTATTACTAGAAATTTAGTTTTGAGTTAAAATCCTTACATAATTGAATTTGTTTTGTAACTTTTACTTCTTTTACCCAGCTTAACCATATCATTACTTGTTTTTTTAGTATGTGTGTGTGTATTGGTCTTACACTTTTACATAGTCTTTTTTGCATCTTTAGATTAGCTCATGGTGATCCAGCGATATATTTATTTATCATTTTTAGTGGGCTGTAGTGTTTTTATTTCTTTTTTATTATGGACCTTAGTTTATAGGATTGGGTTTTTTTAATCTTTATTATATATTATATGGGTATCGCTACTTGTCAAACATGTTGACGGTTTCATTTTCTACTGTAGAGTAAAATACATAAGTGCTCTCCTTTCTAATAAAGAATCGCTGATTTTTATCAAAAATAAAAATTGTAAAGGGCATTTCGAACGGTTCAAAAGGTTGAAATGAAGGTGTACTCATTACACACACATATCAATAAGTTAGGCACGTTCGTTGGACGTGCGCAATCTTGAGTAGCTTCAGACTGCGAGTATGTTCAAACCGAAGATTGAACCGCCAAACACGGATCTAGCCGTCCGTCCTCTTTATAGAAGGAGAAGAAAATGCATCACCACTCTGTCTTCTTTTCCTTTTGTTTAGCCTCAAAATCCCAAACCCAAGATTCGATAGAGACAGCCAGCCATGAACCTCTGTGGATTGACTTCGTGGGCCATACAGGTTTTGAAACTTCTTTTTTGAATTTTGTTATGGTGTAGTATGATATTTTGTTTTGGGCTTATCTGGTGTGCAATGGCGGATGTGATAGATGAGAGTGAGATGTTGGGTTTGGATTTGTGACTTTAAATTCATTTATATGCTTATATTCTATGCTGCATGGGTGCCATTGGTATTTGCATTACTCTCTTTGAGCTAAATGAATTGCGCTAATGTTGCATTATCCTTAAATTTGCATTTTTTGTTGCTACTACTGCATTTTTTTGTTGATACTGTATAATTGTAGGAGACTACTGAATTGTTATGTCAAAATTATAAATACGTTATAATAATTATGTGATTTATAGTATGTTCATGCTTACGTGATATTAATTAACACAACCAGTGCGAACTTAAGGCATCATCATAAATCAGTATGATAGCAACCGTTAATACAAAGAATATAAAAAAAAGGATGTTAGATTTGTAATATACAATGAGTTTATTGTGCTGAAAGCTGGCCATGACCTGACTTTGAATATTAATATGTTGAAATCTAATTAAATTAAGCATGTGATATACATTTGTTTTATAGTCTTAGTAACTAAATAGATTGCGACTTCCTTATTACAGAAATATGATTAAAAAATGTGAAAAAATTAAAAAGCATAAAAAAGAAATACATGTTCTTTGAAGACAAAATATACTAAACTTTCATCAAACTCTGTAATCTTAATAATATAAAACATTTGAAACAATTTGCTATAAACAAATAATTACCCGCATCCCACTTATTGAACTCCAATTATGAACTATGAAATCCTTATTTTTAGTATATTTAAATCAAATGTCTCCTTTGATAAATGTATTTAGCTATTTTAGAAATGAAAAGGACATCTAGTGCTTCCATAATCGATAAATGCATGAGATCTATGCCTTTGATAGTCATTTGAGGTCGACATATTTACTATCGTAATATTGCATTTGTCGTATAATGCTTGCAAATTTAATTCTGTTTCACTAATATTAGACACGGTAAATTAACAAAATATATTGATACATAATGGCTATAATAATTCATTCGTAAGCGTGAACTCGTTATCTATCCTTAGTAACACTTTTACAAAAAAATTGTAAAAAATTAAAATATTTAAGGCAAAACATATATATTTGTTGATAATTCTTTCAATGAAGTTTCACAAAATGATGTTGGATGATATTTGCTCAAGCTTTAATGACAATATGATATTGTGACATATTTACTTATACTTGAAAGTGAATACTATGTATATTATATGCATAAATTGTATTGGGCTGTAATTATAATACTGCACAATGTTGGGTTATAAATGGTAACAGAAATATTTCTAAAATCTATTAGGTCATAATTACATTTTATATTGATTGTTCACTTTGTTCTTGATATTACAATTATCATTGATGTACTGTCATTCGAGTATTTTTTTTATGGGTATCAAAAAATAATTTTTCTTATGACGACACATGATGTCACATAGACTTAGCTTAATTTTTATATTGGTGCAATCGTTATTTCGACATGCATTTGAAGTAAAGACAAAAGTTTATTTGATTGTTCCAAAAGTTAAACAACCTAAAGTTTATGTTTTATTGACATTTCTCATGTCATGTTTTGTTTTAGTTGTTAGAAAATATGATGTGTGCTACAAAAATATTTTTCTAATTTAGTTATATATTGTTAAAAAGCATTAGATGTTGGATTATTAATAATTTAAAATAAAGTTGAAACAATATTTCACTTAAAGCACGATTTTTCTATACTAGATTTAGAATACTATTATCATATAAAATGTGTATATATGTGATTTATATGTTATATACAAGGTGATACAATGTTATGTTTATGCATAACTTATGTTTGAAAGTTACTTGACACGCTAATTAATGTCATGCTTTTCAAGTAAGAATTAATTGGTGATGGATGTTTGATGTATAAATTCGTCCAATTTATAAAGATTTGTTACACATTGTGTCCTTTGAGATTTCTTAAGTAAAATTAACAATAATTGTTTGTCAACAATGTTTAGGGATGAGGTTAAACTACAATCCATAAACTTGCTTATAACTAAAGCATTGAAAGGTAGACTGTTAAATAAATTATATGGTGAACTCCATGTCCGTAGCACAGGTTCGCACTTGTTCTTAAAATAGAAGAAATAGCAATGATCTAAAGTCAGCTTCCTTTTACATATTTTCTGATGCCACATCTTATATTATACTATTACTAGAAAATTAGTTTTGAGTTAAAATCCTTACATAATTGAATTTGTTTTATAACTTTTACTTCTTTTACCCAGCTTAACCATATCATTACTTGTTTTTTTAGTATTAGATTATTATATTTTTGCATATATATATATATATATGTATATATGTGTGTGTTTATATATATATATAAATATATTTATATACATATACATGTATTGGTCTTACACTTTTGCATAGTCTTTTTTGCATCTTTAGATTTGCTCATGGTGATCCGAAGGTATATTTATTTATCATTTTTAGTAGGTTGTAGTGTTTTTATTTCTTTTTTATTATGGACCTTAGTTTATAGGATTGGATTTTTTTTAGTCTTTATTATATATTATATGGATGTCCCTACCTGTCATACATGTTGACGATTTCATTTTCTACTATAGAGTAAAATACACGAGTGATCTCCTTTTCTAATAGAGAATCATTGAATTTTATCAAAAATATAAATTGTAAAGGGCATTTCGAACGATTCAAAAGGTTTAAATGAAGGTGTACTCATTACACACATATCAATAAGTTAGGCACGTCCATCGGAAGTGCACAATTTTTTTTGAAGCAAATTCATTTTACTTCAAAATGACAGTCGTATGCATAATATTTAACATAATTAAATATAAGAGATACTTTTTTATATGCACAGAAAATAGAGAGGACTTGTAAGTTGTTTCAACCGTCGAATTTTATTGTTTTAAATAAGAGGTTGAAATTTGACTATTTAATGGATTGTCCAATCAGTGTTTCAATAGATTACCCTTTATATATTTGTGTTTTTATACATGGAGATATATATGATTTTTTATCGATGTATGAATTTATGTACTTTATTAGTAGGATTAAAACAGGCACACTGTAGATAGTTTTTCCACACTTTAATCAACGCCGAAGTATGGATAATTTTCTATTTAAATCCGAAAAGTTGACGAGTAGCCTTCTATAAAACTGAAAAAACATCATATCCATGTTTTTATCGACTATATCCATCTTATTGTTAAATTTTATTTATACCCCTTACCCACTAAACATCAAATTCGTAAAATATTATGCTATAGAAAGAATCACCACAGCAAAATCACGCAACAACCTAAAATTCAAGTTTTACACCTTTTACAAACTGTGAAATTTTAAATTAAAATAGTCAAAACACATGAAATTCAAGTTTGACATCTTCTGATTCCATTAGATTTATATTATCATCATCACACTCCATCGATTCAAACGCAAGATTTGAGAATTTACCTAAAAATAAATCTAGGATCTGTTAGATAAAAGGAATAGAAAAATGAAAATATGAAAATTAGGATCACATTCCTCTTTCTAAAACTTATTTGTTTTACATTCATTTAAAAAAACACTATTTTAAACATTTGTTTTTTTGTAATTATTTTTCTTTTACATCTCTCGTTTTCGAATTTAACAGTGACTATCAAGACGTGTATAGAATGCAGATATGAGTTATGTAAAACGATAACATAAGCATATGTTAAGATTAATATAATTACTTCAATATACTTAAATTACATCTATTTTTCTGAAAATAGAAATGTATTTTATAGAAGAAATTTGGGATGGATCTAAAGTTTAATTTTTAGAATTACAACATGTAATGCCAAATTTTTTCCACTAAGGAAGTGTGCAAATTACAACAGGCCTAATGCAACACAATAATCAACGCAGGAAAGCCACATCCAACGGCCAGTATCAAATCCAGCTACCTACATAAGCGAACCATCCATTTCAACGAAATCACACTACTCAAAACCCTAGGCGCCGCCATTACCACTCAGCATAATAAGAACCGAAAGAAGCACGGCAACGTCAGAGCCGGATATGGACGTATCGGCAAGCACCGAAAGCATCCCAGAAGTCGGGGTAATGCTGGAGGAATGCACCACCACCGGATTCTCTTCGACAAATATCACCCCTGCTATTTCGGTAAAGTCGGAATGCGCTGTTTCTACAAGCTCAAGAACAAATTCTACTGTCCCACCATAAACATAGATAAGCTCTGGTCCCTCTCACCCGAATCGGTAAAGGAGAAAGCTAGCTGACCGGAATCCTCCCCATTGATCGACGTTGGGGAATTCGGCTACTTCAAAGTCGTGGGAAAAGGGCCAGCTGCCTCAAGGTAAAAATGCCTTGATCGAGACGAAGCTAGTCAGTAAGAATGCTGAAAAGAAGATCAAAGCGAACGGAGGTGCTGTTGTGCTTACCGCTTGATATGTTAGGTATTCATCTAAATCTTTTAGGACTATTTTTTGTTCTCGATCGAAATTTTGAGTGGATTATGATTTGATTTTTTAGGATTTAGCGTGGGACGTGATGTATGTTTGGAGACGTATTGTTCAGATATTTTTTATGCTATGGATTTGTTCGGATTTATATTTCCGCATTGCAATGATTGCTTTGACCTAATTTGTTATATCCTGAATTAGGTTAAGGATTATACTGTTTTGCATGTAAGTTTAGGCGAGCTTGACTGAATTATCTTTAAATTTCTGGCTGTAGAAAGTTTGTATACTTAGGGGAGAAGTTTTGAGGACTTCAGCCTAGTGTTTATAGAGCCATGAAATAAAGGGCATTTGTATTTTGAGCAAATCAAAACTATTAAGTGATAAAATATTCAGCGATTTGTTTATATCAAACAAATGCAAAGGTGTAAAATTAAATATGCTTTTACAACTAATAGTTTGTAAAACCTCATTTTAAACAATAAATCTCAATATTAACATTTAATTAAATTAACAACATTTGTTGTAATAATTTGAAATGAGAAATATTTATCATAAATCTCCATTAAAATAAATAAATGAATAAACCTTGGAAAAATTTACATTTTAAATTACCAAATTATCTCCCTATATTTGTTAAATTCTAATTTTGAGATTTATTGTTTAAAATGAGATTTTACAACTAATAGTTTATTTTATTAAAAATAATGGAAATAACTTTTAATTTCAAAAAGTTATATTTAATTTTACAATATAAGATTTAAGTTACACAAAAAGATATTTTATGATCATTTAGATTATGGATTCCCTTAGTATTCTTATTTTCATTCTTGGATTCTCAATTTTCTATTTATTAATTTCTGTCTTTTACAACATTGTCTAATTCTACTTACCCACTTTTAACATGTGCTCTGCACACACTGTTATGACTAGTTTGTGTGTTTCTAGGCAATATTTTCGTAAACGTACGCTGAAATCTTTAGTAGTGCCAAGCTATACATCATTGTCTCTTGCTTCTCTCTGCATGATCGACTCCTATGAAGATGTTGCTTCAGTGCCAATCATCCAGTAGCCAAATACATACCATATCTGCTTTAGTAAGATCTAAGTAGCAAAGCTTTTTATCCACACATTTGCTGTATAAATTTTACTGCCATTAAATTACCAAAATTTCCAAATGCATGGTCATTGATGTTTAAAAGACATGTCAGATGAATATATAGAGTGGAGAATAACAAAAAGAAAAGGTTATATACTAGGGTGTTTGAGGAGTTTCAAAATAAATTTGTACTGGCCTTGGAATTAACCCAGCCCTTTGTAGGGGCATGCTCCTTGTAAGTAATCAAAACTTTTGGAATTAACTTATTTCAAATAGTATTGAGAACTTTTTATAAATAGTTTGTAAAAATAGCTAATAAATAGAAATTTGAGAAGTAACTATTAGTTATTTATGACTTATGATTCAATTTCATAAGTAATTTTGACATAACACTTGCACTTGGAAGTCAAATTACATACAAAACTTCTATTTAGAAGTAGTTATTTAAACTGCTTGTAAGTTGCTATTAAATCTACTTATTTTAAAGAGTTTCAAAATAAGTTGTTACAAAATGATCTTGTAGAATACCGATATCATCCTAGCCGCGTAACTGCAAATAGAAAACAAACCAGAAATATAACATTCAAAAAAATAAAGCTTGATTCCAATAAGAAAATGAAGTGGAAGCAATTACCCAAAATGAAGCTGAAATATAGTTCACAATTTGCCTATGTGTAACTGAAATTTGTAGGTAAACGAAGTGGAAGCACTTATCCTAAAAATGCAGCTCCAAATACTTATGAATTTGTATTATTAGCTTCATAATTTAACCCTTTAAATCTTGTTATCATAATTAATTTTTAATTAATTATTCACTAATTTATGGGGTGTTACATTTGCCTTCAATATCAACGAAGCTCAAGGACAAATAATTTTAAACATAAACATTAACTTGTCTAAACACGTTTGATCAAATTTATGTTGCATTGTCAAGAGGGGTTTCAATAAGTAACACGAAAGTTCTGATAAAAGATGATAATGTTAAAGGAAAATTGGAATCTTATACTGAAAATGTCGCATATGGACACGTACTTAAATCTTTCAAAAGATAAAGTAGTTGAATACATATTCTATGCACTATTACTTTCGAATTTGTTTATATTGTTTAGTTTTTCTACTTTTTTTACGGAGTGACATTTTATAACTTGTGCTACAATTGTTTTCTTTTGTAAGTAATTCTTTACATGCAGTAATATTTGTAAATAAGTATGGTTTAAACAAATTATTTTATCTTATGTGCAAACCACTTATAGTTTGTACTCTAAACATAATCCTTTGCATATGTTTTTAAAAATAATATTGCTTTCCATATGTAATTTATCCTATTATATTATTTCAACCATGCGATGCTTCTAAAATTTGTTTATTTACCACACTAAAAACATAACCATTTGTATAAATTGTACACCTTACATGTGTAAAGCTCATGTAATTTGTATCAAATTTTCCTACCATGTGCCATTTGTACATTTTTTATATTTCTCATGAGCGAAACATGGCACCATTTGTGCAAATCATTTTCCTTTCTATATGTGAAAGACATAATATTTGTAGAAAAACAATCTACTACTATGCCTGTGCTGTAATGCATAGTTAGTAGAATTAAAACACCACAACTGTGGTATAGTATAGATAATTTTTCCACACTTGAAACAATATCGAAGTATGGATGATTAGAGCATCTCCAACCGCCTCTTGTTCAAACTTTATATTCAACACAAAAAGGAACCATCACCCAATAGAAAGAATTAAATGTAATATCTAGTGTAATATTCATGGAGCAATTCAAATCCTAAATTGGTACAAATGTTTATTTAAAAAGCGTATTAAGTCAAATGCCTATTAAATAGATATCTAATTCTTATATGTCTATATATCTCATATTTAGGTGTCTAATTCTTAGACGCATATTAAATAGGTATTTGAGAATTAGACATCCATTTACTAGCCGTTTGACTTCAGGCGCCTACTAAATAAATATTTGAGCCAGTTTAAGATTTTTAATTGAACCTTGAATATTACAGTTAATTGGCGCTTAAGAGTTAAGCGCATATTAAAGTGCAGGACTTAAAATTCAATATTCAGGTGTTGAATGTTAAGCCTTGAAGTCGTTGAAGTTGCTCTTCGAAAGTGTGTAGATTTAGTTATTTTTCAACTAGTAATTAAGTACAGCTGTTATGGTAATGATTACCGTTTCATTTCGCAAACACCGTTACCATTTCGCAAACGTTACCCTACCATTATTACTGGTAAGTTAAATTGTTTGCCATTAACGATATATTAGTATACTAATAATATGGTAAACGTTCACTGGTAATGGTAAAGTATCGTAGATCTAAAAAAGGCGGTAATTTAACATGTTTTTATACTATAATGTTGCTTCATCATAAAATTTATAGTCTAATTGTATAAATAAGAAAGAAGTGTATTTAGCATTATTTCATTTAATTATTGAACTAAATTCAATCATTTGCTTGATTCTAAATGTCTGTAACAAAGCATATTACATGAATAATCATGTGCCCCGATGATCAATGTTGGGCGATTTAGCTACCTCAAAGTCTTGGGAAAGGGCCAGCTGCCTTAAGGTAAAAGTGTCGTGATTAAGACAAGCTAGTCAGTAAGAATGCTGAAAAGAAGATCAAAGCGAACGGTGGTGCTGTTGTGCTTACCGCTTGATTTGTTAGGTATTTATCTAAATCTTTTAGGACTATTCTTTGTTCTCGATCGAAATTTTGAGCGGATTACGATTTGATTTTTTTGAATTTATTGTGGGACGTGATATATGTTTGGATATTTGATTTTTATTTCCCTATTGCAGTGATTGGTTTGACATAATTTGTTATATTCTGAATCAGGTTAAGGTTATATTGTTTTGCTTGCAAGTTTCGGGGAATTTGACTTAATCATCTTTGAAAACTCTGTTAGTCCTGACATATGCTGGATTCATTTCATAATTCTGATATAGGTTTAAATTTGATTTTAAATTTCTCGCTGTAGAAAGTTTGCATGCTGAAGAGAGAATTTTTGAGGTTTTCAGCATAGTGTTTATAGAATGGAGAATGCTGTAGTGTTTGAAATGAATAAAATAGAATTTTTTGAGCTTGAGAGGAGGTGATGAAATTAAGGGCATTTGTATTTTGAGCAAATCAAAACTGTTAAGTGATAAATAGTTTGATATGTTTATATCAAACAAACGAAAGGTGTGAAATTAATTACAACTTTTGAATTAAAAGTTATTCTCATTATTTTTAATAAAATAAACTATTAGTTGTAAAATCTAATTTTAAACACTAAATCTCAATTTTAACATTTAATTAAAGTTACAACATTTGTTAGTGATAATTTGAAATGAGAAATATTTATCATACATCTCAATTTAAAATAAAGAAGTGAATAAACCTTGGAAAAGTTTACATTTTAAATTACCAAATTATCTCCATATATTTATTAAATTCTAATTTTGAGATTTATTGTTTAAAATTAGATTTTACTTTAATAATTAATTTTATTAAAAATAACGAGAATGACTTCTAATTTCAAAAATTATATTTAATTTTACAATATAAAATTTAAGTTACATAAAATAATATTTTATGATCATTTAGATTATGTAGAAATGAACGAGCATTTCATTGGGAAATGTGATGACATTAATGCTTTGGAAAATAAATAGTCTCAATCTTAGAATAAAATAAATAATTTGTCTTTATATACTAAGATGTGGACACTATTATAATTTCTGTGAGACAAAGAGAGACACAACCATGACGGGTGGTGCCTTGCACGCCCGTGCTAGTGTTCGAGCCAGAGCCCGCATCACTAATGAATGAGCGTTTGGAGCGTATTAAAGACACTTTGCAATTGGCAATTGGTTTGGCTGTTCAGACCGAACAGTTTTGGTTTTTGTCCATTCAAACTCAAGCGGTCGCATCGCCTGGTAAACAACCTTCCCTACTGTCGCAATCGTTCGAACAGGTAGAAGGAAAACAGAAAACATACTCAGTTTTTTCTGCACTTCTCTTTCAAAAAACTCTATTCTTAAATTACATTCTCTTGAGTTTGTCGTTGCTTGCGATTGTTACGCGGCATCACAGCGACATGCCCGTTTTATCTTGAGAAATAATTACTCAATATCCTTAAGCGCCGTAGAGGAAGCAATATTGTTTCGGAAAAGCAGTTTTTCACTAGTCTTGGATAATCTAATCGTTATTATATCTACTGCATAATCTGTTTACTGTACAATTCTATTCGTAGCAGTTTTTTGACATAGTTGGGACAGTTTTGTTGTTTGTTGTAAATTTGCAATATAATTGTAACAGCTTCGTAACATTTTTATAACGTTACTGTTGACAATCTTTGCAACGTAACCGTAACAGTTTCGTAGGAACGTTACTAATTAACAGATTATGGATTCCCTTGGTATTCTTATTTTCATTCTTGGATTCACAATTTTCTATTTATTCATTTCTGCCTTTTACAACATTGTCTACTAATATTTAACCATTGTGTGTTTCTAGGAAATATTTTAGTAGACGTACACTGAAATTTTTATAAGTGCCCGATTTTAATAAGAACTTATGCATGCATTAGAGAATGAGAAATTAAATGTAAACATATATCATGGTGGTTAAACTATTTGAATCGTTAGTATTTGGCGACCCTTGGCAAAAAATGTATACTTGGAAATTATATGAACAGATATTTAGGAAATGAGGATATTTAGGAAATCCTATGTACAAATTGGCATAATATCTAGTAGATTATGCTGCCAAAGCAAGAGCCCTCTGGTTTCTAGCACGTGTATAAATTTGTATAAATTGGAAACTTCTAACGATCGAAGCGTACTTATTGCACGACGTAACAATGAAACTCCCCAGATATCTCTGACTATACCAATATTTGTTCTAGCAAGTGTTATAATAATATGCAGTATTCACACATATTATGTACAAATCAGACACGGAAGTTCAAACCATGCTCTCTGTACTGAAAACTAAAATGCTAAAAGGCCGTTGTCAATTCTAAAAAAGTACAAAATTAGACTTTTTATATATTTTCTAAATCTTTTATTAGTCAATCTAATTTAAAATTTTTAATATGATCTAATGGGCAATTCATTTATTAAATGGATTGGGTCCAATTGATCTGTGTTTTAATTGGGTTGAAAAGAATGTGTCATAAACGAATTATCAATTCTTTTTTACTCATTTGATGATTCATTTTTTTTTGTCAACTTAATACATGAGTCAATCTGATCCAGTTCTTGTAATCACTGGGTTCTCCATTTGATCTATTTTAAAATTTAAATTAGATTTGACTAATAATAAATTTAGATTTAAATTTAGAAAATCGTTTAAACAGAATTTCTAGATCACATCGTCCACTTCTTTCATCTCAACTTCATTTTTTGTCACCAGACGGTCTCAACGTTAAATCATGTGCATAATTTTAGATTTACCTTAATGACTTCAATTCGGCATCCATCTCAACAATCACATCGAATTCGAATTTATTTTTGACTTTGATTTTTATTTTGGAATACATTCGTTAGATTTATTTGTAGAGTCGTTCTATTTTATTGACTTTTATTTTGTTGATATTTCATTGCTATATTTTATTGACTTTTATTTTGTTGATTTGGGTTCAAACAATAGCAAAATTATTTCCAGATTTGCTGTAATATGTAACGTTATATTTATCTATCATTCTGCATTACTAATTCATTATGGTGGATTTCAAAATTAAAATGATATGGTTATTTGTCATTCTTCATTAATTATTCATTCTGGTCGATTTCAAGAATAAAATGCTATGTTTATCTATCATTCTGCATTACTAATTTTTTTATTATGTATATTCGTTTTATTTGTTTTTATTTTGTTTACTAATTTTTTTTCTTCCTTTTTTGCTGTAATGATGGTGACGATTTTGAGCCATATAGCTTGC
Organism: Allium fistulosum; assembly: GCA_030737815.1. Taxonomy (NCBI): domain Eukaryota; kingdom Viridiplantae; phylum Streptophyta; class Magnoliopsida; order Asparagales; family Amaryllidaceae; genus Allium; species Allium fistulosum. The sequence goes on from CM060902.1 coordinate 660,254,825, forward strand.
TAGTTCTTTTTGAACATCATAAGAATTGTTATTTTACACGTCTTACTATGGATTCTTCGTTATTTGGTGTTAAGAGTGAATTTTGTGAATTTTTATCATATTGAATTGGTGAATTTTTGTCATTTTTTAGACCTATTTATACCGAGATATCTTATGTTCTTGAAAATAATGTTTTTATTATTGACATTGATTCTAATTTGTTTAGTATTGTGTACTTTCTATTGTATAAGGAAAGCCAGTATTTTAAGTTTAACATTAACTCAAATGTTTGTGCATTGGAATTTGATATTGATGACTGTGTTGTAGGCACTTCTAGTGTTCAAAGTACTTTTGTTAGTAGTAGTACTGCTGCAAACAGTGATTAACATGTTGATTCCTCTTGTTATTTGAAAGCTATATTGAAGAAAAGTTCTCAAAAGAAATTCTCAAGGATTTTCTTTGTTTTGTTTTAATGGAGCCGTGGATTTTAGGGAGTTTTTAATGGCTTATCGGTTTAAAAAAGGATATGATTTGGCTTTTGTTAGTAATTCTTTCAGAAGAATTTTAGTTAATTGTTCTTGATCTAAAAATGGTTGTAAGTTTTATGTTAGTGCTTTTTCGAATGTTGGACGATTTTTTCGTTTTTTATTTATGAAAACGGGGGAATTAATTTAAAGGACAAAAAATGTATATTTTTAGCCTCAAGGACACGATTCCAATATTTTAACCACAAGGACAAACATTCTCCTAAAAATTATTCATGAGGACAAACTTTCTTTCAAAATTATTCATAAGGACAAACATTCTTTCAAATCTGCTACCGAACTAAAAACTGATACCTAAAAATTACTACCGATAGCTACAAACTGATACCTAAAAACTGCTATCAATAAATAAAAACCGATACCTAAATAAAGTTGTCATTTTGGCTAAAATACCGAAGGTCTGTTTTTGAGGCTAAAATACTAGGAAATTTTGTCCTCGACAATAATTTCCTATTTGGTGAAATCATTAATTATTGATCAAATTCGTGATGCTCAAATGGAGAAACCAAAAGATATTATGAAACTTTTAAGAAGAAGGTATAACTTTATTTTGTAATATTATTATGCTTATGGTGGAGAGCATCCGGCATTGAAAGAAATATATGAAAATGATGCTATGTAATAAAATGATTTAAATTGGTATTTGGAGGTTATGCAAAATATAATTCTGGTAGTTTTGTAGCTATGAACGTTAATTCTTCAAGTAATCAATTTGAAAGGGTTTATCATGATTTTGGTGTTTGTTTACTCGGATTCAAGCATTGTCGGCCAATGATTTTTTTTGATGCAACTGCTTTAAAGGGAATGTTCAGTGTTTTGTTAGCTACTACCGCTAAAACAATAATCAAGGCATAAGTATCATTTTCCTTGTATTATGTAATGATATTTGTAACTAATTTTTTTGTGTTTGTTGTGTAATTCAGTTTGACAGTGGTTAGTATATATTGTATTTGATCTTGGTTGTTGCATTGGTTGGTTTCACGTGTTCATCTATTTTTGAAGGATAATGCTAGTTATATATAGTATTGCTAATTCCTGTTAGTAGAGTTTATTAATACAATGTCATGTTTATCTATCGTTATGAATTACTAATGCATGCTAGTGGACTTTAAAGTACAAATTCTATATTTATCTACGTTTTGCATTATTATGCTAGTGGACTTTTTAACTACAAATGCTATGTTTATTTATTAGTAATACATGCTAGTGAACTTTATAATACCAATATCATTCTGAATTATCAATTCATGTTTGTGGACTTTATAAAATATAAATGCTATGTTTATCCATCATTCTGCATCACTAGTGCATGCTAGCGGACTTTATAATTATAATTTTTATACATAACGGTGAACATTAAAATGATTTATTTATGTTTGTATCATTTAAAGCGGTTAGCAGAAAACATCATTATGAATAGAGAACAATTATTTGTAATAGTTTGATAGTTTTTTTGTAGTTGATTGCTAATTGAAGTTAGCATCTCTTAACAATGGTAAATAATAACATTGACTATAGCTTAGAATAGTTTAAAAAAATCATATTTATTACTACTAGTTTTGTTATTAATTCTTTATTTTGTAGAATTATTTCCACTTGCAAAGGGAATCGTTTCTCATGAATATGAAGCTAATTGGTCTTAATTTTTGTTTTATTTAAAAGAAATACTTCATGGCGATAATTCATTAGTTTTTTTGCCGGATCGTTAATGGGGTCTAGTCATAGATATTCTAAAAATATTTCTTTCTTCTTGTCGTATAAATTATTTACTTCATATAAAGTAAAATATTGGTACTATTGTGAATGTGGGTAAAGGTGATTCGTCAATTGTTGAGTTATTTAGGCTTTGTGCTAGAGCTCCTATTTGTACGATTTTGATCGACATATTTTTAATTGCGGAGATTCTTTGTCCTATTATGGAGGAACATTTATCTGAATTATTTAACGATGGCTTCTCTAGGGACGTTTATGATATAGTTAGAGATATGTCCTAAGGAAACACCATAATTTATTGTAAATTATTAACTTTGGAATGAAATCTCGTTTGAAATAGAAGATGTTTTTCCTTTTATTATATACTTGTTATAATATGTTATATTAATTAATTATTTAATTTAAGTATATTTATTCATAAATGATGTGTTTTATAATAGTAATTACAATGTGTTGTAATCACGAGCAATTTATCAATATAACAAATACATCGTCTTAAATGTTAGTCAAATTGTATCGAGACTGGATATTGATACATCCGTTGAAACCAGAGTAGACAATGTATTACTCATGGCTGTTGAGAGCACCAAGTACTAACGTGGTGATAATTATTGGATAACTATGGAAAAACTCATTTTATAGTTTTCTGTTGGTTAATATAACTAAGGTCATAAATAAAATATTGATGTGATAATATTACACAGTTCTCCCGACTTGAGAATACCGTCGAGCGTTAATGTAGAAACTCCGTTTTGATTATAGTTAAATCATGGTACGACGTCTATCGAACGACTATAGTTGGATCGAGTGGAAATATTGGAAGTGAAACACCATTCAATAGAGAATTCATCTTCTCAGTTATATTAGTTTAGTATCACGGTCAGTTGAAGTCAAATCAAAGTCAAAGTCTCTGGCCTGGATAGTTAGGTTAATAATAATTTTTATCATTGAACTAAGGACTTTGTGTTTGAACTACATGTTGAAATTGGATGATATTGGAATTTGACCATTACCAAATTCCAAAAGTCCTAATATGATATAGTTTCGACGAAGACAATTGGTGTAGATAATTATCACTAATGGAGACTGCTTAAAATAAGTAAAATTGGATTCTATTGAAACTAGGTAAATGATAAATTTAGCCATAATGTCGTTCTACTAGCTAAAATGACATGTGAACGTTAATATTCGAATTACACAATATTAATTGCTAGCTGATTTTACAACTAAGAGTCACACACCCGAAATATTGAGTACTCCAACTACTACTTGATTTAATTAATTATAACTTTTGTAAATTAATTAGTATTTATAAAATATTAATTATTTAATTTTATTTTATTTGTGTTGATTGGTATTGAAAATAGCGCATATATAAACGCTGTATACACAATTATTGATATACGATATCGATGTACGTCTAAATTTAATTTAAATGTATATTATATGATCGGGCTTGAAATGAAGGCTCGTAAAGGGGTCTTGTATAACTGGCTATGACAATGGGTATGAGGGCTTGTAAAGAGGTGTTGTGGGGTTTGAATTGGCGGAGAGAATAGTGAATCCAGGTCCACAATTTGCTCCTTACTTTCTCTCATGTTTAAACTCCTTTAGCCCCTCATTTTGTATTCTCTCCTTTTGATTCTCCCGTAGTCATTCTGGCTGAAAATTCCTCCAGCCCTTCTTCATCATTTCCAGCTTCCATATACAAATTTAAATAAAAACAGTGCAACAGTGCATAGATCTTTCAGTCGGGTAGCTCTTTTTGAAAGAGATTGGATTCAGATCCAAAGGAGCCACTCAATCCAGCATTCAAGGTGTCATTCAAAGCAATAGATAAGATAATACGCTTATTTACGTTCACATACATATTTGATATTTATCATGATTTATGTGGTTAGATTAGTTAAATATATCAAGAATCTTAATATGCATATACTATCAATCTTGAATATATACATACATTCATGTACACATACATACGTACATATATGTATGTATGTATATGTATACGTATTGTTATTATAATTAAAAATTATTTACTAAATTATTTACTTGTGATTGTATTCTCGGCCATATAATAAAAAAAATTCGAATTAAATATAATTTAAAATGAATTTTGAATCAAAATAGTTTTTTAAATCATATAAACATACATGTGTGTGTGTGTATAAATATTGTAAAATTGTTAATATTATATGCATATTTTCATTTTGAATTTTTTATGTATATTTTATTAAATGACACACACACACATTAAATATAATGCATTAACTTAGTTTTAACATATTATAAATATATATGTGTATAGTTTAATATATTTAAATTAATGTGCATTGTAAGATAATTTTTCATGAAAAAAAAATAATTTTTTATTGTGGAAATTATTTTTAAATTAAAAAAACCAAAATAAAATATTTATTGATTTAAAAAAATTTGTTTTGCATTTTCAAAATGTTGGTATGGCCAAAAATAAAATGTGTACGGGTAAAATTTATTTTTTATATACTTAATTTTACAACAATATTTATATCATAAACAATTTTAAAATATTAATTATAATATATATATATACAAAAAAATAATAATTTTATTTCTGTATACTTATTTATTATGTATTAAATATTAATTTATTATAGAATAAATTTGAAATTTGAAATTGAAAGATATTTTTGAACTTATATCTAATTTTAAAATTTAAAATATGAAATTTGGACTTAAAATTTCATTATTTATATATTTAAATATATTAATATTATATATATATATTTGTGTGTGTATAAGCAATATTCTTATACATTATTATATTTATATATTTATTCAATTATGGGCATAATTCTATGTTGCATATATATATATATATATATATATATATATATTAGATAATACACATGTATATGCAGAGGCTAATTTGTTTATTATAGTGTAAATCCCAATGCTTAGATACTGTATGTTAAACCACGCACACTAATATGTTGCATGTACACATACACGTACATGTGTATATGATACACATGTTCACAATGTATAATAAAAATATATAATATTGAAAAAAATATTTATTTAAAAATTAAAAAAATAGTGATTTTATATAAAATTAATTTAGATCAGACATAGATCAGTTTAGAGTTCGTAGGTCCAATTAGATCCAAAATGATAATATTTTTTTTAATTTAGTCATTTATCCCACTGCATGCTAACCAAATACCACAATTTATAAGTCTTCGAGATCGTTTTTAAAGTTAAATCTCCAAAGCCATATGTGGTTAATCTTCAAAATTGTTCACGTAGTTGTGATCAATGGAGAGTTACTAATTTTCCATATGCTCATGCAATTAAGTGTATTAATAGGTCTAAGGTATCAGCTTATAAATTATGTAGAGCATTATATTACTATTAATGCTTTTCAATCTTCAATGCTGAAGCTATTAATCCTATTCCAATTTTTGATTTTTGATAAGCCGGTTGTCATTGAAAATGACAGGATTATGCCGACTAAAGAGGTTCGTGGTGCAAGAAAACCATCTACGAAGAGGCGTGGTGGATTTGGTTATTCTAAAAAAAAGAAATAAGTGAAGTCACTATAACGAAGTTGGTCACAACAAAAGGAATTGTCTTGCTTTTTCGAAAAATTAAAGATTTCTATTCTGTGTTTTTGGTGTAATGAAGTAGTTTTTCTGTGTTGTAATGATACTTGGTACTGGAATGGTTATCTTTCAATGTAATTTAGATTTGTTAATGTTTTGAATATTGTGTATTTGATGTTTTATGTATATCTACCTAGTTTGTGGTTACTTATTGTATTTATGGTTTGTTTGTGTTTGTTATAACATAATGTTAGTTGAATATAGCATTTCATTTTTATAGCTCAATATCTGCATCAAGTACATTAATAAATAATTTAGAGTGCAAGTTATGTTTTTTTAACATTTAAAAGCATTGTATGGTATATTTATTTAGCAGTATAACAGTTTGTTTTCCATAATGCTAGCGATATATGACATTTTAGTATAATAGAAAGTAGCATTATTGAATATACCTTTGCTTAATTTATAGGGTTTTACATGATTTTTGCATATTTACAAGTATTATGCAGCACTTGTTTTTTTAATAAGTTCATAGTTCAAACATTTTAACAAAAAGTTTATGCAGTGCTAGCTGTATATAGTATTTCATCATAATAAAAATATAGCAGTAATTGTTTGTTGAGAATTTGCAATGGAAGAAGCTTAAAAGAAAATTGGCAGGGAAATGTACATGTGTAGATTCATGAATATGAGCAGCAGTGTCATGGCCCGGGATTTTCGACGCTCGAAAATCGACATCAATACGTTCACTGCATTACATGCCGAACAATCAAATGCCGGAAATACCAGATCGTTAGGTAAAGAAGAAAGAGGTAGAAGAAGAAAATAGAAATAACAACACAGAATCTAACAATCACAGCGGAACAATATATAATAGATAACAAGTGGTCTTTACACAAAAAGAACTAAAACTGTTATTTATACATTACATCATCAGAGTACAATACATTAATAACACACAACCGGACAGTTATAATAACCTGTCCTCACAAAAGTTGAATATTCGGCCTACAATACACAGCGGAATATAAATCAGATACGTGAAATATGCCTTCGCCATCCAGCTCGTCTCCTGAGCTCCATAGCATCCTATTCTGAATCTGTAATACTTGGTCTGACTCGAGCATTATAATAAAATAACACCCGAGTCAGTCTGGAAAACCAGCGTGAGAAAAACATACTCAATTTGAATTATTAAAGTTTCAAAATCATTTGAAAATCATAGGTATCACGTAAGATCACGACACAAATAAACACGACGGGTTTTTACCTTACGATAACCAAAACATTTCATATCAAATCCTCTGATATTATAATAGTGTCTAAGTACAAATACTTATTCAAATAGCTGAAATGCTTGCATCTCACGTTTCAGCATAGTTGGGCACAATTACAACCGTATGACGGTCATTGGAGAATGGATTCCATCCGAATGACTAGGTACTGGGGTATCACCTGTCACAGTACATGTCTAGAACAATGTACCGAGGACCACATCGGGATCCCCCGCCACACAAGATCGGACTATCCCTGACCTGAATAGACCGAATATGCTATCACCCCGGGTATTCCCACCCTCTTTCGAGCTCCTTCCATATACCGTAGTAATAAATAATATTCGAGGTTATCTAGAAAGGTGATAAACATACCCTAATTGGGTGCTACCCACTTAGCCTTGTTGCATCTCCCCTACTTTTCAATCAATCTCGGTTGATGAGGCTAGAGGCTACGATTACCTTTTTAAGGAATTTTTCACTTAGAATTCTCATTGTCCTCCGATGACAATGTTCTGATAGCATTCATCCATACAAGTCCGTTCCAGGTCCGAATGGAACCGAAGGCACTACTCCTACTACATCCATTTTGGAATAATCCTCAGGATTAGTAGCGATTATCCCTTGCACTTTACTGCTCCATCTTCGACTCCAGGCTCTTGTTTTCACATCAAAAACGTACTCGTTTGATCGAAGTGGTTTTCGGATAACAAATCCGATCCCGGTCTCTTCGAAACAACGTTCGATATTTTCCTGGTAAACTCAACCCCGGTTCTTTAGGAAATAAACAGACGAAAATAAGATCGAAGATCACCCCCTAGCCGTTTGTGGACGGATTTCCTTATAAACGTCCTAGAATAACGAAAACGAGTTTATACATACAGTATAGCACCTCATACGGTAACTGTATCATATAATTCCCGTATTTCTTCTAGATATTCCCAAAGTTATATTTTGGGTCCAGATTTGATAGTCGGTTATTTAAGTATCAAATAAACAATCATTCAACCAAATATTCCCTTTTTTTCACTGAATAACTCCAAATCTCTTTTTAATTTAATTTAAATAAATTAAATCTCTTTATCAAAAATATACTTATCTTATCGAGTTAAGTAAATTCACCCAAACTATTCTTTCAAAGATATTTAAAACCTTAAAAAAATAATCTGGAAAGTACCACTACGGTATCAAACCATGGATTCATAGCTCAATGGTTACGTCTCTATCCTAGAGAAATTCTAGACTTAACTGTAGGCACTCACTGCCTCCGATTACGCCATGCGAGTATACCAATACTTCCCGACTTTATTTGAAAATTTCCAAAATAATACTTATGAAATTTCTATAATAATTTCCCAAGTTAATTTTAGGCAATTACACTTTAAAATAAAAAGTTATCATATAATATAAATATTGAATAATTTATCCCTTTAAAATAATAATACTGGTTAATTTTTTAAATAAAAATTGACTCAATATCAATCATTTATAAAACTACTAAATTAATACTTAAATATACTTGAAGCAATTTTAAAACAAGGAAATAATTAATCTTCTGAAATATTCCTTAGCACTTTTAAATTTTCTAGTTAATACTTAAAAATCCTTCCTTTAAAATAAACTTAACTTTTCCAAAAAATATATTTTCAACTCCAATATAGCCAGTCTAATTATTTATAAATCCCTCTCGATTTATTTCCAACTTGATTTACATTCCAATTCCGTAAATTTCCTTTTTCACATTTCTAAAAAATAAAACTACTATTTATTTTTAAAACAATTTACCCATCTCCTTATAAATTCCCACCGTGAATTTATAATTTCAGATTATTCACTGATAATTACTTAACTTTATTTTATAAACTTCGTTTATAATTTCCATAGTCTCGTTTTTTCGTTTATCCCTATATCACACACTTAATCGATTTTAAATCGATTTTCTAATTTAAATTCCATTTTAAAATTAATTTCTTACTTAACCCAAATTTATCCCAAAACCCACTAATTTCAGATTCACTTCCTTTTTATGATTTTAAAATCTTATTTAAATCTAGAACATCAATTTCATATTTTATTTTCAACTTCCACTTTTTATTTTCCCAAACTATTAAATCTCTAATTTAAAAATAAATTCTTTTATACTTAAACAATATTGCTTAAGTTCTTATTTTTTTTAAAAACTTTTATTCTAATTTATTTAAAAATCTCTATTTTTCCATATTCCAGAATTATTAAATAGGATTTTAAAATCAAACTATTTATTTTTCCCAAATTCATTACTTTTTAATTTATTCAACATCACTATAAATATTTTACTTTAAAATTTCCTTTTTATTTTCTTTTAAAAATTCAATATTCATATTTTTTATATTTTAAAATGCCAAAAATATATCCAGCAATACCATAGCGTCAATAAATTCAATTTCCAATATAATCTATCACAGATTATTCAAATAAATCATATCACTGAATTTGAAAATGAATTCAACATTTTGAGGAATCCAGTTGGATCTCTTCAACCATTTCCCTGCATCCACAGATGTTAATACAATATAAAAATACCAATCACACTTCGAGGGGGATATCGCGGTATATAGGGTCATCTGCTATTATACGGGGCACATACGGTCTTGTCCGCTATATATATGCGGGAATATCAATCACTCCAATATATATACACACACACAACTATATATAATATAACATCCAAACTGATAATAATTTATCAATTTTGCCAATTATTCAATAATTAATTTTAACTATTTTAAAATTAATCGGCAGTCCAAAAGAGTGAGATTTACTCACTTTGATTTTTAGTCGCTTTCGCGTTCCGTTTTTGGTTGAATCTGAATGCGTTTGGAATTATCTAAAAATTTCAGAAGCCCCAAATGTCACCAAATCAATTCCATGCCGTAGAATACATTATTACGATCACAACGCAAAAATTTGTGTTCCAATCCGACCTAGCATTTCCGAGTTATGGATTTATAAGCATTTGAATAAAAAAACAATTTATATATATAATAAAATGACTCAACCATTTTTCTATAACCTGGCCCACTCACGAAAACACTGGCCCAACATAAAGCTTCTTCCCCAAAAATTTGCCGCTCACCTGAATTTCAAAACCCACCATAGGCAATACCTTCAGCACCTCTTTCTCCCTCCACACTTTGCCATTCGACCATCGGCCACCACCCAACCCCGTCTCATCGAGAACTCCACCGCCCCGACCCATCCACGAGAACTCCGACCATCCTACAAAAATCGCGACACCCACTATCACACGCCATGCCGTATAGGTCGCGACCATCTACCCATAACCGAGCTACCCCAAACTCCTTCCCCCGGTTCGCCTCACCTCCCTCATCATGATTCTACCTTCCATTTTCCCGAACGAGGTCCCAATCAAAAGCGAACCCCAACCCTAGTTCGAAACTCACATGCGACTAAATGTCGTACCCCCCAATTCAACCGCGCCTTACCATGTTTATCTCAAGTCAAAGAGAACGCAGAAGTACGATTTTAAAACAAAAACTGAGAATTTTTTTTTGAAGTGGAGAATTCGAGATATAATAACAGATTATACACGCCATTTTTTTTTGAAGTCTGCTTTCTTTCTTGAACTGTGCAGTCACGTGGTTTTTAAAGAGGTGAAAGGAGGGAAGAACAAGACATTGGCGTGTGGAGTGAAAGCTATAGTATTTTGAAGAGGGGGGAAGAAAAAGTACCAATGTGAAAATATTGTCAACTCGATATATATATATATATATATATAATTTAAATTACAAAACGTCTCGATTCCGTAGCTTAAAATCTTGACCTCCTATCGAGGCGTGCTGCTAGGCGTTTATAATGTTATACCCCTATTCCAAACGCAATGGAAAATGTTTTGAGTCCTAATTCGATCTTATGGAGAAGATAGCTTTTTGGACCTAATTATTATATTGAATTTTCGATATAAATCTCGGCGCGTTTATATCCAGTACGGCCAAACGATAACCCTAAACGTTACGAAATTTGAAATCCGATAATAATACATTATTATGGATCTAATGGAACTGGTTTCATCGAATTCTAAGACTGTGCCCCGAAAGGTTATTTTTAAATGTCTATTTAAACGATATATTTTTAAAACTGAACAAATCACTTCCAAATTCAATTTTAAAACTTTTATTATCTTCATTATTACCAATATAAATTTTTATAAGCCTTTAAAATATTTTTAACAAGCTTAAAACTCCAAATTCAATATTTTACCCAATTTCCCATTTATTAAATTCAATAATTTAAATTATCAATGAATAGTTATATTTGAAATTCAAGTTAAAATTTAACTTTTAAATATTTAGAATCAATTAAATATTCTAATTTCAAATATCCAAAATTTTGGAGCGTTACATTCCTTCCCCCTTATAAGAATTTCGTCCTCGAAATTGCTAGGTAAGAAGAATGGTCCAAAACCCGGTAACTATTTTTCCTAAACTAATCAGTTTAAACGACTTTCCAAATCATTTTATTGTAAACGCAAATCACCTTTACTAATTTCCAAATTCATCCATAGATCTCACCCAATATTATCCCCTCAGCCATTTAAGTTATAATTTAAAACCGAATTTTAAATTATCAAAATTTCTTCAAAATTTCTAACTCCTTAAATTTTCAAAAAATTTCGCCAACGTCTCCTTTGCGCGGCTAGATTCGAAAAACTACAAAACTGCCTGTACGGGCCCAAATCATCAAAAGAAAACAAAAGCCAAGTGGCTTAACCAGAAAATCATCAATTTCATACAACAACTTAAACACATATCTTTTGTCGGGCAATTTAAATTTTGCTTCTGAAATCGAAAACATCAATTTAGCTTTATCTTTTAATTACCTACATTTTACTTACCAATGGTATCCAATCATACAATTAAAAATCATTTTACTTATTCCTTTTAAAAAATTTCAATATTTTCTTTACTTAAGCCCGTACGATGTAGGCATATCATCCGTACGCAATATCAACTCTGATCGCTCACTCGATCACACAATTTCACTTCCGAACTAGTATCGTTCACACGACCCTCTAGTGTGGACTTAGATCTGGTTTCTTGATTAGAAACCGTCATTCTCCTTGCATAGCCATATACTATGATAGAGAATTCCAGAATCGATCAAAAATCCACATCCATGGTTCGCCGTCGAAAATCGAGCGAAAAATCCTAGCTCGGATCGATATAACTATCTCGAAATTCTGTGCTCGAATCTGGATCAAATCGTTATGCGAATAAAATAATATATGTACAACTTACGTTTTAATTGCAATTGATTCTTAGCTATATCAATTCCTTTTTATTCTCACTCATTTCATTTATATTTACTTATTCACAATTATCACTCACTTATTTTAATTTCCATTCACTTATTCACAATTATCATACACAATCACTTATTTACTCAGCATATTTTCCAAATAACAATTTTTTCTTAAGAACTACACCATCAATTATTTAAGTCTATTATAAATATTTTATACATAACTCTTATGTTTATTCCCACTTCATCACTTTGGTTTATATCCATTTCTATTCAAATCAAATTTTCAATTTCATTTGAACTCAATTTACCTTCCAAAATTTTGAATTTTACCGACCATATTTCAAACCATATTTAATTTACTAATTTATTTCATATTTTAAACAAATTTTATTTTCAAACTTATATTTTATTTAGTCCACTCGAACAAATTCTCAAATTTCACTTTATTTAACATAATCCAAGTTAAACATCATTCCAATATTCAAATTCAGTTCCATATACTTACATATTAAATTAATTTGTTCATCCACAAATTTATTTTCAATCTTAGTAATTTTTATTTAAATAACTATTTCATTTAGCCTACTTAGGCTTAATTTTTCAAAATTCACTTTACATTTAAACTTAAGTCAAGTTGAATCCCATTTCAATAATCAAATTTCAAAATTTCCTAAGTTATCAAACTTACTAATATTCTATTCACCAATTTCCTCCAATTCACTTCATCTAATTAGTTTACTTTACTAATTTATTTCATTATCACACTTACTTTTATTTAACTCTTCTTAAGTTAAATTTCATTCCCATAATCAAATTCCAAATTTTATAAGTTTTCAAACTTATTTATATTCCATAAACATTTTTAAATAAACTCCCAGAGTTTTAACAATAACTTAAACGTTCAAAATCATTTTTGAAATCATATATACCCAAATCCTTTTGTATATCAAATCATTTCTTTGCATTTCAAAATCAAACCAGTTTTTTTTTGCAATACAACTCCAATCCAAAACATTCAGGTAGCAATTTCTCCCTTGGAAACTCGAAAATGAACATCGATGATGCTTTAGTCATCACCGAAATTATTTTCCAGTGACCGAAGTGAGTTCAGTGCTTTTATTCTTTTAAAAACAATTTTTAAATATTTTTATTCCAAATATTTTCCAAATAACACCACCTTTATTTTCAACTTTGAAAAACATTTTCAAAACCAACGGGATTTAAATCCCCAAATTTTCACCCTTTTTAAATCCTTTTAAATCTGTATTTTAAATATTCCTCTGGAATTCCATTTCTTTTTAAATTATAAACCACATTTACAAAATCATATTTAATATACCTCTGGAATTTTTATTCCATTCAATTTATAAATCACATTTATAAGTTCATTTTTTTACAATTTCCATTTGGTTATATGAATTAATTTCTTAACCTTTTGGTTATAATATCAACTTCTTATTCAATTTCCACAACAAAACCAATGATAATAGTTTAATATTATCATTTCTTAACAACCAAGCAACCCATATATAACTATAATAATTTCTGAAAAATTATTTCTTTTATATATAAATATAATTTGGGTAAAATTATTTCATTTACCCTATTTTAAAACAATACTATGTCGAATTGCTCTGTTATAGTGTGCAGAGATCCCTATCAATAACGTTAATTACTCGTATTGACCAAAATCCATAAGCAACTCAACAAACCAATCAACACAAAATAAAACAATTTTATATTCACTAACAAATATGCGCTCATATCTGTTAATACACTCAAACTCATTCTAGGGTACTACTGACCCTATCCTTAATGAGTAATCCCCACCAGAGCCAAGGTTCTCACTTAACCTTCAGCTCTGATACCAAGTGTCATGGCCCGAGATTTTCGACACTCGTTAATCGACATCAATACGTTCACTGTATTACATGCTGAATAATCGAATGCCAGAAATACCAGATCGTTAGGGAAAGAAGAAAGAGGTAGAAGAAGAAAATATAAATAACAACACATAATCTCACAATCGCAGCGGAACAATATATAATAGATAACAAGTGGTCTTTACACAAAAAGAACTATAACTGTTATTTATACATTACATCATCAGAGTACAATACATCAATAACACACTACCGGACAGTTATAATAACCTGTCCTCACAAAAGCTGAATATTCAGCCAACAATACACAGAGGAATATAAATCAGATACGTGAAATACGCCTTCGCCATCCAGCTCGTCTCCTGAGCTCCATAGCATCCTATCCTGAATCTGTAATACTCGGTCTGACCCGAGCATTATAATAAAATAACACTCGAGTCAGTCTGGAAAACCAGCGTGAGAAAAGCATACTCAATTTGAATTATTAAAGTTTCAAAATCCTTTGAAAATCAAAGGTATCTCGTAAGACCATACGACAAATAAACACGACGGGTTTTTACCTTACGATAACCAAAACATTTCATATCAAATCCTATGATATTATAATAGTGTCTACGTACAAATACTTATTCAAATAGCTGAAATGCTTGCATCTCACGTTTCAGCATAGTTGGGCACAATCAAAACCGTACAGCGGTTATTGGAGAATGGATTCCATCCGAATGACTAGGTACTGGGGTATCACCTGTCACAGTATATGTCTAGAACAATGTACCGAGGACCACGCCGGGATCCCCCGCCACACAAGGCCGGACTATCCCTGACCTGGATAGACCGAATATGCTATCATCCCGGGTGTTCCTACCCTCTTTCGAGTTCCTTTCATATACCGTAGTAATAAATAATATCCGAGGTTATCTAGAAAGGTGATAAACATACCCTAATTAGGTGCTACCCACTTAGACTTGCTGCACCTCCCCTTCTTTTCAGTCATTCTCGATTGATGAGACTAGAGGCTATGATTACCTTTTTAAGGAATTTTTCACTTAGAATGCTCATTGTCCTTCGATGACAATGTTCTGATAGCATTCATCCATACAAGTCCGTTCCGGGTCCGAACAGAACCGAAGGCACTACTCCTACTACATCCATTTTGGAATAATCCTCAGGATTAGTAGCGATTAGCCCTTGCACTTCACTGCTCCATCTTCGACTCCAGGCTCTTGTTTTCACATCGAAAACATACTCGTTGGATCGAAGTGGTTTTTGGATAACAAATCCGATCCCGGTCTCTTCGAAACAACGTTCGATATTTCCCCAGTAAACTCAACTCCGGTTCTTTAGGAAATAAACAGATGAAAATAAGATCGGAGATCACCCCCTAGCCGTTAGTGGACGAATTTCCTTATAAACATCCTAGAAGAACAAAAACGAGTTTATACGTACAGTATAGCACCTCGAACGGTAACTGTACCATATAATTCCCGTATTTCTTCTAGATATTCCCAAAGTTATATTTTGGGTCCAGATTTGATAGTCAATTATTTAACTATCAAATAAACAATCATTCAACCAAATATTCCATTTTTTCCACTGAATAACTCCAAATCTATTTTTAATTTAATTTTAATAAACTAAATCTCTTTATCCAAAATATATACTTATCTTATCGAGTTAAGTAAATTCACCAAAACTAATCTTTCAAAGATATTTGGAAACCTTAAAAAAATAATCTAGAAAGTACCACTGCGGTATCAAACCATGGATTCATAGCTCAATGGTTACGTCTCTATCCCAAAGAAATTCAAGACTTAACTACAGGCACTCGCTGCCTCCGATTACGCCATGCGAGTATACCAATACTTCCCAACTTTATTTGAAAATTTCCAAAATAATACTTATGAAATTTCTATAATAATTTCCCAAGTTAATTTTAGGTAATTACACCTCAAAATAAAAAGTTATCATATAATATAAATATTGAATAATTTATCCCTTTAAAATAATATTACTGGTTATTTCTTTAAATAAAAATTGACTTAATATCAACCATTTATAAAACTACTAAATTAATACTTAAATATACTTGAAGTAATTTTAAAACAACTAAATAATTAATCTTCTGAAATATTCCTTAGCACTTTTAAATTTTCTAGTTAATACTTAAAAATCCTTCCTTTAAAATAAACTTAACTTTTCCGGAAAATATATTTTCAACTCCAATATAGCCAGTCTAATTATTTATAAATCCCTCTCGATTTATTTCCAGGTTGATTTATGTTCCAATTCCGTAAATTTCCTTTTTCACATTTCTAAAAAATAAAACTACTATTTATTTTTAAAACAATTTACCCATCTCCTTATAAATTCCCACCGTGAATTTATAATTTTGGATTATTCACTGATAATTACTTCACTTTATTTTATAAACTTTGTTTATAATTTCCATAGTCTCCTTTTTCCGTTTATCCCTGTTCCACACACTTAATCGATTTTCTAATTTAAATTCCATTTTTAAATTAATTT
Organism: Allium fistulosum; assembly: GCA_030737815.1. Taxonomy (NCBI): domain Eukaryota; kingdom Viridiplantae; phylum Streptophyta; class Magnoliopsida; order Asparagales; family Amaryllidaceae; genus Allium; species Allium fistulosum. The sequence continues at coordinate 660,271,636 of CM060902.1, forward strand.
CTTAGTTAACCCAAATTTATCCCAAAACCCACTAATTTCAGATTCACTTCCTTTTTATGATTTTAAAATCTTATTTAAACCTAGAACATCAATTTCATATTTTATTTTCAACTTCCTCTTTTTATTTTCCCAAACTATTAAATCTCTAATTTAAAAATAAATTCTTTTATACTTAAACAATATCGCTTAAGTTCTTATTTTTAAAAACAACTTTTATTCTCATTTATTCAAAAATCTCTATTTTTCCATATTCCGGAATTATTAAATAAGATTTTAAAATCAAACTATTTATTTTTTCCAAATTCATTACTTTTTAATTTATCCAATTTCACTAGAAATATTTTACTTTAAAATTCCCTTTTTATTTTCTTTTAAAAATTCAATATTCATATTTTTGATATTTTAAAATGCCAAAAATATATCCAGCAATACCATAGCATCCAATAAATTCAATTTCCAATATAATCTATCACAGATTATTCAAATAAATCATATCAATGAATATGAAAATGAATTCAACATTTTGAGGAATCTAGTTGGATCCCTCCAACCCATTTCCCTGCATCCACAGATGTTAATAGAATATAAAAATACCAATCCCACTTCGAGTGGGATATCACGGTATATAGGGTCATCTGCTATTATGCGGGGCGCATAGGGTCTCACCCGCTGTATATATATGCGGGAATATCAATCACTCCAATATATATATACACACACTACTATATATAATATAACATCCAGACTGATAATAATTTATCAATTTAGCCAATTATTCAATAATTAATTTTAACTATTTTAAAATTAACCGGCAGTCCAAAAGAGTGAGATTTACTCACTTTGATTTTCAGTCGCTTTCGCGTTCTGTTTCCGGTTGAATCCGAACGCGTTTGGAATTATCTAAAAATTTCAGAAGCCCCAAATGTCACCAAATCAATTCCACGCCGTAGAATACTTTATTACGATCACAATGCAAAAATTTGTGTTCCAATCCGACCTAGCATTTTCGAGTTATGGCATTTATAAGCATTTGAAAAAATAATAATTTATATATATAATAAAATGACTTAACCATTTTTCTATAACCTGACCCACTCACAAAAACACCGGCCCAACAGAAAGCTTCTTCCCCAAAAATTTGCTGCTCACCTGAATTTCAAAACCCACCATAGTCGATACCTTATGCACCTCTTTCTCCCTCCACACTTTGCCATTCGACCATCGGCCACCACCTAACCCCGTCTCATCGAGAACTCCACCGCCTTGACCCATCCACGAGAACTGCGACCATCCCACAAAAATCGCGACACCCACTATCGCATGCCAGGCCGTATAGGTCGCGACCACCTACCTATGACCGAGCCACCCCAAACCCCTTCCCCCGGTTTGCCTCACCTCACCTCACATATCACGATTCTACCTTCCATTTCTCTAAACGAGGTCCCAATCAAAAGCGAACCCCAACCCTAGTTCGAAACTCCCACGCGACTAAATGTCGTACCCCTCAATTCGACTGTGCCCTACCATTTTTATCTAAAGTCGAAGAGAACCCGGGAGTATGATTCTTAAACAAAAACTAAGAATTTTTTTTGAAGTGTAGAATTCGAGATATAATAACTGATTATACATGCCGTTTTTTTGAAGTCTTCTTTCTTTCTTGAACTGTGCGGTCGCGTGGTTTTAAATGAGGTGAAAGGAGGGAAGAACAAGACGTTGGCGTGTGGAGTGAAAGCTACAGTATTTTGAAATGAGTGGGGAAGAAAAAGTACCGATGTGAAAATATTGTCAACTCAATATATATATATATATATATATAATTTAAATTACAAAATGTCTCGATTCCGTAGCTTAAAATCTTGACCTCCTATCGAGGCGTGCCACTAGGCGTTTATAATGTTATACCCTATTCCGAATGCAATAGAAAATGTTTCGAGTCCTAATTTGATCATATGAAGAAGATAGCTTTTTGGACCCAATTATTATATTGAATTTTCGATATAAATCTCGACACGTTTATATCCCGTACGGCCAAATGATAACCCCAAACGTTACAAAATTTGAAATCCGATAATAATACATTATTACGGATCCAATGGAATTGGTTTCGTCGAATTCCGAGACTGTGCCTCAGAAGGCTATTTTTTTTTTTGAGATCATGGGGAACCTTAAGATCATGGTATTCATTGATACTCACTTAAGTAAACCCCACGCCGTGTGTCTACCCCGCTTTTATTTAGTCGTCGCACACGGATGCTTAACGTTGAAACTCCCACTGATGGTTTGGCGCTGGGATTCGAACCTGCCCGGACACAGTCCTTTGGTTCCCATCTCCCAGCTCCCAAATCAATTTAAATGATATATTTTTAAAACTGAACAAATCACTTCCAAATTCAATTTTAAAACTTTTATTATCTTCATTATTACCAATATAAATTTTTATAAGCCGTTAAATTATTTTTAACAAGCTTAAAACTCCAGATTCAATATTTTACCCAATTTCCCATTTATTAAATTCAATAATTTAAATTATCAATAAATAGTTATATTTTAAATTCAATTAAAATTTAACTTTTAAATATTTAAAATCAATTAAATATTCCAATTTCAAATATCCAAAATTTTGGGTCGTTACAAGCAGATGCAAAAGTTGGAACATGTTCATGCATAGTAGGAATGAGGGCATGTATAGTAGTATGAATGGGGGAAGTTTGCTGATGAGAATTAATCCGCTTCATCGACGGTGAGTTGCATTTGAAGCATGATCATCTGGATTACAATATTAGGAGAATTGATAGTTTGAATATCAGTATATAAGTGAGCTAAAGCCATAGCATGCTCAGACTGGGAAGAAGCATGTGGCATCACAAAGGAATCTTGATGTGCATGCTCATATGTAAGGGTCAGAGCATTTGAGGGGTTTCCTGAGTATTTGCAGAGATAACAGCCGCAACTTAATGTTCAAATGGATGAATATGAGCATCATTTATAGAATATGCATTAGTTGCAGGCAATTGAACAAGAGCATTGGAGATGCAGAGCCACGATGAACATTTTCCCAAGGATGAAATTAAGTAGGTAAATGCACAATAGGTGCACAAAAAGAACTAAAGCAGCATCAGAGATTGTAATTGTAGCAGTAATATTTTTAGCATATTTAATTATGTAGCAATAATTTTGTAAAAAATTTGATTATACAAATATTTAATAAGTTTTTCAACCATGCTAATTGTGTATATCATTTCAGTAATATTTGATAGTCCAAATATTTAACAACCAATTTTTGGATAGTGCTAGTTGTATATTGCATTTCAATATAATAGACAGTAATAGCATTTCAATACCCAACATTTTATTTTTTAACGATATAATAATGGAAATATTGAAAAAATTATTGTAGTATATTGCTAGTTTTATGTAGCATTTCAGTACATTAACTTTGAAGAATATCAATATGGTTTTAAACAATTAACTATAGTCATACATGCCATTTAAGTCTGAAAGTACAAACATTAAACAAAGTCATACATGTTTTAAGAGCAATACAACATAAATTACCGAGAAAAGTACAAGTTAATTTTAAGTACAGTTGAAACCAAATTAAAAGAATATTAGAGTTGTTTGTTTTCTGTATTCCTCTCTCTCTCTATGTTTGCAAGTGCTATTCCTATAATGAGTTTGCGAAGAATTTATGAATTGATCAACTATTTTTAGCATCATTGATTACTTGGAAAACCATTTCAGCTTCAAGTATATCAATTTCCTCCCTTTCATATTGGATTGGTAGGTCATGCTTATCCATATTTGTAATGTTTACCGTGATAAGTAATGCACAGTCATTGATATTACAGTTATAAAAATATTACATAAGATAGCGGTTTATCAATTATAATGTTTTAATGTTTAGCGTTCATTATGTTACTCGTATTTTTTTCATGATAATGCTAATATAGTATGCTATTTTAGTTAAGGTGTTTATGTTTACATACTAAGTCATTATAATTCTGTATTTTTGCAATGATACGTTTTTTTTGCATTATGTATATGTGTCATTATGTACTTTACTATCATTGTAATGACTCAAAATTATACCACTTTGATTTGTGAATATTTAATTTATTTTAAATATTCAGTTAATAGTTTTAATAATTAAATAATTCCCTTTTAATTTATAACTAATGATAGAAAATTTATATTTGAATTTTGTTTACAAAAATAGGTAGATTGATGAAAAATAGAAAATGTGACCAAAACCCCTTTTTTGGATTTTCGACTTTTTACCAAACGACAAGTTTTAGAAAGTGATTTTTATATACTTTAGTCAACATTTAACTGCTTAAACATATTATTTTGAAATGTATAAATAAAATATAAATATAAGGATTTATAAATATAAAATATATTCAAAATTTAAAAGACGAGACGGGTTTGAAATGTTAAGATTCCTTATGTATGATAATGAGCATAGATGCATGAAAAGACTCTAAGATCCAATATGTTTTCCTATCAATAGTACTTTGGTGGCTTAAGAAATGATGAGAGGATAGAAAGGTGATTTAAGGGCAATTTAGGTTTTCAACCTTTTTATTTTATATTAATTTTTATTTTTACTTCATTTTGTATATATTCACTTCCCATCTCATTTCATCTTCATACATTTTGATTTCTTTTTCCATTTCCCCAACATTTTATCATTTTTGAAAAAATATCATCTTTTTCACTCAAAAATCCTTACTTCACTCAAAAGTTTAAAGTTTCAAGCATTTCGAAAAATTGGGAAGGAGAGTTACCAATCTTTGTTCAGTATTTTAAAATAATAATAATTGTTATGAATGTGTTAAGTAACTTTGATTTGATATGCAAACATGTATATGGTATTAATTAAAAATCAAATCTTTGGTTGTTCTTTGCTTTGCAATGGAAAAATATGGTTACGGCAAGTAAACACATACAGGTTATACAAATAAACACCTTCCGCTCTTTGTTTTTTTTGAGAAAATTATATCCATCTCTTGACGTAAAAATCCATAACTCCCAAACCATTTAGAACTAGTCCAAAGATTCAATACAAAATGGTAGAGGTTGGTCTCTGGTTTTTTTTAAAAATAATCAGGGGTTGTTTCGTCGAGTAGTGTGTGAAAGATGAGTTTAAATCAGTAGATGGTCGAACATTGTGTTGATTCATGAGTTTTGATTCATGACACAAGCTTCAGAGATCATACGACGAGAATGCTATATGAAAGCGACAAAAAGAGAATAAGTGCATACCATGCACTACAAAGAAGATAATCTTACAATTCAGAGATTAGTATGGATATTTTATTTTATTTGAGTCTTAGAACAATGTTAAAATCATTCCTCAAATAATCACACACGCACACAAAACATTTTATATCAAAAATATGTTCACTGTGCATATAACACCAGGTCGGCCGACCGACCAGGATCCTCGGTCGACCGACCCTGTATCATATGCACAGTGACTTTCTGTTTTGTATACGTTTTTCAACTCAGCTGACCGGCCAGTTTTTCCGGTCGACCGACCAGAGAAAAACGGCTAGTTTTCTGAAGAGACGCGATCTTTTCATGAAGAGTAATGTCCTCTATTTCAAGAGGTATGGACACTACTGTTGACTAAAACTATTCATGAAAGATTACAACTCTTCAACAATTATATAAACATATTCAATTCACTTCTACAATCACCGATTCTTGTTTATATTTCTGAAATCTAATCTCTTCTCATTTCTGCAAATAAAAGCATTCACTCTTATTCAATATCACTAGAATCCTTGAATTTATTCATATACTTCGATTCTACGTGATTACCTTCCTTCTAAATCTTCACACACATACATATTCTTGAGGATTTGATTATAGGAAAGTTGTACTATCAAAAGACAATCAGTGTTATTTAGAACACATTCGTCAACAAACATTTTGTATTAAGTTGAAGTCCTCTTCGGTTGTTGAGGCGGAAAAATTCCTGTTCGGCTGCTCAGGTGTCGTATACCTATTCCTCCGGGTTAAGTGAGGGGTTTAGTTTAAATCCAGAGGGTATTCTGGGACTGGACGTAGAACGGGAAGTTCGAACCAGTATAAAAATTCCTGGTGTGCTTACTCTAATTTTTACTTTACTGTTATTACCAGTTTCCGCATTAATATACCATATTACACGATCCTTAGTACTGCACGTACTCTTTCATTTGGTATCAGAGCAAGGTCATCTTATAACCATCACAAAGTTATTTGATATTTACTTATTTTTAGTAATATGGCAACCACACAAATTAACGATGTTAACACTCACACTAATTCTAGTTTCACAGAAGGTCAATCGACTTCACGACCTCCACTTTTCAATGGTATAAATTATAATTATTGGTCAACTAGAATGAGAATCTATATGCAATCAAGTGGGTTTGATATCTGGAATATTATACAAAGGGAATACACAATTCCTACTGGAGAATACTCGACTTGGAGTAACACACAAAAACTAGATGCTACATCAAATGCTAAGGCTATGAATATTTTATTTTGTGCATTAGATAGAAATGAATTCAATAGAGTTAGTATGTGTACTTCCGGCTATGAAATTTGGAGAACTCTTAAAGTTTCACATGAAGGAACAAACAAAGTTAAATTGAGCAAAATTTCTATGCTGAAACATCAATTTGAAAACTTTAAAATGAGGCCAAATGAATCTATAAATGACATGTACTCTAGATTTCAGGATATTTATCATGCTCTATTGTCTCTAGAACAAAAGTTTACTGATTTTGATGTTGTTACAAAAATCTTGAATTCTTTAACGGACGAATGGGAACGAAAAGTCCTAGCTATTGAAGAAGCAACTGATTTGTCAACATTAAAACCAGAAGAATTGATAGGTAATTTAATGTCCTACGAAGTAAATTTGCAGGCAAAACGAAATGGAGCACAAGAAAAGAAAAATGTAGCATTCCAAGCAGAAAAAGATGATTCCGACTCAGACAATGAAGATATGGCAATGATTGCTAAAAATTTCAAAAAGTTTTTAAAATTCAACAGAAACAAATTCAAGGGAAACAAAAATAATTCCAACAACAATTCTAATAGCAGCAAACCATCATCTTCAACAATGGAATGTTATGAATGTCACAAGAAAGGACACATGAAGAAAGATTGTCCAGATCGTAAAAAGAACAATTTCAAGAAGGACAAAAACAAACGAAAAGCTTTTTCAGTCACTTGGGACGACACTGACTCATCATCCTCATCAGAGAGTGAAAGTGATAATGAACAAGCAAATGTATGCTTCATGGCTTCGTCAGACGATGTAAGTGATTTTACTTTTGAAGATTTAATTGAAATAAATTCTGAATTAGTAAATTTAACAAAACAACTTAAAAAGAAAAATAAGGAGTTGCAAAGAAAGTTAGATAGAACAGTTTTAGAAGTAGATATGTTAAAAGATGAGAAGGTAATATTGGAAGAAGAACTTGAAATCTCTCAACAATCGAATTCTAACTTATCTTCTCAAATTACGTCAATATCTGAGGAACTAGAAATTCAGAAAAATAAAAATGATGTTTTACTTTTTGAAAATAATGATTTAATATCTAAAATTAAGGATTTAGAGTAAGAAAAATCTAGTCTTAAAATAAAATTTGATGATATTTCTAAAAATGTTTCTAATTTCAATAAAGGAAGAGAAAATCTTTCTAGTATACTAGAAAACTCTCAAACTTCCAACAATAAATCTGGACTAGGATTTAAGAAACAAAATAATTTTGCTAAAAGTAAAATTAATAATAAAATTAAGAAAGATATTAGGAAAACAGTTTATTCAAATACTAAAACTATTAAGATATGGATTCCAAAAACCAATAATATATTGATAAGGAATAAACATATCAAAAGTTTTATGGAAACTGTTCATAATAACAAGAATTATGTTTATAAAGGGAATTCTGAACCCGTATGGGTTTGGCTTCCTAAGATCTAACTCTTAGGACCCTAAAAAGATTGGGTACCAACTTTTTATAATTTTTGCAGGTACCACATAAAAAGAGAGGAAAATGGATTTTAGATAGCGGTTGCTCAAAACACATGACTGGAAACAAAGAAATGTTATCAAACATTATATACTCAAATGGAGGAGCAGTCACCTTTGGAGATAACTCAAAAGGGTATATCATCGGCAAAGGCAATGTCAATAGCAATGGTATATCTAATTTACCTCTCATTACTGATGTTTTATTAGTTAAAAATCTAAAACATAATTTATTAAGTATTAGTCAACTATGCGACAAAGGTTTTAATATAACTTTTTCAGAAAATAAATGTAACATTTTTGATAAAAATCACAACATTATTTTCGAAGGAAATAGAGATAAAAATATTTATATCCTAAATATAAATGTTAATAATGATTCAAATTTGTGTCTAGTAGCTAAAGAGAATGATTCTTGCCTTTGGCACAAAAGATTTTGTCACATAAATTTTAATACCATCAACAAACTTGCTAAAAATAAATTAGTTAAAGGGTTACCCGATATAAAATTCAAAACTAACATATTTTGTGATGCATGTAAATTAGGAAAATTAACAAAATCTTCTTTTAAATCAAAGAAAGTAATATCTACAGAACAACCACTTGAACTTTTACACATGGATCTTTTTGGTCCAACTCAAGTGCAATCTATTAATCATAATAGATATGTTTTTGTTATTGTAGATGATTTCTCTAGATATACTTGGATTTTCTTTTTGAAAAATAAAAGTGATACTTTTGATAATTTTAAAGTTTTTGTTAAAAGAATTCAAAATATTAAAACTTTGAAAATTAAAAATATAAGAAGTGATCATGGAGGCGAATTTGAAAATGAAGTTTTTGAACAATTTTGTAACAAAAAGGGTATTAACCATAATTTCTCTTTTCCTAGAACACCACAACAAAATGGAGTTGTAGAAAGGAAAAATAGAACGTTACAAGAATGTGCAAGAACTTTACTAAATGGAACAACTTTACCGAAACAATTTTGGGCAGAAGCTGTAGCTACTGCTTGTTACGTACTGAATCGTGTTTCTATTCGACCATTAACTAAAAATACACCATATGAACTTCTAAATGGAAGAAAACCAAATATTTCATATCTAAAAGTTTTTGGTTCCAAATGTTTTATTTTAAATACTAAAGATCAACTAGGCAAATTCGATCCAAAATCCGATGAAGGTATATTTGTTGGATATTCGGAACGAAGCAAGGCCTATCGAATTTATAATAAACGAACTCAAATTATTGAAGAAAGTTTACATGTTTCTTTCAACGAAAATTTTAAAAATATAAATCCGAGTGTTACTATTGATTCTGATGATGAATCTACTCAGAATGAAAATATTAGTACAAATGAAAATCTTGATATTAATGAAACCAATACAAATGTAACTTCCAATTTAATAAAATCTCCACCTAGAATTTTAAAAGATCATCCTGTGCAAAATATAATTGGAGAAGTTAATACGAATGTTAAAACCAGACATCAATTAAATCAAGCTGGTCATGTTGCTTTTCTTTCTAACATAGAACCTAAGAATATAAAAGTAGCTTCAACTGATGACTACTGGATACTTGCCATGCAAGAAGAATTAAATCAATTCGAACGAAACAAAGTTTGGGAACTCGTTCCTAGACCTAGTGATCAATCAGTCATCGGTACTAAATGGGTTTTCAAAAATAAAGCAGATGAACTAGGAAATATAACACGGAATAAAGCTAGATTAGTTGCACAAGGATATAATCAAGAAGAAGGTATTGATTACGAAGAGACGTTTGCTCCAGTCGCCCGACTTGAAGCAATACGAATATTATTAGCTTATGCATGTTTTCATAATTTTAAACTATATCAAATGGATGTTAAAAGTGCATTTTTAAATGGATTCATAAAAGAAAATGTTTTTGTTGAACAACCACCTTTGTTTAATCATGAAAAATTTCCGGATCATGTATATAAACTTAAAAAGGCGTTATACGGTTTAAAACAAGCACCACGTGCTTGGTATGATCGTCTTAAAAGTTATTTATTAGAATCTGGTTTTGAAATCGGTAAAGTAGATCAAACACTTTTTATTAAGAAAACTAATAAAGATATTTTAATAATTCAAATATATGTTGACGATATTATTTTCGGCTCGACAAATGAAAAATTATGTCAAGAATTTTCAACCATAATGACAAATGAATTTGAAATGTCTCATATGGGAGAATTATCATATTTTCTTGGATTACAAATTAAACAAATTGAAAATGGAATTTTTATTAATCAAGAAAAATATTGTTATAATTTAATCAAACGTTTTGGTCTTGAAAATACTACTGCCAAACCAACTCCTATGAGTACAACGGTTCATCTCGATAGAGATGAAGATGGCAAAAGTGTTGATCAAAAGTTATATCGTAGTATGATAGGTTCTTTACTTTATTTAACAGCGAGTCGCCCCGATATTATGATGAGTGTCTGTTTATGTGCTCGATTTCAAGCAAATCCCAAAGAATCACATATGAGAGCAGTAAAACGCATTATTCGTTATCTAACTAAAACCAAAGATTTCGGACTATTTTATCCGAAAGAATGTCCTTTTGAATTAGTTTCCTACAGTGATGCTGATTTTGGAGGAAGTCGGACGGATCGAAAAAGTACGAGCGGAACGTGTCACTTCATTGGACGTTCCTTAGTCTCTTGGTTTAGTAAGAAACAAAATTGTGTTTCTTTATCAACATGTGAAGCAAAATACATATCTGCTGCTTTGGCATGTGCACAAGTCGTATATATGCAACAGACATTACAAGATTTTAATTGTCATCTTGAAAAATCAATAATTTATTGTGATAATACCAGTGCAATAAACCTTTCAAAAAATCCGGTCAATCATTCCCGAACAAAACACATAGATATTCGTCATCATTTTCTTCGTGATTGTTTGGAAAAAGGATTAATAAATCTAGAATTTATCAATACTGAAAATCAAATAGCTGACATTTTTACTAAACCATTAAATGAAATTTCTTTTATAAAACTAAGACGAGATTTAGGTATAATGTCGTTTAAAGACTTATGAATAAAATAAAATTATTATAATATTAAAAATATATATATATATATATATATATATATATAAAATGATGAAAAATATAAAATTATTTTTTCTGACCAGAGCGGTACTCGAACTCATGACTTCTGACTTTTATGTAAGATGTTGTAGTATAGCCACTTGGGCTATGGGTGTTTCTTGTTCCAGCTCTGTTTCTAATTTACATCATTGAAACTTGATTTCAGAATATACTATTTTTTAACTCTAAAGCATTGTATATCATTCATTTGTAAACAGTTTTTGTTTAAAGAATTATGTGATTAAAATTAAAATCTGATTTTAGACCACTATTTTTTTAGAAAATATGGTTATATATATACATACATATGCTTATTGAATAGAGCATCAAATACAAAACAAAAACTTAAAACAAAAATGTCTTCTAATAATGATGTCTACAATTCTGAAAATTCTCATCTCTCTTATACTTCCCCGGACGACGACTATTCTGATCGTATCCCCGAAGGTGGTCCTTATCCTACATTTCCAATGCCAAATCGTGTTTTAGATTTTCCCTCTCCAGATAATGATCCCCGACACAGGTGGAAACCTTGGGAAGACTCTCATACAGGTTATACACCTGATAAAAAGAAAGGGAAAAAGGAAATGGTAGTAACTCCATCAACCAAACAAAAGATTGATGAAATTCATCACTACCAACAACAACAGATGAATATGCAAAGGGAACTTTATTACGAACAGAAAGTCACGGCAAGACGTTTAAGCTTCCTTGAAAAGATTGCCATGAAATTTTGTTCATCTAAGAAGGATGATGTTGCTGAACCTTCTTATAGAACTCCATCTCCCTCTAACCATGTTCAATCTCCAATAGCTCCAATATGGTCACCGGTAGAAAACGTTCCATCTCCAAATTCATGGGAACGTCGATGCTAATTCATCATGGCTATATTTTAGTATATATATGTTATTTTTATATATAAGCTGTATAAATAAATATGATGTAATAATATGATTATATTTCTATAATTCTTATTTTAAAAAAAAAAAAAAACAAACAACAACATGACATGCTTTCGGTCGACCGAAATGCCTGAACCGGTCAACCGAAGCTGTCCCGAGAAGTTTTTTAAAAACAGATTTCTTCCAAGTCGGTCGACCTAAATACCTGACTCGGTCAGCCGAACGTATTTCCTGAATGACAGTAGAATATTTTTTAAACTCGGTCAACCAAATTCCCTGCACCAGTCGACCGAAGCTTTTCCCGAAAGTTTCAGCACTGTTCTGAACCTAAACTCGGTCGACCGAACCAGGTCCTTCAGTCGACCGAACGTATTATTCTGCTCAAATTGTCTTCATATTTTAACCCAACCCTTCACCTTTTTATCTCACCTCTTCACTTTACTCTTCCACAACAGATTTGAACCCTAGCCCCCATTACAAACCTTTCTAAAATTTCTTCAACTTCTTCAAGAAAAATGGCTCCCAAAAAGAAATCTAAGACTACCGCTGGCCAATCTTCCTCAACTCCTGTAGATTCTCAAATTGCTTCTTGGTTAGTAAGTGAAAAAGCTTTAGAAAGATGGATAAAGCTTCAAGATGCAAAAATCTTTGAGGAGTCGTTTGTGAGTTATCCTGATTTTACCGCCTACGGTGTTGAAGACGCCGCTCTTGAAAGTGGTCTTGATGCTTTTCTTGACCATAGGAAAAACAACTTGAAGATTAATCATATAATGGTCAAGTTATTCTTAGCAAATCTCAATCTTGTCAATCCACCTAGAAACACTGAAAATTGTGTTTGGACTTCGGTATGTGGCACATCGATATTTCTCTCCATTGATCGAATGAATCATATTTTAAATGCTCGACCGGGTGGAATCTCATTACATGATGTAGATTGTAATCCATCAACTCGTGACCGCCTAAGTCACTTATTCTTTGAAGATGATGCTACCGACTTAAGGCAAACTTCATCTCTCCGACCTAAAGCACGACTTTTTCATCGATTCATGATGAAGTCTATTGTTCCAAGAGGAGGGTCGTACCACTTAGTGTATCCCGAAAACTTCAAGGCGTTATATGCTATGTGTGGAATCATTCGGGTAAATTGGACACAACTACTTATGGATGAATTCCTTACATTCAACCAAGGAAAAATGCTCCATATTTACTATGGAGAATACATAATGCGGTTGATTAACAACTTTGTCACTCATGCACCGGAATCCGAAACATCCAAAGTTCGTACCTTTGACTCACGAACAATAAAGTTGATGAAGTTACCCGATGCACCATCCCAAATCACAACCTTTCAGCAATGGCGTACCATTCCACGAGAACAACTACGTCGTAGCTATTCTACTCCTCAACCCTCCACTCATTCCACAGAACGTTTAACTCGTCAAACCTCTATCCAAAGACCACCTCCCGGTACTAGCACAGCGGCTGCCATAGATATTTTAGCCTAAAATCAATTAGCTTTGGATTCTCGCCTTCGAAAAATTGATGGGCGTTTCAAAAAGATCAAAGGCTTCTTCGTCAATTTATGGGATGCCTTATCATGCTCTTCTGAAGCCGGTGCTTCATTTGTTGCTCCTGGAAAAAGACCCGCACCAAATTTCTCTTGGTCTACATCCGAGAACACAAGTTCCAGCACATCGGCAACTCCCGCACCTACCACTCACAGACAGGGTAAGGAACCGGCTCCTCTCGATGAAAATCTTCATCCAGCACAGTGGGATACCGACGATGATGAGGAATAATTGTAGTACTTTTTTAATATATTTTAACTTTCAAGAATCTCTCGTAGTTTATTTTATTTCTTACTTAATTGTTTTGTTATGTTCTAAGCAAACATCTTTAAGTTATTTCTAATTAAGCTCAAAGAATGTACCATGTAAATTTAAAATTTTTTTTGCATTACTTCAATCTGTTATAAGTATTCCTTTTTGTCGATGACAAAGGGGGAGAAATGTATGCAAATTAACGAATTTTTGCAGAAAAGTCGCCATACATTCAGGGGGAGAACTATAATATATATGTCAATATTACTTCGTCACATAAGTATTGTCATCAATCAAAAAGGGGGAGAATGTTGATTCATGAGTTTTGATTCATGACACAAGCTTCAGAGATCATACGACGAGAATGCTATATGAAAGCGACAAAAAGAGAATAAGTGCATACCATGCACTACAAAGAAGATAATCTTACAATTCAGAGATTAGTATGGATATTTTATTTTATTTGAGTCTTAGAACAATGTTAAAATCATTCCTCAAATAATCACACACGCACACAAAACATTTTATATCAAAAATATGTTCACTGTGCATATAACACCAGGTCGGCCGACCGACCAGGATCCTCGGTCGACCGACCCTGTATCATATGCACAGTGACTTTCTGTTTTGTATACGTTTTTCAACTCAGCTGACCGGCCAGTTTTTCCGGTCGACCGACCAGAGAAAAACGGCTAGTTTTCTGAAGAGACGCGATCTTTTCATGAAGAGTAATGTCCTCTATTTCAAGAGGTATGGACACTACTGTTGACTAAAACTATTCATGAAAGATTACAACTCTTCAACAACTATATAAACATATTCAATTCACTTCTACAATCACCGATTCTTGTTTATATTTCTGAAATCTAATCTCTTCTCATTTCTGCAAATAAAAGCATTCACTCTTATTCAATATCACTAGAATCCTTGAATTTATTCATATACTTCGATTCTACGTGATTACCTTCCTTCTAAATCTTCACACACATACATATTCTTGAGGATTTGATTATAGGAAAGTTGTACTATCAAAAGACAATCAGTGTTATTTAGAACACATTCGTCAACAAACATTTTGTATTAAGTTGAAGTCCTCTTCGGTTGTTGAGGCGGAAAAATTCCTGTTCGGCTGCTCAGGTGTCGTATACCTATTCCTCCGGGTTAAGCTAGGGGTTTAGTTTAAATCCAGAGGGTATTCTGGGACTGGACGTAGAACGGGAAGTTCGAACCAGTATAAAAATTCCTGGTGTGCTTACTCTAATTTTTACTTTACTGTTTTACCAGTTTCCGCATTAATATACCATATTACACGATCCTTAGTACTGCACGTACTCTTTCACATTGTCGGTTCTTCATCGAGCTCGGATCGATGAATAGAGAGTACGGTCGTGTTCGTCTTGGAAAAACAAGATTTTTAGAGCAAGTCATAGGATTTTAGGGTGCTGGATGGCACTTGGGTGGCTAGATGATCGAATTTGGGTCAACTATTTTATTTCGGCGATCTAGGGGGAGTTTGGGCAGATGGATGGGTTTTGGAGTAACCTTAGGGCACGACAAAGGCAGTGGTGGGGTCGTAGGGTCGGCCGTGGAGGGTGGTGCTCGGACGAGCTCAAACTAGGGTTAGGGGATTCTTGTGTTTTTACGTTTGAGTTTTGGCTTGCGGGTGGTGATTGGTAGCGTCGAGTTGGTCAGGGAGTCAGTTAGAGGTTCAGCAGTGGATGGCAGTCACATCGTTGTAGGTATTGGTGGCCTATGCGGGTCGAGGCGGCGGATGTAGCTCAATTTACGTGTGCGTCTTAGTCTTAGGTGTTTTGAAAATGGGGATGAAGATGTCTGATTTTGATTGGGTTCGACGAAGTAGGTGGCGTGGGCACCATAGTGACATAGGGGTAGAGGGGAGTCTACTGTGGTTGGGGTTCATCGGGCGACGGTGCTTGGGGATGTGCATGTGCACGGTGGTGCACGTCTGGCTATGGGCCAAAGTCGATTTGAATTGGGATTGGGAGGGTAAATCAATTGGGTTTTGATGAGGGAAGAAAGGCATAGCTTTGGTTTTTAGTTTTGGGTAGTGGGTTTGGGCCTAATTAGAGACTGGTAAGTGAATAGATTTGGTTATTTAAATTTTATAAATTTAAGTGTTAAATCTGTGAAGTTCTATGTCTCCTCCATTTTATACCCGATTGACCTATGAATTTTTGCACTAGGATCATATAAACTAGTAGAATGCTACGGTATAAATAGTTGTTTGTTTTATTGAAGTATAATTTAATGATAAAATAATATCGACTGCATAAAATTATGTTATTTTAAGTAATAATGTAGTTAAAATAAGTATACTTCATTGCCGTTATCTATTTATACTTCATTGTTGTTTTCTATTTGACCAAATTCAAACACCACTGTAATGAACGGGATTTTCGACCCTCGAAAATTGACACTAATATGTCCTTTGTATCGCGTGCCGAGCAATCGAATGCTGGAAAAACCGATCGTTAGGGAAAAAAGAAAATAAAGAAAGAAGAGAGAAAAAGAGGAGAGAAGAAGAAGGAAAACAAGAAGAGAAGAAGAAGAAACCAAAACATCATAGAATCTCCCAATATCACTTTCAAACATTCCTTTAAATAAAAATCCATATTTAAATCTCAACATAAATCACTTCCATATTTATAAAACTATTTTTATAAATTTCCTTTCGGTTTTATAGAACTTCTATTTTACAAAATTCCTTTATTTATAAAATTCTATTTATAAATTCATTTTTTTATAAAAACTAATTTTACTACCAGAATCAATTTATAAGTCCATTTCTTTATAAATCAAATTTATTTATAAAATCCATTTACCCTACAAACTTCAAATCCATTTACAAAATATTTATAAATTTCGATTATAAATCTATATCTTTATTTATAAAATATTACTTCTATAAATCCCTTTTTTATAAACTTATTCAAAATCTCTATTTAAAACACTCTCCAATAGTAAATCAAAAATACCAAATAAAAAATCATACTTTTATTTATGTAAAATAAATTTATTTCCTTTAACAATTCAAAAATTATTACAACATATTTATTCTTTCAAAACCACTTCGAAATCCTTTTTAAATCAAAATCAACATTTTTAGAATTTCAAAATACCAAAAATAAGGCCCAGTGCTACAAAAGCACTAAATAAGCAAAACATATCCATGTTATCAAATATGGCATCCAACACATCAAATATTAGCATATATATGAAAAGTAAAATCAACAGTGGTGAGGAACCCTGTTGGATCCCTCGAACCTATCCCCTACATCACAGACAGAATAAAATCATTAAAATATAAATCAACCGCATCGAGGTGAAATTCACATACAAAGGGTCATCCGCTCTTACATGGGAACGTAATAGGGTCTCATCCACTCAAATAGGCGGGAATATATCCAAACCAACTAATAAATATAGTATATCATCCAAACAAGCAACAAACAGCATAAATAAAATTATTCCCACCTATATAAAAATATAAGCAGGCCACAAATGTGAGTTTACTCACAAGTGCTCTGGTTTGAATTAAAATTGAACGGTCATTCAATTTAACCAAAAATTCCAACTAGCTTCGAATCCGTCCAATCCAACTCCATAGCGTAGTGCTTGCTGATACGAACACAATGCAACTTGTCGTGCTCGATTTGGACCTCGTACGAGAATTTTACGAATTTATGAACATTTGAAATAATTAATTTTATAATTAAAAAAATTAAACAAATTTAAACTTTACCCTTTCTTCCCTCTTCCGTCTCTTCGTTCCAGGCATGCGACATTTTTTCTTTTCTTTTTCTTTATTTCGCAAATTGTTCGCGCGCCACCTGCTGCCTGCACCCACCGCTACGCCCCCCTCCGCTGATCCACCCGCCCTCCACCATGCGTGCGAACACGCGAAAAACCTCGGTCGAACCCATAACTGCAGTTGCGAACGCGAGCAGATTGCCATCGCCTCGATCGATGATTCGCCGATCCCACCATTTGATAGCTTCGTATCGACGTGCTCTACGTTTTCCTAGTTGAAGTCGAAGGTCAATTCGGCCTCTAGAGGCTCCGATGGTTATCGAACATTTGACAGTTTAGTTTAATGGCAGCTGAAAATAGAAGCTAGGGTTTAGTTGCAAATGAAGATAGTCGATGGCCTTTTATAGGAAATTTTCCAAAGCACTATTCACGTTTAAATTTTTCGAACACCAAACGAAGCGTGCCGCCTGGCGTTCTATATGTTATACACCAAATCCGAACACAATGGAATATATATCAGAAGCCAATTCTATTATATACAGGAGATAGCTTTTCAAAATAAAGTTATATTAGTTTAAATTTCTTTAATTAATTTCTATGCATTTCGAACTCGCATGACCAAACGATATGTCCGATCGCCATAAAATTCAATAATGTATAATAATTCTCTATTACGGATCCAGTGAAACTAGTTTCGTTGAAATCCGAGATAGTACCCCAAAGACTATTTTCACATGTTAATTAAAACGAGTAATTCCCAAAATCAGTTTAATTTTTTTTTTGAAAATGGGTAATGATTTTATTAAGGCATTTCAGCCCATAATGTTAGCCCAATCAGGCCCAGTACAAAGAACAGAATAAAATTAAAACAACCGAACCCTTTCCATATTTAGACAACTATTTCTACTTCCTGAAGCAACCAGCGCGAAGTCATGGCGGCCGATAGCTCGTACTTGGGATTCCTGCCAATGGAAGGTTCAGATCCACTCCTACAGTTCGAGTTGCATCTTGTTCCATTCTGGTAAGAGGATAATTTTTGATTCTCTTTAGAATGAGCTGTATGTCTCCAATCGCTAGTTTACTGACATCGAGATGGGATCTTTGTTTGCTTTGAAAAATTCTACGATTCCTTTCCTTCCAAATGTTCCACACAGCTACAATGATGGCAATTTTGCTCAATTTGGATTCCATGTCTTTGCACTGACCTCGCTAAATTAGGTAATTGGTTTGTTCTTCTAGGTTATTTGAGTGAGGTTGAGAGTTTAAGATATTATTAAATGTGTTCCACACCAGTTTCGAGTAATAGCATTCAAAAACAAGAAGTTCATGAGTTTCTGTGTTCTGATTGCATAAGATGCAGACAGTTTCATTTGTTATTCCCCATTTCGATAGCCTATCTCTGGTAGGTAATCTTCTCAATATTGCTTTGTAAGCAGTGAAGGCCATTTTCGAATTATTAGCATGATCCCAAATAATTTTACTCCATGCAACTTTACTGTCTTTTTGTCTGATTTCATTCCAAGTAGATTTAGTGGTAAACTCGTTTCCAGTAGGCTTCCATACCCATATATCAGTCTCTCTACCATTATAGATAGGCATAAATTGAATTGCTTCTTTTTTATCTTGATTTATTGGCAAGGAAGAGCAATCTGCCAAAATCAGTTTAATTACTTTTGAATCCATATTTAAAAAGTTTACCATCTTCCTTCTTATTCAAATAGAATTAAAAATAAACTTTTAAAATCGTTTTCATTCACATTTCATTCAAGATTCAATTATTTTAAACAATTTCAAATATTAAATTAAACAATTTAATTATCAAATAATTCTTTATATTTGTAATATAAGTTATTTAAATTATAAAATTGTAACACCTCATATTTTTAGTAACATTATTTAGGATATTTAATTAGATAAATAAAATAAAATAATGTAAGTTGATTAATGGATTGAGATTTGTGATTAAAAAATGGTAGCCATGCCATGTTAAACAAGTAAACCAAAGAGCAAAAAGTGAATAAAAGGTTAGGAAATATGCAAGGGCAAAATAGGAACAAGGCACATCCTTATACCCTAAACCCTTGACCCCTCAACATGTACGTTCATTTTATTTTCACAAACAAAAATAAAGCTAAGGCCAACCACCATTAGGAAGCAAAGAAGAAGAATTCAAGAGGAAGAATCAAATCACTTAGTCAAGAACAAATCTCACATTCTTAATCAAAAAGCTAAGGTGAATAATGACTACATCTCAAGTTTTTAATGGTTTTTAGTTTTAGTTTGAAATTCGAATTATTTGCAAATGTTTTACCATGTTTTGGACGATAAAATGTATATCTATATGTTGTTGATGATTTATGCTAATTCACATAGATTTTGTAGGCTGAGGGTTGTGGTTTACAGGTTTTAGTAGGGTGGCGAATAAAGCTTCCGGTGATGAGAAGGTGGCTGACGGATAGCTAATTAGGAGTTGTTGTTATATTTTGGATTGATTCCGCTGTATTGTATATATATTACTCTGGTCAACCAAGGAGGCATCATCATATGTCGCTCTTCGCATAATTATGTAATAATTATATTTTATTTGAACCTGGGAAAGCGATGGGATTATGAAATTTGAATATGGAACATGTTTTGGAAATGAAATCGATAAAATGTTGTTTTTTTGAAATCTGTGATTTTGTTTCATATTCAAGTGCTTCTGATATTATGGATACCATTAACGTAGCCATATACAGTGGCCCGAAGTTAGTACTATGGATGACTACAACATCTGTAGCACTTAGCTTTGGGCCTCTAGATAGGGGATGTTATAATTTGGTATCAGAGCATAGGTTTATGAAAAACTTTAACCGAAAATGATTTTTTTGGAGAAAAAACATAATCCTAAGGAAATAGAGGTAAGATTGGGGTATGAGATAATGCTATAGTAACATACTTGTATTTGCCATATATAAGTATGTGCTTTATCTCTAGTCTTCTATCTCTATTAGGTTATTTTTCTGTATCTCACGAAGGTTCGAATGCAGATATGGACTTTCGAAGAGATAATGTTGGAGGAGGAAGCACCACTACAGATGGAAATGCCGGACCTAATACTAGAAGGAACCCAGGTCAGGCACGAGCTGGAAATACTGGTGTTGAAGCCCCGCAAGTTGACATGAGAGCAATGTATCAGTTTTTCGTGAATATGATGCAAGCAGGGGTTGCTACTGGAGTAGTTGGAGGAGTCCAAGAAGCTCTGGTAGTCAATAATTATGCTGCTTTGAGTATGAACTATGCTAGGTTGGGAGAAAAACCATTCATTTGGGACTGGAGACCCCATAGAAGTGGGGGACTGGTTGCTACACTGTAATAGGATTTTTTACATATCTAAGGCTCAGTGATGAGCAGAAAAGAAGGCTCGCTTCGAAGCAGCTTCAAGGAGCAGCTTTATTGTAATGACCGGCCTTTTTGGACAGTTTAAATCGACAAATCAGACACACATGCCGATTCTAAACCATTCAAAAGGGCGGATGGTTAATGGGGTTAAATAAGAAAAGAAAGAAAGAACAGAAACAAACTCAGAATCTCGCAGCGGAAGGAACAAGATATAATAATAAAATAACAGTTCATGAAGCTGTTAAATAAATAAATTTGATTATTATTATTATACATCATAAATCAGAGTTACATACATATCAGGGATAATACAACAATGCATCGGAAAAATAATACAGTAGTAGAATACAAATGATGTAATACCAAACTTCGTCTTCGTCCTCCAAAATAGATCTTCAACCTTATCTGAAATGCTCAGGCTGACCCGAGCGTAATGAAAAGACAAAACACTCGAGTCAGGACTAAAATATCTCATGTAAGTTAAATCGAAAAAGTAAATATGAGTGTGACGGCGTCGGAGATGTTTACGGGTTTTAGACACCTCCTATCCAGTGTTTAACGTGCGTGCATTAACTTAAGAGATGTTCGGGATTTCCATCTCCTAAGGATCCGTTAAACTATCTACTATATAATAGAATACGCTATATACAATAATGTCTATCATAAAGTAAAATATCAAACTAGCGTTAAGCCATGGCCCATTCCACCCTTAACACATTTTTATTCCCAATAGCATATACAAGACCGTAGTTTCCCCAAAACCGGAAGTCACCAGAGGGCAATCCATATACTAAAGGTACAAACCAAAATCGTAGTGGTGGCGAATAGGATAATCAGTATGACAAGGTACATGAGGCAATACCAACTAGGATACTAGTAGTTGCGTGATCCAGACTGATGTTGGGCATAGCAGCTACTACCCCAACACCGCGAAACAACACTCCCATAATCGAGGGGTGCACCCAAATCGAATCACAAAAGTAATAGACATGGTAACGAAGAAGTGTGTCCGCTAGAGGTGGCGACCCTCAATGGCCCGGCGCGACTCCTGTTTTAGTCATGTCAGGGGTCATCCAAAAATCGTTCTCTTTTTTCAAATCAACACGTTCACCAAAACCATCCACTTCGTTTTGGATCAACACTCCACGTATACTAGTTATTAAAGTGGTTTTCGGTATCGACAGAGAGTATGTCCATATCCGATCCCGGTCTCTTTAATAACTACGTATTATTACACCGATGGCTCTTTTACATTTTCAAAATCAATTCATAATTGATTATCAAAAATATCATATTCGCTTCAAAATAAAAGCCTTTTCAAAATCATCATATCTACTCAAAGTATACGATTTCATTTCAAAATCATTTCGCCTCAATATCTCATTTCGATTTCAAAATCATTTCGAATTTCAATTTAGGTTGCAACTTCATTTACCCCAATTCGTATTTAAATTCGAGATTTAAATATAAACAATTCACCTTATTGACCAGCTTGAAAATTTTAGAAAATAGTTTTAAGTAGTTTAAATAATTAAAATAGTTAAAATAGTTTAATAGAAAATATTTAAATAGTTAAAAATAGTTTAATAGAAAATATTTAAATAGTTTAATCGAAAATAATTTGAATATAAAAATGGTTTATATAGTAAAACAGTTTGAAAATCAAAATAATTTCAATATTTAAAGAATATAGATTTTAAATCATTCATACTAAAATATTCATTAAAAACAATTCCAAAGTCAAACCGGTCAACTTCCCAATTTCCTACCCAAATCCATTCCAATTTCCATTTCGATTTAATCGATTCAATTCCGATTTCAACTCGAATGAATTTTGATTCCATATAAATTTCGATCCCAATAAACAAATCCCGTTCACTTTCAATTTCCAATTTCAAATCAATTTCCAATTCCAAATTAATTTCAATTCCAATCCCAATTCCAAATGAATTTAAATTTAAATTCCAAATTAATTTAAATTCCAATTTCAAATTAATTTCCAATTTCAATTCTAAATCCAATTTCAAAATATCGATTTAAACATTAAATTAAATTTACTTTCAATACCAAATTTTTGAATCCAAATTTCAATTCTAAACTCAAACCTGAAATATCATTTCATATAAATTTTCTTAGAAATATTCAAAGTTCGAATAAAAGTCCAATCTTTAAAACAAATCAACTTCCGAAAATTTATGCCGTATTTCAATTTTTAATTAAAAACTAAACTTCGATTAATTAAACAATTTCGTTTATCAAGTTTAAATTCCAACATTTCAAGCTCCAATTCAAAATAATTCAATTTCCATAATTTGGATTTTTTTTCATAAAATCAATTCATTTAAATAATTTCAAAACAACTTTTAAAAATCCATTAATTTAGCCAACCCGGTGTCCGTATATAATTTTCTATCCTATGGCCAAGTGATTATTTATTTCAGTTAAATGTTAGGGATGAATATATATCACTTAACCGATCACAGTGTCATATGTATCACAGGATATATATAAGCAAATAAACATCCAAACAATTAAATATCAACCAATAGCATCCATCGAAATAAATCATCCAATAGACAATACAATTCACAGCAATTTCATAGTTATCAATATCAGGTAATTTAATCGCAATTAAATTTTAATTTCAATTTGACTGTCAATTTTTAATTTCTAACATTAATTTCGATGACAATCTATATGACAATTAAATTTTATCAAACAGCGACAAATAAAATCGTAACACTTCATAATGTCAAATTTAACTGGCATAAAGATATTTAGTACGTTGTGAGCGTTATAAAACACTCACTTTGATTTTCTGTTGTCGCCGAGACGTTCCGGTTTGGAACTAAAACTGGACGACGTCCAACTTTAGCCCAAATTTCCACCGTCTCCAAATCCATCCAAACCAGTTTCATTTCGAAGCTCTTGTCATTTCGATCGCAACGCAAAAAGTTTCGTTCCAATCGGACCTCGTATGAAAAAGTTATGCTATTTTAAAGTTTGTACGAATTATATAATATAATAATTCAATTTCTATTTTTATTTTCTAACCCTAAAAGCAAATCTGGCCATTGATTTCTGCTTCCTTCAGATCTGGACCGCCCCCTACCTTCTTCCCCTTTCACGTTATCTCCAGATAACCTAAACCCATAGCCGCCGTTAAACATCGAATTATTGCGACAAAACCGAGCAACTTGAAGACGATCGGAGACCGGGGTTTCGAAGCCCAAAGCAAGACCTATCTTCGGCCTGAACATGGCTGAGCTCGGCCTCCCCCACTGCCTCGAATTGCGTGAAAAACGCAGCCCCTTTGAACGCGATTTCCCGTTGATTCGTTGCTCCGTTTTCGATCATCTCCGTATGGATTGGAAGATATCGTCGTTCCCTACAACTTTCATGTTGAACACTTCTTCTAATTGTTGATAGATTTGAAGATAAATGAGGATGAATGTCGTGAATTGCTGGCCATTGAAATCAAGTGGCGGCTGAAGCTTGAGAGGAAACCCTAGTCTTTTTTGCAAAATGAAATAAGTGAGGGGCTTTTTATAGAAAAATACGTGACACTATTCACCCGAAATTTTCCGAACTCCAAACGAAGCGTGCCGGCTGGCGTTTCTAAGGTTTACCCCACGTTCCGAACGCAATGGAACATGTTTCGGAGGCTAATTCGGTCATTTGTGCGAGTTACGGAGAAAATGATCAGTTTTAAATTAAACCGATTTCGATGCGTTTTGGCTTGCCTCGGACAAACGGTAACTCCGATTGACATGAAATTTGAAACCATACAATAATATCACATTACGGATCCGATGAAACTGGTTTCGTCGAAATCCGAGTCTTTTTGAAAAATGACTATTTTCTCTCGCCGAATTAATATTAAAAACAATTCGATGCGTTTCGAGCTGCCACGGTCAAATGATAACTCCGATTGCTACGAAAATTGAAATCCGATAATAACGAACTATTACGGATCCAATGGAACTAGTTTCGTTCAATTCTGAGACTGTTTGAAAAATGGCTATTTTTCAGTCGATAATTAAATATTAAAATATTCAATTTTCACAAATTAACTTTAAATTCAATTTTAAAAGTTCTATAACATTACTATACTACAATATGATAAGATAAAATTTTACAAATCATTTTCAATCATATTCAACTCGATTTTCAATTATTTTTGAAATTTAACTTATTAAATTATCGATTTAATTGTCTAATTAAATCCAATATTCGAAAAATAATTTATTCGACTGTTTAATTTCAATTTAAAATTCCCAATTTTAAATTATTAACTTTTAAATCAAATTTCAATTGTTCACAAATTCCATTTTTAATTTCACAGTAATTAACAATCTTTTACAATGCAATTTTCCATTATAAATCCAATATAAAAGATTATATTAGATTCCACGTTCAATTATATTGTAACTCAAATTCAAGTTATTTAATTCCAAATGAATTATTTTATTTCGATTTACACTTTCATTATTGAATCAACCATTTACTTATACATTATTATCAATAGTTTATAATTCATTTACTTTCATTTTCTTCGGCTATCATCTTATTTAAATTCACAGTAATATTAAATTACATTCATTTACGTTGATTTCCATATTATAACTTCAATATTAAATGTAACATTTTATTTATTTCGTTGCTTACAATCAAATTCAATTCAATTCAATTACTTGTTACATTCAAATTTAAATCTTTACTTACGTTCAATTACAAGTTAACATCTTTATTTAATTTACAAATAAGTTATTTCAGAATTCAGTTTTGTATTTTAACTTGTAATTCACATTTAACAACACAAAATTTTATTTCCTTCGGATTTTTATCAAAATTTTCATTTTAATTCGTATTTTTAAAGTGTTAAAAATACGGGTTGTTACATTCTCCCCCACTTAAAACTTTTCGTCCGCGAAAAGGAACGAGGTAATAGTTATTATCATCTTATATACCTATAAACCCTATTAACATTTAGAAAATAGATTATAGGTTTTAAAGTTTCAAAAATTTTCTAACACTCAGATTTACGGAAAATTTCGGCAGCATCTCCTTTGCGCGGTTCGATCGGGAAAATATTTCCCATACAAATATAACAAATATAATCGATATACATCTCATTCAAATAATGAGGCATCCCATATATGGGGAAAACAATATATATATAACCCAAATACGATAAATAATCCGAATACGTACCTTCATTAGCGTTTACTAGCAAATTTTTACTTACATTTGCATTTAGCGCAGAAACGGGTTTCGGAAGTGGAGCGCAACCCCTTTCTACCTATTAAAATACTCAATAACCAGGTTAGAACCATGCATATAATGATAGATCAATATACTTGCCATATACAACATATACATAACATATTAACTTCCAAACTGAAAATTTTGTGTTCAGGACAGCAAATAGATTCTAGTTTTTAGCCAACCAAACGACAGAATTTTGCAAGCTAATCTAAACAAAAGTTGTAGCATTTGTTTCAGGGTTTTCGGAATGTCCAAAATCGTCTAATTCGGACTATCCGTTCAAAAGTTACGGCCGTTTTACTACGGGAATACGTTTCAGGTCCGTGCAGGTCAGCGACCTTCACGCACACTTTCGACCTTCTAAACTTCAGCAAAATGCAAGGCTTCTAAAACAAAAGTTGGAGCATAGGTTCTGAGGTTTCCAGAAAGTACAAGATCATGAAAATCCGATAAACCAGTAAAAAGTTATGTCATAAATACTAAGGTCAAATGTTATTGGTTTTGCTTATTCTTACACAGGACAGCGATAGACATTTACATTTTTAACCTAGTAAATGAATGAATTTTCTGAAATACTCTAAACAAAGTCGTGCTACAGATTCTAAGCTTTCCGAAAAGTCCAAGATCATCAAATTCCGATTATTCATTTAAAAGTTATGGTACTTTTAGTTTCAGCACATACCGGACAATTTTAGATTTCTACATTTGTTTGTTATTACAAATACAAACTATCCAATTTAAAGTTTCCGGAAAATCAAACATTATCCCAAAGTTGTTAATTTCTTTTATATTTTTATGAAATAAGTTTACATTAAATTCGTTTTCCGATTTATTCACTTTATTACCTCCACATTTTAACTCAAGACAATTTTGCTTCAAATTAAATTGAATTCAATTATATTCAACATCACCTTACTACAAATTGAATTTAATTACTTAAATTTTTATTCCATTTATTCAATTCCATTACATTATGAATCGTATTTACTCACCTAACATCCATCTACAACCAAAGCACAACAACATTAACGTCCATACCAAATTTACCACCAAGTCAATCAATTTCTTTTATTTGTCTCAATTGGTTTATTCATTTCCAAACAAATCAAGTTTACTCAATTCATTACTTTGTTTGAATTATATCAAATTCCATAATTCACTTTACTTGTTTTCCTCATTGATTTAATTCAATAATTTTGCTTGTTCAAATTAAATTTCATACCATCAACTAAGTATATATTATTCATTTTTCAATTTGAATTTCTTTTATATTTGCAACTATCAATTTGATCTTCACATTTTATTTACACTATCATACTTGTATTTTTTTTTTACTTACTTATCAAAATATGCATTTTAAACTTTTAAATATTAGGTAAGTTATGGTTATGCAAATTTAGTGCAGTTGATAATATACAACTTATTTTCATTAAATTCTAGTGTTGAGCTTATTTAACAAATCTTCAATTTATTATTTATCACATTAAGGTTTACTATTACAATTTAAATTTTCATTTTAACCTTTAAATTCTATTTCATATTTTAGAAAAATTTCAATTTCTAGTTTATTCGAAGAGTACAGAAAACATTTAGTGGTCTCCCCCACTCGGACTCTTGAAAAATAAACGTCGATAATGCGTGCACACATTACCGAAACTTATTTTCCAAACGTCAAGTGGGGCATACATCACTTATTTCATTTCAAAGTCATTTAAAATCTTTCCTATTCGAGTTTCCTTCATATAATATGTATATTATTTTCAAACCATTTGCAACAAATTTCAAACATTGGAATTTATATTCTCAAATCCAAAATCATATTCATTTAATTCCATTTTCAATTATATTTCCCAAATTCATTTTTTTTTTCATTTGTCAATAATTTAGAAATATTGACAAGTCAACCAATTGACGACGATAATCTAATATTATCATCTCCTACCAACCAATACAATCAAAATTTATATATTCATAATAATATTTATATAAAATATAATTCAAAACGATATTATGTCAGTTTGTCCTATTCGAGTGTTTAGAAATCCCTATCGATGCCATGGCGTCCCATGTACCGACCAGAATTTATAAATACTCAACGGAACAAATCAACACAATATAAAACCATTTTATAGCAAATAACAAGTACGCTCTCTCATATACACTCAAACTCATTCATAGGTTTCAACCCTATTTCAACGAGTTATTCCCCACTAGAGCTCAGGTAATCTAAACCAAAGCTCTGATACCAACTGTAACGACCGGCCTTTTTGGACAGTTTAAATCGACAAATCAGACACACATGCCGATTCTAAACCATTCAAAAGGGCGGATGGTTAATGGGGTTAAATAAGAAAAGAAAGAAAGAACAGAAACAAACTCAGAATCTCGCAGCGGAAGGAACAAGATATAATAATAAAATAACAGTTCATGAAGCTGTTGAGTGGAGCCAAGATATTTTCGCAGTTAGATTTAGCGACAGTTTCCATCATCTTAGAGTGGTAGAGGATAGTATTCCTTTAACGACGTTTAGAACCGGATATGGATCATACGAATGGTTAGTGATGCCGTTCGGACTGACTAATGCGTCGGCTTTCTTTGTAGATTTGATGAACCGGATTTTCCCAGAGCACCTGGATAGATTCGTATTGGTTTTTTATAGATGATATTTTGGTATACTCTAAGGATGAAATGGAGCATGAAGTTCATCTTAGAGTAATGCTTGAAACACTAAGGCAGCACCAGCTAAAGGCGAAGTTTTCGAAATGTCATTTTTGGAAGAAGGAAGTGAAGTTTCTTGGCCATGTAGTTTCAGAGAATGGGTTATAAATAGATCCAACTAAGATCGAGGCCGTAAATAATTGGAAGAGACCAGAAACGGTGACTGAGATAAGAAGTTTTCTGGGATTGGCTGTTTACTATCGAAGGTTTATTAAGGATTTTTCGTGGATAGCGGCACCAATGACCAAGCGAACTCGAAAGGATGTGAAGTTCGTTTGGACCGATAAGTGTGAGGAGGCATTTCAAAAGCTGAAACACTTATTGACTAATGCACCTATGTTGGTTGTTCTAGAGGGGAATCAGGATTTGGTGGTGTACACAGATGCATGTGGGACTGGATTAGGAGCTGTGTTAATGCAGAGGGGTAGCATAATTGCCTATGCTTCTCGACAGCTTAGATCGCATGAAGTTAGATACCCTACCCATGATTTGGAGTTAGCTGCGGTGATTTTTGCACCGAAGGTGTGGATACATTATCTTTTGGGAGAAAGATTTGAGTTGTATACAGATGATAAGTCGTTGAAGTATTTGTTCTCTTAGAAGGAGCTGAACATGAGATAGCAGAGGTGGTTAGAGTTCTTAGCTGCCTATGATTTCGGTATTGAGTACATACCGAGGAAAGGCAACAAGGTTGCAAATGCGCTTAGCAGAAAACATCAAAATGTGGTGTTAGCTATGATAGCTGAGTAGAAAGATATGGAAGCGTTAGTGACTTGTAGAGTACAGTGGAGAACTAAGAGTATTTCAAGTACATAAACTGCTTTGTTATCATGTTTGGAAGTTCGACCAGTTATGATCGAAAAGGTTGCTTCTAAACAGCTAGAGGATCCAGTGTTGGTTGAACAGATAAAAAATCTGAAAGATGGAACGGAGAGCGATGACTTAAAGAATTTTAGTCTTGACCAGAATGGGTGGTTGAGAAAGAAAGGAAGATTATGTGTTCCGAATGCGGGAGACATTAGGAAGGAAGTTTTGGAGGAATGCCATTGTTCGAAGTTCACTATTCATCCAGAGGGAACTAATATGTATTGGGATATGAAGAGAAGTTTCTTCTGGGAAGGTATGAAGAGGTATGTAGGCTTATGGGTGAGTAGTGTCTGAACTGCCAACGGGTAAAAGCCGAACATCAGAATCCAAGTGGATTGATTCAGCTTTTGGACATTCCAGTATGGAAGTGGGATTCTATTTCTATGGAATTCGTTGACGGGTTGCCAAGGTCTAATAGAGGAAATGAAAGCATATGGTTCATTATGGACAGGTTTACCAAGAGTGCCCATTTCAGTCTAATTAAGTCAACCAGAACGACACCTGTGTTACCGAAGTTGTTTATGAAGAATGTAGTTAGACTGCACGGAATTCCTAGTAGTATAGTGAGTAATAGAGATTCTTTATTCACTAGCGAGTTATGGAAGAGTCTACATGATACCTTAGGTACCACGCTCAAAATGAGTACCGCTTACCATCCACAGACTGATGGGCACACAGAGAGAGTTAACAAAGTCTTGGAGGATTTGTTACGAGCTTGTGTGCTAAATTTTGAGGGATCATGGGAAGACCATCTACATCTAGTCGAGTTTTTGTATAACAATAGTTATCGGGCTAGTATAGGGATGGCACCATTTGAAGCTTTGTATGGAAGGCCATGTAAATCTCCAGTTTGTTGGTTAGAGACCGGGGATATGTTGGTTCTTGGTCCGGATCTGGTTAGAGAAGCTGCAGAAAAGGTTGAGTTAATTCGAGCTAGAATGAAGGAAGCTCAATCTATGTAGAAGAATTATGCGGATAAAAGACGGAAAGACTTAGAGTTTTCTATTGGAGAGCATGTTTTCATTAAGGTGTCGTCGATGAAGGATGCGATTCGGTTTGGAAAATCAGGAAAGTTGGGACTAAGGTTCGCTGGACCATTTTCTTTTTTTGAAAGGATCGGGAAACTCGCATATAGAGTAGAGTTACCGAGCAGTTTGGCAGGAGTCCACGATGTTTTCCATGTTTCTCATCTAAGAAAGTGTATTCGAGATCCAGATACTACTATATCACTGACTGTGTTAGATGACTTAGTCGTAGAGCCAAATTTGACTATAGTTAGAAAGCCGCTTCGCATAGTCGCAAGAGATGAGAAAAGGATCAGGAACAAGACAATCAGATTAGTTAAAGTCCAGTGGAGTTAGGATGAGAGAGACTGTACTTAGGACACTGAGAACAGAATGAGAGATAGTTATCCTGATTTGTTTGATGGTATGTTTTACCTTTGATTGTTTTGATGCATATCTTATCGTAATTTCGAGGACGAAATTCTTTAAGGAGGGGAGTCTGTAACACCCCATATTTTTAGTAACATTATTTAGGATATTTAATTAGATAAATTAAATAGAATAATATAAGTCGATTAATGGATTGAGATTTGTGATTAAATAGAGGTAGCCGTTCCATGTTAAACAAGTGAACCAAAGAGCAAAAAGAGAATAGAAGGTTAGGAATATGCAAGAGCAAAATAGGAATAAGGCACATCCTTATGCCCTAAACACTTAACCTCTCAACACTCACGTTCATTTTATTTTCACAAAAAATAAAGCTAAGGCCGACCACCATTAGGAAGAGAAAATACGAAGAATTTAAGAGGAAGAGTCAAATCATTTAATCAAGAACAAATCTCACATCCTTAATCAAAAAGCTAAGGTGAATAATGACTACATCTCAATTTTTTAAAGGTTTTCAGTTTTAGTTTGAAATCCGAATTATTTGCAAATGTTTTTCCATGTTTTTGATGATAAAATGTATATCTATATGTTGTTGATGATTTATGTTAATTCATATAGATTTTTTGATATGTTTTGATATGAAAACCCTATTATATGACATCCAATTGCATTGCGAATTTAAATTTAGATTAGAAACAATAATTTAGAAATGGGTTTCAATTTCCATAATTTTCTGAATTAATGTAGGTTTTATATAAATTTTCTATTGAAGAAAATGCTAATTTGGGTTTAAAATTAATTATGGCCAAATTATATTGGTTTAGGGTCTGAAATTTATGTATGTTAGAAAACATATTAAAAATGATTTTTTGGAATTTTTGTAGAATTTTCCTAAGCGTTTTAATGGATATATAAAATTATTTAAGGTATTAGACTTAAATATTTTATATATTTATAAAAAGGAGAAGAGGTATTTTGTATATAATCCAAATTCTTATTTTTGAAAATCGACGGTACTTTTAGAAAAGAAAAATTTGCAACCAACCATAATTTACTCAATAACTTCCAGTCTAACCTATAGTTTATCGCTAGTTAAATGTCCTTATGAAATTTCCTTATTTACGTTGTTCCGCGGTATGTATATATTTATTTAGCAGTTTAATCCCACCCATAAAATCAACACAATGATAAAACAGGAACATGTCTTATACCATATCGAACACTTTTCCTAGAGGATACAACTAGCGATTACAATTCGAAAACTCTTAAAAGAAAATTTTGTTCGTAGCTGCCATTAATCATCAACTGACGTTAATAATGTTGGAGTCCTAATGTTCCTTACCAATTTAAGATGGACATTCCAAGAAGGTCATTCCACCATCACCCACCTTTCTTAATTCTCCTTCTTAGTTCTAATAGATATCTATCGCCCGTAATATCAAAATTCACCTATTATGCCCATTCAATTCCTCTATATATACCATATTAGATTCCTTAATCAGTCTCTATTTAATTCCTTTTAATTCCCTATTAATTACAAATTTATTGCTCATTAAATCATAAATAATGTCCATAAATCCCAGTCTTATAATTACTACGCTGTTAATAACTAATACGAATAACATTGTAAATTACGCTATTTATATTTCTATATTTTTTTCTAATTATTTATTCCTAAACTAGAACATTATTTTCCACATTTTAATTTACTAAAGCTATCCTTTTAAAAAGTATTATCATTATAATTTCCCATAAATTAACCACAAGTGAGATTTTTGATTTGTTTGAAATTACAAGAGATTATTTCTTTTCTTTCATTGAAATTGATAATGTAAACATCTATATCTTACACATCTCTTTCCCCATTTGGTATACCCTTTGTTAATTCAAACGTCGCATTTTTTTACATTTAAGGAATTAGATAATTTATGGAAATACGCGGAACTTGCTCTAAATAAATCAAAATATATAAATTTACATTCAAAGGGAAACCTAACTTACATCCCAATTATAGATCTGCAATATCTTTACAACTTTACCAACATTCTACAAATAAATGCTTAGGAATGATTTCAAATTTCTAAATCAGGTTTTACATCCTATT
Organism: Allium fistulosum; assembly: GCA_030737815.1. Classification (NCBI taxonomy): domain Eukaryota; kingdom Viridiplantae; phylum Streptophyta; class Magnoliopsida; order Asparagales; family Amaryllidaceae; genus Allium; species Allium fistulosum. Next base: position 660,305,010 of record CM060902.1, read on the forward strand.
CTTATTTTATTCATGTCCTAAAACCTTCAACCTTTCTTACCTAGATAGTGATCCCTATCTATTTCATAAAATATTTTGGTTTGGTTTAGTCCTCACCATTCTTAAAATAACATTTCAAAATCATGAAGTACCTAATCTGAAACCTTTATCTTTAAAATGTAAACTTTGAAACCTCATTACACTAGTATGTGTCATTTAAAATATAGAAATTTTCACATTTCAAAAGAAAACATATTTTCCAAAAGAATTTCCGCCTTGCAAAACAATTTGAGGAATCGAATTCCCAAAAGTGTTTAAACACCTAGTTTTATTTTATTATATTTATCTATTCTATTTTTATTAAACACTACCAAAAACATTTGGACCCATCTTCTCAAAAGCATTCGAAAACAATTCTCAACCCAGTTTCAAAAATTCAAAAATTGCTTAGCAAAATAATTTCCCTTCTAAAAGACTTTTACCTCAAAGACTTTCTTCTTTAAAAGTATGATTTTAACCCAATAACGATCAAAAACTCAATTATTAAGCCAAACTATTGTTAAGTCAAAAATTCAAAAAGGTTGGCCTAATTTCCAAAACGGAACAAAATATTTTCGATCTTTCAAAAACTTTCTACATCAAAGATTTATTACTTTAAAAGTTGGTCTTTTAATTCAAAACATTAAAAAACATCTTCTATAACTTTAAACAACGAAAAGTGTATTGGACAAAGGTAACTTCCTTCTTATTTTTTCCTTATCCTATTCCTTTTATTCTCTCATATATTATTTTTAACTAAATTACTAACCCTATTTTGTATAAGTTTCTAGTGTTATTTCTATCCAAATCTCCCAATATATTTTACCTAAATGGCTCCTATATCAATTTAATTAAGTTCCATTTTCATTTATCCCATATTTAAAAAAGAATTTGTTATTTTAAAAATGAAAAATCATCGAGTCCAACCTTGTGCTCTATTCTACATTTATTTCAAAATTGAAAAATCCATTTATTGAAAATCTTTAAATCGAAAACTTTTTAACTCAACAAATTTTTTAGACTAAGAGTTTCAAAGATGAAACACCCTTTTTACCAAAAATCTTTTTAATCAGAAACTTCTGACTCAATGATTTATTTTTAAATTATGAATTTCCAAATATCCTTACATTTTCAAAACGGCAACTTCTTAATAAATCCTTTGAAAAACCCATTCAGGACTTCTCAAAGAAATTTCCTAAAATCTTTCATCAAATTCTTTCACATGGGGTTGGATTTTAGAAATTGACTTTAATTGTCCTTTCTATTGAACTTTCTTTTTCCTTCTTACTCAATTTTTATAAAATCTGGTTATCTTCTGGTGGTGATTAATGTACTTCTTTTTAATGGAACTTGCTTCTATCCTATCGTCCCTTACTTCCTGATGTTTATAACTATACTGCCTTATAATATTTAATTACTACCTAACACATTTATTTGTTATTTCTATAAATTTCGATTGTTCGTAATAAATGATTATTATTCTAACTTGGCAATTTCTAAAGACATTTATCTATCCATCCCAACTTTTCCTATTATGACTTCCTTATCTCTTCATAATTACCCTAATAATCTTTTTAATCCATCCAATTATATCCTTATTTGTAAATCCCTATCTATCACACATTTATTGTCCCATTAATTTTAGAGTTACAATATTTTTCATCAACATTCCTTACGATACGACTTCCGCCCCATGGGTAATCAGGGTAGGAGTACAATATTAACTCTATTTATTTTTCCATCCTATAGTCGCCTTGCCCATCCTTTCAGAATATGATCGTGACTACTTCTATTGTCGAAATTTATAGAGTTAGTTCAAATTAAGAATGCATGTATATTTATATATAGTAGATTTTTTGAAAAATACTTTCAAAAATAACAAGTACACCACTTGTAACGACCCTAATTTTGACAAACATTATTTAGGGCATTTAATTAGAAAAATTAAATGAAATAATGTAAATGTTTAAGGGAATTGAGATTTGAATATTAGAGGGTAGCCATGCTTAATTAACCAATGAATCAAAGGGAATTAAAATAAGATAAGTAAGGGTAATAGACAAGGGCAAAATAGGTTATATTCCTATACCCTAAACCCTCATGTCACTTTCATTTCCACGTTCATAAACCAAAAATTTAAACTGGAGTAAGGCCAGCCACTATTAGGAGAAAGCAAGAGCAAGATAAGCAAGAATCAAAAGGAAGAAGCTTAATAAAATTCATTCAAGAGCAAATCTCAAACTCCTTAATCACAAGCTAAGGTGAATAATAGATTACCTCTCATATTTCTTATTTTCGGTTCTAGATCAGATTCGAATATGTTTTGCAAAGTATTATGCGATGTTTTGAATGTTAAATATATATATATATATGCTTGTTGATGAATTTTGTTGTTTCATATAGATTTTATGATAAGTTTTAAATTTGAAAAACCTATTAAGTGACATCCAAATGCCTTGTGATTTTGATATGAGGTCAGAAATAATATTTTAGGGATGGGTTTCCAATTTCATAATTTTCTGAATTAATCTGGATTTATTATGAATTTTCTAGTGAAGAAAATGGTTAAATTGGGTTTAAATTAATTACGGCTATTTTATGTTAGCTTTGGGTCAAAAATTTAAATATGTTAGAAAACATATTAAAAGTGATTTATGGGAATTTTTGGAGAATTTTCCTAAGTATGTTATTAAAGATATAAAATTATTTAAGGTATGGGACTTAAATGTTTTATATGTTTATAAAAGGAGAATGGGCAATTTGTAAATGTTTTAAATGTTAATTTCTAAAATTCGGTAGCACTTTTATGAAAGATTTTGAAAAAGAATTTGCAACCAATCATATGTTGACAAACAAGGCAAGTTAGTTAGAAAGAAATTTTTTTAAAAAGTTAAAAATCAGTTTTATAAAGTTTTACTACTTCACCACTTATAGCAGCCACCTTTCGAAATCATAGTGCCGCCTCCATCTAAGTTGAAACCAATACACATAGTATCAACTTTGGTACGTAGTGGATTGGGGATTAGGCAAAAGTTAGGGAGTCAAAACAGGCTTTCGAAGGGGTTGAAGTAACTTTAGTAAAATTAGAACAATTTTGGTTATCAATAAAGCTTTCGAAGGAACTAGCTTTCAACTTGGTAAAATGTTTTAGAAAAAGGGCTTTCGAAAGAGGTCTCCACCTTTGTTTTAAAGAAAAAGCTTTCGAAGGGGTCGAAACCCTTGCTGCCGCATTCAACCTTTCGAAGCAATGCCTTCAAAAGGATTCTTTCATTTTAAACTATGAAGTCGCTTCTCAATGCTTTCGAAGGGGTTGGTTTCAACACTACCCACTTCCTTTTATTTAGGAAAATGCTTTCGAAAGAGATGCTTTCGTCCCAATTCTTTTAAGACCCTTTTTATATTTTGAAAGTTAAACTCAAAGGTGTCGAAAGGAATGGTTTTAATGGTTTCGAAACTATGTTCCACACATTTTTACTTGGTTTTTTTAGTATAGGACTTTAATGCTTTCGAAAGGTTTTTTTAAGTATAGGACTTTAATGCTTTCGAAAGGTTTTTTTAAGTATAGGACTTTAATGCTTTTGAAAGGTTTTTTTTAAGTATAGGACTTTAATGCTTTCGAAAGGTATTTAAAGAAGTTTTCGAAGTGAGGGGCCCCCCAATGTTTTCGAAAGGTATATGATTTAGGTTTTGAATGGTGATTCCCCAATGTTTTCGAAAGGTTTACCTTTAGTGTTTGAATGGAAGGTTTCCAATGTTTTCGAAAGGAAAGTTTGTAATGTTTTGAAAAAAGGATGTCTAAGGCTTTATAAAGCTTTCAAAAGGACACTTTCAATGGTTTTGATAGGTCTATTATAAATGGTTTCAAAATGTATGTTTTGGCCTCTCGGCCTAGAGTTCAAAGTAAAGCAGTTAACTAGTTTCGAAAGAGGTACTTTCAAAAGTTTTGAAAGAGATTGTTTAAAGCTTTTAAACAAAGCTTTCGAATGTTTTCATCAACAATGTTTTGTGTAAAGCATATATCATGGCAAAGAGATTTGAGTAAAGCAAAGGTATATTTTCCTTGTTTAAGTATGGTTTAAAGGGTTAAATCAATTTGAAAGGTTTTCAAGGAAAATTTGAAGGGTAGTTAACCCTAAGTAAATGACTTAGATATTTGAATACCAGATGTGACTGGTATGGGGTCGCGCCCAAGACATTAGCTATAGCCCTTGGCTAATTTAGTCCAAAATTCCAGTGTGTAGGGCTTAGTCATAGGTAAGACTTAAATGATGTTGCACACAGAAAGGAATATACAAAAAAGGAAAATAGGTTATTGGTAAGCCCGTAAAACCATCAGGATCAGGTGACCATAGGAGAAGTAAGTTAAGGATAAACTGTCCAGAAGTGTGTCTAACAGATGTTATATTATTTATTTTATATGGTAGGCCCGAGTCAGCCAATGGTTAGTAGTTTGCCAAACAAAACTATATTGTTCGGATAGTTAGTCCATTTAATACCTGATTTATGAGCATATATGATATTGCTATTATTGTTTTAACCAGTTTGATTGCACGATCTTGATTTGCAAAAAGATATGTTTTAAATGGATATTAGTGAAGAGAAACCCGTTCCACTAAGTGGCATGGCCTCACTTAATATCAGTAAACCAAGATGTAATGATATTATTCACACCAGGTTTTATGTCGGTCTCGAAGTTTATGTTTTCCCCTTAAACTCTCGGGTGCTCAAAATTAATTTGACTAGATTGAGAGTTAAGGTTTTTCAAGTTTAGTAGGTTGGATGAATAAAGCTTCCGAAGATGTGCAGGAGGCAAAGCTAGCTATATAGGAGCTTTTTAATTTTATTTCCGCTATGATGTATTAAGACCGATATGTCTATTTCATACTCTGATCATCCAAAGGGGCATCTTTATATGTTGCTCTTGGCGCATTTTGTAATAATTATATTTGATCAAAACTTGGGAATTGTTTTGGGATAATGTATCTGAATATGAAATATTGATTTGAAATGTAATCAGAAAAGTTATTTTAAATCTATGAAGATCTTATTACATTTTCATGTGCTTATGATATTATGGATACCATTAACATTACCGTATATTGTCATCGAAAGTTAATACTATAGATGACTGCAGCATATGTAGCACTTAGCTTTGGGCCTCAAGATAGGGGATGTTACAATTTGGTATCAAGTTTATGAAAAACTTAAAAGAAATTTCAAACTTAAAATGATTTTGAAAACATAATCCTAAGGAATTAGAGAAAAGATCGAGGTATGGGATAACGCTATAGTAACTTACTTGTATTTTCTATACATAAGTATACGCTTTATCTCTATTCTCCCATCTCTATTAGGCTATTCTTCTGTATCTTACAAAGACTCGAATGCAGATTTTACGGACGTAAGGTATAGATGCTAGAGGGGGAAGAGTTAACATTGGTGGAGGAAGCACCACAACCAATGGGAATGCCAGACCAAACACTAGAAGGAATCCAGGTTAGGCACAAGCTGCTAATGTGGGTGCTGGAATGCCGCAAGTCAATATGAGAGCTATGTATCAATTTTTGGTTAACATGATGCAAGCAGGAGTTGCTGCAGGGTTAGCTGGAAGAAATGCCGAAGGAGAAAATCAAGGAGCTCCAGTGGTCAATAACTATGCTGTTTTGAGTAGAGATTATGCTCGGTTGAGAGGAAAGCCGTTTATTGGTACTGAAGATGCAATAGAAGTGGACAATTGGTTACTTCATTGCGAAAGGATTTTTGCTAAGGGCTCAATGATGAGCAGAAAAGGCGACTCACTTCCAGACAGCTACAAGTGGCAGCACTGTACCGGTGGAACATGTTACTGTAGAAGTTAATTAGGAGACTATGACTTGGGCTGAGTTCAGGAGAAGGTTCAAGGAGAGATTTATGTCGAAGATTGCTAAGTTTACTCTGCTCACGAAGTTTGCTGAGTTGGAGCAGGGAGATATGACAATGCTTGAGTATGCAACCAGATTTGAGGAGCTAGCAAGGTATGGATGTGCTATGGTTGATACTGTCATTAAAAGGAATGAGAAATTCATTCGTGGGTTGAATCCTGAGCTTGCTAAGGCCACATTATTGCATATTAGAGATCCATGCGATGTAGTTGTTGAGATGGCTTTGAGGCAAGAAGAGATGCTTGCTTTTCTTGAAGGAAACAAGGCCAAGGGAGCTCAAGGAGGGAAAAACTAAAAGAGGAAGTTTTTCCATAAGAAAGGAGCTTAGAAGAGTGGAGGTACTAAGTAAGAGAAGGAAGAAGTTGTCTGTTATAAGTGTGATAAGAAGGGGCACTATGCACATGAATGCTGGACAGGAAAAGGGAAGAAAGCTGCTGAAAAGAAAGGAGTAAGATGTTTCAATTATGATCAGATTGGGTACTATAAGAACTAGTGCAAGGAGCCAGCCAAAGATGGGAAAGGCAAAGTGTTTGCATTGGAGCCAGCTACCACCAGACCAACAGCAGAGGAGAAAGGAAAGGCTATGTTGGGAGGTACGCTTTTGATTTATGGTGTATCAGTTAGAGTTTTATTTAATATGGGTGCATCACATTCTTTTATATCTCATTGTTTGGTAGATAAGATTAACCTAGAACCTTCATACCTAGTTACTTCCTTAAGGGTTGGAAATCCGATAGGAGGGTATGCAACACTTGGGATGAAGTGTGACCACCTAGAGTTCGAATTGTTAGGTCATACATTAGTTTCCATTTTTCATGTGTTTGATTTCGTAGGGTTCAGAATTATTTTCAATATGGATTGGTTAAGTAAATACGATGCTAGAATATTTTGCCAAGATTGGAAAATATCGCTTTGACACCTTGACTACAGTGATCAGATTGTATATTTTGTAGAATACCCTAGTTTTGAGGTTAATGCTTTGTTGGGTGTTATGGAGGCAGCAGATGAGTTGAATCAAGTTTTCGTTGTTAGAGAATTCGTAGATGTCTTTGAACCCGTAGTAGGATTGCTGCTAAAACGAGCTATTGAGTTTCAGATAGATTTAGTATCAGGAGTAGAATTGGTGAGTAGACCGCTAAGTAGAATGTCACCTACCGAAATGAAGGAGCTAAAGGTTCAGTTGGTGGATTTGGAAGGCAGGAATTTTATCAGACCAAACAGTTCGCCTTAGGGAGCAGTCGCAGTGTTTGCAAAGAAACCAAACAAATCTTTAAGGTTATGATTGGTTATCGTAAGTGAGAAGACGATAAAGAATCGATATTCGTTACCTAGAATTGACAATTTGTTCGACCAGTTGAGTGGAGCCAAAGTTTTTTCCCAGTTGGATTTAGCAATAGGGTTCCGTTAACTTAGAGTGATAGAGCATAGTATTCCTTTGACGGTATTTAGAACTAGATATAGATTGTACGAATGGTTTGTAATGTCGTTCGGACTTACTAATGTGCAAGCATTCTTTGTAGATTTGATGAACCGAGTTTTCTGAGAACACTTGGATGGGTTCGTGTTGGTTTTTATAGATGACATTTTAATATACTCTAAAGATGAAAGAGAGCATGAAGTTCATCTTAGAGGGGTGCTAGAGACATTGAGGCAGCATCAGCTGAAAGCGAAATTTTCAAAGTCTCATTTCTAGGAGAAGGAAGTAAAGTTTCTTGGTCATGTAGTCTCAATAAAAGGGTTGTCTGTAGATCCGACTAAGATCGAGGCAGTGAATTGTTGGAAGAGACCCGAGACAGTGACTGAGATAAAGAGTTTTCTTGGATTAGCTGGGTATTATCGGAGATTCATTAAGGACTTTTCACGGATAGCGGCACCGATGACTAAGCTACCAAGGAAGGTTGTGAAGTTTATCTGGACTGATAAGTGTGAGGAAGCATTCCAGAAGCTGAAACACTTATTGACTAATGCACCTGTGTTAGTTATTCCCAAAGGGAATCATAATTTAGTAGTGTATACAGATGCATGTGGAACAGGATTAGGAGCTGTGTTAATGCAAAAGGGTAAAGTGATTTCCTATGCTTCTCAAAAGCTTAGACCGCATGTGGTTAGATATCCAACGCATGATTTGAAATTAGCTGCAGTAATTTTTGCATTGAAGGTGTGGAGACATTACCTCTTAGGAGAGGGATTCAATTTGTATACGGATCAAGGGTCATTGAGATATTTATTCTCTCAGAAGGAGTTGAATACGAGACGTCAGAGGTGGTTGGAGTTTTTAGCCCCTTATGACTTTGTTATTGAATGCACACCTAGAAAAGGAAACAAGGTTGCAGATGCACTTAGCAGACTACATCAGAATGCAGTACTGGCAATGATAGCGGAGTGGAAAGATTTAGAAGCATTGACTACATACTGGATACAGGGGAGATCTGAAGCTAGATCTAGTAGGGAAACTTCTATGTTGCTATGTTTAGAAGTTCGACCAGTGATGATCGAGAGGATTACTTCTAAGCAAGAGGAGGATCCATTATTAGTTGAATGGATCAGGAAGTTAAGGGATGGAACAGAGAGCGATGACTTGAAAGGATTCAGTCTTGACCATAATGGATGTTTAAGAAAGAAAGGAAGATTGTGTGTTCCGAATGTGGGAAACATAAGGAAGGAAGTTCTTGAAGAATGCCATCGTTTGAAGTTCACTATTCATCCGGGAGGAACTAAGATGTATCGGAATATGAAAAAGAGTTTCTTCTAGGAAGGTATGAAGAGAGATGTAGGCTTATGGGTGAAACAGTGTTTGAAACGCCAACAGGTAAAAGTCGAACATCAGAAACCAAGTGGGTTACTTTAGTCTTTAGAGATTCCCGTATGGAAGTGAGATTCTATTTCTATGGATTTTATAGATGGGTTGCAAGGTCAAATAGAGAAAATGAAAGTATATGGGTCATAGTGCACAAGTTAACCAAGAGTGCCCATTTCATACCAGTTAAGTCAACTAGGACGGCACCTGTTTTGGCTAAGTTATTTATGAAGAACATAGTTAGACTGCATGGGATTCCTAGTAGATAGTAAGTGATAGAGATTCCTTATTCACTAGCGAGTTCTGGAAGTGTCTACAGGAGATTTTGGGAACCAAGCTCAGGATGAGTACCGCTTACCATCCATGGACTGAAGGGCAAACAGAAAGAGTTAACAAAGTATTGGAAGATTTGTTACGAGCTTGTGTACTAGATTTTGGAGGATCATGGGAAGAACATCTACACTTAGTCGTGTTTTCGTATAACAACAGTTATCAAGCTAGTATAGGGATGGCACCTTTTGAAGCTTTGTATGGAAGGCCATGCAAATCTCCTGTTTGTTGGTTAGAGAATGGGGATAGATTAGTACTTGGTCCTGATTTGGTTAGAGAAGCTACAAAGAAGATTGAGTTAATTCAAGTTAGAATGAAGGAAACTCAGTCTAGGCAGAAGAGCTATGCAGCCAGAAGAGCTATGCAGATATGAGTGATAATTATCTCCAGTATGGAAGTGGGATTCTATCTCAATGGATTTTATAGACGGGTTGCCAAGGTCAAATAGAGGAAATGAAAGTATATGGGTTATAGTGAACAGATTGACAAAGAGTGCCCATATCATTCCAGTTAAGTCAACAAGGATGACACTTATTTTAGCTAAGTTATTTATGAAGAATGTAGTTAGACTGCATGGAATTCCTAGTAGTATAGTGAGTGATAAAGATTCCTTATTCACTAGAGAGTTTTGGAAAAGTCTACATGAGACTTTGGGTACCAGGCTCAAGATGAGTACCATTTACCATCCGCAAACAGATGGGTAAACGGAAAGAGTTAAGAAAGCCATAGAAGATTTGTTATGGGCTTGTGTGCTAGATTTTGGAGGATCATGGGAAGACCATCTACACTTAGTCGAGTTTTCGTATAACAACGGTTGTCAGGCTAGTATAAGGATGGCACCGTTTGAAGCTTTGTATAAAAGGCCATGCAAATATTCTTTTTGCTGGTTAGAGACCGAGGATAGGTTAGTTCTCGGTCGGGATTTGGTTAGAGAAGCTGTAGAAAAGATTGAGTCCATTCGAGCTAGGATGTAGGAAGCTCAGTCCAAGCAGAAGAGCTATGCAGATAGAAGACGAAAAGACTTAGAGTTCTCGGTTGGAGATCATGTTTTTGTCAAGATATCACCGATGAAAGATGTAGTCAAGTTTGAAAAATCAGGAAAATTGGCGTCGAGATTCGTTGGACTATTTCCTATTATTGAAAGGATTGGGAAACTCGCATATAGGGTAATAAAAAGTAGTTTGGCCGGAGTCCATAATGTTTTTCATATTTCTGATCTAAAGAAGTGTATTCGAGATCCGAAGACTGCTATAGCACCGACTATGCTAGATGACTTAGTAGTGGAACCAAATTTGACTATGGTTAGAAAACCAGTTCGTATAGTCGCGAGAGATGAGAAGAAACTAAGGAACAAGACAGTCAGATTAGTCAAAGTCCAGTGAGGTGACGACGAGTGGGATTGTACTTTGGAAACTGAGAGCAGGATTAAAGATACTTATCCTGACTTGTTTCATGGTATGTTTTACCTTTATGATTGATTTTTATGAGTACCTTATTGTAATTTCGAGGTCGAAATTCTTTAAGGAGGGGAGTCTGTAACAACCCTAATTTTGACTAACATTATTTAGGACATTTAATTATATAAATTAAAAGAAATAATATAAATGGTTAAGGGAATTGAGATTTGAATATTAGAGGGTAGCCGTGCCTAATTAACCAACGAATCAATGGGAATTAAAATGAGATAAGTAGGGGTAATAGATAAGGGCATAATAGGAATAGGTTATATTCTTATACCCTAAACCCTCATGCCACTTTCATTTCCACGTTCGTAAACCAAAAATTTAAACTTGAGTAAGGCCGGCCACCATTAAGAGAAAGCAAGAGGAAGATAAGCAAGAATCAAAAGGAAGAAGCTTAATCAAATTCATTCAAGAGAAAATCTCAAACTCCTTAATCACAAGCTAAGGTGAATAATAGATTATCTCTCATATTTCTTATTTTCGGTTCTAGATCAGATCCGAATATGTTTTGCAAAGTATTATGCCATGTTTTGAATGTTAAATAGACATATATATATATATGCTTGTTGATGAATTTTGTTGTTTCATATAGATTTTATGATAAGTTTAAAATTTGAAAAACCTATGAAATGACATCCAAATGCCTTGCAATTTTGATATGAGGTCAGAAATCATATTTTAGGGATGCATATCAAGATTCATAATTATCTGAATTAATATGGATTTATTATGAACTTTCAAAATGGTTGAATTGGATTTAGATTGATAGAGTTAGGGGTATACCCTAGGGGTAATTATGTAATTTGTTACATATATCTAACTCGATGACCAATCTTGTTTGAAATAAAGGTACTTTCTTTCTATTATATATTTGATATAATGTGATTATATTAATTAATCAATTTAATTAAAAGTATATTTAATAGAAAATCCATAAATGGTATGTTTTCTGATAGTAGTTACAAAGTGTTGTAACCATGAGTAATTTATCACAACGAAACAAATATACCATTTTAAATGCTCCTAGTCAAAATGCATCGAGACTGAATATCGATGTATCCGTTCAGACTAGAGTACACAACGCTCCCCAAATGTTGGGAAGTGTATTACCCATGACTGTTGGGGGCACCAAGGGGTTATGTATTGATAGTTATTGGATAACTATGGAATGACTCACTCGATAGTTTTTTTGTTGGTTAATATAACTAAGGTCAAGCAGAGAATATCGATATGACTATTTTACACAGTTCTCTCGACTTGAGAATGCTATTGATCTTCAATGTGGAAGCTCCACTTTAATTATAGTTAAATCGTGGTACGACGTCCATCGAACGACTATAGTTGGGTCGAGTGGAAGCATTGGAAGTGAAACACTATTCAAGAGAGGATTTGTTTAGGTTAGTATCATGGTCAACTAAAGTCAACTCAAAGTCAAAGTCTCTGGCCAGAGTATTTCGCTTCATAATAATTGTTATTATTGAACCAAAGACTTTGTGTTTGGACTATAAAGTTGAATGTGAATGATATTGATATTTTGACCATTACCAAATTCCATAAATCTAAAGTGATATAATTTTGGCGAAGAGAATTGGTGTAAATAAATGTTACTATTAGGTACCGCTTATAATAAGTAAAATTGGATTTTTCCAAAAGATGTGCAGGCGATGAATTCAGCCAAAATGTCACACCACCTGCTAAGGGACATGTGAACGTTAATATTTGAATTGTTCAATATTAATCACTGACTGAATTTACACCTTTGAGTCGCACAACCCTAATGATGAATTCTCCGAAAATCCACATGATTTAATTAATTTATAAAAAGTTGTAAATTAGTTAAATTAATTAATATTTGAGAAATATTAATTATCATTTATTTCATTTGATGTTTGGGAGTTATTTGTAATTATTTGAATGCATTTATAAAAGTTATATTTGCGTGCATTGATATATGATATCATTGTAATTAAACAAAAGATAATTACATGCGTTAATTTGTGGAATATTATGTCATTTGATGACACATAATTTTCAGCCATACCATGTAAAGAAATAAGAGTGAAAAGAGAAAGTTAATCAAGAGAATTAATTAGATAAGTTTTAATTAAAGAATGGGAAAGGTTTCCTTCTTTCAAATAAAAGATATTCTCTAATTCATTTTATACGCACAATTGAGTTTCTCATTTTTCATTCTTCTTTCTATAACTTTTCTAGTCCTCTCCTTCTCTAATGACGGAAAATATGAGATCTTCCATGGCTTCAATCATTCCTAAAATCAAATACAAGTAAAATCAATTATGAAAAGTGGTTTATTCCTCTTGATCCTTGAAACATCTGAAGGCTGATTTCTAAATCTAGGAGATTTGATTCATTGTTCAAGGTACAATTCATTGGCTACATCTACAGGAAAATTCAATGTTTCAAGGTGTACTTTAGGGCTTTGGAATTAAGGTATGATCTTTTTATTCTAATAATTTGGATATAATGTTTTAATGAATAAAATTGAATGTCTTAATTTATATGTATATAATATTGTCTCATTTGATTCGAAAATGGTTTATGTATTTCAAATTGTTTATTATATGAATTGATTGGTTTTTTTTATTTAGATAAATCAAAACTGAAACTTGTATTTGATTAGACAATATTTTAAATTTATATATATGTTTAAACATTAAGATCAAAAGGTAATTCTTTTGATTTGAATGTTTATATGTTCTTATTGTTTGCATTTTTACTGTAACAGAAACTTACATATTATTAAATGATGTTTTTGATAATAAATTGGTTACAATTAATTTCTAAATTTGTTACCCTATTTGACATCATAAATATCTTTCTTTAAGTATTCAAAGGATTGTTAATATACTGCTCAGTTTGGCGTGTTTCACTTTTTTGTTTAAAATTATTTTCTTCAGATAGGTTGAATCTCCTAAGATTTGAAAGTTTATTTGTTATTATTATCTGCATTTTATTGTAATTTAAATCCACACATGATTAAAGGTTGTTTTAATAATAAATTGATTATAATAAACTTATAAATTTGTTACCCTATTTGACATGACTAATACTTTTTAAGTATTCAAAGGATTATTAATATACTGCTTAGTTTAGTATGTTTCACTTTTGTAAAAAAAAAATTCATATAGTTTGAATCTCTTGATTTAATTGTATACATATATATTTTGCTAACTAATTTAAGTTTATCTAAGTTCATAAATACATCAGAAAATCTAAATGTAATATGGTTTATTTTGAATTAATTAAGAAGTTTTGGGTTAGTCTTTATATGGAAATAATTATATATATATATATATATATGTATGTATGTACATATAAAACTTAATGTTTATGTTTCAAATTGTATATTTTAAATACTTCACTACTATCAATTTTTTTTAAATGAGGCAGTATATGCATATGAACTATTGTTGGCTATTCCTAATCTTATGTCATAATGATTCATTGATTGCTAATTAAATGCTGCATAAATCAAGTTTGTCAAAAGAAGAAGATGAATCATTCATCTTTGTCGTCTTTTATTTCTTTCCTTTTTGTCCCTTATGTGATTGCCTTTAAACTTATTCTTATTTATTCATATACATTTGCCTTATGTTTAACTATTATGTCGCAATTAAGGAATGGATATATGTGATATATTCAAACCTTATTTTTATACCCCTTTCTTTATTGTTTTAGAATCAATTTAATAAACCAAAATATGGTATTAAATAAAATACTGATTTTATTTAAAAGAAGTTTAGATAAGATCTAAATACATTTAGACTTCAAAAGCCCATTAATGATCCAGAAATGATAAATTTTTTGAAATTCACTCATTTCTTCCACTACGGACTGGCCCGGTTACTTCAATGGTATCAGAGCCCAATAGCCTATGCAGTTTAAATTAGTCATGTTAGGGCTAACTAATTAAGCTTGTGCACTTAGTATGGTGTCTAGAAAGGTGATGTCTAGGATTGGAATTGGGTAATCAAGTACCCTGTTCTACCTGGTTACCTGCCTGGCCTGAAAGGTGATGTGAGCCCAAAGGTTGCCCTAATAGGAAAGGCCCAATTTGAATTGGGCATTGGCTTACTTTTCAAAATAGTTTTGAAAACTAATACATGATTTTAAATTTCAAAGTTAAATTTAAAATAAAAACATGTTTATTTTAAAAGGTTATAATGTAACATAAATTTTCAAAATGTTTGAAAATGAAATGAAAAGTTTAAAATGTTTGAAACTATGTAAATATTAATTTTGAAATTTAAAATTATTAATAAGATTAATAATATAAATTAATTAAATGAGTTAATTAATTAATACTTATATGCATGTATTGTATATGTTGATATATATTATGTTATTTTAAAGTGTTTAAGTTAACATAAGCATACATATATGTATATAAGATAAATTTTCGAAATTAATATAATTTAATTAAAATTGTTTAATTAATAAAGTAATTAAAGTTCAATTGATTAACTAAAAATATGCATATATAAGATATACATGTCTTATTATAAAGGTTATAGTAGATATGTACAATATAAAAGTTGTGTTGGAATACTGATTTAAAATTAATTAAATAAGGTTTAATTAATAAAATATCATACATAAGACTATCATATAAGTAATATGAAATATAAAAGTTATATAACAATAGAACTTATATGATATGAATGTATAAACTAAAGATGGAACATTAAAAACACCCAAATAGACTTAAAGAATAAATACATACATAAATGTACATATACTATGATTTTTGATGTGCCTGACACTTGAATCACGAGGGTATTTCATAAGAAATACATTATTCCATAAGTCGATATCACTCAATATAATATATTAAAGATTATGAATCTTCAATATAATGTTGTCCTCTACCAAATATATATTAATAAATTACTTGCATACTCTTTAGTTGTTGAGCAAACTCAAACTGGGAATGTTATGTGTATTATTATTAATATATTGAATAGATGAGGTAAGATAACTATATGTATTTGTTAAGAAAACTCAAGGTACATATACCATACTTAGGCCATCACGATATGGTAGGTGCGAGTGAATAATCTCTTTCGATTTGTTGAGAAAACTCAAGGTCAAGATGAGAATAGGACAAAGAAAAATGGGTTAGGAGTTGTATGTGATACAACTGATAAGGAGGTACCCATCATTTTTGGGGCTATGATTTGTTGAATAAACTCAAGGTCAAAATACCAAGACAGACGAGTCCTAACACCCACTAGTAAGTCGAAAAACTTCTATATTTCCTCTTAGGGTTTGGAGAAACATAAAAGACTAGTAGGAGCCTTATTAGAAAAATGAAATGGTAACATTTAACCTTTCTAATATTGTAAGAACATATGCTAAATAGTGTTATAATTATCTACAATGATAAATTTGTGCATTCAATTTGATTGATAAAATGTTTATCAATTAACATAGACAAACAAACTGTATTGAAAGTTGACAAATGGAAATATAACACCCACTATTAAATTCCTATTGCATGTTAACGTTTCAACACCCAGGCAAGTGCCTAATTTTACAGCTACTGATTACATTCGTGGTTTGGTCACTTACGCATTTATTTGGTCAAGACCATGTATTGCATTCTATGAGTTTCGAACTCTAAAAGCAATACAAGACTATGAATATTTGATCCATATACAATTGCATATAAATGTTATATGGTGAACGATCGAAGTTTGTAATGTAGAATATTTCAATGAAATTTGTTTATCCAAAAAACCAAATAAACCTTAGCGCGAGATCGAGTATTCAATCTGATTGATTACAAAAGGGATCATATTGTGTTAATGCAACACAGGACCAAAAATATTAGAAGATAGATCTAAGAACTCGATCGCTGAAATGTCATTTTTTTCGGTTTACGTAAAGTGCAACGTATTTGATATCCTTAAATGTTAAGGATAATTGAATGTGCTTTTGTAAAGAGTCTGTTATGATATTGTAGTAAGGTTTTCTTTTGAATAATTTGACCATTTGAAAGGAAAATGAATGTAAAAGGATAGATGTAATGACCCGTAATTTCGCTACTTCGAAAATGAGAGATTTTGTTTATTTTAAATTTAAAAGGTTTAAAACTTAAATAAATATGTTATATATAATAAATAATAATGGAGAAATTGTTTATTCTTATAGTTAATAATTAAAAAGTATAAATTTGGATTTCAGAATAAATCAACAAAAGTTAAGTTTTGTTAAAAATAAATAAAGGCTTAAATAAATGGATTTAAATATTTATTTGAAAAGTTAAATCTCATTAAAAACACCTAATAAAGATAATAAAAGTATATTAAAAGATTTAAAAGTATATTAATAGTCGTTTTACAAAAATAACCAAAATTTGTCGCATTTTGTCAGTCTTACATACACTGTAAAAATAGAGATTTTGATATTATTTAAATATAATTTTAAAATATGAATACGCATGTTTTAATTTATTTAGAAGAAGAAAAAAGTTTATTTTTAAATTTGGTTTATATAAATAAATAGTTTAACTAAAACGTCAAAATGCGACCGTAAAATATTTTGTCGAAAATCAACGTTTTTTCGATTAAAAGTTGTCGCACCTTTATTTTCTTATATATGAACATATATTTAAATAGTATAAGTATTAATTAATTCACTAATCAAGTTTACTTTTACTAAACAAGTTTAGAAAACAATTAGCAAAAGTAAACAGAAAAAGGACAAAAACATGTCACATCAAATCCAACCAAATCTTTACTTTTCTTTACTTAAACATTAAGTGATTAAGACATAAAGTGGTGATGTGATAAGGTGATGGTAAGTGTTGAAAAAGTAAGATAAAGTAAGGATATTTTGGTAACTTTGTAAAGGGTTAGTTTTGTAATTCACTACTCCTTACTTTTCCTATAAATACCCATCAATTCTTCTCATTTTCTTCACACTTCTCATTCTTCTTCATTTTTGAGCTTTCTTTTGCTCATTAATGGCTTCTCCTCTTTAAGAGAGATAGGAGGGATGAAAATAGTGGAGTGCTTAAGCACCAATCCGCTAATTACTCTCTAACCTCTTCTTAATTCACTTCATTTTCTTCTCTTCTTAAAAATGGCCTTAGGCCGTTAGTTTGGGAGTTGATAGGGAGAGGACGTAAGCAATATGGAACGGGGAGGCTATGGCCAAGAGCAAGAAGGGATGTGGGGTGGCGGCCGAGCGCTTGGAAAAGGTGAAAGAGTGTTTATGTGGTGGTTTAGTGGAGCGTTGAATTAAATGAATGTTGGTAGGAAGTTAAACGTTTTGGTTAAGGGTGAGAAAAATCTCATTGCTATATGATTTAAATTAATTATCAAGTTAAATTGTTATGTTAGATAATCACCGTTTTATGTTATGTATGTTTGGATATGTTTGTGTTATGTTTGAATAGTTGCAAGTGTTTATGGTTGTGATTATTTATCATGTTAGCTTATGTATGGACCATAATTATGTTTAGATGTTAACTCGATTATGCTCATTTTGAATAAGTAATCCCTTTGTTAAATAAGACACAATTTTGGTGATATGGTATACTTTGAAAAAATAAGTCGCTTTTTAAGTGGAATGGAAACTAAGTTAAAATAAAAGAGAATTTGAAATTAGAAGTGAAATTGGATTTGAAATGGAAAGTTAAATTTAAATTGAGATGAATAGTGAAATTGAAATCGATTTTGAAAATTGAAAGTGAGATTAAGGTTGAAATTAGATTTGAAATCTAAGTTTTAATTGAGTTTAGTTTGAAGCTAGACATGAAATTGAATTGAAATTAGAATTTAAAATTTAATATTAAAATAATAAGAATAAAATAATATTATAACATGATAATAGTGAAAATACATTTTAAAAGCTTTAAAAGGAGAAAATATTGATTTAAAATGATTTGTAATAATTTTATAAGTAATAAAATTCAATTTGAATAAATTATTTCAAGTATTGAAAAAATAAGTTAAAATTAGGTGCGTCGCGCAACGGTAGTTCGTGATTTCACGCCGAAAAGTTTAAATGAGTGTATAGAGTGAAATATAGCTCGGAATTCTTCGAGATAAGAAAATTTCTAACTATTATATCCATATCTTCTAAATGAAGAAAGAAAATCAAAATTTCATTAAGTAAATTTTGAAATATGTCCAAATCAATTTTCTAGGAAAATCACGCTAGTGTAGTTAAGTGACCATAATGAGAAATCTGTTTAAATAAACGTTTTTAATTATGGAAAATTATGTAGTAAATTTGATAAATCCATTAAAATAATTTAGAAGAGATTTGAAGTGGAAAATATGAATTTTTAAATATTAAAAAGTTATTTAAATCAAATAAGCTTATATAGTACTTTTCGCGGCACATTTATGCTGCGAATTCTATAACTTTTGGAATATGAGTTTAAATGTAACAATTTTTTTCTAGAATCAATTATGAATGTTTTTAAAAGGAAAAGTAAGTGTTTAAAAGATAATTTGGAATCTTTATAATCAATTCCAAAATAAAGTTGATAACCGAGTATACGAAAATGACTAGTGCATTTGTCCCGCCTGTGAGATCTGAGAAGATAAAACAAGGTGTTTAACCAAGGTTAGGGATGAAGCAACCAGTGCCCTAAACTTACCTGGCCTATGTTTTCTTTTCTTACGCGAGGGGTGGAACAGATCGAAAGAAAAGTCCGGATGCTCTAAAAAGATTATATTAAGTTTTTCAAAATAAAAGAAGATTAGTATTATCCAAATTTAAGCAATCTCCAAAATGAATAAATTAACTTGGATTGCAAAGAGATAATATTCTTATACTTGGTGTTAAAGTCCAAAGAGGGAAATCATCCTATTCGTGGAATTTAAAAGGTGATCTCACTGTTATTCCGCCCATGGCACTTGTTGAATCCGTAAATTAATATTGGGTAAAATTAGAATGATTTCTATGATCTTATTTACTCAATAATGTTGCTAAGATTGATTTTAGGGTTTACAATAAATGATGTCTTAAATAACATTGTTTTTGACCAACCTAAAAGTTAATGAATTTGGATCAAAAGTTAAGTGACGAAAATTAATATATTATCCAAAGAAAAAGAATGAATTACGTAGAATTACTCTAAGACAAAAGAAAGAGATTTTGAAATCATCCAAAAAGAATTAAAGTGAAAAGAGACTTAATGATCTTGTATACTCATATTCACTTTTTATCGATAATTGGATTTCGAAGGAACTGGAATCGGATTTGGGTGATTCCTATCCGAAAACCACTTTTAACCAGTTTACGTGTTCGAAGAATGAAGATGTTTGAAGACGGAGATATTGAGACGAATAATAACGAAGGACTACTTGTTAATTTATTGGGGATAAACTCCTGATTCACTATATTGTAGCAGTGGTCTCTTTGTTGTGAAAAACCTCAAAACCACAAGGACTTCTTGCCTAGTAATGGCCGAGGAAAGTGTTCGGTTTCGTTCAGTCCCAGAACAAACTTGTATGGATGAATGTCTGACTTTTCATTCCAAATCACAATGAGTGATCTCTACAAACGTATATCAGTCGGTGGCGGAGAAGACACCTTCTCTTAGCTTAACACCCTTTCCTAAGACATACGATCTCAGAAAGTTATACGTTTGTAGAAATCAATCGTGTGAATGTGGAATGACAATATGGCATTAAAAATGAAGAAGATGTGTTATTGAAAAGGTAATCGTTACCTCAAGCCACATCAATCGGGAAGTGAACAAAACAGGGTTAGATGCAGCAAGGCTAAGTGGGTCATTCCCAATTAGGGTATGATCATCGCCTTCTAGATATATTTCTTCCTGCTATGACGTTCGGGATGTAAATTAATGTGGTTTGTATGCTCGGGCGCTTGGTTTAAAAGTCAGTAACGACCGGGGGATGACATATTCGGTACTACTTAGTTAAAGAGGTAGGCCGGTCTTGTGTTGGTAGAGGGCAAATGTTATGTGCCTCGGGACATCCATCTAAAGGTGTACCCATCGGAAGGTAGTTCCTTCACCTGGTCATTTGTATGGAAATCTATTCTTCAATAAGAACCTATGGTTTTGTTTGTAAAACCTAGTTTGCTGGAATTTAATAATGGTAACAATTTCGGCTAAGATTAATAAGTTTATTTGCAAATGTTTTCAAAGTGATGTCATTAGAAATAATATCAAATGTTTTGATATAAAAATGTTTTAGTTATCATAAGGTAAAAACCCGTCCGTGTTTACGTGTGGGCGTGGTCTTATGAGATACTCTTTCTTTTCAAAGGATTTTATTCAAAGGCTGGTATATGACACTGTCATTGATTATTGAGTTTTTCTCACGCTAGTTTATCAAGCCTGATCCGGGTATTTTCAATACTCGAGTCAGATTTGAGTAGTTTCAGGTTTAGTTGAAGACAGTTGGAGTTTCAAAAGGAGAGCTGGAGATATTCATCTACGTATGGACGTATTCTATTGCCCGCTGTTGTCTGATTGTTTTTGTTCAATGTTTGTCAGCAATTGTAAGGACAAATGTTTATAACTGTCCAAGATGAATCTAGGTTAGACTATGATATATGTATTTTAAAAGTTTTCCGCTGTAAAGATACTTGTTCAATATTATATATTATTCCATTCGTGTGAGATTCTGTTCTGTCTATTTTTCTTTCTATCCTTAACGATCCGTCTTTTCATGCAATTTGAGTTAGACATGTGTGGTTTATTGTCGATTCAAAGGGTACAGAAAAAATGGATCATTACATTTGGTATCAAAGCTGAAGGTTAAGCGAGAACCTTGGCTTTGGTAGGGTAAAGACTCATCAAAGATAGGATTAGTAATATTCTAGGATGAGTAACTCATTAGAGATAAGGTTAGTAACACCTTAGAATGAGTTATGAGAGTAATATATATGAGCGCGTATTTGTTAATTTTATAAAAATATTTTTGTTTTAAAGAATTTGGTAAATGAAATAATTTTACCTTGGGTTTATATTTTGAATATTAAAGGGGATATTATTATTTTGGGTTAGAAATTAAGGATTTTTTGCAATTTAGCTTAGTAAAATATGAATATCTTGTGATTAGAGTTGCATGATTTAACTATAAGATAAGAATCAATTAGTTGAAAACTAGAATTTAGAAATTTAATCATATACCCTTAGACATTTGGTTATTAAGAAATAATGATTTAATGATCATCAAAATTGATTGATTTAAAAGCTAAGTACAAATATCTTATGAAGTGAAATTCCCAGTTTGACTATAAGATATTTGATGATAATATTGAAGCTAGAAGTTTTAATTAGAGAAAGTGAAAAGAAGTGCACACTTAGAAAAATTCTTATCAAGAAGATAGAAAAAGATAAGCCTAAATTGAGACTTTGGGTAAACATAATATAAAAGGGTAAGTTCTATAACTTATAAAGGAGAAAGATAATTTGAAATTTAGACAATTTGATTAGGTTAAAATCAAAGTGAAATTCAACAATAAGAGATAAAAGAAATATCATCCTAATATAAAACTTTGAATTAGTGATACATTTAGGGTAACATTTGTAATTCAAAATGGAGTAAGATTGGAAGTGGATAGGTTAGAAAAAAATTAATAAAAAGGGGAAGTTTTGAATAATGTGGTTAGTAGGTTGATTGTTGGATGAAAATGTTTAAGTAACAAATACCATGTGAATTAAGTTTCACAATTTGACTATAAGGTATTTTATAGATTTAAGGTTAAGAAATTTGTTTAGAAAATGGATAGGTAAATAAGTTAAGTAGATAATCATAGTATTAGTGTAGCGATCCTGAACTCGGCCTTCGAAAATCGGCACCCGTACTTCACTTGTACTCTAAATGCCGTAGATTCAAACGCCGAATCTGGTTCACCGGAGCTTATAACACCATTAAGTATAACAACACAGCGGAAGAAAGAAATAGATGATATCATATACAACTCCAATAAATACAATATCCAGAATGATATACAACAATGATATCAATATGATACAACAATATCAGAGACAAACAATAATGTTTCAGCGGAAACAACATAACTGATAACTCCAAATGATCTTTAGAAGAGAATGAATCCACCAAGTCCAATATCAAGCTCGAACCACCATCACGTTGCACCAAGAGAAGCAACGTCAGCCGTGAACTCCAGACACTGAACTAGCTCCAGATAATCCACTAAACCTGACTATCTGAAAAAGAAACTCAACTCTAGACTGCCCATGTGGAAAATTGTGGGCACCCAGAGTTTAGGAAGGGAACTGTAACGACCCGAGATTTTCGACTCTGAAAATCCCGAATTGTTAAGATAGTTAGAGAAAAGAAGAAAGAGATAGAAGAAGAAGAAGAACAAACAGAAACACCAAACAGATTCTCACATTCGCAGCGGATAAAATATAATATCAAATAATAATATTTATACAAAGAAAAGCTGTAATTTTTACTTTACATTTAATACATCAGAGTTACAATAATTTATACATGAACTGGACAGTTATACAACTTGTTCCAGACTACAATCTATACAGACTACACAGTCTCATATATACAGCGGAATACTCCATACGTTCCTGCCATCCAGCTCGCCACCTGAGCACCAGAACGTCCTAACCTGAAATCTGTAATACTCGGTCTGACCCGAGCATTACATCAAAGTAACACCCGGGTCAGGCTGGAAACCAGCGTGAGTAAACTCATCTAACATGAAATTCCAATTTATAACTTATTTAAAACCCGGGGTAACTCATTCATTCTACCAGTTCACAACTTGTTATAGTCAACACTTATATTCACAAATCAATCCCTAGTACCTTCACTTAGTTTCAAATGGTCCAGTCGTTTAAATTGTTCCATTACAGCCTATTGATATCACACATCAATCTATAAAGAATCATTGTAGATTACAAGTTTGAAGTGGTTTCGGGTATTTGTTGATACCCGACCCCGGTCTCTTCGAAATCAATGTCATCTTTATCTAAATTGTCTAAGTGAACACATATCAAATTAAATACAGGGTATCCTATTCACACAACAATTCATTATCGATAGATAACCCACAATATTACTGTTCAATCCATCATATCATATCATATCATAGTACACCACAATTCATATATCAGAGATATTCAGACAACCAAGGTATTCAATTTAGGTTTATCATCTATATGCAAGATTAATAGTCACCATTCTCAATTAATTTACCATTTATTAATTATTTTAAAAATCAAAGACACTTGTAAATTTTATGATAAGGTTTGTTTACACTTGTGACTACATGCATTCTTAAGCTTACATTTGTTAAATTGTATTTCTATTTACTTGTAATTAATATGTATTTATAAAATAATCATAACTTAGTTTTATATTTAAACTTTTTCTTTTGTTTATCTATACATAACTTAAAAGAAAATGTTATAAAAATCCAATTATACATTTATAAATAAATTTATACAAATATAACAGTATATGTATCCCTTATTTATAGTTATAATTTTTTTAAAGATAATGATATAAAACTAATTACATACTAACAAAAATCATGTATACATATTATTTTTGATCCAATTTATTTCTAAGATGTTTATCTTTTGAATTTCAAATTCAAATTCAATTTTGTTTTAAAAATAATAATTTTTCAAATTAAATTATTATACCAATAGATTATCAAATAAATATTTATCCAGATATAAATATTTATTTCCTGATTTATCAGTATTTCTACCAATTGACCTAGTTAATTATCAATTAACAGATATGCCAAAATCTGGGTTATCACATTCCTCCCCCCTTTAAAACTTTTCGTCCTCGAAAAGGAATGAAGCCAAAATTTATTATTTACTTATTATCAGATAATTTTTTTTTAAAAAAATATTTTAAAATCTATATAATATTACAAAAATAGTTTTTATAAAAAAAATACTTTTATAACTCGATGTTTCAACAAGTCCATTCTCGTTCTCATAGAAATTCGGTCATACGTTGATCAGGCGTAAGACTGAAAATCTATAAGTACTTAGCAGACCCATTTTCAACACCCAGTGAAAATATTTGGAAAATACTTTATTTGAAAATATCGAAAACGTTTTTGAAAATAGAGGAAATATCTTTGGTGAGAATGCTCTGGAAATCATCACCCCCATCCATGGTCACAGTTACATCACGGGTTACGTTGCCATCGCAGCAAAAGTCCATGTAACTGATAACAACATGGAACCCACAACAGATCGCAGTTACATTCCAGGGTTACGTTGCCGTCGCAGCAAAAGTCCATGTAACTATTGGCTCTCAGCGGCACACACGATTTCGCTGTCAAAATGAAACTCCTCCACATAGGTCGCAGTCTACCGATATAAAATCAAACGCAGACTGTTGGCTCTCAGCGGCTCAAACGACTTTCGCTATGTTACCATAGTGTCACAGTCTACCGATATAAAATCAAACGTAGACAGTTGGCTCTCAGCGGCACACATGACTTCCGCTATGGTCTGCAGTAGATCGCAGTGACATTGAGTTAAATTGTTGTCACAGCATAACTCAAATGCCTCTGTGGGCACCAGCCCCTCGACTTTCGCTACACAAATAATCCTCAGGAACTAGTTTTGTCCGGACTCCTCACAGGATCAACTTTAGAAACCCCCCTTGGGGCTCAAGGCAGTACCACCCAGTGGTACTCCTGAGAAGTTCATTTCAAGGAAGCGCCTTTTTCCCCAGAGCTATTCTCAAAACACTTTATACTATATACTTATAGTATCTTCAAATCATACCCTTTATGATTTATCAAAATCTCCTTTACACAAAATCGATTACCAAAATCGATAATTCTCAAACTAGGCTTTCCAAAATCTAAAATTGATTTTCCCAAAAAATCAAAAGCCTTTTCCAAAATCATAGGTTCCCAAAACTTTTTTCCAAAATCATTCTCATAAGATCCTTTATATATATAGATAGATATATATAACTTTGAAAATCTTTGGATTATTTCAAACTTGTATAAAACCTCTTTTATACTTCAAATACTTCCAAAACCCTTTTCTTCTGGCAATAGATTCAACAAGGGAAGATTTACCTTATATAACAAGGATATATAACTTTATTTTATTCTAAATCAAATATTCACATTTGATAAATCTTTTATAAAGTTATTAACCATATTTCTTTTCAAAAACCATTTTACAGTTCTTATCCACAAATCTTCAATATTAATTTCATTCAAATCCGTACGATGTACACATATCATCCGTACACAATATCAATCTGATCGCTCAATCGATCAGACAATTTCACTTCCGAACTAGTATCGTCCACCCGACTTCCTAGTGCGGACTCAGATCTGGTTTCTTGATTAGAAACCGTCATTCTCCTTGCATAGTCACAACTATGATAGAGAATATCCAGAACCAATCAAAAATCCATATCCAGGTTCGCCGTCGAAAATCGAGCGAAAAATCCCAACTCGGATCGATAATACTATCTCAAAATTCTGTGTTCGAATCTGGATCAAATCACTATGCGAACAGAATAATATACGTACATCCTACGTATTTAACTTCATTGATTATTAGCCAAATCAATTCTCTTTTCTATTCACATTTCCTTTACTTTCATTCTCTTACTCTCAATTGCTTCCATTTCCAATTGAGTTATTACTTCAATTACAAACAGTTTGAACTTTGACTTATTTAAATTTAAAAATAGCTTGAAAAAGTTTAAAATAGATAAGTAGTTGGAAAATAGTTATTAGTTTGTAAAATAGCTGTAAAATAGTTAAGTAGGTATAAAATAGTTAGATAATTGCAAAATAGTTTTTAAAATAGTGATTAGATATAAGTAACTGAAAAATAGTAATTAGTTTATAAGACAGTTTCAAAATAGTTAAATAGTTCCAAAATAATTGTAAAATAAGTATAAGATAGTTTGGGTTTAAGAAGAAAGATTGTATAGTAAATAGTTTGGAAAAATATACTTGTATTAAAACAATTTGAAAATAATCCAGAGCCAAACTGTTTAATTTCCCAATCTCCATTTCCAATTAATTTCCCATTAATTCAATTTAAATTTCCACTTCCATTTAAATTGACTCAATACTTCAATTTCCATTGAAATTGATTTAACCTCAATTCAAGTTGAATTAATCCTCTATTTCTTTCCTAATTCAAATCAAATTCCATTTGAATTTTAAACCTATTCAACTTAAATCACAATTTTCAATTAATTCACATAAATTTCAAATTGAACCAATTTTAATTCATTTCAATTCCAGTTTGAATTTATCCCAATTCCTATTTGAATTTGAACTCAATCAACTTCAATTTTATTTCAAATTATTTCAATTCAAATTTTCCATTTAAACTTATGCTTATCCATCATCAATCACAATTCTAAATTAATTCAAATCAAATTCAATTTGAACTAATTCAAATCTCAATTTAAAACTATCTCGAATTATATAAATTCGAGTTAAAATTTTTAAATGTTGATTTAATTCCTTAAGTCAAATTAACTCTTTTTTTTAAATCAAATCAACTTTTATTTTTAATTTAATAACTTAAATCTTTAAATCATTTAATTCTGAATCCAAATTCCAAAATTTCATTTTAAAATTATTTTTACTTAACTTGTTACAAAGTTCAAATAAGAATTCAAAAACAATTTAATCTTCAGATTCTAATTTATTATCCATTTTCAATTTCCAGATCTCAAACCCATTTTGAGATCACTCATAACTCCCATTTAAATTAACCATTTAACTACCCAAGTTAAATTTAAATTTCATCTTGAAATTTCCAATTCAAGTTATTTATTCAACTTATTTAACTTCCTTCAAGTTAAATTTACTTAATCCGGTCAACTTTTCACAATTTGAATTCCCATTCAAATTTTAAACTTCAGATTAATAGTCTTTCCCCTTTTAAGTTTAAAAACTTACTTTACTTTGGGTTTTACATCACATTCAAATTTAAAACTCAACACTAAGTGTTTATTTCAAATCATCATTGGTATTATGTATATTCCTCATATATACATTTTCTTTACACACCAAGTTATACTTTAAATTTTTAAACCACCTTTGGTTTTAATTCAAAACAATTTTTTTTTTTTAACAATTTCAAGTTTTCTGGATTTAGATTTAAAATTTCACAATTTTAAATTCTCTTCAATTCCAATTTATAAGTTATACTCACTTAAATGTTTACTTCCCTAAACATTTCATTTTGCTAAATCATTAACAACATTCATTATTAAACACAATTACCATTTATGATAATAACCAAGATTATCATATCTGGAAACCAATTCATTATTACCTTTATTCTTGATAACATTTCTACAAATTCAAGATTTTAATTTTAGTTTGAATTCATTTCAAACTTATCTTCATTCAATTTTAATTTGGCTTTATTTCTATTACCACTTAATTTAATTCCAATATTTTAACAACCAATTACCTTAATATTTATTAGAAAAAAAATATCATTTTATATATCAAAATATATTCTTATATAAAATCATTTAAAATCCTTATATAAGAAAATAACAATTACGCTCTCATATATATATATACACTCAACTCGTTCTAGGGTACCATTGACCCTATTCTTAACGAGTAATCCCAACAGAGCCAAGGTTCTCGCTTAATCTTCAGCTCTGATACCAAATGTAACGACCCGAGATTTTCGATTCTGAAAATCCCGAATTGTTAAGATAGTTAGAGAAAAGAAGAAAGAGATAGAAGAAGAAGAAGAACAAACAGAAACACCAAACAGATTCTCACATTCGCAGCGGATAAAATATAATATCAAATAATAATATTTATACAAAGAAAAGCTGTAATTGTTACTTTACATTTAATACATCAGAGTTACAATAATTTATACATGAACTGGACAGTTATACAACTTGTTCCAGACTACAATCTATACAGACTACACAGTCTCATATATACAGCGGAATACTCCATACGTTCCTGCCATCCAGCTCGCCACCTGAGCTCCAGAACGTCCTAACCTGAAATCTGTAATACTCGGTCTGACCCGAGCATTACATCAAAGTAACACCCGGGTCAGGCTGGAAACCAGCGTGAGTAAACTCATCTAACATGAAATTCCAATTTATAACTTATTTAAAACCCGGGGTAACTCATTCATTCTACCAGTTCACAACTTGTTATAGTCAACACTTATATTCACAAATCAATCCCTAGTACCTTCACTTAGTTTCAAATGGTCCAGTCGTTTAAATTGTTCCATTACAGCCTATTGATATCACACATCAATCTATAAAGAATCATTGTAGATTACAAGTTTGAAGTGGTTTCGGGTATTTGTTGATACCCGACCCCGGTCTCTTCGAAATCAATGTCATCTTTATCTAAATTGTCTAAGTGAACACATATCAAATTAAATACAGGGTATCCTATTCACACAACAATTCATTATCGATAGATAACCCACAATATTACTGTTCAATCCATCATATCATATCATAGTACACCACAATTCATATATCAGAGATATTCAGACAACCAAGGTATTCAATTTAGGTTTATCATCTATATGCAAGATTAATAGTCACCATTCTCAATTAATTTACCATTTATTAATTATTAAATAATCCCTAATTAATGATCCCTCATTAATTATTAATAATTCTTTAATTACTTTCTTTAAGTAATTAAACTTTAATCAACTATTTATTGATTATAACTTAATAAATTCTTAATTACCAATTAATAAATCTCTAATTATTTAATTAATTTCTTAATTAATCTCTAATCACTTGATTAATTAATTTCTAATCGTTTATTAATAACTCATACTTATTTAACAAATGATTCTAAATCCCAAATTAATTAACACTTAATTAATTAACTTATAATCCTAATTATTTAATTAATTAACACTAAACCATTAATTAATTAATTAAATTACTAAATTATTCTTTAATTACTTATTAATTTAATGAACCAAAATCATTAAACCTTACTTAATCTTTAAAATAAAAATTAGCCTTTATAACCACTATACCTAATATTATCAAAAGGCTTAAAATATTTCAAGTTAAAACCATTCACTTCTAAACTTCTTTTAATTCATTTTAAATTAAAGATTTAAAATAAATTACAAATTAACTTTACAAAATTTAAATCAATTTACAAAATCTTCTTAAATCCAAATGTTAAGAAATACTTAACATTTATAAAGGAATTTATAGGATATTCAAACCCTTTTAAATTATACTTTAAAACATTTTAAAGATGTTTAAATAATTTAATACAAATTTATTTATTTCACATTTGGGATTCAAATTAAATTGAATCCATACTTTAAATTTGGTTTTAAAACTTTATTTAAAATCCCACTTTACAAATTTAAACTTATTTTAAATTTTTAAAACACTGTCAGTTTTCACTCTGTTATCAACAAATCTACCCGAGCCAACTCAGTTTTTCCCCGAGTCCAAAACCCACTTCCCTGCTTCGAGTAAAACTCGAATTCCCTTGGATAAAAACCCGAGCCTCCAACCTTCTTCTCCAAAACCAACTTCCAGATGCACACAGTCGTTAACGTGCACGTGCACCGTCACGCTGGACGTCGATGATCTCCATTCTGGTCTCCGGCAAGTCATCTTCCATCTCGACATCACGTTCGACCATCAAAATCTACTCGATTCGTACTAGACTCGAATCCAACCAAAGAACCCATCAGCTCGAACGCCATTGCCAGTAACTTCCATCACCACGGCAACTCCCAGCCTCGAGAAAACCCACCACCTTCACCGTAGCTCCGCCTCACTTCACTCTACCTCCAGCGCCCTACGCGATCGCCTTCGGTTGCCTATCGACGCCGCGAAATCCATATGAACGTCACGAGAAAAACAGGGTCTTAAATCCTAACTTGATCAATTCCGATCAATCCCCTCATTAATAAATTCCAAATTGATTTTTCCTATGATCTCCAGACTTTCTACCACCTACAGCTTCAACCCCGAAACCTATCACCTCTCCGATCGCCAGGATTTGCCTAAAATAGCATTTCCGTTCATCTCACCATTTCTCACGAATTTAAATCTTAAAATTTATGTTTTACATACTAAAATTCGTGATTTCCCATCACGAATCCATCCATGAAGTACAAACTTAAAATTGATTCAATTAATTTTTGACCATAATAAGATTTTTACTGTAAATTTTGAATTTGAACTAAACATCCATTACAAAAACCTATAATTATTTTTAGAAGGAAGATTACATGATTTCAAACAGCCTTTGTTTACAAATCAAAAGCTAGTTTATATTAAAAATAGAATTATTGAATTTATTAAGAAGATGAATCCTGTTTATAAGCATACAGAGACCATCACAGGCATTTCAAACATTCCTATACAAACATGCATACATTAATTTCCAAGCATTTCAGATATATAAACATGCATTCATATCATATTACTAAGTAACACAATTTACATAAACATCCATCACATGCATCCATCACAACAGATTTTCTTAAAACTGTTTTTAAGAGAAAATGTTTACTCACCTTACTAAAAGAACAGAGAAGCCTGGAAATGCTTGAATTTGCAACTGAAAACTTGGTTTTGATCTTTTAACTTTGAAAACTGAAAATGCTTTGAATTGATCTGGAAACAACACTTGATTTTGAAACTGGAACTTGATCTACTAGCTTTCAAGTTTGATTATGAACTTTGCTTTGAGCTTTGAACTTGAACTTCTAGTTGAATTTTTGAACAGAAATTTATTCCTTCTTATTTGATTTGCTTCAGATCTGATTTTCTTTATTTTGATTTAGAAAAGGAACTGGTAAAAGAAATGAAAGAGAGGGATAGAGAGGATTATATAACCTATTTTATCTTTTTATTAATTATTTTAAAAATCAAAGACACTTGTAAATTTTATGATAAGGTTTGTTTACACTTGTGACTACATGCATTCTTAAGCTTACATTTGTTAAATTGTATTTCTATTTACTTGTAATTAATATGTATTTATAAAATATTCATAACTTAGTTTTATATTTAAACTTTTTCTTTTGTTTATCTATACATAACTTAAAAGAAAATGTTATAAAAATCCAATTATACATTTATAAATAAATTTATACAAATATAACAGTATATGTATCCCTTATTTATAGTTATAATTTTTTTTTAAAGATAATGATATAAAACTAATTACATATTAACAAAAATCATGTATACATATTATTTTTGATCCAATTTATTTCTAAGATGTTTATCTTTTGAATTTCAAATTCAAATTCAATTTTGTTTTAAAAATAATAATTTTTCAAATTAAATTATTATACCAATAGATTATCAAATAAATATTTATCCAGATATAAATATTTATTTCCTGATTTATCAGTATTTCTACCAATTGACCTAGTTAATTATCAATTAACAGATATGCCAAAATCTGGGTTATCACAGGAACAATAAACTCCGAGTCAGTCATGGGACTGGTGTGAGTAACAAAAACAGTTTATCTTTAAAACAAACAACAAAAGAATTTTTAAATATTGAAATTCGCAATGCTTTTGGAAAATGAAACTACCATAAGACCTCCCACCACACACACAATGCAATCACAGACTTGGAGGAGATTTCTTCTTATGATAGTCAAACATGCTTACTACGCAAAAAAACTCCTTTTGATATTATTAATAGTGCATAGTGTACAAAATCATTTCGAAAATACAATATTAATCTTAGCCAGCATAGACATTCCGAACTATGCCTACTATAGCTACCATCTAAATAGTGGTGACCACCATAAGTAAATAGCAGGTTCTACAACTAAAACCGTACAAGGCTCGTATTGTTTCTTTGGATTTTCCAACAAATGGTCAGGCTAAGGAACTTCCTATGCCACATGGGAACGCCTTTGGAGGGACGCCCCGAGAACTACCTGGCTCTCTGCCAACACAAGGTCGATTACCCCCTTCCCGAGTAGTAAACCTGAGATATGCCACCCCCGGTCGTTTGCGACCTTTATCCGAGAGCTCTCGATCACTAAGCAACAATCACACAGAGTAAATGAGATTGGAGCAACCACACAGGTAAATATCTGGGCTCCATACCATGATACCACCTTTTTCCAGAAGGAATGGTCATACCCTAGGGGAGCTACCCCTGAAACCTTGCCGCACTTTCCTGTTTCGACCATTACCGGGGTGTGAGGTCCGATGAGGTCTCGTCCACAAAGCTACGCTTTACACGAAAGCCATGCTTTGATCAACAAATGATCAGCAACACACAGCAGCACTCAGCATGCCACACTACCAAATTGGGAATATATCACAGATAACCTTCAACTACATAACCTCTGACCTCGTACATCTCAGAGAAGGGTGTTAAGCTAAGAGAATAAATCTCCGCCACCAAACAGAAATGTATTTGAAAGAAATCAGCTTTATATCTCAAAGTGTAGTGTCAGACATACAACCATACAAGTCTGTTTTGGGTTCGAACAGAACCGAAGGCACTTCCAAAGAAGCCCTTGCAATCCGGGTATTCACAATCCCGATCGAATTTTCCATCACTTAGGAAATCTCTTTACCGGGCGCTACTCGGTGCAGAGACAATCGATAGGTTATCCTATCATTTTCACAAATACCCGGTCTTCACCACCGGTCTTCAAATGCAATCCATATACGACGTATCATTATTCGGAATGGGTTATATGACACAAAGGTCCTATCCAGGCTAAACCGAATAATGAGCGCAATATTTTAAAACATATGGATAATGGATTTCAATTAAGTCACAATTTATTATCCAAAACTTCACTTTCAAATGGTTTAAGCACATTACCATTTTCAATCTTTTAAACTAAAAGATTCAATACACAAAGTTCACCAATCTTTCACAAAGATTCATTTACGGCTTTTCAAGACAATTCCATTTCAAATGGGATTAACTCTTCCAATTATTAAACCAAAGACTCAATTTATAGTTTTCAAAACAATTTCCAAAAATCCATTTATAGCTTTCAAAACAATTCCCATTTCAAATCTTTTATATATATAAAAGATACACCATTTGAAACTCTCTTCGATTTCAAAACAAGGTTCAATCGTCTTCACAAAGGTTAATTCATAGTTTTCCAAACTATTTACAATTTTATTTCAAACTTGAAATCTTTCGATACAAATTGGAAATTCTTTCTTTTATGGAAGCTAGTATTCTTTGAAACAAATAGTTTTTGTTTTGGGAAAAGCTGATTACAGTTTTCATAGGTTAAAGCCATTCAAGTATAAAACTTGGATCTAAATTCAAATTTCAAAAACCATACTTTTTAAATGTTAAAACCCATATAAACACCTTTATAAGTTGTATAATCTTTTAGACCAAAATTTCCAAGTCATTGAATTCAATTTCAAATATTGAATTCAAATTTAAATCAAATTATTTAAATTTCAAGTTTTATTAAGTTATTTAAAATAACTTTAGTTTTTTTGAAACTCAATTTTCAAAAGCTCTCAATTCCGATTCCAAAACTATTTTGGATTCAAGAATTCAATCTTTTAAAATTGTTAAAAATCTGTGACTTAACCGATTTCCTTGTGCAATCCATATTTGTGTGTGTATGGTGTAGTCCAGGGGTTTTACACAATAGTGCAACATCATCAATCATCACATCACATATTTAAGCACATTGATATTGATAAGCGGTATCATCTATAATGCTTATCGTTCATTCACAGATTCACAGATAAAAAAATATAAATTTATCACAGATAATAAATTACATTCATCACAAATCACACCGAAACAATTCATAGCACAAAGCATAACATATCAGAAATATCAAACAGTTCGACAATCAATAGAATTCAAACATCCATAAGTAAGCTAAATTAATTATCTGATTAATTTAAATCAGATAAGTCATCAATCATGGTTAATTAACATTAATTAATTTCAAATCATTTGATTGGTTGTCCTTTAATAATTTAATAATTAAATTAATCAACCTTTAATTAATTACCATTTAATTAATTATTCTTAATTAATTACAATAAGTGATTATCCCTAATTACTTAATCAACTTTAATTAATTAAAATATCCAAAATTAATTACAATAACTAATTAATTCCTTAATTACTTTCATTAAGTAATTAACAATTTATAATTGATGCTTAATTAATTAATATAATTAATTATTAAAATAAATCACATTAATTAATACTTAATAATCCTTAGTTAATTATCTTCATTAACTAATAACATTTCTTAATTACTTTTAATTAATCTCTAATTATAAATTAATCTAAATCATTAATTTATAAATTAAATAAATTATTCCTTAATTATCATGTTAATTAAATCACTTAATTACCTTAATTATCTATAAGGTAATCCATTTCTTTATTAATGACTTCATTAATATTAAAGGGTATTTAAAACATTACACTTCTAAATTTAAATTCAAATTCCATTTTAAATTTAAGATTCAAAACGATTAACCAATTAAACATTACCAAATTTAAATTCCATTTATAAAACTTTTAAACAATGTAAGAACATTCATAACTTATAAATGAAAATTATATAAGAAAAGTTTTAAACTAGATTACTTAATTTTTTTTTAAATTAAGCTTTTAAAATATATTAATTATTTAACTTGCAAATTCAAGTTAAAACAATTTATTTAACATTCATTCAAAATTAAGAAAACCTTTTATACAAGAATTATACATAAAACAAATTTAAACATTTAGTTGGAAACAAATTACTTTTTTTAAAGCTATTTAATTTAAACTTGTTAAAAAAAACATTCAGTTTTAAAAACTGATTTAAATTTCCAGATTTGGATTCAAAGTATACTTGAATCCATTAGATAAAACATTTATTTTAAACCTTTGATTTAAATCTTTGATTTTATATTCTTGATTTAAGAAAAATCCAAATTTAATTTTTTTAAACCTTAAGATTCAAAAGTTTCGTTTGAATCTATAGTTTAAACTTTGAATTTAAACCACTGTTTAAATTCTGGTTCCAAATTTTAAATTAAATTTAAAATATGAAAACTGTTAGGTTTTTAAACCTGAAAACCCACATTTAAATATTTTAAAACTTTTATTTCATTTCAGATTAGGATTCAAAAATAAATTTGAATCCACACTTCAAACTGGATTTAAACTTTGTTTAAATCTAGTACACAAATTAATTTCATTTGAATTTATTTTAAAACTCAAATTACTGTCAGGTTTTTACAAAAGCCTGGAACAACAGTTGACTCAAATCGAACAAAATTTGCTTCGAGTCATTTCCTTCTCTGCTTCGAGTCAAGTACTCGAATAACTCGAGTTCGTACCAAGTTTCCTGCTTCTTCTCCAAAACACAAACCACAGAACAATCAAACACCCCAACGTGCACGTGCACGTGCACCACCGTCGGAGCGACCTCCAGTCATCGACACGCCCTCCGGCACGTCACCCTATGTCGCAGCAATCAATGCCGACCACAAAAACGCTCGCACGAACCTCCAATCGAAATCGAGCTATGTAGACGAACCTGGAACGAAAGGCTCCGATCAAAACTCACCTCGAACTCACGCCTCCGACCACCAGACGACGAGCAACCCCAGCCACTCCATCCCCAATCACTCGCGAAGCCATCCACCAAATCTGGTGCAACTCGATCACTTGGAGACGACGCAATATCCCAAAAACCGTCCTCGACAAAAACTAGGTTTAAAATTTTTAAACGGTCGCCGTCGCCACCACGACCAACTGCACCGCCTTCTACCATTTTTCCTCGTCTCATCGTAGGCTCCTCCATCACTAGCCAAAATCCCGACCTTCCCCATCGACTACATCACCAGAAATCGACGAAATTATGAAATCCCGATAATTCCAAACTGCTCTTGACTCCAAACTCTAAAAATCATGAATCTTGCTTTAAAAATAATATTTAAGTATAATAATTCCATTTATACACCTGGATTCATAAATTATGAAGTTTGAATTTTTGGCTTATTTAAAGTTGGCTCTGATTTCTTGATTTCCAGAGACATGTACACATTATTTTAACTTAAATAAATTTTTAAATCTTAGTTCATAATCAAACAAACATCTTTTGTTTATATTCCAAGTTTTAATTGTTATTGAATCAAGAGATATGATTTTAGTTTGCACCTTGGGGTCTGGAAAACAAGAAAGAAACAAAACAGAGATACCTCACAGTTGTACAGGCTTGCATACATTCAGACATTACATATATACATAAATAGTTATTTCTATATTCACACATGCACATTTCCAGATATAAATAAGCAACAAATCTTGATATTTAAGATAAAAAATATGATGTTACTCACATTGTTTCTAGAGGAAGAAGAACAGAGCTTCCATTTGGACAGGCTTGAGAAAATTTGCAAGCTGAAATTCTCATCTTTGATTCTCTGGTTATATGAAGTTGTATGTTGATTTGTTTGTTTGAGTTTTAGATAGTGTTTGCCTCAGTTTTTCTTAGCTTGAAGGACGAAAATGAGATGAAGAAGATGGATAGAAATTGAGTTTACTAGTAATAATATTTGTACAGGGTAATATACGGGTTTGTACAAATATAAGACAGATATTTTCTTAGTTTTGGTGGCTGAGGTGATAAAATTTTGGCTAGCATTAATTGTATTGTACCATATTTATATTTTTTTCTTTCTTCATTTCGGCTGTACAATATATGTGATAATTTGATGTCTTCCTTTACAAGCTTTTATACTTCATATATATTTGTATTTCTTTTTGATTGTGTTTGTGTATGTTTTGTTTCTTCATTTGGTAAGTGTTCATACTTATGTGTATATACTTGAATGTATTATTTGTTTCATTCTTTTACAATATTTCTTTACTTGTATGTATTTTATTTTCTTTTTATTTTGTCTTTATACTTAACTTATTTTTTCTTTCTTTCTTGAATTATATAGTTCTTTTTTTTGTCTTTATTACCTTACAAATAAATTTCTATTTTAATTTGTTATTAAAATTTTATTTAAGGTGTTACTTTTTATTTTCATAATTTATCTAATTTATCTTATATATTTTTACTTTTATTTATTTCTATCGTAGCTTAAATATTTTATTATTATATTTTTTTACTTTTATTTTCTTGTTCTCTTGTATTTCTTAATATATATTTATTATTTTCATTATTTTGTAAATATATTTTTATAAACTTAAATATTTATTAAACCATCAATTCTAAGTTTAAATCATTTATTTATTTTCTTGTGTCCAAAGTCTATATATAATTTTATTTATTTATTTTAAACCATTTATTTACGATTTAAATTCAAATCAAATATATATATATATAATTTCAAATTTACTCATATATGCCCAAATATATATATATATATATATACATATACATACAATATTTTAAATTTAAATGATTCATACAGAATTTATTTGAATTCGGGGAAACTCGCAATCAATTTATCAATTAATTATACAAATTTTATTCAAAAACTGAATTAATTATCAATTTAAATTTATATAAAATTCAGGGTTGTTACAACCTTCCTCCCTTAAAAGAATTTCGTCCTCAAATTGCCAAGGAGACACAAAGATAGATGAAGAATATTTTATCAAATCAACTGAATATCTATTCTGCATTTGGCTTACCAAATCAGAATATCAATAATAGATACAAGAACAAATCTTTTTAATTTTTCCAAGATACTCGGGTTATACAGATCTACGAAATATGGAGGGGCATCGGTTAGTTCAAAGGGATAACTAACCATTCGTAGAATATATTGGGACCCA
This sequence comes from Allium fistulosum, assembly GCA_030737815.1. Taxonomy (NCBI): domain Eukaryota; kingdom Viridiplantae; phylum Streptophyta; class Magnoliopsida; order Asparagales; family Amaryllidaceae; genus Allium; species Allium fistulosum. The sequence continues at coordinate 660,343,324 of CM060902.1, forward strand.
AATTGTATAGATATATGGATACAATTTCAAAACTTTTTAGTTTAGAACTAAAGTATACCTATCAACCTTAGCAACCAATGCAACCAATTCATCCAAACAACAACTCCGACTTATTTGGAGTTTATGTCCCATACAAATATATCGAATTTCTTCCTGGATTTACCAGGAACTATCGAAGAATTGAAAAGAGATATTGAACAAAAGAGATTAATAGAGAAAAGATTGTTTCCTTGTTGTTACAGGGTATTGACCAATTCGTGGTGGTATTCCTCTGTCCACTATCTAATCCTCTTCTTGCACTCATACTCACCATCAGTGAATAGTAAGAGAATTTACTGAGGCATACGGACGGATATCTTAAGGATACTCATTCTAGGGTATACTTCACCCTATCTCTAATGAGCTACTTAATGTGTTATACTCCTGAGCTAAAGTTCCACCTTAGCTCTGATACCAAATGTAGCGATCCTGAACTCGGCCTTTGAAAATCGGCACCCGTACTTCACTTGTACTCAAAATGCCGCGGATTCAAACGCCGAATCTGGTTCACCGGAGCTTATAACACCATTAAGTATAACAACACAACGGAAGAAAGAAATAGATGATATCATATACAACTCCAATGAATACAATATCCAGAATGATATACAACAATGATATCAATATGATACAACAATATTAGAGACAAACAATAATGTTTCAGCGGAAACAACATAACTGATAACTCCAAATGATCTTTAGAAGAGAATGAATCCACCAACTCCAATATCAAGCTCGAACCACCATCACGTTGCACTAAGAGAAGCAACGTCAGCCGTGAACTCCAAACACTGAACTAGCTCCCGATAATCCACTAAACCTGACTATCTGAAAAAGAAACCCAACTCTAGACTGTCCGTGTTGAAAATTGTGGGCACCCAGAGTTTAGGAAGGGAACATTAAACTCCGAGTCAGTCATGGGACTAGTGTGAGTAACAAAAACAGTTTATCTTTAAAACAAACAACAAAAGAATTTGTAAACATTGAAATCCGCAATGCTTTTGGAAAATGAAACTACCATAAGACCTCCCACCACACACACAATGCAATCGCAGACTTGGAGGAGATTTCTTCTTATGATAGTCAAACATGCTTACTACACAAAAAAAACTCTTTTTGATACTATTAATAGTGCATAGTGTACAAGATCATTTTGAAAATACAATATTAATCTTAGCCAGCATAGACATTCCGAACTATGCCTACTATAGCTACCATCTAAACAGTGGTGACCACCATAAGTAAATGGCAGGTTCTACAACTAAAACCATACAAGGCTCGTATTGTTTCTTTGGATTTTCCAACAAATGGTCAGGCTAAGGAACTTCATATGCCACATGGGAACGCCTCTGGAGGGACGCCCCGAGAACCACCTAGCTCTCTGCCAACACAAGGCCGGTTACCCCCTTCCTGGGTAGTAAACCTGAGATATGGCACCCCCGGTCGTTTGCGACCTTTATCCGAGAGCTCTCGATCACTAAGCAACAATCACACAGAGTAAATGAGATTGGAGCAACCACACAGGTAAATATCTGGGCTCCATACCATGATACCACCTTTTTCCAAAAGGAATGGTCATACCCTAGGGGAGCTACCCCTGAAACCTTGCCGCACTTTCCTGTTTCGACCATTACCAGGGTGTGAGGTCCGATGAGGTCTCGTCCACAAAGCTACGCTTTACACGAAAGCCATGCTTTGATCAACAAATGATCAGCAACACACAGCAACACTCAGCATGCCACACTACCAAATTGGGAATATATCACTGATAACCTTCAACTACATAACCTCTGAGCTCGTACGTCTCAGAGAAGGGTGATAAGCTAAGAGAATAAATCTCCGCCACCAAACAGAAGTGTATTTGAAAGAAATCGGCTTTATATCTCAAAGTGTAGTGTCAAACATACAACCATACAAGTCTGTTCCGGGTTCGAACAGAACTGAAGGCACTTCCAAAGAAGCCCTTGCAATCCAGGTATTCACAATCCCGATCGAATTTCCCATCACTTAGGAAATCTCTATACCGGGTGCTACTCGGTGCAGAGACAATCGATAGGTTATCCTATCATTTTCACAAATACCCGGTCTTCACCACCGGTCTTCAAATGCAATCCATATACGACGTATCATTATTCGGAATGGGTTATATGACACAAAGGTCCTCTCCCGGCTAAATCGAATAATGAGCGCAATATTTTAAAACATATGGATAATGGATTTCAATTAAGTCACAATTTATTATCCAAAACTTCACTTTCAAATGGTTTAAACACATTACCATTTCCAATCTTTTAAACTAAAAGATTCAATACACAAAGTTCACCAATCTTTTACAAAGATTCATTTACGGCTTTTCAAGACAATTCCATTTCAAATGGGATTAACTCTTCCAATTATTAAACCAAAGACCCAATTTATAGTTTTCAAAACTATTTCCAAAAATCCATTTATAGCTTGCAAAACAATTCCCATTTCAAATCTTTTATATATATAAAAGATACACCATTTGAAACTCTCTTCGATTTCAAAACAAGGTTCAATCGTCTTCACAAAGGTTAATTCATAGTTTTCCAAACTATTTACAATTTTATTTCAAACTTGAAATCTTTCGATACAAATTGGAAATCCTTTCTTTTATGGAAGCTAGTATTCTTTGAAACAAATAGTTTTCGTTTTGGGAAAAGCTTATTACAGTTTTCATAGGTTAAAGCCATTCAAGTATAAAACTTGGATTTAAATTCAAATTTCTGAAACCATACTTTTTAAATGTTAAAACCCATATAAACACCTTTATAAGTTGTATAATCTTTTAGACCAAAATTTTCAAGTCATTGAATTCAATTTCAAATATTGAATTCAAATTTAAATCAAATTATTTAAATTTCAAGTTTTATTAAGTTATTTAAAATAACTTTAGTTTTTTTGAAACTCATTTTTCAAAAGCTCTCAATTCCAATTCCTAAACTATTTTGGATTCAAGAATTCAATCTTTTAACATTGTTAAAAATCTGTGACTTAACCGATTTCCTTGTGCAATCCATATTTGTGTGTGTATGGTGTAGTCTAGGGGTTTTACACGATAGTGCAACATCATCAATCATCACATCACATATTGAAGCACATTGATATTGATAAGCGGTATCATCTATAACACTTATCGTTCATGCACAGATTCACAGATAAAAAAATATAAATTTATCACAGATAATAAATTACATTCATCACAAATCACACCGAAACAATTCATAGCACAAAGCATAACATATCAGAAATATCAAACAATTCGACAATCAATAGAATTCAAACATCCATAAGTAAGCTCAATTAATTATCTGATTAATTTAAATCAGATAAGTCATCAATCATGGTTAATTAACATTAATTAATTTCAAATTATTTGATTGGTTGTCCTTTAATCATTTATTAATTAAATTAATCAACCTTTAATTAATTACCATTTAATTAATTATTCTTAATTAATTACAATAAGTGATTATCCCTAATTACTTAATCAACTTTAATTAATTAAAATATCCAAAATTAATTACAATAAGTAATTAATTCCTTAATTACTTTCATTAAGTAATTAACAATTTATAATTGATGCTTAATTAATTAATCTAATTAATTATTAAAATAAATCACATTAATTAATACTTAATAATCCTTAGTTAATTATCTTCATTAACTAATAACATTTCTTAATTACTTTTAATTAATCTCTAATTATAAATTAATCTAAATCATTAATTTATAAATTAAATAAATTATTCCTTAATTATCATATTAATTAAATCACTTAATTACCTTAATTATCTCAAAGGTAATCCATTTCTTTATTAATGACTTCATTAATATTAAAGGGTATTTAAAACATTACACTTCTAAATTTAAATTCAAATTCCATTTTGAATTTAAGATTCAAAATGATTAACCAATTAAACATTACCAAATTTAAATTCCATTTATAAAACTTTTAAACAATGTAAGAACATTCATTACTTATATATGAAACTTATATAAGAAAAGTTTTAAACTAGATTACTTAATTTTTTTTTTAAAATTAAGCTTTTAAAATATATTAATTATTTAACTTGCAAATTCAAGTTAAAACAATTTATTTAACATTCATTCAAAATTAAGAAAACCTTTTATACAAGAATTTTACATAAAACAAATTTAAACATTTAGTTGGAAACAAATTACTTTTTTTTAAAGCTATTTAATTTAAACTTGTTAAAAAAAAATTCAGTTTTAAAAACTGATTTAAATTTCCAGATTTGGATTCAAAGTAAACTTGAATCCATTAGATTAAACATTTATTTTAAACCTTTGATTTAAATCTTTGATTTTATATTCTTGATTTAAAAAAAATCCAAATTTCATTTTTATAAACCTTAAGATTCAAAAGTTTCATTTGAATCTATAGTTTAAACTTTGAATTTAAACCACTGTTTAAATTCTGGTTTCAAATTTTAAATTAAATTTAAAATCTAAAAACTGTCAGGTTTTTAAACCTGAAAACCCACATTTAAATATTTTTAAACTTTTATTTCATTTCAGATTAGGATTCAAAAATAAATTTGAATCCACACTTCAAACTAGATTTAAACTTTGTTTAAATCTAGTACACAAATTAATTTCATTTGAATTTATTTTAAAACTCAAATTATAGTCAGGTTTTTACAAAAGCCTGGAACAACAATTGACTCGAATCGAACAAAATTTGCTTCGAGTCATTTCCTTTTCTGCTTCGAGTCAAGTACTCGAATAACTCGAGTTCGTACCGAGTTTCCTGCTTCTTCTCCAAAACACAAACCATAGAACAATCAAACACCCCAACGTGCACGTGCACTACCGTCGAAGCGACCTCCGGTCATCGACACGCCCTCCGACACGTCACCCTATGTCGTAGGAACCTCCAATCGAAATCGAGCTATGTAGACGAACCTGGAACGAAAGGCTCCGACCAAAACTCACCTCGAACTCGTGCCTCCGACCACCAGACGACACGCAACCCCAGCCACTCCATGCCCAATCACTCGCGAAGCCATCCACCAAATCTCATGCAACTCGATCACCTGGAGACGACGCAATATCCCAAAAACCGTCCTCGACAAAAACTAGGTTTAAAATTTTTAAACGGTCGCCGTCGCCACCACGACCAACTGCACCGCCTTCCACCATTTTTCCTCATCTCACCGTAGGCTCATCCATCACTAGCCAAAATCCCGACCTTCCCCATCGACTACATCACCAGAAATCGACGAAATTATGAAATCTCGACAATTCCAAATTGCTCTTGACTCCCAACTCTAAAAATCATGAATCTTGCTTTAAAAATCATATTAAAGTATAATAATTCCATTTATACACCTGGATTCATAAATTATGAAGTTTGAATTTTTGGCTTATTTAAAGTTGGCTCTGATTTCTTGATTTCCAGAGACATGTACACATTGTTTTAACTTAAATAAAATTTTAAATCTTAGTTCATAATCAAACAAACATCTTTTGTTTATATTCCAAGTTTTAATTGTTATTCAATCGAGAGATATGATTTAAGTTTGCACCTTGGGGTCTGGAAAACAAGAAAGAAACAAAAACAGAGATACCTCACAGTTGTACAGGCTTGCTTACAATCAGACATTACATATATATAAAGATAGTTATTTCTATATTCACACATGCACATTTCCAGATATAAATAAGCAACAAATCCTGATACTTAAGAAAAAAAATATGATGTTACTCACATTGTTTCCAGAGGAAGAAGAACAGAGCTTCCATTTGAACAAGCTTGAGAAAATTTGCAAGCTGAAATTCTCATCTTTGATTCTCTGGTTATATGAAGTTGTATGTTGATTTGTTTGTTTGAGTTTTAGATAGTGTTTGCCTCAGTTTTTCTCAGCTTGAAGGACAAAAATGAAATGAAGAAGATGGATAGAAATTGAGTTTAATGGTAATAATATTTGTACAGGGTGATATACGGGTTTGTACAAATATAGGACAGATATTTTCTTAGTTTTGGTGGCTGAGGTGATAAAATTTTGGCTAGCATTAATTGTATTGTACCATATTTATATTTTTTTTCTTTCTTCATTTCGGCTGTCCAATATATGTGATAATTTGATGTCTTCCTTTACAAGCTTTTATACTTCATATATATTTGTATTTCTTTTTGAATGTGTATGTTTTGTTTCTTCATTTGGTAAGTGTTCATACTTATGTGTATATACTTGAATGTATTATTTGTTTCATTCTTTTACAATATTTCTTTACTTGTACGTATTTTATTTTCTTTTTATTTTGTCTTTATACTTAACTTATTTTTTCTTTCTTTCTTGAATTATATAGTTCTTTTTTTTGTCTTTATTACCTTACAAATAAATTTCTATTTTAATTTGTTATTAAAATTTTATTTAAGGTGTTACTTTTTATTTTCATAATTTATCTAATTTATCTTATATATTTTTACTTTTATTTATTTCTATCTTAGCTTAAATATTTAATTATTATATTGTTTTACTTTTATTTTCTTGTTCTCTTGTATTTCTTGATATATATTTATTATTTTCATTATTTTGTAAATATATTTTTATAAACTCAAATATTTATTAAACCGTCAATTCTAAGTTTAAATCATTTATTTATTTTCTTATGTCCAAAGTCTATATATATTTTTAATTATTTATTTTTAAACCATTTATTTATGATTTAAATTCAAATCAAATATATATATATATGTATAATTTCAAATTTACTCATATATGCCCAAATATATATATATATATACATACATATACATACAATATTTTAAATTTAAATGATTTATACAGAATTTATTTGAATTCGAGGAAACTCACAATCAATTTATCAATTAATTATACAAATTTTATTCAAAAACTGAATTAATTATCAATTTAAATTTATATAAAATTCGGGGTCGTTACAATTAGTAAGAAAAAGTTGTACACTTAGTAAAGTTGTCTTATTAATATTTGGATAAGATAAATAATATTATCTAAATTAAGACTTTAGGTAAATAAAACTAAGGATTAAGTTTTATAACTTATTAATTTGAGATAATAGTAGAATTCCACATTTGTTAAACTCCCTAATTTAAGTCATAATAGTTTGAAGTTTAGGGATATGTATATATACTCTTAGGAAGTAAAGGTATATTATACAAGTTTAAATCATATTTGTATGCTCAAGTAAAATGAATTTAGTACAAAATAAATGGTTGTGAAATAAACTTGGATCAATAAAAATTTGGAAGAAACATATTAGGTATTTAAAAAAAATGAATGTGAATAAATACATAAGTTATACATATATCATTTTGGCACATAAAATTTTGATCTAAGATTTGAGTATAGAACTTTGAGGTGTTTACACCAGCTCGAAAAAGGATTTATCACTCAATTCTTGATGGCAAACATTGATGAGGGTTTGTGATTATGTACTCAAGTTTTCTTCATAGTTGAGAACTATGCAAGGAAAGCAAGGGTTTGTGATCAGGAAGTTTGATCAAAGGCCGCACTAGAAAATCGGGGGATCGATACTGGTTCGGAAGTAAAGTTGTGAATTCGAATAATAGATCGAATAAAATATCACATATAATATGATGTTTTGGGTCTATCTACATAGTGGTTGGATAGTTATCTTAAATAGTAGACACTAAGATATATGGGTTGGACTGATGTTTTGGTATGTGCGTGCGTATGTGTGTGTATAGAGACCTCAGGTATAGTACATGCTCAGGTTAGGGGATGAGTTATGTGGATGTATTCATTTATGTTGATATAGTATCAGTGTGGTTGTTTTTGGATGTATAGTCTTGTTTGGTTGTTGAATATATTATCTTAAGTGTGCAGTACGCACTAGGATGGGTAGGATAGAAGTCTAACTTGATGTATGTATATATAACCTTAAGTACGTGATAAGTACTCAGGTTAGTGTGGGAAATCTCTGTATGTATGTTTGGCATCATTTGTTTTAGAGTTGTTATGATATCGACCTTCTTCTTTTTCTATCATAAGTATAAATAAGTCAAAATATTTGAGGATACGAGTATGAGATAGATTCCTTTATCTAACTTTCATTTCGAGGATGAAATGCTTTTAAGTAGGAGAGAATGTAACGACCCGTAATTTTGTTACTTCGAAAATGAGAGATTTTATTTAATTTAAATTTTAAAAAGGTTTAAAACTTAAATAAATATGTTATATATAATAAATAATAATGGAGAAATTGTTTATTCTTATAGTTAATAATTAAAAAGTATAAATTTGGATTTCAGAACAAATAAGCAAAAGTTAAGTTTTGTTAAAAATAAATAAAGGCTTAAATAAATGGATTTAAATATTTATTTGAAAAGTTAAATCTCATTAAAAACACCTAATAAATATAATAAAGTATATTAAAAGATTTAAAAGTATATTAATAGTCATTTTACAAAAATAACCAAAATTTTCGCATTTTGTCTGTCTTACATACATTGTAAAAATAGAGATTTTGATATTATTCGAATATAATTTTAAAATATGAATAGACATGTTTTAGTTTATTTAAAGAAGGAAAAAGTTCATTTTTAAATTTGGTTTACATAAATAAATAGTTTAACTAAAACGTCAAAATGTGACCGTAAAATATTTTATCGAAAATCAACGTTTTATCGATTAAAAGTTGTCATACCTTTATTTTCTTATATATGAACATTATTCAAATAGTATAAGTATTAATTAATTCACTAATCAAATTTACTTTTATTAAACAAGTTTAGAAAACAATTAGCAAAAGTAAACACTAAAGGACAAAACATGTCACATCAAATCCAACTAAATCTTTACTTTTCTTTACTTAAACATTAAGTGATTAAGACATAAAGTGATGATGTGATAAGATGATGGTAAGTGTTGAAAAATAAGATAAAGTAAGGATATTTTGATAATTTTGTAAAAAGGTTAGTTTTGTAATTCACCACTCCTTACTTTTCCTATAAATACCCATTCATTCTTCTCATTTTCTTCACACTTCTCATTCTTCTTCATTTTTGAGATTTCTTTTGCTCATTAATGGCTTCTCCTATTTAAGAGAGGTAGGAGGGTTGAAAATAGTGGAGTGCTTAAGCACCAATCCGCTAATTACTCTCTAACCTCTTCTTAATTCACTTCTTCTTCTTCTCTTCTTAAAAATGGCCTTAGACCGTGAGTTTGTGTGATGATAGGGGGAGGACGTGAGCAATATGGAAGGGAGAGATTGTGGCCAAGAGCAAGAAGGGATGTGGGTGGTGGCCGAGCGCTTGGAAAAGGTGGAAGAGTGTTTAGGTGGTGGTTTAGTGGAGTGTTGAATTAAATGAATGTTGGTAGGAAGTTAAACATTTTGGTTAAGAGTGAGAAAAATCTCATCGCTATATGATTTAAATTGATTATCAAGTTAAATTGTTATGTTAGATAATCACTGTTTTATGTTATGGATGTTTGGATATGTTTGTGTTATGTTTGAATAGTTGCAAGTGTTTATGGTTGTGATTATTTATCATGTTAGCTTATGTATGGACCATAATTATGTTGATGATATATGTTAACTCGATTATGCTCATTTTGTATAAGGAATCCCTTTTGTTAAATAAGACCCAATTTTGGTGATATGGTATACTTTGGAAAAATAAGTCTTTTTTTAAGTGGAATGGAAATTAAGTTAAAATAAAAGAAAATTTGAAACTAGAAGTGAAATTGGATTTGAAATGGAAAGTTAAATTGAAATCGAAATCGAGATGAATAGTTAAATTGAAATCGATTTTGAAAATTGAAAGTGAGATTAAGGTTGAAATTTAAATTAGAATTGAAATTAGATTTGAAGTCTAAGTTTTAATTGAGTTTAATTTGAAGTTAGAGTTGAAATTGAATTGAAATTGGAATTTAAAATTTAATATTAAAATAATAAGAATAAAATAATATTATAACATGATAATAGTGAAAATACATTTTAAAAGCTTTAAAAAGTGAAAATATTGATTTAAAATTTGTAATAATTTTATAAGTAATAAAATTAAATTTGAATAAATTATATCAAGTATTGGAAAATAAGTTAAAACTAGGCGCGTCGCGCAACGGTAGTTCGCGCCGAAAAGTTCAAATGAGTGTATAGAGTGAAATATAGCTCGGAATTCTTCGAGATAAGAAAATTCCGGACTATTATATCCATATCTTCTAAAAAAAGGAAGAAAATCACAATTTCATTAAGTAAATTTTAAAATATGTCCAAATCAATTTTCTAGAAAAATAGCGCTAGTGTAGGTAAGTGACCATAATGAGAAATATGTTTAAATGAACGTTTTTAATTATGGAAAAATATGAAATAAATTTGATAAATCCATTTAAATAATTTAGAAGAGATTTGAAGTGGAAAATATGAATTGTCAAATATTAAAAAGTTGTTTTAAATCAAATAAGCTTATATAGCACTTTCCGCAGCATTTTTATGCTGCAAATTCTATAACTTTTGGAATATGAGTTTAAATGTAACAATTTTTTTCTAGAATCAATTATGAATGTTTTTAAAAGGAAAAGTAAGCATTTAAAAGATAATTTGGAATCTTTATAATCAATTCCAAAATAAAGTTGATAACCGAGTATGCGGAAACGACTAGTACATTTGTCCCGCCTATGAGATCTGGGAAGATAAAACAAGGTGTTTAACTAAGGTTAGGGATGGAGCAACCAGTGCCCTGAACTTACCTGGCCTATGTTTTCTTTTCTTAGGCGAGGGGTGGAACAGATCGAAAGGAAAGCCCGGATGCTCTAAAAAGATTATATTAAGTTTTCCAAAATAAAAGAAGATTAGTATTATCCAAAATTTAAGCAATCTCCAAAATGAATAAATTAACTTGGATCGCATAGAGATAATCTTCTTATACTTTGTGTTAAAATCTGAAGAGGGAACTCATCCTATTCGTGGAATTTAAAAGGTGATCTCACTGTTATTCCGCTCATAGCACTTGTTGAATCCAGAAATTAATATTGGGTAAAATTAGAATGATTTCTATGATCCTATTTACTCAATAATATTGCTAAGATTGATTTTAGGGTTTACAGTAAATGATGCCTTAAGTAACATTGTTTTTAACTCGCCGAAAAGTTAAGGAATTTGGATCAAGAGTTAAGTGAGGAAAATTGAGATATTATCCAACGAAAAAGAATGAATTACGTAGAATTACTCTAAGACAAAAGGAAGAGATTTCGAAATCATCCAAAAGGAATTAAAGTGAAAAGAGACTTAATGATCCTGTATACTCATATTCACTTTTTATCGATAATTGAATTTCAAAGGAACCGATACTGGATTTGAGTGATTCCTATCCAAAAACCACTTTGAACCAGTTTACATGTTCGAAAAATGAAGAATTTTGAATACAAAGATATCGAGATGAATAATAACGAAGGACTACTTGTTGATTTATCAGGGAAAAACTCCCGATTCACCATATTGTAGCAATGGTCTCTTTGTTATAAAAAACTCAAAACCACAAGTACTTCTTGCCTAGTAATGGCCGAGGAAAGTGCCTTCGGTTTCGTTCAGTCCCAGAACGAACTTGTATGGATGAATGTCTGACCTTGCATTCCAAATCACAATGAGTGATCTCTATAAAAGTATATCAGTCGATGGCGGAGAAGACACCTTCTCTTAGCTTAACACACTTTCCTGAGACATACAAGCTCAGGAAATTATACGTTTATAGAAATCAGTCGTGTGAATGTGGAATGGCAATATGGCATTCAAAGTGAAGAAGATGTGTTATTGAAAAGGTAATCGTTACCTCAAGCCTCATCAACTGTGAAATGACCGAAACAGGGTTAGATGCGGTAAGGCTAAGTGGGTCATCCCCAATTAGGGTATGATCATCCCCTTCTAGATATATTTCTTCCCGCTATGACGTTCGGGATGTAAATTAATGTGGTTTGTATGCTCAGGCTCCCGGTTTAAAGGTCTGTAACGACCGGGGGATGACATATTCGGTACTACCTAGTTAAAGAGGTAGGCCAGTCTTGTGTTGGTAGAGGACAAATGTTCTGTGCCTCAGGACATCCATCTAGAGGTGTACCTATGGAAAGGTAGTCCCTTCACCTGGTCATTTGTATGGAAATCCATTCTCCAATAAGAACCTACAGTTTTCTTTGTAGAACATAGTATGCTGGAATTTAATAATGGTAACAATTTCAGCTAAGATTAATAAGTTTATTTGAAAATGTTTTTAAAGAGATGTCATTAGAAATAATATCAAACGTTTTGATATAAAAGTGTTTTATTTATCATAAGTTGTCTGTGTTTATGTGTGGGCGTGGTCTTATGCGATACTCTTTCTTTTCAAAGGATTTTATTCAAAGGCTGATATATGGCACTGTCATTTATTATTGAGTTTTTCTCATGCTGGTTTATCGTGCCTGATCCGGGTATTTTCAATACTCAGGTCAGATTTGAATAGTTTCAGGTTTAGTTGAAGATGGTTGGAGTTTCTAGAGGAGAGCTGGAGATATTCATCTACTATAGACGTATTTTATTATCCGCTAATGTCTGTTTGTTTTTTTTCGATGTTTGTCAGCAATTGTAAGGACATATGTTTATAACTGTCCAAGCTGAATTTAGGTTGGACTCTGATATATGTATTTTAAAAGTTTTCCGCTGTAAAGATATTTGTTCAATATTATATATTATTCCATTGTGTGAGATTCTGTTCTGTCTATATTTCTTTCTACCCTTAATGCTCCGTCTTTTCGTGCAATTTGAGTTAGACATGTGTGGTTTATTATCGATTCAAAGGGTACGGAAAAACGGATCATTACAATAGATGTAATTTAAGGGACAGTTGAGATGAAGAGAATTAATAGTCACTTCAACTTCATAGGGAAACATTGGAAATGGGAATTGTAATAATAATTGATACTTAATATTAGAATAAGAAATATGATTTCCATTCCGTAATGCATTTTCATATAGAAAATTGTTTTCTATGAGATTTATATCTTTAAGCTCAAGATAATTGATCAACAAACTCTCCGTCATAAATAGTTATAGTGTATAAAATAAATAATTTGTATTAAGTAAATGATGGACCTTCGAATTTAGTACGCTATTATAGTAATGGTGGAAATTGTGGAAGCATGCCATATAGCACTTATTAATTGCACCATAGTACAAAATTGTTTTCGTAAAACTTACCATACATTATTTATGAAATAATGATTTTTTTCGGTATCGACTGAAAAAAAAGACCTAGCTACATTTCAATGTGAATATTATGAATATTCTTTGTGAAACAGTAGTATTATTTTTTTATAACAAAAGTGATGCATAAAATACAAAAGTATCTAATAATATTTACAGTTGTTTTGAAATTATAGACTAAGCCGTAGTTTTGAGAAATAATTTTGTTGTATGATTTTGAATCATATGATACTTGTTAATTATATCTCAAACAATAAAGGATTATGCATCCATTTAGTGGGAGTATCATGAGAGTTGATAAACTCTTCGGATTGATACATATGGGTGTATCCAATCGTAATTCTATAAATACCAAAATGTTTCCATGTACTTCGTCATATTCACCGATGAGTTATCATCGACATGGACATGTAGTATGTCTATGGTAATTTATAGACTATAAAACAGAAGTAAATAAAATAATATGCGATATAAATGATTTGATTTGATCGAATGAGTTAGTATATTGGAAAATGTTCCGAACGTACCTAAAATGAGTAAAGATTCAATCTCAAAATTACTCCTGCATGCGATACATAATGATGCATCGATATGGAGTAATCGACTTTGTTTGAAAATGTACAATTAATTGTGAGTGAAGATGAGTTAGTTTCTTTCTATAAGGTAATGTACTTAAGGGTAGTACACAAGGTTAATATTATTTCATCTAAATAATAATTTATAAAATTTTACAAGATAAGGGTTTATAAGAAACTCTAACATATCCTAGGCCAAGGATTTGGCAGGTTGTGCGAGTCGAAAGATTGCACGTAATAATTGTTCATAAGTGATCTTGTATGAATCTCCCTAAAAGAGTGTTTGGAAGATAGTCATTGGATGGCATATTTATGTTTTGAACATAAGTTTTGTAAACTAAAACCAAATCAGTTTTATAAATAAAAATTCGTAAAACATTTATGAATACCTACTCTGTTGCATTGAGAAACAATTGTTGTTTCAAGAAATACCAAACAATTTAAATTAATTAAGAATTTTTGGGTTAACCTTTATATAGAAATAACTATATATGTATGTATGTACATATAAAACTTAATGTTTATATTTCAAATTGTATAGTTTAAATGTTTTATTAATATCAAATAATGGCAGTAGTATATGCATATGAATTATTGTTGGCTATTCCTAATCTTATGTCATAATGATTCATTAATTGCTAATTGAATGCTGCATAAATCAAGTTTGTCAAAAGTGGAAGATGAATCATTCATCTTTGCCATCTTTTATTTCTTTCCTTTTTGTCTCTTATGTGATTGCTTTTAAACTTATTCTTATTTATTCATATACATCATGTTATTAATTGATCATACTTGTCTTATGTTTAACTATTCTGTCACAATTAAGGAATGAATATATTTGATATATTCAAACCTTATTTTTATATCCCATTCCTTATTGTTTTAGAACCAAATTAATAAAAAATGGTATTAAATAAATACTGATTTTATTTAAAAGAAATTTAGATAAGATCTAAATATATTTAGACTTCATAGGCATATTAATGATCCAAAAATGGTAAATTTTTTGAAATTCACTCATTTCTTCCGCTGCGGGTTGGCCCAGTTCCTTCATTAACTAGTTTTGAAAGGGGTACTTTCAAAAGTTTCAAAAAAGATTGTTTAAAACTTTAAAACAAAGGTTTTGAATGTTTTCATCAACAATGTTTGTGTAAAGCATATATCATGGCAAAGAGATTTGAGTAAAGCAAAGGTATATTTTCCTTGTTTAAGTATGGTTTAAAGGGTTAAATCAATTTGAAAGGTTTTCAAGGAAAATTTGAAGGGTAGTTAACCCTAAGTAAATGACTTAGATATTTGAATACCAGATGTGACTGGTATGGGGTTGCGCCCAAGACATTAGCTATAGCCCCTGGCTAATTTAGTCCAAAATCCCAGTGTGTAGGGCTTAGTTATAGGTAAGACATAAATGATGTTATACTTATAAATGAATATATATAAAAGTAAAATAGGTTATTGGTAAGCCCGCAAAACCATTAGGATCCGGTGACCCTGGGAGAAGTAAGTTAAGGACAGACCGTCTAGAAGCGTGTGATGCCCTACCCCGAGACCCACATTAACAAAGAGTATTACTGAGTAATACTGTCTGCTAATGCGGAGAATAGGGCTGGTTAGGAGCGACCATCCATAGCTTTGTCTTAAACATGTATTGAATACGTCGATTGGATGCTCTATTTTTTTTCTATTATCTTTCTCAAGTGGATCAACATACTCAATATATGCTTAATACAAACTACGGTGGCTAACGAATCTATCAGAACAAAATATAACAACAAATGTAAACAGATCACAGAACAGTAGTCAAACATAAACACACACACACATGCACAGATACATCATAGTACGATACAAAGTGATACAACGGTAGTGGTACATAAACCATAATATATACATCGAGTCTAAGATGAATAGGTACAAATCAGAGTTTACAAAATGACTACAAGACTATACAGATGATAACCAGTAGATAATCCAATGTGGAAGCAACATAGTGGAATCTACAGCATGTGACTAACCTGAAATAACTCGGTCTGACCCAAGTATATAAAAATACATGGGTCAGTCTAGCTTAAATAAACTGATTAGTAGATGATAGATGAAATGTAAGGATAAAGGGTAATATTTCTTCTCGAAAGAGAAGAAGTAACACAAATATATGTCAACTATCACATATGAGATAATATTACCAAAATACTTCCTATAGAAGTTTCTCGAAAGAGGCAAATTCAACAACAATATCAAATAATCACAAATATTTGCCTCATATCATCGGCATGTATCAAAATCCAATATAATGGTTTTCATTAACCATATCTCTAAATAGGAGATCACAAGTCTGAAAATCCGCCAAGAATGGCAACCACAAATAATTCCTAAAATAGGAAATTTACGAATCTTAGAAATACGCCAAAAGATGGCAATCACAAATAACTTATGGAACTCAGTTAAGAGTTCAAAACTCAGAAATGAAATCACCATATACGTATAAATTCTCATATAGCTCTAAGTTATAAAATATATAAAATAGTCATCTAGAAATGGTGAAATCATAAGTAAAACTCATAACTCAGAAAATTTCCCGGATTGGATCCAAATCCCCGATTCCAAGCTGAAGCTATGCTGCACGTGCAAATATCGTGTCCAGTATTAATATATGTATAGGTACCCATCTCGTGGACCCGAAGGTCGTAAATGTCTCGTGGTGACCGGAGTCACATATGTCTCGTGGTGACCGAAGTCACATATGTCTCATGGTGACTGAAGTCACATATGTCTCGTGATGACCCAAAGGTCTAGTACTGGCAGTAACTCGTGATTGTGTCACAAACTCTAAGATAGAAACCCGAAAAGTGTTAACTATACGTCCCATACCGCACATTCTCACTTAACGATTTACTAACTGTTAGTCAATGCCACACTAGAAAATAAAATCGTCGAAATCACAATAATTGCCTCATATCATCGGCATATACAATAGCCAATATAATGGCTTTCATCAACCATAACTCCTAAGTAGGAGATCACAAATCTCAATTAAACGCCAAAAGATGGCAATCCCAAATAACCTCTAAAATGGAGACTATAAATCTCAAAATACGCCAAAGAATGGCAACCACAAATCATAACACGCCAGGGAATGGCAGTCACAAATAACAACCTAAAGGTCCATAGCTTCAAACGAACAAGTCCGGAATTAACAGATAAAGTAAACGTATGTGTCCCATACCACATGTTTTACTAAATCATTTAATTCTCTTTCTTATACATTCGAAGAGTGTAAAATATTGTATTTTATATTGAAAATAATTTGCTTTGAGAAAACTAGTTTTAAAACAATTTTTGAAAATGTTTTGAAATTTTTTGGCTTTGAAATTCTCTTTATTATAGAGAATATAATATTTTAATAGCTTTTAAAAATAATTATAAATATTATAAAATATATAATTTGAAAGCCATTTTATGATAAAAACATTACAAAATTGTCACTACAAGAAATTTTATTTTTTGTGGCGCTCAAAAAACGCTACAAAAACTTTTGGTGGCGTTTTGATAAACGCCGCGAGAAAACATGCGACTAAAAATCCATGATTTTTTGTTGCATTTATTTTAACGCCACTATAAATGCATTTTTGGCAGCGTTTTTCAAACGCCGCCATAAATCTTTTTGTAGCGTTTAAAAAACGCCACCAAAAGATTTTTTAGCGCTACTAATAGAATTTCCAACTTTACCCCTGTTTTACGGTTGCATTTACTCAACGCCACTATATATATTTCGATAGCGTTTTTGAAACGCTACTAAAAGTTGTTTATTATTTTACACTATTTTTTCATGCTATTATTTCCTATTAATGGTCTATTTTGGTTCTATTATATCAATCAACAATCACTCACATAATCATCATTTTCAAATAAGTTAAAAAACACATTAACCATATAATCAAATAAAATATCCATAACCATTCCAATACAATAGTTTTTCGACAAAATGAGCTAACTCACATACAATAACCATTTGTATACAAATTTACACATCGAGTACTAATAAATGTTATATCTAACTAGTGCTAACAAAACGTTTGATTACCCATAATTCTTTGTTGCATACACAAGTGAAAGCTAGCATCATCAAGTCCAAATTTGCTCTCTTCAAAAGTCCGATGCCTACACAAGTGAAAGCACAACAGATAGTCAAACAATTACGTTAACTCGTAGGACTTCAAATATGAGATCAAACATCTACAACATTATACAAGTATATCCTACTATAAATGATGTCATATAAATTATCAAAGTTATAAAAAATGAAATAAAGTCCTTTCTTGAGTATAAATAGTAGAAATCAATTTTGCACACTTACGAACCCTCCTTTGATAGAATGGTGAATCCAACAACCTGAGCAAGAAAAAAATGACAATGTAAGCACTTAAATTCATAATACTTTTGTAAATTGTAATTTAATGCATAATATGTAAAGCAATTAGTTAACAGTAAAGCAATTAGTTAACAGTTTAGTAAAGGGTGGTGGAAGCGGTGGAGGCGGGCGTGGAGGCGGTGGTTTGGGGTCTGGATCGGGTTATGGGTCGGGTTATGGATCTGGATATGGGTCGGGTTATGGACATGGAGGCAATGTGAATCCTTAATTTTTGAATATGCTGCATTGTGGTTTGTATATGTACGTGAGAACTATCTGTGCATGGATTTTGATTAGTATCATTTATCCATGTTTATAAGATAAGTGTGGGATATAGAATCTATTGTATAAAAAATGTTTTGTAATCAATAAATATCAATAATTATTAGTACTGATTACTGAATTATTTAAATTTTCTCTTGTGTGTAAAAGCTGTTATATACCAAATGTTAATGTTAATTTTCATTTACTCAGGATGATCAACAATATACAAATGGTTTAAAATTGGATGAGTACCATATAATAAAGTAAGGAAAAATGGGGAGTAAAGTTTCATAATTTATGTCTACTATCACTTCACCTTATTGCTTTTTGACCCAGTCGGTTTTGCTGGCCTTACAAACTTAACACTTACTACTAGTATAACGGAGGAAAGCACAAAGGACCTGTCGCTTAGTTTGCTGCATTCAATTGCAGTCTGCCAGCAGCAACTGGAGCCAGGCAGCAGCCCCTATGACGATCCAGAATACTTGCCCATTGATGATACTTCTCCCCTGCAAAACCGCTACACCTACAACAGATTAAGGTTCAGAAATTAACATGGACGAAGACAACTATTCTGAAGATGCTACTGTAAAAGTAAAACAGTAGAGCAAAACCTGAATAACCTAACTGACGATAGTGCAACAGGGAATAAACTCAATAGAACAACAAGGCAAAACGACGTACCTTTCCAATTTTTAGCAACGCCTCACGACATCGTTATCGACAAACCAGAATAGAATCACCTGGTGCATCAAATCAAAAGGAAGGGTCATAAATCGAAGCATACAAAAATTGTAAACGGGTGCACTCCTCCCCTTGCCTCAAAGAGTGCAAACGAATCCTCGAATTAATTGTGTATGTTATTCTGGGACATTAAGGGGATGAACGAATCCTCTGAACAACTGGATATTAAACATTACTTAGATTCAAATAATTCTTTTATAGCATTGGTAGAGAATAAACAACCTGCAAATAGAATATTAGAAGTGGTATCTCAAGTTAAATGAATTCGTTCTCTGGTTCCTTGATCAATACATTGGACCAGTCAATATTCAAAACTGGAAATAGGCATATGCAATTCTATAAATCAACACTGCAGATCCAAAATGTCTAAAGATAAATAATAGAAAAAGAGAATTCGAGAAGAAACAACTATCACATATGAAGAAAAAACTAGTGCATGTTATTTAACTACACTTGTGGACTTACCTCATCAAAAGTTCCTTCTACTAGACTTTTTTATGCCTCGTTTTGCTAAAAACCAAATAAAGAAACCGTGATAAGAGGGGAGAAAAATAGATAGGTAAGCATAAACATCTAAATATCCTAGTTCGACTAAAATACTTCAGAAGCAAATCTTGTAAAAAATGGTGATTTATCAAACCTATCATTTTATTATTATTTTTAATGCAGCAAGAATAAAGAATTCACATTTCAATACATACAGTTGGTTAACGAGAATATAACCATGACAGTTTATAATTATGAGTCAGAGACATGATGCTACAAACAAGTCTTTGATAAAGAGAGATATTTCTCCTACATAACCTTTTTGAGCTAAATCCAACATCATTCCTTATTCAGATCATTGAAATTATAAATTATTAGCTAACAAACTAATATGAGCTAAATCCAACACAATTACTTTTTGAGTGGTATATAAATTATGTTTCTCTTACCGGGTAGTTAAAGCAATCGTCAACATATTAAACTAATATGATTGATCGGTAGTACCTTTCCCAAAACTTGAGGCCATCAAACTCGGGCATTTCACAGTCCCTTGGTGGTCACTTAAACTGCTCATACGAGTTATCCATGCATTGATTTGATATACATGACCACATCTCAAATAGCTATTGCTTGCAACCAAAACTCGAGTATAGTGACCTCCTGTTTTCTGGAATCCATTTTCATTTTGCATAGTTATGCTCTGCAAATACGATCCTCCAAGAATTTAAAAATACAAGGAAATTTTCATAAAAAATGATACAACCTATACTCATGAAATCATTTGCTCCAACCAATTAGTATCGTACTTATTGACACTCTAAAAAGTAAATTAGATATGGAAAGGCAAGTACAATGTATATAACTATATTACATAGACATAAGCATACCTTCCTTTCGTCTAACACTTATGTAGTAGTCAAAGGTCTATCTTTTGACTCTATCTCTGATTTTGTTTCTTCCACAACTAGGGTTGATTCCAAGTTTGCTTCAGTTTCTACGGATGGAACTTCTATTACATACGATGCATGATGATATTTGATGAGTGGGTTTTGTCAGGTATCACTAGCGAAAATGAAATATATAAAATATGTCACCAAAATCCAAATATATCATGGCAATAGTTGTGCAATCATCAAGAAATCCAAACATGTCATCTAAATATTTACCAATGTACTAGACTTTCATAATGAATTGCTAAAACGTATAGAATACCTCAAAATTTGCTCCAGCCGAGATTTCATGTTGGGTATAAGATTTGTCTTGTGTGTAGTGTGTACTGTTTTAGTTCACTATACACTCCTAACTAAAACATAACTATATCTATGTATTTTTTCTTTCTTTCCTCTCCTACTCTTTATGATTCCAAGCTGAGAAATGAGGTGCACCAAAATTAGTAGTACTACTGCTTCTCTGTTCATCGATCCCATGCATCGAGTTCACCATCCAAGCATGCATAAATAATAATTGAATGTGAAATGAAAATGCAAAAGAACATACCTTATTTGATAGAAGACTAGTATCTCCATTAAGAAGCTCATGCGCCATCCAAGGAAATGTTCCCCTCATACCACCAGAAATTAGAGTGTCGTTTAACTTTTGATGGTCTTAGATCTACAATGTGTATACAAGGTAAAAGAAAACATTTATTTACATTAGAGCATAGAATATAAAATATTAAAAGTTTTAAAGCAAGTCATATAAATACTGTGCATTCCTATATTTTTTTAGAAAACCTTTAAGGGTGATGGTAATTATAACAAGAAAACACCAAAATAAGCATTGTAATTGAGGTATTTATAGTTTAAACGGTTATCATAGTTTTATATCGTGAATTCAAATCCTTAATGCAGTTGTTGCATAGGTAAGTGTATGGTACTCGGATGAAACGGTGGCGATGACGAGCTTTTTCCCATCCAATCAGCCCAAACATAAAATTACCACGATTCATATGAGTCCATTAGCGAAATCATTTCGGTTAGAGGAGTCAGCAGCAAAGAAAATATAATTACAAAAGCACTTGAAAATCATATGGACAGATTTATGTGCAAGGTCTATTAAGTTTAAGTTCATATTCACTTACATTACCAAGATGTGACATTTTTAGTTGATTCAACTGGTTTTAAAGTAAACATATTCAATGTTATAATTATAATTGCAGACTAAAACAAAAAACTTGATTCCAGCAATGGAATAGCACATATCTAAACTGTACATACTGATTCCATATTAAATTGTAGAATCAACTGGATTAATAAATTAACTACATCCTAAGAAAATGTGATGAATAAGATATATATACATATATATATATATATATACACACACACATACAATAATAATTTTCACTTTTAAAAGCTAAAATTAACTTCTAACCTATTCATCTCAAGTGTGGAATTATTTTTAATACGTTAAACCAAATTGAATACACAACAATGCTGATAGTTACAGTATAAACAAAAATATTAAATCAAATGAAAATAACCTCAATAAATCCAGATTCATTGGCATTGCTACAGAAGCACTGCCTGTGGTACATTAGTCCATACCTCCGGACAAGTCTATAAGTATTTCTACAGACTGGGCTGTGGTTTTCAAATAAATTATTTATCACTTGCATTTCCAAAGTTTTGTTTAACTATAACATTGCATAGTCAAAAATTACAATCTAACAAACAAACATACCTAATTTAAAAAATGAAAAATACTTTGTTCGAGATTCAAAGCCATTTTATTATTATTTAGATAAGTGTCCAAAACGCGAAAACAGTTAGTGTTTATTAAGAAAAAGTTAAAGGGACAGATAAAAGTGTTATAGTTCAAACTATATAAATATATACACATAATATCACACATGTAATCAATCCTAAAGACATGTAAAAAAATTATTTTATTTGAAAACTAATACATCTAGAAGTCTATTAATAGTTTATGGCTAAGATTTTGTCATATATTGACATGGAAGCTAGCAAGGCCTGAATATTCTCCTATTAACACGTAAGCAATGGAATTTTACAGTATTACAGAGTGCTGATCATGATTTTATTTTAAATAGAACAATGGATGGATTACCACATTGTGTAAGAAGGGGGTAATATCATGAATTGAAGTACATGCCTAGGAAATAAATAAGGATTCTCTTATAGTTCTTTTAATAATACAACAAATACATCTTTTAATTTCATTTACAATTCTTTTAAATCACTAAAAAGAAATCATTTACATTTCATTTGTAGTTGTTTTATAGGTCAATATATTGAAAAATGTTGTCATTCACTGAGCTGACTAAACTGCTTCTAGTTAATTTCATTCAACGATAAACAAAGAACAAGATTATGTGCAAAGTTAAAAAGAAAGAAAGAGGAAAAAATTTTATAAGCACAAGCACCCTCATCTTGCATTGGATTGAACAATCAAGTAAAAATTATCTCCCAAACCATTCCACATTTGCACTTCTGCCCTATTCAAATCTCCTCTATTCCATTCCTTCCCCTGCCATTTCAATTTATTATTTAATCCCATAATTACAAGAAATAATAATAATACCATTGATAATAAAATCAAAACTTGCCGTAATAGAATCCTTAGGCGATGAACCGTGGTTGCGGCAATCACAATTCAGCTGGGATTCGGTAATCGTCTAATTTTCATACGGTGTAATGACCTCTTCTAATACTTTCTTTTCCTCTTGTAAAATCACTGATTCTTCTCCTTTATCATCAGATTTCATCAGTGCTTCTACTTTCCCTTCTTTCGTGAGGTCGCCGCATAATATTCTTTTTCCACTGCCTGTGGTATCTTCACTGCATAATATTCTTTTCCCTTCCTTCAGAGAGGTCACCACATAAAATTGAGTGGATAAGATGAAGATGAGGAGTTGGAAATCAAGGAGAACTTGTTCTTAATAGAAGGTGGAGGGGGGGATGGACAGCAGGGGAATATTCGGATCGGTCGGGAAAGAGAATGACGGTGACGATGTGGACGTAGATAGGATGAAAGCTGAGATGGGAGAAAGCAGCCACAAGGTGGAAGTGGAGAGGAGGTGGAAGAGGGAAGTAGAGAAGGAGGTATAGGTTGACATGGCTACAGATGATAACTAGGGTTACGGAAGAAGTGAGAAGAGGGAAATGGAAAATAGATAGCGTGTAAATGAAAAAAGTGCGGGAACTGAAAAAATTAAGGGTCGTGACAGTAAATAATGAAGAGGAAGGGAAACGTGACAGTAAATAAAAAAAATTTGTGAAATATTTTTTATTTTACGTGGTGCAAAGCGGGAACGTGAAATCTTTTTAGCCGCATTTATATTTTTTAGGGAATACTTTTTGGTTGCATTTAGAAAGAAACGCCACCAATTTTTTCAACTATAAATGGTTTTTCTTGTAGTGTGTTTTAGAAAACTCGTGCTAAAAAACAAAACAAATCATTGAAAACACTGAAAATAAGCATATGAACCCGTCTCAAAAACTCATCAATCTGGAGTACGGATCAACCAAAAATATTGGCTTACCTATTGATTGGTTAGAGCCCTTCAAAACATCTCAAAAATATCACAAAAACAAGTTTCAAAAGTCTTTGGATCAATAAGCAGAACACAATAGAACAAAGGAAACAAGTTTGCAAAAATAACAAAGCTCAGGTCGACCTACAGGTCGTCCTATAGGTCGACCCTTGTGAAGCATAGGTCGACCCTAGGGCCGACCTATGTATTGCCATGGTCGACCTGTAGGTCGACCACTATGGCCCCCTGGTTGACCTTTGGGTCGCGATTTCTTCAGGCATTTCTGCCTTGTTCGATTCAATCTTTGAGCAATTGTTTCAAGCAGTTTCATGTAGAATTAAATCATGAAATTTGACATGCACAAACAACAAAACACTGACAATGATTTGGAAAATATTTCACTCAATTCCGGTATGAAATCAAAATGTTATGGGTTCTCAAAATTGAACCCAGACACAAATTTCACAGTAAACTACAGACTGAAATATATAGATTATAGTAAATCTAAATAAGAATGTAAACTACATCCAGATTTTTACCAGCAGCTTATTTTTGCTAGAGGTGTGAGTTTTTACTCAACTTATATGCTTTTGAGCGAATTTGAATTGCAAGACATGATCTTTATGGCTTGGAGAAGCTTCATTGACCTGTTAGAAGCTAAAAGAAGAACATGCAGACACAAAATAAAAGTTATAGATAGTAACTTTCTCAAACAGAACATAGATTAGATTATTTTGTGATTTTGGGTTTTGATTACCTGTTATTCACTTTGATTTGAAAATTTTCCTTTTGATTTCCCCTTGATTTTTCTTAGTTTTGATGTTGGTTTTGAAAATTAAGAGAGAGCAGCCATTTTAGTTTACTGGTTTGTTTTTAGATAGAAGAAGCAAGAATGAGAGAAGAGAAGAGAACGTACAGCTTCTCTTGACTATTCCAGAAATAGACTTTGGGCTTAAACCCAATATCCATTAGGCTATATGTTAATACTTAGACTAAATTAACTAATTAAATTCATATTTTCACCATATTCTCATTATTTACATATATTTCCACCAATAAATTTTATTTAACAAATGTTTATGTTAACTAAAATGTTTTCACAACATATAAAAGATTATTTTAGCCATAAAAATTATTTTCCATTATTAAAACCTTGTTTTTACTTAAATACATCAATTTACACTATATTCTCCATAAATCAATATTTTAACAATCAAAATTTACACAAAAATCATTTTCTTGTCAAATTAAATACAACAAATCTTATTAACAATATTTTTACATCCAAAAATTATTTAGAACAAAATTCCACCTTTTTATTTACAATATTTATCATAATAAATTTTAATACTTCATTAAAATTAGCAAAAATTAACATTTGACAATAATTTGCAAAATTATTGCATTATACCAAATTAAAATCATGTATTGCTCATTTTTATCACAACTTACAAAATAAAGTTTTTTTAAAAACTTTATTTTCAATATTATATATTTATTACCAACATTATTTATTTACTTCCTTAAATGATATTGAATTAAACTATTTTACTTCACTAATTTAATTCAATTAATCTCCAAATCAACAAAATGCCATCATTCAACTCAATTTCCAACCAAATCAACTTAATTCCATTTTATTTATTCAAAATCCATTTTCTATTTAAAATAAACATTTTAACAGATTTTACATCTCCAAATTATTTTATTTTAATTCAGATTCAACCCAACTCATAGTTTAAATCTGTTTTCCTCAAGTTTTCTCCAAACTAAATGTATTTTCCCCAAAACTCCATATTTAATCGTTTTCAATAATCTAACATTCTTTTTCTCAAATTTTCCCCAAGTAAATTCCAAAACCCAAATTTTTAGATTTTACTTAGATAATTTATTTAAATTATCTATCCCAAATATATTTATCTCTTGATTAATAAATTATAATCTCATCATAATTTATTATTATTATTATTAGCAGGTATCACAAAACCAGGGTTGTTACATACTCCCCCTTATAAAAATTGCATCCTCGCTATTTCTACAGAAGAACTGTATTAACACAATTTATTTCATCTAGCAAAAGAGAATTGATAAGCTTGAGTTTAAAATTCTCACCCTCGACTCAAGAAGATAGAAAACCAGAATAAGGTCAATCGATAAATTCTATGGTTTCCTAAGGGTATTTATTGGGATTAGCAGACCATTGAATCTTTTACGAGCTGTACATCCCTATTTCGAAGGCGTTTCGCCTTCAAAGAAATAACACAGATATGATGCTACACTATAGATAAATCATGTGAGATTTATTCCACTGTGATGTATTAAGACTGATATGTCTATTTAGTATTCTGATCATCCAAGGGAGCACCTTCATATGTCGCTCTTGGCGTATTTTGTAATAATTATATTTGATCAAAACCTTGAAATCGTTTTGGGATTATGTATCTGAATATGAAATATTGGTTGAAATGTAATCAGAAAAGTTGTTTTAAATCTATGTTGATCTTATTTCATATTCATGTGCTTCTGATATTATTGATACCATTAACATTATCGTATTTTTTCATCAGAAGTTAATACTATGGATGACTACAACATTTGTAGCGCTTAGCTTCAGGCCTCAAGATAGGTAATGTTACACCACTCATACGTATACTTATCCCCATTGATTGAGCAACCTAAGTGCTAATACCAAATGTAACAACCTACCCTGGAACAGACTTAATTTTTGATCTAATAAAAGCCTACTTGCAACGACCCAGAATTTTGGATATTTGAAATTGGAATATTTAATTTATTTTAAATATTCAGGTGTTGATTTTTAACTTGAATTTCAAATATAACTATTTATTGGGTAATTAAATTATTGTATTTAATAATTGGAAATTGGGTAAAATATAAAATCTGGAGTTTTAAGCTTGTGAAAAATATTTTACAGACTTGGAAAATTCATATAAATAATGCTGAAGACAATGCAACTTTTAAAATTGAATTTAAAAGTGATATGTTCAGTTTTAAAAATATATTGTTTAAATTTGACATTTAAAAATAGCCTTTCGGGACACAGTCTCAGAATTCGATGAAACTAGTTCCATTGGATCCGTAGTACTGTATTATTATCGTATTTCAAATTTTGTAGTAATTGGAGTTATCGTTTAGCCGTATGGAAGATAAACGCGTTGAAATTTATATCGAGATTTAATATAATAACTGGGTCCAAAAAGCTATCTTCTCCATACGATCGAGTTAGGACTTGAAACCTTTTCCATTGCGTTCGAAATAGGGGTATAACATTATAAACGCCTAGCGGCATGCCTCGATAGGATGTCAAGTTTTTAAGCTACAAATTCGAGACGGTTTGAATTTAAAATTTAAATTTAAATATAATATATATTGGGTATTTTGACCAGTCAAATAAATTTCACGTCGTTACTTTTCCCCTTCATTTCAGAAGTACTGTAGCTCATCTGCTACATGCAAAAATATTCCCCACGCAAACATCTTTTCCCCTCATTTCAATGCCGAACGTAGACAAACCAAAAAGCAAAAATTACAACTGTTTAAATCACGTGGTTCTTCATTTTCTTCCTCATCCTTTTCTTCTGCTGTTTGAAAAAAACAATGGTCGAAATTAAATCGCGTCTCCATTCCTTTTCCTTTCAAAACAAAGTCAAGCCCCTTCTTTTTTCGAAATCAAATCGTTTCATTTCAAAAACCGAAAAAA
This sequence comes from Allium fistulosum, assembly GCA_030737815.1. Lineage (NCBI taxonomy): Eukaryota > Viridiplantae > Streptophyta > Magnoliopsida > Asparagales > Amaryllidaceae > Allium > Allium fistulosum. The sequence continues at coordinate 660,371,289 of CM060902.1, forward strand.
ATAAAATAATAATAAGTAAACCCGACCTCACCCTTATCTTCGTTCATGAAAATCTTAAATCGAAATAGAAGACAGTCGATTTCTCAAAAAAAAAAGAAATGGCAGCGAATTAAGAGAAAAAAAAAGAGGGAACGATCGAATCGAGGTGAGGGCTGAAGCTGGTTCGCGTGTGATGGTGGGGGAGAATTGGAAGGTCGTAGGCGAGTCGCGACTTCGCCTAGGGCGTGGGGAAGCGGCGGCGACATCGGCATCGCGTAGGAGGGGATTTCGACCTGGGGATTCTCAAGGAAAGAAGCGAGTCGCGTTTGTGCGCGATGGCAAGGGGATGAGGTGAGTCGTGATAGGGTTTTCGCATAGGGAGGAGGTGCTACTTAGGTCGGCGAGGCTAGCTTCGACAGTGGAGGCGGCAGGCGATTCTGGTGGGAGGCCAAAGGCAGTGAGGTATTCAATAATTTTATATTAACTAAATTTAGTATATATATATATGTATGACAGTATAGGTAAGCAGGAAAAAAAAGATAAACAACAGAGAAAAATTAAAAGCAGTTCTGTTTATAATTTAATATATGCATATAAACAGAAAAAGAGAAATAACAGTAAGTTTTATAGAAAAACAATTTATTTTAATCAATTTATAGATTTATATATGTAAATGTATGTATATATACGGTAAAGTAAATCTCTGTTATTTTATAAAAAAAAGAAAATAAATTTTGATAATTAAAACATATATAAATATACACACCTATTTTAATACATATAGGAAAAACAGGAAATTAAAATGTATATAGCTTATTTTCTTAGTATATGTAGTTTTAAAAAAAGTTAGTTAATTAAATAAATTAAAATGGTAATTAATTGTTCGATTTGTTCGAATATTAATAAAATCATCCAATATTTATACAAGGTCAAAAATTGGGAAAACGAGTCGAGACGGAAATGGACTGCAAAATAAAAATCAAAGGTGAGATTTTCTCACTCATTTGGATTGCCTAGTTTAAAATTAAATGTTAAATTTAAATCATTGGATGTTGATTGATTTATCTGTTGGATGATATTGTATATAGTATATATGTATATATATTGGAGTGATTGATATTCCCGCATTATATAGCGGATGAGACCCTACGCGCCCCACATAATAGCGGATGACCCCATATACCGCGATATGGATTACGTGAATTGAATTGTAAAATGTTAAATAGCCTGCGAATTGAATTTGGTATTTTTTTAAGTATTGTGAGTAATAAATTTGAAGCAAATAAAAGAAGATTTGGAATGAAATGTTTAAACTGGAAATTGGAATATTATGTAAGGAAAATTAAGTGGAATGAGAAAATATATAATTTAACTTGGTTATATTTAACTATTGGTAAATTGGGCTAGATAGAGATTTTAATTAAAATTTTATATTAAGGACTCGAAAGATATTTGAAATTTTGGAAGAGAATTGGAATTAATAATTAAAATAAATTGAAGTAAAATGGAATTCATTCAGGGATAAATTATAAAAATGGAATTATAAATAAAATTTGTTTTATAAATAAGAGGAAAATTCAAAAGGGGTTTATAAATTTATAAACGGGGTTTATAAATGAGATAGATTAATATCAGTGGATATGTGGAGAATATAAGTGATGGGTGAACTTATATCGGGTTATGGGAATTGTTTGGGAAGAAAGAGTGAAATATATTTCGAATGTGAGGAATGGTGATCGATGTATTGCAAATCAAGAGGAATTTATAAAGTAAATTGGTGAATATTAGAATTTCTAAAAAATAAAATTTTGTTAATTAAGTTTAATTCTACTGTACTATATAATTTTAAAACTATTATTTGAATTGAGAATATTCCAAAAGTTAGTTATAATAATACTTAATATTTATTGAATAAGTTCTAATTTTATAATCAGCCTTGTAAATAAATTAGTAACTGGATATGAATTTTAATGCTAAGATTTTGATATTTTAATGTATTTAAAAACCATATTTTGAAAAAAAACCATTCTTCTTATTTTATATATATTTTTAAATGTTTTAAAATTCAATTAAGAATCCTCTTGAGATGAGAAGCGAGTTATTTAAATTGAATAAGATTATGGAGGAAAGATCTTATAGTGTTATTATGAAACTTTGATAAGATAGGAGTTTCAGAAGGTGAAATAAAATTTCTCAAAGGGAAGTAGAAGTGAAACGAGAATTTTTAAATAAGTGCAAATGGTTTTGGAAATATTAAAGGTTATGGGTTTTTAGAAACGAGTGGGAATTTACAAATAAAATTGTAAATGGTTTTTTTTTTGAGAAAAGAGATAGAAAATAAATGGATATTTTCCAGGTATTGAATATCAAATGGGGTGGGAAAAAATATTCTAAGTATTGGGCAAAGGTTAAGAATTTGTGACGTGAGCATAAAAGGAATTTGAAACTATTTTCAAAGGGTTGAAAATATGGAAATGATATCTTGGGTAGATATTTTGTGATAAATAATTTGGGGAATTATTTAAGGCCTGATGGTTGTTTATGGATGTTAATTGATAGTTAAATAACCGACTATCAATATTTGGCAAATGCGCTGATCATTTCAAAGAGATCGGGATAGGATTTAATTATCCGAAAACCACTTCGATCTGGTTTGAACGTTTGCGAATGAAGACTGTGAAGATGATGGTTCGGTTTGTCCAGACCCAAGGCAATTTGTATGGACGAATGCTATCAGACCATCGTCAGGAGGACGATGAGCATTCTAAGTGAAATGTGTTCTAAAAAAGTAACGCATAGCCTCAAGCCTCATTAACCGGGAATGGCTAAAACAGGGGAGGTGCAGCAAGGCTAAGTGGCTAGCAACCAATTAGGGTAAGATTTCCCCTGTCTAGATGTCCCTTTATTCGGCTTAGTGGGAGGTTGCTGATCCCAACCGCGGAGTGATCTTATTTGGACTATCCAGTAAGGGATAGCTCCGGTCTTGTGTTGCAGGGGGTCGGGAGTGATCCTTGGTACTCTGATCTAGACCAGGTACTGTGACGGGCAGTACCCCAGTAGCCCTGCCATTGTATGGAAACCCAATCTCCAATAAGTGCCTTCGGACTTGTTTGTATACCTATTATGCTGGAATTTAATGAATGTAACAATTTCGGCTATTTGAATAAGTATTTGTACTTAGACACTATTATGATATCAGAGGATTTGATATAAAATGTTTTGGTTATCGTAAGGTAAAAACCCGACATGTTTATTTGTGGCGTGGTCTTACGAGATACCTTTGATTTCAAAGGATTTTAGAAAATATAATAATCCAATTGAGTGTGATTTTTCACGTTGGTTTTCCAGACTGACTCGGGTGTTGTTTTATAATGCTCGGGTCAAACCGAGTTGTATAGATTCAGGATAGAATGCTATGGAGCTCAGGAGACGAGCTGGATGACAGAGACGTACTTCCGTACTTGATTATTATTCCGTTGTGTAAGGACAAGTTACTAAACTGTCCAGATTTGATGTAGTGATTGATGTACTCTGATAATGGTATGTATGTATAATAGTACAGATTTTCTTTGTATTCAAAAGCTGTTGTTATATATTATATTTTGTTCTGCTGCGATTGTGAGATTCTGATGTTTTTTTTTTCTATTTTTCTTCTTCTGCCTCCTTCTTCTTTCCCTTATGGTCGGGTATTTTCAGCATTCGATCGTACGGCATGTAATACCGTCGACGTATTGATGTTGACTTTCGGGGGTCGAAAATCGGGTCGTGACACTACCGAACCTTAGGCCCATCTCAAAATAAGCTGTTGGATTGATAAAGTTAAAATAATACACAGTAACAGAGCTATCCATCTATACTTTTAGAATCACACAGCGTAATGGATAAAGTATAATGTCAAACAAGTACCCATTTCACAAAAGAAAATCATTTTAGAAACATTACATGTTTTCCCCAAACCATTTCAGAAACCATTTCAGAAAACATTTCAGAAACATTTCAGAAACCATTTCAGAAACATTACCTATTTCAGAAGCATATATAGATAGATAACTGCAACAAGTCTTCATCTCTACCTTCGTCCTTCAAATCGGCATTTCTCCTCTAACATGTGTGTTTAATGAGGAGGGGTCAGAATAATAATTTCTGATGAATGAAAATATCAAGCTTGACCTAATTGCATTTGAGCAGTATCATCTAGATAAGTAATATGTCTTACGCATTCAAAACTATGCCATGCCAATAACTTAACTGTAAGCCCAATGACTTTTCCAGTCCAATTCCAAAACTCTAATGCAACTATTGTTAACGATACAATAGAAATCCCCTGAACCACTTAATACCTTTTTATGGAAATTAGGAAGACTCTGACCATTTAATACCTATAAAATAGGAAGGTCACTGTCATTTAATACCTAACCCAAGGCGGGTCCCTCTATGGTTCTCCATAGCTGACATCGTAAGAAATCTCATACGTCACTTAATACTTTTTATATGGAAAAGAGGCGTACCTTACAATAGTCATTTTATACCCCTAAAGCAGAAGCAGACCCCTCCAAAGATCTCCACCTACCGTATACAAATGTATTTATGACCTATAACCCAACCATGGAAACTCAGATTAGTCAAAGGTATTGATAGCCAGATTAAACGGGCTAAATTACCCTATAGAAATGGGACTAACCTCACGTCCACTAAGGTTATTTATTATAGACGATATCTTACATCTGTCCCCAAAGTCACACTCCTGGTAGCCAGATCTAACTGGATAGACTTTTGTGTGCTTTAGACTGACCTCGCATTCCTATAACTTAGTTATACCATATTTATACTAATTATATATATACACACTATCCCACATAATCAATACTCAAGGCCATATAAGGTAAAACTCCTTATTTCGCCTTTAATTATAGATTGATTTCCATAACCATCAAGTACCACCTTCCTAAGAAATTAATGTTATTAAAAAACTATTAATAATAATCAATACGATCAATATGCTATATTCATTACGTTACTAATATATATACGCACGATATCTAACGTACAATTAATTATTTCTAATCATATGTAAAGAAAAGGATTACAAAATTAATTAAAATGTCAAACTCATACAAGTCTCAAACTCCAAACAAAAATAGCAAATATCCTTAGCCAACACAACTGGACCTGTATAAAAAAATAAAATACAACCAAAGTTATCACATATTAATATAATATAATTAACTCCTCTATTTCAAGGAACAAATTTTACAATTTAAACCTTTTTATTCTAGTCAACTTTTGCAGTTACCACCTTGGAGTGAAAAATGGATTAATACTTATTACAGAAATAGGCGGTGCAAACTACAAATAGTCAAAAGCATACTTTTACACCATTTCTAACTTTATTTATTCTTAGAATCCTTTAACACTACAAGAGAAATCAAAAGAAATGAAGTGGAACATATTCAAAATTGCTTAAATCTCAAACACGGATTTGATTCTACTATATTAATACAAAACAATTGAAATTCCAACAGATTCAAAGATTGACATTTACTTAAGGAAATTCTAAGGGTTATAGTGTTAAGTTTTTGTTTACCAAAATTTCTTAAGGAACATTTCAAATCCAAATAAATACCACATAATTACTAAAATGGGAAAAAACAAAAATTTCCACTCGCAGATATTTGCCTGCTTCTTAATTAAATTTGATTCACACCACTCCTATTTTATCTTTCAGATCTCCTTCTTTTGAAATATACAATAAGTGGATTGTATATAGATTAGATTAGATTAAATTTAAAATTAGAAACTAAAGAGGAACAAAATTACAAACCAAATAATTGAAGAACTAAACCTCTTTCCTGAAAATCCTAACCGATCCTTAAATCCAAAGAAGAAGGAATTCAACAGAGCTTCGCTGTCGTCACCAAAATTTTATGAAGAAAAGTGATGGGTTAGGCCTCTATTTATAGAGGTGAGAAGGAACCAGAGCCGTTAGATTGAAATAATTCAATCTGGACCATTCTGACTTTGGGTTTTCTCAGCCGCCAACACTTCACCGGTCAACCGGTTCATTATTCTATGACATGATAATTTCGTTCCATTCTTTTGTTGTTTATTAACTTAATTTAATTATACGTTAAATGTTATCTTTAACGTTTACTTAAACGTTAAGTCCTGTTAATGTTAAATATTTATATTCAAAATTTCAAATTTCAAGTTTAAACTCGTTTGAATTATTTTTTGTTTGGAAACTTCAAACTTCCTTAACTTCTCCATTTGAACTCCCATTACAAAACTTTATCTATGAACATCAATCAGAAATTCGCAATGGATGCAATGGTGCAACTTCCTTGACCAAATTCTGAAATTTTCAGAATTTCCATTTTTAACCTAATTTTCATTTAATTAATTTCTTATTAAATTTTATAAGGTGTTACATCCACTTCCTGCCACAACCTTGCAAGCGCCCAAAACTTCCTACCTCTCCTTGCTTTGGACACGGCCTAGGGTAAAATACCCATCCAATTGCTCATGACCTATGTGCTTTTAGGCTTGTGTGCTCCAAAACGTCTACTTCTAAGTTTCTAGAAGGTGATGTTATGTTGTTGTAAGCTTATAGAAATAGTTTGAGTTGGTTTTGAGTTGATTTGTTCTTTGATAATTATGAAGGGAGAAGGAGTGAAGAAATAGTATTTTTGCACTAAAATTGTAAAAGTGATTTCAAGAAGAGTGTATGCACTTATATAGGCAACAAGTGGTGTGCCTACCCCTCCTCACCCTCCCTAGTTACCAAGAATTCTCACTCCTATATGCTTACTTTCCACCTCACCAAGCCAAAACAAATATCTTCTTCAAAATATCTCCACCCATAAATCCTTTTAGAAGTTTTTTGACTTTCCTAAGTGATTAAGCTAACCATATTTAGTGAAAATATTTTTATTAGCCATTAATTACCTTTTATCTTATTCAAACACGTACACAAATGATAACTTGTTTTGAATAAACATTCGTTTATCGATAAAACGATTTTCAGTCACATTATCGATATTTCTTCAAAGTATTTGTTTTGTAAACAAATTTCAAAAACAAGTTTCTTATCATTAGCCATTAATTAAAAGGAGTTTAATAAGGTTATAAAATCACATTTATAATGTAATGACCCGAGAATTTTAACGATTTTAAATAGCGTAATTAACTATAATTTTCATGAAAATAAACAATTAAATTTTTGCAATGAAAATTTGATATTTGAAATACATCTATTTAAACGTAGCAAGTGTTAGATTTTCATCAGAAAATATGTAACTTTGTTTGGTTGTGAAATTTCAATTTAAAATTTAAAATTCAAAATAAGTTAAATTTATGGAAATAAAATATTTTTGAAATCTGAATATTTTTTTAAATTAAAATGTAAATCATTTTTTGAGTGAGACGTAATATTTCGTTTCACTGAATTTGGATTGCTCTAGCTCCGTTTATATTATTTTCGGTGTTTTAGCAACATATTTGGCAGCAAAAATCGAGTTTTGATATATAGGTCGTGTCTCTCATATCTGTGTACCATCTTGTTTCTCTCATCGTACTGATCTCCGCAGTATATTTATTTGTATATTTCGGCGTCCGATGTATGGATAAATCTGTGAAACTGTTAGTCGTATCGGTACCCATTTTTGAGCCTTTTGGTTTCCTGTGTCTTTTCAATTATCCACCATGAGAAAGCAAATGGTCATTTAGCATTAATATTTCTTGAAATTCAACGACTGGCTGCTGCTATTCCCATTGTTTGAAATATACACTGGTTCGTTTATTCAGATTCTGTTCTTCCCTTACTCTTCTTTGTTCTTCTTCTTTCGGTTCTTGCTATATATATATATATTTAATATAAAGGTTTATATAATCAGTTTTCTTGAGAAACCCAACCTGCTCGTCCCTTCATGCTGCCGAAACCCTCATCCACTATCCCATAGTTTGCTCGCCTATCTCATTCTCTTGCTGTGCTCCGTGCCTTTCCCCACCAACACCGAACACCATAAGCACACCAGAACCCGACCGCAACAGCCACTCCATCGTAGCCGCCATTCCCTCCGTCCCCTACCTCCATTCCTCCTCCCCTAGTTCCAAGCCGCACCACCATTACTCTCGGCAACCACTATCAGCTGACACCACAGCCAAACCTCACCCTTCGGCATTCCCACTGCATGAGCAGTCTCCTCCCCATTGAAGCCACGCCCTGTGGCCTCCACTTCTAAACAACCAAGCTCGCGAACGCCATCCCACAGCCATGTGTCGTAGATCCCCTTCCACCCTCGCCATGCAGCAGTCCCAACCCTCCACCTATCTCTGCCTCCACTCCTTGCTTCACCAGCTCCGACTCCCCCTCATCCTCCGCCCCTCTTTCCCTCACCTGAACCTGCTTTTACCCATAGCCGTGCACAACCGAAAAACCTACCTTCTTCGAACCCTCCGCCTACACGCAACGCAGCAGCACACCACCCAATACACAGCCTCCGCCTTTAGCCCCGTGACCATCCGCATCCACAGCCCGCCTCCCTCTAGCACACGACCACTTCCCCTCCACCTTTCCTCTTCCCGACCGCACTCACCCCTTGCCAACCTAACTCAGCACCGCAGCACCCCCTCTACACCTTGTCACTCCATCTTGCCACATAACAGTCGCCTACACCCCAAGTAGTCCTTGCTAGTTCTCTTCCTCTCTCTCTCTCTATATATATATAAAAGAATTTTGAAAGGAAATAGATGCATTTTAAGGAATATTGATTTAAAAAATATAGATGTGTTTTGAAAGGAAATAGATGTGTCTCATCGATCTCGAGTCCACCTTGCTTTGCTTTTGGATTTTCATTTGGATTGGTAGCGCTTGTAGAGCTCGAGATTCAAAATCATAGGTTGTTGTGTTGTCTATTTTCTTTAGCCTCGAAAGGCGAGCAATCACTCACGATTAACATTCTTATATTTAGTTAATTTAATTCACATGAAACGACGATTGAAATACATTGTTAAAATTTGAATTGGATAGAAATTTAATTGTTAAAGTATGATATGTTATTATTTGCAATTGTTTACCTATATTAATTGACATATGACACCATAACCTGTTGTCTATATTATATTTAAATTGTTAATTATGATATATGCTTGCTATTGGTATGAATGTCATTTTATAATATTATTATCCTATGGTTCCCACCTTGCAAGTTCCCTATTAGTATAGGAAATCCCTATGGGTTAAAATGATACATACCCGAACGATATTATAGATTAGGGAAAATCGTTATGGGTTGAAATGGTAAACCCAAGCGATTTTATTGATTTTAGAATTTTTGGATTACGGGTTGAAATGATATATACCCGTAAAATTTAAATTATTGCAAATTGAAATGATAAATATCCGTATCACTTGACTATAGGATAGAAAACTATATACGGACACCGTTAGTTTAATTTTAAATTATTTCTAGAATTTCGAAAAATATAAATATGTGTTTTAAATCAATATTGGATTTTAAAATATAATATAAAGATTTCATTTTAATATGTGTAAAATTTAGATTTTTAAATTATATGTTTGGAAATTTTAAATGTATAAGTTAAGTTTTGAAAAATATAAATTTTATGATTTTACTCATAATTTTATTATTTTTAAATATATAAAATAACATTTAGCATAAATTTAAATTTAATAATAAGATTTGATTTAATAAAAATTTAATATAATAAAAATTTAATATAATAAAATTTAATAAAATCTAATTTAATTAGTATATATAATATGTTTAAGTATTTATTTAAATTTATATTAATAATTTAAAAATAGATTTTGTAATAACTTTAATAAATTAAGGTTGGAAAGATGAATTGAAATTAATTTGAAATTTTATTTGTTTAAGAATTGTATTTAAGTAAAAATTGATTTGAAAACATATTAATTTTGAGATTCTAAAGATATGATTTTTATAACTTGATAATTGGATTTTGATTAAAGGTGATTAAATGAATATTTTCAAATTTAAATAAAATTGGTATTGAATATTTAATATTGATTTAAATTTGTGATATGAAATTTTATTTAAATGTTATTAAAAATGATTAAGTGAATATTTTTAAATTTAAACAAAATTAAAGTTGAATTTTGAATATAAATGAAATTTATCAAATTGAGTTATTGTAAATTGTTGAATATTTAAAACTTTGAAACTTATAGAATTGGAAGTGTTTAAATTTGTAGTTCAAACCTGGATTTGAAACCGATATAAATTAAAAATAGTTTTAATGAGAATTTGAATTGAACCTTTAACCCTTTTTAATTGAAATTGTTGAGCTGAGACTGATTTAAATTGAATTTTGGAACTAAAGTTGATTTAAGTTGATTTGTGAAACTGGAAGAAACAATTATAATTTGAAACTATTTTTGATATAAACTCTTTTAAAATATAAACTATTTTAATATATATATATAATTTTAAATTTATAAACAATTTTAAAAATATATATATTTTAATGTATAAACTATTTTATATAAATTATTTTAATCTATAACCTATTTTTAAATATAAACTATTTTTAAATGTATAACTATTCAAATATATAAACTACTTTCAATATTCAAACTGTTTAAGTTGGAACTGTTATGATTTAGATTTAATGGATTTAAATGCAAATACTTTGATGCGATGGTTTAACCTATTTTGTGGTGATGATTTTGGAAATGAATATGATTTAAAGTGAATAATGATTTCGAAAGCGAATAATGACTTCGAAAGTGATTATGATTTCGAAAGTGATATTATTTCGGAAGTGAATATGATTTCGAAAGTGATATGATTTTGAAATGAATACAATATTTTGATATGAAGTGTGAACTATTTGAAATGAAAATAACCACGGTGTGAAATAAGCGTTAGGTTGTTAAAGAGACCGGGATCAGATATTGTCATACTCTCTGCCAATAGTGAAAACCACTTTAACAACTGTGTACGTGGTGGAGAATCCAGAACGAAGTAGGATGGTTTGGCGAACGTCTGTATGAGGTATGAATGCAGCCTTGACCCCCTTGGGTTAGCTTGATGTGACTAAAACAAGTCCTATACCTGGGCCAAGTGAGGTCACACCTCCGATCGAGCATGCTTCTTTGAAACCATTCTATTACTTTGTGATTTGATTTGGTGCACCTTTGATTATGGGGGTGTGTCTTGAGGTCGGCGGTAGTAGCTGCTATGCGTTACCACCAGCCCGGTTCTACAGAACGGTAGTATCCTACCCTAGGCATTGGCTCGCGTGCCTTGTCACATGTCTTATCGAGCCCATTATGAGTTTGGTTTGTGTCGTACCTATGGAGTGCTCCCTGATAGCTCAGGTTTGGTGGAGTTTACAGTACTGTATAGACTAGGAATTTATATAAAAATGTGTTAAGGGGGATATTGGTATCGCCTTAACGCTATTTTAATATTTTACTTTACGGTAGACATTATCTATGTAGCGTATTGTACTATATATGTAGATAGTTTAACGGATCCTTAAAGGGTGGAATCCCAACATCCTTTAAGTTATATTGCATTTCACTTGAATTAATTTACTAGCATAAGAATGTTAATCCTGACTTAAGTGTTTTATGTTTTGCTTTATGCTCAGGTCAGACTGAGTGTCATAGCATTTGAGACTCACCTTTGGAGCTTAGAGCTTTGCTTGGAGATCTAGCTTTATCTATTCAGCTTTTTAGTTATCTCGGTTACTTTAGTTATTTCCAATTGTTTATGTTCAGACTTGTCAATTGCTTTTGTATTAGGGACTTCTATGCACTTGGGATTTTCTGTTGTATTTGTTTCAGACTCTGATGTTATGTAGTAGCTTCATGAACTACTATTTATCTATTCCGCTGCTTATTGTTATATTACTCCGTGTCAGTGATTTTGTGATTGATTTATTTACTATATATGCTAAGTTTTGCTAAATATAAATTAATAGTTTGTTGTTTTTAGAAATTCAAGTCTGACATGTGTGGATGATTGTCGATTTGAATGGTTCGAAATGGCATGACGTTACATATAACACTTAACTCTATTTCAAAAGTTTCGATATTCAAAGATGAAGTGTTCAAAATTATGAGCCGCTATGTTCCCCTAGTTCTCCTCCATCGTTTCAAGCTTTAAAAAACAAATTCAGATAAAAATAATGTGACGTTCCGTAAATCTATTATTGAGGCAGCTCTTTCTTGGAGAGATTGGATACAGATCCAAAGAAGTTAATCAGATTCCTCATTCAAGGTCTCATTCAAGGCTATAATTTAGGTAATGCCCACATTTACATTCATAGACATATATCTGTAATTTATCATGATTCATATGTGACTAGATTAGTCAAATATATGAAGAATCTTTATATATGTGTACTATCAATCAAGAATATTGTATTGTTATTAAAAATAGTTCATTTACTTATTTGTGATTGTATTCTTAACCATGTTATCAAAACAAAAACAAAAACAAAAACAAAATGAATTTCAAATTAGAAATAGATTCTTAAATCATATAAACATACATATGCATATGCATATACACACACACACACACATATTGTGAAATTGTTGTTAAAATATATGCATATTTTTATTTTGAAAATTTTTATACGTATATTTTATTAAATTCCATATATATATATATATTATAAATATAATGCATTAAATCAGTTTTAATATATTATACATATATGTATAATTTAATATATTTAAAATTTATATGCATTATAAGATAATTTTTCATGAAAAAATTGTTTTTGTTTTCAAATGAAAACCATTTTTAAAATAAAAAACAAAATAAAACCCGTATGGATTTGTAATAAATTTGTTTCATTTATTCTAAATCTGAGCATGGCCAAAAATATAATGTGCACAAATATATTTTATTTATTTATATACTCAATTTTACAACTATGACTATATTTTAAAGAAATTTAAAATATTAACTATAATATGTGTGTGTACATATATTTATATATTTATGAAAATAATAATATTATTATTTCTATATATGTGTTTATTATTTATTAAATATTGATTATTTACATAATGAATTTGAAATTTGAAATTTGAAATTAAAAGATATTTTCAAATTTAGATCTAATTTTAATATTTGAAATTTGAACTTGAATTATAAATATATTTAAATACGTTAATATTATTTTATAACTAGTAACTTTGTTTGAAGGACAAACTTGCAAACTTTTTTGGCTCTTAGGATGCAACTTAACCATTTAGCCTCAAGGACATATTTTTACTTTCAGGCCAAATCCTGGTTTCCTTTAAGGCCACACGACAAATTGCTAGATCCCAGGCTGTCGCAGCCCATATTGTCGCGCTCCCCACGCAGCCTAACACGTCCATTTACTCCACCACTACTTATAACCGCCGCCTTCCACAGCCGGAAACTACCTAACTGCCGCCTCCTCAAAACCTAGCCATAAAAGACAAAATCGAGCATCTGCTCATTGCCTACCGTGCCGCCTACAGCTTCCAAAACATAACAACATTATTACGTCTTCTTACTTGTAACACCCCGTAAAACGAACCGTAAATAAATAAAGTAAAGTAAATTAAATATGATAAGGGTTGGATATGGGAATTTTTATAAAAGTTGAAATTTGACCACGAAAGTTATTCTGTTGTGTTCCTAGTGAAATTCCGATATGTTTTCATATATAATATGTTGAAAACGAAGCTCAAACAAAGAAGTTATGAGCATGTGAAGTTCTCATATTTAAAATAATTTAGTTTGAATTCAAATTCAAATAAGAAATCAAATTTAGGATTTAAGTTTAAAAAATTAGCTTGGAGGCCAAGTAAATGATTAATAAAGGCCTAACATTAAAAAGTTAATTAGGGAATAAAATAATTCGGCAATAAAAACAAAAATAAACGCCCAGAATAAAAGAGCGGTCGAGCGGTCACCCAAGGGCGGTCGGCTGCTTGGCAACGATAGTTGCCAGTGACGGCTATGGTTTTATATTCTGTTCTATTCAGTTGTGCACTCCAGATTTACCTGTTTCCGGCGTATTTCCATCTTATGGTTCTGGTGCGTTTCAATTCCTATAAATAGGATCCTATCCTCTCCACTTATATTCATATTATTTTGGTGAATAAGAAGAAACTCTACCATTGCTATCTCTATAATAAGATTCAGAAACTCCGTAGAAAATTCAGATAAAGATTCAACTTATTTCCTATTTGTTTCTCTTCCTCCAATCTATTCCTATCCTATTCTTTTCCAATTATTCTGAATCTAATGAATATATATACCTCTTCCTTATTGTGTGTATGTGTGTACCAAAAGAGAGAGAGAGAGAGAGAGATTCTGGAAGAGATCAAAAGGCTACAAATCTATTTGAGTAAAGCTAAGACTAATCTGTAAGTGGAAACCTTACTATTTCTTTTCAGCAATTATTTAGTGTATTTCTTTTGGAATTGAATACGCCTTAAGGATTTTGGAATTCGAAAATTTAATGAGATAAAATCCCCCAAAATTCCTTTTTATTTCAAAGTGTCAATTCTATGTTGAGATTCTCAATTATTTACATTAGTTTGATGGGATTTTTTTCGTTTATGCAACTTTTAATAATTTCATAGTCTATTCCACTTCTCCTTCTTCTTTTGGTCAAATTGTGATCCTTCAATAAAATATGGAGTTTAGGTTACGATTTCTATTCGTAGTTTACGCCACTTATTCTTATCTATTTCTTTGTAAAAGAGGAGTTGAATAGAATATGGGGTTTAGATTGCAATTTTTATTGTTTAAGATATTCCATCGAATTGGTGTAATAAATTTAGTTTCTATTTTTCTTTACAAGTCTGTTATTATAGTTTTGATTATGAATATTTATTCCCTGTTTTGGATAGTAGAATCCCATGAAATCTTTGGGAAATTGAAATAAAAGGACTTGTAATAATAATTGGTTAGGGAATTGACATTTAACGCTATTTTTGGATGTAAAATCCGTGTGTTTAGAACTTATTAAGCGCGAATATTTATTTATTTCTGTTTACGTAATTAATGTATAACTATTGCGTATATGGCATAGTTAATTATAAGTTTATTTACATTTACATTCCCCCATTAGGAAGGAAATTGATTTTGAGGTGAAAATAAGAGGAAACTCTAATATAGCCTAATTATTATTTTAAGGCATAATAAGGAAGATTCCTCATAAGGCCTTATTTATAAAACAGTGAGATAAATATATATATTAAGAGTAATTAATTTATGGCTAATTCATAGTGATGCGAGGTCAATAGAGTTACATGACAGAAGTCTGCCCGTCACTTTGAGGCTGCCAGCAGTTGTGTACACTTTTATTGATGTGGGATGTCCTTATGAGAAATATTCGTAATACCGTGAGATTAGTTCCAAATTTTATAAGGGAAATCTGCCCAGTTAATCCGGCTACCAGTTTGGTGTGAGACATCTTTATGGGTATGGGCCATAAGACAAAGGGCCTACTTCGGGGTTTGAGGTATTAAGTGGTTGAACTGTAATGACCCGGAATTCTAAACACTTCATATTTAAATATTTGAATTATTCAAATATTTGAATCCAAGATTTGATGTGATTAAATATGATTTTATAAGCTTATTAAATACTTTTAGTTAATAACTAATGTTAGAAAAATTATTTTTGGAATGTGTCTACAAAATTATACACTTTAGATAAATACTGAAATTGTGACAGGAAAATGTTATGCGAAAATCAAATTTTTATACAATATAAGTTGTGTAAATATTTTGCAACTTGAATAGTTATCATATGAACATATAAACAATTAATAAAACCTCTCTTATCCTAATCAAAATAACTAATATATGCATATAAGATTAAAGAGACATTTAGTACATAAGGACCCCTAAATCAAGGCTTGATTTAAAGGCTATGTTTCATGGCTTGTTTTAGGGGTATGGTTGTGTAAGAGCATGGCTTGGAGTACCTTTGCTTCATGGCTAAGGAGGGGTTTATATCCATCCATTTCCTAACGCTATAAATACACATGCATACACACTCATTTATTCACAAACAAATTCATTTCTAAACTAAAATATCTTCACTTTCTCTCCTTCTCTTTTAATAGCTATGGCTGTGTGCCTTATAGTGGCTTTGGCCATGGGTATGGTGGGGAAGAAAGGTGGAGGACGTGAGTAAAGTGGGTAGGGTGATGGAGGCCGTGAGCTAAAGGAGGGATGAGGTTTTGGACATGAGAAATGGGAAGAAGAGAAGGCTTTGACTGTAGGCTAGAAGTAAGAGGAAGTGATAGTGGAAGTGTGTGATCGATCGAATGTTGGTAGAAAGAGTTTGGGTTGAGTAAGAGTGAGTTAATCTCACTTTGAATCGAGTTATTGCTTTGGTAATATTGCTTGATATTTTCTTGTTATATCATTTGATAATTGCTTGTTAATCACATGTTAAAATGCTTGCCATATAGTTTGTACTAATAGACACTAACTAAGTAAAGTTATGACCATGATAATATGCTAATTTGCTAAAGTATTGCTCTTAAAACCATTAAAAGGAGTAGTTTAAATTAAATACATTCGAATGCTTAAATGGACATGTTAACTTGTTTAGAGCTTATTTAGTAGTAATATGGATTGAATATGGAAATCATATATGTATAAATGTGAATGACACTACACAACAAATATTGAATTGAATACAGAATTGTCCGTATAGCGATAGTCGCTATAAACGCACTTTGAATCCCTTAAACTAAAAAGATATAAATCCGGTGATTTTTAGAACACTTCAAAATATAACTTGTTTATTTGATAAATACACTTATATAAGTTTAAAAAAAATCAAAGAATATGTTTTGGAGAGTTAGAGAAGAAGTAAATCAAAGTAACAAAAGATTGAAGTAAAAGTTCGCTATAGTGGCACTTTTTCTGTCTTTGAAAATAACGCACATTTTTTAGGGAACTTTCTTAGGGATTTATTTAGTAATTAATTAAGTAGATATTATATTATTCTTATTAGAAAAAATTTGAAGCCTAATTCATTTGATAGCTAGTTGAACAAAGTGTAAAAAGTTATAGCGAAATAGTCGTTATAAGAGTGGTTCGGTAAAATACCTTGTTTTCAAGAATTTATATAAAATAATTAAAAGATATTATATATATATATATATTTGTAAACAAATTTTGAAAATAATATTTCTAACATTATATAATAATTAAAAGGGCTTATTTAATAATTAAAATAATTATTTAATCATTTAAACTCAATTTAAATTCAAAAATCATTTATTTCAAAATAGTGATATCATTGATAATGTCATAAAGAGATTTTATTTTCAAAAATAATTGTATTATATATCCTCACTTGTATATATAAATGAGTATATATATCCAGCTCCGTGCACATTGTCAGATGGTCTAAGAGCTATTTATTGATAAAATGGTTTTCGATCATTTTATCGACATATCTTCCAAAGTATATATTTTTATAAATATTTATTCAAAATAAGATTATTAATATTATTTATTATTCAAAACACTATTATTTGTGTTAAAAAATCTTACATTTGAATATTTTAAATTTTTTCTGAACTTGTTGGTCGGTACAAATACTCACACTTGGACTCACATTTAATGTAAGATCAGAACCCGTTTCTTCAAAGTCCAATCCCAAATGATCATTTAAAACTTGCTTGCCGCAAGTTCAGTTTTGGCCTTATGGTCTCAAGTTAGATTTTGCCTATCGGCACTGAAACAGTTTCCCTTGTCACTCAGTCTAGATGACTTCAAGTGGAAAGCATAGTTTTCAGAAGTTTCGACCTCACAATCTCAAGTTAGATTTTGCCTTTCGACACTGAAATAGTTTCACTAGCAACTTAGTCTAGATGACTTCAAGTGGTAAGCATAGTTTTCAAAAAATTTGATCTCGTGGTCCTAAATTATATTTTTCCACTCAACAACAAAGTAGTTTCGCTTATCACTTAGCCTAGATGGCTTCAAGTAGTAAGCATAACTTCAAAATTTTGACCTCACAGTCTCAAATTATATTTTGCCCCTCGACTACAAAGTATTTTCTCTTATCACTTAGCCCATATGGCTTTAAGTAGTAAGCACGGTTTCAAATATTTTGACCTCATGGTCCCAAATTATATTTTGCCTCTCGGCAACGAAGTAGTTTCGATTACCACTTAGCCTAGATGACTTCAAGTATTAAGCATAGTTTTTTTTTAAAAAAATTTGACCTCACAGTCTCAAGTTAAATTTCGCCTTTCCGCACCAAACAGTTTCACTTACCGCTTAATCTAGATGGTTTCAAGCGGCGAAAGCAGTTTTCAAATTTTTTTGATCTCATGGTCCTAAACTAAATCTTCAACTTTTAGCTATTAAAAGCTTTAATTATTTACCACTTAACCAAAGCAACCAGCAAAGCCTTTGCCCTTGGGCACTGATTTCAAATTGTTAGAAAAGGTTAGATCTTTACAGGTTGCATAAATGAAGCAATGCTCCTGAAAGTTCTTAGGATACTATTTCGCCCGAAAGCTCAGAATCAACTTTATAATGGGGACGGAACAAACAAGCCAAGTATTAAGCATGACATGCCACCATTCTTCACAAGGTCCACCTCATATCAACTATATTTGGTGAACTTTAGGGGGCATGTGTTACACTATAATTTCCACAAAGTACAACTCACGAATGTTTGGAAAGAATGCTTTTTGGCTTGTAATTCTGAGGCCCATTATTTAGTTTTCAATGAGAGCTTAAGCTCTAGAGTTAGTAGCTGAGAGCATGTAATCTGAAAGAATGAGTTAAAATGTTAGCCAAGATCAAGACCATTGTCCAGTAAGATAAAAGGTTAGTCGAGGGAAACGATTGCCGAAGCCAAAGCCTTTCAACAAGTATCAACAATCAACGGCTTAGATAGCCCCAGACCAAGATCAACGGTCAGGGTAAATGAAAGGAATCAAAGAAGATATAGATAAAAGAGTCATATCAACAACCTGTGTCAAAGCACTTTCAACCAGATGATGACAAGTGTTTGAGTCAAAGCTGCTTATAACAAGCTAGGTCTACAATCCAAGGAGGAGGCTCCCTGTAACAACCTAGAATTTTGGTTATTGAATCTTTAGTATTTAATTAATTTTGAATATTTAAATAATTGGATTTTGAGATTTAATTGCTTATATTCAAATATAGTGATTTTCTAAATTTATGAATTTATGAATTAAATATTAATTAAATGGATTTAATTGTCTTATATAACTCTATTTAAATCAATAAGTAATGATGGTGAATTCTTTTTGTAAATTTATTTACAATAATAAATAGTTCGAAAATAATAATTAATAAGAAAATCAAGTGTAATATAATGACTTGATTTTTTCAGTGACATATTTTTAATTTAATTTATAGGATTTACCCATAATTTTTAATTTAAAAAATAATTAATTTTCCATTTGGCGCATTTTGCAGCATACGTCGATATTTTTGAAACTTCTCAGAATAAGATAACATGTAACGACCCAGAATTTCAATCATTTGAATTTGGAATATTTTTAAATATTGAAAAGCTAATTTTATAAGTTGAGTAACTTGAATTTCAAATATAGTGATTTATTTGATAATTAATTTGTGAAATTTAATATTTGGAGTTGTTATTATAATTGGATCTTGAATTTAATATGAATGAAACAGATTTCGAAAATTGATTTAAATTCTAATTAGGTACGAATAAAGATAGTAAACTTTAATTTATAATATTAAAGTGATTTGAATTAGGAAACCGTCCACCCGTTTTCAAATTCCAATTCAAACTCAAGTTTTTCTTTGGTACTCCTTCGACCTAATACCATTTCTCTCATATTTCCTTCATATGAACACCAAATGAGGCAAAAAAACTACGCGGCTCAAAAAATTGAGACGGTGGCAATGGTGCCGATTTCGACGTCATACTCACATTTTTCTATTTTAATATTTAATTAAAATATTTACCAAGTTAGCAAACACATCATTCAATTAATCCAACAATATATAGATGTGAGGGGTATGAACAACATATAGTAATGAATGATGCCATGAACTTGCAATTTCTCAACCTATGATGCATAAATGTAGCCAATAAAACCTATATGAATGCAATAAGATGGCATATCAGGCATGATCCATAATATCCTAGTAAAAGCAATATATATATATATAAAGGCAAATCCATATATATATATAATCTAACAATCAATTCATCCGAGGCATCCAAATCCTAATCCTAAAATGGTCTAAACTAAGGAAATCAAACCAAATCAAGAAACGTACTAGAAAAGAGTTGAGGATGAGTAGGCTTCATCTTCTCTTCTCCCATGTACTCTTCGCCAGGTCGTTTCCCCGTTGTACTCTAACCAACTTCACTACTTTATTTCTAAGTCATTTCACCTCACACTCCACAATACGGGTTAGACCACGGGATGAACTTGGCTCAAAATCCAATTCCACCTCTTGCAATTGAGAAGGCGCTATCACAGTTGTTAGATTGTGTGCTCATTTCGACAAATGTGACACATGGAAAATATTATGGACTCCTGCCATCTTCTTTGGAAGCTAAACTCCATACCCCAAACTCTTTATCCTTTTCAGCACTGAAATGGGCCAAAAATTCTGGACGCTAACTTCCTCGAATTACCAAATCATACTACCCCCTTTAACGGAGAAACTTTAAAGAAGACCAAATCTCCCACTTTGAATTCCAAATCTTTTCTCCTCCTATCAGCATATGACTTTGGTCGATCCTATGCAAGATTTCATCTACTTTC
The DNA here is from genome assembly GCA_030737815.1 of Allium fistulosum. Classification (NCBI taxonomy): domain Eukaryota; kingdom Viridiplantae; phylum Streptophyta; class Magnoliopsida; order Asparagales; family Amaryllidaceae; genus Allium; species Allium fistulosum. Next base: position 660,392,073 of record CM060902.1, read on the forward strand.
TTATAAGTTTCACATTCTCTGAAGTATCTCTAACCATATCTAGATCTAAAATAATCTTATCTGTAGACTCCCAACAACACAAAGGTGACTTACACATTCATCCGTAAATCTTGAAACGGTGCCATACCTTTACTCACTAGGGAGCTATTATTATTTGCGAACTCCACAATAGGTAAATGATTCTCGATCCTCCAAAATCTAATATACAATCCCTCACAAATTTTCTAACACCATGTTTACCCTCTTTGTCCGTCCATCAGTCTGCAGGTTATATGCCGCTTAAATTCAACCAAGTCCCTAATGATTCTAGTAGACTCCTCCAAAATTCACTCATGAAAAGTGGATCCCAATCACTTACTATACTAGCTGGAACTTCATGTAGCTAGACCACATCATTAATATACCATGTCTCTAATGTCACTGTCGTTTTACTGCTCTTCATTGGATAAAAGTGCACGCTCTTTGTGAGACGGTCTACTACAAACCAAATGATCTCATTTCCTCTTTTTCTCTGGGGTAATCCATGCATAAAATCCATATATATGCATTCCCACTCCTACTATGGCACGTCTAAGGAAAGTAATATCTCACTCGGCTTCTTCTGTTTCACCTATACTCTTTGACACATCATACAGTTTGCCACATACTCTTGCTACTTGCCTCTTCATCCTAGCCAATAGAATATCCCTTTACATATCGATACATTTTGTCTCCTCCTGGATGAATAGTCATCCTTGAGTAATGACACTCACCTAAGACTTCCGCTATTAATTCTTTTACCCGTCGTACACATTGCCTTCAGTCTCTCTTGAAGTAACCCTTCTAATCTTAGGAGTAATGATCCAAATGACTCGATCATTCACCCCTTTCAAGCTTCTCTGATGCATCTTGCTTTTGACTCAACACGATACGATCCATCATTGCAGGTCTAACCTCCATTGCCCTAACAATCCTAGTTCATACTCCGGTCTGGATCAAAAGTTAAACTCCAATATAAAATTCAAATTTCTCCACTCTAAAAACATAGCATTCACATCAGTATGCCTTCTACTCAAATCATTAGCGACTACATTTCTTTTCCTTGTAGTATAAGAAATCTCAAAATCTTACAATGATAAGAACTTCATCCACCATTTTTACCTTAAATCTAGATCCTTTAGAGAAAAAAAAAGTATTTTAGAGATTTATGGTCCATAAATAGTTCGAATTTCTCGTCCACCAGATAATCCCTCTATGACTTCAATGTAAATACAATAGCAGCTGACTCCAAGTCATGTGTCAAATAATTCTTCTCGTGATTCTTCAGCTGTCGTCTCGCATACGCCACTACTTTTCCTTCTTGCATAAGGACAACACCAAGACCAGTACCATATGCATCAGTATATACGGTGAATGGTTTGCTACCATCAGGAATCACCAAAACAGGAGCACTCATCAATAAATCTTTCAATCAACAAACTCCACTTCACACTCTGGACTCCAGGTAAAAAATCAGGTTCTTATTCATCAAACGGGTCAGAGGTGCCAATGTGTTCGCAAACTCCTTAATAAACTTTCAATAGAATCCCGCTAAACCAAGGAAGCTACAAACCTCTGAAGCATTCTTCGGCGTTTTCCAATCCTAAACTACAGCTATTTCCCTGGTTCTACTACTAATCCATATACTAATACAACATGCCCAAGAAAGCGAACGTCTTTCCTCCAGAGCTGACATTTAGAGAACTTGGCCTTTAAGCGATTCCTCCTTAGAAAATCCATCGCTTCTCTCAAATGAATCTCATGCTCTTCCTCACTTTTGCAATAGAAAAGAATGTCATCCACGAAGACTACAACAAACCTGTTAAAATCTACCCAGAATAATCTACACATCAAATCCATAAAATAGGTCAGAACATCTATCAATCCAAACGGTATAACCAACCACTCAAATTCCATCAGGTGTTCAAAAAGCTGTCTTTGGGATACTATCTTCAGCAACTCTCAACCGGTGAAATCTAGTTGCAAAATCAAGCTGATAGAAAAACTTTGCCCCGACTAACTGATCAAAAAGTTCGTCAATGTAAGGCAATGAATAGCAGTTTCTCTTTGTCACTTATTTATCTCTCGATAGTTGACGCCCAACCTTAGGCAACCATCTGCCTTAGTAGTGTAAAATACAAGCATTCCTTATTCCGAGATACTTCTCCGAATAAAGCCTTTCTGCAATAGTTATGAACTTGCTTGTCCAATTCTCTTCTCTCCTTCAAAGCCATATGCCTAAGTGCCGTAACTACCGGCCTTGCATTTTTCTCGAGATCAATATGAAATTAGATTTCACTTTGGGGAGGGAGACCAGAAACTTCTTCAAATACATCTGGATAATCCTTCACTACATGTATACACGATAACTCTTCCTATGACAGACTAACTGAGTACAAATATATCTCCATTAAGGAATTACTGGGTTCAAAAACAAAATCCAATCAAGTCTTTCACCCTTCCTCAATCAAGCCATTCTCCTTTCACAATCCAATTATTTCATAGCGGTATGTCCAATCCATTCCTAAAATCAACCCATATCCCAAAAAATTTAGTACATATTGTCACAAGGGAACTCCACACCATGGATGACTAACTTTAAGTTATGGCATAACATAGATAAACGGGTTGATCCCTTGACAGGTTTCGACATCGAAATAGACTCGTGCTCAATGTCAAGTTTAAGGGCTAAACTATCGACTAATGCACTTGCAATGAATAAATGAGAGGTATGAGTGTCAAATAAAGTACGAACATGAAAATCAGATGAAATAACTACACCTTCCATCATAATCTGTTTTTTCCTCCTGAGCCGATGGTAGTGCTTTAATATATGTTGGAACGACATCCAAAGCATATGCCTTCATAATCTAACTTTCATTTTTAAGAGCAGGGCAGTCCCTTTTCATGTGTCTGAACTGATCAGAATTATAGTGCTTCACTTTCTTATGGGCATGAGCCGCCTTACAATCCTTTGCTATATGTCCCACTTGGTTGCAGTTATAACATTTACCCTTCAAAAGATTTGCCTTACAATTTTTTATAAGGTTTCCCACCTTCTGACATCTATGACAAGTAACCACCTATTTTTTAGCTTGTCCTCCTTCAAGTCCATTTCCATTGCTCTTTCCTTATTGCTGACCCTCTATTTCCTTACTTTGGTCCTTAATCAAAGTTCCATTTAGAGAATTCAGTAATGCCGGGTCTACCAATCCCTCAAACATCACTCCATATGGAATCTGATTCAAGCTAGTTCGCTCAGGGATGAATCCAAACCTTTTGCAAACATTAATGCCTTCTTCATCGAGGTATTCACTAACTCAAATCCAAATCAAGCCAATTCATTAAACTAACTTACGTACTCTCCCACTTTCACTTTTTCTTGCTTCATATGGATAAAATTCTCTAACAGCAGATCCCTCGCGGTACCAAAAGGAAATTTCATCTCAAAGCTCTTCTTGAATTCCTCCAAGTAATAGTATTCTCATCTACTTTTGCTTTCAGCACCTCCTAGCAACATGCTACCTCAAATTTCAAATGCAAAGTAGCTAACTTCCTTATAGTAGCATCACTAAGTCATAATTGATTGAAAACCTAGTCATAATCATTCAGCTATGCCCCAGTCATTGAGTATGATTTCGTCCCAAGAAATGGATTCCTACCAAGACTGAAGAAATCCTTACATGACTTAGAAAAATCAACAATTGGTGGTTCCGGGGCCAGATTCACACTTTGTTTAGTAGTGGTAGTGGTGACTTCATGTTAAGTGGGGTTGACACTAGCTTGGCTCATTGCCTAAATATATCGTCTAAACCATACCGGAGTACTAACTCCAGGGATATATAGTATATCTACTTAGGTACTTGTCCTTGCCCTAGTCTCTACCCCACTAGCATTGGTTGTTTTGGTCTTTATTCTAGTTTCGGCTGAATTACTCATTTAGCTATTTGTAAAATTGGATTCATTAGCAACTTTCCAATACATAGTAAACAAAACTAAAACAGTAAATGGGTGTGTAAATATGTGCTTGATTCCTATATATAGTACATATATCTTTATTAATAGGTGAAATAGAGTTGTAACTTTGGTCTAATAGCGAGTTCCAAAAATGACCTTATATACAAATAAGAGATCGACAGTTCAAATCCCCCTTAAAACAAAAATAACATCTATTTTCAAATAAAGATTTTGATACATAAATAAGATCACAAGCTCAGATCCTAATCTCAACGTAATGTTAATAATATTTTTCTTTGTTGTTTTCAACTTTTATAGATCAAATCTATATATAAAATTAAAATTAAACAATTTTATACTTTATATAAGGGATTTTTATATGCACGTGCATTGCACATGCCAAAAAATATCTAATAGAAAATACAAATACACTCTCTAAGTATGTTTTTAATTCCTATCCTAGTTCTTAACCTATGTATGATATCAAATATAACTACATGCCCTTTCTATCCCCGTTCTAACATCTGTACCGACATCTACAACCCGAGAACCGAAAGACGAGTTGTCGAGGTAAGATAAAATATATACAACTATTGACAGATATCAGATATCAAATACAATTCTAACTAATGCCATATAATAACTATCAACTTTCAGAGTTTCGCAACGGAAGGAAATAAAATATAATACATCAATAATAACCATAGTCTCATCACCATAACATATCTATAATATTAGTACATGTATCTGAACAATACAACTACAACCCAGTCCATACCAATAGTCAAATCCAGGTTATAACACTTATTTACATCATATACAATATATAAAAATGAGTCTCAGTCTCTGATTCCATCTCCACTCCAAACATCATCAACCTGGATACACACACATATATATAAAAGGAAAAATTAAAGGGGTTTAGATATAAGTCTAGTGAGTAAGCCATAGTTTTACTCAACATATATTACAAAAAATAATATTACAACATGATATGAATCTATCGTTTGGTCACCTTAGGTCCTGTCATCATGTCACGCCTAACTATTGTATACATCTAGTCATACCACAACATCACTATATGGAATCACTTTTCTGGACCGGTCTCATGCTCTAAAGGGTCTCCTATTGCCCATTGTCAAATAAATCGTGTATAGGACCAAAATCGATAGACCACCCTAAGCCTACGGGAAAGATTGTTATCCTCATGCTAATTAGACTCAGGCCAAATTCCCCTCGTAGCCTGTAGTGTTGCTTAACATCCACCTCTACTTGACCTACCAAAGCACTATAGAGGAGCACGTAATGCTTGGATTACCTACTTGTATCACAGATCCGCATTTGCATGCGCGCGCACACACACACACATATATATATCTATCTATATCTGTATCTATATCTATATCCTTATCTGTATCCGTATTCATATCTGTATTCATATCCATATTCATATTTGTAACCATATAGGTATCTAATCACGTCTACCTACGCCATAGACTTGTTCACGTTTCATGCTCACCATTGTATTATGTCTACACATCGCAACAACATACATATTCATTTCAAATAGCAACAAATCATCACAACCATTCAGTCAATTCATATCACCCTCATTTGCCTCGTCAATAGGCTCCAATCATCTTCCATAAAATAAGTGAAACAGGACTCGAATCGATCGTTTATTATTTATATAGGCCCTTACGGGTTTCGGTTCTATCCACCTAAATTTATTGGTGGACTGGTTGGAGTGACTTGTGCACCAGTGTATACAATTTCCTAGCAGTTGCCAGGTTTAAAAAATATGTTGTTTTCTAGTCTTTTCTGCCTCTAGCCGCCTCCGCTTTGCCTTTGGTCACATGACAATGTCCCTAGTTCATAGTATTATGTTTGTTAGTCCGGTTTCATAGTTTATTTCGTCAAACTAGGGTGAATTCATCAAAGTTCAAAATTCTAGTATAAACCTATTTCAGTATTACTATTTATATCCAAATCCCTCCTAAATCCTAATTAAATCTGATTTAAATGTTTATTTACAATATAATACACAAATATAGCCAACATGTCATAGATATATCATTATAATTGCATTATTCGTAGGAAAAATGATGTATCACTCAATAATTTCAACGTTGCCCGCTTGAACTCCTATAGTCTGGGCCGCTACTCCTTCGTTCTTCAGATTTTTGCCTTTAAATCGCTATTGCATTGTAATCTTCTTCGATAGCTTTACAACACATTTGGTCTTGTGAGTTGTCGTTGAGTTTAGAGAGAGTTATGATGTTTTGTTTCTTATTAGGTTAGGAGGAAGAAGGAGATAGGAAGAACAAGTGGTCAGTTTTTCTAAAACTAAAGTATAAGTGACTTGTTTAATTTGTAGGAGGGAAACTGTTCGCCCTTTTTCCAATTCGAATTTAAATTCAAGTTTTTTTGGCGCTTATTCGATCTGATACCGTTTCACCCATGTTTCCTTCATACAAACTCAAAATGAGGTAGATAAAAATATTGTGCAACTCAAAAAAGTGAGATGGTTGCAATAGTGCTAGATTCGTTATCAAATTCCAAAGTTGGAATGATGACCATTTCCCCCTCCTCATTTTTAATATATTTAATTAATTAATTAAATTCTACTATTTTCACATTTTTATATTTTTATATTTAATTAAAATATTTATCAAAATTCTAGTGTATTACAAGTGTTATGTGATCATTTACAAAATTTGAATAAAACAACTTCTAAAAAAAGTATAAATTAATATTTACAGCTTCTAAGGGAAAGAAGTTATTGAAAACATCATTTTTACAAAGTTCACATAATAAACGTTGTTAAAAGAGTTTTATTACAAGTTAAAAAACTAGTTGTGAAAAAAACGTTTTTAAAACATTCCTAAAAAAATGTTGTCAAAAGGTTATTTAAAACATTTAGTAGAAAAACGTTGAGTAAGGTCATTTTGCTGTTGTGTGCTTGAGTGTCTTACGTGGTTATGCACACTATCAAAAAATAAAAATGTGAAAGAGAATTAAGATCTTACACACATTTAATAACTAACATGTCCTTGTTTATATCACTAGTTGCCTCAACTTATTTGCTTCGGTTGTGTTAACAACCAAAGCAAATAGTATCATTTGCTTCGATACCCCCTAAACAACCGAAGCAATTGGTAGATACAAAGCATTAGAGAATACAAAAATGCAACTTTCTTTGGTCATCATTTACAACCTAAGCAAATGCATATAAGTAAATAAGGTTTTTTGCTTAGGTTGGCTTTATAACCGAAGCAAATAGGGTAATTTGTTTCACTTCCAATTACCGAATTTTCAATATCAAGTCACTCTCCCATATTAACAATATCAAATATAGCTACACCTCACCTCGATGTCAGCAACTTCCATCGTCGAGATATGGAAACTATCAATTTGTTCTTTTCCAGTCGTCAATCTTCGATCATTTTTTCTTTTCCTGAGATTGTTTCGACCTTCAATTGTCAGGGAAGCCAAAGACAAATTGTCCTAGTTCTGCCAAATTTTGACCATGGATTTGATATATCTTGAATTTTAAGGGCTTAGATAAGAGTCAAAGGCTTATTCAAAGACAAAGTGTTGCAAAAGCCAAAGGCTTAAGCAAGAGTTGTAGAAATTTAAGCCCTAATAGATCTGGAATGGTGGATTGTCCATATTATTTGAGAATAGGGATTTGTGGCCATGGAAATAATTGTAAATACAATCACCTAACACATGAACAGGTATAAGAAATTTAGCTATTTGATTTATATTTTTATGCATTATTGATGCTTCATAATTCATAATAATGACTACGAATGAATTTCTAATGAAGTTTGTACCTTTCAATGAGTTTGCTGTAGGGAGCTCTGTATAGGAATTTACCTGAATGGTTCGGGAAATTAAGTGCCAGGAAAGAACTTTTATTTGGATATTTTATTGGCAGTATCAAAGACATGCTTTTGATCATCCTTATATCATGGTTAAAGGGTTTTGTTTGGCTTAATAGCAAGGAAAAATATTAATAGATTTCTAGTGATTGTAGGTAAATGTTTGGGACAAAATAAGTATTTATTTACTCTTAGGGTATGCTAGATTCAAATGAAACTATTCTATTATATGAGAAAACCTAGTTCAATTTTCTTTTTCATTGTTGAATTATTAAATTTGATATTTTCTCTCTTATCACAATTGTTAATTTTTATCGGTTTTATAGGACACCTCCTCCACTTTTGCTTATATGAAGGATAAGCAACTTATATTAGATAATGTTTCAAACGAAATAAGCTGAATTTTTCTATAGCACACCATAAAATTTAATTACAAAGACAATACATTACTTTATACGTGACCATATTTTCACACACTATAAATCGTTGGACTAATAAATATCTTTTCATAATCATGGGCCTTGTTGCATTCATTTTCATTTTCGGTCTGGTTCTAATGGAGGCCATTTCAATGTTATGCTAAGAACTCATTGCACTTGTATTCATGTTCATCATATACATATAACGTGTATGGATATATCTTAGACTATGTAACTAATATCATGTAATATTGATGATATTTCACATATCGAACAAGAAACTATTATTTCTTTTCCTCAAAATGTTTGTTAAAAATATTAGACAACGATATATTGGTGATATTTATTGGTCTATCACTACAAAAAAACAAAGGAGTAAAGACTGCAAATATTAGTCTTTACTAAAGCAATTCAGTTTTTAAATTATATTTATAACTGATCAAAGTGATCGTTCCGACCTTCGGTTGTCATAAGATAGAAACCAAAATAAAAACTATTCTTATAAAAGATAAAGTGTCTTAGTTCTAATGTTGGCAAGCATGTACAACCCTTTAGTCTTTATTATTTTCAGATCACACTTCTTCAATATTAGATTTATCAATTTGTATGTGTTTCAAGGTGGATGGACTTCATTTCATCTTGCTGTACAGGCTAAAAGAACACATATTGTTAGGCTTCTTTTAATCAAGGGAGCTATTAGAGCTCTACAAACCGAAGAAAGCATTTCAACAATTTGGCAGTTGAATATCGCCACTATAATAGAATAACCTATACAATGATAATAATTTTATTTTACATCCTTGCGACGCGGCTTCTTTTTCTCCTTCAATCATTACTAATAGCATGCAACAATTATAACTTCACTCCGGTATTTTAGCCTTAGAATAGCAAAACTAGCTTCAAAACTCATCACATGTCTGTTGAGAACACAAAATTATTTGTACCTGGATGATGACTGAGATGAAATCTTGTCTACATCTGGTTTGAATCTAAATTTTGATAAAGGCTTTAAATGCTAACCTAGTTTTATGAGTTTGAAACATTTTAGATGTATAATTATATAATAAATTAAATAAAATATAGATTGTAAAGAAAAGATGAGAAAAGAGAAGATGAAATTCTAATACTAATAGTAGACACTATCAAACTAATTACCACACCAAAGTTAAACTAAAGTGCCTTGCTTTTTAATCATACTCCAAAGGCTGAGAATGCAACTTCAACTTTGAATGCTCTCCTTTCCCCAGGGCTAATCACTCAACCTTTTGGATGCCACCTTTATAGCCGAAAGACTACAACCCTAGTTAGCAACCTTCCAAGTGCAAAGTCTGATAGTTTTCTAGGAGTGTAACCTTTGGTTGTCACCACTCACCGAACCAATCGCATATCACCGAATAGGTTACACTGAGTGTCTTGAGACCAAGCGATTCATATTTGTTGCTGCTTACTACATCGTCTGATTATCCCAGGTGTCCAAAGGTTTCCTTTTATCTGCAAAGACTTATTTATTCAGACTATTAATAGCTTAGAAAATTATAATCAAACCAACCATTGGGTGAAAATTAATTTAGTTTGAAGTCCAAAAAACATGCCAACAAGAGTAACGTGCTTTCTGTCAGATGTTCCATAGTTTTCTCCTTACTTTCTGAATCATCGTTTTTGTGATATCAATATAATTTAAACCAATCTTCCAAAATCATTCAACAAATTTTGGTCTTCCAATTTCAAATACAACCTTCAACAATTGGATTTCTCTCCACAAAGTTATGTCTTCCCCTTCCATCTTTGGTTAGTCAAGATTAGGCTTGATTCACTTGTAGTGACCTCTCACCCATACTTTTTCCCTCCATTAGCCATTTTTTCCTTATGATAATTGAAAACTCTAACTTTTTCCTTCCATGGAAAATGTGGATTTTGAATCATATTGGACTTCAAAAGGTTAGAAATAAAGTGATGGAGATGGAATTTTTCTTAGAGGGTTGACCAAGTATTTGATAACTAATGATTTGCATGTCATACCTCCATCCACTCCACCTACTCAGACTATTTTTTAGAAGCTCAGCATTAAAGATTTGGATAACATAGTGGATATATATATTTACTTCGATGAAGAGTTGGTGAGTTTGATATCTATTTTTTATATTTATTATTTTCTTATTTTACACAAGGGTCTCAATCAATATCCATTCTATTTGAAATATAAAGTGTATTTGCCAGTAGTTTTCATTTCAAATTTTTGGTTAATAATAATGAAAATAACATTTTCAACACTTTTATTTATTTTTTAATTTTTTTCTTGTGGTGATATTAGTTTAATTTTTTTTGAAATAGTAGTTTAATTATATGTAATCCATGAAACCATATTTTGTAATATAATATGGTGTATATGGGTGATAAAGGTCAAGAGGATGTTGAACAAACTAGAATGTAGATGATAGGGGAAAATCGAAGCAAAGAGTATATGTTTTGTGTGATTGTATAATAGTTTAACCACTTTTCAGTACTAATTTGCATCTATAATATATATATATAAATGAAGTTGTTTAAACCAGTAAGATTGCTTGTTGTTTATTTGTTTGTTGAGTCTAATGAAATTCGCAGAAATAATCTAATGAAATTGCCCAGTAAACTGTGTTATAAAACATATATGTTACTTGTTGTACCTAATGACATATTATATAACACCTATTAATTTTTCATTTTTAAAACCTGATGTGGAGCTACCATTAAGCAAACCTTTTCATTCATGTAAAAGGTGTCTAAATGACAACTAAAGTTGGATAGAAAATATATTTCTGATGATTTTAAAGTCTAGTCACTTACTAAGTTATATTGCTATTGGAGTGTTTTGGATTATACAAAAAAGATAAAGTGATTTCCTACTGGGTATTCTACTCAATGCTTCTATAACCTGTACTTCAGTTTTATTGGGGTTTGAATTTGAAACTACAGTTAGATTAAATCACTTGATTTGATCAGAGAAGAGTTGTTTATTAGAGAACCATTGACTCGTTGATGTGGAGAATCTTGGTGTGAAATTTGGTAGTTTTATTATAATATAATGCTTATTGAGATAGATTCCTTCTTGTTGATATCTTATACTTTCTATAAATCAACTTCATTCATTCCAATTTATTCTCCCTAATCAATTAATTTAGTTTATTTATTATTTGTTTTATCTTATTATGAAAGATGAGTGGCTAAGCTAAGTTTATAAATAGGTTATACTTTTGTTTATTAGTTAGAAAGTAAGCCAATAATATCTGTACATAGATATCTTCATTTCCATATGGAATGTTATACCTACTATCTTTGAACCAACAACTACAAATAAAATTGATAAGAATTGTATGAATGCCATTTTATCTCTATGTATTTTTGGTTCACTTAAACAGGTAATGTTTTAATGGTTGTTTTCGTTTTATTATCTTCATCAAAACAAGTAGAATAAAATAATTGATGTGATAATATTTATCTCTATGTACATAGACTCGCAAGTTGCTAAAGAGATGTCTTGTATCTGTAGAGTGGTGATCAATCCCTTGCAGCAAAAAAACCTAATTATAGGTTCGTGCTATGGTATGGTAAAACATATAGACCGATCAATTCTCCAATCAGATCGTAGCTATTCCAAAAAAATAGTAAATAACTATAAAAGAGAAAAGGGGACACAAGAGACTTATAGTGGTTCCACTATCGTTGTGAGAGTGTACGTTCACTTTGGGAAGAGGAGCTTTATTACTTTAAATGAACAAGAGAAATTACATGAGATTACAGAAGAATAATAAAAATCCCTAATTTGATTAATAGGGTTACAATTTGTTTTTATTTATGAGTTGTTAGGATAATGAACTCCATGAGTCTATCCCTTTATTTATAGTCTTCGCCAAGTGGAGATATGTTAAGTTTTAAATCAGGCAAGGTAGTAATTAAGGAAAGTTTCCATAAATTCCAAATTCGCAAATTAAGAAAGTTTACACATATTTCAAATTGCAAATTAAGAAAGTTTCCATATTGTTAAATTGCACAAAAAAATTAACCAACTTCTATTGCACACTCCACTTTAATATGAATACCTTCCCAATAAGTTCTGGCTCGGCCACCCCCCATCACTCTTTGTCAACAAGTTTTGGCAAGGCCATTTCCACCAAAAAGTGTTAAAAGTACTTAAAAAAAAGGTAGAGTCAAAAAAATCTCCTAAAAAGAAGTATACGACAACTTCTATCTCTCTAATAAGAAGAATAATACATCTTCCTCTAGCTTCAACTAAGCTACTTTACTCTCCCAATGGTATTACCATGTGGCACTAACACTTTAATAAGTGGATTAAGTTCGAGCTATGCTTGAACTTAGAAACTGGCAATGTGTTAGTAAACATGTCTACCGCATTTTCCTTTGTGTTGATCTTCTTAGGACGAATCATCCTTTCTTCATTCATAGCAACAAGGAATTATTCACCGACTTCTATATGCTTTGTTCTTAAACTGAACGCCAAGTTTTCAACCAAATAAATTGCACTCTTACTGTCACAATTCACCACCACACTATCATGCACAAAGCCTAGATCATATAATAGACGCATCAACAACAGCTATCAACTCTATTTTTGTAGTAGATAATGCAAACACAGACTGGAACCTCGCTCTCCAACTAATAGTTGTACCTCCAAGGGTGAACACGTAGCCCAAGATTGACTTCCTTCTATCTCTATCTCTTGTATAGTCCGAATCATAGTAACAACCAAGGTGCAACTCTTTCTAGTTTCAAAAAAATCCATGATCTGGTGTTCCCTTCAAGTATCTCAAAATAGTTTTAATCGCTTCTCAATGAGTCTTCCCTAAATTTGCCATGTAGCGACTAATTATACTGACTAAGCAATATCTAGCCTCGTGCAGACTATGGGGTACATCAAGCTCCCAACTGTACTTGCATAAGGCACCCTCTCCATATAATTCTTGTCTTCAACTGAAATGGAAGATCTTTTTTTCCAAAATCTTTACATACAAAGGCATAGGTGTCGAAATAACCTTTGCAGTATCCATGCTAAAGCGAACAAGCACAATAAGTATATACTTCTTTTAACTCAATCTTAAAAGTCCAAACTTTCCATCTTTGAAGATTTCCATGCCTAAAATCTTCTTTGCTTCTCCAAGGTCCTTCATTACAAATTCCTCTTCCAAATGCATCATCAATCGGTTGATTTCATCTCTATTCTTGGAAGCAATAAGCATATCATCCACATACAAGAGCAAGCACACCCAATCATCTCTCTTCAAGTGTTTATAATGAATACAAGCGTCTTTTATGCTCCTATCAATGCCAATGCTCAATATAAAGAAACGAACCACTTGTGCCATTGTCTCAGCAACTTCTTCAGACCATACAGTGACTTCTTTAGTTTGCAATCCCAATCTGACTTATCATCCAATACAAACCTATCTTGCTGTTCATGTAGATTGTCTTTTCCAAGTCTCCATATAAAAAAGATGTCTTCATATCTAGCTGCTCCAACTCTATACCATGAGTAGCAACTATAGTTAACAAAATCCTAATTGATGTATATCGCATAACTAGAGCGAAGATTTAATTGTACTCTTTTTTGCTTTCTCTTTGAAGATCCTTTTGCCACCAATCTAGCCTTATGCCTTCCATCGTCTTTTACCTTGAATATCTATCTACAACCCATGACTCTATTTACCTAAGGTAATGAGACCAAATCCCATGTCTTCTTCTTCTACAACGACTGCATTTCCTTCTCTATAGCACAAATCCACTTCAAACTGTCCATTGACTATAAAGCATCTTCAAGGTCAAATGGTTCCTCTTAAACCACATGCAAAGCATAATCAAACTGATCACTGAGGTTGAGGTTTGCAAACTGCCAATCTCCATATCCTTCAAGTGCCTTCCTAATTCGCTGGCTAGCACGGACGTCTTCAGCATCGCCTGCCACTCTTTCAGCTCCATCTTGAACTGAATCTTCTCCAACTTTATGACTATCACCATCACTGTTAGAGGAAATATGTGAACTATTATATGATGGTTCTTCGACTGCATTTTCTTTGTTATCAACAATATCAACTCTACTCTTTGGGTAAAATGTGGAAACAATCTCCATCTCCTTAGATTTGTCTCCTTCCAAACCTAAGCTATTTGATGACTCCTCCAACAGTTTTAACATGGCTGACTCATCAAAGGTAACAAGTCTGGAGTGTATCACCTTATTTGTTGTTGGATTCCAAATATGATATCCCTTTTGTCCATCTGTATAATCTATCAAACCACATTTGGTAGCCATCGGCTTCATCTTATCAAATCCTGTATTATGAACATAAATAGGGCAACCAAAAATACGAAAGTAACTAAGTATAGTAATCTTCCCTCTCCATAGCTCTTCTAGATCTTCCTACCAATGGCTGAACATGGAATCCAATTAACGATATCAGCAACAGGCGATATAACTACAACCCAAAAGCATTTGGATAAGTCCATAGTCAATCTCAAGCCATGAGCCTTCTTTAGTGGAGTTCTATTCATCCTCTCAGCAACCTCATTGGATTGTGGATCATCGGGTGTAGTAAAATGTCTCCTAATACCATGTTGTTGTAGTATCCAAGGAACTCCTTTAAGACATATTCACCTCAATTGTCAGATCAAAGAATCTTTAATTTCCTTCCGGTTTGGTTTTCAACGAGAGCTAACCATTCCTTAAAATTTTTGAACACTTCCAACTTAGCCTTCATTACATACACCCAAACCTTGCGTGTGTAGCTGTCAATGAAAGATACGAAGTAGTGAACTCCTCCAGTGGAAGCTGTAGAAACTGGTACCTAAACATCTAAATGCACATAGTCAAGTTCCCCCTTAGAAGTATGCTTGCAGCACTAAATGATACTTTGGTTTTCTTACTCAAATACACTCCTTGTACAAATCCAATTTGTTGAAGCTTTCTCCTTTGAACTTATTCTTCCTACGAAGCAATTCTAAGTTCTTTTGCAAAGTATGAACTAATCTTAAGTGCCAAAGCTTATTATCATCCAAACTTTTAGCGCTATCAACTCTAACACACGATTTCCCTTGAACAATGGTACCCTTCAGCAAATGAAGATTTCATACCTCTATATCCTTCATTACTATAAGTGCCATTCTAGAAACCTTTAAACCATCTCTGTCGATGGTAACCTTGCATCATAGTGATGCTAACTGCCCTAACGATATCAAAGACTTTCGAAGACCTAGTACATAATGAACATCTGATGGAGTGTGAATAATCCCGTCGAACATGCAAATACGAACTGAACCAACTCCAATGGACCTGCATGTAGCATTATTACCCATAAGGATGGAACTTCCTTCATTAGCGACAAAGGAAGAAAAATAATCCTTATTGGGTGCTATATGGAATGAAGCTCCCGAAACAAGGACTTGCTGGCCTACAACATCCGATATTATAACTATCAACACATCGCTATCTTCATTCTCCACCGTAATAAATGGCAAACCCCTAGTCTCCTTCTTCAAATCTGGACAGTCTCTTCTCCAATGACCCGGTTTCTTACAATAATGTCAGTTTACATGTTTAGACTTACTGTGCTAGTGGGTCTTCTTTGAATTAGAATTACCCTTAAAATTCTTTTTCTTCTTCTCAATTCTTCCTCTCTTAGCAAACAAGCTTGAAAAGGTATCACTTCCTCCACTACCATCTTCTAAACCTAAACCCTTTCTTTGATCTCTCAACTCCTCACTAAGAAAACCTATCTTCACATTGTCAACCGTCAATGTTTCTCTACCGTAGATGAGGCTGTTAATGAAAATAGTGAATCGCTCTAGAAGAAAACATAACAGAACCATGGCTTTTTGTTCTTCGTCAATCATCAAATCAATCGACTACATCTTTATTAATAGGTCATCAAATATACTCAGATATGATTTAATGGGAGAACCTTCCTTTATCTTATAGGTGAAGAAGGTCTTCAACAAGATCAATCGATTGGTTAAAGATTTCTTCATGTAGAGGTCTTCCAGCATCTTCCAAATTCCTCTGGCATTAGTTTCCTGACTAATTTTAGAAATAATACTCTTACCCATAGGAAGTTGGAGTGTAGTATAGACCCATTATTACATCTCCTTCTTCTCTACAGCGAATATAGTTGGTTCTAAATCATCAAAGTCATAAAACATGTTGTGGATGAAATTTCTACTTAGTACTGCCTTCATCATCCACTGCTACTTCTCAAAATCTCCTTCTCCATTCCACTTCTCTATCGATAGCTGTGAAACTGAAGCCTTGTAGGAACCCATAATATACGAAGCAACTACTAGTGTTGAACAAATCTCTGATTATCTTCACCTTCCATTCTACCCAACACCTTCTATGCAACCACAAACCTAAAAGCTCCGATACTAGTTGTAGAGGGGTGATCAATCCAAGTTATAGAGGATTGTGCTATGGTGCAATAAACAAACAGATAGATCAATTCTCCAATTAGATCATAGTTATTCCAAAAACAATAGCAAATAACTATAAAAAGAAATGGGGACACAAAAGATTTATAGTGGTTCCACTATCATTGTGATAGTGTACGTCCACTTTGAGAAAGATGAGCTTTATTACTTTCAATAAATAAGTATAGAAGATCACAGAAGAATATAATAAAAATACCTAATTCGATTATTTAGGGTTACAATTTGGTTTTCTTTATGGGTTGTATAGATAACGAACTCCATGAGTCTACCCCTTTATTTATAGTCTCTCTAAGTGGAGACATGAAAATTTTTAAATAAGGTAAGGTAGTAATTAAGGAAAGTTTCCATAAGTTCCATATTTGCAAATTAGGCAAGTTTCCATATATTTCAAATTGCAAATTAGGAAAGTTTTCATATACTTAAATCGCACAAAAATTCAACAGTATCTGAATCTCCGCTATCAGATTTGTATTTTTTATATATGAGAAGAAGTGATATTTCTAAGATTTAATCTAAGTTCACGTTTTCCCTAAAAGTATAGGATGATGCACATACATAGAAGATAAACGTTAACCCAAAAAATGAATCAACACCCTAGTTTGAGTGCGAAAGCACCTGCCCTGTTCTTACAAAGCAATAATATAGATAATAGATATAGAAAAGAATAGTAAAAGAAATAAGGCAAGAAGATTTTTATAGTGGTTCGGCTTTTAATGAAGCCTACGTCCAATTTATAGTTTTTATTATAGACTGATTGCTATTATAAGTAGTGTGTGGTTACAAGGCTTTTGATTGTCCTTAGCGAGATTGAATCTCCAAGGTTAGAATCCATTGGAGAATCACAGTGCATTCCATTAGAGATTGTTGTGAGGGAGATGAAGAGTGAAGAAAGTTTCCAGCAGAGCTTCCGCAACTAGTCCGGAGAAGATCTCATTTATGCTGTAGGTAGGATGATATTTATAGAGATCGGGGAGCTTCTGGGCCAGACTTTCTCACTAACTGTTTACAGATGATCATAGGAAGATGCCACGAAGCTTAGCACGTGACCCGAGCTAAAACAATGGATAGCTAACGATCCATGGTCTATGGATCGCTAGCGATCCATAGACTTAGCTCAGATGCGAGCCAACCACTTAGCTCCTTTTTCCCTTTGCTTCGCTGTGATGGATCACACTTACTCCATGGTTAAGTATGGATCTCTGGTGATCCATAGCGATCCATACACTTAGCGTATTTTGCATTTTTCCGTCTAGGCATCTTTTCTCCCCATGTGCCATAGCGACCTAGCAACCCAATGATGAAGTATGGATCGCTGGCGATCCATGGTGTATAGATCGCTAGCGATCCACACACCTAGTTTATTATGGAACTTTGATGTCTGGCATTCTCTCATTGCCTTGTATCGACATTGTTCATGTAGTCTCGTTTCACATCGCTTTGTTTTGATGATGATTTTCTTTTTAGTTGCATTTGGCTGCTGATCAGACTGGATGGATGCTCGTCTCTTGGTTTAGTCAAACTCAGTTGTTGCTTTTGTAATAGGACTTGGATCTCTTTAACTTGTTGCTTTAGCCCCTTTGATGGATTCCTGAGCCATTCTGATTCCATCAAGTCGTTCCATCTTCTCTCGGATCCTGATGGGTTAAAAACTCGGATAACATTTGCCCCTAGAGTAAGTCTTCGTTGGAAACAAGGCGTGCTCTGGAAGTTATCACTTTTAGTATATGTTTGTCAAATTCCAAATAATCATGTTTGAGTTCTGCAGATACGTAGCAAGTTATGCGGCTGATCATTTAGTTTTGGTCTTGACCACTTCTGCTTGTCATAACGGATCAAATTTCTCTCCATAGCTTCTTGCGACACCTTGAAATAATAGGTAGATGTCGCAGTGCAGTTTTTGAGAAAAATTTGCCTCTAACCACATGGGTCGCTAGCGATCCATAGACGATGGATCGCTAGTGACCTGATAACTTAGCCACTTTTCAGAGAAACATTTGCCTTCAACCACATGGGTCACTAGCGATCCATAGACGATGATCACTAGCCATCTAATAACTTAGAGAATTTTTAGCCTTTTCATTTTTATTTGCCTATATAGGCTCCTTCGACCCGACCTTCCATTCACTCGAGTCGACCGAGTTTCTTCTTCGTGTGATCTGCGATTCTTAACGACTTGATCCAACTCCCTAGCAGCGATTCGACCTATACTTGACCGATTTGATCCATCCTTTCCAGCAATCTAGCCTTGTCTTCTGTGGTGATTCCTTCTGCGCCGCCACCACCGAAGCATCGCCACTGCATTCTCAGACCATCTCTGACCAAAACCCTAATTTTTCCTTTGCGTTGGATCATTGTCATCCTATCCTTAGCTTGCCACCAGCCTGTCCTTAGTTTATTATGCTAAGCCTTCGACCAATCCTGTGTTTTAGAGTTCAATCTGAGGTGGGTTTGCTAATCATAGTGTTCGTTTAATGATTTGACGGCGAGTTTGCATTTGTGATATTGGTCGTGAGGAGTTTGAGTTGATTGCTTCTTAATGGAGGAAGATAGTAAATCGAGTCTTGAGTTTCTCTCGAAATGACATTTGGGCCTTGTCCCGGTTTTTGACATGTTTTGCTATCTTCGTCGATTAAGCCAGAATTGACTTATGCCAAGTTCCATAGCTGATATTGCATGACATATCGCGAATTGGCCTTGGCTCTTCCAAAGAATTTGGATTTGTCTTACTTGCTTTTTGCACACTCGGTGTCCCTGTAATGAAAATAATTTTCCACGTCGATTCGGACAACGGATCCAATATTGATCGTTGATCGATAACGGGTAAGTACAGAGGAAGTAAAAACAAATGGAAACGATACGGGAAGTCCTTTTCCTTTTTCATTGCAAGCGAACTATCTACACGGGATAGAGTGTTTGTAGTGTTTTGGACACCGAGCTCACCCCTATAGACAACACACTGCACTTGCCCCGGTACATACTTGAACTCCATTGTGTCGACATGAATCAATATCTCTTCAGAATTCAAGTGTTGTAGGGGAAATTATTAGTTTAGAATAGAATCACCTGACCGTTTTGAATGCAAGTTCCATTATTTTAGAATGAAGTATCCATCTTTGTGCCGTAAGTCAAGCGAAGGAAGCCTGGCACTTTCGAAAGCCGAGTCGTCGTTCGTTGCTCTTTCTCCTCCCACTTCGCAGGCTAAATATGACCAGTTGGTCGCAGTAGGTTCAGTTTTGGTTCGAAATCCTTCTCAACCCACTTGAAAGAGCTTCTTCCATGGTTTCTGCTAAGGTTCTGCACAATATTTGTGTGCATGAGACTCTCTCGAATTTAGGCATTGCCCCATTCCAAATTCATCCCAACGGTTATGCCATCCTAACTTGTTTGCATGTCCATTTTATCCGCACATTTAATCACGGTCCGAGCTTCGATGAGTTGTGGTACATTCTTTCATTCAAGAGAAGGGATGAGTGTCCGTATTTGGTCATAATCGAAGCTCAAAGAAACCAAAAAATCATCTTACGACTGCAGAGCAACCTATCCCAGTTTAAGACCAAATATTTCTTCGTCAGGTGCCCCAAAGGGTTTAATCTTCTATGGACGATGAGGGGTAAGTTCTTTCCCCTATTTATTGAGTTTCGACGTGTCGCTACGGGGCTTTTAACAAGTCAAAAATTTCTTGTAGTTATCCCGAGGCTGAATAAGGGTCTATCTCTTGATGAAGTTTGTCGAACCCTGAAGGTCATCGATGCTGAGGAAAGGTCCATTAAAGTCTTGCTAACGGACGAGAACGTACTTCGATATGGGTTGTTACATCCGGGGAGGTCTGCCGTTCCAGTTAAGCCCCATCTCCTTCTCCATTCAGAGTTCGCACGTGATCCACTTCTTCTTCTCATGGGTCCGAACAAGGTGCTTCTCAAGAGAGAGAGGACTTGTCTGAAGAATCAACCAAAGAGGCTCGTGATGGAAGAGATGTTGCTGCAACCGGAGTTAGTCGTCCGGCCAGAATGCCTTCGATTCCAAAGGAAGGAGAAGAAGAGTTTAAACAGAGGAAAGGAAAAGCCGCCCTAGACTTAGAAAAAGAGGAGGGGGGAGTCGGGAGTAGTAGCGACGAGTCTACTTCTAGCGATGACTTCTACACAGAATCCGATGATGGGGATTCTGAATCATGTGATGAAACTCCAAGGATGAGCCATGTTATTCCGAGCTCACCTCCTCCAGGCACAAGTGATAAAGACAATGCCCTAGAGACCGGGGGATGTCAGGATTCTCTGAGCAAAGATGCTTGCTCGGAGTTTGGTGGTTTGAGCGATGTTTATGTCGATCTCGAAGTGCTTATAGGGGAAGATTTCATATTTGAGGAGGTGCCCCCTCGCTTGAACCACGTTGTGACGACCGCCCATGACCCCCGCACTGAACCTAGACATAATGCGCTGTAAAGTGTGCCAGGCGACCATGGACGATTGTCAGGGTAAATTAAAAACAACAGAATCTATCGTATTACTCACAGCGCATGGACAAAATACAATAGAACATATACATAGTGAAGCTTCACAGAATAGAATCTCATCAATAAAACTTCATAATAGTTGAATACAAACATCTGAATAGTCAATACATCAAGCCTCACTACATAACACTCAGAGAATATACAAACAGCGGAACATCCAGTACATATAATAAGAAGATAATATATGCAACCCTCCAGCTCGTCTTCGATATCAACACCGTGTAAAGCAAGAACAACACTTGTCACCTGCTACCTAGTCTGCTCGTCCCAAAATGGACGAACAGCCCAAGGCAATAAGGGTTAAAACATAAAGCCTTGAGTCAGACAATAGTCTTAGTGAGCAGTAAATTAACTAACAACATACCGAAAGAGCATAAAGGAAAAGGAATAGGAATACAACCCTCCCACTCCAACCTCTTTCTACAGTGATAGCCCCCAGACACACACTAAGCAGAAGTAAACATAGCAGAGCATACAATTTAAAGTAAAGCAATTATCACTCGAGTCAAGGGCGATGTTTTCCAAGTACAAACCCCCAAGGCCTAAACCAAGATCAGATAAGCACCCCGAAAATACCGCTCTTGAGACCGAATGACGATACAACCAAACATCCATGACTCTGGCTATCACTGTTATCATTGCTTCGATATCATCGTTAATTGAATGACCGGCACATTCTTTCAGCCGTCCGTCAAGGGCTAATGGAAACCCCGGTTCTAGACATAACTCCCACACGTCATCGTGACCCGTGCCTAGGACTATCGAATCTGCCCAGAGTACTTGACTATCAATCATTAGCCTTCAGGGACTATCGAATCTGCCCAACGTACTCTTGCTTTGAGCATGCTAGAACCTTCAACAACAATGAGATCTCAGCCTTCTAGTCATCCTCCTCGACGACTATTTCCATACTAGCTCAAGCGCCTCTCGAGCAAACCATTATCCTCTAACTCGAACCATATCACCGAGTTATTAACTTGCTTGGAATGATCCCGCCTGGATTAGACCAAGACTATCTCATATCATGCTTCGCCTCATCGTCATCATAGCAAAGCTTCATCTCAACATCATCATCAAATCTATCCATATGAGCTTCATCATCCGCTACATACGCCACGAGCAGCTTTTCCAATTCAAGAGCCTTTCCCTTAGCTTTTGAATCATCTTCGACCAACTTGTCTAAATCAAATCATCAATCATCTATTCATAGCAATCAATCAAGTCAAACATTAAATCAAAGTAAACAAGCATTCAAATATAGGCTAAATGGACAATTTTAACAATAATGGCAATTTCGTAATTAAAGAGTCAAAAGTCTAATAAGCATGAAAACATGAGAATTATCTCTACAATCTTGATGAATGAACTTGCATAGGTTAACACTTAGTAAAATGGACGTCAAATCATCATGAACAACGAATCTATATGGATCTATACTTAGGTTTACAAAAATGCATGGAAATCACTACTTTAACACCAAATCAAGCCAACAATCCGATATACTCCTTTGGATCCGTGTGAGAGATAATCACCACTCACCAAATCACCTAAACAATCCAAAAGCAACACACTTCAGATCTGGACAGCGAAGGATCTAACTCGATCTATCACAAATCCGCTTCAACGATGAAATCACACTTCGAAGAATGTAGATCTTCAATCTAAGCTCTTCGATCTTCGATTTGATCTTCGATATGGATGGAAGGAATCACTAGATTGGAGTGAAGGAAAGAATTAAAGAAGTGTAGAAGTCGAGCTCTCAAAATGGCAGCACTTCGTCGCTTCGAAATCCGAATCCCAAAAAGTGAGAAAATGGACGAGTATTTATAGCTGAAATCTCCTTAACTCGTCCGCCTTCTTAAGTCGTTGCCGACTCAACTCTCTCTCCGACTTAACACTCCAGACGACCTACGACTTAACTGGGTATATGACACAACGACTCAATCAACAGTTGCGACCTAACCGTATACGACTTACGACCTAATTCTGGCCAACTTAACACACACGCGACCTAGCGTTTGCGTGACTAGTCATGATACGACCTAACGTCTTTATGTCGTCTCCGACTTAACTAGTGTATAACTTATGACTTAACTATGGCCGACCTAACATATATACGCGACTTAACATACGCGCGACTTAGCGACTTATGACCTAACCAGGTCTCCGACTTATCACACATGCGACCTAGCTAAGTTACGACCTAACACTTAAGTCGTTTGGACGACCTAACCACTACTCCTAGGTCGTTAACTCGCAAGGCCTCCTATGCCGCTAACTCATAATTCGCGCTATCTCTTAGGTCGTCTACGACCTAAACCCTTACCTCGTCCAGTCTACTAGGTCGCCAACTTCTATGAGTCATCCCATTTCTTAGGTCGCCCACTACCTTAAGTCGCTCATTCGACCTATCCTATCCCACGACCTAAACCACCCCACGACTTACTTCCTACACGACCTAAGCTACCAACCGATCTAACTCTTAAGTCGTCACCGACTTAAGTCTTCCTTTCCTTAAGTCGGTCAGTTCTTCTTAAGTCGTATATCTCTTAAGTCGGTCACGACTTAGGACTTGAACAAAATTCTACCCAAAATCTGAAACGACTTAACAACGCTAAGAATTCCAGATTTTTACAAACTTTTCGATCCGTAAAAATACGGGTCGTTACATTCTCTCCCCCTTAGGAATTTCGCCCCCGAAATTCCAAACAAACAAGAGCAATCAGAGACTATTCTGCACGCCTACCATCCATAGCAATCAACAAACCATGCATCCAATTCTAGCTTAGCATGCAGAATTCTAAAACCAGAACAAGTTACAATACCGTGAGATGACACGACACCTTAGGGCCATACCTTGAAGAGTTCAGGATGAGCTGCCTTCATCCTCTCTTCCACCTCCCACGTACAGTCGTTATCATCATCACTCCATTGTATCTTGAGCAACTTAACTATCTTCCTCCTAAGCTGTTTCGTGTCGGTTTCCACAACACGAAGCGGCTTACGAGGTCTTCTATCGACTAGATCAACTTCGAAATCTTCACAGCTATCAGCAGAAATCACTGTATTCGAGTCGTGCACATACTTCCATAGATACGATACGTGAAAAACATTGTGCACACCCAAAATCTTTTTGGTAACTCCAATCTATAGGCGAGCTTTCCAATTCGCTCGATGATCGGGAATGGTCCAACAAATCTCGGAGTTAATTTTCCTTTCTTCCCGAATCGAATAACATTCTTCAGTGGAGAAATCTTCACAAAAACCATATCTCCTACGTCGAACTCCAAATCCTTACGACGCTTATCGGCATAACTTTTCTGACGATCTTGGGCTGCCTTCATTCGTTGCCGAATGATCTCTATACAGTCTGAAGTCTGTCGAATCATCTCTGGCCCAAGCATTAGCTTTTCTCCTGTCTCTAACCAACATGTCGGAGAGTTACACGGTCTTCCATATAATGCCTCATACGGTGCCATACCAATGCTCGACTGGTAACTGTTGTTATATGAAAATTCCACCAAATGAAGGTGATCTTCCCATGATCCTCCGAAATCCAAAACACAATCTCTGAGGAGATCTTCCAAAACTCGGTTGACTCTCTCGGACTGACCATCTGTTTGAGGATGATAAGCTGTACTCAAACACAACTTGGTTCCCAAAACTTCCTGGAAGCTCTTCCAAAATCCACTAGTGAACAATGGGTCTCGATCGCTCACTATACTCTTCGGAATACCATGAAATCGAACTATCCACTTAACATACAACTCAGCCAACTTTGATGCAGTCCTAGTCGATCGAACAGGAATGAATCTTGCACTCTTAGTCAGACGATCTACGATGACCCAAATCCCTTCATTTCCCGTTCTGGTTCTAGGTAGTCCATCAATAAAATCCATCGATATTTGCTCCCACTTCCATGTAGGAACTTCTAATGGCTGAAGCAATCCACATGGCTTCTTCTGTTCGGCTTTTACCAACTGGCAGTTAATGCACTTGGAAATAAAATTTACAACATCCTTCTTCATACCTTCCCAGTAGTAGGTTCTCTTCATATCCCGATACATCTTATTTCCACCTGGATGAATTGTCAGCTTCGAGTGATGAATTTCCTTCAGAACTTCACTCCTCAATTCATCTATATTGGGAACAACTAGTCGTCCTTGCTTCCGAAGCCAACCCTCTCGATCGACCTCGAATCCTTTATCCTTTTCTGGGTCCATTCCAGATTCTAAATCACGGAAAATCTTGACAAGCTTATCGTCTCGCTTTTGGCTCTCGCCAATCCTTTCCATAAGAGTCGGTCTTATCGATAAGTTTGCCAACATCTCAAGTTCCAATTCACATCTGGGCCTGAAGTCAAATCCAGCTAAATACTCGAGATTCTTCCATTCTGAAAACATGGCTCCCAATCCCGCATGTCTTCGACTTAACGCATCTGCCACTGCGTTACCTTTTCCTGGAGTATAAGCTATACCAAAATCATATGATGCCAAAAACTCTAGCCAACGTTGCTGCCGAAGATTCAAATCCTTTTGGGAGAAAAGATACTTCAACGACTTATGATCCGTAAACAACTCGAATCGAACTCCCAATAGATAGTGTCTCCACATCTTCAGAGCAAATACAACTGCCGCTAACTCCAAATCATGAGTCGGATAATTCCTTTCATGCAGCTTCAGTTGTCGACTTGCATACGCAACAACTTTTTCCCTCTGCATTAGCACTGCTCCAAGTCCAGTACCACATGCATCGGTGTAAACCACCATCTCATCATTCCCACTTGGAATAGTCAAAACAGGAGCACTTGTCAATCTTTCTTTCAGGATTCTGAAAGCTTGCTCACACTTATCTTCCCATCTGAACACTTGGTTCTTCTTCGTCAATCCTGTCAATGGTGCAGCTACCTTGGAAAAGTCCTTGATAAACCGTCGATAATATCCTGCTATTCCAAGAAAACTTCTCACATCAGATGCATTCTTAGGTCTAACCCAATCCTGGATTGCTGCCACCTTAGCGGGATCAACCGCTATTCCATTTCCAGAGATAACATGGCCTAAGAACCTCACTTCACTCTTCCAGAAGTGACACTTCGAAAACTTAGCCTTCAGCTGATGTTTCCGCAAGATTTCCAAAACAATACCCAAGTGCGTCTTGTGCTCTTCCTCAGTTCTGGAATAGATCATAATATCATCCACGAACACAAGCACGAAATTGTTCAACTGATCTCTGAACACTCTATTCATAAGATCCACAAAAAATGCTGGCGCGTTAGTCAATCCAAACGGCATTACCAGCCACTCAAAGAAACCGGATGGTGTTCTGAAAGCAGTCTTCGGCACACTATCCTTAGCCACTCTCAACTGGTGAAATCCCGTTGCCAAATCCATCTGAGAAAACACCTTAGCTTCGTGAAGCTGATCAAACAAGTCATCTATTCTCGGCAATGGATACTTGTTCTTCTTAGTCACTTTATTCAGCTCACGATAATCCACACACAATCTCAATGACCCATCTGCCTTGGTTGCAAACACAACTGGTGCACCCCATTCGGACACACTACGCCGAATAAATCCTTTCTGCAAAAGATCATCAACCTGCACCCTCAACTCCTGCTGTTCCCTAGGCGCCATCCGCCTAAGAGGCATCACAACAGGTCTGGCTCCTTCAACTAGATCTATACGAAACTAGATCTCTCTATGCGGCGGTAACCCTTTGACCTCGTCAAAGACATCCTCAAATCCATTAGCGATCGGCACAGATGACAGTCCATCCCGTGGAACAACCAGCGAATACATGAAGCTCATGAAGACGCCTTCTTCATGCTTACATCGTATCACAATCTTTTGCCCCTCCACATTCTCGACTGTCACCTCCAACCTTTCGCAATCAACCTTTGCCGCATACTTCCTAAGCCAGTCCATACCCAAAATAATTCCAAACCCCGCAAAGTTCAGAACAAAACAATCACAAACAAAAGAGCAACCATGACTCGACACAATCAGACCACGACATAACATACACAAACAAGACGAACCCCCAACTGGATTAGTCACGACCAATGGCCTATCAATAATGTCTGGTTCTAAACCCAACCGGCCTACAAGTTCATTACAAACAAAAGAATGCGACGCCCCAGTATCAAACAGAACTCTTATTGGAACACCACATATGGAAAGAGTACCTTGAACCACCACACTCTTTCCCTTCTCTTCAGCGGTAGGAGCTTTCGAAGACGATGGAACAGCTCCCAAAGCATAAGCTTGCACAATCTGCTTGTCCTTCCTCGGTTCTGGACAATTCTTCCTGATATGCCCCGGCTTGTCACAGTTGTGACACTTCATTGGCACCTTCGGATTCTTGCAATCCCTGGAGAAATGGCCCTTCTGCTGACAATTGTAGCAAGTCACTTCGCCCTTCAGCCTCTTTTGGCCATCCTTACCCTTCTGCTGCTGCTGCTTCCTCTTCTTGTTTCCACCCTGCTGTGGTTTCGACTCTTCCCTGGTCATAGCAACAACAGATCCTTCCTTAGGAAACAGACTCTCATGCCTGAGAGCTTTCTCCACAAGCTTCTCAAATGAATCGTTCAAATGATCCACCAACTGCCTCCTAAGATAACTGTCCAAGCCTGTCACAAACTTCTCATTCTTCTGATACGAAGATTCTATAAACGACCGGGCATACTTGGAAAAAGCTTCAAACTCAGAAACA
Source organism: Allium fistulosum (assembly GCA_030737815.1). Classification (NCBI taxonomy): domain Eukaryota; kingdom Viridiplantae; phylum Streptophyta; class Magnoliopsida; order Asparagales; family Amaryllidaceae; genus Allium; species Allium fistulosum. The sequence goes on from CM060902.1 coordinate 660,420,041, forward strand.
TACTCAAGAACTGGTCTTCCTCCTTGCTTGAGCTCCACAAACTTCTTGAACAGAACAGACTTCTGAGCTGTAGAAATGAACTTAGCTTCAAATCTGGCTTGGAATTGCTCCCAAGTGATCTCTTCCTCTTGAGTATTGATGGTAATAGAGTTTCACCAATCAGAGGCTCTCCCTTGAAGCTGTCTTGATGCTAACTTCCTCTTAGTTGCATCCTCAATTCCCAAATCACCAAAGATCCTTCTACAAGCATCTATCCACCTTTGGACTTCAATGGTTGATTTTGTTCCCAAGAAAACCTTCCCTCCAAGAGCAGTATAATCTTTGCACAGTTTAGCAAAATCCACCGGTTTTGGAGCCTGAACCTGAACTCCAACATCAACTGCTGTCCCCGGAACTGGCATCCTTCTCATGATCGAAGTCATCATAGCTTCGAACATAGCTGCATAATCAGCAGTCCCCTCAGCAGCACGACCTTCCCTAGCAGCTGGTCTCCCTCTTCGACTCATTCTCAATAGCTATAAAAAGGAATGATCAGAACACCTTAGAGAAACAACTGCATAAAGGACTCAAACTCTACTAAGCTACTATATTATATATAGTAATCATCCATCAAAATACAATTACGTCTCTCATACGTAGTTACGTCAGCGAGCGTTGGGTAAAATCGATTAACCAAAGCTCTGATACCAAATGTGACGACCACCCATGACCCACGCACTGAACCTAGACATAATGCGCTGTAAAGTGTGCCAGGCGACCATGGACGATTGTCAGGGTAAATTAAAAACAACAGAATCTATCGTATTACTCACAGCGCATGGACAAAATACAATAGAACATATACATAGTGAAGCTTCACAGAATAGAATCTCATCAATAAAACTTCATAATAGTTGAATACAAACATCTGAATAGTCAATACATCAAGCCTCACTACATAACACTCAGAGAATATACAAACAGCGGAACATCCAGTACATATAATAAGAAGATAATATGCAACCCTCCAGCTCGTCTTCGATATCAACACCGTGTAAAGCAAGAACATCACTTGTCACCTGCTACCTAGTCTGCCCGTCCCAAAATGGACGAACAGCCCAAGGCAATAAGAGTTAAAACATAAAGCCTTGAGTCAGACAACAGTCTTAGTGAGCAGTAAATTAACTAACAACATACCGAAAGAGCATAAAGGAAAAGGAATAGGAATAGGAATACAACCCTCCCACTCCAACCTCTTTCTACAGTGATAGCCCCTAGACACACACTAAGCAGAAGTAACATAGCAGAGCATACAATTTAAAGTAAAGCAATTATCACTCGAGTCAAGGGCGATGTTTTCCAAGTACAAACCCCCAAGGCCTAAACCAAGATCAGATAAGCACCCCGAAAATACCGCTCTTGAGACCGAATGACGATACAACCAAACATCCATGACTCTGGCTATCATTGTTATCATTGCTTCGATATCATCGTTAATTGAATGACCGGCACATTCTTTCAGCCATCCGTCAAGGGCTAATGGAAAACCCGGTTCTAGACATAACTCCCGCACGTCATCGTGACCCGTGCCTAGGACTATCGAATCTGCCCAGAGTACTTGACTATCAATCATTAGCCTTCAGGGACTATCGAATCTGCCCAACGTACTCTTGCTTTGAGCATGCTAGAACCTTCAACAACAATGAGATCTCAGCCTTCTAGTCATCCTCCTCGACGACTATTTCCATACTAGCTCAAGCGCCTCTCGAGCAAACCATTATCCTCTAACTAGAATCATATCACCGAGTTATCAACTTGCTTGGAATGATCCCGCCTGGATTAGACCAAGACTATCTCATATCATGCTTCGCCTCATCGTCATCATAGCAAAGCTTCATCTCAACATCATCATCAAATCTATCCATATGAGCTTCATCATCCGCTACATACGCCACGAGCAGCTTTTCCAATTCAAGAGCCTTTCCCTTAGCTTTTGAATCATCTTCGACCAACTTGTCTAAATCAAATCATCAATCATCTAATTCATAGCAATCAATCAAGTCAAACATTAAATCCAAGTAAACAAGCATTCAAATATGGCTAAATGGACAATTTTAACAATAATGGCAATTTCGTAATTAAAGAGTCAAAAGTTTAATAAGCATGAAAACATGAGAATTATCTCTACAATCTTGATGAATGAACTTGCATAGGTTAACACTTAGTAAAATGGACGTCAAATCATCATGAACAACGAATCTATATGGATCTATACTTAGGTTTACAAAAATGCATGGAAATCACTACTTTAACACCAAATCAAGCCAACAATCCGATATACTCCTTTGGATCCGTCTGAGAGATAATCACCACTCACTAAATCACCTAAACAATCCAAAAGCAACACGCTTCAGATCTGGACAGCGAAGGATCTAACTCGATCTATCACAAATCCGCTTCAAACGATGAAATCACACTTCGAAGAATGTAGATCTTCAATCTAAGCTCTTCGATCTTCGATTTGATCTTCGATATGGATGGATGGAATCACTATATTGGAGTGAAGGAAAGAAGTGAAGAAGTGTAGAAGTCGAGCTCTCAAAATGGCAGCACTTCGTCGCTTCGAAATCCGGATCCCAAAAAGTGAGAAAATGGACGAGTATTTATAGCTGAAATCTCCTTAACTCGTCCGCCTTCTTAAGTCGTTGCCGACTCAACTCTCTCTCCGACCTAACACTCCAGACGACCTACGACTTAACTGGGTATACGACACAACGACTCAATCAACAGTTGCGACCTAACCGTATACGACTTACGACCTAATTCTGGCCAACTTAACACACACGCGACCTAGCGTTTGCGCGACTAGTCATGATACGACCTAACGTCTTTATGTCGTCTCCGACTTAACTAGTGTATAACTTACGACTTAACTATGGCCAACCTAACATATATACGCGACTTAACATACACGCGACTTAGCGACCTATGACCTAACCAGGTCTCCGACTTATCACACATGTGACCTAGCTAGGTTACGACCTAACACTTAAGTCGTTTGGATGACCTAACCACTACTCCTAGGTCGTTAACTCGCAAGGCCTCCTATGCCGCTAACTCATAAGTCGCGCTATTTCTTAGGTCGTCTACGACTTAAACCCTTACCTCGTCCAGTCTACTAGGTCGCCAACTTCTACGAGTCATCCCATTTCTTAGGTCGCCCACTACCTTAAGTCGCTCATTCGACCTATCCTATCCCACGACCTAAACCACCCCACGACTTACTTCCTACACGACCTAAGCTACCAACCGATCTAACTCTTAAGTCGTCACCGACTTAAGTCTTCCTTTCCTTAAGTCGGTCAGTTCTTCTTAAGTCGTATATCTCTTAAGTCGGTCACGACTTAGGACTTGAACAAAATTCTGTCCAAAATCTGAAACGACTTAACAACGCTAAGAATTCCAGATTTTTACGAACTTTTCGATCCGTAAAAATACGGGTCGTTACACACGTCGCATCCGAAGTTAGTCCGATTCCCTTCATGGCGCCTGCCCGATCCGGTTTGTGACGTCGTTTTAAGGTCTCCTCCCAAACACATCACATGCTTCACTAAGGTCATACTCACTTGTACACAGACTTTCAATGTCTATTTTCTGTTCCTAAAGCCTTTTATTTATGCTTTGTGTCAGGTATGATGAGAGGATGCGGCCTTTATGATGACTTCGAGGAATTCACCGACCTCTAGCGCTGGTCCAAGCGTTTTTCAGGCCATCACTAGCCCCGAGAGATGGAGGAAGAGTATAGAAGATGAAAAGATTTTGAGGTTGAAACCCGTCACCAAGATGAAAGAGAATGGAGCCGGTCATATAAAGGCGGGTATGAGAAGATGAGGACTTTCGATAAGAGGGAGGAGCCATCAAAGAGGTCAAAATTCGATCACCATCCCCATTCTTCAAAACAGCAAGCTTTTGCTTCGACGCACTCTTCAACGGGTCAAGAAATCCCCGTTACTTCTGCCCATGTTCTGCCTTCAACTTACATCCCACCATCTTCTGTTGTGCTTGCCCCCAGTGCTTCACATCCCCACCGGAGACCTGCCTATATTCTTCCTTGGGTCCTCCCAAGCTTGAGGCGACACTCCTCGGGTAGTTTCTAAGACGAGTTAAGTTCGATCATGATCTTTGTCCAGTCCATAGAGATTCTTACATGCCGCATCTTCAGGCTATTCAAAACGATTTAGATCAGGTCGAAGGGTGGGGAAAATTGTGTAAGCAACTGGCAGATACCAATCCCAATAACTACCAAGAAATACTCTCTTTTGAATCAAAGAAAGATGATTTTGAAAGAGTGTTGACAGAACACGATGCCAGGATTAAACAGCTAGAGGAGAAGAAGCGACGCTTCGAGAAAGCAAAAGGAATGCCGACTTGCTGAAAGAAGTGAAAGAGGTCCATGAGGGAATTGAGATCGTCTATAGGGACGAAACAAAAAGGCTTATGCTAAGGAGGCCAAATTGAAAGAGGAAGTGGCTGCTCATAGCGCGACAATTGAAGCCTAGAAGAAAACTATCTCCGACCATGACCTTATCATTGAGGGGCACAATAAGACCATCACTAATCAGGCTGCAACGATCGCCCGACTATAGGACCAAGTCGTGCAGCATAGCGCAGATAAGTCTCTTGTTGAGGTTGAAAAGGCCGTCGTTACGATGGATTATCTAGAGCTTCAAAATACTTTCAAGGGGGAGATGGAAAAGACCATCTTGAATTTTTACGTCAATTTTCTACATCATCAGGGGAGCCTTAACTACTTAGGCCCGAAATTTCCGTGCACTCTCGCTATGGTCTGGGAAGAAATCTTGACCCGATTTCACGATAGCGGTGACATTTACACTGAGCGAGAGTTAGAAAACACCTACCTTAACGAAGAATCAAAGAAGGCGTTGCTGGAGGGCCAGGAGATTTTGCGGACCGAGAGGGAGAAAGAAGCTGCCGATGCCGCCATGACCTTAGCTACCGAAGCACTTACAGATCTCTTCATTTCTAGCGCCGGTGAGCCATCAGAGTAGCCCCATAATTTTCCAACAAGTTCTGGGCTTGGGGCTTTCTCTCGGATCATAGAACCGTCTAATGAGGGTGAAGGCGGTGAATACGAAGTTGATGTTCTTGGTCACTCTTCCGGTGCAAGTAATCCTCTCACTTCTCCCGAGTTCGAGAGTCTTCAGCTTACACCGCAAGAGCAGAAAGAATTTAATGCTTTCATTTTTGATCTTATAGGTCCATCTACCTTTTCTGTTGATGTGCCAGCCTCCTCGGTGCCTGGACTTGCTGCTATTTCCAGAGCCTCTGTGCTCGTTTCCATTCCTATTCCAGTCTCCATGTCTGTGTCTGGCTCGCAACCAGGGCCAGAGTCCGATAAGATAACCGCACTTCATGGCTTAGATGACCCTCCTATATCATTGGAAGTGACGTAACAGCGATGGAAGTTAGGGAGCAGGAAGTTCAAACGGAGCAGCCTCGCAAGACTCAACATGAATTGGTTGCTATCAAGAAAGAGAAGGTTGAAACGATCAAAGCCTCGAAGAGCTCCCGCAAGTCATGGAAGCGCAAAGCGAAGGGCGAATCTTCTAAGAAGGCTGCTAAGCAAGAGGAGAATGTTAGCGCTAAGAAGTTTGTTGATATTACGGGTAGCGACACCACTCCCGAGACGAGGCAGAAACTTCAAAAAAAGGGTAGAAAGGGGAGTGGTGGAAAGAAGCACCGAGGAGCTTGGGTGGTGACCGATCTGATTTTGGTTCTTTTTGAGTCATTTTGTTCAAGTGCAGAATTTGCACTTAGTGTTTTTGTTGTGGAGTCTGTATTTTCCTTTTGTTGGCTGATGTTATGTGGGTACATCCCCTATATTTTGACCATGTATAAAATAAAAGTATAAGTAATACGTTGATATTTTGATTATACTCTTATTTGTCTATTCATATGTGTTCTATGCACTTGTGCTTGTTTTGTTTACACTTATCCAGTTCTTGTAATTACCGCCAAAATTCTTTATTTAGAGTAATAGAACTTACGAACTTATTGTTTTCAAGTGTTTTTATTTAAGTGCTGGTGTATGCCCCCCAGTTCATAGGGATGTTTACTTCAAACAATTGACAAATGACCTTTAACTCAGGGTTTAAATAGTCTGCACATTAACACTTGAAATTTGACTAAATCACAACTAGATTTTTCTTTTTTCAGAAGTTTTGTGACTTGAGCACGTAGTCCGAGTTTTTTTGCAATATTTTGGTAAGTATGCAACGTATGCATGTTTGAGATGTGCACACTATACGAGTTGGCTGTAGGCAGTTACACATAGCCAACGTTTGAATGTTATAATTTGTAGCACTACAATTTTGTTGGAGCCGTGACCATTGCTTCAAACAATAGGAGTGGATTGAACCTTGTTATTTTTGTATGAGTAAGTTCCCTGGTGTTGCTGGGGAAATTCCGGGACTTGAAAATGCATGTGGTTTTTGGGATGCGTGGATTTTAGGATCAGTATATCCCGCCGATCCAGGATGGTTCTAGCGCTCCTCGATGTTGCCTATCTTCAGGCAACGTGAGGAGTTTACGTTATAGGAGCGTGATTCCACGGTGATGCTCCTTGGCACTGCTTATCTTCAGGCAACGCGAGGAGTCTTCGTGACTTCATAGCTTCAAGAGTTAATGTGCGGATTTTGGGACCGATGCGACCCGTCAGTTCGGATCGATTTTAGCACCCCTCGATGTTGCCTATCTTCGGGCAACGTGAGGAGTTTGGGTTTTTAAAGTTAGTGCGTGGCTTATGGAGTGCGCGGTTTTTCGTACTCCTTAGTGTTGCCTACCTTCGAGAAATGTGAGGAGTGCAATTTTTTAAGAGTTAGTGCGCGGCTTATGAAATGCGCGGCTTTTCGTACTCCTCGGTGTCGCCAATCTTCGGGCAACGTGAGGAGTTAGTATTTTGAAAATTAGTGTGTGGCTTATGAAGTGTGCGGCTTTTCGTACTCCTCGGTGTTGCTTATCTTCGGGCAACATGAGGAGTGTTTGTTTTAGCCTACTCGATGTTGCCGGAGCAATGCCGGGTTTTAGAAGGCAAAGATTGGGTTCTACCGATCCAACGGTTTGAGTCGATTTGCTTCCGTTGACCCGGCGGGTAGTTATTATGAACACAGTTTTGTTAGTTCAGAAAAGCGAATCAAATTTTATTAAGGAAAGCGGTGCAGGCTTTTTCCTATTTACAATGCTCTCGGCATCCCGGGATGGCTTATTTGCCGAAAAATAGAGAGTACATAAGGTAGTTTTCAAATGAAGTAAAGGCGGAGTGGTTTGATATTCCATGCCCTAGGAATTTGGATTATGTCGGCGGTTGTTAGCTTGAAAGTTCCATCCCTTAGCTTTTGATTGATGACATACGGTCCTTCCCAGTTCGGTTCGAAGGCCCCTGGAACGGGGTAGACTCGCTTGAGCATAAGATCTCCCAATTCGAAGGTTTAGTTGTGAACTTTGGAGTTGAAGTACCATGTGACCCTTTTTTGGTGGGCAACGGTTCTCAAATCAACTTCTTCTCTTCTTTCATCGATCATATCTAGCGATTCGAGTAGGAGCTGCTCGTTGTTTTTTATTAAAATTTTGCCCTCGGTGCGAGGGGATTTATAGCTCAACAGGAATCATAGCTTCTGAGCCATATGCCAGAGCGAATGGAGTGTGGTCGGTTGCCGCTTTGTGGGTAGTTCTGTAAGCCCATAGTGTGAGTGGAAGTTCAGTAACTCAATTTCCTTTTGCTTTTATTAGTCTCTTTTTGATGGTTACTTTATGATCTTGTTTATCGCCTATACTTGCCCATTGCTTGCAGATGAGCTACTGCGGAGAAGCTCTTCTCAATTCGAAAGCATTTGCAGAATTCTTTGAACTCGGTGCTTTCAAATTGAGTTCCATTGTCAAGTGATGATTTTCTGCAGTACACCAAACCTGTAAAAAATGTTTTTAGTAACAAAGTTAATGACTTTCTTGTGGTTATGGTGGCCAGCTGTTCCACTTCGGCCCATTTCGTGAAATAATCAATGGCAACTATAGCATATTTGGCCCCTCCTTTTGCTATTGGCAGGACGCCAATCAAGTCAATTCCCCATATTGCAAAGGGCCATGGACTGACTATCTATGTAAGCTATGTTAAAGGATTTCTTTTAATTTTGTTGAATCTTTGGCGGCGATCACATTTTCTGGCGTAGTCTGTAGCGTCGTGGTTTATTGTTGGCCAGAAATGTCCATACTGGTGGACTTTCTTTGCAAGGGTTTGCCCTCCAGTGTCGTCTCTGCATTCGCCTTCATGCACTTCCTTTAGGATTCATCGGGCTTCGTCATCGGATACATATCTAAGAAGGGGGTTGAGAATCCTCTTCGATAGAGTACTCCATCTTGTATTATACGCGTTGCCTTTCGAAGAAACTTTTTCCGTTGATTCTGGTCTATCGGAAGACTCCCTGGAAGTACATAGTCCTTTATCGGTGTCATCCATGTATTTGGTTCGACGGTGATTTCGAGGATCCAATCGATGTCCATCGCGTCTACACTTGGGTTGGTTAGAGTTTCAACTAGGGCCAATGACTGAGCTTCTCTGGAGCTAGCCAGTTTAGCCAAATAATCTACCTTCGTTCTTTGCTCCCGTGGAATGTGAGTTACGGTGTAGTGTTCAATGTCGCTTAGCAGTTCTTTCACTTTGGACAGGTACGGGGCAAGATTCTCCCCTCGAGCTTGGTATTCCCCTTTTACTTAACAAACGACCAACTGGGAGTCGCTGTATATGTGAACAGATTTTATCTTGAGCACTTTCACAACTTTTAGTCCTGCAATCAGCGTTTCGTATTCTGCTTCATTATTTGTAGCTGGAAATTCCAAGCATAAAGAATAGTAGATGGCTCATCCTTCGGGGGTTTCAAGCACTACTCCTGCCCTTGAGCAGAGGTTGTTAGATGCGCCATCGACAAAGAATTTCCATTGCATGTCTACTTCCAGTTGCACTTCTTCCTCGTCATCCCGTATTGTAAATTCGGCGATAAAATCTGCTAACGCTTTCCCATTAATGTCCTTCCTTTAGTAGTATGTGATATAATATTGACTCAGTTCTATATTCCACTTGAGAAGTCGTTTGGAAGTTTCAGGCCGATATAACACTTGTTTCAGGGGCTGGTCAGTCAACACTTTACTTGGATGAGCTTAAAAGTATGGTCGTAAATTCCTAGATGCGATCAAGAGGCAATACTTTAGTTTTTCTAGTTTTAGGTAGTTTTTGTTGGCTCCAGTGAACCACTTGCTAATGTAATACACGGGTCGTTGGATTTTTGCTTCTTCATGCACAAGGGCGGCGCTCAATGCGTGGGGTGAGATCACTAAGTAAATGAACAGGTCTTCTCCATCCACGGGCTTCGATAGGATTGGTGGAGCCTCCATGTGCCGCAGCAATTCTCTGAATGCATTTGACAAGCTACACTCCATTTAAAGATCTTCTTTCCTTTCTTTAGCGCATCGAAGAATGGTATACACTTGTCGGTAGCTTTTGAGATAAATCAACTTAGTGCTGTGACTTTTCCATTTGGAATTTGAAGTTCTTTCTTATTCTTCGGAGCTTGGACTTCTCGTAGTGCCATTATTTGTTCTGGATTTACTTCGATGCCCCTGGCACTTACGATGAATTCTAAGAATTTTCTGGAGGCAACCCCGAACTGACATTTGAGTGGATTGAGTTTCATTCCGTACGGAGTATTTCAAACATTTCAGCGAGATTATCCCGGTGGTTAACAACTGCTCGTGATTTGACCAACATATCATCCACATAAAGCTCCATCATTTTCCTGATCTAACGCTTGAACATGGTATATACCAAACTCTGATAAGTTGCCCATGCGTTCTTCAAACCAAATGGCATTACCTTGTAGCAGTATAGGCCCAGGTCGGTGATGAAGCTAGTACTTTCTTGGTCAGGCTCATGCATCAGGATTTGGTTGTACCCATAGTATGCGTTCATGAATGATAGTAGCTCGTGTCCTGCCATTCCGTCCACAAGCTGGTCTATTCTTGGGAGAGGGAAGCTGTCTTTCGGGCAAGCTTTGTTTAAGTCCGAATAACCGATACAGGTTCGCCACTTCCCATTGGACCTTTTTACTAAGACCCGGTTAGATATCCACTCTAGATAAGTTGCATCATGGATGAAACCTTTGGCCATTAACTTGTCCACCTCTTCTCTTAGCGCCTTGGACCGTTCAAGACCTAGGCTGCACCTCTTTTGCTTTACCGGTGTGAACTTAGGGTCAATGTTCAGCACATGACATGCGATTTCTGGACACACCCCACACGTATTAAAATGCACCCATGCGAACACATCTAAGTTGGTGCGAAGAAATTTAGTAAGCTCCAAACGCATCTTATTTCCAAGGTGCGATCCAATTTTCAAGACTTTAGTTGGGTCGTCCATATCAACCGGGAAAGACACCATCAATTCTTCCGGTGCCACCCGTTCCTCCCCTAAACTCTTCTTTCAAGGGTCCAAAGCCTTATCAAATTGGCTATGGTCCCCAAGCCAGGGGCGGCCCTATAGTTGCTATTATGAAGGTTCACGGATGTGGAGAGTTCTCCCTACATCCATCCCTTTTTCTCTTCTTCTGGATTCATGTAACTCCACAATGTAACATTCTCTAGCGGCGCACTGATCTCCTTTCACCACTCCAATTCCATTTGCAATAGGGAACTTCATGGTTAGACACCATTAGGCCATAACTATTCTAAAATCTACTAGAGCGGGCCATCCTAAGAAGGTGTTATATGCGGACATTTCGTCCACAATTACAAAAGTCTGAATGAGGGTTACTCTTCGGTCACCCTCTCCAAGCTCCACTGGCAGGTCGATTGTTCCCACAGGTTGCTTGGGTTCGCCAATGAACCCTTGGATCTTTGTTTGGCATGTAGACACGCTTTTTACGCCGATTTTCATTGATTAAAAGTACATTTGAAAAGTATATTAACAGAGCTTCCACTATCAACCAACACTCATCGAACAACAGCGGGTCGATTCCCACTGTGACCACCATCGGATCGAGAGTCGGGGCTTCGATCCCTTCGGTGGCCTGATTTTGGAATACTATGTCATCACTTAAGATTTTTTGTAGCTTGGCTGGGGTTTCATCTTCTAGTGTGAGACATGATTCCTTTAGAGCATGCTTCAACGAATTTGCATATAGCTCCATCTCTCCCCAACTTCTTTGCGTGGGGTGTGGTCCCCCGGATATTGTTCCGATAATAAATCTTTGGTCAGTTCGCTTGGACCCTTCTTCACTAGTTCCGACTTGATTCCTTCGTTCTCTAGGAGGCTGAGGAGTTATGGGTTGATCGGGGCTTTGCGACTTTCTCACATACTACTGGAGTTTGTTTTCCTGAATCAACTCTTCAATGAGATTCTTAAGATAGTGGCATTCGTTTGTGTTATGACCATGAGTTTCGTGGAAGCGACAGAAATTTTCTGAGCGTTTTTGCTGCTCAGTTGCTTCCTTCCTAGGGGGCTTTATGTATTCCTCAGTCCCCTGTGTTGTGAGATAAATATTTTATGGAGTGTCGTTTAGAGGAGTATAGTCTTCAAGCCTGAACCCTCTAATCCTATTATTGCTGCCATTACCATTCCTATTATTGGAGTTTTGATTTTTCCTCTTTTGATTTCCATCTCTCCCTTTAGCTCCTTTAGTAGTTCCGCAAGCATGCGCGTTTTGCTTCATCGCTACATCGCTCTGTCCGATGTTCATTGGTTGTACACCAGTAGACTTTCTTTCTAGCTCTTGCGCTTCCTCCAATCTTAAGTACTGACTTGCTTTACAATTTGAAGTCCTCCCTCGTGGTAGGCTTCTTCATCTTAATCCACTTTTCGAATTCAGTCTCCGAGTGAATAGCATGGATTAACGCCATAAAAACCATATCCTCGTTGGGGTTGCTTACTTCCGTCACTGTGGTGTTGAACCGGTTCATGAAAGATTTCAGTGATTCGTTGCGTCCCTGGAACAATCCAGTAAGGACATGACATCTTTTGGTTGTATGGTATGGAGTCTGAATTGGTCAAGGAATCTTGTTGCTAATTGGTCAAAGGTAGAGATGGATCTTGGTGGAAACCTGATGAACCACATAGACGCAACTCCTTCTAGAAAGATGGGGAAACATTTGCATCGAACAGCCTCTGAAGCTTTGGCTCTGTCCATATACCAACTACACTTGTATAAATGGGGTTTTGGGTCCTTCGTCCCGTCGTAGGATGGGATAGTTGGCATTGTGAATTTATTTGGATAGTTTTCGTTCAAGATTTCATCGGTAAAGGGAGTCCGACTTGGAGTAGATCCCCATTCATCATCTCCCCAATTTTTACTCTCGTCCATTAACCGTTTGACCATGTCTGCTATGTATGCCTCTGATGTCCGGTAATCTTGGGGATGGCAGTCAGTCACTACACTAAGTGTTTGGCTTTGCAAATGGCCTTGGTACGTGGGTTGAAGCCTAGGGCTCTCTTGTCTTCGGGAGAGCCACTCCCGTGGGAGCCCGTTGGCTTGCAGTTGGCATGATTGGGGGCAGTTTGGACATTCCTAGCAACATCTAATGCGTTGAAATTTTCTTCCAACCGGTTGTCTTGTTCTCTATCTTCTGACTCGGAGAGTTCCATAACTATATCTTCCTGCGGGGTCTTTGCCCCTTGATTCAAGTTCAGAATTGGTTTCCTTGCGGCGGGCGGAGTATTCACATTTCCTTCCACATTGTGTCCCATGGTTCCTATTGTTACTCTTTTTTGCGATTGTTTTCCGTTTCTTCTGTTTAGACCAGAAACGGAAGAATTTTCTTGTTCTATAGCAGCTGTGGGTTCAGACATAGTTCTTGGAGCATGATTTGACTGTAGGGTTAGAAGAGCATTAAGCTTCTCCATTAGGGCCTTCTGTTTGGTGAATCTCATCAACCATGTTATTCAACTCATCCTTAGTGATGACTTCGTGCTGACTGGAGGATGCTGGCGCCTGATTTTCTAAGTCAGCGCCATTTACTTTAGTATGTTGAGGATTAACATCTTCTCCAGCTACCACTGCCCCTATGGACCTTCCAAAGGCAGTTCTTCTTCTTCAAAGAGGCATCGATTATAAGCGGTAGATCTTTCAGGCAAAGATTAAGGATCTAACTTCTGGACCTATAGGATCCAAAGTAGAAAGCTAGATCTGAATCCTGAGTTGGGGTTCTCAGTGAAAGCACCAAAATGTTAACCCACAAAATGGATCAACACCCCGGTTCTCAGTGAAAGCACCAAAATGTTAACCCAAAAAATGGATCAACATTCTGGTTTGAATGTGAAAGCACCAGACTTGTTCTTACAGAGCAATAATATAGATAATAGGTATAAAAAAGAATAGTAAAAGAAAGAAGACAAGAATATTTTTAAAGTGCTTCGGCTGTTAATGAAGCCTACGTCCAATTTATAGTTTTTATTATAGACTGATTGCTATTACAAGTAGTGTTTGGTTACAAGGCTTTTGATTGTCCTTAGCTAGATTGAATCTCTAAGGTTAGAATCCACTGGAGAATCACAGTGAATTCCTTTGGAAATTGTTGTGAGGGAGATGAAGAGTGAAGAAAGTTTCCAACAGAGCTTCCGCAACCAGTCCGGAGAAGATCTGGTCTATGCTGCAGGTAGGATGGTATTTATAGAGAACAGAGAGATTCTGGGCCAGGCATGTTCACTAACTGCTTATAGATGATCATAGGAAGATGCCACGAAGCTTAGCACGCGACCCGAGCTAAAACAATGGATAGCTAACGATCCATGGTTTATAGATCGCTAGCAATCCATAGACTTAGCTCAGATGCGATCCAACCACTTAGCTCCTTTTTCCCTTTGCTTCCTTATGCTGGTTCGCACTTACTCTATGGTTAAGTATAGATCTCTGGCGATCCATAGTGTATGGATCGCTAGTGATCCATGCACTTAGCTTATTTTTCTTTTTGTCTTCTAGGCTTCTTAGCTCCCCACATGCCATAGCGACCTAGCGACCCAATGATGAAGTATGGATCGCTGGCGATCCATGGTGTATGGATCGCTAGAGATCCATACACTCAGTCTATTTTGGAACTTTGATGTCTGGCATCTCTCATTGCCTTGTATCGACGTTGTTCACGTAGTATCGTTGCATGTCGCTTTGTTTTGATGACGATTTACTTGTTAGTTGCATTTTGCTGCTGATCGGACTAGACGGATGCTCGTCTCTTGGTTTTATCAAACTCAGTTGTTGCTTTGGTAATAGGACTTGGCTCTCTTTAACTTGTTGCTTTAGCCCCTTTGGTTGAGTCCTAAGCCACTCTAATTCCATCAAGTCATTCTGTTTTCTCTCAGATCCTGATGGGTTAAAAACCCAGATAACAATAAATGAAATATTTTTAAGAAGCAAATCAAGAAATACAATAATCTATGTAGAGGGCAAAGGAAATGGATTAGTTGATTCTTTCTAACCTTTCCAGCTAGAGCTGTTGTTAAATGTTTAGGCAAACGCTCTACCCTTGGCCATGTAAACAAGTTATATATAGGTATAGAGAATTTGAGTACTAATGCTGATTATACCAAGTCTGAAAGGTGCAAGTCTACATTATTAGATCCCCAACTTGCAAAATATCTTGGTTGCAATAGTCTTCCACTGTCTATTGATCGGATTTCGCATTCAAAAATCAATTTTTCTGGATGTGTAAATGCTATTTTGCACACATGGACACTTGGGCTAGTACTGGATGTGAACATGGAATAAAAAATGCTTTAATACATGTAATGAACACTAAATTAGTATCACCGAGCATGTATGTTAGAGGTGGATATGCAAAGAAAGAAATAAAGTTCATGACAACCTATGAATTGGAAGTAATGTCATTTTTGACTTTTAGAAGTATTCATACTGTCAAATAAATGCAAAATTTCCTTTAACAAATTGGAAGAGAAAGACATCGAAATTGGTTTATATGAGGTACATTTTGATTACTATCTATAGTTTATCCTAAGAACTTGAATTTATTATAGAAATTCATGTGATATTAGATTGATGAGAATCCTCTTAATAATTTGTATTTGTCCGTAGCAAACTTGGATTATTGCAAATTAATTGATAACCAATTGCATTAAATTTTACTGAACCATAAAAGACCAAATTATGTCAATGATAGTTTATTCCCAGAGCTATTGATTTATTTTGTAGGAACTCATGCTATGAGCTATACGATAATTTATAATCTATGCTATTAAATTTGATTGATTTTTGATCGAGGATTATGGAATTACCATGCAATCATTGTATGCCTTTTACTATCCTAATAAGAAAAATGAATTAATAATAATAATAATATAAAATTAGAATTAGACTAATTCTTTAGACTAGAAAAACTTAATTATTATAAAGAATTAGACTTTTGCTTGTGTAGCGGTGCAGTTTCATATTCCATTATTTTTGTATGATATTACTTCTTATTATTTTTAGTGCGCTACTGTCGGCACCCCTATTTTCTCATCTAGACATATTTATAAATTTAATAGAAATGGCAATTTTGTGTGCACTTCTAACCACCAGATTATATCATTTCATTCAGTCCTTTATAGTAACTACTCTTCTTAAAATAATAAGCACTTCTTTAAAAATTCAAATCGTAAACCCTAAAAATAGAAATACTTTCTTTTGCCTATTAGAAGATGGAAGAGTAAGATTAAAAAGAGTTTTTTTTTTCAACCACCGTTGTTTAGTTTTTTGTTTCAGCAACAAGCAACAGAAGCTCGATCGTTTACTGCCGAACCTTTGGTGTAGAGCGGTGGTGGATTAGGGCTGACCAGTAAACAACATATATTTTGGCCAAAAGTTATCAGGCGATCATGCAGGAGCAGCCGAACGGTAGGAAGCAATTGCGGTAGCATACGGATGCACGGTGGTGGCCGAGGCCGGCCAGTGCTCATCGTATATTTAGGACAAAAATTAACAGGAGGTCGTTCTTTAGCAGTCAAGCTGTTGAATAGGTGGGCGGTGGCATAGGGTCGTACGGTGGTTAGCGATGGCCGACCAGTGAACCTTTCTAGCTTAGACTAATTTTTTTATAAAAATTTACAGGCATTCATTTAAAGATGAAGTTCCATTATTTCCTGTGATAGTTTACAGCCGACCCTATTGCATACATCAAACTTGTACCAAACAAAGCATGCCAGTACTACTCTTTTTAGTCAAGTTTGTGCTTTTTTTCTCAAAATTGTATACATCAAAATTCTTCTAAAAATGTTTTCTTTTCCAGTGGCCTTCAATAAGAAATGGAACTTCCTCTTATGCCCAACTGGTTTGGAGTTTATACAAATACTTTTATACTCAACTAGTTTGTTAATGCAATAATGTTCAGTGGTCACATTAAGATATTCTAGTTTGCACTGGTGAATGATATGCATTGCCAGTAAGGGAAATTAACTATAGTAGATTTTCCTCTTATTGATTTTGAAATCATTGTAGGTGCAACTGATAAATTTGTTCTTCTATCATTTTAACCTCAATCATTTTAGGTAATATTAAATTCAATTTTGATCTTCTGTCATTTTAACCTCTGCAAAAATTTGTTCTTCCATAACTTTACAATTAGTTTCCATATTTCTAGTACTATTTTTGCTATCATATTTGGTTAAACTTTGTTTGGTGCATGTACATTATGAATGAGGGGGAAAAAATCAAATGGAACTCCTAATATCAATTCACTAACAAAGCCTTGTATTGATCAATGAGACATGTTTTAATATAATTAATCAAATGCAAGAGTACTAATGCTATCATCCCTTATGTTATCGATATACATATATAGTCATTTTGTTTTAGCGTACAGGCAGTTAAATTTATACACACGTTCGTTTGTAAAACACATTAAAACTTACTGATATACATATGCCAGACATACATGTGTTCATATTTACATACGTGTGTTCATACTTATATACATATGACATACATACATGTTTCAGGTATACATGTTTTATGCTTACTAGGTAATAAAAAAATTTCTGTAAATTGAATGGAATCTTTGCAGTAAATTGAATTATTTTCAGAGTTGTACTTATTAATGGTATATGAATGTTGTATCCTTGTATTGAACCTGTACATAAAGGGAAACCATTGTAGTAGTATCTATCTGTTTATATTTTAAATTAGGACTGTGTATGTATTTGAGGTTTATAAAATAAAAAGAGTACATGCATACTATAATTGAATTTATACCTGAGTTCTTTGCACTAAAATAATGATTTCAAAACACTACAGTGGTTCATCGTAGCACGACTATGGTAAGGCCAAATGGTTAATTAGTAACTCCCACGACTATTATATAGCCGAACATCCTCCTTCTTCCATGGCCATATACAATTGTACAGATGATTGAACATTTTTTTGCCTTCTAACTCTCATGGCCGGTTATAGCAGAACAGAGGATATGCATTCAAACTTAACTTTGCATGGCCTCTTATAACTGAATTATATTGTTTTGTTTTGGCCAATCATAATCAAACAGTAGATGGCTGCAATTACATATAACACACATTCATTTCATATTTAGTGCATATTCAAATATATATCATATAAATACCAGTACATATTCAAATATATATCATTCACGTAAATACCAGTGCATATTCAAATATATATCTATCGAAGGATAGAGTAATTATCACAAACCAAACCAGTATAGTATTGTAATCTTGTAAATGGGCCAAGCCCATATATCTGTATTTCATTATAAATACTGCTACTTGTACACGAGAATACACAATGTAATATACTGTACAATCTCTTCAATAATAATAAAAGAACAATCTGTTCAATAATAATAGAAGACATTCAAGATGACAGTTGGTACCCAGACTCTGGAGCAACAAATCATGTCACAAAAATCTCAACAACTTGAATCTTGGAAACAAGGAATACAAAGGTAAACATTCATTATATATGGGTAATGGTAAAGCAACTCACATAACACACACTGGAAATGCAAGTATCACAGGTGCAAGGAAATTATATCTTAATAATCTTTTGAGAGTACCAGTTATTAGAAAAACCTGATAAGTGTCTCAAAATTCTCAAAAGATAATAATGTATATTTTGAATTTCATCCAAAATTTTGCTTAGTGAAAGATGCACTAACAGATGAAATTCTTTTGCAGGGTAGAGAATGTAGGGGATTATAAAAATTTGATGTTGGAAACTCAAGAAAATATGAAAATAGGAAAAACTGGTGTAACATGTCAGAAACAAAATGTATAGAAAGCCGTAATAACTATGATGTTTGGCATGCTAGGCTGGGTCACCCTAGCATAAAAGTTGTAAGACATATCTTGAGTAATAATAAAATTCATATTGAGAACATTCCCTCATTCTATAATTGCACCTATTGTCCAATGGGCAAAAGTCATAAACTTGCATTTCCAGACTCAAACACTGTATATGATAAACCATTACAGCTTGTTGCTACAGATTTGTGGGGACCAGCTCCAATATCTACTGATTATGGTTACAAGTATTATATTTCATTTATTGATGCTTTCTCTAGACATGTGTGGATTTATTTCTTAAAAGCAAAATCTGAGACTTACAATGCAGTAATGTAGTTCATAGCAAGTGCTGAAAAGCAAACAAATTGTCAAGTAAAAATTATTCAAACTGATGGTGGCAAAGAGTTTCTACCACTCAAAGAATTCTTTCAAAAGAAAGGAATAAATCATAGAACAATCTGTCCACATACCTCTGAGCAGAATGGTCTCATTGAGAGGAAGCACATGCATATTGTGGAAACTGGTCTGACTCTTCTTGCACAGGCATCTGTACCTCTGAAGTTCTGGCCTGATGCTTTCTCCACTGCAGTGTATCTTATCAATAGACTGCCAACCAAAGTTCTACAATTTAAAAGTCCAATTGAGACACTGACAAAGATCAAGCCAGACTATCAGAGTTTAAAAGTGTTTGGATGCCTGTGCTTCCCCTGCCTGAGACCCTACAACACACACAAATTGGATTTCAGGTCTGCTCCTTGTACTTTCTTAGGATATGCAAACAATCAAAAAGGTTACAAATTTCTTAACAATAAGGGTAGAGTATACATATCAAGGCATGTAACCTTTAATGAGTTTGAATTTCCCTTTATCAAGTCTGAACATAACACTACAAAGAAACTATATAACCCAAAAACTTCAATACCTGCAATACCTGAGATAATCATACCCGTCGAAAGACAGATGTCTCAAAGTGAAAATAATGTTGCTCCACAGCAACAAGTAATTAGAAGTATATCAAATCATGAGGAATCTGAAGGCTCATATCAGCTACCACATCAAGACTGCAACAGTCAAGCAGATCACTACCAGGTATTGAATGATACTCAACCATTCAATACTCAGCAGGAAAGCACAATGGAGGATATAGCTCAACAGACCAATCCTGCAAATAGTGGTCATCACATGGTAACAAGATCAAAAAGTGGCATATTCAAACCAAAGATATACAATGCAGAATTATCAAATGAGGAACCAACTACTTATTATCAAGCCATGCAACATGAGAAGTGGAGAACAGCCATGATGGAAGAATATAATGCACTTACAAAAAATAAAACCTGGAATCTTGTTCAGTTACCTGAATATAAAAACATCATAGGCTGTAAATGGACTTATAGACTGAAGAAAAATCCTGATGGTACAATTATAAAATACAAGGCCAGATTGGTGGCAAAAGGGTACTCACAACAAAGTGGGTTTGATTTTACTGAAACTTTTTCCCCAGTTGTGAAACCATCCACCATCAGAATTGTATTAACTATAGCCTTGTATAAGAATTGGACCATTAAACAATTAGATGTAAATAATGCTTTTCGGAATGGTGTATTGCAGGAAGAAGTGTATATGGAACAACCACCAGGATTCAAACAACAAGGAAGTGAAAGATTGGTGTGCAAACTAAACAAAGCAATTTATGGACTCAAGCAAGCACCAAGAGTGTGGTTTGATAAGCTGAAACAGACTTTAGCTAGTCTCAGCTATATCTCAACAAAATCTGACAACTCTCTCTTTGTTAAATTCTCTAATACAACTATTACTTATATACTTATTTATGTTGATGACTTTATAATTACAGGCAACAGTGACGCAGAAATCAATAAAGTCGCACAACATTTGAACAAAGAATTCTCAATCAAAGACTTGGGAGAGTTAAGCTATTTCCTTGGCATAGAAGTCAAAAGAACACCTGACAACAAACTGCATCTATGCCAAAAGAAATATATCTCAGAAATTCTGATAAAGGCAAAAATGGACAAGGCAAACCCTCTCCCAACACCAATGACTAGCAGTTCACACTTATCAAAAATAAAAGGTGAACCAATTGAAAATGAGAAACTTTACAGAAGCATTGTTGGAGCATTACAATATGCAACAATAACAAGGCCAGACATATCTTTCAGTGTCAATAAAGTCAGTCAATTCATGCGACAACCACTAGATAATCACTGGAAAACAGTTAAAAGAATATTGAGATATCCTAAAGGGACCATAAATCAAGGACTTACTCTACATGCAAGCAAGACACTCAATATCAATGGATATGCAGACTGGGCCACAGACAGTGATGACAGAAGATCAACAACTGGGTACTGTATTTTCTTGGGGAAAAATCCAATATCTTGGTGTGCTAAAAAACAACCTACAGTATCTAGATCTAGTACAGAAGCAGAGTACAGAAGCGTGGCCAGCGCAACTGCTGAAATTATGTAGGTGGAATCTCTAATAACTGAATTACAAATCAAAACCGACACTACGGCAATCATCTGGTGTGACAATCTAAGCACTATATCTCTCACAGCAAATCCGGTGCTACACTCTAGAACGAAGCATATAGAACTGGACTTGTACTTCGTTCGAGAGCAAGTTATAAAGGGAAAACTAAGGGTGAATCACATACCTTCCTCTTACCAAAAGGCAGATGTATTTACCAAAGCACTGTCAAAAATCAATTTTACCAGATTCAGAAGTGAACTGAACATCGATGAAGCAAACCCAGATCCAAATTGCATAACCTCGAATTACTTGCCAGCAACAGAAGGATCTGAGGCCTGTTCATTGAAGTGAAGCAGCAACTCTTCCAGATCCATCAGTCACACTGATTTCTCTGCAATCCTGAACTTTCTGTGATTGTCGACTAGATCTGAGGTTTGCTCATAAAAATGGAGCCTCAACCCTTCCAGATCCATCAAGCTCACTAATTTTAGCTGCAAATCTCACGCTCTCCAATGACTAAAGACTGAATCAGGCCTCTTCGACCTGATAAACCACCACCGAAGTGAAGATTTACCAGATCTAAAGAGAATTTTGAATAAACTTTGAAGAAAACTCTCACTCGTGGCGGCCATTATCAAGTTTCTACAAACCCTAACCCTCTTACTAGTTTGCGGGGGGGGGGGGGGGGGGGTATCGAAGGATAGAGTAATTATCACAAACCAAACCAGTATAGTATTGTAATCTTGTAAATAGGCCAAGCCCATATATCTGTATTTCATTATAAATACTGTTACTTGTACACGAGAATACACAATGTAATATACTGTACAATTCTCTTCAATAATAATAAAAGAACAATCTGTTCATTTTCTTAACAATATCATATAAATACCAGTACATATTCAAATATATATCATTCACGTAAATACCATTGCATATTCAAATATATATCATATAACACACATTCATTTTCAAATACATATAACATACCAATACCATTGAATCAAATCACTACAAAAAAGAGGGCTGTTTTCCAACCCAGAATTCCCTATGTCATCCCTACGCCGCGTAGGCGCGGCGTAGGGAAAACGTGGAAACATAGTGAAGGGGTAGGGACGGCATAGAGAATTCCCTACACATTTCCTACGCGCACCAGGTTCTCCAACAATTGACTATAGCGTAGGGAATGTGTAGGGAATTGCCTACCTATTCCATACACCTTATTGTTCTCCATACGCATTCCCTACGCCTGTGGAGGAAAGAGGTTGGAATTTCTCTACGCTTTACCTACGCCAGACAATTATTAACTTTTGTAGTTTAACTTGAAATTATATTATAAAAATATATAATTTAATTTGTCAGTAAATCGTATTAACTTTCGAAACTAAAATAAAATTATATGTGTATATATATATATATATATATTAAATTTAAATTATAATAATTAACTTTTAGATGTTTAATTAACTAAAAAGGAATAATAATTAAATTTAATAAGTTGAAATACCAAATTAATAGTCCGAAATATGAAAATTATGATTCAAGAAAAGTAAGCAAGAAATTTACATTATATAAAAAAAATTAAATTCAGTTAAACTTAAAAATAAAACTGATTAAACTTTGCGGAAAATCTGCTTTTGTTAGAAATGTGACATTTTTTAATGAGTTATTGTTTTTCTATATTATTGTAAAAGTCTTTTTTTTTCTTTTGATAATTGATTATACTTGGTTTAAATTTTAACCTGGTTAACATAAATTTGCAAAATATAAGCATTGAGATATATCTGTTCAACTTTTGCATCCAAATCAACTATTTTTTGTCTTTTTAACATATGAAACATTTAGTAATTTTTTATTTTACATGGCCTACAAAAGAATGAAATCGCGTAGGAAACGCATCAGCCACAAGAACTTAAACAATTATTTAAATAATAAATTATACAATAACAAACGCATCAGCCACTTTCCTTCCTCAGTACGACTAAACTACCAAAACCCTAAATCCCAAATCGTTTCCACCTCCAACCGACTACAGTAGCAACCGATCCGAGCAATCCACGACTACAGGCGCCAACCTCCGACAATAATCGACGACGCGACCTCCATCCACACCGCTGCATCTATTGAAGAAACTCCATCATCCGTGGCTTTGATCAGGTAACACATTCTTTAGCTAATTGATTTATTCGTTTTATATGCAAAACTATATTTGTAAAATCATTTGATTTGTGTGTTTTTTCGCCTATTTTGGATATTAGTATATTGAGATTCTTGGAATTTTTTGATTTGTATAATGGTTAGTTGTATTTAGGGTTTATTTTCTTTTATGCCACTCCAGTGTTAAAAAAATATGTGTATGTAATATATGCATGATGTATTCAAGGATTATCTCAATTTTGGAGTTATGAGGATCGGATTCTTCTGTTTAGAAGTAATGTGTCTCATCATTTGCGTTGAGGTACTTTTTTAATGTATGGTTTAATATGATTTGGCTCGATTGTTATCTTCTTTAAGCGGTGCCTGGATTTTGATCTTGATATAATCAGATTTTGATCTACTTTTACTTTCACACGATTTCCACCATTTTCCATTATTTTTCTCAAACTGGGACCATTGTGATTGATGAAAAGCCAATTATATTACTGTATTTCTAATATGATTAAAACTTATTTTTCAGTGAAGTTACTTTCTGAAGCAGAACACATAGTATGATGCATGCCTCATTTTCTTATTATGTTATGTTTTGGTTCATTTTATTTCCCACTATTCTGTGGAAGTGTAGTAGATTAATGGCTGATATCATCTGTTATTAACTATACAATTGATGATATGTACTCCAAAGAAGATAACACATGCAAACCAGGATTAATTCATATTATCACTGGTGGTATTTTTTTTTTGAAATGGTGTATTAGTAGTTTGTCCCAAAGAAGATAACACATGCAAACCAGGATTAATTCATAGCATCATGCTTTGGTTCCAACGCAAAACTAGGCCACACAGGAAAATGTAGATCAATAAATCATTTAACAGTACTTGCAAGTTTTGATTGACAATCTCGTACGTTTTAACTGCATCAACATGCACCACTCCAATTTTTAACCTCTTAAATTTTAGATCTAATGTCCCACATTCTTTGGTTTCCTTGTTTTTTAAACCAGAGGAGGTGATAGAACCCATAAACAAAATGAATCTTGTTACAGTTAAACCTTTAGTCACATGTCCCATCATGATATTAGTACAACAAACTAATCAACAATACAATCCGTGCATGTGTTTACAACTAATCAACTATACCTTTATTCGTTACCAGAGATCATCAGTCCACCAAAACATTTTTAAGAAATATACCCAGGCCCAGCTCTGTTTTTCACGCATTGATAATTGATTCATGTGTGCTCAGTTTTGTGTTAATATAAGCTACCATATCCTCTGTGCTATTCTGAATTTGTATAAAATTTATTCTATCACTCACACAATTTGATTCATGTGTGCTCAGTTTTGTGTTAATATTATGCTGTGTTTGTGCCATCTGGATCATGTGTAAGATTTTTTTTATTTTCGTTGTACTAATTTGATTAAATAATTTATATGTGGAAATATAGAGACAATACATACACTGCTAGGTTTGGAGTTTCAGATGACAGAAAGAAACTTGTAGAGGAAGTAGAAGAGCTAAGAAGTAAAAATCAAGAAATGGATGTTACAATTAACAAACTACAAGGGGATTTATCTTCCATGCAGGAAGAGATGAATTCTGTGTAAGAGTTTATACGGGGGTTGAGGTGGGAGCAAGGATCGAAGATATGACATACTTCGTGAGTTAGTCTTGTTTTGACTGTGGGTTTGATGTTCTATTTTTATAAGGTACATTGTATGATGTTTGAATTAGATGAAAGAACTATGTTTGAGTTATGTAGCAACTTTATTTTATTGTTGTACATGATTTTTTTAAATACATTTGTAGCAATTTTATGGTAATTTGACAATGATATGCATTCTACATTAATGTTTTGTAATGATATATATTATTACGATTTTGCATGTGGTTATATATTATATTTAATGCTTTCTGTTGTTGATGTTCGGGTTTATTATATTTTATTATGTTCTGTGGTAGATGAAGATAAATACAATAGAATCATATTGAATTTTGGTGTACGGTGGCGTAGGGAAGGCGTATGGAACTCGTAAGGAAAATCCGATTTCTGCACTTTAAAAGGAAGAAGGCTAGGCGTAGGGAAGACGTATGGAATTAGGCGTAGGGAACGCGTAGGAAAATAGGCGTAGGGAATGCGTATGGAAATAGGCGTAGGGATTGCGTATGGAAATAGGTGTAGGTAAGGCGTATGGAATGCGGCGTAGGGAAGGCGTATGGAATGCGGCGTAGAGAAGGCGTATGGAATGGGGCGTAGGGGAGGCATATGGAAGGAGGCGTAGGGAACCCGTAGGGATTTTTTTGCGACGCATTGTTTTCCAACCTCTTCTTTGGCGTAGGAATGGCGTAGGTAAAATCTTTGAGTTATGTAGCAACTTTATTTTATTGTTGGACATGATTTTTTTAAATACATTTGTAGCAATTTTATAGTAATTTGACAATGATATGCATTCTACATAATGTTTTGTAATGATATATATTGTTACGATTTTGCATGTGGTTATATATTATATTTAATGCTTTCTGTTGTTGATGTTCGGGTTTATTATATTTTATTATGATCTGTGGTAGATGAAGATAAATACAATAGAATCATATTGAATTTTGGTGTACGGTGGCGTAGGGAAGGCGTATGGAACTCGTAAGGAAAATCTGATTTCTGCACTTTAAAAGGAAGAAGGCTAGGCATAGGGAAGATGTATGGAATTAGGCGTAGGGAACGCGTAGGGAAATAGGTGTAGGGATGCGTATGCAAATAGGCGTAGGAAATGCGTATGGAAATAGGCGTAGGGAATGCGTATGGAAATAGGTGTAGGTAAGGCGTATGGAATGCGGCGTAGGGAAGGCGTATGGAATGCGGCGTAGAGAAGGCGTATGGAATGGGGCGTAGGGAAGGCGTATGGAAGGAGGCGTAGGGAACCCGTAGGGATTTTTTTGCGACGCATTGTTTTCCAACCTGGCGTAGGGATGGCGTAGGGATGACGTAGGTAAAATCTTTTCCCTACGCCGCGCCTACGCCAAACTGGCGTAGGGAATCCAAAATTCTTTTGTAGTGAATTAAGATTCAAGCATATATAACACACATTACATATTCTGAAATTTATAATTAAACAAGTATTTAGTTCACAAAATAACTTGCATATAATCACAACCGTACTAAACACCCAGTTTCATGCAAAGAGAAATACATAGTTCACATAAACTAACGCCCGAACACATTACAACGATACAAAGTACATCCAGTTTTTGCACAGAGAAATAAGTAGTTATCAAAATACTAACGACCGAACACATTACACATACAAAATACTAACCATGCACCTTCATCCCTTAGGATCGTTCTTTCATTTTGCACGTTTTTCTCATTTATTCGCTTCGTTGAGTGCTTCCTTCAACAAACCAGCTTCACGTTCTACATCAAGACGTCTAGCAATCGTTCTTTGTTGTGCGACCTTAATATTTTGCTTCAGTTTTTCTACAGCTTTCCTAACAGCAACTCTCTGCATAAATTTAAATTATCAAAATTGTAATACCTAGTTAAAATAAATTTATCAACATTGTAATACATAGTAAATTTATCAACATTGTAATACATAGTAAATTTATCAAAATTATAATATCAAAATTGCTTTAACATTTGTAATACATAGTACAATGATCAAAATTGTATAAAGGATAAACTTAACAAATCGTAATACATGGTTAAGATAAAAATTTATCAATATTATAGTACATAGTAAAAGTATCAAAATTGTAATATCTAAATTGCTCTAACAATTGTAATACATAGTAGAATTATCAAAATTTTATAAACGATAAAAATTATCCAAATTGTAATACATAATCAAGATAAAAATCATCAAAATTTTAATTTCAAAATTAATATAAAAATTGTAATACATACCACAACTATCAAAATTTGTATAATGTATAAAAATTTATTTTAAATTAAGTAGAAATAATCCACTTGGCCAGACACTGCCGAGCTCAGAAGGAAACCATCTGTTATCAACAACCGTATGAAAAAAATCATAGCTCAAATGCAAAATAAATAAAAAAGCTAGGGTTTTGGCACTAACAAAATTACACTCGACAGTTTAGGGTTTGGCAACTAAGAAATTATAGAGTTGGGCAACTAAGAAATTATAGGGTTTTGAAAGTACTTACGTGAACCACTAGGTTGAATGAAAGACATCGATTGCTGAGATGAGCGAGCTTTCTTCCCCCATTGAGTAGGCGCAAACAAGCGAGCTTCAATGGCATGATGATGGCATGCATTTTTTTCTTTCTTCAGCCGTTCGTGAAGAAGAGGGAATGGTGTCTGTGTTTATAAAATGAAATAGAAGTTGGTGTTAAGAAGAAGGTAGGCTGTTTTCTAACGGTGGCCTTCAGTTTCGGTGGCCAGAAGAGGAAACTGGGGGCTAATACTAGCACACTATTTTTAATGCTGAATTTGAATCTTCTAAAA
Organism: Allium fistulosum; assembly: GCA_030737815.1. NCBI lineage: Eukaryota > Viridiplantae > Streptophyta > Magnoliopsida > Asparagales > Amaryllidaceae > Allium > Allium fistulosum. The sequence goes on from CM060902.1 coordinate 660,447,485, forward strand.
GCATACCTGACATCTTGGAGACCATTAGTGATGCATTTGGGGTATTGGATACATGGCAGAAAATGTGACAAAATAATTATAAGCGTTAGAAGATATATCTTTGATTTGTGTTACATCTCCAATTGGTTGTTAGTAGACTAACTGTGTTTGCTTTAGATGTACTGAACGTGTTAATTGCCTAGTTTTACTTCTTATTTTTATTTTTTTGTTATCATTATTATTACTTTTGAAGAAAAAGAATTATTGTTTTAAACTTACTATTCTTTATGGTTACATTGTAGCACATGTTGAAATTGTCGTAAACGTTGCCCTGTCAACTGTAACAGGAAAAACTTCGATTATAATTTTGCATCTGATAGGCACAATTCATGTTGGCTTCTAGAAAATAACCCAATCAATAAAAGTATACTTCATGCACATCTTTTTAATCAAGTTTATACAATTTTATATCAAAATATTAAATTTATTTTATATCTATGTAAACAGTAATGAATACCATTTTAATTTTATTTGAACTTTTACATTTTCGCATGTATTTGTATTTCATACAGTTACTTATATCCTTTGCATTCCCGAAATGTTAACTCAAAGTGTGCCCACACTTAACTGTTAATTGTTTACAATTGCACACTTTTGATAATATTTTTATTTTTGTTTCTTATCGTGCAAAACAGTTTCAATTAAAAAAAATTCTCATGGAAAATCATAATATTTTTTTCCTTAAATTACAAAACCATATGGTCGGTTTTCCATCATTGTACGGTTATACTAGCAATTTTTTGGTTATTTGATAATGATATGCATTCTACATTAATGTTTTGTAATGATATATATTGTTACGATTTTGCATGTGGTTATATATTATATTTAATTCTTTCTGTTGTTGATGTTCGGGTTTATTATATTTTATTATGATCTATGGTAGATGAAGATAAATACAATAGAATCATATTGAATTTTGGTGTACGGTGGCGTAGGGAAGGCGTATGGAACTCGTAAGGAAAATCCAATTTCTACACTTTAAAAGGAAGAAGGCTAGGCGTAGGGAAGACGTATGGAATTAGGCGTAGGGAACGCATAGGGAAATAGGCGTAGGGAATGCGTATGGAAATAGGCGTAGGGAATGTGTATGGAAATAGGCGTAGGTAAGGCGTATGGAATGCGGCGTAGGGAAGGCGTATGGAATGCGGCGTAGGGAAGGCGTATGGAATGGGGCGTAGGGAAGGCGTATGGAAGGAGGCGTAGGGAACCCGTAGGGATTTTTTTACGACGCATTGTTTTCCAACCTCTTCTTTGGCGTAGGGATGGCGTAGGTAAAATCTTTTCCCTACGCCGCGCCTACGCCAAACTGGCGTAGGGAATCCAAAATTCTTTTGCAGTGAATTCAGATTCAAGCATATATAACACACATTACATATTCCGAAATTTATAATTAAACAAGTATTTAGTTCACAAAATAACTTGCATATAATTCACAACCGTACTAAACACCCAGTTTCATGCAAAGAGAAATACATAGTTCACATAAACTAACGCCCGAACACATTACAACGATACAAAGTACATCCAGTTTTTGCAAAGAGAAATAAGTAGTTATCAAAATACTAACGACCGAACACATTACACATACAAAATACTAACCATGCACCTTCATCCCTTAGGATCTTTCTTCCATTTTGCACGTTTTTCTCATTTATTCGCTTCGTTGAGTGCTTCCTTCAACAAACCAATAGCTTCACGTTCTACATCAAGACGTCTAGCAATCGTTCTTTGTTGAGCGACCTTAATATTTTGCTTCAGTTTTTCTACAGCTTTCCTAACAGCAACTCTCTGCATAAATTTAAATTATCAAAATTGTAATACCTAGTTAAAATAAATTTATCAACATTGTAATACATAGTAAATTTATCAACATTGTAATACATAGTAAATTTATCAAAATTATAATATCAAAATTGCTTTAACATTTGTAATACATAGTACAATGATCAAAATTGTATAAAGGATAAAATTAACAAAATCGTAATACATGGTTAAGATAAAAAATTATCAATATTATAGTACTTAGTAAAAGTATCAAAATTGTAATATCTAAATTGCTCTAACAATTGTAATACATAGTAGAATTATCAAAATTGTATAAACGATAAAAATTATCCAAATTGTAATACATAATCAAGATAAAAATCATCAAAATTTTAATTTCAAAATTAATATAAAAATTGTAATACATACCACAACTATCAAAAATTGTATAATGTATAATAATTTAGTTTAAATTAAATAAAAATAATCCACTCGGCCAGACACTGTCGAGCTCTGAAGGAAACCATCTGTTATCAACAACCGTATAAAAAAAATAATAGCTCAATTGCAAAAATAAATAAATAAAGATATGGTTTTGGCACTAACAAAATTACACTCGACAGTTTCGGGTTTGGCAACTAAGAAATTATAGAGTTGGGCAACTAAGAAATTATAGGGTTTCTAAAGTACTTACGTGAACCACTAGGTTGAATGAAAGACATCGATTGCTGAGATGAGCGAGCTTTCTTCCCCCATTGGGTAGGCGCAAACAAGCGAGCTTCAATGGCATGATGGTGGAATGCATTTTTTTCTTCCTTCAGCCATTCGTGAAGAAGAGGGAATGGTGTCTGTGTTTATAAAATGAAATAGAAGTTGGTGTTAAGAAGAAGGTAGGCTGTTTTCTAACGGTGGCCTTCAGTTTCGGTGGCTAGAAGAGGAAACTGGGGGCTAATACTAGCACACTATTTTTAATGCTGAATTTGAATCTTCTAAAAGCATGCCTGACATCTTGGAGACCATTAGTGATGCATTTGGGGTATTGGATACATGGCAGAAAATGTGACAAAATAATTATAAGCGTTAGAAGATATATCATTAATTTGTATTGCATCTCCAATTGGTTGTTAGTAGACTAACTATGTTTGCTTTAGATGTACTGAACGTGTTAATTGCCTAGTTTTACTTCTTTTTTTTATTTTTTTTGTTATCATTATTATTACTTTTAAAGAAAAAGAATTATTGTTTTAAACTTACTATTCTTTATGGTTACATTGTAGCACAGGTTGAAATTGTCGTAAACGTTGCCCTGTCAACTGTAAACAGAAAAAACTTCGATTATAGTTTTGCATCTGGTAGGCACAATTCATGCTGGCTTCTAGAAAATAACCCAATCAATAAAAGTATACATCATGCACATCTTTTCAATCAAGTTTATACAATTTTATATCAAAATATTAAATTTATTTTGTATCTATGTAAACAGTAATGAGTACCATTTTAATTTTTATTTGAACTTTTACATTTTCGCATGTATTTGTATTTCATACAGTTACTTATATCCTTTGCTTTCCCGAAATGTTAACTCAAACTGTGCCCACACTTAACTGTTAATTGTTTACTATTGCACACTTTTGATAATATTTTTATTTTTTGTTTCTTATCGTGCAAAACAGTTTCAATTAAAAAAAATTCTCATGGAAAATCATAATAATTTTTTCCTTAAATTACATAACCATATGGTCGGTTTTCCATCATTGTACGGTTATACTAGCAATTTTTTGGTAATTTGACAATGATATGCATTCTACATTAATGTTTTGTAATGATATATATTGTTACGATTTTGCATGTGGTTATATATTATATTTAATGCTTTCTGTTGTTGATGTTCGGGTTTATTATATTTTATTATGATCTGTGGTAGATGAAGATAAATACAATAGAATCATATTGAATTTTGGTGTACGGTGGCGTAGGGAAGGCGTATGGAACTCGTAAGGAAAATCCGATTTCTACACTTTAAAAGGAAGAAGGCTAGGCGTAGGGAAGACGTATGGAATTAGGCGTAGGGAACGCGTGGGGAAATAGGCGTAGGGAATGCGTATGGAAATAGGTGTAGGGAATGCGTATGGAAATAGTCGTAGGTAAGGCGTATGGAATGCGGCGTAGGGAAGGCGTATGGAATGCGGCGTAGGGAAGGCGAATGGAATGGGGCATAGGGAAGGCGTATGGAAGGAAACGTAGGGAACCTTAATATTTTGCTTTAGTTGTTCTACAGCTTTCCTAACAGCAACTCTCTACATAAATTTAAATTATCAAAATTGTAATACCTAGTTAAAATAAATTTATCAACATTGGAATACATAGTAAATTTATCAACAGTGTAATACATAGTAAATTTATCAAAATTATAATATCAAAATTGCTTTAACATTTGTAATACATAGTACAATGATCAAAATTGTATAAAGGATAAAATTAACAAAATCGTAATACATGGTTAAGATAAAAATTTATCAATATTATAGTACATGGTAAAAGTATCAAAATTGTAATATCTAAATTGCTCTAACAATTGTAATACATAGTAGAATTATCAAAATTGTATAAACGATAAAAATTATACAAATTGTAATACATAATCAAGATAAAAGTCATCAAAATTTTAATTTCAAAATTAATATAAAAATTGTAATACATACCACAACTATCAAAAATTGTATAATGTATAAAAATTTAGTTCAATTAAGTAGAAATAATCCACTTGGCCAGACACTGCCGAGCTCAGAAGGAAACCATCTGTTATCAACAACCGTATGAAAAAATCATAGCTCAAATGCAAAATAAATAAAAAAGCTAGGGTTTTGGCACTAACAAAATTACACTCGACAGTTTAGGGTTTGGCAACTAAGAAATTATAGAGTTGGGCAACTAAGAAATTATAGGGTTTTGAAAGTACTTACGTGAACCACTAGGTTGAATGGAAGACATCGATTGCTGAGATGAGCGAGCTTTCTTCCCCCATTGAGTAGGCGCAAACAAGCGAGCTTCAATGGCATGATGATGGCATGCATATTTTTCTTCCTTCAGTCGTTCGTGAAGAAGAAAGAATGGTGTCTGTGTTTATAAAACGAAATAGAAGTTGGTGTTAAGAAGAAGGTAGGCTGTTTTCTAATGGTGGCCATCAGTTTCGGTGGGCAGAAGAGGAAACTGGGGGCTAATACTAGCACACTATTTTTAATGTTGAATTTGAATCTTCTAAAAGCATGCCTGACATCTTGTTGACCATTAGTGATGCATTTGGGGTATTGGATACATGGCAGAAAATGTGACAAAATAATTATAAGCGTTAGAAGATATATCTTTGATTTGTGTTGCATCTCCAATTGGTTGTTAGTAGACTAACTATGTTTGCTTTAGATGTACTGAACGTGTTAATTGCATAGTTTTACTTCTTATTATTATTTTTTTGTTATCATTATTATTACTTTTGAAGAAAAAGAATTATTGTTTTAAACTTACTATTCTTTATGGTTACATTGTAGCACATGTTGAAATTGTCGTAAACGTTGCCCTGTCAACTATAAACAGGAAAAACTTCGATTATAGTTTTGCATCTGATAGGCACAATTCATGCTGGTTTCTAAAAAATAACCCAATCAATAAAAGTATACTTCATGCACATCTTTTTAATCAATTTTATACAATTTTATATCAAAATATTAAATTTATTTTGTATCTATGTAAACAGTAATGAATACCATTTTAATTTTTATTTGAACTTTTACATTTTCGCATATATTTGTTTTTCATACAGTTACTTATATCCTTTGCATTCCCGAAATGTTAACTCAAAGTGTGCCCACACTTAACTGTTAATTGTTTACTATTGCACACTTTTGATAATATTTTTATTTTTTGTTTCTTATCGTGCAAAACAGTTTAAATTAAAAAAAATTCTCATGGAAAATCATAATATTTTTTCCTTAAATTACATAACCATATGGTCGGTTTTCCATCATTGTACGGTTATACTAGCAATTTTTTGGTAATTTGACAATGATATGCATTCTAAATTAATGTTTTGTAATGATATATATTGTTACGATTTTGCATGTGGTTATATATTATATTTAATGCTTTCTGTTGTTGATGTTCGGGTTTATTGTATTTTATTATGATCTGTGGTAGATGAAGATAAATACAATAGAATCATATTGAATTTTGGTGTACGGTGGCGTAGGGAAGGCGTATGGAACTCGTAAGGAAAATCCAATTTCTACACTTTAAAAGGAAGAAGGCTAGGCGTAGGGAAGACGTATGGAATTAGGCGTAGGAAACGCGTAGGGAAATAGGCGTAGGGAATGCGTATGAAAATAGGCGTAGGGAATGCGTATGGAAATAGTCGTAGGTAAGGCGTATGGAATGCGGCGTAGGGAAGGCGTATGGAATGCGGCGTAGGGAAGGCGTATGGAATGCGGCGTAGGGAAGTCGTATGGAATGGGGCATAGGGAAGGCGTATGGAAGGAAGCGTAGGGAACCCGTAGGGATTTTTTTGCGACGCATTATTTTCCAACCTCTTCTTTGACGTAGGGATGGCGTAGGTAAAATCTTTTCCCTACGCCGCGCCTAAGCCAAACTGGCGTAGGGAATCCAAAATTCTTTTGTAATGAATTTAGATTCAAGCATATATAACACACATTACATATTCCAAAATTTATAATTAAACAAGTATTTAGTTCACAAAATAACTTGCATATAATTCACAACCGTACTAAACACCCAGTTTCATGCAAAGAGAAATACATAGTTCACATAAACTAACGCCCGAACACATTACAACGATACAAAGTACATCCAATTTTTGCAAAGATAAATAAGTAGTTATCAAAATACTAACGACCGAACACATTACACATACAAAATACTAACCATGCACCTTCATCCCTTAGGATCGTTCTTCCATTTTGCACGTTTTTCTCATTTATTCGCTTCGTTGAGTGCTTCCTTCAACAAACCAATAGCTTCACGTTCTACATCAAGACGTCTAGCAATCGTTCTTTGTTGAGCGACCTTAATATTTTGCTTCAGTTTTTCTACAGCTTTCCTAACAGCAACTCTCTACATAAATTTAAATTATCAAAATTGTAATACCTAGTTAAAATAAATTTATCAACATTGTAATACATAGTAAATTTATCAAAATTATAATATCAAAATTGCTTTAACATTTGTAATACATAGTACAATGATCAAAATTGTATAAAGGATAAAATTAACAAAATCGTAATACATGGTTAAGATAAAAATTTATCAATATTATAGTACATGGTAAAAGTATCAAAATTGTAATATCTAAATTGCTCTAACAATTGTAATACATAGTAGAATTATCAAAATTGTATAAACGATAAAAATTATCCAAATTGTAATACATAATCAAGATAAAAATCATCAAAATTTTAATTTCAAAATTAATATAAAAATTGTAATACATACCACAACTATCAAAAATTGTATAATGTATAAAAATTTAGTTTAAATTAAGTAAAAATATTCCACTCGGCCAGACACTGCCGAGCTCAGAAGGAAACCATCTGTTATCAACAACCGTATGAAAAAAATCATAGCTCAATTGCAAAAATAAATAAATAGAGCTAGGGTTTTGGCACTAACAAAATTACACTCGACAGTTTAGGGTTTGGCAACTAAGAAATTATAGAGTTGGGCAACTAAGAAATTATAGGGTTTTGAAAGTACTTACGTGAACTACTAGGTTGAATGAAAGACATCGATTGCTGAGATGAGCAAGCTTTCTTCCCCCATTGAGTAGGCGCAAACAAGCGAGCTTCAATGGCATGATGGTGGCATGCATTTTTTTCTTCCTTCAGCCATTCGTGAAGAAGAGGGAATGGTGTCTGTGTTTATAAAATGAAATAGAAGTTGGTGTTAAGAAGAAGGTAGGCTGTTTTCTAACGGTGGCCTTCAGTTTCGGTGGCCAGAAGAGGAAACTGGGGGCTAATACTAGCACACTATTTTTAATGCTGAATTTGAATCTTCTAAAAGCATGCCTGACATCTTGGAGACCATTAGTGATGCATTTGGGGTATTGGATACATGGCAGAAAATGTGACAAAATAATTATAAGCGTTAGAAGATATATCTTTGATTTGTGTTGCATCTCCAATTGGTTGTTAGTAGACTAAATATGTTTGCTTTAGATGTACTGAACGTGTTAATTGCCTAGTTTTACTTCTTATTTTTATTTTTTTGTTATCATTATTATTACTTTTGAAGAAAAAGTTATTGTTTTAAACTTACTATTCTTTATGGTTACATTGTAGCACACGTTGAAATTGTCGTAAACGTTGCCCTGTCAACTGTAAACAGGAAAAACTTCGATTATAGTTTTGCATCTGATAGGCACAATTCATGCTGGCTTCTAGAAAATAACCCAATCAATAAAAGTATACTTCATGCACATCTTTTTAATCAATTTTATACAATTTTATATCAAAATATTAAATTTATTTTGTATCTATGTAAACAGTAATGAATACCGTTTTAATTTTTATTTGAACTTTTACATTTTCGCATGTATTTGTATTTCATACAGTTACTTATATCCTTTGCATTCCCGAAATGTTAACTCAAAGTGTGCCCACACTTAACTGTTAATTGTTTACTATTGCACACTTTTGATAATATTTTTATTTTTTGTTTCTTATCGTGCAAAACAGTTTCAATTAAAAAAATCTCATGGAAAATCATAATATTTTTTTCCTTAAATTACATAACCAGATGGTCGGTTTTCCATCATTGTACGGTTATACTAGTAGTAGGTCATCATTACACATTTTTTGGCTAACATGCAGTTCAAACCACATTATCGAGGATGGCACATGGAGAATGGAACGACACACTTTTCTGGTAATGTTCGAAGTGACATTGAAAACATTATTATCCATCGAAATCGCGATGAAGATTTCTAAAGAAGGTGGTAGATAATATCATAATTAAGACAGGGGACATACACAGGTGGAAATGGGTTTGGGCTAGTGTTATTTACCTAAAGACAACAGTGTGTTGTTATAAGGCCATTGTTGGAAACAATGTCGAACTTCGGCTGAGTCGTGGACTACATCACTCTCTTGAAGACGTTTCGGCGATATGTCGTACAGTGCAAAGCAGTTCTAAATAATCGCCGCCGCCTCTAGGATAAAATAGCCTCTCAATTTAGTGGTATCGATTCGGTTGCACGTCCGAATCGATTCTGTTTGCACTCAAAAACGTTGCTCTAGTTTTCTGATTTGAAGAAAAGAATATGTTGTTCTTTCTGTTTCGTCTTCCTATCAGTTAAGAAGGCGGAATAGAAAAAGAACGTTACTGGTTGGGGAACGTGGTCTCGAAAAACGGATCTGAGAAAATAATGGGTCAAAATAATGAACGTTATGTAACGTTCTCTAATACCGTTCCAGTCCGGTCAAAAACAGTTAAAGAAATTTGCACCAAAAATATAAGTGTACACCACTACAAGCCCGAACCCGAGTCCGGCCCGAGTCGGGTCGGGTCGGTCGGTCGGCACGCGCGCGCGCGTGTGGTGGTCAAGCATGGTCTCCCTCCTCACAAAAGAGCATCATTGGGTGCCCATAGGGCCCAACTTAGCTTCAAAGAATCAAGTATAAATACTTGATTCTTTCATATAATCCTACAATGTGGGACTATTCACATATAGGAGCCATTCATTCACTTAGTCAATTTTTAATAATTCACTTATTTTAAAACATTTTCCAACAATCCCCCACTTGAATTTTTTTAAAATTTTTCGAGCAATTTCTGAAAAAACATAAGATTGTGCATAAACAAAGGTGTCTTTTGACTTGAACCTTTGCATAGTGGATAAGATTCAGTTTTTACTAGAGTGACACGTAGTCTTGAACTCTATTCCAGACATCAGACCACACACAATCTTTCTAGAGTGCAATCAAGTAAGCCCGTGCATTTATGGCCATGCACGTCCATCCCAGTTTAGTGAATGCTCTAGGAGTTTTGCCAAAAACTCCATAGGAAACGGCCAAATTTCCACATTCACACAGGTGAGTCTATCAAGAGTACTCCTGAAGGTAGGTACTTCACTCCAAATGGAGTATAGATCTCATTAAGAGTTTCTATTAACTCAACCTCTAATCACTTCAGGAATATATGCTTCTATATATATGAAAAATAACATATTCAACTCATATCACTAAACAACTTGTTCTTACCCATTGAACCTAGTTCTTGGGATCTCCAGTCATTAGATCGGGTTACCATTGTGCGTGACTCAACAATCTAAGGGCAATAGTCCCATTTTTCTAGAAGTTGTAAAGACTTTCTCTCTATCCAGTCCTTTCGTCAAAGGATCTGCCAAATTCTCATCACTGCGTATGTGATCCACTCTAACAGCTCCTGAAGAGAGTAGCTCTCTAACAATGCTGTGCTTACGACGTATCTGTCGTCTCTTACCATTATAATAACGGTTCTGTACTTTTGCAATAGCCGCGGTACTATCGCAATGGATCAACACAACTGGTATCGGTTTTTCCCATAAGGGAATCTCAGCTAGTAGATTTCTTAAATACTCTGCTACTTCACTAGTTGTAGCTAGTGCTATCATCTCAGACTCCATAGTAGACTGAGCCAAGGTAGTCTGTTTCTTGGATTTCCAAGAAACAGCTCCTCCAGCAATGCTAAATATATAGCCACTGGTTGCTTTTGAGTCATCAGATAAAGTATTCCATTCTGCATCGGTGTAACCTTCAAGGACAGTTGGAAACTTTTCATAATGTAACCCTAGGTTCATGGTTTGTTTTAGGTATCTCATGACCCTCTCAATAGCATGCCAATGCTCTATACCAGGTCTACTAGTAAACCTGCATAATAATCCCACGACATAGGCAATGTCGGGTCTAGTACAATCAGTGGCATACCTAAGGCTGTCAATGATGCTCGCATAATCAGACTGTCTTATACCTTCACCAGTGTTCTTGAATAGCTTTACACTAGGATCATATGGTGTACATGCAAGTTTACAGTCAAAGTAATTGTATTTCTTTAAGATCTTCTCAATATAATGAGATTGATCCAAACAAAGTCCCTTATCGGACCTAGTAATCTTTATGCCAAGGATTACACTTGCTTCACCTAGATCTTTCATATCCAAATTGGCACTTAACAAAGATTTAACAGTGTTTATGTTATGAATGTTGGATTCAAAAATAAGTAGATCATCTACATACAAACATATTATAGTGCAAATGTCATTTTCAGATTTATAATAAATGCATTTGTCACTTTCATTAACTTTGAAACCATTTGAGATTATTAAGTTATCAAATTTTTCATGTCATTGTTTAGGTGCTTGTTTTAAACCATATAATGATTTATCTAATTTGCAAACTTTATGTTCTTGACCATGAATTACAAAACCTTCCGGTTGGTCCATATAAATTTCCTCTTCTAATTCACCATTTAAAAAAGCAGTTTTAACATCCATTTGGTGTATAATTAAATTATTAATAGATGCTGATGAAATTAGTACTCGAATGGATGCGATTCTAGTTACGGGTGAAAAAGTATCAAAAAAGTCTACATTTTCTCTTTGCCTAAAACCTTTAGCTACCAAACGGGCTTTATATTTATCAACTGTGCCATCAGGTTTTAGTTTCTTTTTAAGTATCCATTTACAGCCTATAGACTTACAACCAGGTGGTAAATCTACTAAGTGCCAAGTCTTATTGGATTCCAAGGAATCCATCTCATCATTTATAGCCTCTTGCCAAAAATCGGCATCTAATGAAGATAAGGCTTCTTGGAGGTTTGTGGGATCCTCCTCTATAGTAAAAGTGCAAAAATCCGAGCCAAAATCTTTATCAACTCTTGCTCTTTTACTTCTTCTAGGTTCAATTTTTCAGAAGGTTCATTAAGTTCTGTTCCAATAGGCACAGTGTTATTTGCCGTGCCCCCACTATTCCTCAATTTAAAAGGAAATTTAGTTTCATAAAAATCAGCATCATTAGATTCTACTATATTATGTGTATTCAGGTTATAAAATCTATATGCTTTGCTATTAACAGCATAGCCAATAAATACACATTCATATGCTCTACTTGCTAATTTTATTCTCTTAGGGTCAGGTATACGAACATATGCCAAACATCCCCAAGTTTTAAAGTAAGATACATTCGGTTTATAATTTCTTAAAATTTCAAAAGGTGATATCTTACTTTTTGATTTAGGGATTCTGTTCAATACATAGCATACAGTCAATAAAATATCACCCCACCAATGTTTTGCTGCACCCGAATTTAATAAAATAGCTACAACTAATTCGGTAAAGGTCCTATTCTTTCTTTCAGCTTTACCGTTCATTTCAGGTGAATAAGGTGCAGTTCTCTCATGAATTATACCATGCAATTTATAAAAATCAAGAAAAGGACTAGACTCATATTCTGTTCCTCTATCACTACGAAGTCTCTTAATTTTCTTATTAGATGGATTCTCGATTTCAGTTTTAAATAATTTAAACATCTCAAATGCATCACTTTTATTTTTCATAAGATATACATAAGTGAAATCAGAGCCATCATCAATGAAAGTGATAAAGTAACGGTGTCCATGTCTAGTCAAAGTGCCATCAAGCTCACATATGTCAGAATGAATTAAATCTAAGGGTTCAGAAATTCTATCAACTGATTTATGGGGTTTCTTAGTGATTTTTGCTTGACTACAGAATTCACACTTATCAAAGTCAGTTTGTGACATTTTAGGAATTAAATCTAAGGTGCTCATGTTATGAATAATGCGTTTGTTTACATGACATAATCTAGAGTGTCAGATATTAAAATCACACAACATATAAGCAGAACTGGTTACTTTATTAGATTTAACATTAAGTTTAAACATACCCTCACAAGCATAACCCTTCCCTATAAACATCCCCTTATAAGTCAAAGTGTACAAATCAGCTTCTATAACTTGAGTAAAACCAGCCTTATTAAGGAGAAATCCAGAAACCAGATTCTTTCTCATCTCTGGAGTATGCATCAAATCTTTCAGAATAACTGTCTTTCCAGAGGTAAACTTTATTTCCACATTTCCAATGCCAGCAACTGTAGTGGTGTGAGAATCTCCCAACAACACTTTCTTATCATCAGCAGCCGTGTATGTACTGAACATAGCACGATCGTAGCAGACATGGCGGGATGCACCAGTGTCTACCCACCAACCCTTTGATCCACCAACTAGATGAATCTCAGAAATCATAGCCGTAAGAGGCTCCTCAGTCAGGTTAGCCTACGGTGTAGGGCCTGGTCTGTTCCTACACTTGCGTGCCATATGACCTGGTTTTCCACAGTTGTAACACAGAAACAACTGTCCAGAATCATTCTTTTGGGTCGGTTTCTGCTGTCCCTTTTGGTTCCCTTGCGGGTTCCAATTCTGTTTGTTGCGGTTGCGGTTCTGATTCTTAAAGTTTTTCGGATTCGGTTTCAGAGCCGCGGGCTTGACTTTTTGTGTTGTTGTTTGTGACAACAAGCACTTCCTCTTTCTGGTCTTGCTTATGAGCCTCCTCCTCAATACGGAGGCGAGTTATCAAGCTCTCTAAGGAGAATTCCTTAGTCTTGTGCCTAAGCACATTCTTAAAATCTTTCCAACCTGGGGGCAGTTTATCTATAATAACAACAACCTAAAATTGTTCATCCAAACTCATACCTTCGGAGATGATCTCATGAGCAATTTTCTGAAGCTCATGAGACTGCATCTCTACTGACCTATCATCCGTCATCTGGTATTTCAAGTAGCGGCTGACTGCATATTTCTTCGCTCCAGCCTCTTCCGTATCATACTTCTTTTGCAGCACTTCCCAGATTTCTTTGGCTGTCTTGTCGGAGTTGTAGTAGTCGTAGAGGTCATCACTGAGGCCGTTAAGAATAAAGTTCCTGCACAAGTAGTCTTGCTCTGTCCAGTTCTGCAATTGGTTCGATTTTTCTATCCAGGCTCGCATGAGATCTGTGTCAGCTTCGTCTAGCCTATCCGATAGTTGTGGTCTGTTAGTTGTCAGTGCAACCACCACCTTTCTCATCGTCAGAAAAAATTCTATCTTCTGTCTCCAGCGTTTGAAGTGGAGGCCTTCGAACCTGAAAGGCGCAGCAGAGACCATCGGGACCTGGAAGAACGAAGTGGGAGCAGCGGCATCTAGATCTGCAGCGGAAGTCATTGTCGGTGGCGTCGTCTTCAAATTGTTGGAAACAATGTCGAACTTCGGCTGAGTCGTGGACTACGTCACTCTCTTGAAAACGTTCCGGTGATCTACCGTACAGTGTAAAGCAGTTCTAAATAATCGCCGTCGCCTCTAGGATAAAACAGCCTCTCAATTTAGTGGTATCGATTCGGTTGCACGTCCGAATCGATTCTGTTTGCACTAAAAAACGTTGCTCTAGTTTTCTGATTTGAAGAAAAGAATACGTTGTTCTTTCTGTTTCGTCTTCCTATCAGTTAAGAAGGCGGAATAGCAAAAGAACGTTACTGATTGGGGAACGTGGTCTCGAAAAACGGATCTGAGAAAATAACGGATCAAAATAATGAACATAAATAAAATGAAATCTCCTGCTATCAACCAGGGACTCTTAATAATCATCGCATCCTCTTGCAAGTTAGACCATAACCATTGTCTTAGATATTCAGAATTATGAACATAAATAAAATGAACATACAAACGCTGGCCATTTGTCATTTTTTAAATGCAGTAATGTGTTGATCACTCATTGATACCACCGATACATTCCAAACATTAGAATTTACCAACACCAAAATTCTACACTTGCAAAAATAGCCAACATTACTGATGATATGCCATCTCTTATCAAACTGTCTACACCACTTTAAAATTTCCCCAGTCTTTAACTTATTCTCCAGAAGCCCAATGCAGTTGGCTCTACAATTGAAAATGTGATTGCAAACGTCTAATTTCATAAAGGGTTTATGTAATCCTCTTACATTCCAATATAGAATACTCATTGTGAAAATTTATTATCATCTAACCCACCCTCCCTTGTTTGCTCACCTTGTTCGACCTCATGTCCCTACATAATTTTGACATTATTAAAATTTTTGCTGAAAGCGTGAAAGGAATCGGTGCTGATTGTGGGAAAAAGGGAATTCGATGACGAGTCAACGCTCTGTTTGGATGCAGTAGATATATCTGTAGTGTGTTATATACAAGATAATTCCATATTCAATAGAGATGAATAAACAACAAATAATGCATCATATATTTTTGTTAAAGATCAGACATTATATCGAGATACAATTACTTTATTAAATATCATTTCTAAATTTTAATTATAAAAGCCAAATGCTTTTCACAACATTTTGAGCAATACAAAACGTAATCGAAGTGATATAAAATTAGATGGATTTGTGATGCATGTGTGGATAAAAGCATCATTTGAAAGGAAAAATAGTCTGAGTTATATAAAGTATTCATCCACATGAACACTTCCTATTCTTATTGACATATTGTTAATATTTTTCTTGTTTCCACTTTTTTATCAAGTGTTCTAGTTATTAGTGTACAAAAAACCAAAACAAAAATCATCCATTACTGTTGGAAAAGTTGCTTTGTACGAAATCTTGATCCATCAATACTGCTAAAGATGATATGAAATTAGAGGATACCTTTCCAGTTCACCGAGAAGCCTAATTCTACTTAGTGGAGTTTCCGGAGAATAGTAGTGAAATGAGTAGGTAAGAGGGGATTATGTTTTTATGTTAATAGAATTCAATAACTGCATATAATATGAATCATTGAGATTTAAAATTTAATCCCCAAAATTACACCTTTTATTTAATATTTTTGATTAAATTTTAGCTACACATTACTGAAATGCTACTTCATCATCGTAGTCAATTTTGAGCAAACTGGAAGGGGATTTCTAAGAAAAGTGTTAAATGCTTAGGATTGTTAGGAAAATCCAGAATAGAAAGCAATAAACCAAACCAGGTTTATTGTTGGTTGGAGTGGGAGTTTAGAAAGAAATTTCAAGAATTTTTTAGTATGTCTGACTTATTTTTATGTCCAATGCATATTGAAAAGAATTCACGTTGATTATTTTTATCCTTTTCAACTCTATTGTACTATTATATGAAATTTTAAGATTAAATAATCTTCAAATAATGTAATTATGTGAAATTTTGGCAAAGTTTTGGAATAAACCTGAATTAGTTGGAAAAATGCTAAAGGTTTTGGCATGCACCTCAATCAAAACTAATTCCAATCAGATCTGAATTACAAATTAAAATATGGTAATCGTAAAATCGATCCACTAACAAACCGATTTGGACCCTACCTTAGAGGTTGCCATCAACTTCATCCCAAACTGAGAATCCAAGGGAATTGGAGTGCTCTGTTCAAAAGTACAAAGATATTGGTCTAAGTTTTGGTTAATTTTGACTTAAAATGGAGAAGTTATGGAATAAAGAACAGTTTGGAATTGAATTTCAGAAATGATCTGATAAGCAGTAGGTATTTTCCTATCGGGTAATGTGACTGTCGAGCCAACTCTTACCTAAACCAAGTCCTATCAAACCGAACCAACTCCAACAGAACCAAACTAACTCACTAAACCAAATCCTACAGAACCAAACCAACTCCTACCAAACCGAACCGACTATGTCATACATGCTCCTTCACATTTTCACACCTATAAACACCCATAGACGAACGATAATAGCCGACAAGTTTAGAGCACCAAGAACCACTAAACCAAATTATTGGAGCACTTTGGACAAAATGAATTGTTAAAATCTTATCTAATCGTCTTCAATCATCAAATCCATCATATAACTCTGAGTTGTGGTAGAGCAACCACAAGATCTACGACATCAAAGTTTTTCCATTTATAGATCTAGTAAACTACAATTGTTGTAACTGATCCATAGAGGTCTAGTAATCATTGTAATAATTTTATGGGACAGTTTGGCATAGGTCCCTAATAAGTTTCAAAACACATAAAACCCTCAGTAAAAAATAGTTTGTAAATTAGGTCCCTAGAATTAAGTTACCGAATAATGGCATACACTTATGCAATTATTCAGTGAATAATTGCAGACATTTATGCAATAATATCAAAAAATTGTAGACATTTCTACAATTATTCATTGAAAAATTATGGAAAATTCCGCAATTATTCACCAAAAAATTGCGGAAATTTCCGCAATTTTTTCAAAAATTTGCAGAAATTTCCGCAATTATTCACAAAAAAATTGCGGAAATTTCCCCAATTATTCATCGAAAAAATTGCATAAATTTATGCAACTTTTGAATATAATTGCATAAATATCTGCAATTATTCAGTGAATAATTGCATAACTATATGCAATTACTTAATAACTTAATTCTAGGGACCTAATTTATATACTTTTTTTACTGGGGTTTTTGTGTATTTTGAAACTTATTAGGGACCTGAGCCTAATATTCACTAATTTTAAACCATAGAATCTATTAAAGGGATAAAATGGATGTATAGTAGAGGTTGAAAAAAAAAAATTTGTGTGCCATTACTTTTTCTGCACTTTACTACTTGCTTTCTAGTATCTGTTTATGATTTGTGATCTGTAATTGTGTAAGAACTGAAAATATTTGATGAAAAGAGAGCTAATCTTCTTAAAACTGGCACTTAGATCACACTTAGGCTCCTATGCACTACTATATATATATGATTTTAAGCGTTTTTTCATTTTTGACGTATACTTTTTGGTGTTTTCACCGAGTTTTTAATTCAAATCATTAAGCCACGAGTTAAAAAGCAAGGATCAACTACTTATGGGGCAGTCAAGAAGCAACATTCGATCTGAGTTAAGTGATCAACTACCTTATAAGGGAAGATGTGCAAACGATGATGCAAATATGGAAGCTTCTTTCTTTGCTAAGTAGCCAGAGATGATGGATGCGTTTCTCAAAATCATGGAGCAAGCAGCACAAACGTAGGTCCGAAGATATTGAATAGGGAATTTAGTTAGCAATCTATCATGAATGAATGCACAAAAGAAAGTAAGGTAGGAGAAGCCATGAGGATACAAACTTCAACACAATCAAACAGGCCAGGGCTCAAACCCAATCAGCTTGAAACAAATTAGACTAAAGGACTGTATCCTACGAGAAGTCAAAGCCGATGCTCGCCACATGATTGACTGCTAAAATGGGACCACCTAAATTCTGATCAACTAGTCCACATGTGGTTGATCCGTTGCATAGAGGCATGACATAACCTATTGAGCAACCAAAGGAAGCATTCCAATGGTGGGGGAATGAGTTGCTGAGATAATACATCAAGTGTTGGGCGAGTAGAACATGAGACTAGATGTTGACGAGATAAACCACAGTCCGTTCACTCCGAAAATCCGATATTCAATCAACCAACCAGATTGTAAGATACCGATAATGGAACCATATGCTAAAAAAACTGGTCCTACAACATATTTGAAGCGTTAAATTCAAAATATGGAGGCTGTTGGAGCTACGGATGAAGTTAGAACATGTCATTGCTTTCCTTTGTTCTTATCTAATTTAGCTACTATGTGGTTCAGCCATTTGGAGAACGAATCCATCAGCACTAGGGCTGTGTTAAATGAAAAGATCACAAACCAATTTAAAGTTTATATCATTCAACATAAAATTGAGATGTGCTTAGCAGATATCATGCAAAAGGATGGAGAAACCCTACAAAACTATCTTGCATTGTTCAATGTTGTAGCAGCCGCTATATGTCAACCAGATGAACGAATTGTTAATGTGGCTAATGGTTCAAGAATCAACAAGAAGGCAAAATTTTATAGGAACTTAAGAAAAAATTAACTACCAACTTGGAGGACTTCTACTATCAAGCAAACAAGTTCATGTGCTTAGGGGATTCAGATATTGAAGTGAGATTGATTAGTGTCAACTAAGTTGGAGATGAAAAACCTTAAGATAGGGCGATCAGAAGATGGACGATAGACCTGGAGAAAGAAAACTCTTTAGAGGAGGACATGACAAGTTTCTGTGTTCACAGCTTATGGAAACTCCATAAAGAATCTATCTTGCAAATAAGGAAACCATGGATTATAATGAATCGATGAATAGAGAATTAACTGCAGCAGAGATGGGAACTGGCAAATACTGCATCTTCCATGATATCTATGACCATGAGAATAATGAATGCATACATCTCAGAGGTACCATCAAGAATTCAAGGGAAAAGGCTGTTGTAGTATGTTAAGAGACAATCAGATAGTGGTTAAGTTTCAACCAGGCATCAATCTTAAAAGCCAACAAACCAGGAAGTGATTATTAGTGGTAGCTTGGGTAGCATACTTGGGCGCTTGGTCGTTTGTTGAAGCTACTAAGGGATGCTTCTCAGACTTTATTTGTTTGTTTGTTTCCTGTTAATATAATGTTCGTAGTGTATCTTGGTATGTCAACATATGTATGAGATCAAGAGACAGATCTCATAGGCATGCTCTGAGTTGAAACCTAAGGCATATTTTGATCTGAATCCTTAGAGTTGATTTGATTTATGTACCTTTTGCACTTGGTTTGAACCACTTAATTATGAAACTGGGTTTCAAAGATTGATAAAATTTTATTTTGTGATTGAATGATGGACCAATAATACCGTATTATGCTTAGTTGTACAACATTATGGAACCAATGTATGAATTGTTGGGATTGACTTCCTCTTTTGTAGGTAACTCCAGTAGGAGTGCCAATAAACTCAAACTTATGGGCCATTGATGGAACCGAGTCCCCATAGAGGAAGAGTATAAATCACACACGGTGGCACGATGTTGGATCCCTTTAGGATGTCAGAGCATGTCCCTCTCCTAACTAACCATCTAGAGGAAGATATGCATGAAAATTATAAAGAACATATGGGTCCATCGAATGTTGTTCGGTCTTAAGACACAAGTCCCTTTTGGTGATAAACAAATGGCTGCATTTGTAAGATGTTATACGTCCTAGGATCCATGAACCCCTTTCACCTCCAAACCTCGGCGGGATATAATTTCAGTTAACTTTGTCAGAGACAGCGGGGTATAAACTCTTATAACTCTGCCAGACATAGCAGAGTATAAGCTCTTTCAACATTAATAGAGGTAGTAGAGTATAAACTAAACCAACTATTCCAAAGTTAGTGGAGTTTAAACCAAGGTTCAAAATTTCGGTTTCCGTTTCCGTTTCGGTCATTGGACATTTTTATAATTTCGGTTCCGTTTCGGAAATTTCGGTAATTCCGTTTCAATTCCGTTCCGGCTTTGATTACATTATTGTTCTATTTTTTGACATAAGTAAATTAAATATACTGTCAAATATCTATACAAATTTTAAAATTATATTTTCTAGATGTCTAAAGTCTAAAATTTACCCAACATACCAAACATATTCTTTCAGCCTAGCATTTTATTTTATTTTGCAAATACCCAATATTAATATTCTTACCTACGGCCCATCAAGGACATAACCTATGCTTCATTTTACTCAAGCCCAGTTTTTCATTTCGTTCATCTCCTCCAAAACCCTAGCTTTCTAGTCTGCCTCCACCATTTCACCCTCTAATTCAGTCTTTTGATTTTAAAATAGAAGAAACATAATCTTACCTCTTCAAACCTGAACCGCATCTGCCATTTCACCTCTTAATTCAGTCTTTTGATTTTAAAATAGAGGAAACATAACCTTACCTCTTCAAACTTGAAGACGTCGGACAACCATTGTACTCAATTTCAACAGTTTTTACATGTAAGCTCGAAATAGATGGGAAATTTCTTTGTTTTGCTTTCTATCCCTTAATGCTTTACTGCAATTTCTCACGATTTTACACTTTTTTCCATGAAATGATGTCGCTTTTTACTAATTGATCCGGAAATGGTTTTTTGTCAGAGTTCCGTCCCGGTCAGTGCCGGAACCGGACCGAGATGGCCGGAATTCCGTCATGCCGGGCGGACTCTTGAACCATGGTTTAAACCCATTAACTCTTTAGAGACAGAGGAGTATAAACTGTAAAACTCTACCAAAGATAACATAGTATAAAATAAACCCAATTTCGCTAGAGATAGTGGAGTACAAATTTCCTATCCCTGGAGGTTCAACTCCATTAGAGGCCATGAAGTATATTATTTCTTAAACCTCATAGACAGGTATAACTTCACCAAAGGCGTCGAAGTATCTAATTATTCAGCCTCAGAGACTGGGCTCAACTTCTCCAAAGATAATGGAGTGTAATTTTGACAAGGCCTACAGGAAGCACCTGACTCCGATAAAGAGAATGGAGTGTAATCTTTCCAAAAATCTCCAAAGACAAGGTCAATTTCATCTTAACATGAGCAATGATACTTCAGAGACTGAGTATCCACACTGAATATGAGGATTATAAAGTGAAGGAGTAGGAGGAATGATTAATGGTTGAGCAAGGATGGATGTTATTGACCCCAATGGGTCAGATAAACCTCTTGCTTTGTAAGCTAAACGAATGGCCATACCTAAATACTATGGAATTTAGCCTGACTACACAATCCCCACTAAGTTCGAACCTCGAGAAAATTATGCTTTATATCCAGAAAACATACTTGGGGGGTAACAGGGAAAAGCATTAGGGAAACTTTTTCGTCAACCTCAGAACTGACCCAAACTAGTTAGAAAATATACTTATGGTCGGGACATGCTATTCGGTCGAAAATGCATCTTAATCTGAGTTATAGATTTAAAGATATGGTCATCATAAAATCGGTCCACTTACTAATCAGTTGGGGCCCCACCTTGGAGAGTTGCTATCTACTTACCCAAAGTGAGCATCCAAGGGCATTGGAGAGTTCTATTCGATGATACGAAGCTATTTTTCTAAGTTCCACTCATTTCTTACTTAAAATAATGAAGTTATATAACAAAGAATATCAGTTTAGAAATAAACATCAAAAATAGTTTGGTAAGTGTTGATACCAAAAGTGACACAACACCTAAAGTTTTGTTGAGAAATAGAAATCTAGCAGAGAATATATGAAAAATAGTAAGAAAATTAAGGTTTTTAAAGTGATTCGGCTATCTTTGGCATATGTCCATTGTAGATTTTATTGATATGGATTTGAGAGTCACTAGCACAATGATTTTATTAATCTAAATGCCTAGAACAACAAATAGTAGCTTTCTTAGCGATTGTAATGCAGGAGAGATAGAAGATAAAGAAGATAATGAGCCAAAAAGTCCTTCTCCAGTTGCAATAGGGTATGTATTTATAGGGAAATCGTCCAGTAAAGCTTAAGGCCCATGAGATATCAGGTCCAGATCCAGGTTTGAGAGTTTAAGAAGGGAGGGCTAGGTCCCCAAAGTAATAAATTCTACTCAGTACAGATAAGAAGTGTTGCTACCGACCTTATTTTTTTTAGGGAGAGCTATGTCCTCTTCCCTCCTTTGACCTTCTATACTTGATTCATTGTTTACCGAGCACTTTTCTTTAGAGACTATATTGTTTTCAACAGGTTGAGACATCACTTGCTTGTGCTTGCTTTCCTTCAAAAAATACGTACAGTTGTTCGCCTGTCCTTGAGAAAAACACTCCATGACGACCACACAAGCCATTATTCCATGTACCATAGTTTTGGGAGCCCACTGGAGGAAAGAAAAGTTGTCGGTACCAAATAACACTTGCCCCTAGAGTATGCTTTCCTTGAGAACAAAGCATGCTCTAGAATGAGACAAGCATTAACTACTTCATATTTTAGTTGATTGTCCAAGAGTTGCTTCAAAGCGTTGTCTCCATTCCATGAATAACAGTTCAACTGCTTTATATAATTGAATTTCCATTCTCCATGATAATGACAAGAATTGCACTCTAGAGATCATTCCACGCCTTAGCTAGGTCCGCATTCCCTTTGCCTTGCTCTTCTCCTAAATTTTGGTTGAAAAATTTAGATAGGTACCAGTGGTTTTATTCGGTACCAGGTACTTTCTCTAGACGTTGCTTCCTTGTCATTGCCGCCATTGCTTCTTTAGAAACTGATCGTCTTTGCTTCCTTGTCATTGCCGCCATTCTGAAAGACATTGCTGCCACTAGAAAAGCACTGTCAATCTTGAAACATCGCCGCCAACTGTTATTGCTCTCGACCTCGACCACTTCCTCGTCTCCAAGTGTTGATCCAAGATACCTAGGTGGGTTATGATTGGCGATTAGGCCACTGCCGTACTTTGGTAGCTAGCAGTGGTGATGAGAATCTGTATGGCTTTGGCAGATGATTAGTTGGAGCGACATCTGGATTTTCCCAAGGACATGCCCGGGTCTGATTTGATATGCATTTTGGTTCGTTCAAGGGTGCGCTTGGGAGAATCTATTGATACCATAACTTAAGTTATTGCATTGCAAAGTCCTTTGAGTCGCTTTGACCAACATTTGTTCGATTAAGTATCACCGTTCAAATGTTAATAGGATGGTTCTTTCTCAAAGAACGATCACGTAGAAAGATTCCATTGCATTGCTTTCCTAATTCTGCATTTCTAGTTTTCATGTAAAAGAAAACCTTTCGAATCGCTCCGACATCGGTTACATTATCGATTATCCTACAATAACTGGTAAGATCAATGCACGGTTCCATCATGCGGCGTTGCTCGTTTTTTTGGCACGAGCAAGCTATCTACAAAGGATGGTCCATTCATTATGTGCAGGACACGCGACCCACATTGCATAGGTTAACATTTTCACTTGCCTCGGTTAACGATAAGAATTCGATCGGTCAGCCCATGCTTACATCCATTGGACTCTGGACACCGGTCACATGGGTTTAAATTTAAAATGGAATTCTAAAGTAAAACATACCTGACTATGGTTTTCCTATTCATAATGACTCATCACTCGCCTAGATTCCATACAAATTCTAGGCCATCAACTCCTCCTAAATCTAGGTTCTCCACTGCTCAAGCTTCACCTACTATACATGTTGGACCTAACATTCAATCAGTGTCGAGTTACAAGGATGATGGTTCCAGTGGGACCTATGCAAAATCCCCTTCCTTTGAAAGAGTTTATAGATTTAAGAGTCTAGGATGATCCTCCTAAACATGTGCCAACAATACTCATGTCCAAAATGCTCTAAAACATTTATCGACAACATAGAATTCTTGAAGACGATGTCCTTCTCTCAACGCAAGTCTAGTGGGTGCACAACTCTGGTTGGCTATAGGCAGGCAACCAATATTTGTGTTTTGGCGGTACCGTGCCGCCTTTTAATCTATTCCTCCATGTGATCCTGCAAGGACTCGGGTTAGCTGCATCCTAAGTTCATCCCAATGGGTATGCCCTCCTAAGTTCCTTATATATGTTGTTTCTAAACCGATTCCAGCGATCTTCCAACTTCAAGGAGTTAACCCGCATTCTAAGTTTCAAGCATCAGCAAGACTCGCCATCTCATATGATAAGTGAGACCTAGTGTTGATGTAAAGTCATAAAGAAGCTTCATAACTAACGTTCATATTTCAAGAATGAGTATTTCTTCATCCGATGTCCATACGGCCTCAATGGGCCTTTTCTTTCTGGTAGTAAGCCTCCTTTCTCTTCACCCTTTTGGTACTCAGGTTCCTTCCATCCAAATGTTTAATTTATTGTCCAATTTTTTTGCAAATATTCCTGCTCGAGACATAAAAGAGAAGCATGTTGATACCTTGTAAGCTCTGAAAAGAATCAGCTTCCAACATCTTACCACCACGGTTTATCTCCAAACAAATGAGAACCTTCATCGGTGCGGTCAGAATTCATTGGTGCGGTCTATTGCATTCTGACCACTCCGCTATTCCTGCAACACTCGACCGAGCAGCTCTAGAATGCCTACCCAATCTTTCGCTCCTTCTCGCAGCTTCGACAATAATCATCAAGGGGAAGTTGAAGGTTTGTTTGGTAAGGCAAACATTGATGAGCCAGATGATGGGGCAGCAGAAGAACCTACTACTGGTGAAATTTTAATAGAAGAGGATGAATTAGCTATGATGCAAATGATCCTGGAAGAAAGTGAAGATTAAGTATGGAGAGAAGGAAAAGAATAAATGATGGAAGGGGAAGAAGAAGAGAGTACTAAGGGAGGTGACAGCGACTACAATGCTAGTCTGGAGGGAGACTAGTCATTCGGTGAGATGTCTCCCAAAGGCACCAAAAAGAGGAAAAAATAGCAGACCAAAGAAAGGCAGCCTAGTGATCTAAGCAAGTGACATAAAGACTCGCATGATCACCTTGACTTTCAGCATTCCTCTACCACACTCTGAACCCCAAATTCCTACATATCAACAAACTTCCACTTCTCACTCCTTAACCACAACCATTCCTCCTCATTCAAAAGGAATCTCCGCTCCTCTAAATCCTATCCCTGCTCCATCATCTTGCATGCAGGCTTCTTTTCCTGACCACTTTTTGATCAGTGTTATGTTTGACCATGACATCAAAAGCATTCCAAAGAAGGAAGAAGATAAAGATGTCTGACGGATTCAAATTGACAAGGGCTATGAGTAAAAGAAGATCTATTACACCCTCTCTAAGATCAATCAGATCAACCATACGAACATTCAATTATTTGAGTCTAAGAAAAAGACTTACGATAGTCTCATTGAAGGGTACAAAAGAGACTTGGAGGAATTAAAGGTAGAGATGATGCTATTTTAAGATCTAAGGCTAAGACTAAAAACCAGATGGAGGAAACTAGGAAAGCCCACACCGATGCAGAGATCGTGATAAAGAACATGCTAACAACTGCCCACAAGAAATGTTGCTTTGAAAACGTAGATAGCTGAGAAGAACCTTCCCCTTACTCCAAAGGATGAAACTATCAGAGCCAGGGATAAAACCATCGAAGAATATGTAGCTGAGATCCAAAGGCTCCGCTGGAAAAAGATAAGCCCGAGGATAGCCTACTATTGGCAAAGACCAAAAAGCTAGACATGGAAGTCAAATATTCCATCGTCACACACAATTTGAAAGCGCTTAAAGAGTAGAAAGCCAAGGAGCGAGAAGAACTTAGTTCCATCCTCCATCACTTTTTTGCCACTGTTATACAGGATAAGAACCTGAAGTAGCTGGGTGGCACATATGTCAACACTCTGGTCGATGCTTAGGAAGAAATGCTTTGCCGTTCAGAAGCAACCAGTGAAGGCCTCATTGAAGAAGAACCGATGGCCCCGTACCTCATGGCATACGACATAGAAAAACTTGAGGTTGGAAAGACTATCCTTGTTGAGGAAGATGTTGCCGCTACTGTTGCTGTTGTCAAAGCTTATGTTAGCCTGAGTGCATATCCTAGGAGCTTCCGACAGATATTCCCATGACTAAGGGGGCAAACTCTATAGCCACCCAAACTATCCCAATGTCTACAATAACTACTTCCATCGAGCCCTATATTCCTCCCTTCATCGGCAACCAATCTAGCATTCACCTAAAGAAGGTGAAATCCCCAGATTTCCAGCTTCACAATCAATTCTAGGAGAAGGTATATCCCTTGTTTCACCAGTTTTCAAGAAACTCCAATTCTTGCTTGAATCCGTCTAACCTTTACCATTCTGTTTGCAACTTATAGGTCATTCGCATCTTCCTTCTCTATCGTCGACCACTCAAGGCATAGTTGTTGCAGTAATCTTCACCACATCGACCTCTATCTCTATAGGACTTATTACTTTCGTTCCTTCTTCCAGTTCTAGCTCAAGACCTGATTTCAAAAAGATAGCTACCCTGGAGAACTTGGAATATGTGACTCTGTCCCTAGAGGAAGATGTTGTTATCATTAAGGTTGTAGACCGAACTGACCAAATCACCATGGCGAAGAGATTGAAAATTGACTTTTCTAAGGTCAAGATTAAGATCGAGTCTGGAACCAAAAAATTCGATAGTTCTATACATATAAGTCCCTCTTCTAAACTTCTCTCAATCAAGCTGAAGCCTCACAAGATCGAATCCACCGATGCTCCTACTGGACCGTTTGATGAGGCTTATACATGCTGGACGCAACATATGTTTTTTGAAGGAAGCATAAGAGACAAAACCATGGATCGAGTGGCAAGGGCAGCAATTTGGTTGAGTAATCTTTTTTCCATTTACTTTTCTGCACTTTTATATAATGTACCTACTCATATAAAACTGCTTGCGTAAATAATATAACTGCATGTACTGCAATTTACCTATATTATACATGTTAATTCCCATGCAACGCTTTTATTTACTACAACTCTATGCATATAAATAGAATTCCTACAATTGCTATAATTATATTCCGTTAGTCAACCTCATTTAGACCCGCTGAAGTTTTCTGTTTGGCAAAATTAAACTATATTTTTTAATCAGCTCCTTGGTTATTCCTATTTGTGTTAGACCAAGTTTCCTTCGACCGTCAACGAGTCATAAATAATTCAATTTCCATGATATTTCTTATTTCTAAGGAACTACGATTCGAACGTCTAATTCCCAACGTCCCAAATCTTACTAGTAAACAGGCGTGATCGGAGTTCCAATCATATGAGGAAAATAATCTGATTGCCCCCACTCTAATTATACTTTTCCTTGTTTGGCTTATCTTTGACCGAGCACATCTTGTTTGGCTGCTAGCGTAATTACAAAGGTTTTGACCATGAACTAGTTCCAATATCCAAGAATCAGTGCTTTTGAACGCCTATCTTTGGGTAGCTGCTCTGAGTCTTACCTAGTTTCGGGTGTTGGCTAAGAGTATCCGCTGACCGTTCTTGCCTAACATCAACCTAACATATCCCGCTAGGCTGGAAGTGTGGTCGTTGATATTTTAATCATGCACCAATTTATTTCTTCGAAAATTGGCACTTTACCTATCCGATTATAAGGATTCCTTCTCGACAATGCCTATCTCTAAGAAATAGCCAAAACTTTAAGGTCGGGGTCAACTTATCTAATCAATCGATATGTGGTCTTTCCTTCTTGATGTTGCCTAATTCTAGGCGGCAGAAAATACCTAAAGGTCGGGGTCGAATTATCCGATCGACCCCTATGTTTACTCTCCCTGATCCTAATGTTGGACAAATGGAGCTGGTACCTTAGGGTTGAATTATCCGATCGACCCTTGAAATAATACTCCCTGGCCCTGATCCTAGGCCAGAGGAGTTATAACTGTTTTTGGGTACTTGAATAACAGGGTCAAATTATCCGATCGACCCTGATGATTATCCTACTTGGTCCTGATCCTGGACCAAAAGAGTTCGTACCTAGTCGTACTGCTAATCGTGCAGCACAAAACTTTTGCTTATAAGAACACGGTTCCATTTGTTCAAGAGGCGAACTGTATTTATAAACGAAAAACACAGCAAGGTAGGAAAATCCTGCCTTATTACATTAGCTTCAGATCCTTAGGTGGCTTATTTGTGAAAATAAGCTAAATAAAACTAAGTATAATAGTGCCGCAGCAAGTTGTTGTTCCACGCAGTGGAATCGAGATTCCACCAACTGTAGCTAGCTTAAATGTTCCATCTCCAAGCTTTCGATCGATTGCATAAGTTTCTTCTTAATCTGAACCAACTGGCCCTATGCTTAGGAAAACTATTTCAAAACGAGATCCTTTACCTCAAAGGCATGGTCCCGGACCTGGGTGTTAAAATATTGTGCTACTCTCTTCTGGTGAGCATCAACCCTTACACCTTTTCCCTTTACTCATCAACCAAATTAAGGGACTCGAGCAAGAGTTCCTTTTTTACCTTTAAACTATAATGCCTTTTACAATAAGAAGGGATTTCCAATTGTATCGGGATCATAGCCTCTGATCCATATGCTAAAAACAAACAGCATATGTCCAGTCACAAACTTATGAGTCATCCTATAAGCCTACAATGCCAATGGTGGCTCATCGACCCATTTGCCTTTGGCCTTTGTTAATCGTTTTTTCAAGGTGGACTTGATGATTTTATTCACCATCTCCACTAGTCCATTCGCCTACGGGTGTGCTACTGCTAAAAAGCTCTTCTTAATCCTGTATCGGTTGTACAAATCCTTTAACTTGGTGCTTTCAAACTGAGTTTCATTTTTCATTATGATCTTCTTAGGTACTCTGAACCTTCAGATGATATTCTTTGTCACGAAGTCGATTACCATTTTTGTTGTCATCATGGAAAGCAGTTCTACTTCGGCCCACTTTGTGAAGCAATCCACTATAATTATTGCATACGTAGCTCCTCATTTTGCCTTTGATAGCACACCGGCTATATCAATTTCCCAAACCATAAATGGGCATGGGCTGACCATTAGTGTAGGCTCTTGGAATTTTCATAAAAGTAATGGTTGCCCTATTTAGTGTAATTAGATGCATCTTGATTTATTGTTGGTCAAAATTATCTGTAGCGAAGTACCTTCTTTGCCAAAGTCTGCCCTCGGTGTGGTCACCACAATTACCCTTATGGATTTATATGATGATTTTCTTAGCCTCATCCTTGGTTATACACCGAAGCAAGGGGGTAGAGAAACCTCTTATGTACAAAACTCCTTGTATCTTGAACCGTGGTGCTTTTTGAAGGTGTTTCTTTCGTTCATTCCTATCTCTTGGGAGAGTTCCCTTGAGCAGATAATCCTTGATCGTAGCCATCCACAACTTTTCTTCCTTATTGATCTCCAAAATCCACTTGACATCCATTTGATCGGTATTTGGAGTCTTCAAAACCTCCATTGGAATCTAATCCATCACCTATGCTTCCCCAAAACTAATAGTTTAGCTAATGAATCAGCTTTGGCATTCTCCTCTCTAGGGATACATGTAATCGTATAGTACTTTATGTCATCCAACGGCTCCAACGCTTTCTTCTGGTAAGGAGCAAGCCTCGCGCCCTTAGCCTGATATTCCTTCTTTACTTGAAAAACCACCAATTAGTAATCACGGATATATGCAAGGTCCTTATCCCTAGCTCCTTTGCTATTCTTTGTCTCGCTATTAACGCCTCGTACTCAGCCTCGTTTTTTGTTATGAGAAATTCCAGCTTCAGTGCATAACACCGTCCTTCTAGAGTTACAAGCATTACTCCTACACCTAAAAAATGTTCATTCGAAGCTCCATCCACAAACAATTTCCAATGAGAAAGTGTAACCATATAATTTTCTTCACTATCGAGCGGTAAACTCACTGATGAAATTTGCCAATGCTTTCCCATTTATCGCTCTCCTCGGATGGTAAGTAATATTTTACTAACTCAACTCTATGTTCCACTTCAGCAACCTCCCTGAAGTGTGGGGTCGTTATAGCTCCTACTTTAAGGGCCGATCTATCATCACCTTAATCGAATGAGCCTATAAGTATGGCCGCAACTTCCTCGACGCATCAACAAACAATATGCAAGTTTTTCAAACCTCGGGTAGTTCCTTTCAGCTCCAGTAAACCACCTATTGATATAATAAACCGGCCTTTGAATCTTTGCCTCCTTGCGTACTATTGTTGCACTTAGTGAGTGAGTAGACACTGCTAAATAAGCGAGCAAATCCTCCCCGTCCAACTGTTTGGATAGAACAGGTTGTGTTTCCATATTCCTAACAACACCTCGAAGGCGTTCAACCAGTCTTGATTCCAGTCAAAATTCTTCTTCCCCTTTCTGATAGCATCAAAGAACGATATATATTTATTCATTGCCCTTGAGATGAACCAACTCAAGGAAATAGTCTTCCCATTCAAGCTTTGTAATTCCCTTTTCTTGATCAGGGCCTTTACATTTCTCAAGCCGTCAATCTATTCTGGATTGGTTTCAATGCCCCTTGCTTTCACGATAAATCCCAGAAATTTTCCTGATGCGACTCTAAAAGAACATTTCAATGGATTCAACTTCATTCCTTACTTTCTTAAAACTTCGTACATCTCCAAAAGGTCATCCAAGTGGTTTCACGATAGCTATGACTTTACCAGCATATCATTCATATATACTTCTTTCGTCTGCCCGATTTGATTTCTGAATATAGAATTTACTAATCTTTGATACGTAGCTCTATCATTCTTCAAACTGAATGACATTACTCAATAGCAATACAATCCTAAATCCGTTATAAAACTACTATGCTCCTGATCCGGTATATGCATTAGTATCTGATTATTGCCTTAATAAGCATCCATAAATAAACATGTTCTATGGTCCCATCTACAAGTTGATCAATCCTAGGTAAAGGAAAGCTATTCTTCAGGCATTCTTTGTTCAAGATAGAACAGTCGATATATTTCCATTACTTTCCATTTGATTTCTGTACCAACACGAAATTTGATATGCATTTTGGGTATAAAGCATCACGGATAAAGTCATTCATCATCAGCTTATCCACTTCCTCCTTTAACACAGCAGATCACTCTGAACCCAAACTATGCCTCTTCTACTTGACTAGCGAAAACCTTGGATCCACATTTAGTGCGTGACATGCTACCTCCGACGATATCCTACAAATATCTGAATGCATCCAAGTGAATACATCCAAATTCCCTCGAAGGAAATTAACCAGTTCCTTCCTTAATCCAACACCGAGCTGAGATTCAATCTTGAGAGTTTGGGAAGGAAAATACATATCGATTGGAACATCAACCTAGTTCGGCCGGCGCCTCCCGCACTTCCTCTAACTTCTTCCTAGAATCCATAGATTTATCAAACCTACTATGGTTCCCAAGCCAGGGCTTGGGCTTTAATCGCTATGTTTGTGGATTCCAAATGTAGAGAGTCTTCTCTATATTCTTGCCTTTTTCCCATCGCTTCACTTCCCTCGGCTCCATGACATAACATTCCCTTCCTATGCTCTGTCACCCCATAATGATCTGACCCCATTCTCTATAGGAAACTTCAT
This sequence comes from Allium fistulosum, assembly GCA_030737815.1. Lineage (NCBI taxonomy): Eukaryota > Viridiplantae > Streptophyta > Magnoliopsida > Asparagales > Amaryllidaceae > Allium > Allium fistulosum. Next base: position 660,479,140 of record CM060902.1, read on the forward strand.
CATTAAGCACCAAGAAGCCTGTGCTATTCTAAATCAGTCAGGGCTGGTCAGCCCACAAAGAAATTATATGTCGAATACTCATATACTATATCTAACATTTGGATTCGCATAGCCTTGCAATCTCTATCACCCAATTTAACTGGTAAATCAATCGTCCCAATCGGTTGTTTCGCTTCGCCTGTAAATCCTTGGATTTTGGTTTGATGGGCCTTGCATCCTTCATGCTAACTTTCATCCGATCAAATGTTCTCCTTAACAGAATGTTCAAAGAACTTATGCTATCTACCAGGACCCGATGTACCGTTGTTAGTCCAATTACATCCGTTATCACCATAAGGTCGAAATTTGGAGCTTTGACTCCATCAGCATCCTTATTCCTGAAAACTATACCATCTGTCACCATCCTTTATTGCTTAGTCGGAGCTCCGTCCTATATGGCAAGGCAACTCCCCTATGGTGCATGCTTTAATGAGCTCGCATACCATATGATGTCCTTCTAGTTTTTCTCTGTAGGACGAGGTCCTTCTGTTATCATATTGGTAACTAGTCTTTCATCAGTTCGCCTAGACCCCTCTCTGCTAGCCCTAGGCCGATTCCTTTGGACAAGCGAACCTTGGGGTCTTTTATTCTAACTGTCATCCTATGACACTCTCACATATTACTGAAACTTCTTCTTCCTTATGAATTCCTCGATAAAGTCGCTCAAGTGTCGGTACTTGTTCGTGTTGTGTCCATGGATTTCATGGAAACAACAGTATTTCCTAAGCGCCTTTCCTCCTCGGTTTCCTCTCTCCTAGGCGGCCTTTTATACCGTTACATTCCTTGCATGGCAGGATATATATTCTCCAACATATCATTTAGGGGGTTGTATTCATTAGCCCTCATATTCCTTGGGTGTTTCTTGGTTTAATTTCGCCTATCACCAGAGCCCTGATTTCTTTTCTTTTGATTATTAAAATTTCTAACATTAACCTCTACATTTCCAAAGCTTTCTGTAGTTTTTTTTATCACCGTGTTGCTCTAGATTACTTCCTTTGACTGTCTACTAGTAGTATGTCTAGCTACCCAACTTGCTTCCTCCAAATGCAAGAACTGGTTAGCCTTTCGATGGAATTCCTCCATAGTCGTTGGTTATTTCATCTTCAACCACTTACCAAAGTCCATATCCAAATGTATGCCCCGGACTAAAGCTATAAAGATCTAGCCTTCCTTCGAAATATTCACCTCCATAACCACAATGTTAAACCAATTCAAGAACCCCTTTAGTTACTCTTTAAGTACTTGAGAAATACTCGACTTGGACATCACGTCCTTAGGCCGAGCAGCGTGGAGCCAGAACTGTACCTAGATTTCTTTGCCAACTCATCAAGCGTCGGTATAGACTTTGGCGCGAGCTGAGTGAACCATTGACACAACACCTTCCAAGGAAATAGTGAAACACCTACACCGAACAACATCCGTTGCTCTGGCACCATCTATGTGCCATTCATTCTTAAATAAGTGATGCTTAGGATCAGTGGCCCCACTGTACGATGGCATCGTCGGGATCGTAAACTTCTTGGGATACTACACACTATAATGTTATCCGTAAATGGGATTTTGCTTGATGCGGAACACTAATACTCATTCTTTCTACCTTTGCTTACTTCCATCAACTGTTTAACCATATTTGCTATATACTCTTCACTAGCACAATACTTTGAAGGTTGACTATTAGGAGCCACGTCGAGTGTTTGGCTCTATAAACGATCTCGGTTTTCCCTTTGACATCTAGGTTCTCCAATCACTAGGAGAACCACTCCTCTGGTCTTCCACTGACATTCGGTTGGTTCCACTATAGTTGTTTAAACTCCAGTATCGTGAGCAGCAACATCAAGCTCATACTCTTCACTAAAACACTGCAGATCATCCTCTAAAATAGACAAGTACAGGGCCGTAGCTCCTTGTCCCCTTGAAGTGCCCAAATTCTTCTCGGTACCAATCTGATTCTGGTCAGTACTGAGTTGAATTCTTTTAAGGCAAGCTCCCCGACTTCCTCTAGCAACTTCTTCTGCCATTCTAGTAGCCCTTTCCTTCTGTTTTTGTTTGACATCACCCTAATTCTGACAAAAAATAGATGAGCTTTCCTCTTCAAATCCAGCAGGTGAAATCTCTCTCCTGCTCCTCTTAGTTCTTTGGGGCTATTGGATCAGTAGTGCCATGTTAGCATCGATCTTTTCCACCAAACCTTTTTGACTGCCGACCAACTTCTAATTCAGCTCTTGCATCATTTTATCAAATTCCACTATAGTAACCATCTTTTGTAGGGCAGTGGTCCTGGTACTATCTGCTCGATGTTGACCTTCGGTTGATAAGTAGTTCCTTCATCTCCACCAACTACTTCTCTTGATGATCTTCCTGACCTCCTAGGGGCCATTAATTCCTTTATGCTAATTCTTCAAATTCCTTAATAAAAACCTTCTAGATCTAACCCTGGATGCTCCAATCCAAAATTGAAAGCTAGATCAATGCTTGAGAATCTCTTTTCTTGGTGAGAGCACCAAAATGTTGATATCAAAAGTGGCACAACACTCAAAGTCTTATTGATAAAATAGAAATCTAGCTAAGAGTATATGAAAACAATAAGGATAACAAAGTTTTCAAACTTTTTCAACAATCTCTGATCTACATCCAATGTATTTTTTTTATTGATTATGGATTTGATACTCACTAGTTCAAGGGTTTTACTGATCTAAAGGCATAGAACAACAAATAGTACCTTCCTTAGTGACTGTAATAGAGGAAGATAAAGGATGAAGAAGATAATGAGCCAAAAAGTCCTTCTCCGGTTGCTATATGAATTGTATTTATAGGGAAATCATTTAGTACAACTGGAGGCCCATGAGATATCAAGTCCGAATCTAGGTCTGAGAGTGTAGGAGGGGAGGACTGGGTCCTTTAGAGCAACAAATTCTACTTAGTACCGACCATAATTGGTTGGTACCTACTTGATTATTTAGGGGAGAGCTATGTCTTCTTCCTTTCTTCGATCTTCTATCCCCGATCTGTTCTCTACCAAACACTTTTCCATGGACACTATGCTGTTTTCGAGAGGTTCTAACATCATTTTGCTCTTGTGTGTTTTCCTTTAGAAAAACGTTTAGAGTTGTTCGCCTATTTCTTGAAAAAAGCACTCCATGACGATCACACAAGCCAATATTCCATGTATCATTGGTTTGGGAGCCCACCAGAAGAAAGAAAATTGGTCGGTACCGAGTAGAAGTGCTCGGTATCGAATATGTAACGACCCAAAATTTTAGTTATTTGAAATTGGAATATTTAATTGATTTTAATATATAAAAGTTAATTTTTAACTTGAATTTCAAATATAATGATTTATTGGAAAATTTAATAACTGGAATTTGCTTAAATAATTGAATCTTGGGTTTTAAGCTTGATAAAAATAATTTCAAAGCTTATTTAATTTTATTTATAAGAATGAAGATAATAAAAAAAAATTAATTGGATTTTAAAGTGATTTGTTTGATTTTAAAAATATCTCGTTTGAATTAACATATAAAAATAGCCTTCCGGGACATAGTCTCGGAATTTGGCGAAACAAGTTCCATTGGATCTGTAATAGTGTATTATTATCGAATTTCAAATTTCGTAGTGTTTAGAGTTATCCTTTGGTCGTACGGGATATAAACGCGTTGAATTTAATATCGAATAGGGATATAATATTATGAATGCCTATCAGCACCCTTTGATAGGGGTTTGAAATTTTAAGCTGCTTTAAACGAGATATTCTGAATTTAAAATTATATATATATATATATATGTGTGTGTGTGTGTGTGTGTGTGTGTTTTTGACTAGACTAGGCTGTCATACTCCCTTCCATTAGCCATTCTTTCTTTCCTATAAAATGACCAACCACCTTTTTTTAAATTGAGACCTCTTTTCACTTCAGTTCGAATTCGACCCAGAACAAGGCAAAGAAATTTCAAAAATTCATAACTCCTAATCCACCCGATAAAAAAATGTGAAACCAGTTGCAAATTTTTTTTTTTGTGATGAGCTTCAATCTGATACAAGTCTCGTAGGGTGTGGCTTTGATTTATGATGATCGACGTTTGCTGTTGAAGCTAGGTTTGGGCTTTGCGTACGATTCGAGTGAAATTGAGTGGATTGGAGAGTGAAATCGTATTCATGGAGGTGAGGCGCACTTATGGTCGAGAAATTGAAGCCTGCGGCAGCTCGGGAGGTGGTGCGACCTGTTGTGGTCGACATGGCAATTGGTTATGTCATGATTTTATTTTGGGCATCGTACGGTGGTTCGAAGGCATGGGTAGGGTCGTGGGAGGCTGGCGAGCTGATCGGCGCGGGTGGCTTGGCCGTAGGCGAGCGTTTGGAGTATGTCACGTACACGAGAAAGGACGTGCACAAGTTTGGGTAGCTTCAGGAAAAATCAATTGGGGGAAGAAACACTATTCTGGGCCGGGCCGAAAGTTTAAGGGTAAATTGGTTTGGGTTTAATAAAAATGTAATTTGAGTTTTAATTTAATTATATTTTAATCGATGAGCTAAAAAAATTATATAACTCTCGCGTAAGAGGTCAGAATAGAGCGAATCAAAGGGCGATGGAATCATAGCGACGAGTGCTACGTATAGGAATTGGTTTGGAATCGATTGGGGCTAGCAGGAATTTGGACAAAAATTAAACGCTTGTTTAATTTTAATTCGAACGGATCGCTTCAGCGTCAACGAAAAATCAAAGTGAGTAAATCTCACTAATTTGGATGATTGGGATTAATTTTAAATAGTTAAAATTAATTATTGGATGATTCGTTGAATTGATAAATGATTATCAGTTGAGTGTGATATTATATATAGTAGTATATATTAGTAGTTGGATTGATTGTTCCCGCATATTTCAGCGGACGAGACCCTATGCGCCTCGTATAATAGCGGATGGCCCTATATACCACGATATCCCGCTTCGAATCGGGATTGGTATTTTTATGTTGTATTAACATTTGTGGTTGCAGGAAAAACAGGATCCAACTGGATTCCTCAAAATGTTGAATTTAATTTCATATATAGTGATATGTGATATGTTTGAATAATCTATGGTAGATTAGTGTAACGACCCGGAATTTTCGACGGTTAATTTTGAATATTTAAATGGTTTAAATATTGGATTTGAAATTATAATTTAGTTAGTAAGATTTTAAAACTGGATTTTCAAGCGATTTCATAAATTTTGGAAATCATCGATTTAATCGATGCGTTAAAATAGCGATCTGAGGCACAGTCTCGGAATTGGACGAAACCAGTTCCATTGGATCTATAATAATGTATTATTATCGGATTTCAAGTTTCATAGCGTTTGTAGTTATCATTTTCCATACAGGATAGAAGCGCACTGAAATTAATATCGAAATTTAATATAGTAATTGGGTCTAAAAAGCTATCTTCTACATACGATTGAATTAGGACTCGAAGCTTGTTCCATTGCGTTTTGAATAGGAGTATAACATTATAAACGTCAGGCAGCACGCCTCAACAGGGGGTCGAGATTTCACGGTAGATTCGAGATATTTAAATATATATATAATGGTTAAATAATGAATAGTTGAGCCATCCCCTTTATGTCCCTTCCTCTGTTTTGTCCACGAAAACATGCTTCCTCGTTCAAATTAAAAATCGAGACCTCCCTCTTTCTTCCTTTCAAAAAACCTAACGTAGATAAATGAAAAAGAAAAAAAAAAGAGAAAAATCAAAATCGCATCGCCTTGAGCTCGATGTCGTGAGCGCTGCACTCAGCGACGATGGCAGTGGAGAGGGATCTGCCTTTGTTCATGCAATTGGGTCGCATTTTGTTCTCACGCATATGCGCGCATGCTCAGGTGAGGGGTGGATGCAAGCGCAGGCTAGCGCGATTTAGGGTGGGGGCCGGAGCTCATCGCCGGCAATGGACACTCTGAAGGGCGATGATTTCTCGAGCGGCAAGCGAGTCGATGATGGGGGCGGCGACAATCAAGCTTAGGCGATAGTGGAGCACGTGATGGTCGCGAGAAGCCTGGTGCGACACAAGGTAGTTTTACTCGAGTTCGATTACGGTTGGATGTGCTCGGTGCTGTCATGGAAGGAAGGGAGTTTTTGTCATTGGCGGCAGTAGTTTGGACGAGGGTGAAGTCATGGTTGTGATGCCTAGAAGCTTATCACAAGGAAGAGGTACAGGTGGAAGGTCTAGCGCTCGCGTGGTAGTCTAAGGTAAAGCAGCAGCGTTTGTGAGTGGGTGGTTACTGAGCAGCGGATTTTGGATTGGGGTAATTGGTTATTGATAATTTTAATTAATTTAAATAATTTTTATTTAATTAAAAATGAATGCTTATATAATTGTATAACGATTATACGAGGTACAAAAATCATAGAAACAAGACAAGTGTGGATCCGTAGATGAGAAATATACAAGCTGGGATTAATTTGGAACGATTAACAAACTCGGAAATCGAGGTGAGAAAATTCTCACTCCTTTGGTTTGCCAATTTAATTCTAAATGGTTAAAATTAATTATTGGTTTCTTGGTTGGACTCAGAAATTATTATCTGTTGAATGATATTATAATATATATAGTAGTATATATATTAGTAGTTAGATTGATATTCCCGCATATTTTAGCAGATGAGACCCTATGCGCCCCGCATAACAGCGGATGACCCTTTACACCACGATATCCCTCTCGAAGTGGGATTGGTATTTTTATGTTGTATTAACGTCTGTGGATGTAGGAAAACGGGTTGGAGGGATCCAACTGGATTCCTCAAAATGTTGAATTTAATTTCATATATTGTGATATATGGATTGTGTAGGATAATCTATTATAGATTATTGTAGTAATTGGAAATTTTGGATGTTATAGTAGGACTGGCCTTAAATTTTGGTATTTTTAAATACCATAAATATTATTTTTGAATTTGAAGGAATAAAAAGGAATTTTGATATAAAATATTTATATTGGAATTTGGGTTATTTTAAAGGAAATTGAGTTGGAAAAAAAATAATAATAAATGTTTGTTTTAGTTGTACTTAACTATTCATAAATTGTTTAAGATAGAGATTTTTTTTAAATGAATTATATAAAAGAATTTATAAAGGATATTCTGAAATTATGAAAAAGAGTTGAAGTCAATATTAAAAATAGATTCGAAAAAAAATGGAATTATTAAAGTAATGGATTTATAAAAATGAAATTTTATAAACGAGATTAGTTTTATAAAAAAAGTGAAACTCAAAGGGGTTATAAAATTTATAAATGATGTTTATAAATAAGGGAAATCGATATCAGATGATAGATTGGGAATATAAATTTACAGGAAGAATTTATATTAGAATATGGAAATAGGGTGAAAAACATAGTGGATACTATTTTTGAAAAGTGAAAAATGCTTAAGGAGATCGAAATGGAAGTGATGTGATTCGAGAGGAATTTATAAAATTTAATTGGTTATTGAGGTTTTAAAAATATATTTTTAATTCTAAGAAGTTAAGTTGGCTTTTAAAAGGAATTTTTTTTAAAAAAACTTTGGAATTTTAAACTAGTTAGGATTGAAATACTTCGGTAAGTAGATTTTCAAATATTAAGTATTTATTTTAGTAAATTCTAACTTTTAAAATCAGCTTTGAAAATTTATTTGTTTATCTAAAAATGAGTTATTGATGTTTATAAAAGTGTTTTCGATATTTTAAATAATTACTTGAACATGTTTTAAAAATAAATTATTATCTTTTTTAAATACTTATTTTATATATGTATATATAGAGTTTTGAAGTGATTGAAAATTTTTATTTATAAATTCTCTCGAGATTTGTAAATGAGGCTTATAAATGGATATGATTTTGAGGAAAGAATTTTATAAGGTATTTGGAGGAAATGGAATTTCAAAATGTTGAATATGGGAATTTTGAAAATGAAATCTGAATTCATAAAAAAGAGTTATAAATTGTTGAATGGGTTATAAATAAGTATACTGTGTTTTGGAAAATGAAAAAGGGAATTTATTAGTGATTCCGAAGACTTATGAGATAAGTTACGAAATAATCTCTTAAATGTTGATATTTGAAAAGATTTTGGAAAATAAGACTTATAATATTTTCCTAAGTATAAAAATGGAAATTTGGAAATATTTCTAAGTGTTGAGACGGTTTGGAAATATCCTGTTACGGATTTAAGTATTTGAAATTGTTTTCAAATGTTGGAAGGGATTGATATATCTTATAAAGATATTTTGAAAATAAATATTTTGGAAAAATTTATAATAAGGCCTAGTGACTGCTTATAGATGTTTTATTGATAGTTAAATAACCGACTATTAATATTGGCCAATTTTGTTAATCGTTTCGAAGAGACCGGGATCAGATTTAATTATCCGAAAAGCACTTCAATCCGGTTTGAACGTTACGAATGAATATTGTGAAGATGATGAAGACAGTAATTCGGTGTCCAGACCCAGGATAACTTGTATGGACGAATGCGATCAGAACATCGTCATTGGAGGTTGATGATCATTCTAAGTGGAATTGTTCTTGAATGGTAATCATTAGCCTCAAGCCTCATCAACCGGGAATGACTAAAACAGGGGAGATGCAACAAGGCTAATTGGGTCGCACCAAATTAGGGTATGTTATCACTGTTCTAGATATCCTCGGAAATATATATATGGATATGGTTATGCATGAAAAGGGAGCGCTTGATTTTGTTTAAGGGTGGGAACACCCGGGCTGATAACATATTCGGTCTATCCAGGATAGGGGTAGGCCGATCTTGTGTAGCAGGGGATCCCGGCGAGGTCCTCGGTACATTTTTCAAGAGGCGTACTGTGATGGGTGGTACCCCAGTGGCCCAGTCATTGTATGGGATCCATTCTCCAATACGAGCCTTTACGGTTTTGTTTGTAGAGCCTAGTATGCTAGAATTTAATTAATGTAACAATTTTAGCTATTTGAATAAGTATTTGCATTTAGACACTATTATAATATCACTGGATTTTCTATAAAATGTTTTGGTTATCGTAAGGGAAAAACCCATCGTGTTTATGTGTGACGCGGTCTTACGAGATACCTTTGTTTTTCAAAGGATTTTGATTACTCTAATAATTCAAATTGAGTGTGTTTTCTCATGCTGCTTTTCCAGACTGACTCGGGTGTTATTTTATTATAATACTCGGGTTAGACCGAGTATTACAGTTTCAGGATACAATGCTATGGAGCTTAGGAAACGAGCTGGAGGAGTTCGGACGTATTTCCATACTTGGTTTATATTTCCGATGTGTGAGGACAAGTGATTATAATTGTGTAGATTGATGTATTGATTTTTGTACTCTGATGATGGTAAGTATATAAACAGTTACAGATTCTTTTGTATAAAAATCTATTATTATATATTATATTTTGTTCCGCTGCGTTTGTGAGATTCTATGTTTGTCGTTCTATTTTCTTCTACCTTTTTCTTCTTTACCCTAAAGATTCGTATTTTCCATTCAATTTGAGTTGATCTGATGTGAATTATAGTCGACCAAAGGGGTAAGGATTTGCGGGTTGCTACAATTAGTGGGTGATTTGAATCTATTGGATGCTATGGTGGCAGTGGCCTAGATTTTGATATTTTAAAATACCATAATTGTATATATTGAATTTTGAAAAGAAAATTAAAAAGGAAATTTGGAAATGAAATATTTATATAGAGTTTTGGATTAATTAAAAAAATTGATTGAATAAAATAGTTTGACTTTAAATTTGTACTTAACTATTTCGTGATATTGTAAATAGATATTTTGGAATAATGTATATAAAAGATTTTTAAATAATAATTCTTAAGTGATACTTGTTAAAGATAAAAGGTTTTAAAAATCAAGATTTTTAATAGATTGGGAGAATAAAAGGGAATTTTGGACCAAAAAAATATAAAATTGGTTATACTGGATTTTAAAATAAGATTTTAAATTACGAAATGGAAGTAGAATTGAGATTTGGTTGTTTTTGGAATATAGTTTTAGGTTATTTAAGAAATTGATTTATAAATGGAATTTAATTTAGAAATCGATTTATAATGGATTTAAGTGATGTGAAACCGTTGTAAACTGGAAATGAGACTATGGGATTTATAAACAATGTTTATAAATAAAGTGAAGTGATTATTAGTTGATAAGTTGAAGATATAAATTCATGGAAAGAATTTATAATGAGATGGGTAAATCGGTTTAAAAATAAATGATAGATTTACTCTTAGAAATGTGAAAAAGGGGATTCACGAAATTTTGATGTAAATTAATTGGTGATAAATCGAGAGAGATTTATAAATATTAGACTGGCTATATTGGAATTGAAAATTATATTGTTATCGAGAAGTTGAGTGTGTTTTAAAAAGAGGATTTTTAATTATTAAACTAGGTAATTTAAAAATGTTTTAGCAGAAGAATATTTTCAGAAAGTTAGTTATTTAAATATTTTTCAATTGTCAAAATGAATTATAAGTTTTATAAATAAGTCTTGTAAATCGATTAGAATTTTATTAATAAATCAGAATTGATTACTGTTTCAAAGTTATGTAATTATTTTAATTGTTTTAAAAGTGTATTTAATTATTAAATAAGTTTTCGGGAAGTAATGGTATACTTTCATAGCGAAATCGGAGGCAGAGATTGCCTGCAGTTAAGTTTGGATTTCTCTGGGATAGAGACGTAATCATTGAGCTATGAATCCATTGTTGATACCATATGGTGCTTTTCGTATTTATTTTAAAAGGGTTTTTCAAATATTTTTGAAGTAAATGGTTTGTGAATATACTTATTTTGGTGAGATAAGTATGTACTTTTGAATAAAGATATTTAATTAAGGAACCCCAAAACATATAGAATTCATTATAAACGAGTTAAGGAATTTACAATATAAATTGTGAAGGGTTTTAAGAAAAGAGAAATAAATGGAACTTTCCTAAGTGTTGGGAAGTAAGGAGTTTAGAAATATATATATATATATATATATATATATATATATATATATTTCTAAGTGTTGAAATAAGAGATGGTTTGAAATATCCTGATAAGGATATAAGTATTTGAGTTGTCTCAAATATTGAAAATTTGGAAGGGATTTGAATATATACCTTATAAAGATATCTTGAAAATAAATTTTTGAAAATTATAATACGGGCCTAGTGACTACATATGGATGTTATATTGGTAGTTAAATAACCAACTATCAAGTATTGGAAAATTTCATTGATCATTTCGAAGATATCGGGATCAGATTTAATTATCCGAAAACCACTTCGATCCGATTTGTGCGTTACGAATGGATATCGTATAGATGGTGAAGATGGTGATGCAGTTTGTCTAGACCCAGGACAACTTGTAAGGACGAATGCTATCAGAACATCGTCATTGGAGGACGATGAGCATTCTAAGTGAAATTGTTCTTGAAAGGTAATCATAGCCTCAAGCCTCATCAACCGAAATTACTGAAAATCGGGAGATATGCGGCAAGGCTAAGTGGGTCATACCCAATTAGGGTATGTTATCACCTTTCTAGATATCTAGATACCTTCAGATATATTATAAATTATGGATATGGTGGTGCATGTAAAAGAGCTCTCGATAAGGGTGGGAACACCTGGGGTGATAACATATTCGGTTCCATCCATGTTAGGGACAGGGTTGGTCTTGTGTTGTAGAGGATCCCGACAAGATCCTCGGTACATTTTTCTAGACATGTACCGTGATAGGTGGTACCCCAGTGCCTAGTCATTGTATGGAATCCATTCTCCAATAAGCGCCGTATGGTTTTGATTGTGCCTAACTTTGTTGAAACGTGAGATGCAAGCATTTCAGCTATTTTCTATTTACTTTATTTAGACAGTATTATAATATCAGACGATTTTGATATAAAGTGTTTTGGTTATCGTAAGGTAAAAACCAGTCATGTTTACGTGTGACGCGGTCTTACGAGATACCTCGGTTTTTCAAAGGATTTTGATAACTTTAATAATTCAAATTGAGTGTGTTTTCTCACGCTGATTTTCATACTGACTCGGGTGTTATTTTTTTATAATGTTCGGGTTAGACTGAGTATTACAAATTCAAGTTAGGATGTTATGGAGCTCAGGACACAAGCTGGATGACAGAGGCGTATTCCACGTAATTGATTATATTCCACTGTGTATTGTAGGCTATATATTCAGCACTAGTGAGGACAAGTTATTATAACTATCCACTATTGAGTTTATTGATTTGTTGTACTCTGATGATGTAATGTATAAGTAACAGTTATAGTTCTTTTTGTATAAAGACATGTTATTATCTATTATATATTGTTCCGCTTCGATTGTGAGATTCTGTGTTGTTATTTCTATTTTTCTTCTACCTCTTTCTTCTTTTCCTCTAATGATCTGGTATTTCTGGCACTCGATTGCTCGACATGCTATATAGTGAACGTATTGATGTTGATTTTCGAGCGTCGAAAATCCGGTTCATGACACATGGTATCGGAGCTGAAGGTTAAGCGAGTACCTTGGCTTTGATGGGATAACTCATTAGAGATAGGGTCAGTGGCATCCTAGAATGAGTTTGAGTGTATTAACAGATATGAGCGCGTATTTGTTAGTGAATACAAAATTGTTTATATTGTGTTGATTGATCTATTGGGTGGCTTATGGATTCTGGTCAATACGAGTAATTAACGTTATTGATTAGGATCTCTAAACACTTGTACAGAGCAATTCGACATGGTATTGTTTTGAAATGGGGTAAATGAAATAATTTTACCCAGATTGTTTTTATATATGGAAATAATTTTTTAAATTATTATAGTTGTATATGGTGTGCTTGGTTGTTAGGAAATGATAATATTAAACTGTTATCATTTGTTGTTGTGGTGATTGAATAAAAAGTTGATATTATAGTCAACAGTTAAGAAATAATTTCATATAACAAAATGGAATTATGTAAATGTGATCTTGGAAATGTGATTTATAAATTGAAATGAAATGAAATTCTAGAAGTATTTTTAAATATGATTTGTTAAAACGTTTGAAGGCCGGGAATTTGGGAATTTAATTCACGTTGGTTTTGAAATGTTTCTCAAAGTCTTGGAAAATAATAGTGATATTATTTAGAGAATATTTTAAATTAGAAATATTTAAAAGGAATTTTAGATATTTAAAAGAAATTTAAAAGGGGCACTGAACTCACTTCAGTCGCTGAAAAATAATTTTGGTGATGACTGCACCATCATCGACGTTCATTTTCGAGTTTCCAAGGGAGAAATTGCTACAATTGGAGTTTTATTTTGGAAAACTGGTTTTGGTTTGAAATGTAAAAGAATGATTTGATATACCAAGGGATTTTGGGTATATATGGTTTCAAAAATGATTTTGAAATATTTAAGAAATTGTTTAAAACTCTGGAATTTTTATTTAAATGTTTATATGGAAATAGGAGAAATAAGTTTGATAACTTATAGAATTTGGAAATTAGCAAGTTACAATAATGTTTAAAATTGTTGATTAAGAATGCAAGAAAAGTAAAAATTTGAAATTTAATTATGGAATGGAATTTAACTTCAATTAAGTTAAATAAGAGTAAACTTTGAAAATTTAGCCTAAGTTAGGCTGGATGGAGTAATTGTTGGAAATGGAATGTTATTCAGATTGAAGTAAACTAATGAAGGGAACTAATTAAATTAAATTAATTAGTTAATTAAATATGATGTTGGAATATGGTTGAAATTTAATAATGGAGTTGAGTCAAATGGAATTGGAATTGGATTTGAGTTAAATAGATATAAACTTAAGTTATGAAAATAGAAATAAACATAAGAGGTTGTATGAAATGTTTATAAACTTAAGCAAGGTTTATGAAATGATCCACAAATGAATTAATATGGAGTGGAATGAATTAACTGTAGAATTGGATGAAATAAATTCTCAAGTGAGATTAGTATGGAAAGGGATATACTAAGTAAATATTGGAATGCAGATTAAATAAGTGAATGTGAAGTTTAAATGTGAATGATAAATGTGAATAATCGAATGGAAATAAAAGTAAATGTGAATAAAGAGAATTTGGGATAGCTAAGAATTAACCGAAGTAAATACGTAATTGTACGTATATTGTTTATTCGCATAATGATTTGATCCAGATTCGAGCATAGAATTTCGAGATAATTTATATCGATCCGAGTTGGGATTTTTCACTCGATTCTCGACGGCGAACGCTGGATATAGATTTTTGATTGATTCTACAATTCTCTATCATAGTTATGGCTATGAAAGGAGAATGACGGTTTCTAATCAAGAAACCAAATCTGAGTCCGCACCAGGAAGTCATGTGAACGATACTAGTTTAGAAGTGAAATTGTGTGATCGAGCGAGCGATCAGATTTGATATTGCGTACGGATGATATAAGTACATCGTACGGGTTTTGGTGGAATAAATATTGGAAATTTAAAATGCTAAATAAAATGATTTTGAATTATATGATTGGATACTATTGGTAAGTAAGGTGCAGGTATTTAAAAGCAAAAGCTAAATTGATGTCTTTGATATCATAAGAAAATTGGATTGCCCGACCGAAAAGTACATGTTTAAATTATTGTCGAAATTGATGATATATGATTAAGCCACTTAGCTTTTGTTTTCTTTTGATGATTTGGGCCCGTAGAGGCGATTTGTGGTTGTTTGGATCTAGCCGCGCAAAGGAGACGCTGGCGAAATTTTTCGAAAATTTAAGGAGTTAGAAAATTTTGAAAGAAATTTTTAATAACTAAAATTGGATTTGAGTTAGAATCTATAATGATTGAATGGATAATGTTATTGGAAATCTATGGATGAATTTGGAAATTAGTAAAAGTGATAATGTGGTTCAATAAATTGATTTTGGGAAGTTATTTCAACTAATTGGGTTTGGGAAAGTTATTGGGTTTTGGACCATTCTTCTTACCTTGGTAATTTCGAGGATGAAATTCTTTTAGGGAGGAAGGAATATAACGACCCAAAATTTTGGTTATTTGAAATTGGAATGTTTACTTGATTTTAAATATTTAAAAGTTAATTTTTATCTTGAATTTCAAATATAATGATTTATTGGATAATTTAATAACTGGAATTTGCTTAAATAATTGAATCTTGGGTTTTAAGCTTGATAAAAATAATTTCAAAGCTTATTTAATTTTTATTTATAAGAACTAAGATAATAAAATTTTTAAATTGGATTTTAAAGTGATTTGTTCGATTTTAAAAATATCTCGTTTGAATTAACATATAAAAATAGCCTTCCGGAACACAGTCTCGGAATTTGACAAAACAAGTTCCATTGGATTCGTAATAGTGTATTATTATCGGATTTCAAATTTTGTAGTGTTTGGAGTTATCATTTGGTCGTATGGGATATCAACGTGTTGAATTTAATTTCGAAATTTCAATATAATAATTGGGTCCAAAAAGCTATTTTCTCCATACGATCGAATTAAGACTCGGAACCTTTTCCATTGCGTTTGGAATAGAGATATAACATTATGAACGCCTAGCACCACGCCTCGATAGGGGTTTGAAATTTTAAGCTGCTTTAAACGAGATATTTTTAATTTAAAATTATATATATATATATATATATATATGACTAGACTAGGCTATCACACTCCCTTCCATCAGCCATTCTTTCTTTCTTTTCACAATGACCTACCGCCTCTTTTTAAATCGAAACCTCTTTTCACTTCAGTTCGAATTCGACCCAGAACAAAGGAAAAAAATGGTGGCAAAGAAATTTCAAAAATTCGTAACTCCTAATCCACTCGATAAAAATTTGTGAAACTAGTTGCAAAAATCTTGTTTTGTGATGAGCTTCAATTTGATACAAGTCTCGTAGGGTGCGGCTTTGATTTATGATGATCGGCGTTTGCTGTCGAAGCTAGGGTTGGGCTTTGCATACGATTCGAGTGAAATTGAGTGGATTGGAGAGTGGAATCATATTCGTGGAGGTGAGGTGCACTTGTGGTCGAGAAATTGGAGTGTGCGGTGGCTCCAGAGGTGGTGCGGCCTGATGTGGTCGACGCAGTAATTGGTGATGTCGCAATGTGATTTTGGGCATCGTACGTTGATTCGAAGGCATGGGTAGGGTCGTGGGAGGCTAGCGAGCTGATCGGCGGTGGTGGCTTAGCCATAGGCGAGCGTTTTGGAGTATGTCACATATACAAGAAAGGACGTGCACAAGTTTGGGTAGCTTCAGGCAAAATCAATTGGGGAAGAAACACTATTCTGGGCCGGGCCAAAAGTTTAAGGGTAATTTGGTTTGGGTTTAATAAAAATGTAATTTGAGTTTTAATTTAATTATATTTTAATCGATGAGCTAAAAAATTGTATAACTCTCGCGTAAGAGGTCAGAATTGAGCGAATCAAATGGCGATGGAATCGTGGCGACGAGTGCTACGCATAGGAATTGGTTTGGAATTGATTAGGGCTAGTGGGATTTGGATAAAAGTTAAATGCTTGTTTAATTTTAATTCGAACGGATCGCTTCTGCATCGACGAAAAATCAAAGTGAATAAATCTTACTCATTTGGATGATTCGAATTAATTTTAAATAGTTAAAATTAGTTATTGGATGATTCATTGAATTGATAAATGATTATTAGTTGAATGTGATATTATATATAGTAGTATATATTAGTAGTTGGATTGATTGTTCCTGCATATTTCAACGGATGAGACCCTATGCGCCCCGCATAATAGCGGATGACCCTATATACCGCGATATCCCGCCTCGAAGCGAGATTGGTATTTTTATGTTGTATTAACATCTGTGATTCCTTAAGTGTTGAATTTAATTTCATATATAGTGATATGTGATATGTTTGAATAATCTATGGTTGATTAGTGGGTGATTTGAATCTATTGGATGCTATGGTGGCAGTGGACTCCATTTTGATATTTTAAAATACCATAATTGTATATATTGAATTTTGAAAAGAAAATTAGAAAAGGAATTTGGAAATGAAATATTTATATAAAGTTTTGGATTAGTTAAAAGAAATTGATTGGATAAAATAGTTTGACTTTAAATTTGTACTTAACTATTTCGTGATATTGTAAATAGAGATTTTGGAATAATGTATATAAAAGACTTTTGAATAATAATTCTTAAGTGATCCTTGTTAAAGATAAAAGGTTTTAAAAATTGAGATTTTTAATAGATTGGGAGAATAAAAGGGAATTTTGGGAAAAAATATATAAAATTGGTTATGCTAGATTTTAAAATACGATTTTTAAATTATGAAATTGAAGTAGAATTTAGATTTGGTTGTTTTTGGAATATAGTTTTGGGTTATTTAAGAAATTGATTTATAAATGGAATTTAATTTAGAAATCGATTTATAATGGATTTAAGTGATGTGAAACCGTTGTAAACTGGAAATGAGACTATGGGATTTAAAAACAATGTTTATAAATAAAGTGAAGTGATTATCAGTTGATAAGTTGAAGATATAAATTCACGGAAAGAATTTATAATGAGATGGGTAAATCAGTTTAAAAATAAATGATAGATTTACTCTTAGAAATGTGAAAAAAGGGGATTTACGAAGCTGGGACGTAAATCAATTGGTGATAAATCGAGAGAGATTTATAAATATTAGACTGACTATATTGGAATTGAAAATTATATTGTTATCGAGAAGTTGAGTGTGTTTTAAAAAGAGGATTTTTAATTATTAAACTAGGTAATTTAAAAATGTTTTAGCATAAGAATATTTTCAGAAAGTTAGTTATTTAAATATTTTTAAATTATCAAAATGAATTATAAGTTTTATAAACAAGTCTTGTAAATCGATTAGAATTTTATTAATAAATCATAATTGATTATTGTTTCAAAGTTATGTAATCATTTTAATTGTTTTAAAAGTATATTTAATTATTAAATAAGTTTTCGCGAAGTAATGGTATACTTTCATGGCGAAATCAGAGGTAGTGATTGCATGTAATTAAGTTTGGATTTCTCTGGGATAGAGACGTAATCATTGTGCTATGAATCCATTGTTGATACCACGTGGTGCTTTCCGTATTTATTTTAAAAGGGTTTTTCAAATATTTTTGAAGTAAATGGTTTGTGAATATACTTATTTCGGTGAGATAAGTATGTACTTTTGAATATAGAGATTTAATTCAGGAACCCCGAAACATATAGAATTCGTTATAAACGAGTTAAGGAATTTACAATATAAATTGTGAAGGGTTTTGAGAAAAGAGAAATAAATGGAACTTTCCTAAGTGTTGGGAAGTAAGGAATTTAGAAATATATATATATATATATATATATATATATATTTCTAAGTGTTGAAATAAGAGATGGTTTGAAATATCCTGATATGGATATAAGTATTTGAGTTGTCTCAAATATTGAAAATTTGAAAGGGGTTTGAATATATATATTATAAAGTTATCTTGAAAATAAATTTTTGAAAATTATAATATGGGCCTACTGACTACTTATGGATGTTATATTGATAGTTAAATAACCAATTATCAAATATTGGCCAATTCTATTGATCGTTTCGAAGAGATCGGGATCGGATTTAATTATCCGAAAACCACTTCGATCCGATTTGAGCGTTACGAATGGATATCGTGAAGATGGTGAAGATGGTGATTCGGTTTGTCCAGACCTAGGATAACTTGTATGGACAAATGCTATCAGAACATCATCATTGGTGGATGATGATCATTCTAAGTGAAATTGTTCTTGAAAGGTAATTTTAGACTCAAGCCTCATCAACCGGAATGACTGAAAATCAGGGGATATGCGGCAAGGCTAAGTGGGTCATACCCAATTAGGGTATGTTATCACCTTTCTAGATATCTAGATACCTTCGGATATATTATAAATTATGGATATGGTGGTGCATGTAAAAGAGCTCTCGATAAGGGTGGGAACACCAGGGGTGATAACATATTCGGTTCCATCCAGGTTAGGGACAGGGCCGGTCTTGTGTTGTAGTGGATCCCGGCGAGGTCCTCGGTACATATTTCAGGACGTGTACCATGATAGGTGGTACCCTAGTGCCTAGTCATTGTATGGAATCCATTCTTCAATAAGCTCCGTACGGTTTTGATTATGCCCAACTGTGCTAAAACGTGAGATGCAAACATTTCAGCTATTTTCTATTTACTTTGTTTAGACACTATTATAATATCAGACGATTTTGATATAAAGTGTTTTGGTTATCGTAAGGTAAAAACCTGTCATGTTTACGTGTGATGCGGTCTTACGAGATACCTTGGTTTTTCAAAGGATTTTGATAACTTTTATAATTCAAATTGAGTGTGTTTTCTCACGCTGTTTTTCAGACTGACTCGGGTGTTATTTTATTATAATGTTCGGGTCAGACCGAGTATTACAGATTCAAGTTAGGATGTTATGGATCTCAGGAGACAAGTTGGATGACAGAGGCGTATTCCACGTAATTGATTATATTCCGCTGTGTATTGTAGGCTTTATATTCAGCACTAGTGAGGACAAGTTATTATTACTGTCCAGTATTAAGTTATTGATTTGTTGTACTCTGATGATGTAATGTATAAGTAACAGTTGTAGTTCTTTTTGTATAAAGACATGTTATTATCTATTATATATTATTCCGCTGTGATTGTGATATTCTGTGTTGTTATTTCTATTTTTCTTCTACCTCTTTCTTCTTTTCCTCTAACGATCTGGTATTTTCGGCACTCGATTGCTCGGCATGCTATACAGTGAACGTATTGATGTCGATTTTTTAGCGTCGAAAATCTGGTTCGTGATAGAATAGTCCACTTGACTCGAATCCCTTTGCAACTTCTTGAGTTTACTCCTATAGTCCATCTAAGCATGTTCCCTAACCTGTGAATCGTTTCGTCTTCATCCCGATGTTCAAATTCCAGTGAAAACCTGCCTGGCCAAAAGCCAGATAAAAGTAGAGAGTACGTATCGGACAAGAAAAATGGTTCGATAATGTAACTACCAAAACAATTTCTACCAAACTGAACCAACTCCTATTGAAGAAATCAACTCCTACCGAACTGAACTGAATCCTACTGTAATAACCTGCCCTGAACAGGCCTAAATCCCAACCCAAAAAAGGCCCACTGAAACTTAGACCCATTCCAAAGCCGGCTGTCTCTTGGTAAAAAAACAATACAGAGCTATTTATCTATTCATTTAGAAACTCACAACGGAAGTATAAAGTATAATAGCATAAACAGTATCCTTTCTTATTCCAAATTCTAAATGTCACAAAACAAAACCATAACATAATGTCAACAATAAACTGTTACATCATCTTGTTCAAAAAATACATTTTTAATTTCAAATGGGTACATCAGAAAATAGCATAAATAGACTATTACCACAAGCTCCTCTCATCTTCATCTCCATCTTGATCATCGCCTCCTTCCCTAACATGTGTTGTAATGAGCAGCGAGTCAGAACAATCGTGTCTTGTGAATAGAAAATCTCTATCCTTTCTATATCAGTACTTGGACATTTCATAACACTCTCTAAGTGTATTATCCCATATCTCAATGTATTCATTCCTTAGGCCTTATAAGAAATCCTTCTTATTTCGCCTAATTAATTACTTTCCTAAAGGGGATTTACATGACAATTATTAACTAAACTAAGTACGCAATTAATACATTGCAAATGTACATTATTTACGCTAATTTATACATATAAGTACACACTTATAAATTTCTATGCATGTGGAGATTATGCCCTAAACTAACGTTCAAATGTCAAATCTTCCAATGTTATAAAAGTCTCATTTCCACAATAGCATTTTTACCATAAATCCAATATTCCAAAATTAAATCAATAGACTTGTACTTTGAATCCAACTCCAACTTATTTTATATTAAAACAATGAAATAAATACTAACATTGAAAACTTACAATTTAATTAATTTTCTATTCAACTCCTTTTTACATGAAATTAGACAAGGGAACATCTTTTCAATTTGTAGAAATAGGCAGTGCAAACTATGAATAAGAATTCGTACCTGACACACCACTTCTTAATCAAATCCCGTAATTAAATCCAAAGAAAAAGAATAAGAAGTGGAATAGAAGGTAAAATTCATGAACTATAAAATCCACACACACTACTATTTTAATACAACAATTAAGATTCCAACCTAATAATTGACATTTTGGTTTAGGGAAATCTTATGGATTTTTATTATCCAGAACTCCCCAAGGCATACATCAAATCCAAACTACAATATTCAATTACTAAAATAGAAAAATTAAGATTTTCACTCATAGTGGTCCATAGCTTTTCCTTCACTTGGATTTGACACATCTTCAATGATCCCTTTCATATCTCTTCTTTTTGATATATACAGCAAGTTATTTGTATATACGTTAGATTCAGAAAATTAGAGGTTTGGAGAGAAGAGATTTAGAAAATAAACAAAGATAGATATACAGGATTTCTTTCCTATAACCCTACTAGAGTTTTTTGAATCTATGAAGAGATGAACTGACAGAGCTTCGCTGATGTTCCCAAATTATTGTGTGAATAAAATTGATGGGACTAAGGTCTTATTTATAGTGGTTAGAATGACTAGAACTGTTGGATGAATTTCGGTTAAAAATAATAAAATTTGGTATGTTAAAACTACAAAAACCCTAGCCACCACTTACAGGCGGCGTTCGACCGCCATTTCCCACCTGTTGACCTCAAGCGGTCGATTGGTCGTGGGTAAGAGGTTGACTGCTCCCTCTGTTTTGGGAATGTTGGAATTGTTGCCTTTGTTAATTTATTTTCTTCCTTAATTGTTATTTAAAGTTAACATTAATTTTAATGTTTACTTAATCTCCAAGTATAATTACTGTTAACTTTTGAATTTCAAAAGTTCAAATTAATTATTTATTTGGATTTGAATTCTATTTAAATTATATGAACCAGAAAGCTTCAAACATCCATAACTCTTCGTTTATGCTTTGTTTTCATCATATTATATATGGAAATTGATTGGAATTTCGCCATAAATGCAATGGCTTAACTTTCGTGATAAAATTACAACTTTTGCAAAATTTCCATTTTATCCCTATCGTATTTAAATTAATTTATCTAATATGTTTACTTATGGTTAATTTTATAGGGTGTTACATTCTCCCCCTTAAAAGGATTTCGTCCCCGAAATCTTCCGAAGTGGTGAATAGCATAACGCGCAATAAACATTTATGTTATACAACCAAAATTGCAATATGATTATGTACCGCATAGATACAATAAGTGAGCTTAATCCTAGCATAAATGTGTGATCATGACATATAAGTATGTATGTAAACACTCTAAACATGCAAAATTTTCTACATGAGTGCAAAGTGACAGTGAAAAGTGTAGCGACATCTTCTACCATCCAATTTAGCGACCATGGTGCAACTAAAACCTAATTTTTGGAGAGAAAAGTTTACTGGTGAAAAGCTTAGGATGAGAAGTCTTCATGCTCTTCGTCTGGTTTTATCTCTATTGTACTCAAACCAACCTAATTCTTTTGTTGTGGAGTTTCCAAGTTTCATGCTCTACAATGGGTGCAGTGGCACAGGACTTATTGGCTCTGTTTCAATCTCCTCCAGCTGATTAGGATCTACCAAAATGGCTATATTATAAAGGCATTTCCTGAAATGCTAAATGTGAAAAATTCCATGAAGTCCCGCCAACTTATCCAGTAGCTCCACACGATATGCAAGGTTTCCTATTTTTCAAAAGACCCAAAAAATCTCAATGCCAACTTTTTCTGACTTCAGAATCTTATAACCTTCACATGTTATCTAATCAACTCTATCATTCCAAAGTCTTACGAATTAAATCTAGTCCAAGTAGGATTTTGTTGATGGTTCTCCATCAACAGTTTAGCAATTTGTATGGTCACCTATAAAGAGCTTTGAATGGTGTCATACCAACCTCTATTGTGATTATTATTATACGCAAATTCTACTAAAGGTACGTGCTGCTCCCAGTGTCCTTCAAAGTCCATGATGCAAGCTCTTCAACAAATCCTCCAAGGTCCTGTTCACTCTTCCAGTTTGTCTTTCGGTCTGCGGGTGGTAAGCGGTGTTAAGGTTCAATGAAGTTCCTAAAGCTATCTGCAATCTCCTCCAAAATCCATTAGTAATTAATGGGTTCCTATTACTAACGATGCTAACCGAAATTCCATGAAGTCAAATCACCTTCTTGATAAAAATCTGTACTAGAGACGCTGCGATCTTATTGCTCATAATGGAAAATTTTTGTACCTTCTTCTACATCCTTGTCCAATAGAAATTCTCTTCATATCCCTAAAAATTCTATCTCTTCCTTGAATGATGACACTCTACAAGCTAGAATTTGATTTTCCCAAAATCCTAAAACTTCTAAGATCGGAGCATTCTTTTATTTCTGGTTGCTAATTTAATTCCCTCATTTACTTCCAGTCATGCCTACAGTTCATCGCTAGTTAGTTAAGTGTCCCTATAAAATTTCTTTATTTATATAGCTTTTGAATACACATAAATTTATCAAGCATATTAATTTCATTCATAAAATCAACACAGTAATAAAATAGGGACATACCTTATACCACATCTTACGCTTTCCTAATAACTAAGAGAGGCAACTAGCGATTACAACACAAAAACGTTAAAAGAAAATTTTGTTAGAAGTTGTCATTTATTATTAATTGGTGTAAATGGTGTTGTTGTCTTAACATTCCTTACTGAATTAAGATGGACTCCCTAATCTGTCATACTAGTGACCACTTTCTTTAATTTCCTTCTTGGTTTCAAATAAATGCGGCACAATCATTACTTCAGTCAATATACCCATAATAATTAACCATTATTATCGAAATTGGACCATCTCTATTCAGTCCTCATTTAATCTTTTTAACCTTTTATAAATTCAAAATCCATTTATTATTCTGATTCAATTCTTCCATAAATGCCATATTAAATTTCCTTAATCAATCCCCATTTACTTCCTTTAAATCTCATTAATTACAAATTTATTGGTCGTTAAATTTGTAATCAATGACCATAAATCTTAATCTGTTAAATACCGACTAATACGTATATAAGCGTAAATTATGCTATTTATATATTTCTTTATAGTCATTATGCACGACTATGCATGTACGTATATTTCTAATTACTAATTTTAAACTAGAACGCTTATTTTCATATTTCTAATTTATCAGAACTATCCTTCTAAAAAGAATTATTGTTATAATTTTCCATAAATTAACAACAAACGAGATTTTTGCTTTGTTTAGATTAAAATGAGTTATTTCTCTTTTTTATTGAAACAGATAGTGCAAACTATGGAAAGAATAACCATATCTTAAATATTTCTTTCCTTTTTTGGTACAACCCTTATTAATTCAAACAATGCGCTTTTAAACATATTTTGAAATTGGATAATTTATGGAAATTTCATAGAAAATCCTCCAAAATCAAAATACACATTCTATGGGCAACTTAGTTTACAACCTAATTACAGATCTGTAATATCTTAACAACTTTACCACCTTTTACAAATAAAGGTTTAGGACTGATTTCAAATTTCCAGGTCAGGTTTTATATACTATTCCCATTTTATTCAAATAATAAAACCTTTAACTTGTCTTATCTAGATAGTGATTCCTATCTACTCTATATTAAAAATTTGGTTTAATTCCCACCAATCCTTATAAAACTAAAATTTTACAACCATGAAGTGTCAAATTCATAATATTTATCTTTGAAAATATAAAATTAGAAACCTTTATTAAGAATTCAAGATTTATTAGCTCCAAAAAGGAGTAAAATAATTTTCCTTCTCACAAATACTTTCCAAATCAAAGATTGGTTCTGTTAAATGTTGGACGTTTCATTCATAATATTCAAAAATTGTTCGGTTTTTAGAAAGAAATCATGAAAAACTTCCCTTTTAATGGCTTCCTATAATAAAGGCATACTTCTTTTGAAAGTCGGATTTTTAACCCAATACATTTAGAACTCAATTATCATACCAAATAATCATTCGTTTCAATTTTTTCAAAAACATGTTGTATGACTTTAAGCACTGAAAAGTGGAGTAGACAATGACAACTTCCATTCTATCATTTTCATCTTATATTATTTTTAACTAGATCACTAATCATATAGTAACGTCCCGTAATATAATCACTTTGAATATGAATATTCAACATATTTTTAAATAATTAATCAATGTATTTTATAACTTAAATAAACCTCTTTCAAATGATAATCAGTGATAGTGAAATTGTTTCTAAAATTTGCTACAAAAAATAATCAGTTCAAAGAAAAATTGAAAATGTGACTGGGAATAGTTTTTCGAATTTTTGACTTCTCGTTGCCTAAAAGTTGTTGGAAATTTTATGAACATTTTAGCAAACATTTACACATACATATACTAAATAACATATATGGTTAAATTATATATGTTATATATTTATATACTTAAGTAAAAAGGAGTGAGATGTGACTTTTTGTTCAAAAATTTAAACAAAAATAAAGTAAGAAGTAATGTCACATTTCATCACGTTATTAGTACAGGGAATTGTTAAACATGATAGACAAAATGGGAGTCTCAGTTGGAGATTTGGAATTTGTGAAGGTCTCTCCATTGAGAAGTGTTGTGTGGTTTGGGAAATCAGGGAAGCTAGCTCCTCGACATATTGGTCCTTTTTCCATACTAGACCAGATTGGTAGACTCACATATAGAGTGAAGTTCCCAGAGAGACCATCGGATGTGCACAACGTATTTCACTTATCTCATTTACTTAAGTACGTACCTGACCCTTCGACGATAGTGGAACTAGTGCAACAAGTTGATTTGGAGGTTCAGCCAAACTTAACCATTCTTAGGTGGCCTATTCGTATCATCGCTCGAGATATAAAGTGATTGGGACCGAAGGATGTGAATCTTGTTAAGGTTCAGTGGAGTGAAGATACTAGGGATTGTACTTGGGAGACAAAGAATGGTATGAGGGATGCTTATTCTGAATTGATACTAGGATAGTTGTTTACTCGATTGCATGGTTATGTACATACTAGTTATCATATAGTTTCCAAGTGTGTACCTTTTGTATGGATTTCATGATATATAAGCCATTTTGAGTTGATTTGAATTAATTCCTTATGCTAATTTCGGGACAAAATTCTTTTATGAGGGGAGAGTGTAACAACCCGTAATTTAATCACTTTGAATAAAAATATTTAACATATCTTTAATTAATTGATTGATTTTATAACTTAAATAAATATCTTTCAAATAATAACTAGTGATAGTGAAATGGCTTTCAAAATTTGTTTACAAAAAATAATTAGTTCGAAGAAAAATTGAAAATGTGATAGGAAATTATTTCCTGAATTTTTGACTTTTAGTCGTCTAAAACTTGTCGAAAACGTTGTGAACACTCTAGTATACATTTACATATACATATACTAAATAGCATATGTTTGATTAAATAATATATGGTATATATTTATATACTTAAGTAAAAAAGAGTGAGATGTGACTTTTTATTCAAAAATTTAAACAAAAATAAAGTAAGAAATAACGTCACATTTCATCACATCGTTAGTAAAAGGAAGTGTTAACCCTAATGGAAAATAGGGGAGATTCATGGCTTGCGTGTGGAATTGGCAAGGGAGGAGGGTGGTCTTAATGTGGAGCAAAATGAGTGGAGGGTATATAAGGAAGTGCATTTTAGTATTTCACATTTTCCACTTTTTATAAAAACAAATCTCTTATTTTCCCTTCTCATTTTTTTCATTTCATTTCTTACTTTTCAAAAACTCCATCACCTTCCTTAAACTTTTAAAAAACTTTTTAATGGATTCCTAAGTTTTTAAATTTAAAAATCCATTCCTTTCCACTTCTTCTTTAAACAAAATCATTAGAGTTCATTTCTTTCCCCTCTACACCTCCTAACTGACCAAAACAAGATCCATGACCCATCTCCACCATTTTAAGCCAAGGCCGAGCCCATGTTACCTATAGTCGAGCCTATCTAGCCCTTTAGGCCTCAAAAATTCAAACTTTTACAGAGAAAAACAAAGATCGGGTGTTAGTACAAGGCGTAATATTAGTTTGACTTGATTTGGTTGCTTTTGGTGAGCAAAATCTCACCTCTTTAAACTAAAGTTAGTAGCTTTGTTATTGTATATGATGGTGGTTGAAATTAATTATTTATATGTATTGTAAAGTGATGATGGTTTGCTTGGTTCTTGCTTTAAAAAGAAGATATCTTTGTATTTATTAAGTGACTTGAAATTAGTCGAAAAGGTTTAAGTAAATAATATAAGTGATGCTCTCTACATGCTGTATGGTTGTTATTTGTCTTTGTATATATGCCCATGCTTATGTTATGTGATACTTGGATTAAATAATGAAATATGAAATTGTTTATAGAAGTGTCGATATAGCGACTATCGCTACATCAGTACTTTGAAAAAAATAACATCTTCTTTAAAATCTTTTGGTTTAATCTTGTGGTTGGGTTTTTACAAGGTTAATTAATTATTTAAATAGTGATGTGTTAATTAATTAATCATTTTAACGATGATGTTTTAAAATTAATTAATCATTTTAAATAATGATGATTAAGGTTAATTAATTATTAAAATAATGCTGGGTTTAAAGGTAATTAATCATTTATTAATGATGTTTAAAATTTATTAATAATTTTAACAAATGATGTTCAAAGTTAATTGATCATTTAGATAATGATGTATTAAAGTTAAATAAACATTTTATTAATGATGTTTTAAGTTTAGTTAATCACTTTAATAATGATGTTTTAAAATTAATTTATCACTTTAATAATGATGTTTTAAGGTTAATTAATTATTTTAATAATGATGTTTTAAAATTAATTAATCATTTTAATAATAATAGACTAATGTTAATTAATCATTTTAATAATGATGTTTTAAGGTTACTTAATCACTTTAATAATGATGTTTTAAAATTAATTGATCACTTCGATAATGATGATTAAAGTTAATTAATCATTTCAAATAATGATGTCTGAAGTAATTAATCATGGTTAAAGATAATTAATTATTTTAAATAAAGATGTTTGAAGTAAT
Source organism: Allium fistulosum (assembly GCA_030737815.1). NCBI lineage: Eukaryota > Viridiplantae > Streptophyta > Magnoliopsida > Asparagales > Amaryllidaceae > Allium > Allium fistulosum. The sequence goes on from CM060902.1 coordinate 660,507,287, forward strand.
TAATCATTGATTAAAGTTGATTAATAATTTTAAATAATGATATAGAAGAAAATAATCATGTTTAAAGTTAATTAATCATTTTTGATAGTGTTGTTTAAAGTTAATATTGGTAATGTAAAATCCCAGCACAAGTTTGGTTTTAAAAGTTAAAAAGTTTGATTCGGTTACAGAAAGGATAAGGAATTTAATTTTTCGTAATCCGATATCGCTTATATGGAAATAATTTAGTTATGATCTTAGCACTAAACGTCGAGTTATGGAAACTCATCCCCATCTCAAAAGTTCAAATTGTCGTCAAGGCAATGCCTAAAGGTAACATTACCTTTACTTGTCTGACTTCATTTTCAACCAAGAAGTGGTACAAGTTTGAAATCAACATGTAGTGATAAGAATATGAGATTTAATTTCCATATATGATTAGGCCTGTCAATGGTACGGGTTTCGGCCTAAGCCCGGCCCGAACCCGCTCTATTAATGCGGGTATGGGTTTTGTCTTTTACTACCCAAGCCCGATTCAGGCCCGACCCAGTTACTATTAGAGTCGGGTATGGTTTTATCAAAATCCAACCCGGTTAGGGCCTGACCCGACTATTAGTTTTATCAAAACATGGGTGTCTGTTATTTATTTACCATTTTGTTTGTTTACATGTAGATGTTTTTGCATACTTTTGTTATGAACTTAACTACATTACCACCCAATTTATATGATAGCATTGTTTGTATACAAATTTTACCAAAGTTGTAGTTTTAAAATATGGTTTTAGCATAAATATTCTGAGTTAGGTATATGGGTATTACCCAACGGGCTTAAAAAGCCCGATAGGCCGCACTCGGGTATTGGATTGAAATACCCTATGGGTTTGGGCCGGGCTTGTGTTTTAATTATTGTAATCGGACTTCGGTCCGGGTTTTATGATATCCGGATTGAACCCGGCCCACTGACGGGCCCACATACGATCAATTTGAATATTCTCGATAGTTGATTTATTGACTGTCGGCTCGGCTTTCTTCTAAGACGTATGTAGGGTTGCTCCCATTAGGGTATTATCACATCTACTCGAGATTGGTTTCGGTTATATGCGCACTAAGACGTGAATTACTCGGATTCTCGGTAAAGGTTGGCGGGTTCCCGCTTGGACATAAGGGGGGTGCCCCCTCCTAGTCATTTGTTGGAAAATTTTCCTTTCCTTTTATTCAAAAGCATTGAATTTAGTTCTTTATTAATTGCATCTGGACTATCTTGTACACTTCACAATGTTTGATTATTTATACCCATTACTTGTGGTTGGATGTTATTATTATAAGGGAAAACCCATTCGGCATTTGGAAGTGTGGTCTCACATATTGTCGTTTATTTCCACCTTTGTCAAGAATTTACTCATAACAAACTTATTATCTGACCTGAGTTGTTTATTTTCCCTAAACTCTCGATTACTCAATTATTTTTGAGTAGTCTGAGAGTAGCAGGTTACTTTGGCCTCTTTTGAAGAAGATGGACGAGCAGGAGGCTTCTTATCTTTTTAGTTATCTATTTCCGCTATTATGTTAATTATGTGTATATTTATGATCAGCAAGTGTGAAGGTAGGGTATATAACTACCTAGGCTGATAATAGTATTACTTTTGTGTAACTCTAATAACTCCATGTTAAGGACTACCATTATGTACTATATTATTGTTTTATTATATTTAACCATTCCATTGTGAGATTTTCTCTTCTGTTCTTTTCTTTATTTTACCCCACGACTACTCATCTTTCAGATGCTTGGGCAATGGCACACGAATACCAATGATGTGTTAAGTGTCATTCTCAAGGGTCAGAAAGGTGGATCATCACAGTTGGTATCAGAGCTTTGGTTAAGTGAACACCTTAGCCTAATTAGGGTACAACTAATTAGAGATAGGGTAAGTGATGCCCTAGAATGAGTAAATCTTGAGTGAGCGTATTTGTAATTTTATAATAATAATTTATATCCTCTAAAGTCTTATTTTAGATCCTTTGGTGTTGTTTCCTTAAACCATATTAATCTTATTCTTGTGTTCTAAAGATACCTATTATTTGTTCGGGTAATAGAAGATGGATACAAGAAGAGGAGGAAGGAAAGGATCTGGAACTAGCACAGCCACCAATGGCAGGGTACCTTGAAATGCTACTATGCCAGCTGTACACCCAGTAGAGGAAGTGGTAACGCAAGTTTAGCTCCCTATGAACTTCATGACTTCATGCAAGAATTACACCACTTTGGTTGGGAAACCATTCAATGGGACTGAAGATATTTTGGAGTGCAAACATGGCTTCATTTGTGTGAAAGGATATTTGGAGACTTCGATTGATGGATGCGGAGAAATGGTTGTTGGCATCGCAACAACTTCAGAAGTTGGCGATGGATTAGTGGTATTCTGTAACAGCTAATACTACGAAGAAGGAATTTTCTTGGGTTCAGTTTAAGGAAGTCTTTGAGGCATAGTTTATTCCGAAAGCCACAAGAACTCAGCTATTTAAGAGTTTCTTGGATTTGAAGCAAGGTGATATGACGGTGGCGTGGTATGAACATATGTTTAATGCATTATCCCATTTCGGACATGGATTGATAGACACATCGCACAAAAAGAATGAAATGTTTGTGAATGGGATGCGACCAAAGTTCGAGCGAGAAATGACTAATCATCTTACAGGTAGGTTCTCCAACCTTATCAGTATGAATTTGAGGTTTGAAACTCTAGATATCAAGGAAGGAGTCCAAAAGGGAGTAGTGCCAGTAATCAGTTCAAAGCCATTGTCGGTTATACCAACTGGAGGCAAGCCCAATTACAAGCGTAAGTTTAAGGGAAAGAAGTAGTGGGCAGGTAAGAAACCTAGAGGTAGGGCTCCAGCATAGAAGAAGCCGCTTGACTTGGCTAATATTACTTGTTTTAAGTTCAACAAAATGGGTCACTTTTCACTTAATTGCCTGACTACCACCTGTTATAATTGTTAGAAATAGAGACGGATGAAGAATGAGTACCCTTTTCCAAAGAGGGATCACAAGGACAAGCTTTTGTTGTAGAGGAGATACCATCCACTTCTTTAGGACAGAAAGGGAAGAAGGTGTTGCAAGGTACATTATCCATCTATGATAATCCTATTAGAGTGTTATTTGACACGAGTGCTTCCCATGGTTTTATTTCAGTTGATCTCATTGATAAACTTAACCTTAAACCTATTCTTTTGAGTAATCCTCTTTTTTTCGCAAACCATATCGAGGGTCCGAAAATCTTGACACTATATGTCTAAATGTGCCTATTTCTTATCGAAATCATCTTTTTTCTTTTTATTTGTTTATCCTTGGGGTTCATGGATTTTGGATTGTTGCTGGGAATGGATTGGTTATTTAAGTTTAGAGCTGTCGTGGATTGTGATAAGAGAATGATCATGGTAAAGGATGTAGTAGGAAGAAGCATTGATATATTTTGTGAAGAGCCTAATGAGTTAATAAGTAATTTCTTTATTCACTCGAAGTACCTAAGGATGAGATATACCAGTTGTTTAGGATTTCATGAATATTTTTGATAAAGTGAAAGGTTTACCTCCTCATCATGAAGTGAGTTCCATATTGATTTGATTCCAGAAACCATACCTATTGTACAACCCCTCTAAGGTTGGCTCCGAAAGAGAAGAGGGAGTTGAAAAGCTACACATTCGACTTGTTGCAGAAGGGATTGATAAGACATGGTACCTCTAGTTGGGGATCGCCAGTCGTCTTTGTTACAAAAGAAAACAGTTCTTTAAGGTTATGTGTAGACAACCGGGAGTTGAATAAAAGGACTATCAAGAATAAATACCTTTAACCAAGGATCGACGACATGTTTGATCGGCTCCATGACACTTCGATATTTTCCCAATTGGATCTTGCCATTGGTTTTTACCAATTAAGGACAGTAGAGGAGAGTGCCCTTAACAGCTTTTAAGACTCCAGGTAGTTTCTACGAGTGGTTAGTTATGCCGTTTAGGCTAACTAATGCACCCACTTATTTTGTGGACTTAATGAATCGAGTATTTTGGGACATTCTTAATAAATTTATTCTTGTCTTTATTGTTGACATTCTTATCTATTAAAAAATGAAGGAGGAGCACAAGTACCAACTTTGAATCATACTCAATACCTTAAGAACCATGTGTTGGAGGCTAAGTTTGCTATGTGTCATTTTTGGAAATCCGAAGTTAGGTATCTGGGGCATGTTGTTTCGGGAGAAGGCATATCTATTGATGCAGCTAAATTTGTTGTAGTTCAAGGCTGGAAGGAGCCTGAAAGTGTGACAGAAGTTAAAAGTTTCTTGGGATTGGCTGGTTTTTACCGAATGTTCATCAAAGATTTCTCAAATATTGCTTCTCGTCCAACAAAGTTCATAAAGAAAGATGTTAAGTTCGTGTGGACGCTTAAGTGTGATCAGGCATTCATTGAATTAAAGAAGAAGTTGACTGGTGATCTAGTTTTGACCATCCTAGATGGGAGCGGAGGTTTAACGGTATATACAGATGCTTGTAGTACTGGTTTAGGAGCATTTCTGATGCAACATGGTTAGGTTATTACCTATGCGAGTCGATAGCTAAAGGCACATGAGAAAAATTATGCTATGCACGATTTAGAGCTTTTGGCTATTATCTTCACACTTAAGATGTGGAGGCATTATCTTCTGGGTGAAAAGTTCGAGTTATACATGGACCCCAAATCCTTAAAATATCTTTTTACCCAGAAAGACTTGAATTTAAGGCAGTAGAGATGGTTGGAGTTTATTACTTTTTATGATTTGGAGATTCTTTATACCCTTGGGAAAGCAAATGTGCTGAGTAGAAATGTGGCAATGGTTGCTAACTTAGAAGTCAAGCCAGTATTGATGGATAGGATTGGGGTTAGTTAAGAAGAAGACCCTATTTTGGCTTGACTCAAGAAAGATGTTCAAGAAGGTATTATTCTAGTTTTGGGATCCGCGGGGAATATCAAAAATGAACAGACATATCTATATTTCGAATATTAATGGGCTTAGGAGAGAAGTGTTAACTGAATGTCACCGTTCAAAGTTATCTTTCCATCCAAGAGTGACTAAGATGTTCAAAGATATGAAGAGGTATTTTGGTGGAAGGGGATGAAGCGAGAAGTTTCGATCTTTGTGAGTCAATGTGCAAACTGCCAGCAGATAAAGAGTGACCAGCAGAAGTCAGTTGGACTACTTCATCCACACCAAAGTGAAAATGGGAACAGATCTTTATGGACTTTATTAATGGACTTCCTAGGTTAAGAAGAGGGAATGAAGGCATTTGGGTTTTAGTCGATCGGCTGACTAAGAGCGCTCATTTTATTCCGGCTAAGCCAACTAGAAATGTTGCATGTCTGGCAAGTTTGTATAAGAAGGAGATTGTGAGGCTCCATGGTATACCTTGTAGTATTGTAAGTAACTGAGACCCGATATTCACAAGCAGATTATGGAAGGGACTGCAAAATGACTTAGGGACCAAGCTGAGTTTGGGTACGTCTTATCATCCCCAAACATATAGGTAGACGGAGAGAGTGAACCTGATCTTGAAAGATTTGTTGCGAGCATGCATTCTCAACTTCGGTGGTTCTTAGGCAGATCATTTACCCTTAGTCGAATTCACTTACAACAACAGCTATTAGGCAAGCATTGGTATGACCCCTTTTGAAGAACTATATGGTCATCCATGCCGTTCTTCTTCAAGTTGGGTTGAGTCTGATGGTAGAATTGTTCTTGGACCCGACATGATCATAGAGTCCAATGAGAAGGTAGCTGATATTAGAAGGAAGTTTAAAGAGGCGCAGGATTGACAGAAGTGTTATGCGGATCGAAGGCGCAGGGATATTGAGTTCTCAGTTGTAGATTCGGTATTTGTGAAGGTATGTCTATTGAGAAGTATTGTGAGGTTTAGGAAATGTAACAACCCGCATATCTATCGATTTTATATTTAAATATTTTATCGTTAGTCGGATGTTAGTCCGAAAAGCTACTTTTTGCATACGGTCAAATTAGGACTCGAGACCACCCCCATTGAGTTCAAAATGACGTTTGCGATCTTTTTGAGTATAAACTTCGATATTTTTGGAGATAGTGAAATTTTCGTCACTTTTCCCACTTGTGACTTTGGTTGGGACTGCACCTTCTTAACTCAGCCCAACCACCTCTTCTCTTCATCACTTCATCAAATACTTCAAGCTTCTTCAAAAATGGTGGAGGGAAAGAGAAATTAAAATTCCAAGCTCGAGATCTTTAGTAAATTCAACATCAAACTCCGAATTCAAGGTGAAGAACATAGATTCAAGCTTGGGGTTGATTCTTGCTTTGCTCTTAAGCTCTCCAACATCAATTTCGTGGAAAAGGTGAGATTTTTGATCTCACATCTTGCCTATAATCGTCATTGGACTGTTGGGAATGATTCCTCATCACTTTAGCATGTTTGTTGCATTTGGTTTGGATTGGATTGGCGAAAAACTTCAAATTTTAGTGATTTTGGTGAAAAACTGCTACTAGGTCGTTCTGGCCATTTTTAGCTCGTTCGGAGTTAGGTCGCTCATCCATAGGTCGTAGGTCGTTGCCGACCTATAATCTCCAGGCAAATGTTAGGTCGTATCGACCTTAGGTCGTAGGTCGTATTCGACCTTAAGTCGTTAGGTCGTATAGACCTTAGGTCATGCACCTTTAGGTCGAAGCATTTTAGGTCGCTTCCCCTGGACCTCGTTAGGTCGTTCACCTCTAGGTCGCGTGTCTTTAGGTCGCAAGCCTTTAGGTCGCGTATCCTTAGGTCGCCAGTTTTAGGTTGCTGGTTCTCATGCCTCTTAAGTCGCTCGACCTCGATAAGTCGTAGATCGCTCACGAGCTAAGCATTAGGTCGTTTGACCTGCTTACTGTTTAGGTCGCTTAGCCCTATTCCTTTTAGGTCGTATGACCTTATCCCTTAGGTCGCTCGATCCCACTAAGTCTTAGGTCGCGAACCATGATAGGTCGCGCACATCCTTAGGTCGCGCCTCACTGTTAGGTCGCGCACTTTGTTAGGTCGCACGCGAGTTAGCACTTAGGTCGTTTGACCTGTTCTTCTGCTAGGTCGTATGACCTACTTTTTCTTAGGTCGCCTGACCAGCCTGCCTTCATTAAGTCATACCGTGACGGGGCGCTGCCCCCTGGACCCCCGCGACCTGACCGGGCAGGTCGAACCCCGTATTACTCTGCGTAGGCAATCTTATCTGAAAAGCATTCATCAGAACTTCCACTTTGATGCATTTTGAGCTGATTTCCTTGGATTTTATTCACGTCTCCGAATGTGAATTTTTGTGATAGATTGTTCCAACAATCGTTTTATGACTTGTCACTTTAAAGATATGAAGGTTTTAATACTAGTAGTAAATATCAAAACTCTTTCATCAAATCGATTTTCAACAGTATTTTTAATATCAAAAGTTCGTTTTCTCAAACCGATTTCCAATCTACTAATATATATAAGCCTTTACTTCACTCGAATGAGAAATCGACTTAAACGACTTAGTAAAACGAGTGGTATGAAACGCTTGCGTTCACTTCGTCGGTTAGCTCTTGGACTTGTTCGATTGAACCCTTTTCGTGACAATTTCCTAGTGAAGATTTACAGCTTGTTCGTAAATATTTAAGTTAAGCAAGTGGTTATGGGACATGAAGCTAAACTCATATATTTACTAGCTTGGTGTGATTGACACTTCTCGCTGATCATGATGATCATTTTATGATTTAGACTAGCAATTGTGCGATGTCTCTTTGTTTGCAAGGTTAGACTAGACCGCAGTAGTGTGATTCCGACTCACACATATCTCTTTGTCCGCAAGGTTAGTCTAGACCGCAGTAGTGTGATTCCGACTCACACATATCTTTTTGTTTGCGAGGTTAGGCTAGACACCACTTGTGTGATTCCATTCACACATACCTTTTTGCTTTTTGGTTAGCCTAGGCCTCAATCAGTGTGATTCCGACTCACACATATGGGGTAGCACCCCATGGTCTTCGGACCATCATGTGATAGGCCTCTTTCTCTTTTTATGATTTCTGGCTTTCTTGTTTGATTTCTGGATTTTTATGTCATTGACTTGTTATGAGTACAAGTTTAGGGTATGATGCCCTCTTTGGATCTTTGAGAAGATTCTCATGATATTGATCATTTCTCATCGGTTGATCTCCTGTTGATCATCATTTTCATACTTATAGTAGTATGTCAGTATGGATATTTTACGTTTATGCCATATCTCTTATTTTATATCATGTCATCTGATATTTATAGTTAAACTGATCCGTTTATTATTTTCTTAAATAATACTCGGGTCAGACCGAGATGTTACAGGTGCTTCTGCTTGACTTCCTTCCGGGATTTGCTACTCTGACTTTTGGCTGACTATTTAGTTTAGCAGTTTTTGTTGTATACACTTGAGATATGGACTCATAGTTGTATTCTTTTGGTATAGCACATGTTGCTATTCTTTTGTATTATTGTGGAACTTTTTGACCACTACTCTGATGTACACTTTCATGTGTTAGTTATATATTCATATCTTCTTCCGCCTTTGTGATATGGATGTCTGTGACTGCTTTGTGTTATGTTTATTTCTATGTTTGTTTCCGAAGATTATTTTATAGCCACCGTGTGATAATCAATTACATGGATGGTCGCTCCTCAACAGCCTTATTCTCCGTGCTAGTTGACAGCACTACATCGTAGTGTCCTTGGCTAGCGTGGGTATTGAGGTGGGGCGTCACAGCTTGGTATCAGAGCCAAACTTCGGAACAATGTAGAATAACTTAACAAGGATCATCGTCCTAAGTCCACCTTAGGAGTTGTGTTTCAGGATTTAGTTCGAGTCTTCGAACCGACTTATCCTGTTTTCTTTATGATTCCTTGTTTCATCATTCAAGATTGCTTGATGTTCATTGGTGAATAACCTTCTTCTTTCTCTTCTTTCTTTCTAAAGGAAGAGGATGTCAAGACCAGGCCGTCCCAGAGCTGGAACATCTACTGCTGCTCCTCGAGATGGAGTTTTTATGACAACTCAACAGCTTCTTGAATTAGTGACGAATGCACAAGCAGCTGGAGCTAACCCGGAACCTACTCACCCAAAGTCGGGATTTGCACGGTTGTGCAACGATTACACCAATTTGGGTGGGAAGCCCTTCAAAGGTTCCGAACCTATTATCGAGGTTCAAGCTTGGTTAAAATCATGCGATCGAATCTTCTCTCGCATGAACCTTATCGATCTGCACCGTGTTCAAGTGGCTTCCAGTATGCTCCAAGAGAGAGCATTGGATTGGTATGAACTGCTTACTTCCGAAATTAATGAAGCAGATCTCACCTGGGAGCACTTCCGGGAACACTTCGAATCGAAATTCGTACCCGAGGCTGAAAAGGTAACTTTGGCTCGGCGATTTATTGACCTTGTTCAAGGTCAGGCTTCTGTGGCGGACTACGTCGCATCATTCGAATCCCTTTCCAAATATGGGGTCGAATATATAAATACTCCACTAAAGAAGAACCAGAGGTTCGTTTATGGCTTAAACAAAAGCCTCAAGAAGCCATTACTTTTGAAGTTAGAAGTTTCTTTCGACCAAATTGTAGATATCGCTCTTCGCCTTGAAGAGGCTGATAGAGAAAGTGATGTTGAAGTAGTAGCTTCCAAACCCAGCTTTAACAACAAAAAGAGGCCCAACAAATTTAAAGGCCCTTATCCCAACAAAAAGGGTAAGCAAGCGATTCCTTCTGCAAGGGCTCCTTCTCCTAATGACTCGAGATGCTTCAACTGTGGATCTGGGGATCATTATGCGAACAAGTGTTCAAAGCCCAAATCTTGTCGCTATTGTAAAAGCCCAGATCATTTTATACATCAATGCCTCAAACGTGAAGGCAAGAAGGAGGGAAAGTTGAATGTGGCTAAAGCCCCTGGCAACACATCTCGTGGCCAAGGTATTTCTCATTCCATTCTTGATGGCATTATTTTATTTCATAATCAATCTATTAGAGTTCTCTTTGATACGGGTGCATCCCATTCTTTTATATCAAAGGAACTTGTAGACACTTTTTCCTTAAGTGTTACTGCATTAATGACTTCTTTAAGGATTGCGAATCCTGTTGGTGGTTCCGCAACTCTTAGTTTGCTTTGTAAAGATGTGGAGATTATTTTATGCGATTTTTCATTCCTAGCCGATTTGCATGTTATGCGTTACTTAGGCTTTGGAATAATTTTGGGTATGGATTGGCTTACTCGTTATGAAGCTCATATCCTATTTCCTGAGCGGACTATTTATCTCCGACATCCGCAATCTGTTAACCAGATTTCTATTATTCTTAATGATTCGGATTCCGCTTTGGTTGCATCTTTATATTCTTTAAATCCTCGTGATGATGATAATGATGACGAGGAGGATGTCATTTCTCTTATTCGCGTCGTTCGTGAATTTTCCGACATCTTTGAGCCCGTTTTAGGACTTCCACCTAAGCGAGCAATTGAGTTCAAAATTAATCTTATACCTGGAGCTCAACCTGTTACCCATCCTCCTTATCGCATGTCCAATAAGGAGAACGAAGAGATGCGCAAACAACTATCCGAGTTGGAGACGAAGCAACTTATTCGCTCTAGTTCCTCGCCTTGGGGAGCTTCAGCTATTTTCGTAAGTAAGTCCGATGGTACACTTAGGCTTTGCGTTGACTACCGCAAGCTTAATGATCTTACTATTAAGAATAAATATCCATTGCCTCGGATTGATGATCTGTTTGATCAACTTAGTGGGGCTAGAGTCTTTTCACAACTGGACTTGGCTACCGGTTTCCATCAGCTTCGTATTGCAGAGGATAGTATTCCTTTGACTTCGTTCCGTACGCGTTATGGATCTTATGAATGGCTAGTTATGCCATTCGGTTTAACGAATGCTCCGGCTTATTTCGTTGACCTTATGAATAGAGTTTTCAAAGATTTTCTCGATCGGTTTGTTCTCATCTTTATTGATGATATTCTTGTGTATTCTAAAACCGAGGAGGAACACGAAAAGCACCTTCGAATTGTATTGGAAACTCTTAGGAGCAATCAACTAAAAGCAAAATTTTCTAAATGCCATTTTTGGCAATCTAGTGTGAAATTTCTCGGTTATATCATTTCCGAATCCGAAATATCCGTGGATCCTTCAAAGATTGAAGCGATTCAAAATTGGAAGAGACCGGAGAGCGTGACTGAAATCCGTAGCTTTCTCGGATTGGCAGGTTATTACCGCCGTTTTATAAAAGACTTTTCTAAGATTGTCGTACCTCTTACTGGCTTAACAAAGAAAGGTGTTAAATACATTTGGTCGGACAAATGTGAAACTTCTTTTCAGAAATTAAAAGAACTCCTTTCTGATGCTCCTATTCTTATTATTCCCGAAGGGAATCTAGACTTTGTCGTTTATACCGATGCTAGTCGCGTTGGTTTGGGTGCCGTTCTTATGCAAAAAGAACGTGTTATTGCTTATGCTTCTAGGCAATTGAAGCCGGCCGAGACTAGATATGCCACACACGATTTAGAACTCGCGGCTATCGTTTTCGCCCTTCGAATTTGGCGACATTATCTTTTGGGAGAAAAGTTTATTCTTTATACTGATCATAAGTCTTTGAAACATTTGTTTTCTCAAAAGGAACTTAATTTGCGTCAACAGCGTTGGCTCGAATTTCTTGCCTCTTATGATCTTGACATTCTTTATACTCCCGGAAAGGGGAATCGAGTTGCCGACGCACTTAGTCGAAAACAACAAGCGGTTGTTTCCATGATGATATCTGAATGGAACGATCTCGAACTTTTATCCACTTGTGAAATTCGAGATCGCGTTTCCGATTTGTGTTCATCTCTTGTTTTATGTAGCCTTGAGGCTCGTCCTTCTTTATTAGACCGCATTCTTGAAGCTCAACAGCTAGATCCTGAATTGGCTTTGCTTGGCCAAAATCTTAAGGATAAAACTGATATTGAAGGTTTGAAAGACTTTGATATTGATTCTCGTGGCGGCATTCGAAAATTTGGTAGATTGATCGTACCAAATATTAGTGATCTTCGTCGAGACGTTCTAGAAGATTCTCATCGTTCCAAGTATTCCATTCATCCCGGTAGCAGTAAAATGTACGCTGATATGAAGCGACTTTATTATTGGGAGGGAATGAAATCTGATATCGCTAACTTTGTTAAGTGTTGCATGACTTGCCAACTTGTTAAGGCTGAACATCAAAGGCCCGGTGGGTTATTGCAACCGTTGGAAATTCCAGTATGGAAGTGGGATCAAATTTCCATGGATTTTATTGATGGCCTTCCCCGTTCTCGTTCGGGTCATAATAGCTTATGGGTGATTGTTGATAGACTTACTAAGTCTGCCCATTTTATTCCTGTTCGGTCGAACCGAACCGTTCCTCTTCTGGCCAAACTTTTTATTAAAGAAATTGTTAAACTACATGGAGTACCTTCTTCCATTGTTAGTGATCGGGATCCATTGTTTACTAGTGGATTCTGGAAGAGTCTTCAAAAAGCTTTGGGAACGAAGCTTAATTTTAGCACCGCTTATCACCCCAGTCCGATGGACAAACTGAGCATGTGAACCAAACACTTGAAGATCTTCTTCGTTCTTGTGTGCTTGATTTCGGTGGAAGTTGGGAAGATCATATTTCACTTGTTGAATTTTCCTATAATAACAGCTTCCAATCTAGTATTGGTATGGCTCCTTTCGAGGCACTCTATGGAAGGCCATGCCGATCTCCTTCTTGTTGGCTTGAGACCGGTGAAAAACTGATTTTAGGACCAGATTTTATTCGAGATTCCACAGAAAAGATTGAGCTTATTCGACATAGGATGAAAGAAGCCCATAATAGACAAAAATCCTATGCCGATAACCGAAGAAGGAAATTAGAATTTTCTGTTGGTGATCTTGTATTTATTCGTGTTTCACCAATGAAGGGTGTAGTACGTTTCAGTCGATCGGGAAAGTTAGCGCCTCGATATATTGGGCCATTTCCTATCACTGAACGTATTGGTTCCATGGCTTATCGCCTTTCTTTACCGGCTCAGTTTTCTTCCATGCATGACGTGTTTCATGTTTCTCAATTACGGAAGTGCCTTCGGGATTCCGATTCGATACTTGAGCCCGGTGTTGTGGAAGAGATTGAAGTTTCACCTAATTTGACTTATGAGCAGCATCCTGTTCGAATTATTGCTTCGGAGATCAAACGTCTTCGAAATAAAGATGTCCCGCTTGTTAAAGTTCAATGGTCCTCAAATCCTAAGGATTGCTCTTGGGAAACTAGAGAATTCATCGAGCGTACACATCCAGAATTGCTTTCTCCTGCTCTTTAAGGTAAACTTCTTAATCCCAATTTCCTTTTGTGTTAATATGCTTTTATGGTTGTTACTTTTATTTCCACCGTATATATTGCGAGGACGCAATTTCTTTAAGGAGGGGAGTCTGTAACAACCCGCATATCTATCGATTTTATATTTAAATATTTTATTGTTAGTCGAATGTTAGTCCGAAAAGCTACTTTTTGCATACGGTCAAATTAGGACTCGAGACCACCCCCATTGAGTTCAAAATGACGTTTGCGATCTTTTTGAGTATAAGCTTCGATATGTTTGGAGATAGTGAAATTTTCGTCACTTTTCCCACTTGTGACTTTGGTTGGGACTGCACCTTCTTAACTCAGCCCAACCCCCTCTTCTCTTCATCACTTCATCAAATACTTCAAGCTTCTTCAAAAATGGTGGAGGGAAAGAGAAATTAAAATTCCAAGCTCGAGATCTTTAGTAAATTCAACATCAAACTCCGAATTCAAGGTGAAGAACATAGATTCAAGCTAGGGGTTGATTCTTGCTTTGCTCTTAAGCTCTCCAACATCAATTTCGTGGAAAAGGTGAGATTTTTGATCTCACATCTTGCCTATAATCGTCATTGGACTGTTGGGAATGATTCCTCATCACTTTAGCATGTTTGTTGCATTTGGTTTGGATTGGATTGGCGAAAAACTTCAAATTTTAGTGATTTTGGTGAAAAACTGCTACTAGGTCGTTCTGGCCATTTTTAGCTCGTTCGGAGTTAGGTCGCTCATCCATAGGTCGTAGGTCGTTGCCGACCTATAATCTCCAGGCAAATGTTAGGTCGTATCGACCTTAGGTCGTAGGTCGTATTCGACCTTAAGTCGTTAAGTCGTATAGACCTTAGGTCGTGCACCTTTAGGTCGAAGCATTTTAGGACGCTTCCCCTGGACCTCGTTAGGTCGTTCACCTCTAGGTCGCGTGTCTTTAGGTCGCAAGCCTTTAGGTCGCGTATCCTTAGGTCGCCAGTTTTAGGTTGCTGGTTCTCATGCCTCTTAAGTCGCTCGACCTCGATAAGTCGTAGATCGCTCACGAGCTAAGCATTAGGTCGTTTGACCTGCTTACTGTTTAGGTCGCTTAGCCCTATTCCTTTTAGGTCGTATGATCTTATCCCTAAGGTCGCTCGATCCCACTAAGTCTTAGGTCACGAATCATGATAGGTTGCACACATCCTTAGGTCGCGCACATCCTTAGGTCGCGCCTCACTGTTAGGTCGCGCACTTTGTTAGGTCGCACGCGAGTTAGCACTTAGGTCGTTTGACCTGTTCTTCTGCTAGGTCGTATGACCTACTTTTCCTTAGGTCGCCTGACCAGCCTGCCTTCATTAAGTCGTACCGTGACGGGGCGCTGCCCCCTGGACCCCCGCGACCTGACCGGGCAGGTCGAATCCCGTATTACTCTGCGTAGGCAATCTTATCTGAAAAGCATTCATCAGAACTTCCACTTTGATGCATTTTGAGCTGATTTCCTTGGATTTTATTCACGTCTCCGAATGTGAATTTTTGTGATAGATTGTTCCAACAATCGTTTTATGACTTGTCACTTTAAAGATATGAAGGTTTTAATACTAGTAGTAAATATCAAAACTCTTTCATCAAATCGATTTCAACAGTATTTTTAATATCAAAAGTTCGTTTTCTCAAACCGATTTCCAATCTACTAATATATATAAGCCTTTACTTCACTCGAATGAGAAATCGACTTAAACGACTTAGTAAAACGAGTGGTATGAAACGCTTGCGTTCACTTCGTCGGTTAGCTCTTGGACTTGTTCGATTGAACCCTTTTCGTGACAATTTCCTAGTGAAGATTTACAGCTTGTTCGTAAATATTTAAGTTAAGCAAGTGGT
Organism: Allium fistulosum; assembly: GCA_030737815.1. Lineage (NCBI taxonomy): Eukaryota > Viridiplantae > Streptophyta > Magnoliopsida > Asparagales > Amaryllidaceae > Allium > Allium fistulosum. The sequence goes on from CM060902.1 coordinate 660,522,512, forward strand.
TATGGGACATGAAGCTAAACTCATATATTTACTAGCTTGGTGTGATTGACACTTCTCGCTGATCATGATGATCATTTTATGATTTAGACTAGCAATTGTGCGATGTCTCTTTGTTTGCAAGGTTAGACTAGATCGCAGTAGTGTGATTCCGACTCACACATATCTCTTTGTCCGCAAGGTTAGTCTAGACCGTAGTAGTGTGATTCCGACTCACACATATCTTTTTGTTTGCGAGGTTAGGCTAGACACCACTTGTGTGATTCCATTCACACATACCTTTTTGCTTTTTGGTTAGCCTAGGCCTCAATCAGTGTGATTCCGACTCACACATATGGGGTAGCGCCCCATGGTCTTCAGACCATCATGTGATAGGCCTCTTTCTCTTTTTATGATTTCTGGATTTCTTGTTTGATTTCTGGATTTTTATGTCATTGACTTGTTATGAGTACAAGTTTAGGGTATGATGCCCTCTTTGGATCTTTGAGAAGATTCTCGTGATATTGATCATTTCTCATCGGTTGATCTCCTGTTGATCATCATTTTCATACTTATAGTAGTATGTCAGTATGGATATTTTACGTTTATGCCATATCTCTTATTTTATATCATGTCATCTGATATTTATAGTTAGACTGATCCGTTTATTATTTTCTTAAATAATACTCGGGTCAGACCGAGATGTTACAGGTGCTTCTGCTTGACTTCCTTCCGGGATTTGCTACTCTGACTTTTGGCTGACTATTTAGTTTAGCAGTTTTTGTTGTATATACTTGAGATATGGACTCATAGTTGTATTCTTTTGGTATAGCACATGTTGCTATTCTTTTGTATTATTGTGGAACTTTTTGACCACTACTCTGATGTACACTTTCATGTGTTAGTTATATATTCATATCTTCTTCCGTTTTTGTGATATGGATGTCTGTGACTGCTTTGTGTTATGTTTATTTCTATGTTTGTTTCCGAAGATTATTTTATAGCCACCATGTGATAATCAATTACATGGATGGTCGCTCCTCAACAGCCTTATTCTCCGTGCTAGTTGACAGCACTACATCGTAGTGTCCTTGGCTAGCGTGGGTATTGAGGTGGGGCGTCACAGGAAATCAGGAAAGCTAGCCCCTCGACATATTGGCCCTTTTTCCATACTGGACCGGATTGATAGACTTGCATATAGAGTGAAGTTCCTAGAGAGACTATCGGATGTGCACAACGTATTTCACTTATCTCATTTACTTAAGTACATACACGACCCTTCGATGATAGTGGAACCGATGCAACAAGTTGATTTGGAAGTTTATCCTAACCTAACCATTCTTAGGCGGGCTATTCATATCATTGCTCGAGATATAAAATGATTAAGGATGAAGGATATGAATCTTATTAAGGTTCAGTGTAGTGAAGATCCCTGGGATTGTACTTGGGAGACAGAGAATGATATGAGGGACGCTTATTTTGAATTGATGCTAGGATAGTTGTTAACTTGATTGCATAGTTATGTACATACTGGTTGTTATAGTTGCTAAGTGTTTATCTTTTGTATGGGTTTTATAACTTAAATATATCTATTTCAAATAATAACCAGTAATAGTGAAATGGTTTTCAAAATTTGTTTACAAAAAATAATTAGTTCGAAGAAAAATCGGAAATCATTTTTCGAATTTTCAACTTTTCGTCATCTAAAAGTTGTTGAAAACGTTGTGAACACTCTATTATACATTTACATATACATATACTAAATAACATATGTATGGTTAAATAATATATGGTATATATTTATATACTTTATTAAAAAGGAGTGAGACATGACTTTTTATTCAAATATTTAAACAAAAATAAAGTAAGAAGTAATGTCACATTTCATCACATCATTACTACATGGAAGTGTTAAACATAATGGACGAAAGGGGTGTTACATTGCTTGCATATGGAATTGGCAAGGGAGGAGGGTGGTGATGATGTGGAGCAAAAAAAGGGGAGGGTATGTAAGGAAGGGCATTTTAGTATTCACCTTTTTCATTTCACTTCTAACTTTTCAAAAATCCCATCACCTCCCTTAAGCTTCTAAAAACTTTCGAATGGCTTCCTAAGTTTTCAAATTTAAAAATCCAATTCTTTTTCACTTCTTCCTTAAGCAAAATCACTAAAGTTTATTTCTTTCTCCTCTACACCTCCTAACTAACCAAAACAAGACAAATGACCCATCTCCACCATTTTTAGCCAAGGTCGAGCCCATGTTACCCATGGCCGAGCCCATCTAGTCCTTTAGGCCTCAAAAATTCAAACTTTTACAAAGAAAAACAAAGATCGGTTGTTAGTACAATGCATGGTATTAGTTTGACATGATTTATTTGTTTTTATACATATTTTGGAATTGGATAATTTATGGAAATTTCATAGAAATCGCTCCAAAATCAAAATTTAGAAATTCACATTTTACAGACAACCTAATTACAACCCAATTACAGATCTAAAATGTCTTAACAACTTTACCACCTTCTACAAATAAAGGTTTGGGACTGACTTCGAATTTCCAGATATATACTATTCTCATTTTATTCATATACTAAAACTTTTAACATGTCTTGTCTATGTAATAATCCCTATCTACTCCATACTAAATTTTTTGGTTTAGTTCCCACTATTCCTTATAAAACTAAAATTTCACAACTATGAAGTGAAAAATCCAGAATCTTTATCTTTGAAAATATAAACATAGAAACTTTTATCAAGAATTCATGATTACTTAGTTCCAAAAAGGAGTAAAATAATTTTCCTTCTCAAATACTTTCTATGTAATGAACCTGATTTTCGACCCTCAAAAATTGATACTAATACGTCCACTGTATGAAATGCCGAACCTTCAAGTGCCGATAATATTGATTTTTTAGGGTGAAAGAAGGAGGTTGAAGGTAGAAGAAAACTAAACAACACAGAATCTCCCAAGACAACGAATAATATATAATACAACGATAATTTTTACAAAAAGGAAACATCTTTATTCGTATATACAACTTCAGAATACACTAGACTTATTCTAAATTTGGACAGCTATAGAAACATGTTCTTTCATTGACAAACATATAGACTCTATAGTACAGCGGATGAAAAATATACGTGAATACGTCTTGACCATCCAGCTCCTCTCCAACTCCAAAGTATCAAGCTAAACCTGGGAAAACATGCTCGGTCTGACCTAAGCATTATATGGAATAACGCCCGGGTCAGTCTAGTAAACCAGCATGAGTAAAACTCGATAACAAGTAACAACCAAACTGATTTCTACATTCGAAAACCTTTCAAACAAAGGGTATCCCGTAAGACCACACCACACATAAAAACAGATGGGTTTTTACCTTATGATAACCAAAACATTTTATATCAAAATCCAGTGATATTATCATAATGTCTAGGTTTGAAGCAAATAGATAAAATAGCTGAAATGCTTGCATCTCACATTCCAACATACTAGCCTCTACAATAAAAAAACGTAAGGCACGTATTGGAGAATAGATTCCAACTAATAAGTGGGCTACTGGGTTATCGCTCGCCATAGTACACCTCTAGAAAAATGTAACGAGATCGTACCTAACGACCCTCGCCAACATAGGACCGGCCTACCCCTTGTTGGATAGTACGGAATATATCATTACCCCGGTTGCTTTGCAACCTTTAACCGAGCGCTCCCACGTACGTGAATTCATTAATGATTGTGTATATATCTAGAAGGGTGATGATATACCCTAATGGGTGCGACCCACATAGCCCTGCTGCATATCCCCTATTTTAGTCATTCCCGATTGATGAGGCTTGAGGCTACGTTTTACCTTTCTAAATAGCAATCCATCTTGGAATGCTAACACTACCCTTCAGGCATCAATGAAATGCCAACATTCATCCATACAAGTTTGTTCTAGGTCTGAATGAAACCGAAGGCACTAACTCTACTACATCCATTTTGGAATCACCCTCAGGATTAGTAGCAGTAGCCCTTGCACTTCAAATAACACCATCTTCAATCATCATCAAGATGTCTTCCACTTGAACGTGCATGCTGGTTTGGAGTGGTTTTATGATATATAAATCTGATCCCGGTCTCTCCATATCAACAATCGATAATTTTTGGTTGACTCATTCCCGGTTCTTTTGGAAGTTAGTATTTGAGTCCTTGTCGAAAACTCGAATTTTACATTCATAATTCCTAAGTCAAATTGGGTCAAACTTGATAGTCGATTATTTAACTATCAAATAAACAAACAAAAACCAATTCCATTTGAGATTTATTTATCCATAGAAACCACTAAGCCTAAAAACATATCTTTGTTTAATAAATCTTTTTCAAAAACATTCATATACTTATCTTTCTGACATGAGTATATTCAGAAAACATTTGTAAGATTTTCCATTACCAAATCTCTAAAAAGGATTTAACTACATTATTTAAATTAGAGAAAAGGATAACTCTAAGCACTACTCCTTCGGTGTAAAGTGTTGAACAGATGTTCTGTACCACCATTTTTTTAAAAGGTCAACCTCGAGAAACCCAAACCTCGAATTCCTTTTGTAATTATCTTCAATAAATCATTTTATAAATTTCCCTTACCCATGAAATCCTTTTTGGTTTAAACCAAACCCGTTTACAAAACATTTATCAACCTCCATACTCATTTATGACACTCTTTATAATTATTCAAACCTAGTTATATAACTTCTTTATAAACTTTCAAACTTTGTATAAAACTTCCCTATATAGACATTCAAACCCATTTATAAATCCTTTTATAAACATTCAAAACTATTTCTAAAACTCCTTTTATGAATACCCTAAAATTATTCATAAACTTGTTTATATAATATTCAAAACAATTGTAAAATCATTCTTCAAATATCTTGTTCAAAATAGAATAACCTTGAAGACCATTTTAAAAGAAAATGAAATATTAACTTTTCAAAACCAAACGGAGGCTTAATTACTACGATGGATCATTAAATTTGGGTTTACTTATCTAATTTATATCATGGGTATTGCCTAACATCAGATATGTAAGGGATTCACACATAACATGCAATCAATCATAGGTAGATGTCCATGTTACAAATATAGATACATCCATTATCGGTGAAAAATGTACATATAGAAGTATATTCCATATTCTTAGGTTACCATGACCCGCTTATTGAAATTAACTTCCTTGTGTCTATCACGTTACCGATATGTGATATTTGTGCTAAACACAAGTCAACTTACTTCCCATAAAATGTGTCAACGTTTTATAACCGCTACTTTAATTCATTTTGGCTACTTAATGGTCCAGACGAGAGATCCTTTGATTTGAAATCAATTAACCTTAAAAAGAAAACTGATTTTAAAATATAATCGATTAAGTTTAAAATAGCTTTGAAAATATACAGTATGTTTAGTTGTCTTAACCCTAATTATATCTTAATTAATCATAATTAAAACAAGATTAAATCATAATTAAACTTTAATTAACTTAATGAACTTAGTTAAGTCCTAATTAACTTCTTAATGCATCTTAGTTAAGGTTTAAACAATTCATTATTAGTTAAACCCTAATTAATTAAATAATAATTAAATAATCACTTAATTAAATAATAATTATTCTACTAATTAACTTAATTAAATAATAATTAACCATTTAATCAATCCTTAACTTCATTAGTCACTAATTAAAACCTTATTAATCACCAATTAGCCATTAACCTTCTTTAAGTGTTACTTAACCCTTAATCACTTACTTAATTACTAATTAACTACTAATTACCTTTAATTATTTTGATAATAAATAAATTATTAAATAATCTAAATTTAATCTCTTTTTATGTTACTAATTAAGTTTGGAAAACTTTGCAAAACAATTCCAAAATGAATCACTTAAAGATGGAAATCGTGAATTTTTGTCGAACTGCATCTATAGCGACTATCGCTATGAGCGTAGTTCGCTCTACTTATTTTAAGTGAAATACTTCACTTAATTTCTTGCTCCTAAATGTTTTGAAATAATATTTAGAAAGTTTTTGAAACCTTAAACCAAGATAAAAACTTAAATCCATTTCCAAACTTTGAAACTAGAAATCATAGTTTTGATTTCAAATCGCATCTCATGTCCGTCACAACACACAAAGTTGTTAACTTTGTTTCAACTCAACATACTTGATTCGAAATCACAACCATACATCCATACTACCATACTATTAACATCACAATGAAACACACATATAACGTAAGGTTATATACTTACTAACTCGACAACATCACATTCAAATCTCAAAACATAACATCCATCAAATCACCATCGACCAACATAATAACCATTCAATTTACTCATCACATTATCACCACAATAACACATCATAGTAAAGTCAAAAACTTTTCCAAAATAAAGTAGTTTTACTCACCGATAATCTTTGAAACCTAAAATGCCTTTGATGCACCAAAAATCACCCCAAAAATATGTCATCTTTCATTTGATTTTAGAACATATTACACTCGAATTTTAAAAAAGTGATCAAAAGAAGAGTTTTAGAAAATTCTTTTCTCTAGAATTTAAAAAAACAAATCACTCAAATCAAAATAAGTTTGAGGTAGATATCATCAAAAGAAGGAGAGCTATTTTCGGACCTGAATTTCTGAGTTTAATAGTACACTGCAAATAAATGAGTTTTTGATAAACCTAAGCTTGAAATTAGAAAAAGTGGTAAAAAAGAAAGCTTTAGATACTGAAATTTTATACGATTTGAGGAGAAGAAAATCTTGATTTGGTGTAATTAGAAGAAGTTATGGCGGAATAAAGTGGAGGAAAAATGAAGAAGAAAGAGTTTAAAAACTAGTTTGCATCTTTAAAACAGTTTAAAACTTCTGATTTTAAAAAAATAACTTAAACTAACATAAGAAGCCATGAAACATGAAGAAAGCTTTAGGGAAATGGAAATGGAGAAGTAAATGAAAATATGGTGAAATGGATGTGTATTTATAGACACAAGAAAGGAGGAAAATTACAAACTAACCTTAGATTAAAATATTCTAACATGTCATTATTTTGACAAGTCACATCACCACCTTCCTCCCCCTCATATGTCTCATCCCCCTCCTCTCTAGTTACATCCCCTAGACCGTGATGGATAATAATGATTGTACTTGAAGAAATGACAAGAGATAATGATATGTACTCATATATATATATATAAGTTATTATTATTAAAACTATGACTTGTCACATCACTTTCTAAACATAATTAACATAAGATAATATACTATAAGTGTACTATTATTATTTGGTTAATTAATTCTTATATGTGTGTGTGTGTATGGTGCACAAAGACGAATAATGTTCTCGATAAATTCCGGTGTCGAAAAGTCGAAATTCCGAAAAACGTTCTTCCATCACATTTTCTATTTTCCTACGAACTATCTATTTTGGTAAACAAATTTTAAAATCTATTTTACCATCATTATTAAATAATTAAAATAGGTATATTTGTAAATAAAAACACATTTATTATTTAAAATTAATTCTTGAAGAAATATATAAAACTGATGATATCAACTGTCGATGTCATAAATACATTTTATTTTCCAAAATTAAAATAAATTATTTTATTTCATAATCTTGTTTTGAATATATATATTAGTGTATGAATCTAGAGCTATGCACGATCCTTATTATTTGAAAGCAGTTTTATTGATAAAATGATTTCCGGCTGTTTTATAAATATTTTACCTAGGACGATATTTATAAATTATCAATATTTTACCTTGGTAATTTGTCCGCAAATATTTTTCCCAAAAAAAATAACTATTATTATTTACCACTTAACACATGATTATTTCTTACTTTTAAACCCACATCTAAATATTTTAAAAATAAATATAATTTATCCAAGTGATAAATTTACGGGTCGTTACATTCTACATCAAAGATTTGTTCTTTTAAAAGTTGGACTTTTCATTCATAATATTCAAAATTTGCATGATTTTCATTAAGGAATTATGAAAAACTTCCTTTTTAATGACTTCTTATAGTAAAGACCTACTTCTTTTGAAAGTATGATTTTTAATCCAGAACATTTAAAAACTCAATTATCATACCAAATAATCATTCATTTCAATTTTTTTCAAAAACATCTTGTATGACTTTAAACAATGAAAGCGAAGTAAATAATGACAACTTCCATTCTATCATTTTCCTTTTATATTATTTCTAACTAGATCACTAATCACACTTTATATAAATCCTTAATTCCATTACTATCTATCATAACTATTATTCTCTGTAATTCCTTGTGTGGGAATGTTCTTCTTACCTACATTATCGAGCATTCTTAACCTTCCATTCTTTCTATCCTATTTCAATCAAGTCCCATTTTGATTTATACAACCTTTTAAAAGAATTTTAAGGAAAATATCTTCCAATTTTATAAGGTAGGAAAAATTATCAACTCCAACCTACGTTCTACTTTACTTTTATTTCAGAAACGAAAAGTCCCTTTATCAAAAAATTTTAGACCAAAAAAATTTTGACTCAGTAAATTTTAAACTAAGAATCTGAAGAAAGCAAATATCCTTTTAAGTCAGACTTTTCAACTCAAATAATTTATAAATTATGAATTTCCAAATTTCCTCGCTCTTTCGAAATGATAACTTCCAAATTTATAAAGTGGGAAAAATCGTTGGGTCTAACATATGCCCTATTTATTTCAAAAACGAAGAATCCATAAATTGAAAACTGTTTAACTCAACTAATTAAAATTTCAAAAAAAAACCCCATTTTCAACTCTTCAAATCATCAGATATACAATTTTCATTTTATAAAACTTATCCACCATTTTGTTTTTAAAACGTTCCACCACTTTTAAAATTTATGTCCTTTTTTCAAACTTTTCACAAAACAATTGGTAGTATATTTCCTACCAGACTAAAATCACTTTCTTCCAAAAAAAAATCAACTTATGATTCGTAAGATCTTCATTTAGTAAACCTTTGAAAAGCCCTATCAAAACATTTAAAGGAAATTTCAAAAATCTTTTTGTCAAATTCTTTCTTTTGAGGTTAGGTTTTAGAAATTGACTTTAATTGTTCCTTTTTTTGAACTTTCCTACTCAACCTTTAAAAATCTGGTTATCTTCTTGTGGTGATTAATGTGTACCTTCTTATGGAAGCTTGTTTCACTCCTTCTCACATCTTTCTTCCAGATGTTAACAAATATATTGCCTTATAATATTTAATTACTACCTAATATGTGATCTGATATTTCTATAAACGTCGGTTGTCCGTAATAAATGGTTATAATTCTGACGGACAGTTCTTAAAGACATTTATTCATTCATTCTAATTTTACCTATTATGCCTTCCTTATGTCTCTATAATTAGTCCATTTATATCTCTATTAAATTCTTGTAGCTCCCTATTTATTCCACATTTATTGCCTCATTAATCTTGGTGTTACAACCTTTTCGATTTACATTTTCTATCCTTATTATTTATTAGGCGATTTATGTAATTGTTCTAATTACATCTAATGTGAACATTGACGAGTATTCTGCTTATAGAGTTCACAATTATAAGGAAGTCTAGGTCAACAAAGTAGTCATGTACCATTTAGCTTCTGGGGTGCTTCCACATGTCATGCTCATTCTCTTCTTCGTCCACTCCTTACGATACGAGCTCCGCCCGCTGGGTAATAATAGCAGGAGCATAAATGTAACTCTATTTATTATTATTTTTCTAACTCATAGTTGCTTCACCCATCCTTTCGGAATATGGTTGCAACTACCTCTATAGTTGAAATTTAAAGAGTTAGGCGTATCTTCGAAATAGTATACATATTTATATATAGTAGGATTTTTGAAAAATAATTTTCAAAAGTAAAAAATTTGTCACTCATACGTATAATTTTCCATGTTGATCGGGTAACCTAGGCTCTGATACCAAATGTAACAACCCGCCCCGAAACTAGCTTAAATCTCAACTTAGAAATTGTCCATCAAAACTTAGACACATTCCAAGGTTGGCTGTTAGTTGGTAAAACGAACAATACGACACTGTTTATCTATTCATTAAGAACTCACAGCGAAAGGGTAATAGCATAAACGATATCCATTTTTATTTCAAATTCCAAATGTCACAAAGCAAAACCTTAACATATTGTCAACAATAACCGTTACATCATCTTGTTCAAAATACATTTTTAACTCCAAATGGGCACATTTGGAAATAGCATAAATAGATAAATAGACTATTGCCATAAGCTTCAGATGGGTTAGAACAAAACTATTTATATGAACAAAGCCCAATAAGAAAGAATGAACACATATCGAATTGATTCGAAACGACAATAATGACCCGGAAAGCCCGTTTCACTTCCGAAACGAAAATGGGTCATCCCATATATCAAAATGAATGTTTTCAATATTTTTAAACTCAATGGAACAGGTTTCAAGTCCTAATACCATTGTATGAAGAAATTAGATTTTAAAATCAGCTTATTTCAAATTGATTTCAATAAATTGATTTCCACGTGTTTCGAGCCCGCACGATCAAACGACAGGTCCGATCGCTATGAAACTTGAAATCCTACAATAATTCACCGTTACGGATCCGATGAAACTGGTTTCGTCGAAATCCAAGACAGTATCCAAAATGGTTATTTTCACGTTAATTAAATAAATTATTATTAAATTAATTAAATCACTTTTTCAAATTCAAATTTAATAACTAACAAAATTTATCATTTTTAATTACTTAGTAACTTATAATCCTTTTAAAACAAGTTTCCATATCAATTTAATGTTAAATATTACACTAATTACAGTGTTTGATTTCGATTGCAATAAATCTATTAATTATAATTCAAATTCCAATGATTGATCTAATTTGATTATGATCTTTTTATTCAATCAACCATTATCTAATGGATATAATTAACATTAGTTTACCCTTTATTACATCAATAGTCTACAGTTACCATTTTAATTCATATTAGCTGCACAAATTAATTAGATTAATTGCAATTGATTTCCAATTTAATTTCAATGGATTAAATAAATAGGTGATAAATGACAATTTTTGCCTTTTATTTAATTTAATCACATTTATAAGTTTATTATCTATGTTATAATTACTTACACAACACTGATTTTATCCAATTACAATTAATTACCTATTATTTCGCCAATTAATGTAACATTTAATTTATTTCCTCATTTACAATTTATAACCAATTATAACTTTTCAATTATTTCAATTACTTGAGATTACATTAAAATAGTTATCAACTACCTTAAATTGGCATTTTTAACATTACATTCTAGTTATTTTTCTTATTCATAAATCACAAATTTATATTTCTTCCAATATTAAATTACAAAATCTTATTAAATTCAATATTTTAATTATCGAAAATTACGGGTCGTTACACTCTCCTCCACCCAAAACTTTTCGTCCTCGAAAAGGAACAAGAGGGGAAAAGAAGGAATTAAGGAATCAATACATCTTATTCAATGTATTCGATTTATAAACAATTAATTTCATATTTAAATAATTTAAATAAAATATATCAAGTTATAAACAATTAAATCCTTTCACATTCAAGTTCAATAAAAGTTTGAAGAACATTTCCACTTTCACAAAAAATTTCTAAGTCCAAAAATCACGAAAAATTTCGGCAGACTCTCCTTTGTATAGAGAGGTCCGGGAGAAACATTAATATCAATAGTAACAAAATATATATACCATATTTCAAAATAAATATCCCAAACCATGGGAAAACAATATAATATCGCGGTAAAACTGTAATCCGAAAATGTACCTATTTGTCAGGCAAACAACGCTTTATTTATGAAACCAAAAGCGGTAGCAATTGCTTCCATAAACCTGTATTTCACTTATAAAATCAAAAATAGTGAGAAATATGTATAAGAGAAATATCTAAGTTGTTTCAATTTATAACAAACAAATCAATACAGCATAACAACAATCACTTACTAACAAAACCATACAGTCATTACATGCAATCAAAGTAATCAACCATCCATCCATAGCAACCAAAACAAATGGTTTGTTTGGGTTCAGAAACCTTTAATCATATAAAATGATAAATAAACTACTAAGTATATCATACACTCAATAGTCTTAGATAAAACTTAATAGATTATTTATACATCTTTATATAGTTAGAAGTATTTTTTCCCAACCATCCTATAAGCCAAAACAAACAATGATTTCAAGTATTATTTCAAGTTCATTCTTATAATTTCCCTTCATATCATTTACTGTTCATCTGTTTTCATTCGTTCATACAATGATTTATTAATTTAACTTCATTACTTACAATAATTCATTTCCATTCACTCATACAATGCCTTTTTCCATTAAATTTTCATTCAATTACTTACATAAGTTATTTCCATTCAGTTGTTTAAAATAATCAATGAATTCATTATTGAAGTATTGCATGCATTTTATTTTAGTTTAATTCACATTCATTATTAAATTATATACTTGATTTCCATTGAATATTAATATTCATTAATGCATAAATTTCACACTTAAGTTCCTTAGCTTCTTAATTTACATTCATCTTTCCTTTTATAGTGCCATTGAAAATTAAATCCATTTTCTAAATCATTTCAACATTTCTAAAGTTATAATCATTCAATTAATATAGTATTCACTTTTACTATTCATTTTAATTCCAAATAGCTGCATCATTAACTTAAGTTCATAATCATTTACTTATAGTATTCACTCTTTCTATAATTTTAATTAATAACATTTAAAATTATTAACTTACGTTCATAACATTTTTATAACATCAGAATTCTTATGTATAGACCTAATTCCATTGAACACTTTCATTACTAAAGTTTTACTTGTATAATATTCCATTACATATTTCTATTCACATTTCAACTTTCAATATTTTGATAAGTTATATATATATATCCTTTAGAATGTAATTGAGTGTTACACAAGTTTGTTTTATTCATTTTAGTTAACAAAATGCTCAATAGTTACATCTTCTAAATTTTCATATCTACAGGTTATAGATTTTCAATTCTTATATATTTCATTAATTACTTAGCATCGAATTCTTATTTTCCATTTTTAAAAGTTTCCAATTATTAAAAGGTTAAGATTTTATTCATTACTATAACTGAAACTACTAATTATCAAAAAGTTTAAGAACTAAACTTCGGGTTACGTTTTCAAATCATTTAATATATATATATATACATTCATAACTTATATATCCAATCATATTTAGAAATTACAGTTTAAGATTTGTTATCAAAACAAATGTGTAGTAAAACTACTACAACAACCTTCCTACTTTGAAACTCGAAAATGAATGTTGATGATGCGTGCACTCATCACCGAAATTATTTTCCAATGACAGATAGGGGAGTACATAACTTATTTCCTTTAAAAATTCTTTTAAAACTTCCTTTTAAATCATATTAAAAATATTTCTATCCGAAAACACTTCCAAATAATACTAATATATATTCCAAAACCTTTTGAAAACAAATTTCAAAACTCTAGAACTTAAGTTCCCAAATTTTAAGTTCTTATTTACTTTACTTGTAAATCTTATTTTATAATTCAATATTTATGAAATTTCACTACCTAACAAACAACATATCAAATATAACCATATCCATTTATAAAAATTATTCTTTTATATACAAAATATAATACTAGGTAAAATTATTTCATTTACCCATATTTCAAAACCCATATCGTGTCGATCTGCCCTATTAAGTGTTTAGAAATCCCTACTGATGCCATAGCGTCCTATGTACCGACCGGAATTTATAAATACTAAATAGAACAAATTAACACAATACAAAACATTTTTATAACACTAACAAGTACGCTCTCTCATATATATACACTCAACGACTCATTCTAGGGTATTACTACCTTATTTCTAATGAGTCAGACCCCACAAAGCTAAGGTTAATGCTAAACCTCGCTCTGATACCAAATGTAACGACCCACCCTTTGGGACGGTTTAAAACGACAATAAACCACATATGTCAGACCCAAACCATTCAAAGGGAGGATTGTTATGGGGTAAATAAGAAAGAAAAGAAAATAAAGAAAGAAAAACAAACAAAGAATCTCACAGCGGAATGACAAAATATAATAATCAAATAAATAGTTCATGAAGCTGTTTTACAAATAACATTTGATTATACTTTTATAATACAGATCAGAGTTACATACAACAGAAATAAATAAAAATGTAGCGGAACAACATGATGCAGTGGGATAAATATAATAAATAATAATAGTACTAAATCCCCGTCTTCGTCCTCCAAAGCAGTCTTCGACACACTGAAAAGCTCAGACTGACCCGAGCGAATTGAAAAGACAAAACACTCGAATCAGAACTAAAAGATCTCATGTAAGTTAAATCAACATTAAATAAATATGAGTGTAACGGCGTCAGATATGTTTTCGGGGTTTGACATCTCCTATCCAGTGTCTAACGTGAGTGCAATAACTTAAGAGATGTTCGAGATTTCCATCTCCTAAGGATCTGTTAAACTATCTACATACATAGTACAATACACTATTATAATAGTGTCTACATTAAAGTAAAATATTAAAATAGCATTAAGGCGTTACTCATATCTCCCTTAACACATTTAATATATTCTCGTAGTCTATACAGGTACTGTAAGCTCCTCCGTGAGGTTTACTCAGTGAGCACTCCATAGGTACGGTACAAACCAAACTCGTAATGGACGCGATAAGGCATGTGACAAGGCACGCGAGGTAATGCCCAGGGTAGGATACTACCGTTATGTGGATTCGGACTGGTGGTAACGCATAGCAACTACTACCGCCTACCTCGAAACACACTCTCATAATCAAAATCGAGGGGTGATCGCCAAATCAATCACAAAGTCATAATATGGTATCGAAGAAGCATGTCCGATCGGAGGTGCGACCTCACTTGGCCCAGCGTGGCTCCTATTTTAGTCACATCAAAGCTGACTCGTGGGAGTCAGGGCTATGTAAATACCTCATACAGAATCGTTCGCCAAACCATCCTACTTCATTCTGGAATCTCCTCCACGTACACAGTTGTTAAAGTGGTTTTCGGTATTGGCAGAGAGTATGACAATATCTGATCCCAGTCTCTTTAACAACAAAACACTTGTTTCACACCGGATGGTTCTTTTACATTTTCAAAACCGATTCATAATTGATATCAAAATATCATATTCAATTCAAACCATATCACTATCGAAATCATATTTACTTTCGAAATCATATTCACTTTCGAAATCATATTGGCCAAATAGGTTAATTCCTCATTTCCAAATCATCATATTTAATCAAATATGTCATTTAAATCCCAACTTAGGTTATAACATCATTTAACCGTATTCGCTTTTAAATTGAGGATTTAAATATAAACAATTCCACTTTACACAGTCTGAAATTTAGAAAGTAGTTTAGATAGTTATAAATAGTTTAAAATAGTTTAGCATGGATTAAAATAATTTTTTAAATGGCTAAAATACTCTAAACTAATTCAAAAATAGATTAACAATAATTAAAATGGATTTAAGGTAGTTTAAATAGGTTTAAAATAGATTAAATATATTTAAAATAGATTTAAAATAGATTAAAATGGGTTAATTTATTTAAAATGATTAAATTGGATTAAATAGATTATAATAGATTAAAATAGTTTAAATTGATTAAAATAGTTTTAAAATAGTTTAAAATAAATTAAATTAGTTTAATAGTTTGAAAATCTTAATAATCAGCATCTTAAAATAATATATTTTTAAACAGTTTATATCAAATTAATAAATTGGAAATTAATATCAAATTAAATTGTTTCTTTCATTCAACTCATTTGGAACATGTCCAGCTTTCAAATCAACCAACTAAAATTGGTCTTTCAATTCACATTCTCATTTAAAACCATTTAATCAATATCGATTTCAAATCCATGTTTGAATTATCAATTTAAACCATTTCAAATTTAATATATTTCAAAGTTATATTCAAACATTTTCAATAACTCAATTTCGATAAATTCATTTATACTTCAAAATTCAACTTTGAAATTTCCATTTTATTTCTTTAAACAATTCATTAAACCAACTCTAGTTTCAACATGTAAAGCTTGGATTTTCGAAAATAATTCAGTTTATATAAATCCAATTCTATTTCAAAATATTATTTAACTCAATTCAAAATTTAATGATTTAAAAATCGTTTAATTTAACCAATCCGGTGTTCGTATATAATTTTCTACCCTATGGTCAAGTGATACGGATATATATCATTTCAATCCGCAAATATTTTAAATTTTACAGGTATATATCATTTCAACACGCAATCCCAAAATAAATTAAAAATCTATAAAAATCGATCGGGTTTATCATTTCAACCCATAATGATTTTTCCCTAATCTATAGATCGTTCAGGTATGTATCATTTCAACCCATAGTGGTTTTCCTAGCAATAACTAAGGGAACTTGCAGTGTTATAACAATATAAACATAACATTCAGTCATCCAATATCAATAATCAAACATCCATCAAAATCACCATTCAATCCATCAATAACCAGTGACTGATTATTAATAACAGGTCTAAATTAGCAATTTAAAATTTTAATATTAAATTAATGGCGATTAAATTCAATAAAAGTTAGATTTAACTGGAATGACGATTTAAATATACCAAACAGCACCCAACCAATTTCTAATCACATCATAAATTCAATTTAACTAACATAAGATAATCTAGTAGTTGTGAGTGGATTAAAACACTCACCTTTGATTTCAAATCGATTTGAAATCCAAATAAAGGTCCAAATTTGAACGGTCTCAGAATTCGACCAAACTAGTACCAAAATGTCCGAAATTTCAATACGGTCGCAACGGAGAAAACGCGAGTAAATCTGACCTCATAAGCAAAAGTTATATAAGTTAGAACGTTTAAAATTTTATTAAAATAAAGAAACACGTTTACCATCCACGTCAGAATCGAAACCCTCGTTCATGCGTTCTTCCACGCGATTGCATCTCAAATTCGAACTCTCGGCCGCCAGCGTTTGGAAAATCACCACGTCCACCACGATAACATTCACTCAGATCCAAGACCATCGTCGAGACGGCCATCTCCAGGCACCGCCACAACCAACGTGCGCATCCCCATAACCACCGGAATCTCCACCACCGCCGCCACCTATTTTCTTGATTTTTGGCGAATCCTGACCACATCTCGACAAACGAATAGCATGGTCGAGACCTGCTCATCGTCTTCTTCCCAACGTCGCTTCCCAATCGTCCATTGGGCGAAGATCCACCGTTGGATCGAAACCCTAACAAATGGATGGTCGAAACTAAATCACTGATTTCTAGACAAACGGTGATTCAATTGCAAAAATGAATTGCACCTATGAATTACGCTGATCGAGAGTTTCGAAACGGTATATAATATGTCATGGTTTGGAGGAGTTTAAACTTTTGAAATTGATTTTGATTTGAATTTGAATTTGGAAATTAGGTTTTTTTTCCAGCAATTGAGAAGAGAGTAACGATAGAAATATCAGTACATACAGTAACGAGGAATAAAAAAAAGCTGCTAAGGTTAGAACAAAACTATTTATATGAACAAAGCCCGATAAGAAAGAATGAACACATATCGAATTGATTCGAAACGACAATAATGACCCGGAAAGCCCGTTTCGCTTTCGAAACGAAAATGGGTCATCCCATATATCAAAATGGATGTTTTCGATATTTTTAAACTCAATGGAATAGGTTTCAAGTCCTAATACCATAGTATAAAGAAATTAGCTTTTAAAATCAGCTTATTAATTTCAAATTGATTTCAATAAATTGATTTCTACGCGTTTCGAGTCCGCACGATCAAATGACAAGTCTGATTGCTACGAAACTTGAAATCCTATAATAATTCACCGTTATGGATCCGATGAAACTAGTTTCGTCGAAATCCGAGATAGTGGCCAAAATGGCTATTTTCATGTTAATTAAATAAATTATTACTAAATTAATTAAATCACTTTTTCAAATTCAAATGTAATAACTAACAAAATTTATCGTTTTTGATTACTTAGCAACTTATAATCCTTTTAAAACAAGTTTCCATATCAATTCAATGTTAAATATTACACTAATTACCGTGTTTGATTTTAATTGCAATAAACCTATTAATTATAATTTAAATTCCAATAAATTGATCTACTTTGATTCCAATCTTTTTATTCAATCAATCATTATCTAATGGACATAATTAACATTGGTTTACCCTTTATTACATCAATAGTCTACAGTTACCATTTTAATTCATATTAACTGCACGAGTTAATTAGATTAATTGCAATTGATTTCCAATTTAATTTCAATGGATTAAATAAATAGGTGATAAATGAAAATTGTTACCTTTTATTTAATTTGATCACATTTATAAGTTTATTATCTACAAACAAATGTTATAACTACTTACACAACACTGATTTTATCCAATTACAATTAATTGCCTATCATTTCGCCAATTAATGTAACATTTAATTTATTTCCTCATTTACAATTTATAACCAATTATAACTTTTCAATTATTTCAATTACTTAAGATTACATTAAAATAGTTATCAACTGCTTTAAATTAACATTATTAACATTACATTCTAGTTATTTTCTTATTATTAAATCACAAATTTATATTTCTTCCAATATTAAATTACAAAATCTTATTAAATTCAATATTTTAATTATCGAAAATTACGGGTCGTTACAACGGGGAGGGCTGAAGCTGTCACGCTTGAAGGGAAAGGTAGAGAGCAGCAACTTGGTGTGTACATATGCTAGGGCTGGCAGCGATTGACGAGGCTGGTGACCTAGCGATGAATTGGAGTGGAGGAAGTGACACGGTTGGCGTTGTTGAGTGTAGGTATTCTTGGCAGCGACATGGATTGAGGCGGCGTTGGCTGAATTCTATTCGATGAGTTATGGTACTAGCACAACCTATATCTATATGTATTTATGCCTCGGAATTGAATTAATATCTTGGGTTAATTGCTGAATGAATAAAATGATCAGTATAAACTAAATTTTAGAAAATGAGTATGGCTGATTTTATGGGTTGAGCACAAACACACACTTTATGCACATAAAAGGATATTAGATGAATTTAGGTTGTTAATAGGACCTGATATAGTTTCTACTACATTCTGCAAGTTGCCGGAATCGACGAAAATCGAACATTCACCTAGAATCAACGATCATCTGGGCAAATAATTGCCTAAGAAATGCGTCATCCGGTCGACCGGTCAATTATCATCGGTCGATCGGTGAACATGAAAACTGGGTGGTACTACTAAAAATTGTTGTTTTGTAAATTGTTTTGCTTCGTGAATTTTTAAGCTTATTCTTGACAATGTTATCTTCTGATTATGAATAGCAATTAATTTTTAAAACTTGCAAATTCTTTTAGTATCTATTTTAAAGAAAATACATCTAATATATATATATATATATATCTGTGTGTGTGTAAGGTTTTATTTTAAAAAGAATTAACAAATATGGTTTTAAAGTTTATAATAGTTTATGAAATATATATATATATATATAAATTTTAAAATAAAGAAAGTTTTTATTTAAGAGAAACATTGGTTTGATTTCTAATTTTGGTAAAGAAATACTATTTTTAAATTAAAATCTTTTAACTCTTATCTTTTAATTATAAGTGAAGAATCTTGATTTATTACTATTGGATTTCGTGGTTTTCTATGAAACATAATTTTAATAAACGATTGAATTGTCGGATTGGTATGGGACATTTCATACAATTCTTTCGCTTATTATTATAATTTGTTAAATAGAGTTTGAGTGGAATTTACTAGCTTTTAGTAAATACTAGAGTTTCACTTTATGGTCTGAGAGAAGATGACTCATTTTTTATTGACCTAAGAGTCGATACATTCTTAGATTTGGGTAGGCAGACCTATTTGGTTGGGTCAGGTTTGTCATGGTGTAATGCCGTTGTCCTTTTGTTGTTTGGAAAGGTGTTACATGCATGGTTAGTTTACAAACCGGATAACTAATACCTATAAGTTTATTTGGTATACAGTGAGACAATGTTTTCCTATTTGGTTGTGTTAGGTAAATTCGCATAGCTAATCTATTTTGTTGTGTTAGATCATTACACTATGCGGTGGGGTCTATTTGGTTTATTAGACTGATATCAGTTTATTTGGTTTGTTAGACTTTGTGTCGCTGTTTAAACTGATAGTTGACTACCATTATTATTTCATTAGTGATGACTGTTCTTCAAAGATTTTGGAATGGATATTTAGCATCTTTTGGCTCTGAAGAATTTTGAATTGTTATCACCATATTTTTTATAATAGTCTATTTGAGACTTGATATGGATTTATGAAATAGTGATTTTGATTTATATCCCTTAACATGATTATTTGGTTTCAGGCTTATTTCTATTATGGCTTACTTTATCGATAAGTCGTATATTTATGATATCAGTGTCTCACCTTTTATTAGATATAGTCTGACCCGTTTATTTTTATCATACTCGGATTAGGCCGAGACTCTATAGGTATTAGGACTCGTTGACTTTTGGATTTTTGTGCTAGCACTGGAGTAGACTATTTTGACTATTTCAGTTTACTTCATTATTGTATATATTGACATTTAGAAGGATATGTCATGTATATTATTTAGCAATCACTATGTACTTGATACAGTATTTTGGATGCGATGTATATATTATGTGGGTCTAATATTGATATTTGTAGACTCGCATTTTATTATGTTATATGATGTATATTATTCCGCTGTGATCTGCGGCTCTGATTCTGATTTATTTGTATTATATACTGTTTGAATATTTTAAACCTATATGTCTATTACTTTGTATCAATATTGTACACGTCAAAATTTTCAGTTCAGATCCTCAAAAAGGTAATAAAGACGTGTCGGTATTAGTCTAAAGATTTAGTCACATTAGGCCACCCTTATACAGATGTATTCTCCATATTATAAAACGACATTACTTGTAATGATCTTTAATAATATGGGTATAGTGGTGGGGTCGTTACAATATGGTTGTTCAATGTATAATACATCAATAAAATTACGATTATTGAAGTGTTTGGACATAAAAATATGCAAAAATATAGTGTTAATTTTAAAAAGGGAAATTTTAACATACATCCTTATAATTATAAAAGTTTAACATTAGGTCCCTCTCAATTTTCTTTTATAAATTACTATCCTTTTTTTAAAGGTGAAATTCATGGGAGTATTTTGGTAATTTTACTAACTTTAACATGTATTCTTAGGATGTACGTCCATAACTCACAACCGCCGTAATACACATCAGATTTGCCACCTTTAAATTTGGAAATGATAGAAGTAAGAGAGGAAGAAACTCAAATAAGAAGGATGTAGAAAATAGTTTCTAAAATGGAAGGATTTAAAACAAATAAGTTTTGAAAAGAGCATGCATCCCTAGTTTTTGCTTTTTAAAAACCACCACTAAATGCAGCAGGCTAATACAGCTAGTATTTGCGGGTGGGGAATAGTTACACAAGCGTACGGTTTTCAAACAAATTTTATAGCCCATGTTATACATATCTATTTAAAGAGGAGCATTCAATGCACCTCAAATAGTGCAGTACCCCTACAGCCCCCTAATTTACATAACACAATTCGAATTAAATAAGGTGGCTAGTGGAAAGAGAGAGAAAGTCCCATTATTTAATTCGGGTTGTGTGGTGGAGATCAAGTAGCTATAAATGTGTAGCACTGTTTGAGGTGCCATTGAACGCTCCTCCTGCTGAAAACCAAAGGTTTTCAATTAATAATATTCTACCGTAAGTGGCATCACTAGAGATGCTCTAACGCTCTTTTGGTTAACATTAACTTACTATAAATTACTACTTATCATGTATTACCAACCCCACCCCTAAAGCACCATCCAACTTTCAACCCCTAAAACATCAATGAAACTTTGTTAAATATAAATAAAATTATAATATGGTATTATTAATGTTTTCCATTCATTTTAAGTTAAAAATAAATTTGGAAATAAGATCATCATTAAAAATTAGTATACGTGATACTGAAATACTAAATTTTTTCATAACATTTTTACTTAAGTCATGAATATGTATAGAGCTAGAATAAAATTGCTCTTTTCTAAATGAAAAATGTAGAACATATAGAATTAATGTCACTGGCTCATGAAATAGATCCACATATTTTATCATACACATTATGCGTTCCATTATGCTTGTACATTCATTGAATAAATACAGAAGAAAAACAACTAATTCATAAATATTTTGATTGTGTAGGTATATTTCTCCACATTCTTGATGGAAGAGATTAACAAAAAAAGATTAATTAAAATAAATTGATCCACTCTATTAAAAAAAAGAAAATTAAGAAAGTGAGCAAAAGATTAATTACAATAAAAAAATATTCAGTTAACAAAGAAATTAATTAACATTTGGATCAATAACAGTAAATCTAGTGACCATCTAAAAACTGAGATAAAGAGAAGAAATTAAAATGTTGTAATGAAGAGAAGAAAACAATCTTCTCATTGTAAATAATAGTATATATGCTATACTATTAAAGTCCGACTATTAACAAGATGTAGATTCACATGGACGTGCGTATATACTCGTTATCTTATAGGATGATTATGGATCCGTTGATTAGGTGAGCAATTGAGTTGTTATTGATAATCAATTATTTTTCCTTTAATTTTCAAGTATAGGATTCATCAATTCTGTAATTAGCTATATGGAATTATGGACACATTAGCTATTATATGGAAATCGTTTTTGCCATCTGTTTTAACAATTGATTCATTAGTACAATTACTTTAAAATACATTTACACGATATTAGGATAGAAGTGCATGCTAAGTTGAAGATTGAATTTTTTTTTCTCTTGTTGTTGTTAGCAAATTAGTATGTTTTTCATGTAGCATCAACTCATGCCAATGGTAACTAATTGTTTTTTCATGCAAGTAAGTTGATGTTTTGTTTAAGCTGGTGTGAATAAAATTACACAAAATTATCGAGCTTCATTTTGCAAGTGATACTCCTTGCTAATGATTGATCAATTGGGTTTTATGAAATAAATAACAACCATATGATACTCGTTATTGAATCACCTTTAACATCTTATAACATCATTATTCATAGTGGTTGGTCATTTACCTCATTCAGCAACATGTATGGTAAGATGTTTTCCTTTGCCAATGTTTATATCTAGTGTGAACCTTGTTTTTTTCCTTCATATCATTATCCATGCAAAGCATTATTATGTAATTAAGATCATTCAATATTATCGGTATAGTAACAAATTAACAGTTGAATAAGAATAATTTCAAAAATGATAAATATATGAGTTCTTAGATAGTTGCATACACACACCCACACTCATACGTGGTATGTATACATTTTCAAGAATTTATAACATGCATAAATTTTACCCCACAAAATGAAAATGCCCAAAATTATCCTCATAGACCACATTAACAGTGTTATAAGTCACCGATAAGCTACACTTACTCTCCATTTTTATCTTTCAATATGGAGCTTCTCTAAAGAAATAAAAATCACTAAATTAAAGGTCAAAAATATTAAACCTTGATTGAAATATAATTAGAGGGTTGGAATTCAACATGCATTGATACTTTTGGGATTGGGGCATTTCACCAGAAGGACAAACTTTGCAGTCCAATTAGTTTCTAGGACACACATTCAAAGAAATTACTTTCAAGGCCAAAGTCAGCAGAATAATTATTTTCAAGGACAAAGTCAGCAGTCCAATTACTTTCAAGGACATAATTTCATAGGTTTTTAGGCCCTAGAAACTAATTATTTTATGTTTTGTCCTTGAAAGTATTTATTTCAGTTGTGTGTCCTAGAAACTAATTCCACTTACTAAAGATGCTCTTGTGGCTAATTTCCACTTTGGGATTTCACTCTGATGTCGACGTTGAACTCATTAGGATTGGAAATTGATTTAGCATTAACTAAGGGTCTTACTATAAATGCACAAACATGACCCAAAACTATCGGCTATGTCACTTAAATTGCTTTTAAAATCAATTCATCAAAGCTACTATAAAACCCCACCCGAATAGTTTTGAAAAGCTGATCAAAAAATAGCCACATGGTTACAATAGTCGAACGAAGCTAAACAAATAAATAAACCATAAATTTCATACATTATTACTCTTCTTACACCATCTTTCGGTAGCAAACAAAAATGAGATGAATAACGTAAGTACAGCATATTTTATTACTTTGAGATATTTTTACTAATATTTAGACTATGCATGTTAATTATTGTTCTTATAATGCCATTATTTTTACGGATTTTTTTAAGTAGTAATTAATGATGTTTGACATGATTATTGTCTCTAATTTTATTAATATTTTTGTGTGAAACAACAGCAGAATTATCAAGGGATTTTTTTTTTAATATTGTAACTATTTTCTTTTTAGAATAGAACGGTCTCAATAAATCAAATTTGTTTCGGTCTATGTGCTTTGTAGGATTGTTTATTTTGTGTTTGTTGTTTTTTTTTCTTCTAATTTTTTAAACCTTTTAGCTTAACGAATCTACATACCTGTCGATGAAATAAAAACTGCTCATGAAGAATCCATATGAAATTTGAATTCATGATTGGCTTTTATGAGAAGAAAACGAAATGATTTTTGAAGATGAGAGAAGGGTTTGAACGTTTGAAATTTGAATTCATATTATTATCTTAAATAAATATGTTAGGCTAAAACGGTTACTACTTTTATTATTATAAGAGGATTCCATTATGTAGTGACCACGATAATGGTTATCAAGTATAATACTTTTTATAACCCTCCCAATGAATAGAGTTATGTGGGTGAAATAAATAGACAATTATCACAAAAGATGAATATGTTGAATACTCCAGTGATCAAAGAAGATTACGTGAGCATCTAAGAACTTGAAAGATATTGAATCATAAGAAGAGACAAAAAGAATTAATGCCATAATAAGAATTCAAGTAAAAATATCAAAGTTGCAAGAAAGTTATTCGATAATACTTTTGTAGAACTTTATTTATAGTAGTGGAGAATTACAATGAAGAGTTGTGACTTTTATATAATTGTTAAAACTGTCAGAAAGGTATCTAAAATGAATATAGACAAATAATAGCCATAACTTTTGAAATTCTAAGAAGTTTATTTTTTAGAAAATTCAAAATAATGGTCAGTACTGTTGAATCGGGTGCGTTGGACAGCGGATAAACAGGGCAAATTTAAAAAATTAATTTTTTTGTAAATTATTGCACTAGATCTTTAACTTGCGTTAACATGATTAATTTAGTTACATTAAATCATATTTAATTTTAATTTGATATGAAAGGACCAACACTAATAGGTCACTTGGCTAAGACATTGAGCCACCACATGGTAGGTCACTAGATCGATTCCTAGTCCCATCGAATACTTAATAGTCCAAAATTTGATCTAACAAAAGTTGGCATTTCTTACTACAATTCACAAAATATTTTAAAAAATTGATATGATGAATGTTTCATGATTTAAAATTAATTTATTTTGATTAATTATGTGTTATATATTTTTTGTTTGCAAATTGGTAAATTATTAACACAAATCATATATTACAATAATATGTCTTACCAAAACCTTGTAACCCCCCTAACCTAGATGGGTACATTATGAGGGAAAAGAGTACATATTATTTTCACATATTAACATACAATTATATAGCTATCTTGATACCGTTCCAAACAGAGGATGACTGAGCCAAAAAATCCCCGTATCGGAACTATTAGTACCAAAATAAAAAGTTGTTGAAATAAAATACAAATAACAAGATATATGAATCACGTGATGTCATCCAGCTCATTTTACTCTGTAAGGACCCGATTCTTCGACTCTTAGAAATCGACACTAATACATCCTCGGTATTCACGTGCCGCAAATCCAAATGCCGGAGAAGTGGATTCTCAAGGGTAAGAAAGAAAAATAAAGGCAGAACAGAATCTCACATATATTACTTTATAGCAGAAATTAAAATACATTTATCAGAGTTAAACATGGACAGTTATAAATTTCTGTCCTTACAAATGAGTAATACAATAGCATAAGAGTGTGGTGGAAATGGATATCAATCTTCAGAAAAATCTTCTAACTCCATGCTTCGAGCTCCATCCAGATTTCTTTTAAACTAAACCTGATTACTAGGTTGCCTGGGAAATTGGGGCACCCAGAGTTTAAGGAGAAAGAAAATAAACTCTGGGTGAGTCATGGGACTAGTGTGTGACAGTCCTGAAACTCGGCCTTCGAAAATCGACACCCGTACTTCACTTGTACTCGAAATGTCGTAGATTCAAACGCCGAATCCGGCTTGCCGGAGCTTATAACACAGTAAGTATAACAACACAGCGGAATAAAGAATCAATGATATCATATACAACTCAAATGAATACAATATCCAGAATGATATACAACAATGATATCAAGATGATACAACAATATTAGAGATAAATAATGATACAGCAGAAAATAACAGAAGAGATAACTCCAAATTATCTGAAAAATAGTATGAGTCACCAACTCCAATATCAAGCTTGAAACACCAACACGATGCTCCAATATAAGCAACGTCAGTCCATGAACTCTAAGAACTGAACTAGCTCCAGATAATCTACTAAACCTGAATATCTGAAAAACCCAACTCTAGACTGCCCGTGTGGAAAATGGTGGGCACCCAGAGTTTAGGAAGGGAACAATAAACTCTGAGTCAGTCGTGGGACTGGTGTGAGCAACAAAAACAGTTTATCTTTAAAACGAACACAAAAGGATTTTAAACATTGAAATCCGCAATGCTTTTGGAAAATGAAACTACCATAAGACCTCCCGCCACACACACAATGCAAACGCAGAATTGGAGGAGATTTCTTCTTATGATAATCAAAGATGCTTACTACGTAAAATCATTGGATTATTATTATTAGTGCATAGTGCAGAAAACATTTCGAAAGTATAATATTAATCTTAGCCAGCATAGGCATTTCACACTATGCCTACTATAGCTACCATCTAAACAGTGGGGCGCCACCATAAGTAAATGGCAGGTTCTACAACTAATACCGTACAAGGTTCGTATTGGAAGATGGATTTCCAACAAATGGTCAGGCTAAGGAACTTCTTACCGCCACATGGGATCGCCTCTGGCTGGACGTCTCGAGAACTAACTAGCTCTCTGCCAACACAAGGCCGGGTTACTCCTATAACTAGGTAACTCACGAATATGCCATTCCCCGGTCCTTTGTGATCTTTATCCGAGCGCTCGGTAACCAACATCACACATAATAAATAAAGTGTGTCCACATGAGTAAGTATCTGGGCTCCATACCATGATACTACCCTTTTCCAGAAGGAAATGACATACCCTAAAGGGCGCGACCCTCATAACCTTACCGCATCATTCCTATTTCGACCATTTCCGGTTTGTGAGGTTCGATGAGGTCTCGTCCACAAAGCTACGCTTTTTCACAAAGCCATGCTTTGATCAACAAATAATCAATAAATGATCAACACACAGCAACACTCAGCATGCCACATTACCAGATTGGGAGTATATCGTTGATAACCTTCAACTACATAACCTCTGAGCTCGTACGTCTCAGAGAAGAGTTTAAGCTAAGAGAATAAATTCTCCGCCGCCAACAGAAATGTATTTGAAAGAAATCTGCTTTATATCTCAAAATGTAATGTCAGACATGTAACCATACAAGTCTATTCCGGGTTCGACCAGAACCGAAGGCACTTCCAAAGAAGCCCTTGCAATCCGGGTATTCACAATCCCGATCGAACTTCCCATCACTTAGGGGATCTCTATACCGGGAGCTACCCAGTGCAGAGACCATCGATAGGTTATCCTATCATTCTCGCAAACACTCGGTCTTCAACATTGGTCTTCAAATGTTATCCATATACGACGTATCACTTATTCGGAATGGGTTATATGACACAAAGGTCCTCTCCCGGCTAAGCCGAATAATGCGTAATATTTTAAAACTGGGATATGGGATTTCAGTTAAGTCACAACTTATTATCCTAACTTTTCTTTCAAATAGTTCAAACAAATTACCATTTTAAATCTTTTACAAAAAGATTCATTTCCCAAAGTTCACTCAGTTTCACAAAGATTCATTCACAGATTTTCCAAATCAATTTCCATTTCAATTTTATTAACTCGTTAAATCTTTAAATCAAAGATTTAACTTATAGCTTTCAAAACAATTTCATTTCGAATGGTTTAAACAAATCACCATTTTAAATCTGTTAAAAATAAACAGATTCAATTCATAGCTCTCAAAAAGAATTCACTCATAACTTGGAAAACCATTTTTCAATTCAAACTTGAAATTCCTTTAATTAAATTGGAATTTCATTTCTTATATGAAAGCTTTTATTCTTCGAAAAAACAGTTTTCATTTCGGAAAATCTGATTCATTTATACGAGTTAAAGTCTTTGGGTTAAATTCAAATTCTCAAAACCATACTTTTAGAATGGTTTAAATTCATATAAACACACTTATAACATTTATCACATTTTTAAACCAAAAATTTCAATATAGAATTCAATTCCATATTTTGAATTCAAATTCAGATTGAATTATTTAAATTGGAAGCTTTACCAAGTTATTCAAAATAACTTTTATCTTAAAAACTTCTTTTCGAAAGCTTTAACATTTAACCCAAATTCATTTCCAAAATCAATTGAAATCAAAATTTCAATTTCAAAAATATTAAATTTAAATCATCTGTGACTTAACCGATTTCCTCATGAAATCCATATTTGTGTGTGTATGGTGTAGTCCAGGGGTTTTACATAGTAGTGCAACATCATTCAATCATCATAGATTAAAACACAGAAATATAGTTGATAAGCGGTATAAGCTATAATGCTTATCGTTCATTCACAGATTCACAGATAGATATATAAATTCAACATAGATAAATAATTTACACACCCAGCTCAATTCAAAACAATTCACATCACAGGATATTACAGATCAGGGATAACAATCAATTCAAGCATTCATAAGCAATCCAAGCATTCAATAATCATTTATAAGTAGGATTAATTAATTGTTCAATCCCTAATTAAACCAATTAAATTTCTAATTAATTACTTATGAATTAATTACCCAATCCTGATTAATTACAAATCATTTGATATTAATTAATGAAATTTATTAATTAATTCTTA
Source organism: Allium fistulosum (assembly GCA_030737815.1). Taxonomy (NCBI): domain Eukaryota; kingdom Viridiplantae; phylum Streptophyta; class Magnoliopsida; order Asparagales; family Amaryllidaceae; genus Allium; species Allium fistulosum. The sequence goes on from CM060902.1 coordinate 660,551,867, forward strand.
ATTATCCATCTTAATTAATTACCCTTAATTAATTAATCAATTGTCCTTTAATTAATCACATAATTAAATTAACCTTAAGTTAATTTCATAATTAACTAACTCTTAATTTCATTAAGCAATTATATTTTCATCATAGATTAATTCACCTTAAATCATTAATTAATTCACGTTTAATTTATTAAATAAACTTTTAATTAATCATATTAATTTATTCAATCACATAAATTAAATCTTTAAATAATTAATCCTTTTAATTACTTCCATTAAGTAATTATTCTTTTTAATCATTTTCATTTAGTAATTAATTAATTCATTCACAATTTAACCTTAAATTAATCACAGTAATTAATCATTCTTTAATTTATCAAAACCTTAAATAAATTTTAAAGGTAAACCCTTTTATCTTAATTAACTACTTAATTACAACATTAAATCTTACTTTAATGAACCTTTGAAATAAATTTATTTATTATCCCATAAATTAACTAAAAACTTTTAAGTTAATTAACAATTAAACATTTCTCTTTCCTAATCGATTAATTAATTATATCATTTGAATAAACTTAAGTTAAAACAATTTTACAACTCCTGTTTATTCAAACACTTAAATAAGCATCAATTATTTACAAAAAAAAATTATTTAATAAAACAGTTCAAAACTGGATTTATTTAGATATTAAAACTTGATTTATTTTAAAATTTAAAAAAAACTGTTTTTATATCAATTTTTTTTCCAGACCCGAGAATGCCTCCAGGTTTACTCGAGTAAACACTCGAGATTTCCTACCCATTTCCCCGAGTTCTTCCTCCCCTTCTCTCGTACTTACTTCTTCTTCTTCTTTTTATTCTTTTTTTCTTTCTTAAGTTACATACTGCTGAACCCATTCCACGCGAACGCGAGGAACCCAAGCCAAATCATCTCCTACTCGAGCGTTCCTTCGAGTTCCTCCCCAGCCCAAATTTCCTGACACAAAAACGATGTTCGTGCACGTGCACAACCATGATGACCATCGCCGATCAACGTTGCTACCTCCAGGACGTTACTGATCATCCTCACCTTCGATCCTAACCACCCAAAGTTCATCACGAACTCAAAATCGAGATTGAGCTGTTCGATCAAAACTGGAACAGAACTCAACCAACTTAAATCACCTCGACCTATCAATGTCGACCACCAGAGATCACGAACCTTCGTCCACACCTTCACCGATCAACCACGAACCCATCCCCTCGGTGCGATCGAACTCGATGCACCACAGTCGACGAGATTGCCGCGTCATCTTCGTTGAACACAACTGAATCTTAAACCCTAGTTCGACTGTTCCCTGACGCCACGGTGAACTAGAATTACTTCGGGTATTTTTTCCGACATCCCCTCCTAACGAGTTCCCTTCAGTGTCACTCGCGACACTCACTTTCCCCTAGATCACCAGAATTTGCCACGTTTTCAATTTCTATTCAACCCACATGTGCTCTTGATTTAAAGCCTTAAAAATCATGATTTTACTTTCAAAAATCATGTTTTATGAAGACGAACAAGACTATGTAATCAAAACCTAAGTTTTAATCAACCAAATTTTGAACAAAATTTGATTTTTACTGTGTTTTTATATTTCCCAGTAAATCCATATATATTTTATACTTAAAAGTATTTTTAACATTACGATCTTGCAAATTCGAACGGGTTTTGTTTAGACATCAAAGTCTATAGAGGATTAGAGGGAGAGATTTGAATTTCTAAATCAAGTTAAAGCATGTAAATGCTTAACAGAGGTATATATATATATATATACCTGTATACCAGTATGCAAACATGTCTATAGCCTAATTCAACTATATTCGAGATGAATACGTCTAGACAAACATACATATAAATCATCACCACATAGATATCACATGCAGCAGTATCAAAAGATTTAAAGGTTGAGAGTTTGCTCACCTAAACTGGAAACAGAGCATCTAGATTTTGCAAACAGGCTTTTGAAAAACTAGCAGTTGAAATCTTTCCTCCTTGATTCTTTGATTGATCTGGTTTATTTGATTGTATTATTGTTTCAATTGAAGTTTTGTTTAAATTTGAACTGAGGTTTACTTCAGATGTTTTAAGATTTGAAGGAAACGAACTGATGAAGAGATTGATATATACAAATGAGTTTTACTGAGTGATAATTTGTTTGTACAAGTTGATATATTATTTTGTACAAGAGGCAGATAATATTTGCTAGTAAATGGAGGCTGAATTGCTTTTTTTCAACATTTCGAATTGACTTGTTTGTGCTAGCATTAAATGGATGAGTACTTTATGTCTCATACTTATCTTATTTGTCGTGCTTATTTTATTTTCCATTACTTCCTTGTCTCGGCTGAAGGTACTTGTATAAATTATTGTTGTCATTCCTTTGCAAGCTTACATATATGTATTTGTTTACTTTGGTTTGTACATATATATTTTTGTTTTCATTTTCAAGTGTACATGAATGTATAATTTGTTTGCTTCTTTTTTTTTGTTTTTTTTGACTTGTCTTTATAATGCTACTTGACTCCTATCTATTTATTTTATCTTTTATGATTTTTTATTTGTATTATTACTTTGCAATGTAAATGAAATTCTATTTTGTACTATTTGGTATTGTTTTGTATTGATTTACTAAGATATATATATATATATTTACTTTATATTGAATAAAACTATAATTTATTTATTTCGTAATATAGAGGAATTTCTAGAGTTCTAATTTGTTGTTTAGATTTTAGCAATTATTTGTATACTTTATATTTTTATTATAATTTAACCTATTATAATTTCTCATATATATTAACCATCAATCCTAAATTTAAATCATTTATTTACAATTTAAATTCAAATCAAATGTAGATATATATATATATATAAATTCAAATCTACTCATATTTACCCATATACATATATATTCACATATATACATATATATACAATATTTAAATTTTAAATGATTTATACATAATATATTCAAATTCGGGGAAACTCGTAATCAATGAATCGATTAATTTCACAGGTTTATTCAAAAATTAATTTAAATATAAATTTAAATGTATATAAAATCCGGGGTCGTTACAGACTTCCCCCCTTAAAAGAATTTCGTCCTCGAAATTGCCAAGGAGACACAAAGATAGATGAAGAATATTTCATCAAATTAAACTGAATATCTATTCTGCATTTGGCTTACCAAATCAGAATATCAAAAACGAATCTGTTTTAACACTTCACAAGATATTCGGGTTATCCAGATCTATGAAGTATACAATGGCATTGGTTAGTTCAAAGGGATAACTAACCATTTGTAGAATATATCCGGACCCAAAGAATAGATAGATATATAGATACTATTTCAAAACTTTCAAATTTAGAAACTAAAGTATACATATCAACCATAGCAACAAAGCAAACAATACATCCAAACAAACAATTCTGGTCTATCCGGAGTTTATGTCCCATATTAATATATCGAATCTCTTCCTGGAACTACCAGGAACTATCGAAGAATTGAGAAAAGATGACGAATCAAAGAGATTGATAGAGAAAGATTATTTCCTTGTTGTTACAGGGTATTGACCATTTATAGTCGTATTCCCCTGTCCCCTATCTCATCCTCTTCTTGCACTCATACTCACTATCAGTGGATAGTAAGAGAATTTATTGAGGCATACAGACGGATATCTGAGAATTACTCATTCTAGGGTATACTTCACCCTATCTCTAATGAGCTACTTAATGTGTTATACTCCTGAGCTAAAGTTTAACCTTAGCTCTGATACCAAATGTGACAGTCCTGAAACTCGGCCTTCGAAAATCGACACCCGTACTTCACTTGTACTCGAAATGTCGTAGATTCAAACGCCGAATCCGGATTCCCGAAGCTTATAACACAGTAAGTATAACAACACAGCGGAATAAAGAATCAATGATATCATATACAACTCAAATGAATACAATATCCAGAATGATATACAACAATGATATCAAGATGATACAACAATATCAGAGATAAATAATGATACAGCGGAAAATAACAGAAGAGATAACTCCAAATGATCTGAAAAAGAGTATGAGTCACCAACTCCAATATCAAGCTTGAAACACCAACACGATGCTCCAAGATAAGCAACGTCAGTCCATGAACTCCAAGAACTGAACTAGCTCCAAATAATCTACTAAACCTGAATATCTGAAAAACCCAACTCTAGACTGCCCGTGTGGAAAATGGTGGGCACCCAGAGTTTAGGAAGGGAACAATAAACTCCGAGTCAGTCGTGGGACTGGTGTGAGCAACAAAAACAGTTTATCTTTAAAACGAACACAAAAGGATTTTAAACATTGAAATCCGCAATGCTTTTGGAAAATGAAACTACCATAAGACCTCCCGCCACACACACAATGCAAACGCAGAATTGGAGGAGATTTCTTCTTATGATAATCAAAGATGCTTACTACGCAAAATCATTGGATTATTATTATTAGTGCATAGTGCAGAAAACATTTCGAAAGTATAATATTAATCTTAGCCAGCATAGGCATTTCACACTATGCCTACTATAGCTACCATCTAAACAGTGGGGCGCCACCATAAGTAAATGGCAGGTTCTACAACTAATACCGTACAAGGTTCGTATTGGAAGATGGATTTCCAACAAATAGTCAGGCTAAGGAACTTCCTACCGCCACATGGGATCGCCTCTGGCTGGACGTCTCGAGAACTAACTAGCTCTCTGCCAACACAAGGCCGGGTTACCCCTGTAACTAGGTAACTCACGAATATGCCATTCTCCGGTCCTTTGGGACCTTTATCCGAGCGCTCGGTAACCAACATCACACATAATAAATAAAGTGTGTCCACATGAGTAAGTATCTGGGCTCCATACCATGATACCACCCTTTTCCAAAAGGAAATGACATACCCTAAAGGGCACAACCCTCATAACCTTGCCGCATCATTCCTGTTTCGACCATTTCCGGTCTGTGAAGTTCGATGAGGTCTCATCCACAAAGCTACGCTTTTTCACAAAGCCATGCTTTGATCAACAAATGATCAATAAATGATCAACACACAGTAACACTCAGCATGCCACATTACCAGATTGGGAGTATATCGTTGATAACCTTCAACTACATAACCTCTGAGCTCGTACGTCTCAGAGAAGAGTGTTAAGCTAAGAGAATAAATTCTTCGCCGCCAACAAAAATGTATTTGAAAGAAATCTGCTTTATATCTCAAAATGTAATGTCAGACATGTAACCATACAAGTCTGTTCCGGGTTCGACCAGAACCGAAGGCACTTCCAAAGAAGCCCTTGCAATCCGGGTATTCACAATCCCGATCGAACTTCCCATCACTTAGGGGATCTCTATACCAGGAGCTACCCAGTGCAGAGACAATCGATAGGTTATCATATCGTTCTCGCAAACACTCGGTCTTCAACACCGGTCTTCAAATGCTATCCATATACGACGTATCACTTATTCGGAATGGGTTATATGACACAAAGGTCCTCTCCCGGCTAAGCCGAATAATGAGCGTAATATTTTAAAACTGGGATATGGGATTTCAGTTAAGTCACAACTTATTATCCTAACTTTTCTTTCAAATGGTTCAAACAAATTACCATTTTAAATCTTTTACAAAAAGATTCATTTCCCAAAGTTCACTCAGTTTCACAAAGATTCATTCACAGATTTTCCAAATCAATTTCCATTTCAATTTTATTAACTCGTTAAATCTTTAAATCAAAGATTTAACTTATAGCTTTCAAAACAAATTCATTTCGAATGGTTTAAACAAATCACCATTTTAAATCGGTTAAAAATAAACAGATTCAATTCATAGCTCTCAAAAAGAATTCACTCATAACTTGGAAAACCATTTTTCAATTCAAACTTGAAATTCCTTTAATTAAATTGGAATTTCATTTCTTATATGAAAGCTTTTATTCTTTGAAAACAAACAGTTTTCATTTCGGAAAATCTGATTCATTTATACGAGTTAAAGTCTTTGGGTTAAATTCAAATTCTCAAAACCATACTTTTAGAATGGTTTAAATTCATATAAACACACTTATAACATTTATCACATTTTTAAACCAAAAATTTCAATATAGAATTCAATTCCATATTTTGAATTCAAATTCAGATTGAATTATTTAAATTGGAAGCTTTACCAAGTTATTCAAAATAACTTTTATCTTAAAAACTTCTTTTCGAAAGCTTTAACATTTAACCCAAATTCATTTCCAAAATCAATTGAAATCAAAATTTCAATTTCAAAAATATTAAATTTAAATCATCTGTGACTTAACTGATTTCCTCGTGAAATCCATATTTGTGTGTGTATGGTGTAGTCCAGGGGTTTTACACAGTAGTGCAACATCATTCAATCATCACAGATTAAAACACAGAAATATAGTTGATAAGCGGTATAAGCTATAACGCTTATCGTTCATTCACAGATTCACAGATAGATATATAAATTCAACACAGATAAATAATTTACACACCCAGCTCAATTCAAAACAATTCACATCACAGGATATTACAAATCAGGGATAACAATCAATTCAAGCATTCATAAGCAATCCAAGCATCCAATAATCATTTATAAGTAGGATTAATTAATTGTTCAATCCCTAATTAAACCAATTAAATTTCTAATTAATTACTTATGAATTAATTACCCAATCCTGATTAATTACAAATCATTTGATATTAATTAATGAAATTTATTAATTAATCCTTAATTATCCATCTTAATTAATTACCCTTAATTAATTAATCAATTGTCCTTTAATTAATCACATAATTAAATTAACCTTAAGTTAATTTCATAATTAACTAACTCTTAATTTCATTAAGCAATTATATTTTCATCATAGATTAATTCACCTTTAATCATTAATTAATTCATGTTTAATTTATTAAATAAACTTTTAATTAATCATATTAATTTATTCAATCATATAAATTAAATCTTTAAATAATTAATCCTTTTAATTACTTCCATTAAGTAATTATTCTTTTTAATCATTTTCATTTAGTAATTAATTAATTCATTCACAATTTAACCTTAAATTAATCACAGTAATTAATCATTCTTTAATTTATCAAAACCTTAAATAAATTTTAAAGGTAAACCCTTTTATCTTAATTAACTACTTAATTACAACATTAAATCTTACTTTAATGAACCTTTGAAATAAATTTATTTATTATCCCGTAAATTAAATAAAAACTTTTAAGTTAATTAACAATTAAACATTTCTCTTTCCTAATCGATTAATTAATTATATCATTTGAATAAACTTAAGTTAAAACAATTTTACAACTCCCGTTTATTCAAACACTTAAATAAGCATCAATTATTTACAAAAAAAATTATTTAATAAAACAATTCAAAACTGGATTTATTTAGATATTAAAACTTGATTTATTTTAAAATTTAAAAAAACTGTTTTTATATCAATTTTTTTTCCAGACCCGAGAATGCCTCCAGGTTTACTCGAGTAAACACTCGAGATTTCCTACCCATTTCCTCGAGTTCTTCCTCCCCTTCTCTCGTACTTACTTCTTCTTCTTCTTTTTATTCTTTTTTTCTTTCTTAAGTTACATACTGCTGAACCCATTCCACGCGAACGCGAGGAACCCGAGCCAAATCATCTCATACTCGAGCGTTCCTTCGAGTTCCTCCCTAGCCCAAATTTCCTTACACAAAAACGATGTTTGTGCACGTGCACAACCACGATGAACATCGCCGATCAATGTTGCTACCTCCAGCACGTTACTGATCATCCTAACCTTCGATCCTAACCACCCAAAGTTCATCACAAACCCAAAATCGAGATTGAGCTGTTCGATCAAAACTGGAACAGAACTCAACCAACTTAAATTACCTCGACCTGTCAATGTCGACCACCAGAGATCACGAACCTTAGTCCACACCTTCACCGATCAACCACGAACCCATCCCCCTCGGTGCAATCGAACTTGATGCACCACAGTCGACGAGATTGCCGCGTCATCTTCGTTGAACACAACTGAAGCTTAAACCCTAGTTCGACTGTTTTCTGACGCCACGGTGAACTAGAATTACTTCGGGTATTTTTTCCGACATCCCCTCCTAACGAGCTCCCTTCAGTGTTACTCACGACACTCACTTTCCCCTAGATCACCAGAATTTGCCACGTTTTCAATTTCCATTCAACCCTCATGTGCTCTTGATTTAAAGCCTTAAAAATCATGATTTACTTTCAAAAATCATGTTTTATGAAGACGAATAAGACTATGTAATCAAAACCTAAGTTTTAATCAACCAAATTTTGAACAAAATTTGATTTTTACTGTGTTTTTATATTTCCCAGTAAATCCATATATATTTTATACTTAAAAGTATTTTTAACATTATGATCTTGCAAATTCGAACGTGTTTTGTTTAGACATCAAAGTCTATAGAGGATTAGAGGGAGAGATTTGAATTTCTAAATCAAGTTAAAGCATGTAAATGCTTAATAGAGGTATATATATATACTTGTATACCAGTATGCAAACATGTCTATAGCCTAATTCAACTATATTCGAGATGAATACACCTAGACAAACATACATATAAATCATCACCACATAGATATCACATGCAGCAGTATCAAAAGATTTAAAGGTTGAGAGTTTGCTCACCTAAACTGGAAACAGAGCATCTAGATTTTGCAAACAGGCTTTTGAAAAACTGGCAGTTGAAATCTTTCCTCCTTGATTCTTTGATTGATCTGGTTTATTTGATTGTATTGTTGTTTCAATTGAAGTTTTGTTTAAATTTGAACTGAGGCTTACTTCAGATGTTTTAAGCTTTGAAGTAAACGAACTGATGAAGAGACTGATATATACAAATGAGTTTTACTGGGTGATAATTTGTTTGTACAAGTTGATATATTATTTTGTACAAGAGGCAGATAATATTTGCTAGTAAATGGAGGCTGAATTGCTTTTTTTCAACATTTCGAATTGACTTGTTTTTGCTAGCATTAAATGGATGAGTACTTTATGTCTCATACTTATCTTATTTGTCTTGCTTGTTTTATTTTCCTTTACTTGCTTGTCTCGGCTGAAGGTACTTGTATAAATTATTGTTGTCATTCCTTTGCAAGCTTACATATATGTATTTGTTTACTTTGGTTTGTACATATATATTTTTGTTTTCATTTTCAAGTGTACATGAATGTATAATTTGTTTGCTTCTTTTCTTTTTGTTTTCTTTTTTTTTGACTTGTCTTTATAATGCTACTTGACTCCTATCTTTTTATTTTATCTTTTATGATTTTTTATTTTTTTTATTACTTTGCAATGTAAATGAAATTCTATTTTGTACTATTTAGTATTGTTTTGTATTGATTTACTAAGATATATATATATATTTACTTTATATTGAATAAAACTATATAATTTATTTATTTCGTAATATAGAGGAATTTCTAGAGTTCTAATTTGTTGTTTCGATTTTAGCAATTATTTGTTTACTTTATATTTTTATTATAATTTAACCTGTTATAATTTCTCATATATATTAACCATCAATCCTAAATTTAAATCATTTATTTACAATTTAAATTCAAATCAAATGTAGATATATATATATATATAAATTCAAATCTACTCATATTTACCCATATACATATATATTCACATATATACATATATATACAATATTTAAATTTTAAATGATTTATACATAATATATTCGAATTCGGGGAAACTCGCAATCAATGAATCGATTAATTTCATAGGTTTATTCAAAAATTAATTTAAATGTATATAAAATCCAGGGTCGTTACAGGTGTGAAAACTCAAAATATGCGTTCTGAAAACAAAACGGTATCTCATAAGACCACGCCGCACATAAACATGGAATAGGTTTTTACCTTATGATAATCAAATCAACATTACGTAAAAATAAAGGACATTATTATTAATTACATTTCTTTGAAAACATTTGCAAGTAAACTTATTAATCTTAGCCGAAATTGTTACATTGATTAAATTATAGCATACTAGCCACAACATGGGTTCTACAAACAAAATGGTCGGTGCTTATTGGAGAATGGATTTCCATACAAATGACCAGGTGAAAGGACTACCTTCCGGTAGTACATCTCTAGAGGAATGTACCGAGGCTACAAAACATCTACCCTCTGCCAACACAAGACCGACCTACCTCTCCCTCTAGATAGTATCGAATATGTCATCATCTCAGTCGTTACCAACCTATCCGAGGGCCCTCACAGCGTACATCCACAATAATTTAAAACCCGAACATCATAGCGGGAATAAATATATCTAGAAGGGGATGATCATATCTTAATGGTTGTGAACCACATAGCCTTGCTGCATCTACCCTATTTCAGCCATTTCCGACTATGGGGCTTGAGGTAACGATTACCTTTCACATTGCACATTTTGCTTTGAATGCCACACTGCCATTCCATGGTCACACAACTGATTTCTACAAACGTATAACTCCTGAGCTCGTACATCTTAGGAAAGGGTGTTAAGCTAAGAGAAGTTACCTTCTCCACCACCAAACAGATGATACGTTCATAGAGATCACTTATGTAACTAGAAACAGTGTCAGATATTCGTCCATAAAAGTTGTCCAGAAAAGGACAAACCGAAGGAACTTTCCTACCACATCTTGTCAGGAATAAACCCTAGGATTAGTAGCGAAAAGACCTTGCAACCCGAAGAGTTTTGTAACAACCCTGTTTTTTTGTAATTATTTAAATTGAATTTCCTGATTTAAAAACTTTATTTTATTTATTAAAATGGATAAATTTTGTTATTTTAAATATAAATTTTGATTTTTGTGTGAATTATAATTCCAAATATGAATAAATAGAATATTTTCCAGAAATGTGAATTTTGGTCAATATGGTCAGACTTTGACTTTTAATTTAAAAGTGTAAAAGTTTAAATTTTTGAATTTTATCTTTTATTATGAAAGTAAATAAAATTTCAAGTATAATGCTTTTCGTTTCGTTGAAATCTGATTTATATTGTGAAAGTTATGCTTTATAAACCATTGTATGTAAATTGTTTATTTAACAAAAATTGTTTATTTTAATTTATATAAATAATATTTGTTTGACATGTCATGTTCAAATCTATGTTTACCTGTGCAACATGTCATATTATATATGTATATTTTATTTTAAAAACATTTTTTTATAAGCATCTAAATCCCTTATTTATTTATTGGAAAGAAATTTCAAATGTATATATACGTTTTGATTTTAAAGGCATATCTTTAAAAGGTATTTATTTAATGTTATTGTATTTATTGGTTTGTGAAAGCTTCTTGCATACACCTTTCTTTAATATATAGGTAACACATCAATTAGGATACGTTATCTATTTTTAAGTGGAGGCATATGTTACGTTTTGATTTATTACCTCTTTAGCTTTCCATCCATTGATTTCATACCATAACTCCTCAATATTTTGGCCGTTCATTCCTTATTTGTTGCCGTGAGTATTTATTCCTTTCCTTTACGTGAAAACACTTTCTCATTCACAAATTTGCAGCCATCATTTCAGATCTGAAAATAGGTAATGGCTTCTCTCATCTTTTCTACTTTTTCTCTCCACTTTTTCCATTGTTTTCTTTTGATTTTTCATTGTTTTGGTCATGCTCTTCATATATATGCCTCGGCCATAGCCACCACCACCTCTTCCTCCCCACCATCCACGGCTTCAGACCATCCCCCTCCTCTGACTTGACCAGGCCGTGACCTCCTCAAGACCAAAGTTCCACAAAAACAATGTTAAACCCCACAAAAGAGCACATAGCCGAGCCCTATGTTCAACTACCCATCATTTGTGACCTTGGTCGCCTCCTATTGCTCCACCACCACCATGATATGACCACCACCCATCCACTTACCCTCTGTCCAGATCTGAAGCATAAATGGCCGAGCCCATACCCCCTTTGGCCGAGCCCAAATGATTGAACAAAACCATCCTATCTTGCCTTGTCCTCTTGTATTCCTCTTATGTAACTCCTACCCCTTTCTATTCTTTGTAGCCATGCCTTTTTGGACCTATACCCAAGCCAAAACCATGTTATACCCGAGCCATAAGACCCCTAGTCCGAGCACTTGAATGAGGAAAGCATGGCCAAAGCATTTTGTTCATTGTTGCTCTTAAATTCAAATTGTTTCATGGTATGTTTTGTGTTGAATCTATATAGTTATATTTGTTTTATTTTTTTGGTTGTTACAAGATCAATAGCTTGGCTCTCTTCTCCATCCAAATCTAGTCGTGCTTTCGTGCTTTTCGGTTTTCTGTTTGAGTGTTTTGTTTGCGAACTCCAGCTTTATAGAGGTGAGTAATCACACCTGACATCCGTACTTATATAACTGTGAATTGATAACAAGTGAAAGTGTAGAAATAATTATATTATGTTATACCTGCCTGTGATGTAAATTTTATGATGTTAAACCCTGTAATTAACTTGTCACATCATCTATTATGTTTTATTTTATTTACTGTTTATTCTATTCTGTTTATCACACTGCAAGTTCCCTGTAGAATAGAATCACTGTGGGTTGAAATGATACATACCCGAATGGACTTTAGAATAGGGAAAGATCGTTATGGGCTGAAATGATAAGCCTGAGCGATTTTTATTTAATTTTATTTACTTGGGATTGCGGGTTTGAAATGATAAAACCCGGATTTTCTTTGTAAATTACGGATTGAAATGATATATTATCCTTATCACTTGACTTAGGCTAGAAAATATTATACAGACTCGTGGTTATTTTATAATGTTTCTGGAAATTTTTAAGTATTTTTAAAATGTAAAAATATGATAATTTGATTTAAATTGAATTTAAAATGATTTAATAAAGTGGAATTGATTTTTCTATGTGTTAAAGATGTTAATAAATGAATAAAATAATTGTGATTTTAATATAACTAAATTTGGAATTTGTGATTGGATTTTAATTAAGTTACGTTAATTAAATAAAAATGAGAATTTAGTTTTATTTGTGAAAATGGAAATGTAAATTTAAGTGTTAAAGTAAATTGTTAAAAATGAAAAAAAATAAGAAAAGGGTACACTTGAATTTAATAAGTGAAATTTGTTGGAAATTTGATTTTATTGTAAAATTTTCTTTATAAAAATCATAAGCTAAAAGGGTATTTAAATGAACATTTTTGATATGGAAAAATATGATTTTTATAAGTTTAAATGATTTAAATTGAAGTTTATTTATGGCTGATTTAACTTGAAATAGAAGTAAATGATGCTGCAGCACTTGTTAAGTGCTGTGGTTGATACAAATGAACTAAAAGCTAAAATTAACTAAGGCTATGACAGCACTTGGTAAGTGCTGTGGTGGCAGGAACTAAATTTAAAACTGAAACTAATGAAAGAGCTATTGTAGCACTTGTTAAGTGCTATAGTATGCTGAAATGTGATTTTTGAACTAAATCTTTTAAGTTGAACCCTGAACTATTACAGCAGTTCTGTAAATGCTGTCTTTTCTGAATTGAACTATTTTTCCTTTAAAACTGAACTATTACAGCAGTTTATAAATGCTGTCTTTGCTAAATTGAATTGTTTTCAAATATAACTTACCGCAGCACTTTTTGAATGCTATGAAAGTTGGAATTTTAATGTTTTAATGTTTTTAAGTGAATAAATAAACTCAGAAAAGGCTAAATTTTTGGGAATTGAATATTTGATTTACAGGGATAATGAATTTAAATTTTAATAGTTTAAATGAAGTATTTTGATTTGAAATATAAACTGTTTTTAAATTTATAACCACGGGTTATAATAACGATTGGTTTTTAAAGAGACCGGGATCGAATATGGACATACTGTCTGTCGATATCGAAAACCACTTTAACAACTGTGTACGCGGTGGAGTTTCCAGAATGAAGTAGGATGGTGGCGACGATCCTAAGGTATATGCGTCGATCCAACTCCCGTGAGTTGGCTTAAGGTGGCTAAAACAAGAGCGATCTCGGGCCAATGAGGTAGCACCTCTTATCAGACGCACTTCTTCGATACAATTCTATTACTTTGTGATTTGTTTGGGTGCACCCCTTGATTGGGAGTGTTGTTCGAGGTGGAGCGGTAGTGGCTGCTATGCGTTTCCATCAACCCGTATGCGTAATTGGTATATCTACCCTGGCATTGCCTTGTGTGTCGTGTCACCTACCATATCGAGCTTTACTACGAGTTGTGATTTCTCCCGTAGCCTGTGGAGTATCGAGGGTAGCCCCCATTTTGGGAGTATGCTAATACTGGATAGACTACTGGGACTATTACATGTTAAGGGCTATATAGGTAACCCCTTGACGCTATTAAAAAAGTATGTTTATTTTATATTAGACATTATTATAATAGCGAATATTACTACATAGTAGATAGTTTAACGGATCCTTAAAGAATAGGCGATCCCAAGCATTCTTTAAGTTACTGTACCCTTTATTACAGTTCACTTGAGTTGGTTTACATTGTATAAGTATGTATGTCCTGACTCGAGTGTTTTTGTTTTATTTACGCTCGGGTCAGCCTGAGTATTCACAGCTTTGGACTTCACTTTCTAGAGCTAGGAATCGCTGGAGATTCTGCCTATCTAGTTATTCATCTATTTATGTTTCAATTGTTCTATTTCAGCTTTTGGATTAGAGACTTATGTATTTGGGATTCCTACTGTACTTGTTTCAGAACTGTATTTGTTTTCAGACTATGTATTTTGTATCTGTTTTTGAGACTCTGTATTGTAGTGGCTTCATGAACCACTATTTATTTTATTTTCCGCTGCGAGTTATTCCGATATATCTGTGTATGTGATTCTATGAATGATTTTATTTGCACCAAATTTTAATACAATCTGTTATTTTGTATTATTCAAGTCCAACATGTGTGGATTATTGTCAATTTGAATGGTCCAAAATAGTGGGTCGTTACAAGTTTCAAAAATGAAGGAACCACTACTACTTTAGTATTTGGGAGCTAATCAGAATTATCAACAAGTAGTCCTTTCACCCCGAAGATCTTGGGTCTTCATTCTTCATTTTCTTTATCAGGTCTTCATTTTTTGAACGCATACATTGGTTTGAAGTTGTTTTCAGATAAGAATTACTCAAATCCGACCCCGGTTTCTTCGAACCAATTATCGATAAAAAGATGTTCTGTGAATGGGGAACCATTCTTTAATTGATTAAGTTCTTTTTATCAAAATCTCTTCTGGAGATATATATTTCTAAAACATTCTTTCCGGTATATACGAAATCATTAAACCTCTCGTATCAAATCCTTTGATTTCTTAAAACCCTTTTAAAGCTTGGAATAATTCGAAATCATTTCATTTTTCACTTAGGAAAATGTTTCCAAATCATTTCATTTAAATCTTAACATAGATTTCTTAATTCAAAACTCAAAATTTTGATTGAGTTAAAACCATGTTATCTAGGATGTTCATGCAAAACCAATAAATATTAATTGAGCGGAATCTATAGAAATCGTCTAATTCTACTCAATATCAATTCCCGTATTCAACAAATACTATGGGCGGAATAACGGCGAAACCGACTTTTAAATTCCACGAATAGTACGAGTTCCCTCTTTGGGCTTTAACGCCGAGTATGAGAAGATTATCTCCATAAAATCCAAGTTATTTATATTTGGAAAATTATATCTGTTATACTTTGGAAAATTATGATCTGAGTAAATCAAATTTACTATTCCAACCGTCAGGTCGGTCCGGATAGCCAGAAAGAGTAGGAAACTGGTTTTCCAAACCCAAACTTAGACAATATTTCTCTGACACCCATAAGGCGGTCAAGTTATTTAATCGACTCTAAATCATTTAACATTTAACCATTTCATAAATCCTTCAAATCACCTTTAGAAAAACTTAATAATAATTTAAAAACATTTACAAAAGATTTGGAAAAGAACGGTTGCGTTTGAAACTATATTTCAAAAGTTATAGAAAGGTGCTGCGGAAAGTGCCTTTTTAAGCTATATTGATCAAAACGACTTTTTATCCTTTGAAAATTCATTTTTATAATTGAAATCACTTTTAAAACATTTTAAAAGGTTTATAAGATTTTTTCCATATTTTTAAACAATTTTGAAACATCATTTTCAAAGAAATCCTTTTATGGATTTCCAACTGCAAAACCACGATTTTTCAAAAAGCTTGTTTTACTCATATTTCAAAATCTACTTGTCAAAATCTCAATTTTCTTTATTCGTTGAAAAACTGTGGATATAATAGTTCGTAAAATTCTTATCTCTAAGAATTTTGAGCTAAACTCCATTCTGTACACTCGTTTGACTTTTTTGGCACCAAATCGCAAACGGCCGTTACACGGCGTGCCTATTTCTGACTAGATTTTCAGTTCTGATTCAAACTTCACCAAAACACTTTTAAATGTTTATAAAAAATTTCAAACTCATTATTAAAACATTTTAAAAAGGCTTAACATTCCATATACACCAATTTATTAATATAGAGGAAAGTGATTTCCTTTGTGCTTATCGATGTGTATTTCTGTGACTTGCATATATATTCAACATTTATATTTAACAACCATCATCAATAATCAAAATCAAACATATATAACATCCAATAGCATATAATACTATATTTTAGGAGTTCTCACCTTTATTTTCCCTTTGAGCTAATATAAAATTGGTTATAGCTACGCTATCTCAAAATCTACGCTCACGATCACTAGCACTATCGACTTTAAATGGCTTGGCCTAGGCTTTGGATGCAAAGAGGAGCTCACAACCTTAATGGGTAAGGAGGAAGGGCTCGGCCTTACTTTAGGAAGTGGTGTCCGTGGATTTAGAAGAGGTAGAGGAGGAGTTTTGTTTTCGTTTAAAGTGCAATTGATAACTTATATATATTATATGGTTTTAAAAAATTTTTGCCAAAATTTTGATAAGATTAGAAGCCATGAAAAGAAGCTTGAAGTGGAGAAGAAGATGATAAGAATATGGTGAAAAATGTGAGAAAGTGGGTGGGTATTTATAGGAGAAAACTTGGAATAAAATATCTAATGGAAAAATTACCAAAACACCCTTAGCCCACACCCTCCTACCTTCCCCTAGTGCACGGCTCCCCCAGGACTTGTGATGGTGTGATGATGGTATGGTATGGTGAGTTGATATTTGCTTTTTGGTTACTTAAGTATTAAGTTTTAGGAATTATTTAATTATTTTGTAATATGTATATATTTAAGTGTTCATGTACACATGTATATGTTATCATGTGCATGCGACATATATATGTATGTACATGTATGTGCATAACACTTCAAACGTCTTTGAATAACTTTTTTTGTTAAAGCGTTGAAAACCTGGAAACCGATTATCGGTCACATTTTCACGTATTAATTAACGTACATATATTTATAAAAAAATTTAAAATAAACTTCTTATCATTCTAAATAAATTAAAATGATTATATTTGAATTATAAAACCATATAAATTAATATTAAAAATTATTTACAATAATTACTATTATACCGATAAAGCAATATCGATTTTTTTTCTTATAATTTCAAATACAAATATATATATATATATATATCTTTATAAAACTATTATAAATGATTTATTATCATTTTGTAACTATTCAAAATGAATTACCATTGTTAAAAATAATTGTTTGAATAATTAAAATAATTATCAAATCATTCATCTCAATTAAACTAAAATAAATCAATTATTATATTTAAGGGCATTGAAAAATGTCATAAATGCATTTAATTTTCAAAAAATATAATAAATTGTTTTATTACATATTCCTGTTCAATTATAAAAAATAAATGTATGGATCTAGCTCTATATACGACGTTTAATGATTTTTAGAGCTGTTTAGCGATAAAATGGTTTTCGGTCATTTGGTGTTCAAAACTCTTTTTGAGACAGATAGAGATGGGGATATCGATTTAGATTTCAAGGAAAATATTTTGTAAATATTTATTCAAAATAAGATTACTATTACTTATTATTACTCAAAAATAATATTATTTGTATTATCCACTTATCATTTGAATAAATTTTGAACTAAATAAAAGTGGAAATTAACCACAAGGGCCTCTTTAGCAAGTGGGATTAGTTTCTAGGACACACAACTGAAATAATTACTTTCAAGGACAAAACGTAAAATAATTAGTTTCTAGGGCCTAAAAACCTATGAAATTATGTCCTTGAAAGTAATTGGACTGCTAACTTTGTCTTTGAAAGTAATTATTCTGCTGATTTTGGCATTGAAAGTAATTTCTTTGAATGTGTGTCCTAGTAACTAATTGGACTGCAAAGTTTGTCCTTCTGGTGAAATGCCCCTAAATAAAATTTATCAAAGTGGTAAATCTGTGGGTCGTTACAGACTTCCCCCTTAAAAGAATTTCGTCCCCGAAATTTCCCAAAACAAAAACCTAAAGGTTTTACCCAAAATATTTATGTTTTTAAGCTTACACCCATACGATGTATAATTTTCATCCGTACATAATATTTGATTCGATCTTTTATTCGAATTCACAGCTTTACGTCCGAACTAGCATTGATCCCTCATCCTTTAGTGCGGATTCTGACCAGGCTTTCTGATCAGAACTTTAGTTTTCCTTACATAGCTCTCAACTTTGATAGAAAACTCAAGTATCCAACCACAAACCCTCGTCAATGTTCATCATCAAGAATCGAGTGATAAATTCTTTTTCGAACAAGCGTCAAACATGTCAAAGTTCTGCACTCGAATCTTAAATTAAATCATGAGACGAAATAATCCATATACTTCATATGGATTTATTAATCTTTCAAAAAATTTAAAAGATTCATATTAATGTGAAGTTAGAACTACATCATATTACAAATTTTCATATGCTTACATCATTTAAATTTAAGCTTGGGTCCAAAAAAGAAAAAAAAACTCCCCTTCCTTACACTAATACGATACAAAATACTAAATTAAACAACATTCCAGTCAAACTTATATATACATACTAGAACTACTCTCAACTCGCCAATGTCATTTTTTTACTCCTCCGAGTCTGAAGGTGACGGTGGACTCCAGTTACCAAGGTCTATCATAACTTCTCCTTCTCCTTCTTCATCACTACATAGCTCATCGTCGGCCTCATTGACGTCCTCTTATGGTATCTCTCCCACTAACTGGGGTAGCCATGGTTAGTTCCACGGGGCATGTCCCATGCCGAATGGTATTCCAGGAACTACCCCACCCTCTTCTAGTTCTTCCAAGCCTTGCACGTTCTCCTCCCAAGTGATCAAACAAGATCCACTACATCACAAAAGAATAGATACAAGTGCTAGACAAAAGAATAATTATACATCAAGGAGTCCATAGCTCAAATGTATAATAACAAAAACTACTAATCTAAAGTAGTTGCCAAAAGTCAGGAGAAGGACCCTGATAAGAAGTCAAGCAGGAGCACCTGAAATATCTCGGTCTGACCCGAGTATTATTTAAGAAGAAAATAATAAACGGATCAGTCTAGCTATAAATATCAGATAAAATGAAATAGGATAAGAGATATGACCAAAAACGTATGATAACAAAATGCCACACAGTGTCAAGTATACATCAATTAACAACAAAAATCATACAATATCTCAAACCATCTCAAAACAACAAAAAGAATCACATTCTTTAAATTATTCACCAAAACACAAATATTGATAGAGCTTATCAATGCAAACCACGAAAATTGGTGAAACACAAATTCTAGAAATCACAACCAGAAATCCAGAAATCACAAAGGGGGAAGGTCTATCACAAACGGGAGCATGAAAACTCACCAACACGTGTATCACAAACGGAATGTTATTCCATGGTCGCTAACCATAGAGCCGGTGCAACGGTGTAGTGCAATAACGGTACGCCCGAGGAACTAGAAACTCAATTATTTCAGAACAACGACGTAGTGCAATAACGGTACGCCCAATAAACTCGAAACTCAAATAATTCGAAATAACGACGTAGTGCAATAACGGTACGCCCGATGAACTCGAAAGCCGAAACATCGATGTAGTACAATAACGGTACATCCGATGAACCAAAAAGCCGGGACATCGATGTAGTACAATAACGGTACATCCGATGAACCAAAAACCGTAAAAGAACATGGGTCGCTAGCCCATAAAAGAAATGAGACGAAGCTCGATAAAACGAGGTACAGTCCCCCACGTGGATAAAGAGACATCGCACATTGCTAGTCTAAACCATAAAATGATCATCATCGATCATCAAGAAGTGTCGATTACACTAAGCTAGTAAATATAAGAGTTTAGCTTCATGTCCCATAACCACTGGCTTAACTTAAATATTTACGAACAAATTGTAGATTTCCACTCGAAAATTGTCACAAGAGTTTTAATCGAACAAGTCTAAGAATTAACCGACAAAGTAAACGCAAGTGTTTCATACCACTTGTTTTGCTAAGCCGTTTAATTGGATTTCTCGAACGAATGAAGTAAAGGTTTGTATATACTAATAGATTAGAAAACGGTTTTAAAAGCTAGTTTGATATTGAAAGTAAATGTTGAAATCGTTTTGATGATGAAAGGGTTTGAATATTTACTACTAGTATAGAAACCTTTGCATTTTAAAGTGACAAACCATAGAAATGATCGTAGAAACAATCAATCACCAAAATTCACATATGAAGACGTGAATTAAATCCAAAGAAATCGATACCAAATCCATCAAAATGGATATTTCTAAAAATGCAAAGAAAGAAGTCATCAAAGTCGATAATAAGTGATAACAACTAACCGGATCAACAAATATCGATTAAAAATTGGAAATCCACTCAAAAACAGCAAAAATAGGCAAAATGAACAATACCAGACGTCTGGGGGTCAATCCAGACGTCAGGATTTAGGTTTTGTAAATTCAGAAACCATCCAGACATCTGAAAGGTGGCTTCAGACGTCTGAAAGGTGGTATCAGACGTCTGACAAGGTGTTTCAAACGTCTGAAAGGTTGTTTCAAACGTCTGATTCTGTTTTCTGCAATTTTTATTTTCTGCCGTATATTCTTTTCTCCAGAAGGCCTATCCAGACGTCTGGTCACCTGGACCAGGCAACAGTTTGCCTAGGCCAAAGTGGCCAAAACGTATCGGGAGCAATCGAACGAGCAACGACGACTAAGGATTTACGCCGAGCGACAACCCAGCCTTAAAGGCTCTTCGATACACCCCAAATATCAATGTCCAAACATCCATAGTAGGATTTTCATAAAATTGGACCAAAACACCAAAATTTGGAAAATTCACCAAATCAATTCAAATCAAAAGCAAATGAATATGCACAAATGTTAGGAATTCATACCTAACAACAATGATAGCTATGGACGTAGATGTGAGTTAAAGAACTCACATTTAAACCCAAAAACACGAGAGAGAAGCTATAGAGCAAGGCAAGAACAATCACTCTTCAATTTTAACCCAAGAAGCTTCAATCTAAGCTCAAAAGAAAAACGTTTCCTAAGTTAGGGTTTAGGAAATTTCTAAAATTGAAGAGGAAATGAGATGGAGAAAATGAAGAGGATGCTTACCTAAGCTTCTCTTAGATTTTGGAGCAATAACTTGAATTTGCAAAGGAAACTAGGGCTTAGGAATTTCTAATTCTTTTTCTCTTCCCCCATTTTTCTAAAGCTTGAAGTGTTAGGAAATATTATGAAGGAATGAAGAGGAGTGGAGTAGAGTTGGATTAATATGTTGGGTTAATGGGTCGAAACCCAAACCCAAAGACCTAAGTGAAAAATAGCAAAATTCACTCAACACCAAACATAATGATGTTTATACTCAAAAAGGTCGCAAACACCATTTTGGACTCAATGGAAGTGGTCTTGAGTCCTAATTCGACTGTTTGCAAAAAGTAGCTTTTTGGACTTTAATCTGACTAACGATGCTATATTTAAATAAAACATTTAAATATACAATCGTAAAATATGCGGGTTGTTACACATGATCTTTTCAGCTACTCCCACAGTAACATTGTTTCACCGGTACAGTGCTGCTCCTTGCAACTACCTAGATGCCAATCTCCTTTTCTGCTCATCGTTAAGTCCTAAATCAGAAAAAATCATTTCGCAATGATGCAACTAGTTTTCCACCTCAATTCCATCCTCAGTCCTAATAAACGGCTTCCCTCCAAGCCTAGCATAATCTCTGCTCAATACTGCATAGTTATTGACCACTAGAGCTTCCTGATTTCCTTCTCCAACATTTCCTCCAACTAATCCCGCAGCAGCTCCAACTTGCATCATGTTGATGAAGAACTGATACATGGCTCCCAAATCAACTTGCGGTGCTCCAGCGCTCACATTGGCAGCTTGTGCTCAACCTTGATTCCTTTGAGTATTGGGTCTGGCATTTGTTTGTAACAAAAATGGGCACAACACTCTTCGGGAGTTATTTGAAGAGATAAAGTGAAGATTATAAATGTAAAACAGAGGTTATCTAACAAAAACTCCAACGAACAGAAATGTAAAATGCACAGACAAGCAATTTAGAGTGGTTCGGCGTATTGCCTACGTCCACTATGAAGTTTTGATGATTTTATTGATTCTCTTTCAATGATTACAAGCGGTTACAGCAATGAACAGCGGATTACAGATTAGAATTCGAAACTGACAGCAAAAGTAGGACGCAAATCTCAATCCGGTAGAGTCTGGACGCTTTTCAGAAAGAAGCCCCTTTTTCTGTTGATTCTGGGGCTCTATTTATAGGCGTAGGAGGCTCAGATCTCGCCTAAACTTCGGGAGACTTGGTCTGGCATGTGAGGGGGCCCACGCGACCGTTTCCAGAAAGTTTCGCCTCGATCTGCGATCGATACGAATCCATTTTGTATCGATCAAGATGATGTCCAATTGAGCTGAAATTTGGCATGGACATCCTTCAGTGTGCATGCAAGCTTCCCTGAAAATTTCATTGGATTTGGATCAGTAGATCACGAGATATGGTCGATACGAACTGAGATTTCTCGAAGGCTGTCCGGTTCATCTCCATGATTTCGACTCGATACCTTCGTGTCGATGGCCGCGCGTGCTCTTAGGATGACGTGGTGCGCGCGCTTCGCCTCGATCCGGTTTTTGCTCCACGTTGACTGCTTCGACTCCATGTATCTCGCCTCGTTTCCTTCGATGGATGACACGTTATCCAAACTGGTTGACCTGGTGGATTCGAATAAGACTTCGTCCATGGATTCGAACCACGGTCATCTATGGATACGAACTGATTGTCAACTGGAGACGAAGAGACCCTCCCTTGATGGATACGAAACACGTAGCTTCCCAATGGGTACGAAGTCAAAGAACGTAAGTGGTGCCTTCCGAAGGACACGAAGTATTGAACATCTGATGGACACGAAGTTGACATCAAGTGACCGTTACGAACCAAGTGACTTGTTGATAGATACGAACATGTCTTTCTGGCTGAAGGTTCTGTCGATGCGAAGCTTATCAATGTTTGGACTTAATCATTCTAATCGACACGATACTGATGGATGCGAAATGAGGACCACTGATGGATACGAAATCCATCGATACAAACCCGATATACTAGCTCCATCGATACGAATAGATACGCTTTGATGGATACGAAATGAGGTCTGCCGATGGATACGAAAACATGCTTTTTCCTCCAAGTTGTATCCATCATAACTTGCGTATATGAGCTCAGATTGACTTGAAAATTGGAACGTTGGTTTGCTTTACTTTCCTGATCATGCCTCATCAGTTGGGGTGTGATCCGGACTTGGTAAAAATTCAGCGATATCCATGACAAGCGACATTTAGAATCCAACTCCTTGGTGTCCTGGCCTTGCCAAAAGGCGGGATAACATTTGCCCCCCAAAGTACGTCTTGTGGAAACATGATGTGCTTTGATAAGTTGTAGGCCTTCTCTGAACAATTTGAAAGTTGTACCCTGTATTACTGTAATTGACTGTTCTGTGATAATGGTTAGCTGACTCTTGATGACGTCGCGAGTTCGCGAGTTGTTGCCAATTTAGCTTGTTATTGAATTTCATATTAATTATCTCCTGGACCGATTTGGAAATCGAGTTGAAACGACGCTTGATGGTTGTTTTCGAGTAGTTCCTTCGTATCGATCCTCTCCTGGATCGACATAGAAGGTTGAATAGTAGCTTTTCGTAGCGATTCAGGTCAAGTTGATGGATACGAAATGTCCATTCGTACCGGTGATTCCTGATGGATACGAAATTGCCGTTCGCATCGATTGACACGCATCGATGTGAGTCGATGGTTGTGAAACGGATATTTTGAGTCGATGGTTGTGAAACAGATTCTTCGAGTCAATGGTTGTGAAACGGATTCTTCGAGTCGATGGTTCGCTGTCCGTTTCGTATCGATGAAGACTTCGGGCCAAGTGGATTCGAATGAAGTCTTCGACTCGATCCACGAGTCAACTGGCTATGGTCGGTCGCATAGACTGGGAGATGAATCGACTCGGTTCTACACTCCATATAAATACCAGGGACTTCACCATTTTTCACTTTTTTACTTTCTACTTTTTACTGTTGCCTCCTGCTTTCGCATCGATCCGCATCCTTCGAGAAAGAAGAAAAACTGCATTCTGCTCTCGAATCGATCAGATTCATACTTTCAATTCTTCGAATTTGAACCTCAAATTAGGTAATGATCCGGTTGCACTCGAATCCAGGCGACAATGCTTGAATCTCAGATCCATTTTATCTTCACCAATCATCAAGCCCGGCAGCCTTTAAGGTTGGATCTGGGTCAAAGCTTGGTCGAAAATAGCCATGGCGACGTCTCCGTTGATTGGAAAAGAAAGAGTGGACAGAATAAAAGTGGATCGAACTGTGTTTCGAGCTGATCTGGGGGCCTGTGTTCGAATCGACATGGGCAACAACGTCTCCGTTTGGATTTCGCATCGATTTCAGGAATATCCTAATGGAGGCGTTTTGGTTCGTGTCGGTGGGGATGGCAGTAGATTGCATCGTTCAATAACGATCGATGCGAGGATTAAGCGAGCCATCGTTTCGAAACCCTCGGTTTCAGATCGATACGAAATTGATTCATCTTGATCGATACGACAAGCATCGATTCGAATGTGATCGATGTGAAACCGCAGCTTTCCTGATCGATGCAAACTTGAACAGTGACGATCGATTCGAAGTGTGCCCCTAGTGATCGATACGAAATTCAGACCTTGAGGGATTTGAATAAATTCCCCACGATCGATTCAAAGCCTCCCTTTGATGGATACGAAATCCTCCGAGCACTTGATAATATAACTCCGACAGCTTCATTCTTGCATATCTGAACTTGACTGTTAACTGCATATCTGACTGCCTATCGAAGCTTGTCGATGGAACTATAACCTAACACCGTGACAATGAACTTTAACTTGAATCGATTGCCAACATTGGGACGGTTTGAGGATGACGGTCAGCAATGACGGTCGTTCCGACTGGGTTCCGATTATCCTTGTCGTCCACAAATTTTCTTTAACCTTGCAGAATTCGTCCAAGTAATGCACAGCACTGCACAACACACACTTTACATGGGGGAATGCACGGGCTTTTTATCGTCTAATAATGGTTTCTCGTGAGTTAGCCAGTTATGGAACCGTCAAGTTCGCAGCAACAAGAAACTTAGAATCTAACCCCTCCCGGACTAGAGATCCCGGACATCGAGGCCGAAGTAATCGGTCCAGCCTCGGACGAGTTACCTGATGCATCTTTCATAAACAGTCCCCCGGATTCTGTTCCATCCAATATCTCTGAAGATGCGCTGGGGAGAATATGCTTAAGGCATGGTTTATCGTTGGACGATGTAATGTTGCCTGGGCCGGATGACAGACCACACAATCCCCCAGAGGGATATACCGCCTTTAATCGTCATGCGTGTGCGGCCGGAACGCTTCCCCCGTTCAATGATTATATAAGGGAAGTGCTGGCTTATCTGGGGATCGCTCCGTCGCAGCTACACCCGAATGGGTACGCTTCGCTCAACAGCTTGTTCATTGCATTTATGGAGTACCTCCATCGTCCTCCTTATATGACCGATATAAGATACTTGTTTAACTTCAAGAGCCGGACCGATAGCCCATCTTTCACATTCTTGGAGTCCGTACGAAACTGCCAAGTGGTTGTAGGGTCCTGGACTAGACTAAGCTACTTCAAGTCGGAGTGGTTTTACATTCCTGCCCTCCAGGGTTTGCCAGAAGATGGTTATTCAGACGTGAGTATCGCCTCTTTCCCAAGTAGTTAACAAGGCGATTCATTAGCAAAATTGAACTCATGTTTTCCATTTCTCTTTTTCCAGCAATAATCCAGCGACCTGAAGGAGGTTACTTTAAGGAGATAGTTCGGGTTCTCCAGGAAGTTCCGGGTGAAGAGAGGAACATCGAAGTGTTGTTAACGGATCGAAACCTCAGAATCCTTGGGTTGATTAGTTGGAGGCAGAGCATAAGGCTCGATGGTGCATTAAAGACCGTCTCCAGAGAAAAGGTCAAGCGGAAGAAACCCAGGGTTGTGATAATTGAGGAACCCGATTCCGAGAGAACTCATACCGACGAGGAACCGTTGGTCGGACCCGCTAATGCAACCCCGGAATCCGATGCAAAGAGGGAAGGCAAAGCAGTGGCCTCAAAACAGCCTAAAGTCCAGGAGGCGGAAGTCTGTGGTTTTGCACCGTCCTCTGCCAGGAGTTAGGATTACGGAAGCACCCTCCCTGCAAGCTGAAAATCAGTTCGAAGGGCCTGCTGACCCTCCAATCCTGGACATCGAGCCCGAGCAACACGACGTTGAATTGGGTGGACCGCGACATATCGTCGATGTTAGCGAGTCTCTTCCTGCCAGTGCGATTGACACTTCTGGTTGGTCCGGGGGGTTACACATTCACACACTCTTTACGGCACAACACATTTTCCTAACCGTAAACAGCATATTGCAAACGGCTACTGATTCTTCGTGGTTTGCTTTTCAGGTACGATGTCTGGGCAAAGTTCTGTGCTTGGTAGTTTGCGCAACAAGCACCGTTATCATGAGCCACGCAGGAGAGAGGGCGAGAGGGATTACGACTCAGGACATTCTAGTCAGGAGAAGTCTGACAGAGACAGGGGATACGTTCGCCGATCCCGATCTCGCTCTCCTCCCCCCAGGACCTCCGCGCCTCCTATGGTAGCAGTTACTCGTCCTCCTGACATTTCACGGCCTAGGCCACCTTCTCAAGCTTCGAGGCCCGATCCTCCGCGCAGGACTGAAATAGCCACCTCTTCGGCTACTGCACCGGTCCCGACTGAAGCGTCCAGTGAAGGAGCGCTTAAATTGGCACAGATGAGAAAGGAATTTCCCGACATCTGCTTTGATGGTTATGTCTTCCCTCCGCACTTGAGGAGAATTCCGCCAACCGCTGAAACCACTATCCATGATTATGTTGCGGACATCTTCTTCCAGTACAGGGAATGGGGACGGGCCACGAGGAAAGCGTCCAAAGTGGCATTCGATCGGGGCGTCACCATTGAGAAGCTTGAGAAGGAGTTAGGTCACAATGACCGAATCATAAAAGCGCTCAACGCGGAGGCTGATTCTTCCCGTAAATCTGAAATGGAGGCCTTAAAAAAGGTTGATGAAGTAAATGCTGCCATGACCAGGATGAAGCAAGAGCATTATACCGCCATCGAGGACATGGGTCATAGGAACACCACCATTACCGCCGAGAGGGATGCCGCTCTTAAGGAGCTTAATGAGCTGAAATCAAAGTTTTCCGAGATGGCGAAGGAGAAAGACGCAGCTAATGTCTCTGCGCAGGAGGCCTGTGATCAGGCAGTGACGCTCCGAAAGGAGAAGGAAGCGGCTATGCAACAAGCTCGTGAAGCTGAAGCTGGGGTTGACGAGAAGGTACGGCAGGCGGAGGCCAGGATTGAGGCCGAGGTAGAAGAGCTACTCGTCACTTATAACGCCAATGTGCTAAGGCACCGAGATTTGACATGGCTTGACGATTACCCCACGCATCTCTACAACGCATGGAGCTTACTGGTTGATGAGGAGAAGTCCGGGCACCTTGATGAAGCCCTTGATGAGTTCGAGCTGGAGAACCGCATCCTCAATGATGACGAAAAGAAGGTTCTCCATGACTCCATGATTTCCCACGATAAGGAGAGGCTTGGTGCCCAGACTCAGGAAGTCGGAGAAAGCTCTGGTGCAGAGCACCATGTTATGAGTTCTGAGATAATCGTGTCATCTCAATCTGAGCCAACCCCGATGACCGACTCGCAGCATATCCCAACATATGATCCAGACCGACCGCATCTATCTCCTGTTAAGGAGCATCCTTCCGAAGTCGTTCAGACGACCCCAAGCCAAACTGAGGAAGGTACTTTGAACTAACTTCTTGTATATTTGGATTGAAGAGTTTGTGTCGAAGTATACACTAATGACATGTCCTTTTTCTTTGATCAGTGACAGAAGTTGCACCAGCTGCGCCTTTCACCGCCCAAGAATCAGGCCAAGCGCCAGAAGCCATCATTTCTGAGGCGACCTCCGTCGTGGCAATGGCACCAGTCGGAGTGACGCAGGGAAGCTCACTTTTTTTCGATGAGCAGATGATAGACGAGCTTCTCGGCCGTCAGAGTGATCCCTTTGCGGACCTGCCGTTTGGCCTGGGTGGATTCTCGTCTACTTCTGGCACTTCAACCCAGACTATTACAGCTCATAGCAAGGCCAGAGCGCAACGGGAAGCGGCGATGTTGGCCGAAATTAATGCCGAGATGGCAGCCGCGGCGCGTGGCGGCAGCGTAGATGGCGGAGCATCAACACAGTGCCCCACTCCTCTTATGATTGTATCTCCTGGGGGCACGCTTATTGATACTAATGTACCAGTCCCTCCTCCGGCTGCGGAGTCTGTTCCTCCAACTCCTCCTGTGGGAAGCATCTCCATAGAGTCCAGCTCGGACGAGGACGTTGACATTATGCCTTCACCCGAAGGGAGCCTGCTTAAGGAGAAAGGTTCCAAGCGAAAGGGTACTGGTGGTTCCAGTAGCTCCTCGAGGAAGAAGAAGTTGAGGAAGCAGAAGGATTAGACACTCCCTTTAGGCATACTTTTTCTTTTTTGGTAGTCAAGGATTTTGTCATTTTCCTTTTTTCCCTTTTGTAGGCCATGTTTAGATGCGGGTTCGGCCCCTGCAAGTAGGAGTATTTTGGAAAGGCTCATGTATGAACCGTAGCTTTTGATTTAGTTGAAAATAAAATTTTGTCTTCTAGTTTTAGCTTATGTTCCTTTCTATGCTTGAATATTGCAGTGTTCGAACTTTGGGAACATGGAGTTGACCGTTTATACTCCGCTTCGCACTCTGGGAACACGGAGTTAGTTGTTTATACTCCGTCTCGCACTCTGGGAGCACGGAGTTAGAATGTTTATACTCCGTCTCGCACTCTGGGAGCATGGAGTTAGAATGTTTATACTCCGTCTCGCACTCTGGGAATACGGAGTCGAATGTTTATACTCCGTCTCGCACTCTGGGAGCGCGGAGTTGAAATGTTTATACTCCGTCTCGCACTCTGGGAGCATGGAGTTAGAATGTTTATACTCCGTCTCGCACTCTGGGAGCGTGGAGTTAGAATGTTTATACTCCGTCTCGCACTCTGGGAATACAGAGTTGGAATGTTTATACTCCGTCTCGCACTCTGGGAATACGGAGTTGAATGTTTATACTCCGTCTCGCACTCTGGGAGCGCGGAGTTGAATGTTTATACTCCGTCTCGCACTCTGGGAGCGCGGAGTTGAAATGTTTATACTCCGTCTCGCACTCTGGGAGCGTGGAGTTAGAATGTTTATACTCCGTCTCGCACTCTGGGAATACGGAGTTGAATGTTTATACTCCGTCTCGCACTCTGGGAGCGCGGAGTTGAATGTTTATACTCCGCTTCGCACTCTGGGAATACGGAGTCGAATGCAGGATTGTCGTGTGTCAAATCGATCAATATTGGTGTAATGGCTTGCCCCCGAGCTCGGGTTTCACTTAGTGAGTGGCCGGTCATATCGCAGCCACTCTCCATTTGAATAAGTCCCACAGCGTGATGGGGTTTAGCTCTACGTGCATCGTGATGTCGTATATCGTACTTAATGAATCACAGCTCTGGCTCGAAGAAGTGGCATTTTATTGCTGAAATAAGAAAATGCGGCAAAGTCGGTTGCCTTATTACAAAATTCAAATTTCGAAATGCAAAAACAAATTGCTAAATAGAATGAAATAAATAAAGCCTGTCATATGTAATAGCGACGGAGACTTTCGCTGTTCCAAGCCCTTGGCAAATCGAGACCGTCAACGGTCGACAGCTTGAACGTGCCATCTCCGAGCTTTCGTGTAATTACATACGGTCCTCCCCAGTTCGGCTTCATGTGTGAAGGAATTGGGTAGATTCTCTTGAGCACGAGGTCGCCGAGTTCAAAGGTTCGAGGTCGAACTTTGGTGTTGTACAACCGGGCGACCCGACTTCGATGTGCGGCTGCTCTCAAATCAGCCTCTTCCCGTTTTTCATCCAATAGATCCAAAGATTCGGCCAGGAGTATAGCGTTTGTTTTCGGATCATAATAAGTCACGCGATGAGAGAACACTTCTGTCTCGACCGGAATAACAGCCTCTGAGCCATAAGATAGGGAAAACGGAGTGTGTCCGGTCGCGGTTTTGTGGGTCGTTCGATAGGCCCATAACGCCATAGGAAGTTCATCGACCCACTTGCCCCCAGCCTTCTCCAATCGTTTCTTCAGGATCGATTTTATAACTTTATTGACAGCTTCAACCTGTCCATTCGCTTGGGGGTGTGCGACAGCCGAGAACTTTTTGCGGATATGAAACCGTTGGCAGAAATTCTTGAATTCCGCACTCTCGAATTGGGCTCCGTTATCAGTGATGATAGCATGCGGGAGTCCAAATCGACAGATGATGTTGCGAACCACGAAATTTATCACTTTCTTTGTCGTAATGGTTGCAAGGGCTTCGGCCTCAGCCCACTTTGTGAAGTAGTCAACGGCGACGATGGCGTATTTCGCACCGCCTTTTGCTAAAGGTAAAGCGCCGATGATGTCGATGCCCCACATTGCGAATGGTCAGGGACTGACCATTTGGGTTATTTCAGTAGGCGGAGCTCTCGGAATTCGGGCATGTATCTGGCATTTATCGCACTTCCGGGCATAGTTTGCCGCATCTCGGTTCACTGTCGGCCAGTAGTACCCATATCGGAGTATCTTCTTAGCGAGAGCTTGTCCTCCGGTATGATCGCCACACTCTCCTTCGTGCACGTCATGTAACACTCGTTTGATTTCCTCGTGGGCGATACATCTAAGGAGAGGAACGGAATAACCTCTCCTGTACATGACTCCGTTTTGGATGATGAACCGCGAAGCTTTTCGCTGAATTTGTCTCTTCTCATTTCTAGGTTCAGGCAACGCCCCTTCTCAATGTAATTCCGATACGGAGTCATCCAAGATTCTCTACTGGGAGCGGTTTCAAACACAGAGTTCATTTCTATCCGATCGATGCTCGGGGAGGCCAAAGTTTCAACAGGGACAAGTCCCATTTGCTACGCTTCACCTGTGCTAGCTAACTTTGCCAGTGAATCGGCTTTCTGATTGTGCTCCCGAGGCACATAATAGATGGCATAATAATCAAACTGGTTTAGTATTTCCTGAACTCGAGCCAAGTAAGCAGCCAGTCTTCGGTCTCTTGCCTGATATTCTCCTCGTACTTGACATACCACTAACTGTGAATCGCAATAAATTTCCGCAGCGATAATTCTCAAGTCTCTGGCAATTTTTAGACCGGTTAGGAGGGCTTCATATTCGGCTTCATTATTAGTTGCACGAAAGTTGAACTTCAGAGCATAACATATGGATCGGCCCTCGGGAGTCTCAAGTACAACCCCAGCTCCCGAACACCGGTCATTTGACGCACCGTCAGTATACAGCTTCCAGATATATTCGGGAGATTTACTGGTCTCGGGCAAGTCTTCTGGAACGGTGAATTCAGCTATGAAATCTGCCAGGACTTGTCCTTGAATGGCTCTCCGCGGAGCGTACGCGATATCAAATTGGCTTAGCTCAATGTTCCACTTGAGTAACCTACCGGACGTCTCAGGCCGCGTGAGGACCTGTCGTAACGGCTGGTCGGTGTACACAGTAAGCGGATGAGCTTGGAAGTAAGGGCGGAGCTTTCTTGAGGCAATGACCAAGCAATAGGCCAGTTTCTCCAGTCTCGGATAATTTCTTTCAGCTCCTGTCAGCCGCTTACTAACATAGTAGACCGGGTTTTGCACTTTGTCTTCTTCCCGAACTAGAGCAGCGCTGATCGCATGTTCTGATACTGCCAGGTAGAGATATAGTTGCTCGTGGTCAACCGGTTTTGATAAGATCGGAGGTGTGGAGAGATGTTGAACTAATGATCGGAACGCGCCTTCACACTCCGTGGTCCATTCAAAGTTCCGTTTGCCCTTCCGGATCAGGTCGAAGAAAGGAATGCATTTATCGGTGGACTTTGAAATGAACCTGCTCAATGCTGCGACCTTTCCGTTAAGACTCTGGACTTGCTTTATGGTTCTAGGGGTTTGCAAATTTCTAATAGCCCAGATCTTCTCAGGATTCGCTTCTATCCCTCGAGCGTTGACGATGAACCCAAGGAATTTTCTGGATGCAACGCCAAAGTGACACTTGAGTGGGTTGAGCTTCATTCCGTACTCCCGGAGGATGCTGAACATTGAATTCAAATCTCTGACGTGATCTGTGGAGAATCGGGACTTCACCAGCATGTCATCCACGTAAACCTCCATGGTCTTCCCGATCTGATCAGTGAACATCCGGTTGACTAGGCGTTGGTATGTTGCTCCAGCGTTCTTTAGACCAAACGGCATGACTTTGTAACAATAGAGTCCCAGGTCGGTCACGAAGCTGGTATGTTCCTGATCAGGTAAATGCATGGGTATTTGGTTGTAGCCGGAATAAGCATCCATAAAGGATAGTAGCTCATGTCCGGCCGTTGAATCTACGAGCTGATCGATTCGCGGAAGTGGGAAGCTATCTTTTGGACAGGCCTTGTTTAGGTCAGAGTAATCAACGCAGGTTCTCCACTTCCCGTTTGGTTTCCGAACTAGTACAGGGTTGGACACCCATTCTGGATACAAGGCATCTCGAATGAACCCATTTGATTGTAGTTTATCAACCTCCTCCTTAAGGGCGGCAGATCTCTCTGGATCCATACCGCGCCTTTTCTGCTTTACTGGGACATGTCGCGGATCTATGTTCAGGGAGTGACTTGCAATGCTCGGTGAGATTCCGCACATGTCAGATTGTGTCCAGGCGAAGACGTCGAGATTCGCCCGAAGAAATTCGACCAATTCCTGCTGTGTCTGCTTGTTCAGTTGAGACCCAACTTTCAGCATCTTTGAACCATCATCCTCACTGATTGGGACGTCCACAGTCAGTTCGGCTGGAGAAGCTTGACTCTCCGTAGATTCGTCTTTATCCTCGTTGTCCCTGGGGTCCAGGTCTTTCAGGAATTGGTCGTGGTGCCCGGGCCGAGGCCCAGGCATCAATTGTCAATTATCGATAGAACGGACGCAGAGAGATTCCTCTACGCCCTTTCCCTTCTCTTTACGTTGCGCCCCGTGCAGCTCAGCAACATAACAGGCCCTTCCCGTGGCCTGATCTCCTTGAACAACTCCAATCCCATGATCAGTGGGGAACTTCAAAGTCAGACACCATGGGGCGATGGCCGCCCTGAACTCAACTAGGGCTGGTCGACCCAGAAACGCATTATATGGCGAATCAATTTCTAGCACAACAAACTGTAACATTCGGACCCTCCGGCGTTCTCCAACGCCTAACTCAACTGGGAGTTCAGTTATTCCGATGGGTATCGTGGCACTTCCGTTGAAACCGTGGATTCTGGATAAACAGGGTTTCAAATCCTTTGTCTCCATCTTCATTAAGTCGTAAGCCCGTTTAAGCAAGATATTCACAGAGCTTCCACTGTCAACCAGGATCCTCTTCATCCAAGCAAGACCTACCTGGGCAGATATGACTAGTGGATCGATAGTAGGGGCTTCGACCTTATCGGTGTCTCGGCTCCTGAACACGATATCATCAGATATTATCTTTTGTTGTTTCGCCGGGGTTCCGTCTTCGCAATTACTACAACATTCGAAGTCCGTATGCGTGATAGAACTAGCATACGATTCCATTTCCCCCCAGCTTCTGTCTGCCGGATGAGGACCACAACTTATTGTGTTGATAACTAATCTCCCGCCCGCACGGGCGGGTTCCTCCTCTCTTTCCTGATTTTGTGAACGATTTTGATTCGAAGGGCCCGCTCCGCCAGACTGCGGCGCCCGTACAAACTGATCTAGCTTCCTCTCTCTAATCAACTTCTCGATGAGGTCCTGTAAATGCCGACACTCATTGGTATTGTGTCCATAGCTTTCATGGAACCTACAGAATTTTCCTGTCTGAATCTGCCTCTCCGATGAGGGCTTCGGAGCAGGTTTCTTATATTGTACAGTGTTACAAGTCTGTAAGTATACGTTTTCCAATGACGTGTTTAGCGGTGTATAACTGTCGAACATCTGAGCTCTACGTCGTGGACCTCGGTTCTCATCTCTCTTTTTATTCTGGCCATTGTTTCCTCTCTGCTGGGTTTGTTTGTTTTGTATATTCAGTTGAACTTTCCCGGAACTCTCACCGGACTGTTTAACCGCTACATTGCTCTGTATTCCCTCAATGCTGGGCCTCGCATCGTCCTGCTTCCTAGACTGTTTTGTGTCCTCTTGCCGCAAGAATTGAGCGGCCTTGGAGTAAAAACGGTCCAACGATGCGGGCGGTTTTCCAGCTAGCCAGTTCCCGAATTCAGAATCAGGATCAATCCCCTTGGTCAGAGCCATCAAGATTGAATTATCGTTAGGATTGGTGATCTCAACGCATGCTGCGTGGAACCTCTCCAGGTAACGTCTGAGCGTTTCTCCATGAGCTTGAGTGACGCTGGACAGGGTGTTAACATCTTTTGGCCTGGCAACATGCATACGTAATTGTTCTACAAACCTCTTGGCCAATTGATCGAACGAAGAAATTGATCTAGGTGGTAGGTGTGTAAACCACATTGTCGCGATTCCCCCCAGAGAGATGGGGAAACTTCGACACTTCACTGCATCGTCGGCCCTTGCAGCGCTCATCGACCATTCATATTTCAAAATATGCTGGTTGGGGTCACTATTTCCTTCATACATCGGGAGAGTTGGCATTCTGAATCGCCTAGGGGGTTCTGCGTGCAACACTTCGTCTGTGAAAGGGGTATGACTACAAGAAATCCCCCAATCATCATTAGTGAGCCCCTGACTCTCGCGTATCATTTGACATATCATGGTTGATATATCCGACACTGGCAGATTCTGAGTATGATGAGCTAAGGCGTGGTCGGGTTCCACGGTGCGAGTATGGATCGGGCGCTGTCGACGATCCGTATCTCGCCTCCTCAGCTCAG
Source organism: Allium fistulosum (assembly GCA_030737815.1). Classification (NCBI taxonomy): domain Eukaryota; kingdom Viridiplantae; phylum Streptophyta; class Magnoliopsida; order Asparagales; family Amaryllidaceae; genus Allium; species Allium fistulosum. The sequence continues at coordinate 660,587,455 of CM060902.1, forward strand.
CGTCTTCTAGGACATATGGTTCAGGAGTATGTCCACGCTGTTGATTGATCGGTTCTGATTGATTTCGGGCATCAACCCTTGTTTCTGCTGCGGCGGTTGCGGTGTGGTTATCCGTGGTGTACTGTGGGGCAGTAGTGTACTGTGGGGCAGTGCCTCCTCGTGTTGAGGGTCCCGTTTGGAAGCTGGTCGATGGTCCTACCCTCAGTTGCCCAACAGTTAAGGTGGGTTGATATCCAGCAGCTTGAGCGCGACTCCCCTCTAACCGAGGACGAGTAGTCCGGTGGTGATAGTCAGATGAAGCTGAGCTTTCGGTAGACGCTCTGGAGGCATCATCTCTCATGGACCTCCTGTGGCCTCGGCGGTTTAGCTGGTTGGTCAGCTCGATATTAGCGCGCAACTGTTCCGCCAACTGCTGACGGCTTTGGGTCAGCTCCTGGAGCAATACTTGAAACTCCTGTCGGGTGACTAGCCCCGTTGAATCCGAGTGAGCGGTATTGTCTTGGTTAGAAGAAGGCGGCTGTGTGGGATTCTGCCTATCTCGGCCTTCTTGCTCTGTAGCGGTAGCGCCAGTTCTTGTGCTGACCATTCTCGGTGGTGGAGTCCTCTCCTAGATTTTGAGCAAATCTGAATAGAACGGAAGGATTCCGGACTGGATATCTGGATCTTCCTCTTGGATTTATGCAATCCGGTATCGATGGTAGATCCAAAGAGTAGGAGAAAAAAAACTGGTTTTCTCAGTGAAAGCACCAAAGTGTTTGTACCAAAAATGGGCACAACACTCTTCGGGAGTTATTTGAAGAGATAAAGTGAAGATTATAAATGTAAAACATAGGTCATCTAACAAAAACTCCAACGAACAGAAATGTAAAATGCACAGACAAGCAATTTAGAGTGGTTCGGCGTATTGCCTACGTCCACTATGAAGTTTTGATGATTTTATTGATTCTCTTTCAATGATTACAAGCGGTTACAGCAATGAACAGCGGATTACAGATTAGAATTCGAAATTGACAGCAAAAGTAGGACGCAAATCTCAATCCGGTAGAGTCTGGACGCTTTTCAAAAAGAAGCCCCTTTTTCTGTTGATTCTGGGGCTCTATTTACAGGCGTAGGAGGCTCAGATCTCGCCTAAACTTCGGGAGACTTGGTCTGGCACGTGAGGGGGCCCACGCGACCGTTTCCGGAAAGTTTCGCCTCGATCTGCGATCGATACGAATCCATTTCATATCGATCAAGATGATGTCCAATTGAGCTGAAATTTGGCATGGACATCCTTCAGTGTGCATGCAAGCTTCCCTGAAAATTTCATTGGATTTGGATCAGTAGATCACGAGATATGGTCGATACGAACTGAGATTTCTCGAAGGCTGTCCGGTTCGTCTCCATGATTTCGACTCGATACCTTCGTGTCGATGGCCGCGCGTGCTCTTGGGATGACGTGGTGCGCGCGCTTCGCCTCGATCCGGTTTTTGCTCCGCGTTGACTGCTTCGACTCCATGTATCTCGCCTCGTTTCCTTCGATGGATGACACGTTATCCAAACTGGTTGACCTGATGGATTTGAATAAGACTTCGTCCATGGATTCGAACTATGGTCATCTATGGATACGAACTGATTGTCAACTGGAGACGAAGAGACCCTCCCTTGATGGATACAAAACACGTAGCTCCCCAATGGGTACGAAGTCAAAGAACGTAAGTGGTGCCTTCCGAAGGACACGAAGTATTGAACATCTGATGGACACGAAGTTGACATCAAGTGACCGTTACGAACCAAGTGACTTGTTGATAGATACGAACATGTCTTTCTGGCTGAAGGTTCTGTCGATGTGAAGCTTATCAATGTTTGGACTTAATCATTCTAATCGACACGATACTGATGGATACGAAACGAGGACCACTGATGGATATGAAATCCATCGATACGAACCCGATATACTAGCTCCATCGATACGAATAGATACGCTTTGATGGATACGAAATGAGGTCTGCCGATGGATACGAAAACATGCTTTTTCCTCCAAGTTGTATCCATCATAACTTGCGTATATGAGCTCAGATTGACTTGAAACTTGGAACGTTGGTTTGCTTTACTTTCCTGATCATGCCTCATCAGTTGGGGTGTGATCCGGACTTGGTAAAAATTCAGCGATATCCATGACAAGCGACATTTGGAATCCAACTCCTTGGTGTCCTGGCCTTGCCAAAAGGCGGGATAACAGCATTTCCATTAGTTGTGGTGCTTCCTTTACCAAGGTTAACTCTTCTATTCCTAGCATCTATATCTTGCTTTCTTAAAATCTAAAATTCGAGTCTTTGTAAGATACAGAAGAATAGCCTAAAGGTGATGGGAAGATGGACATAAAGCGTATACTTATATATAATAAATACAAGTACGTTACTGTAGCATTATCTCATATCCAAATATTTTCTCTAATTCCTTAGAATTTTTTTCCAAATCCTTTTAGGTTTAAAATTTCTTTTAAGTTATCATAAACCTATGCTCTGATACCAAGTTGTAACATCTCCTATCTCGAGGTCTAACACTAAGTGCTACAGATGCTGCAGTCATCTATAGTATTTAACTTTCGATGACGAAATATGATAGTGTTAATGATATCCACAATATCATAAGCTCATGAACATGAAATAAAATTTACTCAGATCTCAAAACAGCTTTTCTCATTAAATTTCAAATCAATATTTCATATTCGGTTACATAATCCCAAAACGATTCTCAGATTTTGATCAAATATAATAATTAAAAATTACGCCAAGAGCGACATATGAAGATGCCTCCATGGATGATCAGAGTACTAGATAGATAGACATATCTATCATAAATACATCACAGCGGAAATAATACTAAATAACTCCTACATAGCTGGCTTGGCCTCCTGCACGTCTTCGGAAGCTTACTGTCCAACATACTAAACATGAGAAATCTTTAACTCTCAATCTACCCAAATTTAATTTTGAGCAGACAAGAGTTTAAAGGGAAATCATAAACTTCGAGTCAGACATAAAACCTGGTTTGAATAATTCTATTACATCTCGGTTTACTCATATTAAGTGAGACCACGCTGCTTAGTAGAACGGGTTTCCCCTCGCTAATATCCTTTTAAAATCATATCTTTTGCAAATCAAAATCCTACAATCAAACTGATTATAACAACAATAGCAATAACATATATGCATATAAATCAAGTAATCAATGGACTATCCGTCCAAACATTATAGTTTTATCAGACGGAATATTAACCACTGGCTGACTCGGGCCTACCAGACATAATAAATATTCTAACTTCTATTAGACACAATACTTGATGGTCTATCCTTAACTTACTTCTCCTAGGGTCAACTGATCCTAATGGTTTTGCGGGCTCATCAATAACCTTTCTCTACTCTTTATATTCCTTTCTGTGTATAACATCATTTTAGTCCTACCTGTAACAAAGCACTACACACTGGAATTTTGGACTTATATTAGGGCGTGACCCCACACCAGTCCCATCTAGTCTTCAAATATCTGAGTCATATACTTAGGGCTAACCACCCTATTCAAATTTCATTTCCTTGAAAACAATCTTTACAAATGATTTGCCCTTGAAATCAAATCTTTTTAAAACAAGGAAATTATACCCTTTGTTTTACTCAAAATACTTATGCCATGATATATGCTTTACAAAACAATGTTGATGAAAATCTAAATCATTAGGGTTATCTATCCCTTCGAAACAAGTTAAATACTTTAATCTTGAAAACATTGGGCTGAAAGGCCAAAACCTTACTTTCAAATGCATTGGAAATAGGCTTTTTGAAATCATTACTTAAAATCTTAGACAGCCTCTTTCGAAACCATTAAACATACCTTTCGAAACACTTGGAAACATTCCTTTCGAAACAATCAAAAAAATATCTTTCGAAAGCATTGGGTTCAAGTAAAAAGTTATGGAAGCATAGTTTTGAAACCAATTAAAAGTATTTCTTTTGAAACCATAGTTTGAAAACAAAACAAACTAAAAAGTATAAAAGGGGACACATTCAAAAGCTACCATTTCGAAAACATTGGGGAAGGCGGCTTCAATATTAGCAGAAGGTACGAGGACAAAAGTCTCCCATTTCGCATGCATTGTTTAAAAGTTGTAAAAAGTGGCCTCTAACTAAGGCAAATGGTATTAATGCGGTAGCTAAGGTATCGAAGGGGTTCAAAGCGGCAACCCTTTCGAAACACTCTTTTAAACAAAGGCATATTTATAGGTTCGAAAGCTCTAAAAGACAACTTCACCCCTTTCGAATGCATGCCTTCAACACAATCCTACCTTCCACCTATCTCCAAAACACTACATACCAATGAATTTATACCATGTATATTGGTTTCAAATGGGTGCGGAAGGGGTTTTGCACGGGTGTATGATGTCGGAAGCTAGCAAGGGTAGCGGCGAAGACGTAATTTTAATAAAAACTACATTTTAACCTTTTAAAGAAATTCCATTTTACCTACCACTAATATTTATCGAAATCTTATTGGTTTAAAAAAATTTATCAATTCCCTTTTTTAGAATTTTCTGCCGAAATCAAATTTGGATTATTTGAAATAATTTAAACACTCAAGCACTTCTCCTTAATAAAACGTATAAAACATTTAAGTGCTCTAACTTAAATAATTTATTAACCATAGTAAAACACTTAGGAAAAAACCCCAAAAATCATTTTAATTCACATTAAGTATGTTTTCTAACATATATAAATTTCAGACTCGAAAATATTATTTAATTACCTTAAATAATTTAAACCCGAAATTAACTATTTTCTCATAGAAAAATCATAATAAATCCATAATTACTTAGAAAATTATGAAACTTGAAACCCACTTTTAAAATAATATTTTTGACCATGTAGCAAACACGCAACTCATTTGGATGTCATATGATAGGTTTTCTAATCTAAACATATCATAAAATTATTTTTAAATCTCTATAAATCATCAACTTAAAGCATATAATCATTTAGTCACTATAACATGGCATATAACTTGCAAATAAATGGATTTATCCTTTAAAACTGAAATTATTATCAAAACATGAGATGTAAATTAACTATGCACCTTGATTTGATTAAGAATGTTAAGATTTGGATTAAGGTTGATTTCCTAAGCTCTTGATCTTGAATCTCCTAGCTTTAGTCTTTGGTTTCCCTTCTCTTTAATGGCCGGCCGAACTCCTTAGGTTTTAGTTTAGTTCGTAGATGCAAATGAATGAATGGAGTGAAGTATGAGAAGGTTTTAGGGTATAAAATTAAGGCTCTTCCTATTTTGCTCTTTTAATTTTCCTCCTCCTTATCTTAGGTTTTAATTACTTATATTAGTTCATTCATAAGGCATGGCTCAAGTTTAATTATAAAATCTCAACCTCCTAACCTTCTACATTATTTAGTTTAATTTATCTAATTAAATATCTAAATAATGTTAACTAAAGTTAGGGTCATTGCATAATATAAACTATTTGTTTCATATATTACAACTAGTTTACAACGGAGAGTTATTTGATCAAATATCTTGAATTCAAATAAATAAATTCTCATAGACAACAATTTTCTATATGAAAATATATTTTGGAATAGAAATCGTATTTCTTATTCCAATATTAAGTATCATTTTTTATTTTTCAATTCTCATTCCGATGTTTCTTTATGAAGCAGAAGTAACTTTCATTCTCTTCATCCCAACTATACCTTTAAATCACATTTACTCGTGTACATTCGCTTTTCTTTCTAAATGGTTGAACCATTCAAAAAATATCCTAGCTATAACATCATAGTGAACTCTTTACAAAAGTGCACTCTGTCATCCTTAACATTTAAGGACATCAAATATGTTACACCTTGCATAAACCGATCAAACTAATGTTTCAATGATCAAGTTCTTAGATCTACATTGTAGTTTTGGTCTTGTGTTACATTTAATACAATACGATCCTTCTGTAGTCAATCAAATTGAATACTCGATCTCATAGTATCGTTTATTTGCTTATTTCAAATGAACTTATTTCATCGAAATATCGTACATTACGAACTATGACTGTTCTCTGTATAACAATTATATGCGATATTATATTGATCAAATATCCATAGTCTTGTATTGCTTTTAGAGTTCGAAACTCATTGAATTCAATACATGACCTTGACCAAATAAGTACGTCAGCGACCAAATTACGAATGTATTAAGTAGTTTAACATTAGGTACCTGCATGGGTATAGAAAACATTAACAAGCAAGAAGTATTTAATAGTAAGTATATATATTATATTTCTACTTGTTAATCTTTAATTCAGTTCATTTGTATATCTTAATTGATAAACATTTTATCAATCATATTAAATACACAAACTTATCAATATAGGTTATTATAACATTATATACCATATGTTCTTACAATATTAGAAAGGTTAAATGTTATTATTCCATTTTTGTAATAAGGCTCCCACTGTTCTTTTATGTTTCACCAAACCCTAAGTTGAAACATAGAAGTCTTTCGACTTCACTGGTGGGTGTTGGGAATCGTCCGTCTTGGAATTCTTACCTTGAGTCTGCTCAACAAGTTATAGCTCCATGGACATTGGATAACTCCTTATTAGTTATATCATATACAACTCCTAACCCTTTGGTACCTTGTCCTAATTCCGCTCCGACCTTAAATCTGCTCAACAAATCGAAACGAAATTATCCACTCGTACCTACCATATCGTGATAGTCTAAGTATAGTATATGTATCTTGAGTCTTCTTAACAAATAAATATAGTTATCTTACCTCGTCTATTCAATATATTAATAATACTGCATATAACATCCCCAACTTGAGTCTGCTCAACAACTAAGGAGTATGTAAGTAATTTATTAATATATATGGTAGAGGACAATATTATATTGAAGATTCATAATCTTTAATATTTAATATTCAGTGATATTGACTTATGGAATAATATAATTCTTATGAATTACTCTCGTGATTCAAGTGTCCGACGTATCTGAAATCATGGTATACATACATTTACATATGTATTTATTCCTTAAGTCAATTTAGGATTTCTTAATGTTCCAGCTTTAGTTTATACATTCATATTATAGAAGTTTTAATATTATATAACTTTTATATTTCATATTACTTATATAATAGTCTTTTGTATAATATTATATCAATTAAATGTTATTTAATTAAATATTAATTAATTAACATTTTATTTAATTTTATATTATTTTAATATAACATTTACATTAAATATTTGTTACATACTATAACCTTTATAGTATAACACATATATCTTATATAGATGTATATTCATTTAATTAATTAACCTTTAATTTATTTAATTAATTAATTAACCTTTAATTAATTTAATTAATGAACCGTTAATTAATTAATTTAATTAAACAATTTTAATTAAATTATATTAATTTCAAAATTCAATTCATATACATACATGTGTACGTATGTTATTTTAATCACTTTAAAACAACATAACATATATCATAATATGTAATATATGTATACATTTATTAATTAATTAACTTATTTAATTAACTTATTTTATTAATCTCATTTATTAATATTTATTTTGAACAATTTTGAATTTTTTTGTTATATTATAACTTTTATAAAATGTATATCATATTTTAAATCTAATCTTACATTTTTAATTTACAAACAATTTTGAAAAATTAGCCCAAGGCCTGGTTCAAATTTGGGCCTTTTCTATTAGGGATAATCTTTGGGCTGTGAGCTTAATATTAATGCTAACATGGCTAATTTTGACTGCATAGGCTATTGGGCTCTGTTACCATTATTGGAACTGTGATAGCCCGCAGCGAAAGATAAGGGTGAATTTCAAAAAAAATCCTCGTTGGATCTATATTGGACCTATGAAGTCTAATTATTTAGAAAACTTCTAAATTTAATTTATAGAAAATCTCTTATTTCATTTAAATTTATATATTATAAATATAATTTTATTTAATTCATATTCAATTAAATATAATAGTGCACATAAGTATCATACACATATATGTGTGTGTGCATGTGTAACATAATAATCCATGCATGGTATAACGTGCCCGTGTATAAATGTTGAGATTTACATCGCAACAGATATGTTAGCTCATCTTATATGTATTGAATGTTGTCCAAATATATGTATGTATGTATGTAAACTTGTTATTTATATAAATATTAAAAACTATGTAAAATTATATACATACATATATATACATATATATGTGTATATATGTATATCTTATATGTAAAATTATTAATGATTTATATATGTACTACTGCATTAAATATTAGATGTATATATATGTGTGTCTGTGTATATATGTATGTATGTATATGTATATAAATAATATATAAAAAATCATTTTAAACATATGTATGTACGAATTATAGTAACAAAATTATTATTATATATTTAAATATATATATATAAGTATATTTATATTATCTAAATACGTATATGTTAATAATGTATTAAAATATATAATTTTTAAACCTTTCCAGTTTGAATACATAGCACAAAAAAATATTTATATTTTATTGCTTTAAAATATATATATATATATACATACATATATATATATATATTGATATATTGATAAATTATTCAAAATACAATAAAATAATAATAATAATAAATATTTTCGTGTAATATTATTCGAATTTTAAATTTTTAGAAAATTAATCGTGATATTTTTAAGTTAAGAAAATATTTCAAGAATTTTTTGAGTCAAAAAATATTTTTAGTTAATTGATTAATTTCGGCCATTTATTAAATTAATTTTTAAAAATAAAAAAAAAATTATTTTTAAATTCTAATTTTTTGGCCAAGATTTAATATGATGATACCAAAATTTTTAAAAATTTAAAATTTAATTGAAACATAATTTATTTTATATGATTTATTTAATTAGTATATTGAATTAAATAATAGTAAATATGTATTAAAATTAATTTGCAGCCACCGAAAAATATAATCTATGTAGATATGCATTAATAAAATATAGGTTCGACTATTAACACGGTATGATGATTTAATTAAATACAAGTCATATGATTAAAATTAGGTATTATATTAAATACAAGTCACAGCTTGGACTTCTATAACGCTTTCGAAACCCTTGAAAGGCCTTCCACCCAAGTTAGTGTAATCACTGCACAAGCGTGCAAACCCAGATTTAGGATGAGTATGCTCTGGAATGGGTCCGACAGCTTGAGCATTCTTCACAAGATCTAAGAGCTGCTGGGCAGACATAAATACTCCATCCTGCGGAGTAGCACTGGATTGACCGGCACTGGGACGGCCTGGTCTAACCATTTCTCTTCTTTAAGAAAGAAAGAAAGAAGAGGAAAAATGTTATTCTCAGAATGAATATCAAACAAACTTGATTGATAAAACAAGGCATCATAACAGAAAATAGGATAGAACGGGTCCTAAGACTCGGATAAATCCTAAGGCACAACTCCTAAGAAAGACTTAGGACAATGATCCTTGCTAGATTATTCTACATTGTTTCGAAGTTTGGCTCTGATACCAAGTTGTGACGCCCCACCTCTATACTCACACTAGCCAAGGACACTACGGGGTAATGCCGTCGACTAGCATGAAGAATAAGGCTGTTGAGGAGTGACCATCTGTGTAATTGCTTTGTGTGAGTACCGATATGTCAGATAATATGACTTGCATTTCATTTCAAGAGGAAATCCGACATATCAAATACAAACTCAAGCTACTACACAGTGGCTATGTGGGCTTCGGAAACAAATATAGAAATAAGCATAACACAATCAGTCATAGATATTCATATCACAAAGGCGGAAACAGATATGAATATAACACATAGAATTGTACATCAAAGTAGTAGTCATACAAGATCAACTACATCACAAAAGAATAGGTACAAGTGCTAGACAAAAGAATAAGTATACATCAAGGAGTCTCTATCTCGAATGTATAAAAGCAAAAACTACTAATCTAAAGTAGTTAGCCAAAAAAATCAAATGATGGTCCCTGATAAGAAGTCAAGTAGAAGCACCTGAAATACCTCGGTCTGACCCGAGTATTATTTAAGAAGAAAAATAATAAACGGATCAGTCTAGCTATAAATATCATATAAAATGAGATAGGATAAGAGATATCACAAAAACGTATGATAACAATAATGCCATACTGTGACAATTATACATCATATAACAACAAAAATCATACAATATCTCAAATATTCTCAAACACTAAAAGGAATGTCATATTCTTTAAATTATTCACCAAAACACAAATATTGATATAGCTTATCAATGCATATCATCAAAATTGGTGAAACATAAATTCTAGAAATCAACAACCAGAAATCCAGAAAACACAAAGGGGGGGCCTATCACAAACGGGAGCATGAAAACTCACCAACACGTATGTCACAAATGGAACGCTATTCCATGGTCGCTAACCATCAAGTTTGAGCCGAAGCTCCACAAACGGCCCGAAGACCATGGATCGCTACCCCACCAATTTGAACCGAAGCTCCACAAACGGGGTTTTTAGTCCCCCACACAAACAAAGAGACATCGCACATCGCTAGTCTAAATCACAAAATGATCATCAATGATCGACAAGTGTAAATTACACTAAGCTAGTAAATAAATGAGTTTAGCTTCATGTCCCATAACCACTAGCTTAACTTAAATATTTACGAACAAATTATAGATTTCCACTCGAAAATTGTCATGAGAGTTCAATCGAACAAGTCCAAGAATTAACCTACGAAGTAAACACAAGCGTTTCATACCACTTGTTTTGCTAAGCCGTTTAATTAGATTTCTCATACGAATGAGGTAAAAGTTTGTATATACTAATAGATTGGAAAACGGTTTTAAAACGAGCTTTGTATTTAAAAGAAATGTTGAAATCGTTTTTGTGAAAGAGTTTGAGTATTCACTATTAGTATAGAAACCTTTGTATTTAAAAGTGACAAATCAGAAAACGATTGTAAAAACAATCGATCACCAAAAATCCACATTCGACGACGTGAATTCCAACCATAAAAATCGATATCAAATCCATCAAATGGATATTCCCAAAAATCCAAAGAAAGAAGTCATCAAAGTCGATAATAAGTGATAACAACTAACCGGATCGACAAAAATCGATTAAAATTGGAAATCCAATCAAAAACAGCTAAAATAGGCAGAATTGGCAGTTCCAGACGTCTGGGGTTCATCCAGACGTCTGGGGGTTCATCCAGACGTCTGGATTTGGGTTCTGGAAATATTGCAGAAACCTACCAGACGTCTGAACTCTAACCAGACGTCTGAAAACTAACCAGACGTCTGGTAGGTTTGGACCAGACGTCTGGTCCAAGTCTCTGTCATTTTTTTCTTTTCTGCCGTATATTTTTCTTTCATCTGTCGCCCTAACTAGACGTCTGGACCTTCCAACCAGACGTCTGGTTGCATTTTCTGGGCAACAGTTTGCCTAGGCCAATGATGGCCAAAATGATTCAAAAGCGATCGGACGAGCAACGGAGGCTAGGGATTTATGCCAAGCGACAACCCAGTCCTATGGGCTCTTCGATACACCCCAAATAACACGTCCAAATATCCAAGATCGGATCTTTAAAGATTTTGACTTCAAAACACCAAAATTTGGAAAATTCACCAAATCAATTCAAATCAAAAGCAAATGAAAATGATTAGATGTTAGGAATTCATACCTAACCACGATGAAAACTATAGACATAGATGTGAGTTCAAAAACTCACCTTTAAACCCAAAACAACAAGTGAGAAGCTTTAAAACAAAAGAAAGATCAATTACACTTCAACTTCAACTCTAGAAGCTCCAAACTAAGATCGTAAGCAAATATTTCCTAAGTTAGGTTGTATGAAATTTCTGAAATTGGAGAGAGATTGAGGTGGAGAAGAAGAAGGGGATGCTTACCTAAGCTTCTCCTTGATTTTAGAGCAAGAACTTGAATTTCCTAAGAGAACTAGAGCTTAGGAATTTTAATTTTCCATTCTTTCCCCCATTTTTCTTTAGCTTGAAAGTGTTAGGAAATGAAATGAATGAATGAAGAGGAGTGTGGTGGAGTTAGGGTATTAGATGAGTTGGGTTCTCTTGTTAGGTTATTGGGTTGAAAACCAAACCCAAAGCCCAATAGAAAAATACCAAAATTCCAATCAACTCCAAACATATCGATGTTTATACTCAAAAAGGTTGTAAACGCCATTTTGGACTCAATGGAAGTGGTCTCAAGTCCCAATTCAACTGTTAACAAAAAGTATCATTTCGGACCTTAATCCGATTAACGATGCTATATGTAAATAAACCATTTAAATATACAATCGTAAAATATGTGGATTGTTACAAATTATCTTCATCAAATCTATATCACTTTGAACTTATGGAATTGGTAATGGTCAAAATTCCAATATCATCTATATTCAAATCTATAGTCCAAACATAAATCCTTGGTTCAATATTAACAATTATTATTAACCGAAATGCTTTGCCCAAAGACTTTACTTTGAGTTGACTTGAGTTGACCGTGATACTAACCCCATATAATTGAGGAGACGAATCCTCTCTTGAATTGTCCTTCACTTTCAATACTTTCACCCGACCCAACTATAGTCGCTCGATGGACACTGTGCCATGATTTGAATGTAATCAAAGCAGAGCTTCCATATTGAAGATCCACAGTATTCTCAAGTCGAGATGGCTATGTAAATCAGCCCCATCGATATTTTCTGTTTGACCTTAGTTATATTAACCAACAGAAAACTATCGAGTGAATCATTCCATAGTTATCCAATAACTATCGGTACATAACACCTAGGTGCCGCCAGCGGTCATGAGTAATACACTGCCCAAATTTTGGAGAGTGTTACGTACTCTAGTCTCAAAAGATACATCGATATCCAGTCTCGATGCATCTTGACTAGGAATATTTAAAATGACATATTTGTCTTTATTACAATAAATTACTCACGGTTACAACACTTTGTAACTACTATCACAAAATATATAATTTATGGATTTTCTACTAAATATACTTTTGATTAAATTTATTAATTAATATAATGCATTATATCAAGTATATAATAGAATGAAAACACCTTTATTTCAAACAAGATTGGTCAACGAGTTAGATATATGTAACGAATTACATAATTGCCCCTAGGGCATGCCCCTAACTCTATCATGTCCAGGCTAGAGTATTCTGCTATATAGTTGGCCACACCTTGGCCCTTGATTGAGGTATGAGGGTGGAAGGTGATGTGATTCTGCCGGAGCTCTATGGACCACTTCAACAGTCGACCAACTATGCCGGGTAAGCTTAGTACTTGCTTTAATAGTTCATTAGTGAGAACCTTATTATGGTAAGCTTGAAACATTGCCATAGACAAAGGGTGGCTATCGGTAGGTAGTAGGCCAGGTTCTCCAACCTAGAGTATCTTATTTAGGGCCCGCTAACCTCTTTCTTACATAGTACACAGGGCGTTGGACTTTCTCTTCTTCACAAATCAAGGCGGCACTAATACCGTGGTCAGTCAACATAATATATAAGTACATCTCCTCCCGATGATGGGATTTGAAAGCATAGGAGGTGTAGCCAGATGTCTTTTTAATTCTTCAAAAGCTTTGGTGTAATCTTCACTCCATACAAATGATTTCCCCTTCTTGATGAGGTCGAAGAAGAATACACAATGCTCTGTTACTTTTGAAACAAAGCGACTGAGCGTCGTGCTCATTCCATTCAGACTTTGCACTTGTTTGACTGTGCGGGTATTTGCATCTCTTAAATTTCCTAAATCTTATCAGGATTTTCCTCGATGCCCTTAGTGCTCACTAACTAAGTTATTTTCTAGATCATATTGCAAAAGAACATTTCCTAGGATTAAGCTTCATGTTGTATCGACTGAGAATACCAAAAGTTTCGGTTAGATTCTTCACATGCCCCGGCCCTTTCAGACTTGACTGACATGTCTACGTAGACTCCATCGAACGATCGACCTGTTGAGCGAGCATTTGATTAACAAGCTGTTGATATGTAGTGCCTGCGTTGAGGAAGACGAAGGTCGTGGCCCGATAGTAGTAAAGTCCAGCATTGGTGTTGAAAGAGATTTTCTCCTACTCTGGGTCGTGCATTGCAATATGATTATGCCTGGAATAGGCATCCATGAACATGAGGAGCTTGTGTCCGTTGGTCACGTCTATGAGCTGGTTAATGCGGGGCAGATGGAAACTATCTTTAGGGATAGCCTAGTTAAGATCCTAGAAATCAATGAAAGTCCTCTGAGCTCCACTAGGTTTTCAGACGAGTATTAGGTTGGCTACCCAAACATGACATGTTTCTTCACGAATGAAACTATTTGCTAAAAGCTTCTCTACTTCCTCCTCGAGTGCACAATACCGCTTGGTGTTAAGCGACTACTCTTTTGTGGAACTAGGTAAGCCTTTGGGTCAACGTTGAGGGCGTGACATATAATTGAGGGGTCTATGCCTCGAAGTAAACACATCTTTTTTATTCTTTAGGAAATAGATCAACTCGTCTCTGACTTCCAAACTCATCTATATGCATATATAGATGACCAAGCTAGGGTCGTCAATGTTAGTTGATACTGTCTTGAGTGGCATAGCTGACCTACCATCGGGGGTGGAATCTTCCATTTGGGGATCGAGCAAATCATCACTATCATCCCCAACACTTTCTTCCACGCCACACTGGTTCACTCATATATCATGCATTCAATAACATCCTTGATCGTGACAGACATCCATGCTCGAGTCGATGGACGGTTGCTACTTCCAGCTCTTATGATGAGTCCTCTAACGCTGAAAAGGAAGGATGATAAAGTTAGGGGTATGCCCTAGGGGTAATTTTGTAATTTATTTTAAATTATTAACTCTATAATCAATTCTCGTTCGTAATAAAAGTTAATTTTCTTTCTCTAATATGCTTATCATAATATGTTATAATTAATAAATTTTTTAACTTAAGTATAGTTAATAGAACATCAATAAATGATGTTTTTTGATAGTAATTACAAATAGTTGTAACCATGAATATTTTATTACAATATAAAAAACACAACATTTTAAATTTTCCTAGTCAAGATGTATCGAGGCGGGATATTGATACACCTATTGAGACTAGAGTACATAACACTCTATAAATATTGGGCAGTGTATTACTCATGACCGCTGGGGCACCAAGGGATTACGTACTGATAGTTATTGGATAACCATGGAATGACTCACTTGGTAGTATTTTGTTGATTAATATAACTAAAGTCAAAGAGAAATATCGATGTGACAATATTACATTGTTCTCTTAACTTGAGAATGTCCTTGATCTTCAATATGAAAGCTCCACTTTGATTATAGTTAAATCATATCACAGCATCCATCAAATAACTATAGCTGAGTTAAGTGTAAGTATTGGAAGTGAAACACTTTGATTATAGTAAAATCCCCCCCCCCCACACACACACACACATATATATATATATATATATATATGTATGTATCTTTTGATTTACGATTAAATTTATATTTATGTAAAATAAATTCATAATATTGTAAAATCTGCGATATAATATCTAACGATTTAAAATTGGTTTTGGATTTTTAAATTATATAATTTTATTTTTATCTAATTATTTCTATATGGAAATATGTAAATTTAAGAAAAATTATAAAAAAATCTGTATGGCCAAAAGCTATTTAATACATATATATTTAAATATTTTATTAATACTTTAATATATATATTTATATTTTTTATTTATATTATATATATAAAAGAATTTAAACATTATTTAATATATATGTATATATATATATATTATATACATGCCACTTTATAGCTTTTGAAATATTTCATTTGTATATATTTAAATTAATTTGTTGTATTAAATTTAGAATTATTTTAAATGCATATAAATATTTAAATTAATGTTAATTTAATATATACATATGCATATATATAATTTTATAAAATTTACATTTTATAATTATTATTTCATAATATATGAAATTATATATATATATATTCGTACACACACACACACACACACATATATATATATATATATATATATATATCGACATCACTCATGTATACAAAGGGCCTAACATATTCGTTGCGGTGTAAATCCTAGCATTTATACATGGGCATGTCAAAGCATATATACCTTATTATGTTGCATGTGCACATGCACACATATGTGTATATGATATATATATATATATCATATAATATAATACAAACTTAATAAAATAATATCTTATTTATAAAATTAAATAAACTATTGATTTTATTTAAAATAAATTTAGGTAAGATCTAAATAATCTTAGACTTCATAGGCCCAATAAAAACCAAATGGAAGAATTTTTTAAAATTTACCCATTTATCCCACTGTGGGCTGGCCCAGTTCCAACAAAGGAGTGGTAGTATCTTATGCTCCCGCATACCAACAAGGGTGAACTTGTTCATTCCATATAGCCATAAGCTCTCGGGCCCTTCTTTTGTTGGCCAGAGAAAGATTATCCCCATCGGTCATGTTATCTTGGTTTGGGGGCGGCGGTCAATGCGAGTGGTTTGCTTTCAGTTACTTGGGTGACCTCAGCACGAATAGGAGCAATAAGCTGCTTGCACGTTCTTTTAGGCATGTCACCATTAAGGGTTGTCATTTCATGTTGTAACATGTGTACTCTCTTCTTCGTTAGTTGTATAGAGATGTTGTAACGATCTCTAAAGGCTTATTGGTTGCCTTGGACATATCTTATCCATTCCTCAGTTTGGAACTTCATTCTCAAACATTGGTAGGCACTATTGCATCCATGTCTGCTAAGATCAGCCTAACTATTAGAATATTTTATGCAGACAAACAATCTACCACAACGAACTGAACTTGAATCTTGGCTACTTAGGGTTCCTCTCCAAAAGTGACTACATGAGAAGTAACCACTATGGTATTATGACAATGCCCCTTAACCCATAGACAGGTAATGCATTAGGAGAAAGGCTGGAGGTAGGAACCTTCGTTTTGTCAAAAACATTTTTAAACATCACCTTAACTGAGCTTCCCCCGTCAATAAAGACCAGGTGAACTGGACATACTGATTAAGATGACCATGGGATCGTGATGGGGGAACCAACTCCTTTCACATCTTTCGCATTAAATGTGGTGTCGGTGGAATCCTCTTTGACCTAAGGGACCTTTGGGGTCTAGAGATCTACCGAATAAACATGGTCGAAGGAGAGCTCCCTCCTATAGTAAGCCTGAACCCCTTCGACCGCTTCCGTCCATGTGAGAGCCACCACAAATTGACAAGATTTCGTTATTGATTATGGCTACATTGTTGTTGTCTGCCTGTTGGGGTGGGCAGGGTGGATTTTTTTGGGTTTTGTGTTGTTCCACTTGCAGTCTTATGTACTAAACAAACATTCCTTCATGGATCAGCCGCTCTATCTCATCTTTGAGGTGCCTAGACTCATTAGTCGAGTGGCCATTGAACTGGTGAAACTCTATTGCCCTTGGGCTCTCCCTCTATCCAGACCGGAAGGGAGCGGGCCATTGAAATGGGACCCGACTAGGTATTGCAAGATAGATAGTTTCCGTGTCACGGTTTGGGGTTGCATAGTTGGTGTACCTGGGTTTTAAGCGCACAATCCTCGGAACTCTTTTTGCTATTTTCCTACCGATCATTCTTTCGATGATTATTTTCTCTTTGGCCAATCTTGTTTCTCTGGTTGGTTTCTCCATCATTATCAGAGATGTCTTCCTCCTCTACACTCATAATATCATTCTTTATTTAAAGAAAGTCAGTTAAGGCCAAAGTGGGTTACTTTTGTAATTCCTTCCACATATGGGACCGACATTTCACCCCCGAACAAAGGGCGACTACCAAGTTGTTCTTGCCCGCTCTCATTGCCCACGTTTATTCCTTATTGAAATAGTTAACATACGAGTGAAGGGACTCTTTTGGACCCTGCCTTATGTTGCCTAGCTTGCTAGCTATCATTATTCTTGTCTTTGATGCTAAGAAGTAGGTCTTGAAGTCAAAACACAATTAGGCCCATGAGTGGACGCTACCAGCTTGAAAATGAAGGAACCGGCATGACGCCAACCCAGTCAGGGTGGAGGTAAACATGAGACATTTTGCATGGTTAGAGAATTGATCGACTCGGGTCACTGAGTTGAAGGCGATGATATGATAAGACGGGTCAGTACTCCCCTCATACTTATCCATGGAAGGCAAGACATAGTTCCCGTGGATGTATGTGCGTAGTATTTCTTCAGAAAATGGGTCTCCATTCTCATCATCTTATGCCCATTCATCACCCAGGTTTCTAAAATGAATCCTGGGCATTTGCAGGCATAGGGCATCCATCTCTTCTTGGAGGTCAAATGTGCATGTTGCGAATGATGCTATCCCCTTGCTTGGGAAAAACTTCTTTGTCGCCTATCTGTCATTAGGGACCTATGGCGATAGTATGATGAAGGAGAACGATAATGCCTTCCTAGAGTAGAAGACCTACTTCTATCAACTGATGGTGATCTAGGCGGATAAGGGCGTCTTTCCCAAGATCTGGGCCTGCGCACCTCCCATTGGGTTCAATAGTGGACTATTGGTTTTCTAGGCCCTAGGGCCCTACCTTGTCCTCCACCACTGAGGCGTTCAAAATAAAGATCGTGGTCACCGTCTGCCGCCCATAAGGGATGGAAGGTGAACTATCTCTCGGCCGATGGGGATCAACGGTGCAGCGGTGGTTCTGTTTTTGGGACTTCATGGATGTCATCCTACATCTAAGCAATGCGGATGTTCCTATGGTGGACACGGATCTCCCCAATTGGGGTTTCCACCACTACCCTTTACAGGGCGTCAGCAATGCTTATAAGGTTGTATGCAACTCAGAAAGCCGGTTAAGGAGTCTGTTCAGCCACTTGGAGGACCGATGGGGAAAAGTTGACTCTTGTCTAGGCATCCAACCTTGTCCTCAATCTCCACTTTATGGGCCAAATTTCCAATGTTCTTGATTTGTTGCATCATATTATGCCACATATCAACATCGAGCCTAGGGATAAGGCAAGCCACACCATTGGTTATGTGATTGCTGGAATGGTTAGCCTCAGGCTGAGAAGCTAGTTCCATGCTAAAATCTAGAATAGATTTTTTTTAGGAGAAAATGTAATGAAAGTTGAAAGCTTTAGGGGAGGCTCTCCTTCTAGCAGAAAATTACAAAAATGAAACCCTTCATTTTGAACAACAAAGAGCAATTAATCAGGTCCGAGGTTGTTTCGATCCCAGTAGCGTAGCTGTTAATAGGGAGACCGATCCATTCTATCATATTAGGCACTGATTGATTCCAAAGACCAAGGGCCGGAGCTGGGTAACCCTAGGAGAGCCGCCGACTCCAACAATCGTCCATGTACGATCCATACTAGATCTGACCAACTTCCCATCCTACCTCCTCTACGTTCTTGACAGCCCATCTTTTTGTCTTAGTAGAGTCTTTCAGTGGCATGTTTTGGTCCTCTTCCCCATGAAGGGTGTAGAAAATGAAATCCCAACTGCAAGGCGACCCAGTATCTTAATTAGAGGTCCAGTACACTTCCCCAAACCTCTAGGCCAAGTACCAGATTACATTTTTCCCTTTTTGATTGAGAATCGTAGCAGTGGGTTCTACCGATTCTTTCATAGAAAGACAGTAAGCTTAGATCAAATAGAAAATAGAGGTATCTGATATATAGTTGTGTATAGAAAAGGCGCGTGTATCATAACAAAACCAAGTAGGGCTCCTTTCTTTTCTTATTCTTAGTAAAGGTAAAACTTGAATAGTCGATTTTTTAGACTTAACCATACCTTTTTTACATCTCACTTATACTTATACTGTTCGTCTACTCTTTTGTTAAGAAAAGAATCGATTCAAATTCAATTCTCTAACTAATTACATAGATGTTCTCAAGTTTTCTTTTCAAGTTTTCTTTCAAAGACACAGATTCTATAAGGCTTCTTTCTGCGCAATCTACCCTTACATTTGTGAATCGGTCCCTAAGGAACCCCCGAAAGAAGTCTGATGCCTAGCTCAGGAGAGAATGCCCTTACTTTGACTCTTGTAGCGGAGCGATAGAGATTCCATTTAACTTAGGTTAATCTAGGCCAGAGGCAGACCTAAGTCAAGGCAATCCCTCTTTGAAAGGTAAATAATTATCTGGAAAAAAGTCTTATATTATAAAGGATTTAAGTTATTTCGCCCCTCTATCCTATGGGGTGAAAGAAATTTCTAAAAAAGAAAAAAGAAAAGTGAATCCATTTCCTTAAATCTAATTAAAATCTTCAACAGATCATTCGGGATGTTATGTTAAATTATGGAAAAAATTCTTCTCGAACAAATAAACTCTAAATCTAAAAAGAACGGCCCTATGGATTTTCCAATTCCGGAATAAAATCAGTTATTAACAAAATATAAGCTATTCCAATAACTCGAAAAATTCGGCCTTGTCCGATGCTATGCTGGCTATGATTCGCTCTGACCTTAGCAAAAGATGCTGCAGAAGGAGATCTTAATGTCACTATGGATGCGGCAGGATTGATAGTGAGTTCTCTGCAATTAATATACTGGGGCCGGGGATTCCTATTATCTTTCTCGTCCAATTCCAAACCATGCCTGGAGCGAAAGATAAAGATTCGGATTCGGATATAGTAAAGTGAACCTTGACGATCCTGGTTAGCAGGCCAGTAGCGGTTTTCAAAGGTAGGGGGGAAGCGAAGCGTCTGTAGGCAGCGCGGAAGCTACTGCTTAACGAATGAAGGAGGCAGGCCGACTCGACTATTTTTTTTTAGTATAATGATGGCGACTAAAAAAAGAATGCAACTATGAATCTCATGGAGAGTTCGATCCTGGCTCAGGATGAACGCTAGCGGCATGCTTAACACATGCAAGTCGGACGGGAAGTGGTGTTTCCAGTGGCGGACAGGTGAGTAACGCGTAAGAACCTGCCCTATTTTTCCCCGGGGGATCTTTATAATTACCACTGCTTAGCTTTCAATTCGCCTCTGAAGATTACGCGGTATGATTGGGTCAAATAAGCCCTTATGGAATAAATACTCAGCTGCTTGTGAACCGTCGGGTACTGTTTTATTCAATGTTTGCTCAATTACTCTTTTACCTGCGAAAGCAATGTACGCGTTAGGTTCAGCAATAATGACATCTCCCAACATACCAAAACTGGCCGTTACTCCACCAGTTGTAGGCGCCAAAATGTTGACTAGATTTTTAGCCAACTTTGAAAGTGTGGTTAGGAGGTTATATTAGTAAAAGATTAGTTATTAATACCATAGTTTAGAAAGGAAAAATGACAAGACAATAGTAAACCGAAAAGTAAAGAAATAAGAGTTTAGAGTGGTTTGACCAAAGGTGATCCATGTCCATTATAAGAAATTTCTTATTACTTTACTTTTATTGCAACAACATATATTACAAGGTAATGACTAAAATTCAAAGATACTTGAAAGCTAGTGTTGTTCAATCCTTTTAAGTATGCATGCCTTGGTCAATTAATGGTTGTCGAAGATGATGCTTGGATGATTGAGATTACAATGGACAAGCCCAAGAAATGCTCTAGGCCAAATGGCTTGCATGGTGTAGATGAAGATAGTTGATGGGTCAAACTGTGGGAATGCTCGAAGCATGGTAGATGATGTGTAACACCCGTAAAATCAACCATAAATAAATAAATTAGATAAATTGATTTAAATAAGATAGGGATAAAAATAGAAATTTTGCAAAAGTTGAAATTTAACCATGAAAATGTCGTTGCATTCATGGCAAAATTATGATCAATTTTCATATATAATATGATGAAAACGGAGCTCAAACGAAGAAGTTATGGACATTTGAAGTTTTCGGATTTAAAATAATTTAAATAGAATTCAAAGTCAAATAAATAATTAATTTCCAAATTTGAAATTCAAAATTTAACGGTAATTATAGTTAGGGGTTAAGTAAACGTTATAGTTAACGTTAATGTTAAATAAAATTTAAGAAAGAAAATAAATTAACAATGGCGGTAATATTTATGTTCCCAAAATAGAGGACCCCTCGACCATGACTGGTCCACCATTGCCTGTAGTGGTGGCTAGGGTTTTGGTTATTTTAAACATACCAGATTTTATTATTTTTTACCTACCTTTATGCAACGGTTCTGGTACGTTACAGCCACTATAAATAAGACCCTAGTCCCCTCACTTTTATTCACACGATATTTTAGGAACATTAGCGAAGCTCTGTCAGTTCGTCTCTTCATAATTAAGTGAACACAATTAGGGTTTTAGGTAAGAAACCCTATATATCTATCCTTGTTTATTGTTTATTTTCGCAATCTCTTCCCCTTCAAACCTCTAATTTTCTAAACCTAACGTATATACAAATCCCTTATTATATATAAAAATAAGAAGATATCTGAAGGAGATTATTATGGCATGTCAAATCCAAGAAAAGGCAAATCTAAGGACCTCTGTGAGTGGAATTCTTAGTTTTTCTATTTTAGTAATTGAATGGTGTAGTTTGAATTTGTTGTACGCCTTGGGGAGTTTTTGATTACGAAAACATCACATTAAAAACCCCCAAAGCGAAATGTTAATTCTTAGGTTGGAATCTTATTAAAATAATGGAGTTTTTATGAATTTTGCAATATATGTGTTTTATCCGCTATTCCACTTGTAACAACCTAGTTTTCTACACCGTAAATTAAATAAATTTAATTAAAATAGAATTTGTTCGAAGTTTATTAATAAAAGATTTTGTTTTAATAAATTGAGTTAAAGGTTAATATATTATTTTGAATAATTTAATGAAGTTGAATAACATGTTCAAATTGAATATAAATATTTTTAAATTATAAATAATTTTTAGGTTATTAAAATAGTGAAATATAAACAAGTATAAAGGAATAAAGTTGTTCAATTATTATAATATTCAGTATAATGAAGTGTGAATCCGTTTAAATTGATCGAAATTTATTTGCAAATAAATAATTCAGATACTTAAAAGAAAAAATATTTAATTAAAATAGGGCCCAAAGGCTAATCAAAGCCCATTAAATCTAATAGCACATAATAACCCAAACTCCCTCTCCTTAAAAATCGAGATTACCCCATAAAACTCTCCCTTACTCCAAACTTTTCGAAACCCCTAATCCATTCACAAAATTTAAAACAAGAAAAAAAATTTAAAAAAAAATAGTAAGAGAATTGTGCTCGATTCCACTGAAGCTAGACCGAAGTCGTCAATCGATACAAGTGGAAGGGGTGTCGCATTTGTTGCAGGTGGTTGTAGCTTGTGCGTTCACAATTGGAAGGTTGGGTCGATGACGCCAACAGCGTAGGGGAGGAGGCAAAATCAGCCATGGCGAGTTGGCATTTGTGATTTGATGTGGTGTTCTGCTACGTGAACGAAGGTGATTTGATGTGGTGTTTGGGCAGTCGGCTTGGTTGCATGCAAATGAAAGAGGAAGCACCGAGGATTCTCAATTGGAATTTTGTTGAGTTCTACACTCACACTATCATCTACATCTTCTTTGTTATGCAATAATGATATTTATGTCGTATATAGTGCTTGAATCGATTTGTTGAATGAATTGTTTGGTGTATTGGTATGGGATTATTGTTGTATGAATGGTAGTTGATTGTGTTGATTGGGTGTGTCAATTTACAAATGGAACTTTATCTGATTGCAAATTAAATTATATACAAATTAGTAGGTTTATATGAGTAGTTTATGGATGGCCAAAATTCGATGGAATTTGACTTGGCCACACGATAAAATTTATTTTGATGAGTGTTTATGATTTTGAAGAATTTTGCTCCATAATTCACATTTTTGGACGTTCGAATAATTTTTTGGTTTTAAAATATTATTTAAAGCTTCGATAAATTATTTTAGTATTTTAAAATTAAATTAAAGAATATTTATAAATAAATAAAATAGGTTGATAAATAAAATGATTTCTTGGAAAATTATTTTGAATATCAAAGTTATTTTTTAAAAGAGAAAATATTTTATTTTTAACTGTTAGAATATAAAGTGAAGATTTTGAATTATATTCTATGATTTGGAATGGATATAATTCGTTCTATAATGCATAAATTTACCTTGGAATAATATTTAATTATAGAAGATTATTAAATAAATTTAAAGCGATATTAGATGGTTTTCTATATGAGCTATTTGAGATTTTGAATATCTAGAAAAGATTTGAATTATAAATTATAATTTGAGATGAAATGAATTATTCTTGGTGGATTTATAAATTATTTTTAAGCGTTATTCAGTTGTAGAAAATACTATACTTGTTTCTATGAATATTTTGGAGTGTAAAGTAATTTTGGAAGTTTTGGAAAATACATATATATGCTTGGAAATGAAATTTAGTAATTGAACCTTATATTGGAATTAAGTAACAAAGTGAATTTATTATTTAATATGTGTATTTGGTATCTATTTCTAAGTATTTATTTTATTATTATAAATGATTAATTATTAAATATTGAATTGTTGGATGTTATGTTTATTTATTCGAATAATTTAATTTATATCAATTTTCTAATCATTCTTCTCTTGCATATTGAATTGGATTATACGAGGGATTCACCATTGATGTTGATTTTATTTAAATTTGATATGATACGGTGATGAATTCATTCTATATAATTTTGTGATGACCTCTTTTCTATGTGATGAAAAATCTAAATAAACGGAGTTATAATACCGTTTGAGATGAGGCATTTGGTAATATTTCTACAGTTATTCTTTGGACTTGTTATATAGAATATTGAATGAGCGAGTGTGACGTTTGAGCACCAAATAAATGAACTAGCAACAAGCGGTGGTATAGGATGCCGCTGTTTATTTGTTCAGTTATTCTTTGCTCATGAATGACACTCATATGGAGGTATGTTGTTTGTGTGACTTGTTGTGGTGAGTATTTAGTGAGGCTACTTGTTAGCTACATAGTTTGTATATATTATTTGTCTGTCTACCTTTGTCCAACTCCCTTTATGTTTCAGAAGTGAACCAGGTTGGCCAATATCCAACCTGGCGGTCTGATCATGGGGTTGTGCCCCAGATCAACGACACCATTGTTGTTTATGATATTCAATGCACATCACGAGATAGGTAGTTGTTTGCCCCTTGTGTCGCATAGGTTGGCAGTCATTTACCATAGGGGCACATGTCGGTAGTCATGGCCAAATAGGCTACACATTGTCGAGCCTTCGGTGAATCATTGTCATAATACTAAGAGGGGAGAGCTAATGGTAACCGATGACTGTAGGAGTCATGTCATATGGACCACGTGTGGCTCTTGGAGCAAGCAGACATGTTGTCAGTCTTATGTCTGGTTTCGGTATATGTGAATGTATGTGGATGTGTGTGTATATGTGTGGGTAGTAGATAGACATATACTATGTATAGATGAGATTATACCTAAAACTGTGTCCAGAGTATGGTCAACCTCGTATCCTTCTCAAGCAGGGGGCCTACTTATAATTGATTTTATGTTTATATCTCTTAGGGCCTTAGTCGAGAGTAATACCCCTCCAAGGACTGTGGGTCGAGATATATGATTTTGTTTTGAGCTGGCTCAAATCTTACTTATTGATTCTATTGATTTGATAATGGTATTTATAATATGAGATTGAGAGAGACAGTGGGCATTGCTTCATCATTGCTTGACGTTACTTGAGGATATCTCATTATTGATGATTTCAATATATGTATGATTCACCCATTTAATATTGATTCTGTGATTCTGATTTGATATGCTTCTATATATGGGTGATGATATCTATATGCCAGGTTTTGTGATATTTGATATTATAAGATCCATTTGGGATTGCCTGTGGTATTTTAATTGGATAGATTTACACCATGCATATATACCACATATTTGTTGATATTATGAATATCATATATTATATACCTTATGTATATATATTAGATTTACCTTTGTATATTAACCCTTGATTGAGATATAGTC
This sequence comes from Allium fistulosum, assembly GCA_030737815.1. NCBI lineage: Eukaryota > Viridiplantae > Streptophyta > Magnoliopsida > Asparagales > Amaryllidaceae > Allium > Allium fistulosum. The sequence goes on from CM060902.1 coordinate 660,613,545, forward strand.
TGACCCATGTGTTATTTATATAATACTCGGGTCAGTCCGAGACATTTCAGGTACAAGGACGTTGAGACCAGGATGTATTATTTAGGCATGGAGGAGATTAATTATTCAGTACTGTTGTATATTAATTTGTATTGTATAGACTCACGTATGTATATGACCTGTAATGTATATTAGACTTTGTATATTATATATTATATATTATTGCTACGTTGACTCTGCGATCTATGTTATTTACTGTATATTGTGTATTGTTCTGTCCTGAAGGCACATGTGTGTATTGCTTTGTGTCAATATTATGTACGTATAGGTGAGTTATGTTGAAAATAAAATTTGTGTTTTGATGATAACAACCATATGACAATACTATTGGTATGTTTATTGAGTAATTTTAGATCGAGTGGTTATACATGGATGAAAAAGTTTATACGAGCATAATTTGGTTACCTTCTAACCTTTTCAGCCCAAAATATCAAAATGAAATAAATCATGAAGTGAGACTCGAATCAGACAACGAAGGACAGAAGCATACATCACTACTAACTAGGCCACAACTACTTTGACAAATGTTTTCTTAGATGGGTTTCATCTTTGTACTAAAAGGTGGAACAAATTGGCAAAATAAAAGGGAAGTAGCAGGAATCAAACCCTGATCCGCCTAGAGAGATGTCATATACTTACCAACCACACTACCAATGCTTTCTTACATAGAGACTAGCGCATTTAATTTTCAATAGATGATTGAAAATTGCACTGTTCAAAAAAATTAGAGACAATAGGATTTGAACCCATCTTGCATGGGAAGGAGCACACACCCCGAACCACTCTACTATACGAAACTTCAGTTCAATGTATGCTACAACTTTACATGACCGTTGTAAAACAAATAGATAAAGTGCCTTTTCACCACTTTTCTTCGAGTGTTGCAAAGTGTCAATGGTTGCATCACTTCCAAACTAAATTGCTGAAGAGTTGTTCTTGTTCGATGGCATCTTATCACTCCTATATAAGCCTCACACCATCCCTAAAGCATATACACACAATTTTATTCTCTCAAGTCATTCTCCTATTTCTTCCAAAAGCCCTAAACTCCATATTCATTCTAAAAGCAAATTTAGACTGGTGTTCTTTCACTCCACAACATTCAAGTCTGGTCCTAATCCACTTCCTAACCTCTACACACTCATTTTACATCTTTTTTAAAGTTATAGAAGTTGTCCTCCACTTCGACTACTTAGTGTATTGAAGACACAATATATAGTCAAGTTATTTCTTTGTAAAAGAAAAGATTGAAATCCTGTTTGGCTACTTGGGCAAGTGTACTAAAACCCTGTTCTGGTGCTCAGGTGCCTATTCCTCTGGGCGAAGTGAGTGTTTGTTAGTTAATTCCAGAAGGAGTCTGGGACTGGACATAGGATGCGAGGTTTGAACCAGAACTCTGGTGTAATTACTTCTTTCATTAACTTACTATTTATTCTCATTGTGTTGTATTTATATTGTTGCTGTTGTGATTACTGCGCTTTAATTCTATATTTATATATTTAGCCATCATCGATCCAGTGCATAGAAACTTATAAGTAATATTTATTGATGCTGCGTGACTAACAAGTGGTATCAGAGCCTGGAATTCCATCAATCATCACAACATCATAGAATAATGGCCAGAAAAGGATCCGGTCAAAATACAGCAAGCAGAATCCCCGATACTATCAAAGCCACCAATGAGGACTACAAAAATGTACTTTCTGATTTGCGAATTATAGTAAAAGATGATAATGAATTAGTTAGTATAAACGATAAGATCTCAAAAGCTTAATTTTGTTATTTTAGAAAAGATGAAATCTATCGAACTTGAAAATGAGAAACTGAAAAATGAGAAATTAAATTTAGAAAATCAACTTGTTGTTTTGAAAAATAATTTTATAACTCTTAAAGATTTTCCAAATGAGCAAGACGGTATTTTGAAAATGATAAAGAAAAACTTTCAAAGAAATTTTCGATTTGAAAAGACAAAATGATTTATTACAATCTTCTTTAGATAATTCAGAATCTCAAAAAAATTCTTCTTGAAAATGAGAATTGTACGTTAAAAATGAGAATTCTAACTTAATTCTAACTTAAATAAAGAAACTGATATTCTGAAATATTGCAATATTTCTTTTGAAAATAACAATTGTGACTTTAAAGCTAAATTTGAACTATGTAAAAATGAATTCGCAAGTTTTAATAAAGGTCAAAATGATTTATACATGATTTTATCTAGTTTTAGACCTTTACATGATAAAAGTGGTTTAGGATAACTATTCGTAGAGATAGTATTAGATATGCTTTTGTGTATAGTAAAATTGTTAGTGCTAGTACTAGATTTCGAGTAAAGTCTAAATCCAATTTGTATAGAAATTCAAGTACTTCTATGACTAATAATGTTTATAATATATCTAAAAGTATAAAATCATTGACAGGAAATAGGAATAAAAATTATCTAAGTATTTGGGTTTCCGTTAATTGGAAAAATAGAGAAAAGATGATTATTTTGATACAGTAATTAATAATAAAAAATTTACTTTCAAAGGTTCAGCCAAACTCTCTTGGATATGGCTACCTTCGATCTAACCCCTTGGACCCTAACATAGGAAGTGGGTACTAAAATATAGAACTTGTTTTTTGCAAGTACCCAAGAAAGACAAAAAGATGAGATGGATTCAAATAGCAAAGGTTCCGTACTTATAATGGGGAACAAGCATTTTTGGAGAACGAGCACATATGGATAACGGAACAGCAACAAATTCGATATATCTAATTCATTTTTCTTTTTATAAATAGTCTGGGGTTGGTATTGTTAATTTTAGAGTATCCAAAAGTAATGATTTTGAACAAATAAAAAAATTTGATACTCTTTTTATATAAGACGTTACTTTCAAAAGTGCTAGAAATATTTTACATTTTCCATTATGACAAATGAGTGTGAAATTTTATTTCAAGGAAAATAAAAATATTTTTCGAAAGCAACAAATATTTTTAAAATTTATAACTATGCTTAATATTGAATAAATAAATTTTTGTACCTAACATTAGCCAATATTATGTCCATTTTCTTAAAGTATTTTTGAAATTGGCTTATAATTACATATTTCTTAAAAAAGCTTAAAAGGTAAAATTTATATTAAAAATAAAAGAACATTTTTAATGTAGTGCTAAAATATATAATAGTGCACATTTAAAACTATTCATTCCTTATACCAAATATTTAAAAATTAACAAGGAAATAGTAAGGTTGTTTAAGTCGATTATGAGTATTTCAAAAAAATTATTATTATTTCTGACTAAAATAATATACGAACCAAAACCAATGATGATTTTTTGTCTTTTTGTTGATGATAAAGGGGTAGAAAATTGAGCATATTGATAGGGGAGTAGCAAACTGATATGGGGAGTACAAATTCAAGGGGAGCAAATATCAAGGAAGAGTAATATGATATTATTATTTTATAAAGTCATATAGTTGTCATCATCAAAGAAGGGGAGAATGTTGAAATTAAAATTTTTGTTTTGATGATAACAACCATATGAAAATACTGCTAATATGTTTATTATGTAATTTTAGATCGAATGGCTATATATGATGACAAAGTTTATACGAGCATAATTTGGTTACCTTCTAACATTTTCAGCACAAAATGTCGAAATGAAATAAAACATGAAATGAGACTCGAACCCAGGCGATGAAGGATAGAAGCACACACTACTACCAACCAGGCCACAACTACTTTGATAACTGTTTGCTTAGCAAGTTTTCATTTTTGTACTGAAAGGCGGAACAAATTGGCAAAATAAAAGGGAAGCAACATGAATCGAACCTTGAACAGCCTAGAGAGATGTCATATACTTACCAACCACATTACCAATGCTTTCTTGCATGGAGATTAGTGCGTTTAATTTTCAATAGAGAATTGAAAATTTAAATGTTGAAAAAAACTAGAGACAATGGGATTCGAACCAAAGTTGCATAAGAAGGAGCACACGCCCCTAACCACTCTGCTACACATCGCTTCAGCTCGTTGTATGCTACAACTTTACATGAGTTGTAAAACAAATAGATAAAGTGCATTTTCAAGCCTCTTCTTCAAGTGTTGCAAAGTTTCAATGGTTGCATCTCTTCCAAACTGAATTGCTGAAGAGTTGCTCTTGTTCGATGGCATCTTACCACTCCTGTATAAGCCTACACCATCCATAAAGCATACACACACAATTATATTCTCTCAAATCATTCTCGTATCGCTTCCAAAAGCCCTAAACTTCATATTCATTCTGAAAGCAAATTTAGACCAGCATTCTTTCACTCCACAACATTCAAGTATGGTCCTAATCCACTTCCTAACCTTTGCACACCCATTTTGAATCTTTTTTATAGGTTACAGAAGTTGTACTTTAGTTCGACTACTCAGTCTATTGAAGACACAATATATAGTCAAGTTATTTCTTTATAAAAGAAAGATTGAAGTCACGTTCGGCTGCTCGGGCAAGTGTACAGAAATCCTGTTCTGGTGCTCAGGTGCCTATTCCTTCGGGCGAAGTGAGTGTTTGTTAGTTAATTCCAGAAGGAGTCTGGGACTGGACATAGGATGGGAAGTTTGAAACAGTATAAAAACTCTGGTGTGATTACTTCTTGCTTTACTTTACTATTTATTCTCACTAAATTGTTGTTGGTGTGATTACTGTGCTTCAATTCTATATCTATATATTTGGCCATCATCGATCCAGTGCATAGCAACTTCTAAGTAATATTTATCGACGCTACGTGACTAACAAGTTATTTATTCGATGTTTTAAAGCATACTTGAGTTAGCCCAAGAGAATATTCACGTGTGTGCCCCATATCACTTTATTCTCTGTATTATCCAAAATTATTATTCTGTAATACTTTTGGATAGTCTGGGTATAAAGGTGGGGGCATTACACCACACCTTATTCTTTTTCTTTGATTTGATTAAGGGATTTGATCAAGAAATGGTGTGTAAGCCATGAATTCTTATTCGTTGTTTGCACTGCCTATTTCTATAGAAATTCTCTTATCTAATTTTATGTAAAAAGAAGTTGAATGAAGCGCAAAACTTATTTATTGTAAGTTTCCATTATTATTGTTTTATTCCATTGTTTTAATATAAAATAAGTTCGAATTGGATTCTAAGTACAAGTCTATTGATTTAATTTTGGAATATTGGATTTATGGTGGAAATGCTATTGATGGTATTGTGGAAATGAGACTTGTATAACATTGGAAGATATGACATTTAAAACGTTAGTTTAGGGCGTAATATCCACATGTCTAATAAATGCCTACTTATATGTAAACTAGCGTAAATAACGTACAATTGTAACATATTAATTGCGTAGTTAATTAAGTTATTAATTTTCATTTAAATCTCCCTTAAGAAAGTAATTAATTAGGCAAAATATGAAGGATTTCTTATAAGGCCTAACTAATGAATATAGTGAGATGTGTGATAATACACTTAGAGAGTGTTATGAAATATGACCAAGTTATAGGGATGCGAGGTCAGAGAAAAGCACACAGAAGTCTGCCCAGTTAATCTGGCTATCAGTAGTGTGACTTTGAGGCTGATGTAAGACATTATCTATAATAAGTAACGACTGATAATGCAAGGTTAGTCCTAATTTTATAAGGTAAATCTACCCAGCTAATTTGGCAACCAGCTCCTATGAATAGTCAGACTAATATGAGACATATCCGTGAGGTACGGGTCATAATATAAAGGACCTGCTTTGAGGAATTAAAGGCATTAAGTGATTGTTTGAGGGCCATCCACTTTCCCTTATATGAAGTATTAAATGGTCGGGATTGGGCTTAGGCACGATTAAAGATATCTCGGAAAGGTCTGCTTCAATAGGGAGTATTTAATGTCCAAAAGAGATTTTCATGCAATGTCAGCTAAATGGAGACCTGTGTGGAGTCTACCTTGGGAATGGGTATTAAATGATGGAGGTCTACCTCAATCGAGGTCTTAAATGGTCTAAATCTTCCTATTTTCCATTAAAAAGTATTAAGTGTCTTAGGTTCTATCTCACACATCAATAGACATTAATAACAATGGTTATGGGTTATTGGTTATGGGAAAACCTACTTCGGGGATTGAACGTATTAAGTGGTTGTTTGAGGGCCTACTACCTTCCCTTATATGAAGTATTAAATGGTTTTAAATATAGTTAAAATGCGAAAGATACATACCCTTATTTAAATTATATTGTCCAAGTACTAATATAGAAAGGCTTGAGATTTTCTATTAACCAAACATTGTTGTTCTGACTCCCTTCTCATTACAACACAGGTTAGAGAAGGAGACGATGAAAAGAATGGAATGAGGATGAGACAAACTTGTGGCAATAGTCTATTGATGCTATTTTCTAATGTACCCATTTGAAGTTAAAAATGTATTTTTGAACAAAATAATGTAATGGTTATTGGTTACATTATGTTATGGTTTTGCTTGTGACATTTGAGGTTTGAAATAAATGGGTACTATTTATGCTATTATATTTATCCTTCTGCTGAGAGTTCTAAATGAATACATAAATAGCTCTGTATTGTTCTTTTTACCAACCAATAGCCAGTTTTGGAATGAGTCTAAGTTTCGATGACCCTTTTCTAGGTCGGGATTTAGGCATGTTCGGGGCGGGTTGTTACATTGGGTATTAGAGCCTAAGTTACCCGATCAAAGGGCAAAAGTATACATATAAGTGGCATATCTGTTATTTTTGAAAAGTATTTTTCAAAAACCAACTATATGAATATATATATACTTATTTTAAATGTACATCTAATTCTATAAATTCCAACTATAGAAGTAGTGGTGACCATATTTCGAAAGAATGTGCGAAGCGACTATGAGTTTGAAAAACAAAATAGAGTTAAATTTGTACTCCTACTCCGATTACCCATGGGGCGGAGGTCGTATCGTAAGGAGTGTATTAAGAGGAGCATGGGCGCGACATATGGAAGCACCCCGAAAGCTGAATGGTACTTGACTTCTTTGTTAACCTAGACTTCCTTATAATTGTGAACTCTATAAGCACAATACCTGATAATGTTCATATTAGATGTAATTAGAACATTTACATAAATTGCCTAGTTAATAATAGGGATAGAAAATGTAAATGTAAATGGTTGTAACTCATTAATGAGGCGATAAATGTGTGATATATAGGGAGTTACAAATGGACTAATTATAGAGAGATAAGGAAGGCATAATAGGTAAAATTAGAATGAATAAATAAATGTCTTTAAGAATCGTCTGCTCGAATTATAACCATTTATTGCAGACAATTGACACTTAAAGAAATCACATGTTAGGGAGTAATTAAATATTATTAGGCAATATATTTGTTAACATCCGAAAGAAAGATGTAAAGTAGAAGTGAAACAAGCTTCCATAAGAAGGTATACATCAATCACCACAAGAAGATAACCAGATCTTTAAACGTTGAGTAGGAAAGTTCAAAAGAAGGAACAATTAAAGTCAATTTCTATATCCAACCCCATGAGAAAGAATTGGATAAAAAGATTATTGAGAATTCCTTTAAATGTTTTGAAAGGGCATTTTAAAGGATTATAAAATGAAGGTCTTATGTATCATAAGTTGAAATTTCTTTTTTTGGAAAGAAAGTGATTTTAGTCGGATTTGTAAATGTGCTACCATTTGTTTTGTGAAAAGCTGGAAAGAGGATGTAATTTTAAAAGTGGTCGAACGTTTTAAAAATAAAATGGTAGATAAAATTTATAAAAAGAAAATTGTAAATCTGATGATTTGAAGAATTGAAAAAAGGGTTTTCCATTTTTGAAATTTTAATTAGTTGAGTCAAACAAAATTCAATATTTGAATTATTTGTTTTTGAAATAAATAGGGCGTATGTTGGACCCAATGATTTTTTTTCACTTTATAAATTTGGAAGTTGTTATTTTGGAAGAGCGAGGAAATTTGGAATTCATAGTTTATAAATTAGTTGAGTTGAAAGGCTCTAACTTAAAAAGGATTCTTGGATTCTTGGAATTCTTAGTTTAAAATTTATTGAGCCAAAAAGTTTTTGGTCTAAGAATTTTAATAAAAGGACTTTTTGTTTTTAAAATAAAATTAAAATGGAATGTATGCTAGATTTGATAATTTTTCCTACCTTATAAAATTGGAAGTTCTTTTCCTTAATTTTTTTTAAAGGGTGTATATATGGAAACGACACTTGATTGAAATAGGATAGAAAAAATGGAAGGTTAAGAATGCTTGATAAGGTAGGTAAGATACATTCCCGTATAAGGAATTGTAGAGAATAATATATAGCTGAGATAGATAATAATGACATTTGGGATTTATATAAAGTATGATTAGTGATCTAGTCAGGAATAATATAAGAGGAAAATGATAGAATGGAAGTTATCATTGCCTACTCCACTTTTCAATGTTTAAAGTCATTTAAGATGTTTTTGAAAAAAATGAAATGAATGATTATTTGGTATGATAATTGATTTTTTAAATGTTAAAAATCCTACTTTCAAAAGGAGTAAGTATTTATTATAGGAAGTCATTAAAAAGGGAAGTTTTTCATGATTCTCCTTTGAAAACCAAATAATTTTTTAATATTATGAATGAAAAGTCCAACTTTTAAAAGAACAAATCTTTGATGTAGAAAGTATTTGAGAATGAAAATTATTTTACTCCTTTTTGGAACGAAGCAATTTTGAATTCATGATAGAAGTTTCTATGTTTATATTAAATTTTTTGGATTTGGCACTTCATGGTTGTGAATTTTTAGTTTTATAAGGAATGGTGGGAACTGAACCAAAAATTTAATATGGAGTAGATAGGAATCACTACCTAGATAAGACAGGTTAAAAAGTTTTAGTATATTAATAAAATGGGAATAATATGTGCAACCTGAACAGGAAATTTGAAACCAGGCCCAAACTTTTATTAGTCGAAGGTGGTAAAGTTATTAAGATATTCCAGATTTGTAATTAGGTTCCCCATAGAATATGAATTTCTATATTTTGATTTTGGAGAGGTTTTCGGGAAATTTCCATAAATTATCCAATTCCAAAATATGTATAGAAGCGCATTGTTTGAATTAACAAAGGTAGTACCAAAAAGGGAAAGAGATGTGTAAGATATGGATATTCTTGCCGTAGTTTACACTGTCTGTTTAAATAAAAGAAATAAATAATCCCTTGTAATCTCATACAAAGCAAAAATATCATTTGTGGTTAATTTATGGAAAAATTATAAAGGTGATCCTTTTTAAAGGATAGCTCTGATAAATCGAAATGTGAAAATAAGTGTTCTAGTTAGAAATTAGTAGTTAGAAATACAAATACAACCATAGCCATGCTTAACAACTAAAAGTAAAAATAAATATATAAATAGCATAATTTACGATTATATACGTATTAATTAGTAATTAATAGGTTAAGGTTTATGGACATTGATTACGAATTTAACGAATAATAAATTTGTAATTAATGAGAGTTTAAAAGGGACTGATTAAGAAAAGTTTAATATAGCATTTACGGATGAATTGAATTGGAGTAATAATGGATTTTGAAATTTGTAAAAAGTTAAAGGGATTAAATGATAATTGAATAGAGATGGTCCAATTTTGACAATAATGATCAATTATTATGGGTATACTAACCAAAGTAATGAACGGACCATATTTATTAGAAACCAAAAAGGAAAGTTAAGGAAAGTGTACAGTAGTCGAATGAAATATTAGGAATATCCATCTTAATTCAGTAAGGAATATTAAGACCTCAATACCATTTACACCAATTGATGATGAATGACAACTTCCAGCAAAAATTTCTTTTAGAGTTTTTGAGTTGTTATCGCTAGTTGCCTCCCTTAGTTATTGGGAAAGCGCAAGATGTTGTATAAAATATGTCCATGTTCAGTCACTGTGTTAATTTGATAAATGGGGATTAAAATGCTTGATAAATATATGTGTATTGAGAAGCCACATAAATAAAGGAATTTTATAGGGACACTTAACTAGCGATGATCTATAGATAAGACTGGAAGTTAATGAGAGAATTAAGTTAGCAACCAGAAATAAAGATGCTCCAATCTCAAAAAAATTAGGATTTTGGAAAAAATAAATTCTAGCTTATAGAATGTCCCAATTCAAGAAAGAGATAAAATGTATAGCAATGTGAAGAGAATTTCTACTGGACAAGGATGAAGAAGAAGGTAGAAGAATTTTCCGTTAGAAGCAATAAGACCGCAGCGTCTCTAGCATAGATTTATATCAAGGAGGTGTTTCAACTTCATGGAATTTCGGTTAGCACGGTTAATGATAGAAACCCATTAATTACTAAATTTTAGAGGAGATTGGAGACAGCTTTAGGAACTTTTTTGAACATTAGCACCGCAGACCGACAGACAAACTAGAAGAGAGAATATGATGTTGGAGGATTTATTAAAGAACATGCATCATGTACTATGGAGGACATTGGGACCAGCACGTACCTTAAGTAGAATTTGCGTATAATTATAGTCACCAATAGACGGTTGGTATGGCACCTTTCAAAGTGTTTTACAGGTGGCCATGCAAATCACCAAACTATTGGTGGGGTAACAGCAACAAAATCCTATTCGACCCAGATTTAATTTGCGAGACTTCGAAAAGATAGAATTGATTAGGCAGTATGTGAAGGTTGTAAGACTTTGAAAGTCGAGGAAGTTGGCGTTAAGATTTATTGGGCCTTTCTCAGTTTTGGAAAAATAGGGAAACTTACGTATCGTGTGGAGCTACTAGATAAGTTGGCAAGAGTCCATGGTTGTTTTCACGTTTCGCATTTAAGGAAATGCCTTCAAAACACAGCCATTATGGTAGAGCCTAATCAATTGGGGATATTGAGCCTAGTCCGTCTAGATGAGACTAACTGCATTATCTAAGCCTACGAACAGGTTTATAGGAACCATTTATGCACCAATTTAGGTTTGATGCCTCTTATAAGCATTAAAATGTTTGTTTCAAGCAATTTTGTCTCCATGGTTTCTTTAAAACCTATCCAAAATCCATGATATCCCGTTGTGGATTAGTTAATACTAAACACTAAAATTTTATCCAAAATGCATGAGTTTATCGAAAACACTTAGCTTCGATTAAACCTCGATTAATCCCTAGTCCATGCTTACCATCTAGCATCCGCTTAGCAATTTTTACAACCTTGATTTTATGTAAAAAGGAGTTGAATAAAGCGCAAAACTTATTTCATTGTAAGTTTCCATTATTATTGTTTTAATAAAAAATAAGTTGAAATTGGATTCTAAGTACAAGTCAATTGATTTGATTTCAGAATATTGGATTTATGGTGAAATGCTATTAATGTTGTGGAAATGTGACTTGTATAACATTGGAAGATTTGACATTTAAAACGTTAATTTAGGGCGTAATCTCCGCACGCTTAATAAATGTGTACTTATATATAAATTAGCGTAAATAACGTACAATTGTAACGTATTAATTGTGTAGTTAATTAATTTAATAATTTTCATTTAAACCCCCCTTAGGAAAGTAATTAATTAGTCGAAATAAGAAGGATTTCTTATAATGACTAATTAATGAACATGGTGAGATTTGTGATAATACACTTAGAGAGTGTTATGAAATATGACTAAGTTATAGGGATGCGAGGTCGGTCAAAAGCACATAGAAGTCTGCCCAACTAATCCGACCACCAACGGTGTGACTTTGGGGTTGATGTGAGACATTGCCTATAATAAGTAACTACAGATGACGCGAGATTAGTCCCAATTCTATAGGGTAAATCTGATTAGCTAATATGGCTACCAGTTTCTACGAACAGTCGAACTAATGTAAGATGCTCCGTGGGGTACAGGTCATACTACAAAGGACCTGCTTCGGGGAATTGAAGGTATTAAGTGGTTGTTTGAGGGTCCATTTCGTTTCCTTATATAAAGTATTAAATGGTCGGGAATGAGTTTAGGCACGATTAAGGATATCACAGAAAGGTCCTCTTCAATATGAAGTATTAAGTATCCGAAAAGATTTCCATGCAATGTTGACTAGATGAATACCTGTGTGGAGTCCGCCTTGAGAGTAAGTATTAAATGATGGGGGCCTACCTCAATTGAGGTCTTAAATGGTCAAAGTCTACATATTTTCCATTAAAAGTTACTAAATGGCTTGGATTCTATCTCTCATATTGATAGACATTAATAACGATGATTATGGGTTATTGGTTATGGAAAAACCTGCTTCGGGGATTGAAGGTGTTAAGTGGTTGTTTGAGTGCCCATCTCCTTCCCTTATATGAAGTATTAAATGGTTTTGAATATAGTTGAAATGCGAAAGACATATCTTTATTTAAATTATACCGCCCAAGTACTGATATAGAAAGGCTCGAGATTTTCTATTCACCAGACATTGTTATTCTAACTCCCTCCTCATTATAACATAGGCTAGAGAAGAAGACGATGATCAAGATGGAGAGGACAATGAGAGGAGCTTGTGGCAGTAGTCTATTTATCTATTTATATTATTTTACTATATACCCATTTGAGCTTAAATATATTTTTTTAAACAAAATGATGTGACGGTTATTGTTGACATTATATTATGGTTTGTTTGTGACATTTGGGATGTGAAATAAGTGGGTATTATTTATGCTATTATATTTTATCTTTCAGCTGTGAGTTCTGAATGGATAGATAAATAACTTTGTATTGTTTCTTTACCAACCTATAGTTAGCTTTGGAATGGGTCTAAGTTTTGATGGGCCTTTTCTGGATCGGGATTTATGCATGTTTCGGGGTGGGTTGTTACAACGTGGGATCAGGAAGTGGCTGCAACAAAGGTACTTGGGTAGCAGCAAAGGACATGAGAGGGTTATTGTAAATTAGAGCTTTTGTTAAGTGAAAAGCGCCAATTGATGCCATTCTTTTCAAAGGAGCAGGACACGTGGAGCTTCTCTTAGGCTAAGGCGGTTTGATGCTTGGGGACATGGTTGAAGACTGGTTGAGGAACTTATGGACGAGGGAAGACCTGGATGAAGACCAACGAGGGAGCTGGTCGGTGGCTTGCTGATTGAGTAGCATGGTTGTTGATGAACCTCAACCCTATAAGACAACTTGCTCTGGCCTCGTCACTCGAAACCAGCATGGGAGGATGGTCTGTTACTCATGCTGAAGCAGGTAAGAGCGGACCATGATGGGTATGGGGACGAATGAGAGAACTGTCTGGTGGCCTACTGATTGAATAGACTAGCCACTCATGGGCCTCAACCCTATATGACAACTTGCTCTGAACTTATCGCCCAGTGCGTGCGGGGGAGGCTGGCCCGTTACTCATGCCGAATCAGACGTGGTATTCCTTGAGAAAGCCTTGCTAGCCCTGGTCGGTTGGTGGACAAGTAAGGTAGGTGAGCCCCGTTCTAGACGTACGCGGAGTATGGGCCGGTCGTTGCTATCCAAGCTGCGCTGGATGAAGTGTTGGGCCGTTGGGGTAAGCGGGCAAAGAAAGGTATAATTGCCTATACGGGTCGGTTGGACAATGTGGGTCGGCATGCTTCTCTATTTCGAGCAATACAGGCAACAATAAACATCAAGGTGTACAAAAAGGATTTTTTGCTATAAATCCTCGAGCATTTTGTATGCTATGTGGTTGTCATAGTTTAAGCCTTGTATTATATGATATAGCTAAATCTTATGTTGAAGAAAGATTTTTTTGCATTCGTACAAAAAAATTATACATTATTCTCAAAATATACTCATTGGTGGGACATACTGAAAGATAGCACCAAAATCGTTATTCGCTAATCGATGAGAAAGTCGTGTTGAAAGTGTAAGAGCTATTCGATTTCAACCATCAATGTTAACTGATGCTTTAATTGATATTGCTAATAGTTCTAAAGAGGTTATTGTGATGGCGGAAGCTAAAGGCTTATGTGTTAATGTTATAGAGAATTCCGAGTCCTTCGTAAGCCTTTGTATTTGGTACAAGTTATTAAGTAAAGTGAATCAAGTAAGCAAAACACTTTACCATGAAGATATGAACTTAGAAGATGCAATTACAAGATTAAAAGAACTTATTGATTTTTTTAAAAACTTTTGAGAATATGGGTTTGCAGAAATATTGAAAGTGGCTAATGAACTTGCTACGGATGTTGGTATTGAACCAAAATTTGAGGTGAAAAGAGTTATTCGTGGAAAAAATATATTCTAATGAGGATAATACAACTAATAATAAATAAAGTCAATCACCGAAAGAGATTTTTAGAGTCGCATACTTCATTCATATCATAGATCAAGCTCTTACCTGTGCAGTCAATTCCCCAATATTGCCCCGATATATCCCGTAGCGGACATTTGGGGCAACGATATTCCAATAAAGCGGCCCAATATAGCGGATCCGCTATTATCCCCAATACCGCGGCAATAATCCGCTATATCCCTGATTTTGTTGCCCCGTTATATCCCCCTTTCATATAAATAAGCATTTTTCTTGATGTCTTGCTTTTACGTTTTATGGTAACTTCAAAGTTGAAGTAACAATGATATACGCTGTTGGTTATCATAACTAGTTTTAACTTTTTAAGTGTCAACTTTGTTTATCTTTACTTTATTATAACTTGTTTTGCTTAGTGGGAAATAATAAATAATACTTGTTCCTCTCTTTAATGTAGAATATTCGTCATTCCACTTTTTAAAGTCGTCCGCTATATCCTGCTATATCCCTGATATATCTCCGCTATAACTTTTCACACCTCAAACGCTATGGAGGGGCAAAGCTTTTTAACTGCACAGGCTCTTACATCATTCAAAAATCTATTTGAACAAATTGAACTTAATGACATTACATTCGTTTGGGTGGTTACTTGAAATACAACGAACAATGTTATATATATGGAATAGATTTATTTCAAGGAAATAACTAAATCAATTGACATTCTTGACTTTATAAGATAAGATCTTATGTAGAAAATGGTGGTTTTCAATGTACATGGGTTACTTATATGATTTTGTTAACTATTCCGGATATGGTTGTTTTCGTGAAGACATGTTTTTCTTAATTGAAATTGATTAAAAGCAATCTTCGAACTCCCATGTGATCAGAACGATTGAACGGGCTAGCAATGATCTTAATTGAAATTGTTTTTAGATAAACTTAATTATGACATTTTAATTGAAGAATTTGCAACAAAAAACGCGAGAAGAAGCATATTTCTTTAAACTATTTGAAAAAGGTTGGTTATTATTTTGTACGAAAAGTTGATGTTTAGTCTATGTTTTTTGGATTGAATATTGTAGCCTACTTCATGTAGCACCTTTTGAATGCAAAGTGAACATTTTGTATGTTATAGTCTTCAATGTTATCTTATACCCCAATATGAAAAATATATAAAAAAACGATGAAATTTCATATTGTAATGGGCAACATAATTCCAGTGTGGCTTCGACAACGGTTCAATGAGCCATTATTTTTTGTGTGTGTGTTGGGAAATGTATATGCTCTCTTTCGGGTTATTAAAGCGCACTGTCAGGAACGTAATCAAGAATGTAGTTTGCAGTGAGCGAATTATCTGAATGATCAAACATCTTATATAAAAAATGATTTAGCTAAACTACTTCAGTTAATTTTGCCACTTTCATGCACATCCAAATAACCACGTTCAGCTAATTACATTAATACAAAATAATTTTGACAAAGCTTAAAATTAGCATAGAATGATAAAAACAACCTAAGATCAGATTCTTTTGTGTAGAATGAACACCAAGTTTTTGTTGGTCCTTTGAATACAGCTTCAAACAATAATAATAGCGAAATATTTAACACTATTTTTGATTAAATGATTAAGCATAGTTGAATACTAATTTAAATCAACTATAAATTTAAATGCTAACACATAAATTTTCTTTGTTGATTGTATTCATTGGGCTCGCCCAAACCCATCTTGGAACTGCACAGGCCCTGATCCTCCCTGCTAAAAATATAAAAACAAACATGTCTTAGTGAGGCAATTCTTCCAAGTTTAACGAATACAACTTCAAAGCAAACGGAGACACTGAAATCTTCTATGCACTATGTATGTAGGTTGCCAAACTTCACAAAATGGAAAAGGATAAACTTGAGGTTAAAACCCAAATGAAATCATAACAAGATATAACAAAAGAAAGGTTGATGGGCTCAATAACTATAATATAAAGCTTTATAGCCTTTTACTAAAACTCCATTACATGAAAAGTTGAGACTTGCAGCAATTTCTCTGAACTTCTGTAATCATACAGAAGAAGTTCCACAGTTTTTTTTTTTAATGGTACTTTATATACAAAGTGTCACTGGAACGGCATATCACATGTCAATAAACGTTCGAATCACGCTACGCAAGTTTCAAACTTGTGATCTCTCGCACTAAAACTAAATCACTTAACCACTGGAACAATGGTGTTTGTCGTTCTGCGGTATTCTTTAAATTCGTCATCGTTTATATCATTCACACGCACTTTTAAGATTTCATTATTTTCGAAGTAAAAGAAGAAAGATGACCCTAGTGCCCGGGAAATGGTGGTGGTTAGTAAATGGAAAATGTTGAACAATAGTGAAAGCATTTAATATCAGATTTCATTGATGTAAAAATACAGTATCAATGTGTGTATCATTAAAACTATTTGAATCCTGCAAGTATGAAGAAATTTATAAAAGAATTGAGTAAATAAAAATGTTCCACTAGTTTATCATAGAAAAACTTTTGAATACATCCTTATAATTATAAAAACTAAATTTTAGATCCCTTACAATTTCCTTTCATAAATTCATTTTTATTTCAAAAAAAATTAAAAAAATAATAAATAGATATCGTTCAAAGACTGTTTGAGTAATTTTACTAAACTTAATATTTGTTCATGTTAATGTTTCTCATAACTCATAACCGCATGTGATACTCATCTTGATATACACTCTTAAATTTGAAAATGAAATATGTGAAAAATTAAAAGTTATAAAAAACAAATCGTACAAAATAGTTTACAAAGGAGGAAAATGTAAAAGAAATAAGTTTTCACAATATATATTAAATTGGTGTATTCCAAATGAAGTCAAATTATACACACAGATACGTGTGATCATAACATTTCTTTACAGTACATGTCAGTCTGGCTATCTAACTTTGCACAGCTCTTGGGCACTCAGAAAAAAACGTGAGAGCAGGGAAAAGTAAAATAGAGAAGAAACTGCACACTTCTTTCGCCTGGAGCACACAAATAATATAGCAGATTTTGAGTTCACCTTGAGGTTACGTTGATTTGACAAAACATGACCCCAAATTACTCATACAAAAACTTGCAATATCGCAATTTATCACAGCTAGCACTGCAAAACAATGCATGTAATCTCTACAACACAGCTTACATGTAAAAAAGGGTCCTTACAAGCATTACAGGTTACACAAAGCAATTACTAAATAGACTTTCCCACACCCACCCACCCCCACCCACACCAATTGTGTCTGTATTTTATGTCTAAATAGACTTTCCCACACCCACCCACCCATCCCCACCCACAACAAGGATTGGCTACACCACAACACATTTTTACTCCATCTCAAATCTCCTTTGATTTCAAACTACATGTTCCGAATTAAATAATTATAAAATTCTCTCTCTTGTCACTTCAATCTATTATTTAATTTGAATCATGTAGTTGATATGAGGGGATTTGCATGGACAAATATCAACTACACCTCATTTTTGCTACACCTCTATTCTCCTGATTTTAAACACATTCCAATTTAAATGATATAACGATGCAACAAGAGAGGAAGAGAGTATATTATTTAAATCGGAATGGATGATTGAAATTAAAAGGAATTGGGGTTAGGCAAGGAACGGATACATCTCAATTTGACTACACCTCTAATCCCCTTAATTTCCATCACATTCCAACTTGAATAATATAGTAAATGAGAAAAGAGAAAAAGTAGTATCATTTAATTTGAAATGTGGTGGAAATTAAAAGGAATTAGAGGTGTAGCGTATACATCGACTACATCTTTATTCCTCCTGATTTAAACATGCTCCGGATTAAATAATACAATGAAATGACAATAAACCAACATGTTATAGCATGCATATAAAAGGTAGAAAACTCAAATTTTTGCTAGTGTGAATGAAAGAAGTTGCTTTGTTCCTTAATCGCCTTCTGTGGAAGCATAGCACCAGCAATTGCATTCTAATTCTCCTGCTATTGCTTGTAGTTCAGTGGCATGCGGAAAAGCATGATATGCAGCTCTGGCCTGTGAATTGCATAATGACCCATCCTTTTCTTTGTTGTACGCCAATTCCTCTCCATTCATTCTTGGAGAGGAAACAATTCTTCAGAAGCAACTTAGTGACATCATGTGGAAGAACAGCATGCCTATATTCACAAGGATCGTCAAATTACTTTTTCGACTACTGGATCAGATCCATTTTTAATCAGTTGATAAGTTCTGTGAAATGAAGGAGATACGTCTGGATTTCAGTTTACCAGCATCCAATTTCATCATAATTCATAAGTCATATCTCTACTGTTAATAAAGAGAATTTAATGAATAGATTTCCAGGTGTCTTTTTGAAATTTCAAAAATGCCTTCATCCATCAAAGGAATCTCACCGTAGGTTCGCAACCTCAACATCATTTCCTTTTTCACCATTCGGTCAACGGAATTTTGTTATCAATTTGCCATCAACACCATCAACAAAATTGCTTGAAATAAAAGTGTTGTGACTACCAAAGGTTTTGCAATTATAGCACACATCCAACAACAACAACAACAAAGCCATTATTCCCAAACAAGTTGGGATCGGGTAGAGATGAAACCCAAAACTAAATGACAAAGCTAATTTAAAGGTTATAACAATAGCAATAATAAAATAAAGTCAAATAAGTAAATTAATAATAATAGTAACTAAGTAAAGTAAAAATAAAGATAAAAATACATATATGTGTAAAAAAAATCCAAATGATGATAATAGTATAAATAGTAATGATGGTGCTGGTACGTGAATCGCTAACTTCCACGCGCTATGTCTTAGGCTCATTTTCCCTAGTCCTAAAATCTAAAACTTATAAAACTCATAACTCATGGTTCTAGTACGTGGATCGCTATACATCCGTCCATTAATTTATTTATTTAAATAAAAATTAAATATTTTCAACTATTAGATGCATGTACATGCGTTTTATACTAGTGTTCATAATCCCAAAATATAACAACGTAAGAAACGCTTGTATAAAAAAATTGACGGACTACAAATGTATATGGTCTATGCAAGATATCTGTACATATTGGGAGTGTCCTTATCTCTCTCAAGATACTCTCTTCTTAGTGGATCCTCTATCCTTTTTCGATTCCCCTGAAGCCCGGTGGAGAGACAGAAAAAACAGTGAGCAATATGACTGCCCTATAGATGCAGATTACTTATATGAATTTGTATTAAAATTCCCATAGATCAAATTTGAATTTAGGGGGTTCATTAGGGTGAATTGATCCAATATACCCTTTAGTATAGAGAGTTAAGGCAGAACATAAGGTGCACTTTTTTTTCTCACTTTTTAGCATTGGATAGTTATTGGCATTGGATGGTTTATATGTTGTTCCTTAAGAAAAGAAATGGAGTTGCGTACCTTTAACATGCAGTTAAGTTGTTTGACGCATTCCATCTCTAAGTTTTGATGGGTCGAAACCTTTTGACTTTATGATTCGGACTATTGAGGCACCGGTAGCATATCTCTGTCCTTGTCTACATCTTCAATCACCTTGTTTTTCTCATCCACGGATGGTAGAGGAATATTAAATCCTTCTCATATTATCAGTGAATTTTGAATTGAATTCAAACTCATGTTTATGTCAGCCATATTGATTTGCTGCTTAGGAAGTTGAGCAAAGATCAATGCTTGCGTGAACTAATAACCAATATAGATAATCTGGAAAAAAAAAGGAAATATCTTTTTACTTCTCCTCCTCAGTGTACCGGAAGAATA
Organism: Allium fistulosum; assembly: GCA_030737815.1. NCBI lineage: Eukaryota > Viridiplantae > Streptophyta > Magnoliopsida > Asparagales > Amaryllidaceae > Allium > Allium fistulosum. Next base: position 660,633,588 of record CM060902.1, read on the forward strand.
GAAAAAGTAGCAAATAGACATAATTTTTTTTTATCTATATAGCTAGGACAATGGAAGTAAGGTAATAGTTATTTTTAATATCTTAAGGTTAAAAGGTGTGGATTTCTTTCACAATAGATGAATAGACAAACTCCTTTCTAGCTAGTATATCCAACTTAGGTCCCTCCAAGGAAAAATTAACATGGATACGAAGGTTGGTCAACCCATGGATCTGTTAACATGGATATGAAGGTTAGCAATGCTTTCATATAATGGAGTACGTAAATATATAAGAGAATGGAGTAGAAAAGAAACTAAACTGAAGATTCGTATTCAATCTATTTGTCGATGGGCAAAGTAAAATTGAAGAAGAAAGAGTGATCTTTCTTGTTGAATATATGATGCGAGAATAATTAAATCAATGTATATTTTAGTATGCATATTTTAATTAATTTTGTATGTATGTGTGTATGTATACACACACATACAAATACGTGTACATACGTGTGTATCTGTGTGTGTATGCACATGTGTACATTATATACAAACACAGACACACATGTAGAGAGAGATAGAGAGAGGGAGTGCTCTTTGGTTTGAATTGGCTAGCTAGTTTAATTGAATTATGCAAAAGACAACAGCTAAGAAATATCATGAATCATCAAAATCAGAGACATTTAATTGTTTCATTGGTGGTGGTATCATAAAGAAGTACAACAAAGATGAAGCAACTTATATTAGGCCAGCAACCAAGTGATGAATCTACTTCTAATATTCATCATGAAACAAAGTGATGAATTCACTTCTAATATTCATCATCAATAGCAAGAGAATTATAATATAACAATAGCAAACAGGTAAAAAATACATGTTTTTTGGTAATTATGGATGTGATAAGAAAATCTAATGAAATGGAAATCGTGACGCTTAATGTGTGATCACTGCTCTAAATGTGTGGAGCACATATGATTTCTAACGTACATATCATTATTCACTTTGTTAACTTTTCAGTAAGTAGAAAAAGGGCAATAGTTAAAGGTCACAACTTGGTTTTATAACATATTTTGTCTAATAATTCTGTGGAATGGTGAAATACAATAATAACATAAAATTACAATTAAGGTGAAAGTGCGGTTTTATTCTGTCTACTTGGATTTTTTTTTTCCCCATTTCTTGCATTCATGTAGTTATTTATCAATCACTGTTGATAACACATGAAGACTGACCAAATGAGGATGTGAGTGAACAAATAGGAAAATGAATTTATTTTGACAAACTTTCCTATCGAAAAAATGGATGTTATTTAAGGCTTTTTATACCATGCTTGTTAAATATTAAAAGAGTAGAAGTGCTTCTACTCAAGTAGTGTCATGAGCAGTAGCAAGAAGAAATACAGCAAATTTTTATTATCATGTACATAAGATCGAATAAATCGTGATAACATCATACCAAACTATGCCTGAGTTTCAAATCAAAAGGAAAAAAAAATTCTTAAAGTTCTGAGCAGTAACACGCCAATAGAATAAATCCGAAAGACGAGGAAGCCAGTTTTAGAGTTCAGTGAATTTATACTTCTAACATTTATCGTGAAACGAATTTACATATGTAATGATACAAACATGTGTGTGCATGTGTGTGTATGTTTGTGTGTGTGTGTATCCTCAGATTGCACGTACATGTTTCTTCTCATGGTCAAACTAAGCAAGGGACTAACTTTTTGCTATAACATAAGAGAAAAATACTTGCACTCTTTAGTTTCCAAAAGGCTAAAATGGTAAATAAAATTTTAATTATATTTAGTGGGGTAAGGAAAATAATGGGGTCTTAATAGAAATGGCCGTTAACATATATTTCCCAATTACACCACGATTGAAAGATTATATATAAATTGGCTGCAATCTTGCTTGTTTATCAAGAGAACATGTCATTATTATTACCTAGTCACGCTCATACACTAACATATCATATAGGTAAATTCTATCAATCCAATTCATCACACAATTCCTGAGTGGCAACTGTCTGGCTATAAAATTTGCCCATACCATATAAGAATAACTGATGAGAAAGTTAACATTATATGGTGGAATCTTGCACATCTGCATCTAATATCAATATCAGACATGTACAGAAAACATGAGAAATCCTATGTAGAAAACATGAGAAATCATATGTAAACCGAATTCAGTACCATGAAATTACCTCATTCTCCATCCACTTATCTACCAAACGAGATCCAATGAATCCCGCTCCGCCAGTAACCAAAATTCTCATATTCGCCTACATGATTAAAAAACAAAAATCTTTTCATATGTGCAGGGGTGGGAGGAGGTCGAGAAGCAGAATGCTGATTGCCGTTGGAACTCTCCTTCGCCACCAATCAGATCTAACAACCAAAATTCACAAATATTAAAACTTCAAAACTGATGAAAACATTTCGGATCTAGAGCAAATATATAGATCCAAAAAGTTAGAATCTTCAAACATAAGCAAAGTGGAAGCGAGGAAAGAGACTCGAGATCTGTGATTATAACCTACCAAATCGTTATATTATGTAACTTGTCGGTCAAGTTTCAATATATATGCAAAGTTGTTGATATGCAAGCTTTATTATGAAAATAATCGATGTACAGGAGATTATTCGGATTGATACTCCAATCAGATATACAGGAGATCGTTGTTGATATGTAAAGGAAACATATAGGGATATACTTGAGAATATTAATATTTCTTCATTTTTTTGTAAAATAAAAGGAAAAGAAAAGAAACAAAAGATTGTTAGGATTGATACTCCAATACATACATATCAATAAGGCTTTTAGCATGTAACTGTTTCATTCTTGCATGCAGCAACCATATCCAAGCATTGTATATTAAGAAGTAATATCTTTTACGGTTGTAAGTGATATCACTTATATGTGATGAACACTTTTCAAGTGGTAGCACTTTTGAGTGATGAAAACAAACACCTCATTAGCAAACTATACCTATCTAAATTAACTACAACTATTTTCAGGAAACTCGTAAGTCTAACGTCAATGATTGGTTAAATCTGAGCAAATATGCCTATATTTTACTATAAATGAAACTACTGCTTACAAATATATCTTCACAATTGAGTACAATGCATTCATATTTATCAACATCAAACAAAAATATTGATAGTCCAACAATATTAATCTACTTTGATAATATGGCGAAAAACTACTACTTAGAATCAGTCTTTCTATATGCTTAAAACATGGCATATTTTGATATATGATAGCTCAAAATATACCACTGCACGTGTCAATGGTATCCTTTTGCATTATGAAATATCCCATATCAAATATGGGCAACATATCAAGATTATCCATACGCATTAGGATCCACTATGCATGCCGTAATTCGAAAACATTTTTGACAATTTTCTTTTCTTTGTTTTAAAGAAAATAGATACACATATTATAAGTCATAGTAACTAACCCATACCAGGAATAGATTGTTAAAAAATAGTATGGTTGTTGTTCTAAATTCATCCACCATTTGAGTATGAGAGAAAATATTATCTAAAATTAATAACAAACACATATCTTATGTAGACATTAATATATATATATACACATATATACATATATATATATACATATATATATATATACATATATATATATATATATATATATATTAGCATTACTGAGAACTTTTTACAAATCAACACTTAAACTTGAAGTACTTTTCAAAGTGAGAATAAGAAATAAGTAAATTCCAAAAATTTCCAAATATTGATGAATTCCAAGCTGTTTGGGAATAATGGCTTAGTAGTTGTTGTAGTAGTAGTAGTATTGATGAATTCCAAGCTGTGTAGGTGTATAACTTAGTAAATATGAGACAGAAATATACCAGTTTCCAAAACTGACTGGAAAAAAAAGTTAATGGCCTTTAGGAGGTCTTATAATCTGTTCAAATTATATATTAAAGTTCAGTTCATATGTTCATAAGAGTTTTGATTAAAGGTTACAATCTATACATCATAACCCTAGTAGCTTGGAATCATGAAGTACCTGACCAAATTTTAAACGAAACGGCAGCGTCCAATAGGTCTATGTTGCAGCCGATTTTCAACCACCGGGAATCGGACAACGAAATCGTTTGGTTAATCTCGACTCCGGAAATCGAATCGCGAAATCATTGAGTGATTGACGACCAACCGAAATCGTTTGTCAGAAAGGGATGTTGGATGAGGATGAATTCTACAGATTTATGAATTGTAAAAACTGTATGTTACAAAAATTTCTGAAATACTTTAATATTTGGGGATGGAAAGTCGGTTAGGGTTATTAGTTGTGGAAGTTTTAGAGTTTTGGGGAAAGTTGGATGTGGGTTAGAAAAGAAGAGGAGGAACGTGAGTTTGAGTATTTTGAAATGCGTAGTACAATAAGTACCTAAATCAAGAATAGAGAAAATCAGCATAAAACAGTAAGTATTAGGATAGTGGAAATATGACAAGGGAGTAGTATAAAAAAAGTAGTTTGCAAGTAAATTAGAAGTAATACTCAACATTGACAGAGATTCATAAACTACCTATGTATCACCTTGTAAACCTTCCTGGATGTAGGACTGGAAATCACCAAACAATTCTGCTGTTAACATGATTGTGTAGCAGCTTTCATATATGCGACAGTACTAACAATCTGGATGAGATATAGCAAACTCTGTCATGAATTCCATGTATGGTGATGGTACTGATAATGTTGATTATGCAGAAAATCCGCAAAGAGTACTTATAATGCAACATCTACATATTTATGGTCATAATATGGACTAATTTATTGCTTTTGAATAATACTAGTTTATTGAATACTTTGTGCATAACCATTCAACTGTATATATCCACTTAAATGGAGATGAAATTTTAAGTAACATTATTGTCTAAATACGATTTTTCTACATCGCATCAACTTCTTATGCGTTGCGCACTCTCTTTCATATACAGATTGTTTTCCGAAAATAAATTGCACAATGAAGTTTAATTGAGTATCTACTAACTATAATGTTTTACCTGTCAGATGAAATATTCATGTCTTCATGTATATGCACATATAAGACACTGATACATAAAAATAAATAGCATAAAATTTATTACCTAAATTAATTTTGTTTCTATCATATATGATATATGTTAAGTGTGTGTTCTACAAAAAATAATGGGAATTGTGAGTGGGTAAGAATTTAAGATATTCCAAATTCGAGACTGTCTTGCTTTCCGGTCCAACGTCAAATTTAAGCAATCTTCTGTAATCGAGCATCAGTGAAGATTTATTTTCATTTTTTTCATGCTCCGTTGGGGATTGCATTTGAGAGTGATGAAAACTAGGGATGGAGACGGCAAATAGAGAAATGAAGTTATGAAGTGGGTCAGGTTTGAGATAGTTGGGCTGCGGTTGGTTTATCGTTTTTAGCTTTGGGTTTTCGTCCATGCAAAAATGCACACGATGCATGTATATGGTGAAAAACGACCAATTTTGAAAACGAAGTTAACATACAAAATAGATTATATAAATAGATAGATGGGTTTCTTTAGGTTGAATTCAGATCAGTTTATATTAAGGTTAATATGGGCTGATTCATACCATGATATGGATTTAATTTAAGTTTAATTCAAGTTAACTAAGTTTATATTTGCATTTTTCACGTCATTTATCACTGTATTTTCATCAAGAAAATGCACAAATTCGAATTTGAAAACGAAACCAAGTCCGAAACCTCCAAAATTGCCGAAGCTAATCGAAATTTCAGAACTTTCAAATGACCAAAACTGAGATCAAAACCGAATTCTCAAACCTTGGTTATAGCTATATTATAGTATCATGTATTATTAAAACAGGCACAATTTTGTTTCAAATATATTAGAAGATTATACGCGGTTTTATTCCCATGTTATTTTTGTTGGAAAAAATTTCTTACACATCAAGCCATAGCACATTTGCTCATCATAATAAACATTCATGGCTTCTTCAATGCATGCATATATAAGACACTCTTATAGATAAAAAGACATAATATATAAATATTCATTAGCTAAATTACTTTTGTTTGTGTCATATATGTATGTGTGTTCTCTAAAAATATAGTTCAGTGATGAAAAAATTGTGCTAGCATCATATACTGTTCAATACATGCATAATTTTGCTTAGATTAGATGATTCCACATATTTTATCTCCATATTATTAATTGGGAAAAAAGAAATTACAGGTATATTATTGTTTATCTTTCTTCAAATATATTAGATGACTATGCATAATTTTTCCCTATGTTATCTTTTTGGAAAAACATATAAGCTACACATAGAGCCCTAGGCTATTCTATTGTAGGATTTAGTAAGCAATTATAATTTCCATTATATCACAACACTATATACCAGAATCATTGTTTCCAACCCTAAGAAGAAGAAATGTAGAGTGCTAATGTCACAAAACTAATTTAACTGGGCCACCGATTCATCATTACTTTAGTCAGATAGGGCACCTCCAGATTAGATTTTAAAAAGTTTTTTAGTTTTAAAGCAAAGGTCAAAAAGTCAATTTTGATGGGTAAAAGTAAATGAATTTAATGTTAATTTATGACTTTATCTGAAGAACAATTGTTTAACTAAACTAACCCATGTTTTGACCAAAAGGCACTTCCGCCTTTGGTTGCCAAATATACGTTTGGCTTGGCCATACACACTTACAAATGCTAAAAAAAAGGGGAACTTTCTGAAAAAGGGACATACCGCATGTTACCGATAGGCTTTAATACAACTCATATGCCTTCGAATGCTTTCACCTGAATTTGCACCAAACACTGTTGAGCTTTGGCAAAATAGAGTTATATCCAAACTTCATTAGGTACACTAACAACTAACCAGATATCATGTCTTCATTAACAATGTGAACTCAAATCCAATAATATTTGCATTACAGTTATAAGCCGCTCAAATATATTACACCAGTCGCACTGATTATCCTTATAAACAAGAACACAATGTATAACACCACAAGCCCAATCCCTAAAAATTTATTTGGACGCATATCATTTTTAGGCAACACAAAAAGAGCAAACAGAAGTCCAAGCATAAGAAAACTCATAGTATAAATCAAAGAACTATCTTGTGGAAGCACATATGATTTAGGTGCAGACAACCAGGCACCGAGTAACATAGAAACACCCAAACCAGCTAATGTATTAAACATGGGTCCGGCATAGCAACCGGACATGGCTATCTGAGCACCATCACCACCATTCACTGCTAAAGCCACATTAGACATCAAATCTCCCATTGAATTGCCCCATGCCATTACAGTTAATCCAAGAATTGAAGGGTTGATATCAAAAATAATACCTAATGCTACTAGTAGTGAAACCAGTTCATTTGCAATTATATAGAACCATGTTATACTCATTGCGAATCCACCTAATACCCATGGTAGCATAAAACTTCTAGGTGGGTGTTCGTTTCTTGTGAATGAGAAAGAAAGATAGGCTAAAGTTAGGCCTAAAATGATACCGATGATATATACGATTGTAACTTTTCTTGAATTCCAAAGAAATGATAGTAAGATTGGAGATAACAAAGCGCTGGCAACTGCGTACATTTTTGACCATCTATCATCCTCGATTATTGGAATGGTTAATTTCCTTGGAAGTGTTAATAGTATCTCCAAAATTGATAGTAACTTAATGAATGAAAATTTTCTATCTTCATCATCGTATCCTTCTTCTTCTTCGTTACAACTCCACAAGTTTAAAATGTTTTCTCCACGATTAGAATAGATAGCCATTTTCGTAGACCACATCCATTGAGGCAATGTGTCCAATTTAGGAACATCGCTGCCAAAGTCATCAAGCAAAGAACTATAAACTGATTCATCCTCTTCTCTTGCATGATCAAAAATGCTCCCTCTTAATGGAAGTAAAGGAGTCACAACATCCAATTTTAGCCTCCTCGCATGCTTCCTCAATAACTCATTTGCCGCAACAATGAAAGCATAGATCACATATATTGAAACAAACATGATAGCTCCCCAAACACCAATATTGCCAATCATTAGTATAATAGACAACGCTGCTAACGTCAACAAAAACACACAAATGTCACGAATAAAGCACTTCCGATCGATTTGCACATTTTTATCATGAATTGCTATACAGATTAACCCAACTACTACAGAAGTAACAAAAAAAGCACCACCCAATACACTGTTAATCCCAACATCGCTATTTCCACTCCCCATAAATGCCGCTATACTCCCAAACACATCCGGTGCACCATTACCAAGTGGCAAAAGCGTAATTCCAGCAATAGTAGGTGGCAATTTCAGTAAATTTGACAACTTAGACAGACTAGGGCAAAAATAATCCGCTGCCGTGTTACCCAGCATGTAAAAAAGCGCAATTAACCATAAAGAAAGCACAGAATATCCCAAAATTCGAATTTTTGAACACGTGCAGTAGAAGAAACTGATGTAATCGATATATCCGTCGCTGCTACAATGGACATGCGATTTAATATATTCGCATTCGCTTCTGAAGCCTTCGTGTGTTGAAATGTTGGAGCAAGATGGGGCTGTATCGTCGTCGATCGTGATATTTGTACTGATAGGGAGTTCAGAGATTCTTCGACGAGTGATTGACGTTGAAGAATTGAGGTTTACGGTGAATTGTGCGTGATTGCATATGAATACGAGTAGAATTAAGGAGCAGGAAGCGTTCAATATTTTACCGAACTTGCCAGATGCGGATTTCATGGATATGGAGTCGAATTTGGTTCGAGTCAGGGTTGTTTCTTAAGAACACTGACGATTTAGGGTTTCTGTCGGGGAAGGATGGCTTGAAATTGGGAAATTTGACCCTTTAGTGTTTCAAATGGGAATTAAGTAGGTCCATTTTTGGTAAAAGTCCGTACCACTACTACATCCGCCTATCTCGTAGAAAACCGACCGAGAAATATATATTACCAATCTTCATCGATTCCAATTTTTCATTGCTTCCAATTAATAATACCTTTTCTTTTGAACTTTAAGTTACGTTTTGTATATGTATCTGAACGGTAAGTAATAAGGTGGAAAAATCAATCAATAGAATGAATGAAAAAAGAGGAATACAGAAGGTTCAAAGAGTTTTTTGTTATTTAGCGGAAGAAGGATCTTAGGGTTAATTTAACACTAAAGAGGGAATGAATAGTGTTTTCTAATTTTTGTGAATCTTTTTAATTCTTTTTAGATTATAGTTTAAACAGTGCAATTAACAATCACAGATTCATATATAGATAAATATAAATGTAGTAAAGTAAAAAATGAAAAAACACGCCAGGATTTTATGTTGGTTCGAAGTTATCCAAACCTATACAATTCCTTGTACATATTTCTTTTCAAATAGTAAAGTCAATACAATCTCGATTTTAAGGCAACGAGACACACCCTCCAGACTTTCCAAGTTCTAGATAGACTCACTTGATTTACACAGACCACAAGCATACCCACTTAAATTTCAGGGTCACCAAGCACACCCAATTGATTTACACGGACTATAATCACACGCACAAATTTACGAGTATGATTTCATAGAGTTTTACAGGTATAGATCTTTGATCTTGAATACAAATGATCATATAACATCTTAAATAGCACTTTGATCTTGTTTGAATGAGAGAGATCAAAGAGCAGTCAATAGAGAATTAAATCAGTGGAGTTGAATTTGATTTTGATTGAATTTGAGTAGAATTTCTTTTAGAAAACAAGTGAGTGAAAGAGGAAAGAAAGTATGAGAAAGTAGTCAAAGAAAATTTGTTGGTTTTAACCCCTATTTATAGAGAACCAATAGTCATGTCATTTGTGAAGAGATACGGCGAAAAGACACTTCAATTCAAATTTGAATTCAAAATCTACGGTCCATATGTCAACATATGGGATTAGAGTAAGTCGACATACTCTTTGAAAATTTGAAAAATTCTTTTTAAAATTTGTTTTGAATATATTAAGTTTTCTAAAATATTTTGATACTTTATACAATCATTTAAACACGGTTTATATATATTTTAATCATATTAAAACTTAAGAAAACTTTATAAAATTACTTTTAGAATATTTTAAGTATATAAAGGATTTTAAATATAAATAATAAAGTATAAGTGAATATATTTAAATCAAAGTTATAACAAATATTATAATATAATTATACATATTTAGAAAGCTTTAAAACTAAAATTATAACAAATTATAATATTCAAAGTATGTTTTTGTTATCCCACCTTTTGGTCAAGGCTGGAATATCAACAAACTAGCTGGAAAGTGATGGATATCCGGATTGGAAATCGATTGGAAACAAGGCTTTGATCGATGTCGTCGAAATTTGACTGAGCTCCGATCAAGGCGGGATCGATTGGGAATGATGATCAAGGCTAGGAGAGACTACGTTTCAGATTCCAGGTCAAAAGGAGTTCATTTGCTCAAGATAATTGATCGATTCGAACAAGGCGTTCGTATCGATCGGCATGGGTACGAACAGCGCCTTCGTATCGATCAGTAGGAAGGCCAGATAAATTTCGACTCGATAGCAGTGAACCTAGGTTGAGTAGAGGGGCACAAGATGGTTTGTTCGACTCGAAGGTTTCACCTCGATATATTTCGTATCGATACAGTTTGTATCGATGAAGATGGATTCAGGCTACGGTTTTCGTATCGATGTTGTTCGCATCGATGAGATGATGAGGCATGACGGTGCATTTCGTATCGATCGGGGCTAGAATCAATATGAGGGATGGAGCATTGGTCGTTGAGGTTTGGACAAGCGTTTCGTATCGATCGATTTCGATCGATACGAAGGACGCACTCGCACATCGGTTCGAAGAAGACCAAGGGCATTAGACTAACATGAACGAAGAATGTGCGCGATCCAAAGGAAGAAACGTTCAACACGGCATGGAAAGCGGATCGAACCTTGAAGATTGGGCCACGTCATCACCAAGAGCGTGCAGGGTATCGATGTGATCAAGTATCGATGCGAAATTGATCGAGTCGAACGAGGCAGCCAATTGAAAATCCCAATTCGTATCGATCAATTATCTCCCAAACCACAAGTCCAAATGCTATGAAATTTTCACAGGAGCTTACGTGCATGCTAAAGAATGTCCATACCAAATTTCGACTCTATTGGACGCAATCTTGATTGATACGAAATTCGTTCGTATCGATCACGGATCGGGCCGAAACATCACAGGCTCGGGTGCGTGGCCCCACTCACGTGCCAGAAGAAGTCTCCCAAGATCTGAGCGAGATATCAGCCTCCTACACTTATAAATAGACCCCCAGAGCCAACAGAAAAAGGATCTTTGGCTTCTCAACGTCCAGACTCTGCCCGGTTCAACTTTGTACTCCATCACTTCTGTTATACTCGAAATTTATCATCATAATCTGCTGTAATCAGTTGTAACCAGCGAAGAACATCAATAAAAGATTAACTTTTGGAGTGGACGTAGGCCGGAGATAGCCGAACCACTATAAATCTTATGTTTCTGTCTATTTCTTTCCGTTTTAAGTTCATTCTTCTTCATTTTTTATCCTCTACATTACTTAGATCTATGATTGGAGATCATTTATTATTGATCTGTGTACATACATTGGTGCTTTCATAACATTCGGGGTTTGTGACCAATTTTGGCGCAAACACTTTGGTGCTTTCACTGAGAACGACTAGCACCCGCTATATCAGATTTGAAATTCGGATTTGAAGGTTTAAAGGTTTCAGATCTAAAGAGCTATGACAAGGCAATCAAGTAGAAGACAAAGAGCCGAGAGGAGTCAGCATGAAGGAAGCCAAGAGGCATCATCAGGGGCTAATCAGACTTCTGCTTTCATTACTAGAAACGAGATGGAGACGATGATGGGAGTTATGCATGAAGAATTTCTGAAAAGGCAAGAGGAGATGATGTAGAATCTTCTCAAACAGTTTAGGCAAGTAGGAGCAGTTGGAACTTCAGGAGTTCAGATCCATGGAGCTAGAGCGGAAGGACCAAACAGGCAATCGAATGGGGCAGCTCAACAAGGCACAACCCCGGACCAGCGCACGACCACAAATCTGGATGGATCCGGGCTTGGGGGCACGCCACCTGGCAACGATGGACCGGTTCATGGAGGAATTCCAGTTAACACCACACAACAAGATGCTGGCAGGAATGTAGGAGCGCGGGATGAGGAGTACGTACCAGAATTCCCTCGGGGACTCGGGGGGCAACCATCGGCAGACAACACTGGATTGGCTGAGATTATCAGGCGAACTATGCGCGAAGGATTGACAAACAGAGACCTGGAAGGCGTAAACAAGAGTCCGTTTACTCGTGAAATCAGAATGGCTCGGAACCCACCAGAATTCTAGCTGCCCACGCTAGAGATGTACAATGGCAAGGCTGATCCGACTGATCACTTGATGAGATATACAAGGCATATGGAGGTGCTGGGGGCATCGGAGGAAGTAATGGCCAGATGTTTCCCTCTATACTTAACGGATATAGCTGCGATGTGGTTCAGACAGCTAGAGGAAGGATCTATCAGGACATGGACAGAATTGGTGGACAGGTTTCTGAAGCAATTTCGGGTTCATATCAAAAGACCGAAGAACGTGATGACACTAACGTCAGTAAAACAAAGGACGGATGAATCGCTCAGAGCTTTCTTAACTCGGTTTAATGCGGCGGTTGCTTCGGTGGATCGGCCGGATCCATCGATGGTTTTAATGGCAGTAGTATCAGGGATCAGAGAGGATTCAGATTTCAAAATATCTCTAGTACGGGACCCACCAATGGATCTTGGGGAATTCTTTCACGAAGCCGAGAGATCCCTTCGGCAGGAAGATGCATGTTCAGATATGAAGTTAAAGGAGGTGAACGCAGCTGAGAATGGTGGGCCATCCAGTGGAGGCTCGGATAAAGATAAAGCGAAAAGGAAGCTGGATGACGAATCAGGAAAAGCTAGGAAGCGGTGGAGGGAACCAAAGTTTTCCACTTACACAGGATTAAACGAGACATTGGGACGGATATTCATGGAGACTCGAAATCACCTTCCTTACCGAAGGCCAGCTAGGAGAGAGCCCTCAGAACGTGAAAGGGCATCAGGAAGACACTGTCTCTTTCACGACCTAGATGGACATGATACCAATAGTTGCAGGCATCTAAAGGACATTATTGAGGAACATGTAAGGAATGGACAGTTACGACAATATGTCGGGGATCGGAATGCGGCGGTGGAACAAGAGCGACCACCGTCTACCTCAAACAGTGATGGCGTGAGGCCCAGGAATGATGGTCGATTGGTTATCAATTGACCGGGATAATATGAAATAAGTAGCAAGCTACTGGCAAATGGCCAAGTCATTTACTCATGTACGGGGACGAAGATGGCCCCTAGGCATGCTCTGAATGACGATAAACCGTGATGCTATGGTTTTTGAAATCTGCTTTCTCTTTTAGTTTGGACATTTGCTTTTTCTGGTTCGGTTTTGGAGTTTGGTTTGAACTACTGGTTTTTTTTTGTTTTCTGGTTTGGACTTTCGTTTGGATGATTGCTTTCTGTTTTGGATATTGATTTGGATTTCTGATATGGATTTTTGGTTTTCCGATTTGATTTGGATTTTGAATTGGATTTTGATTGGATTTTCATCTAGTTTTTGGAAAATGGTCGTCGAGTATGGATTATGCCTGGCAAGGGGTAAGTCTCTTCGTCCAAACGTGGCGAATTGGCTTATTCAGGTCATCGAGTATGGACTATGCTCGGCAAGGGTCCGAAGCGACCAGGATTCGGCCTAGGACTTAGGCCCTATATTATCGGTTACTATTTCAGGTCGTCGAGTATGGACTATGCTCGGCAAGGGTCCGGAGCGACTAGGATTCAACTTAGGACTTAAGCCTTGGTGTTACTCAGCGTCCAGGGACACTGGACCACGGTCGTCAGGTGTGGATTGCGCTTAGCAAGAACCCGGAGAGGTTACAGATTTGGATATCGACCCGGAGAGGTCCTGGATTCGGTTATTGGTTATTGGATAAAGATGGATCAGAACTCGGCTGTCGAGTTCAGATGGATATGGAATTGGCTGAGGCTTTGGTTGTTGGATTTGGGATCAGACATTGACTCGGAGCAGTCAAGAACGATGCACTTGGATGATATGGCTATGGACTTTAGATATCAGATTCTGGACTATTCAAAACACACCTTCTTACCACAAGGCATGTTTTGGGGGGCAAATGTTATCCCACCTTTTGGTCAAGGCTGGAATATCAACAAACTAGCTGGAAAGTGATGGATATCCGGATTGGAAATCGATTGGAAACAAGGCTTTGATCGATGTCGTCAAAATTTGACCGAGCTCCGATCAAGGCGGGATCGATTGGGAATGATGATCAAGGCTTGGAGAGACTACGTTTCAGATTCCAGGTCAAAAGGAGTTCATTTGCTCAAGATAATTAATCGATTCGAACAAGGCGTTCGTATCGATCAGCATGGATACGAACAACGCCTTCGTATCGATCGGTAGGAAGGCCAGATAAATTTCGACTCGATAGCAGTGAACCTAGGTTGAGTAGAGGGGCGCAAAATGGTTTGTTCGACTCGAAGGTTTAACCTCGATATATTTCGTATCGATACAGTTTGTATCGATGAAGATGGATTCAGGCTATAGTTTTCGTATCGATGATGTTCGCATCGATGAGATGATGAGGCATGACGGTGCATTTCGTATCGATCGGGGCTGGAATCAATATGAGGGATGGAGCATTGGTCGCTGAGGTTTGGACAAGCGTTTCGTATCGATCGATTTTGATCGATATGAAGGACGCACTCGCACATCGGTTCGAAGAAGATCAAGGGCATTAGACTAACATGAACGAAGAATGTGCGCGATCCGAAGGAAGAAAAGTTCAACACGGCATGGAAAGCGGATCGAACCTTGAAGATTGGGCCACGTCATCACCAAGCGCGTGCATGGTATCAATGCGATCAAGTATCGATGCGAAATTGATCGAGTCGAACGAGGCAGCCAACTGAAAATCCCAATTCGTATCGATCAATTATCTCCCAAACCACAAGTCCAAATGCTACGAAATTTTCATAGGGGCTTACGTGCATGCTAAAGAATGTCCACACCAAATTTCGACTTCATTGGACGTAATCTTGATCGATACGAAATTCGTTCGTATCGATCACGGATCGGGCCGAAACTTCATGGGCTCGGGCGCGTGGCCCCACTCACGTGCCAAAAGAAGTCTCCCAAGATCTGAGCGAGATATCAGCCTCCTACACCTATAAATAGACCCCCAGAGCCAACAGAAAAAGGATCTTGGCTTCTCAACATCCAGACTCTGCCCGATTCAACTTTGTACTCCATCACTGCTGTTATACTCGAATTTTATCATCATAATCTGCTGTAATCAGTTGTAACCAGCGAAGAACATCAATAAAAGATTAACTTTTGGAGTGGACGTAGGCCGTAGATAGCCGAACCACTATAAATCTTGTGTCTCTGTCTATTTCTTTCCATTTTAAGTTCATTCTTCTTCATTTTTTATCCTCTACATTACTTAGATCTGTGATTGGAGATCATTTATTATTGATCTGTGTTCATACACTGGTGCTTTCACAACATTCGAGGTTTGTGACCAATTTTGGCGCAAACAGTTTTAAAACACTTTAAAAACTTAATTTCTCAAGGTATAATAAAATCAAAAAGTAGAAATAATTTAAAGGCCATTTTAAAAGATTATTTTGAAAACAAGAACTCTCTTTAAAAACTATTTTTGAATTTTAAGATATTTGAAATTGAAAATCATTTTAAAAGGAAAAATAGAGAAAGAGAGAGATCAAAGAAGTGCTATAAGGGTTTAAACGAAAAATTCTACGACTCTATAATTTATCTAGGAAATCTTGAGTTCTTCAATACTCATGAATCTTCAATCTCTAACTCCTGAATCTCTATATCAGCCTCTTGAATCTTCACTTGATACTGAACAGTCTTCTTAATCAACACTTATCTAATATTCTGCACTATATACTATATATAACTTGATAAAAACATTAGTATATATATTTTATATAATGTCATATGTTGTTGTCATCAAAATCAATGCCGAAGATACTAGCAATCTCCTCCTTTTTTATGATGACAACAATGTTTATAAAAAATGGTATAACTCTCACTGAGTTACAAACTCCTCCTTAATCTATGTCTAGATTTTTATATATTTATCCCCATTTGTCATCGACAAAAAAAACTAACTAAAAAAAAGCTCCCCCTAACTAAGGTACTACAATGTATATGATACTGAGATATAAAAGCAATTAGAAAAGGCAATAATAGTAATATAAGAGTGATAACATAAATAACTTGTATTAATCACCATAATCAATTTGATAAGTTAGATAAAACAAGTAAATTAAACCAATCAACCATATAATTTAACAAATCAAATCCAATTAATACACACAAAGTCAATCCAAACCACACAAATCAATATCGTAATATATTAATATACAAACTTATTTAAATCCAAATCAATCAATCTTTACACTTCCCTAGGAATTTCTACTTATCCATCATATTCGAAAATTGGATCTGCTTTGATAACATTCTAATTTTCATCATCTTTGTTGAGAGTAGTTTCAGAATTGGTGATTGGTTCTTCTTTGATAAGAGAAGAAATCATCCATCGAATGGCATCAAAATGCTTCTCTTACTCTTTAATCATCTGCATTTGACTTAGTTCTAAGTGTCTCTAATTTCTAAGAATGAAGGTAAGAATATTCTTGAATGTTTCAAGTGTTCGTTCAAGATTTTCACATAGTTTTTGATGTGGAGAAGCCATTATTGAAGAGATAAGTTTATGTATTAAAGAGAGAGAAGAAAGAGATTGAAAATGATGATTTTATAGAGTGAATAAGTATATATAGGGGTAAGAAGTCTTTGAAATGAAAAAGGCATTTGGTAGTTATTTTATTTTTAATTTTAAAAAAATTTGAAAACTGGCCATTATATGTGGACATACATGCTTGGCATATGTCGACATATGCACTATAATTTTCAAAACTACTTTATTTTACTATTCTATTGTATTTGGCCTATAATATTATACTTGTATGACTTTCCAGAGATGATTAACAATGTATAATAGTAGGAAATATAATTTCATTAATAATAAGGATGAGTACATGAAATACATTAGAAATAGAAGAAAGATACATATGATTAACATAAACTCAAACTAGAACATCCAAATACAAAGATAGATAACTTAAACAAACAACTAGAAAGATGTAGATGGAGATGAAGAAGAACCACCAAGCTTGTGGATGACCTTTCCAAAGAATTTATCCATTTTGGTGGAAAGTGAAGTAAACTTCTTTGAAAATGATTTCTTAAGCTTTCTTTGATTGTGAATGATCATCCCTTAATTTTTGAGAAGATCTTTGTTGGATGGATTAGATGGCGTATTGATACTTTCCAAGGAAGTATCATCCTCCTCTCTCGTTCTTCCTCCTCGTCTTCCATTTCATCTTCTTCCTTCTCCTCCTCTTCCCTTATATCTTGCACTTCTTCTCAAGCCAATATTTGTTTCTTTTCCACAATCATTTCTTAAGGCTCGAAAAAGGGTGAAATATTCATAAGTGAAATGTTGGTCTTGTCAAATATTTTCGAGGAATGGTTTCCTCTCCTTTAAGGTCAACACTGCAGTAAGTGAAAGCTCTAGTGAAATACACACCATGAAATAGTGTGTTTTCATGCTTAGAAAGATTTTTAGGAAAAAATTCATCTGAAATGACTTGAGACTAGTTTATGTCGTATTGACCATAAATTGCAAAAAGTGCTTTGAAAACTTTTTAAGTCGAGTTATTATAATTAACCATTCTAGAAGTGATACTTTGTTACAAAAGAAGGTTTAAAATTCTTGCTTTTGGACGCAAGTCTTTAATTTTGGATTCAAAGTCATCATCGCTTTTGAAAATATCGTGAATCACTTCACGGTTTTGGAAATCAATTTGAAAAGTTGAAAGATCCATTCCACTAGATTTGCATCCGAGAATGTGACCCAAAATCTCACAATTTAAAATAATTTGTGTCTCCTGGACACTACTCCAAACTTCTCTTTCGTTTCCATAATAAAAATTTCCTTTTAAATTTGCATAAAATATTTTTACTAAATTTGGATAACGAACGAAATCATTTTGAGAAGCATCGATTAAACCAAGAATTTCATTTTGCAAACAAAGATTATAAGTAGAAGAATATTCAAAAATAACAAATTGCCCGGGACAGACTGTTCTGAAAGACCTATACTCCATATAAGCTTGAATGTCTTCTTTGTCATTGAAAAGAAAGCCTTTGTTTTCTTAGAAAGCCTCATGGTTGATGGAGTATTGATTGAGGATGCCATTGAAGAATAGCTTGAAGAGAAAAGAGAGTTAATGATTTTTTGAATTTGATAATGAAAGTGAAATGAATGGACAGAGATAGAGTAAATAAATAGAGAATCAAAGGACATGTTCTTTAGTAAAAAGATATCTTTTTAGAACATAATGGTTGGTGAAAAAGTGGAGGAAAATTCAAAATTTGAAATTGAAACTGAAATTCAAAATTTGCCTACATATGTTGATATATACTTATGGGGTATGTCGACATATAGATCGAAAATTTCAAAATAAGAGAAACTTAATAAAAAAATTCCTGTTTATCTATACTTATAATTATTTAATATATACCTTATTAAAAAATATATTTTATATTATTTTTATTTAATATTTATTTAATATATATTTAATATTCAAAATATATACACACAATATTCATCCAATATTATTATTAATCTATAGGTTACTCCTAGCAATCAACAACAATAAAAATTCAAAATTTTATTTAAATGCGTACCTATTTTTGTTCCGTTTCTCCAGATTTCTCATTAATTATCGCTGTGAAGCATATATTAGCATTCTCTGTATTTGGTTCGTTATCACTTGAGGAAGTGTCTAAATCGCTTAGCATTGCAGCATAAGCCCTACTTCGTTTTCTGGAAGAATTAGTATTTGGTGTGTTTTTCTGTTTCTTAGGATGTGGACAGTCTCTATATGGTCAGTTCATCGCGGTTAAAACATCTAACACCATTTCCGCTTCATTTCCACTTCCTGAATTTTTATAATCATATCTCATGAGATTATTCATCTTTCTATACTTCGGAAATTTTTTGAATTTTTTTGTCATGAAGGCGATTTCCTTATCATCATCATTGTCTGAATCCAAATCATCTGTTGTGGCGTTGAAAGCGATGGATTCCTTCTATATTGCCTTGATTTCTCTCCTGCCCTACATTTGTGATTCAAATGACATTAAATTGCTAATTAACTCTTCAATTTTCAAAGTGTTAATGCCATTAGCCTCTTCAATCGGAAGTGTTTTTTGGTCTCATTCAAGAGTAAGTGAATTGAGGATTTTTCTAACTTGATACTCTTAAGAAAAACGTTTACTAAGTGTAAATAGTGAATGAACTATATCTTAAAATCTACTATACATATCAGAAATGGACTCATTTTAAATAATTGAAACTGATTAGTTAACACAGAAATTTTGGTCTATTTGACTTTACTGGTGCCCTCATGTGTAACTTGCAATGTTCTCGATATTTCAAATACAGACTTACAAATAGACACTATTAAATTCATTTCTATCCAATGAACAAAACAAAGCATTCATGGCTTTAAAGTTACTTTATGCAACTACCTTTTGATCAGCAGTCCAAGTTGAAAAATTAGTCTCGGGCTCAGTTACTCATTTTATGTGATATTCCAAATATCTAAACCAATTGACTATAAATAAATTTGCATCCTTCGTGACCATTATTTGTAATTACTGCCGTTGAAAAGTGGGGGTCTAGTAGTAGATTGTCCTTTCACAATGGAATTACTAACAAGTAGATTAATAGTGCTACTAATAGTATTACTAATATTGTTGTTAGCCATTAAAACTTTTCAAAATTCAAAAATATGAATACTTTGAAAACCAATGCTCTAATACCAAATGTTATTTAACGGAAGATGAATCTTAAGGCTAATTTAACACTAGAGGGGGGGTGAATAGTGTTTTCTAATTTTTGTGAATCTTTTTGAATTCTTTTAAGATTATAGTATAAACAATGCAATTAACAGTCATAAATTCATACACAGATAAATATAAATGCAGTAAAAATAAAAAGGAAAGAACATACCAGGATTTTATACTAGTTCAAAATTACCCTACATCAAGTCTTATACAATTCCTTATACGGATTTCTTTTCAAATAGCAAAGTCAATACAATCTCGATTTCACGGCAAGGAGACACGCCCTCCAGATTTTCCAAGCTTTGGGTAGACTCAATTGATTTACACGCACCACAAGCGCACACACTTGAATTTCCGGGTCACCAAGCACACCCAATTGATCTACACGGGCTATAATCATACCCACCAATATACGAGTATGATTTGATAGAGTTTTACAAACACAGAGCGTTGATCTTGAATACAAATGATCCTATAACCTCTTGAATATCACCTTGATCATGTTTGAGTGAGAGAGATCAGAGAGTAGTCAATAGAGAATCAAATCAGTGGAGTTGAATATGATTCCGATTGAATTTGAGTAGAATTTCTTTTAGAAAACAAGAGAGTGGAAGAGAAAAGAAAATATGAGAAATTAGTTAAAGAAAATTCATTGGTTTAATCCTTATTTTAGAGAAGCAACAGTCATGTCCATTCGTGAAGAGATACAACAAAAAGACACTTCAATTCAAATTTGAATTTTGAAATCTGCGGTCCATATGTCAACATATGGGGTTATAGTATGTCGACGTACCCTTTGAAAATTTAAGGAAACTCTTTTTAAAATTTGTTTTGAATATATTAAGTTCTGTAAAATATTTTGATACTTTGTACGATCATTTAAACATAGTTTATACATATTTTAATCATATTAAAACTTAAGAAAACTCTATGAAATTATTTTTAGAATATTTTAATAAAGGATTTTAAATATAAAAAATAAAGTATAAGTGAATATATTTAAAATCAAAGTTATAACCAATATTATAATATACTTATAAATATTTAGAAAGCTTTAAAACTAAAATTATAACAAGGTATAATATTCAAAGTATATTTTAAAACACTTTAAAAACTTAATTTCTCAAGGTATAATAAAATCAAAAGGTAGAAATAATTTAAAGGCTATTTTGAAAGATTATTTTGAAAAAAAGAATTCTCTCTAAAAACTATTTTTGAATTTTAAGATATTTGAAATTGAAAATCATTTGAAAAGGAAAAAGAGAGAGAGAGAGAGAGATTAAAGAAGTGCTATCAGGGTTTTAATAAAAAATTCTCTGACTTTATAACTTATTTGAGAAATCTTGAGTTCTTCAATACTTATGAATCTTCAATCTTTAACTCAGCCTCTTGAATCCTCACTTGGTATTGTACAGCCTGTCTAATATTTTGCACTATATACTATATATAACTTGATAAAAACATTAGTATCTATATTTTATATAATGTCATACGCTTGTTGTCATCAAAATTAATGCCTAAGGTATTGACATTTTTTATATTTTCCAAATGCGAAACAAAAAAAAGCTGTTTTAAATTCTATATGTTCAAATCATTTTTCAAATTAACTGTATTCTAAAGAAATTCAAATGCATTTCAACTATTAGAAAAATTAAATACTACAGACCTTATGTATTGTTTGCTTCAAAAACAACATTTTTGTTTTGCATTTTCAACATGTACAGAAGAGGAGAAGAGTGTTTAAAATGATCGATTTGTAAAATAATTTTAGCAAATAAAATTGAGAATGACTTTTTCTGTTTTACATCTTGTCTTTTGGAAAATATTAGAAACTATCTTCTCCCTTCCTCTTCTTCTCTTTGTTGGAATGACGCTCTTCATTTCGTTTTGATACTTAAGTATTATCATAATTTTATATTTGATGTAATTATATTATTTTTTTCATTTCGAAAACCTGTCCATTTTAGTTGTATTAAATAATTACTTTCTAACATATTAACCTTAGCTAATACATTTAATCCACCCCGCTTAACCAGAGAACCATTTTTTAAGACATTTCACTAAACAATGAGCTATATCGGTACATAAAGAATTAGTTACCTTACCTTCAAAACATTGTAATTATATTTCACTACCATGGATACATACATCAGTACCACATGAATAAGAGCACTAAATTTATAAAAACAAGAGGAAGTTGATATCTGTAAAGGTCTAAGACATGGATGTGCTTTAGAGCATGATTTATAATCATGCAAACTTTGATGACCCTAAATCTACACATTAACACTTCTCCAAAAGTGTTAATTCTTAAAATGTCTTGCATTCTAAAAGAAAACAAAGATAAAATCCTACAGCATATGACACCAGTAATGGAAAAATCAAGTGCTTGGCAAATATCCTATTACACCCCCCGCAAATCCACTTAGCAATGTCTTTTATTTGTGAAACAGAGTTAACGTCGTCAAACTAATAAATAAGGGTAACATTTTTCTATAAGAAAAGAAAAACATAGGTTATAAGTATAGGCTTAATTTAATGCACAACAGCTTCCATTAAACCTTCAGATTCATCGGCAACCATTTCATTTTTGGAGAGTACTTTCAAGTATGGAACGACTTTAGAAAGAACATGTAAATCTGCAGTATTTATACTCATCAAGTCAAAAGCAATGCAAGTTCTATCTATATGGACCTCAGAAAATACATGTATTTTATGATATCTCTGAATAAAGTAGGTGAGAATAATTCATGTGCTAAGAAACCACTGATAGTTTGTTTGATTATGCTATCCTCAAATGTTGCCATCCTCCATGCCATACTCGAACGTTGCCTCATGTATAAGTACGGTTGCATCTGTAGAATCATCTATAAGTGATTAACATGGTCTAGTATCTCCAAATTATACAAATTTCCAACTCGGAATGGTTTTCCCTGCACTATTCAATCACTCTTTTGCCATCAAAACTAAACCAAATGCTTGAGGACAATGCATCAATGGAACACTTGTTAGTGCTTTTACTCATGCAGTGGCCAATTCAATTTTCAGTTTCATAAGAAGAGGTAGAGACGATGCAGCATCAATTGCATTTCCAGGTCTTTTCCAATGACTTTCCATTTTGCTCCTTCCTTCTTTTCAATTGACCGATGATTCACTCGCCACAATATAAAAATAGACTTTCCTTGTCAAAAAGATAAATAAAAATAAAGCTGACATTATGATATTTGGATGGCTGTGATGACCCTGTGCCTAATAGAACTATTTCCACACTTTCCTGTGTTATGTTATCCAAACAAGGTGGGATATCAAATTTTTAATTAACGCGTTTCTTTCCTCTATTTTCATTTTTATTTATATGGTCAGCGTGCTCAAAGCTTCATTTAAATAGGCTCTTCCACTGTAACTGTATTTCAAGAAATTTAAAAAAAAATTGAAGCTTCCACTAGTTGTATAGAAAAGGAGGTGTAAAGTACGGGTAAGGTGCACATTCAGGTGCGGTCAAATAATTGAGGAAATCATGATGCATAAAGGTGCAATAAGATAGTTTAAAGAAATTAAGGATATCGAGTTTAGTAGCGGCACACCTAGCACATAATAGGAAAAAAGAAGTTTATAGAGTAAGGCAAATATATTGTTACTTGGCAAATTCTATTCAAACACCAAGAAGTACTGTACCCACACCAAAAATCTTAAAAAATTGCTATACACCAATTTTTACTTTACCCACACCATAAAAACTACAGCAATATCCATAACTTTCAATAAAATTACATTCCTTACCTTATTCTTCAATTTTTCTATTTTAAAGCAAAGTTTTCAAACAAGAATCCAACATAACAAATTCAACTCTATATGTTTAAAAAAATTTCCATGGCTTTTAATTTGTTTCAATCCTTAATTAGAGAACTACCAATACCTGTTTCAAAAATCATTATCTTAATTCTATTGATTTGAAAGAAAGAAAACTAAAGGGAAATAAAAGACAATAAAATTATTATCTCTTTTATTATATTATATTTCAATCTTATAGTGAAATTCATAATTAAATGTATTAATGTTTGTTTTTGTTTTTATATAACATAAGACTTTATTTTAAAGAACTACAAAAATAAACGTTGATGTTGTAATGAAGAAGAAGGACAAATTTGTCTTAAAATTAATTTTGTAAATACAGGTGTATGTTAAATAATTTTCGGCGTTCGAATAGAACTAGCCTGATTACTTTCTGATACTATATTTACCAATGATTGCCTTATAGAGTAGTGAACAAGTATTTTTACAACTATAGCCATATCCATTTCAGTAACTCCTGGATTGCAAGAATTAAAGCAATAGTTTATAAACTTAGTTTGTTATATTTTATATAGTGAATATTCATGTTTTATGCTATCATTCAATTTATGAAATATTGGAATATTCATGCAATACATCGTGTACTGAAATATCCATAATAGAAAGTCTTTTATTTATTCAGGTTTGAATCAAGAAATTTATGTAACATCCCATCTGGAGGCCAAAAGCTAAGCGTTATGGATGCTGTAGTCATCCACAGTATTAACTTTTGGTGATGAAATACGGTAGTGTTAATGGTATCCATAATATCAGAAGCACTTGAATATGAAAAAAATCATAAATTTCCAAAAACAATAATTTTAGCGATTACATTTCAAACAAACCATATCCAAGTTACAAAAATCCCCAAACGTATTCCCAAGTAATGATCAAATATAATTTACAACAATACGCTAAGAGCGACATATGAAGATGCCTCCTTGGATGATCAAAGCAATATAGACATAATTGTCTTAATACACGGCGGAAACAATTTAAAACAAAAATCCTAAATTAGCTATCCGTCAGCCACATGCTCGTCTTCGGATGCTTTATTCGCCAAAATCTGCTAAAACCTGAAAACCTAAACCCTCGGCCTACTCAAATCAATTTTGAGCACCCGAGAGTTTAAGGGGAAACAACAACTTCGAGTTAGACATAAAGCCTAGTATGAATAATTTCTGTTACATCTCAGTTTACTAATAAATAGTGTGACCACGCCGCTTCGCGGAACGGGTTTCCCCTCACTAATATCTCTTTTCAAAACATATATTTTGCAAATTCTTTTCTGCAACCAAACTGGTTAATCGACTGATTATAATAATAATATAGCAATATCCATTATGCTAAAACAGGAAATAAAGTGGAGTATCTGTCTAAATTCTGAGCTAACTACCCTTTTCTGGAAAATCTGTCCTAAAACCGATTATACCAAAATAGCAATATCTTTTATGCTAGATAATGGGATATCTGCCCAAAACAGGTAAAAAGGGTGGGATAACTATCCTTAAGAAGTAGCAAGGTCCGTTATGCTAAAATGAACTAACTGTTCATATTAGAGCTAACTGCTCTTTTCTAGACTAACCATCCTCTGGGCTGACTGCCCTCAAAATGGACTGACTGTCCGAAGTTGAATGAGCTAACAGCCAGAATTTACTTTTGGGTTAACTACCCTTCAAATTTTCCTTGAAAACCTTTTCAAAATGATTTAGTCCATCAAACCATATATATATATATATACAAGGAAAATATATCTTTAGCTTTACTCTAAGCTATTTTGCCATGATATATATACTTTACTCAAAATAATGTTGATGATGTTCAGTAAGGATTATCGATCCTTTTAAAATAAGTTAAAGTCCTTTATAACTTAAAACACTTAGGCTATCTGCCTAATCATATTATTCGAATCATTTGTTTAAAACATTTAAACAACCTTTCGAAAACAATGAAGGTAACCCCTTCAAAGCCATTGATAAAACCTTCGAAAGCATTGAAGGTAACTCCTTCATAACCTTTAATAAAACCTTTCAAAACCATTGAAGGTAACTCCTTCAAAACCAATAAAAAGCCTTCCTTTTATAAGCTTTAAAACATATGACATCCGCCTTTAAATCCTTTAAACCTTAGCCTTTCAAAAACATTGCAAAACCATACCTTTTGACCTTGTCGGAAGGTTTCTTTTCAACCTAGTCAAAAGGTCTTACCTTTCGACTTTGTCAAAAGCCTGGGTACCTTCCCTATAAAATCATTTATAAACCTTTCAAAAGCAATGAAACTCAAAACCTTTCGAAGACATTAGGTTCAACTTAAAACAAGTGGAAACCTTTCGAAACCATTTGAAGTTGACTACTTCGAAACCTTTAAAACGTTTCGGCTTAAAACATTTGGATTATGCCTTCAAGTTGAGCAAAAGGATCAGAAAAACATTGGAGTCGAAAGCAACTGCTTCGAAACCTTTAACAAAACCTTTCGAAAACAATGAAGTGTTGGTGTTGGAACCAACCCTTCGAAACAAATGGAGAGGTGGCAAATTTTAGAAAACAAAAGATTCCCTTCGAAAACAACTGAATCGAAAGGTAGGAAGCGACAACTAAGTTCTTGTCGACCTTGTCGAAAGGTTTCATACCTTTCGATCTTGTCGCAAGCTTATCTTTCGACCTTGTCGAAATGTTTTATTTAAAACAAGAAACAACCCAATCAACACCTTTTCTTTTAAACCATTTGACTTAGTCGAAAGCTCTTTGTCGAAAGCTAGCAGGCGTAATTTCTTTAAAACCAAAACAAAGCTTCATCTCTTTCGAAAGCTCTAACCTTTCATCCCTAAAATTTTCGACTTCTTCCAATTCACTTCGTACCAGTTGTCTGATACCATGTGCATTGGTTATTGACCTAGTCGAAAAGTTTGATACCTTTCGACCTTGTCGGAAGGTTTGGAATGGAGGCGGAACTTCTTGTCGAAAGAGTTGAAATAGTAGAAAAACTATTTATTTGTACTTTAAAATAGTTCTTTTGTAACCAACCTGCCTTATTTGTCTAAATCTGGTTGGTTGCCAGATTTTTATATTCAAAATGTTGCCGACTTTCCTTATTTAGAATTGCAAACAATTTTGAAAAAACCCTTTTCTCCTTTATAATTATATAAAACATTTAAATCTCATTCCTTAAATAATTTTATATAACCATTAAATCATCTTAGAAAATGCTGGAAAAAATTCCAGAAAATCAATTAATATGTTCTTTTCAACATATAAAATTTTCGATCCACACAATAAATTATTTTCCCGTAAATAATTTTATAATCCAAAATATCATTTTCTTCCTTAGAAAATTCATAAAAATTCCACATAAATTCAGAAAAAACTAAAAATTGAAATCCATCTCTAAAATAACTTTTTAGATCATCATAAAAATTCGCAAAGGCTAACGATGTCATTTAATAGGGTTTTTATCTCAAAACATGTCATAAAATCTTTATGAACATAAATAAATCATCAACATGTATATATTATCATTTTATCATTCAAAAACATGGCAAATCTTTGCAAAATCATTCAGATTTAATCTTAAAACCAAAACCATAAAAAATTAGAGATGTAAACATTATTCACCTTTGCTTTAGAGATTAAGGAGTTTGAGATTTGAATGAGTTTGATTTGAATTTGCTTATCCCTTAGCTTTTCTTTAGTTTCCTCTTCTTCTTTCCTTGTTAATGGTGTCCAGCCTCAATTTTAAATTTTTTGAAATGAAATGAATGTGTGTATAACACAGGGCCTAAGGAAGGTGATATAGGAATGGCCTCTTTCCCATAATACCCCTCCTCTAATTCATTTTAAACCCTTCATTTAATTTATTAGTTTAAAAAGGAACGACTACCTTAATTAAAATCAAATCTCAATCCCCTAATCAACACATTATTTTATTTAGTTTATCTAACTAAATCTCCTAAATAATGTTATCAAAAATATAGGGTGTTACAGACTCCCCTCCTTAAAGAATTTCATCCTCGAAATTACAATAAGGCATACAAAACAAACAAAAAGGTAAAACATACCATCAAACAAGTCAGGATAAGTATCTCTAATCCTGCTCTCAACGTCCCAAGTACAGTCTCTGTCATCATCACTCCACTGGACTTTGACTAATCTGACCGTCTTGGTTCTAAGCCTCTTCTCATCTCTCGCAACAATGCGAACTGGCTTTCTCACTAGGGTCAAGTCCGATTCTACCAGTAAATCATCTAGCACTGTCGGTGCAATACAGTCTCCGGGTCTCTAACACACTTTCTGAGATGAGAAACATGGAAAATATCGTGGACACCTGCCAAACCGCTCGGTAATTCAAGTCTATTAGCGAGTTTACCGATCATCTCAAGAATAGGAAAAGGTCCAATGAACCTAGGAGATAACTTCCCGACTTCCCAAATCTAAGAAGACCCTTCATCGGTGATACTTTGACGAAAACTTGGTCCCCAACTAAGAAATCCAAATCTTTCCATCTCTTATCTACGTATCTCTTCTGCCTAGACCGAGCCTCCTTCATTCTAGCCCGAATGACCTCAATCTTTTCTGTAGCCTCTCTAACAGATCTGGACTAAGAATCAACCTATCCCTAATCTCCAACCAACAAGCGGAAGATTTGCATGGCCTTCCATACAAAGCTTCAAACGACGCCATCCTAATACTAGTCTGATAACTGTTGTTATACGAAAACTCGACTACATGCAGATGGTCTTCCCACGATCCCTCAAAATCCAGAACACAAGTTCTTAATAAATCTTCCAAGATCTTGTTAACTCTTCCCATTTGCCCATCTGTTTGTGGATGGTAAGTGGTACTCATCTTAAGCTTGGTTCCCAAAACTTCCCGCAGACTCTTCCAAAACTCACTAGTGAACAAGGAATCTCTATCACTAACTATACTACCTGAAACTCCATGCAGTCTAACCACATTCTTCATGAACAATCTTGCTAAAACAGGTGCCTTCCTGGTTGACTTAACGTGAATGAAATGGGCACTCTTGGTCAATCTGTCCACTATGACTCATATACTTTCATTACCTCTGTTTGACCTTGGCAACCCCTCTATGAAGTCCATAGAAATAGAATCCCACTTCCATACTGGAATATCCAACGGCTGAAGCAAACCACTTGGCTTCTGGTGTTCGGCCTTTTTTTGCTAGCAATTCAAGCACTGCCTTACACACAAACCAATATCCCGCTTCATTCCTTCCTAGAAGAAACTCCTCTTCATATCTTGATACATCTTGGTACCTCTAGGATGTATAGTGAATTTCGAACGATGGCATTCCTCTAAGACTTCCTTCCTTATGTTTCCTACACTCGGAACACATAATCTTCCTTTCTTTCTCAATCACCCATTCTGGTCAAGACTGAAATCTTTCTAGTCATCGCTCTTGGTTCCTTCCTTTAGCTTCTTGATCCGCTCAGCTAACACTGGATCTTCTATCTGCTCAGAAGCAATCCGTTCGATCAACACTGGTCGAACTTCCAAACAAAACAATATAATTGTATTACCACTAGACCCAGCCTTGGGTCTCCATTGCACTCTGCAATCTGCTAATGCTTCTAAATCTTTCCACTCAGCCATCATCGCCAACACTGCATTCTGATGCTTCCTACTAAGTGCATTTTCAACCTTGTTGCCTTTCCCTGGTGTGTACTTAATCTTAAAATCATACGCAGCTACAAACTCTAACCACCTCTGCTGTCTCTTGTTCAGCTCCTTCTAAGAGAACAAATACTTCAGCGACTTATGATCTGTGTACAGCTCAAACCTTTCTCCCAAAAGGTAATGTCTCCACAACTTCAAAGCAAAAATCATAGCAGCCAACTTTAAATCATGCATTAGATATCTAACCTCATGCGGTCTAAGTTGTATAGAAGCATAAGCAATCACTTTACCTCTCTGCATTAGCACAACTCCTAATCCTGTTCCACATGCATCGGTATAGACTACCAAATCCCGATTCTCCTCTAGAACAGCCAACATAGGTGCATGGGTCAATAAGTGTTTCAAACTCTGGAATGCTTCCTCACATTTATCGGTCCACACAAACTTCACATCCTTCCGTGTCAGCCTAGTCATCAGTGCTGCTATCTGCGAGAAATCCTTAATGAATATCCGATAATAACCAGCCAATTCAAGGAAACTCTTTATCTCGGTTACCGCCTCGGGTCTCTTCCAACTATTCACTGCCTCGATCTTAGTCGGATCTACTGACAACCCTTCCTCTTAGACTACATGACCAAGAAATCTCACCTCCTTCTTCCAGAAGTGACACTTCGAAAACTTCGCTTTCAGCCGATGCCGCCTCAGCGTCTCAAGCACCACTCTAAGATGAACTGCATGCTCTCTTTCATCCTTAGAGTAAATCAAGATATCATCTATGAAAACCAGCATGAACCTATCCAAGTGCTCTCGGAAAATCCGGTTCATCATATCCATAAAAAAAGCTGGAGCATTTTTCAGTCCGAACAACATAACTAACCATTCGTACGATCCATATCTGGTCCCGAATGCTGTCAAAGGTACACTATCCTTTGCTACCCTGAGCTGATGGAAACCCGTTGCCAAATCCAACTGAGAAAATACCTTTGCTCCACTTAGCTGGTTGAACAAATCGTCAATTCTGGGCAATGGATATCGATTCTTTATCGTCCTCTCATTCAACTTATGATAATCGATACACAGCCTTAATGATCCAGCTTCTTAGCAAACATTGCCGTTGCACCCCACGGTGAACTACTCGGCCTGACAAAACTCTTGCCCTCTAAATCCACCAACTGGACCTTCAACTCCCTCATCTCTGAAGGGGTCATCCTGCTTGGCGGTCTACTCACTGGTTCTGCTCCCGGAACCAAATCTATACAAAACTCAGTAGCTCATTTCGGCGGCAATCAAACTACAGGCTCAAACACATCTGTGAATTCTCTAACCATGAAAACTCAGCTCAACTCATCATCTAAATCCAAAGCACCCAATAAAGCAAACATTGTATCGCTAGAACCTCCTATGGTGAAAACAATCCGATCTTTACTATCCGGGTGTCTAAAAGATATCTTCCTACCATGGAAAAATATCTTAGCATCGTACTCACTCAACCAATCCATACCAAGAATAATCCCGAACCCCATAAAATCAAGCACATGCAAACTACACACAAAAGTATGACCTAACAGGTCAAACTTAAACTGGTCACACCTCAACTCTAGAGTTGCATGCCCTCATATTGGATTCGCAACCCGTAAGGAAGTAACTAAATATGTGGGTTCAAGGTTAAGCTTATTTATCAAACATTTAGATATAAAAGAATGGATGCACCAGTATCAAATAAAACGCTAACAGACATACCATGAATCTAAAGCGTTCCTCTAAGAACTGCCTTTCCCTTCTCCTGGGCTGTTGGCTTGGAAGCAGCAGGCTCCAATGCATACACCTTGCCCTTACCATCTCTAATAGGCTCCTTGCACTGGTTCTTATAATGGCCTATCTGGTCACAGTTGAAGCACCTAACATTCTTCCCCTTAGCTACATTCATTGCTTTCCCTGAGCGACACTCATTAGTAAAGTGCCCTTTCTTATAACATTTATAGTAGACAACTTCAGACTTCGCTTTCTTGGCTGCTCCACCCTTTTGAGCACCTTTTTTGGGAAAGAACTTACTCTTCTGGCCCTGACCAACCTGGACCCCTTTTGCCTTGCTCTTCTCCAGAGACTCAAGGACTTCTTCCTGCCTCAAAGCCATCTCCACAACAGTATCAGAAAGATCTCTAAGATGAGACAAAGTAGCACTAGCCAATTCTGGCTTCAATCCTCTGATAAACTTCTCATTCCGCTTCAACACTGTATCTACAGAAGCATACCCATACCGGGCTAACTCTTCAAACTTCCTAGCATACTCAGCAACAGACATCTCGCCCTACATCAGCTCAGCAAACTGCCTAATCAAAGCTGAATGTGCCATCACAGACATAAACCTCTCTTGGAATCTCCTCTTGAAATCCTCCCAGGTTACTGTCTCCTCATCGACTGTCGTTGTTACACTATTCCACCAAAATAGTGCGGCTCCCTAAAGCTGCCTGGATGCCAACCTCCTCTTGTGCTCATCATTGAGCCCCAAATATGTAAATATCCTTTCACAGTGCAACATCCAGTTCTCAACTTCAATAGCATCCTCCGTTCCCATAAACGGCTTTCCTCCTAGCTTCACAAAATCTCCGCTCAACTTGGCGAAATGATTAACTACCGAAACTTTCGGAACCCCTGCTCCTGCAGCATTTCCTTCTAACACTCCCGCTGCAACTCCTGCCTGTATCATATTCCTGAAAAACTGATACATGGCTTCCATTCCGACCTGCGGGATCTCAGCACCAACATTCTCTGCCTGACCTTGACCTCTCTCTACATTTGGTCTGGCATCCCTTTCGATGCTTCCCCCCACTGGGTTAACTCTGCTTCTTCTACCATCTATATCTGTATTCAAACCTCATGAGATACATAAAGATAACCTAATCGAAGATAGACGAATGAAGATAAAGCGCATACTTATATATAGCAAATACAAGTATGTTACTATAGCATTAACCCAACTCCAAATCTTACTCTAATTTCTTTGGATTTTTGTTTTCAAAACCAATTTTTAGTTAAATTTTTCCTAAACCTATGCTCTGATACCAAGTTGAAACATCCTGTATCCGGAGGCCAAAATTTAAGCGCTATGGACGCTGTAGTCATCCACAGTATTAACTTCTGGTGATGAAGTACGGTAGTGTTAATGGTATCCATAATATTAGAAGCATTTGAATATGAACAAAATCACAAATTACCAAAAACAATAATTTTAGTGATTACATTTCAAACAAATCATATCCAAGTTACAAAAATCCCCAAACGTATTCCCAGGCAATGATCAAATGTAATTTACAACAACATGCCAAAAGCGACATATGAAGATGCATCCTTAGATGATCAATGCAATATAGACGTAATTGTCTTAATACACAGCGGAAACAATTTAAACCAGAATTCCTAAATTAGCTATCCATCAGCCACCTGCTCGTCTTAAGATGCTTTATTCGCCAAAATCTGATAAAACCTAAAAACCTAAATCCTCAGCCTACTCAAATCAATTTTGAGCACCCGAGAGTTTAAGGGGAAACAAAAACTTTAAGTCAGACATAAAGCCTGGTATGAATATGTTTGTTACATCTTAGTTTACTGATAAATAGTGAGACCACGCTGCTTAGCGGAACGGGTTTCCCATCACTAATATCTCTATTCAAAACATATATTTTGCAAATCCTTTCCTGCAATCAAACTGGTTAATCAACTGTTTATAATAATAATATAGCAATATCCATTATGCTAAAACAGGAATAAAGTGGAATATCTATCTAAATTCTGAGCTAACTGCTATTTTCTGGACTATCTGTCCTAAAACTGATTATACCAAAATAGGAATATCTTTTATGCTAGATAATGGGTTGTCTGCCCAAAACAGGTAAAAAGGGTGAACTAACTGTCCTTAAGAAGTAGCAAGGTCTGTTATGCTAAAATGAACTAACCGTTCATATTAGAGCTAACTACTCTTTTCTGGACTAACTGTCCTCTGGGCTGACTGCCCTCAAAATGGACTGACTGTCCGAAGTTAAATGAGCTTACTACTCGAATTTTCTTTTGGGTTAACTAGCCTTCGAATTTTCCTTGAAAACCTTTTCAAATTGATTTACTCCATCAAATCATATATATACAAGGAAAATATACCTTTAGCTTTAAGCTATTTTGCCATGATATATATACTTTACTCAAATAATGTTGATGATCTTCAATAAGGATTATCAATCCTTTTAAAATAAGTTAAAGTCCTTTATAACTTAAAACAATTAGGCTATGTGCCTAATTATATTATTCGAATCATTTGTTTAAAACATTTAAACAACCTTTCGAAAACAATGAAGTTAACCCCTTCAAAACCATTGATAAAACCCTTCGAAAGCATTGAAGGTAACTCCTTCATAACCTTTAATAAAACTTTTCGAAACCATTGAATGTAACTCCTTCAAAACCAATACAAAACCTTCCTTTTATAAGCTTTAAAACATATGACATCCGCCTTTAAATCCTTTAAACCTTAGCCTTTCGAAAACATTGCAAAACCATACCTTTCGACCTTGTCGGAAGGTTCCTTTTCGATCTAGTCGAAAGGTCTTACCTTTCGACTTTGTCGAAAGTGAAAGGGACGCGGAAGATGATCTTAAGGCTATTTAACACTAGAGGGGGGGGGTGAATAGTGTTTTAAGAATTTCTTTAAAACTTCTTTGATTTAAATTGAATTAACTAACTTAATGCAAATACACAATCACAGATCAAATCACAGAATCACAAACAAATGCAAATATAAATAAAAAGCAAGTAAAGGAAAGAACACACCAGGAATTTTATACTGGTTCGGTGTTACCCTACATCCAGTCCCGCACAACTCGTACGGCTTTCTATTCAATAATAATCTAGATTACAATCCCTCGATTCCAAGGCAACGAGGTACACCCTCCAGATTCTCAGGTCTCTGGGTAGAATCACTTGATTCACAGGACACAAGTTCACCCGATCGATTTCCAAGGACACGATCACACCTTTATAACCCTAAACAAGTTTCTTTGAGTACAAATGTATCTATAACTCTGATAAGCACTGAGATTCTTTGAAGAGAGTGGCAGAGAATCAAACTAGAGATATTCTGGTTTGATTCACTTAAGATTTCGGCAGAATATGGATAGGATGATTAGAAAATAAGATAAGAGAATAAAGAGGAGAGAAAATAAAGAAAGTAGTTACTGGAAAACGTCCATAACAATCTCTATTTATAGAGAATGAATGGATGTGTCCATTCGAAGAGGTTTAAACGAATAGACACTTCTTTTGAAAACAACCTTTGCTGTAACGGGAAGCATGTCGACATGACAGGTAACTAGGATGTCGACATGGTCTAGTAAAAAGTGATGATTTGCTTTACTTTGAAAATGATGATTTAAAACATATGCAACTTTATTCAAATGGACTCTATGTATTTGTAGAAGGTATTTAGAAGTAGAAATACTTATGAATGTATATATGTATATATACTAAAATATATTTAAAATCAAAGTAAATAAACTAAAGTAAATATAATATTAAAATAGATTTTGAGGCTAAAATATCAAGGACAATTTTTGAAATCAAAATATAACAAAATGATAAATATGATTTTGAGGCTAAAACATTTTTGGAAATGTGAACGAAGGTTTTTCTTTTGAAAAGGAATATTTGAAAATCATTTTATAAAACAAGAGATAATTTTGAAAATCATTTTGAATCAAAATTAGTGGATAACAAAATAGGGCTACTATCCGTTCCACTAGATATTTCGTGAGTTCCATCTCACTAGGGTTCCATCCCTTTAACAAGAACGAAGTGGATTCCATTCCACGAGTAAATTGGATAAAAAAGAATGATAGTGCTTTCAAGGAGTTTTAACAAATATCTAACCTAACTATATTATTTGTCTTGAACTCTTGAATATCTTGAATCTCATGAGTCTTCAATCTTGAACTCTTGATCTTTGTCTTCTTTACTGTACAGTCTTCTTTTATTGATACCTGCATATAGATTTCCTACACATATATATTTTTTAACACTTCTATAGTTGTTGTCATCAAAACCACTATCCTATGGACTAACAGAAAGCCTGGGTACCTCCCCTATAAAATCATTTATAAACCTTTCGAAAGCAATGAAACTCAAAACCTTTCGAAGACATTGGGTTCAATTTAAAACAAGTGGAAACCTTTCGAAACCATTCGAAGTTGACTACTTCGAAACCTTTAAAATGTTTCGGCTTAAATTTTTTGCATTATGCCTTCAAATTGAGCAAAAGGATCAGAAAAACGTTGGAGTCGAAAGCAACTGCTTTGAAACTTTTAACAAAAACTTTCGAAAACAATGAAGTATTGGTGTTGGAACCAACTCTTCGAAACCAATGGAGAGGCGGCAAATTTTAGAAAATAAAAGATTCCCTTCGAAAACAACTGAATCGAAAGGTAGGAAGTGGCAACTAAGTTCTTGTCGACCTTGTTGAAAGGTTTCATACCTTTCTATCTTGTCGAAAGCTTTACCTTTCGACCTTGTCGAAAGGTTTTATTTAAAACAAGAAACTACCCAATCAAAACCTTTTCTTTTAAACCATTTGACTTAGTCAAAAACTCTTTGTCGAAAGCTAGCAGACGTATTTTCTTTAAAACCAAAACAAAGCTTCATCTCTTTCGCAAGCTCTAACCTTTCGTCCCTAAACCTTTCGACTTCTTCCAATTCATTTCGTACCAGTTACCTGATACCATGTGCATTGGTTATTGACCTAGTCGAAAGGTTTGATACCTTTCGAACTTGTCGAAAGGTTTGTAATGGAGGTGGAACTTCTTGCCGAAAGAGTTGAAATAGTAGAAAAACTATTTATTTGTACTTTAAAATAGTTCTTTAGTACCCAACCGGCCTTATTTGTCTAAATCTGGTTGGTTGCCAGATTTTTATGTTCAAAATGCTACCGACTTTCCTTATTTAGAATTGTAAACAATTTTGAAAAAGCTCATTTCTCCTTTATAATTATATAAAACATTTAAGTCTCATTTCTTAAATAATTTTATATAACTATTAAATCATCTTAGAAAATTCTAGAAAAAATTCCAAAAAATCAATTAATATGTTCTTTTCAACATATAAAATTTTCGGATACAAACAATAAATTATTTTCCAGTAAATAATTTTATAATCCAAAATACCATTTTCTTCCTTAAAAAATTCATAAAAATTCCACATAAATTCAGAAAAACCTAAAAATTGAAACCCATCTCTACAATAACTTTTTAGATCATCATAAAAATTCGCAAGGCTAACGGATGTCATTTAATAGGGTTTTCATCTCAAAACATGTCATAAAATCTTTATGAACATACATAAATCATTAACATGTATATATTATCATTTTATCATTCAAAAACATGACAAATCTTTGCAAAATCATTCAGATTTAATCTAAAACCGAAACCATAAAAATTAGATATGTAAACATTATTCACATTTGATTTAGAGATTAAGGAGCTTGAGATTTGAACGAGTTTGATTTGAATTTGCTTATCCCTTAGCTTTTCTGTAGTTTCCTCTTCTTCTTTCCTTGTTAATGGTGGTCGGACTCAATTTTGAAAATTTTGAAATGAAATGAATGTGTTTATAACACACAACCTAAGGAAGGTGATATAGGAATGGCCTCTTTCCAATAATACCCCTCCTCTAATTCACTTTAAACCCTTCATTTAATTTATTAGTTTCAAAAGGCACGACTACCTTAATTAAAATCAAATCTCAATCTCCTAATCATCACATTATTTTATTTAGTTTATCTAGCTAAATCTCCTAAATAATGTTATCAAAAATCTAGGGTGTTACAATTTATAATCGTCGTATTGTTAAATTGTTAACATGACAAAATATTTTTATTTTGTACATTAAACAAGTCTGTTATGTATGGCGTCCATATGAAGTATTCTACTACTGCTTATTGTATCACTAAATGCGAAGGATGCTTATAATGTCAATGTTGCTTGTAATATCTTCTTCTCAAGGTTTCTTATGAAATTACATCACGAAGTGATACTATATAAATGTCTAAATGATATCACTTCTGCTTGGAAATGATAAGTAATGATACCAACCCATATTACTAAGTGATATTATACATATCATTAAATGATTTGTATACATGTATTTAATACAACAACAGTGAAATTACAAGCAAAAAACTCTTCCAAATTAGTAAATACATCCATGCAACTTATAAAAAAAATATGTCATTATCTTTAGTTCATTGTCTGTGAAATATACATATCATTATCTTGCTGATGTTAAACTAAACTCCTGAAGACTTGACAGCCATATCATCACATAGACCGCTAGTTCTACATGAATTTCATATTTATTGGCATGTGCATCATATGATTTGTAAAATTACAGATGCCATGGATACCAATATACATAGTTTGGACCATCTACTTGCTGATAATGCGCATTTTTCTTAAGTGACTATTTTTTATTCTATTTCTCTTCATTGCAATTGTGTGCTAGATTTTTCAACTTAATTGATTAAACAAAGTTTGTGCATTCACTAAAATAAAAAATAGATATAGTTACATTTTCAACCAGTCAAAATACCAACTTCTCTGGACACTCACTCAAGATGAGACCAAGGAGTATATCAGAATTATTCTAATCAAATTTAACCTAGAACGACTCTAAGCATAAGTGAATGTAGGATAAAAAAATTAATATACCTCATTCTGGACAAAATAATCCACCTATATGAGAATTCAATGTTTTGGCATGACTACACCTTTTACAAAAATAGTATCAAATTCAAGGAACACAGCAACAAATTAATTAACTGTTAATTAATTAATAAAAAGTGGAAATTTTACTCACCAATTTTGCGTATGTTGATTTCGAGTTGATTAACTTATCCTCGTGATTTACTTACTCTCAGATAGAACTTAGAAAGAAAAAAACACAGCGGAACTTTAACAAATCGCACCCTAACTATCTTGGATTTCTCGACTTCTAGAAACACTTTAACAAAAACATTAAACTTGTAAAGTTAACAAAGGGAGTTAAAATTGGCATATTCGTAATAAAGCTATAAATTTTACCTGGGCGGAATGGAAATGTTTCCAATTCACATAACAAGACCTGCATTAGGATTTGATAGAAAAGATATGATTCTTGTAAGGATTATTGAAGAATTGTTTGAGCGTCGAATTGGTTATTGTAGTGAAGGAAAGTTTGAAGGAGGGGGCGTTTAAGGTTTTTGAGAAGCCGACTGTGAGAAGCTGCCGATGCATGATTATAGCAGAATTATTTGGATAGGTTATGACATGTTACTTGTTTGGTTTTACGGGTTTTACACAATTTGGTTTGAGCCTATGTCACGCAAATCTTCTTAATAGTCGATTTGGTAAAAAATACTTAATACTAATATAACCACATAAAGGTGAGAAAGCCGACAGTTAATTTACATAATTTGAAAAAATAACACAATATATTTTTCATTAATTTTAATTAAATCTCAATTGAAAATATGTTGGAAAAAATTAAAATTAGAAAAATTAAAAGAGACGTTTGTAGATAAAACAAAATAAATAACATTAGAGAGATATAAGGAGACGTGTTAAAAACACGTAGTTTATTTTTTGCTTTCATACAATTTGATTTTGGAAGCCTATTATAAACCCAACGGTTGATTTGATTAACCATTTTTAGTAATACCAAAATACATTAAAAATAACCTTATTAAAACCATATTAGTTTGAACATAATAAATAAGTATCTTCCTTAATTTTTCGGATGATAAGATCAAATAAAAACATCTTAAGTCTCTAATGTGAACGAAACAAGTCAAGCAGGTCAATTTTAGAAAAATTTATATTATATAACTAAAAATCACCATAGACTAGATCGATTTGTATAACTAGGATTGATGCTCATCGTGGATTGAGATAGTTAGCGTTTTGTAGCAATTGGTATTTTTCCTATATTTTTAAGTTGATCGATGGTAGATTGTCGTCATAAACAACTTTAGATGGATGTTTCGCCATCGTTTGGGGGAATACACGGTGGTCTATCACCGATTCATTTAAGTATGAATTTTATTAAAGAATAAGTTGGATGGCAATACAGATCGTATGACTATGTCAATACATCAGTTTGTGCGGGAGCAACTGAAAAAGGCAAATGGAAAGAGGTAGCAATTTGAATTAGGGATTAAAGTTTTCTTGAAGAGAAAAGAAAATAGCTGTACGAGAGATGTGAGAAGTTTGGTGATTTTAAAAATATTTGTAAATCAAATTATAATAATTTAGATTTTGTAATTTAAGTGTTAATAGAAATGCTCAAAGAAATATTCATAAAGGAAACCATCTAGTGGTAACTTTCATTAAAATTTATTCGTTGTTAGCAGTCGAGGAAACTAAAAATTTTCCATTTCTTCTTTGTTCCCGTTGCTCAATTTTTCCGCAAGTAAAAAGATGAACCAATTAAGGCTTCTTAGCCTAACCTGGTCCATGCCAAATCGGCTCGAATCTAGGCCAGTCCACGATCAACTAGACAAAGCTGGAGACGAGCCAGTCAGATTTCCTCAGTTGTTGGCCTAAATCCAAGTCGTGCCCATGCCAGTCCTTTACCTAATAGCTCATTAGACCAGTAGCCGACTGGCACAGCCCGAAGCAGCTTCAAGAATTAACT
Source organism: Allium fistulosum (assembly GCA_030737815.1). NCBI lineage: Eukaryota > Viridiplantae > Streptophyta > Magnoliopsida > Asparagales > Amaryllidaceae > Allium > Allium fistulosum. The sequence continues at coordinate 660,673,824 of CM060902.1, forward strand.
CATTAAGTAAAACTGGATCTAGGCATGACCCAGCCTGGTCCATACCAGTTCGTCTCACTTACGACCAGCTCTCTCATGTCGATATGCATTCGATGTTGCAAACAGATGCCCGTCTGCTCAACCATCTCTCCCAGCTATTCGCCAACCGACATAGCTCAAAACTAGCTCAAGCTTGACTCGGCATTGCCCCGGCTTTAGTACAGCCACCTATGACTGGTTCTAAGTGGCCTGTGCAGGCCATCTCGCATCCAGTCTGATACCCACCCTCTAGAGCCTTGTCCTGAATAACATTTCAATCCTACGATTGACCGTCTCAACTCGATGCGGCCTTAACAACCAACCCATATTTGGACCAGCTTTTCCATGACCCCCTTCGACCTGCTACAGTTTAACCCACCTTGTCGCCTTATGCTCGGCACGTCCTCCACAACATGGTCCTTAATGACTTTATGTTTTCTTCATGTCTCCAACTATTCAGTAAGCCAACTCATTAAGCCTTGCAACATCAACATGCAAAAGTAAATGACAAGGTGCATAAATAGGTGTGCTTTCTTTTGAAAAAAATCATATCATACTCATACAACATACTACCATAGTATATACGCACTAAATGGGTGGTAAAGGAAAGACATGCGCCTTGTACGGTTCGCCTATTGGCATTCATCTCAGTCACATGTTCCTTTCACTTTTCCAGTTGTCTTCCATCAGCCCATTTGACCAGATCAATAGTTAAACATGCTTTTCGCTTTATTAATGGTGCAATCTCAGTCATCCTTCATACATTTCAGCTACTATAAATACCTCGTGCATTGCATCTTCAAAAGGGTTAGAAAATACAAAAAGTTTGAGTACTGTACACAATTTAGAGTTCTTTACACAGCAAGTTCTTAGGATTAGCTACTTCATTAGTGTTAAGTACTTCACTTTTCTTATTATTCTCTTGTAATTCCTCATAGTTTTGAGGGAGACATATAGTAAGATAACTTCATAGTGGATGTAGGCACGCTTGCCGAATCACTTTATATTCGGTGTCACTTACTTTAATTGCTTATTTTCTTCCACATTTTCCATTTTTAAGCCTAGTGATTAGCCAATAACATTTGCTCTTCATAATGCATTAGTCTAATTCCGAGGTTGACTAAAAATCTAGTCAATATTTTGGCGCTAAACGGAGGGCCTCCCCCAAAACCCCTCACCTTTTTATCTCCTCCATAAATTCTTTTCACGCCTTTTGCACCATGTCCAACACTGAGGATAATAACGGCGAACTGTGCTCCATCACCTCCTCTGGCTGCTAAACAATTCCTTCAATGATTTGGACCATAATCCCAATCTGGCTTCGTATCGTGCACAACTGCGATGCATGCTCATTCACTCCTTCACATCACTGCTACTATCAACCGAGTTATGGTTCCATGAGGATCACATAACCACTCGACAAATTCCTCCACCTCCCAACCTCTCACTAAATGACGGAAGCTATATTAGTGCAAGTAGCATCACCATTTGTGAATGAGGAATAGGCGCGCTCTCATTTTCATCCAGGAATGGCCCCTTGCAAAAACATACGAATCGGCCAGTGCTTGCAGCAGAGCCGGGGGGTAAGGCTACTAACCTGGCGATCAAAGCTACTTGTCGCGCGTGTCACTAGAAAATCCTAGGGCCACCCAACACTATAGCTTATGTTCAGACAACCCTCCCCCACAAGCATCAAGCGGTAAGGCTTAGAGAAGTTGTCTTGTAGAGCTGGGGCCCACCAGCGGTGAGCCTGCTCAATCAGCATGTCACCGAATGGCTCCCCATCTCGTCCTCATCTAGGTCCACCATAGCCCGTAGGTTCCTCCAACAGCCCTCAACCATGTCCGTAGATTATCAGATTCCCATCTACATTTCTAAAGACAATCGGGTTTAATAACTAGCGCTCTTCTCAAGCTCACTTTAAGCCTAGTCCATCACCACATATAGGTTTTTACTTCTAATTTAAATTCTCTTACCTACTAAGTTCCTGTGAGCGGGCGGCACTCGCCGCCCGTCTCATCATCATACAATTCGCTTGTACACAAGAATGCTCGAGCCAGCCATATGCTCCGGTACGTGTCGGGACCTACAGTCGCTTTACGGCTAGCGGCATATCACTCAGGAGAACCTTCAAGCCCTCATGCGCTCTGGGTTGAGCCCGGCTCATTCACCACTCTGCATATAATCGTTGGTCACCAAGGACAACCCATGAGCTAACATGGGCTCCTATTCATGCATGTGCCACCCACCACACTACATATGGTCGTCACATGGTTCGCATAAGCGATTGTGCTCAACCTATCTCGTAAACATACATTGCTATTTAATCTATCTTAAAGAAGAAACATTTTGGTAAATAATGCAGGGACTATGCTAGCTACTCAAAATATATTGCTCTACAAGTCATGCGCAAACAAGACAAGATCCATAAAAAAGATAATTTTCATCGAGCCCAATAGTGTGGGAGCATAATGCCCAGCTTGCAAGGCGTACAAAGATATTTTATCACTAATTAGCCGAAAAAATAAAAAAGAAGAAGAGGAAGAGATGCGCACCATGGAACATTTTAGAAGATCCAACTTCAAATATGCAGATGGAGCATGCCAACCCGCGCTCTTATCATTGCCCAAGATTGCAATTTGTTGTGAAAGTTGGGTCACTCTGGAAGCTTTTCACGTCGAAAAGCAACCAATCGACAATGCAAAGGAGTCACTAGAGACTTTAGCTCTGACATCAGAGGCGACAGCCTCTACTCTTTTCAATGAGGCATCAAAGCATCCAAACAAACCTAGATTTGGTGCTACCAGAGCAAGATGGTGAGGAAATCCACCAGCATCAATTGGACAATTGACATAACTACGATGGCCAATCAGTGTTGAAAAAATGACTAGGGAGCGTGAGCTCAAACCAAGTAATGATGCAAGATCCATTTCAAAATAATGTTCTAAACAACGGTCCAAAAACGAAAATCAATAAGAATGGTTTAGCACCAAGAAACCCTTCCTATTTTCTATAACAAAATGCAAGTTTGAATAAATGTTCAAGAGCACTCAGAGAGAAAGAGAAGGACAAGGTTTGCTGCTTTTACCAATAGGATACCATAGAAAGTTTGGAGTTTCTGAAGGAATTTACATGGAAGAGGTTTTGTCAATTCAAGGAGGAGGAGGGGGTATTTATATACCTACCTCATCAATCATAGCCATATTATTCAAAAAGGAAGAAAAAGGATCTCAACCATTTAGATACAATCAGTGCTGTGTCATACCACACACGTGGGGGACGTGACACGTCTCTGCAACATCTTAAGAAGCACAACCGTCTTAGCCAATAGCACAACGTCACATGTGACGCACATTAAATACATAACAAAGTTGTAAATCTACAAGGTCTTTGTGATTTGATAAGCCCACACCCACATACGAGCACAGACTTAGGGGGAAAAAATGTTACTCAATCTTTTTAAGTAAAAAATGAACCAATCAAGACTTCTTAGCCTGACCCGGTCCAGGCCAAGCCAAATCGAATCAAGACATGGTCACAACAAACCAGTCAAGGCTGGAGACAACCAGTCAAGCTTCCTCGACTATGGGCCCAAACCTGAGCTAGGTCCATGCCAGCTCCTCTCCTTAATAGCTCACTAGGCTAGCAGCTGACCGGCACAGCCCAAAACAGCTTCAACGGTTAACTCATCAAATAAAGCCAGATCTATGCATGACCCATCTTGGTACATTGTTGGAACCGAGTTGGTTGGAAGTAGGTGTAATACGTAAATTTTAAAATATTTTCCTATTTGGGATCTATTGGGCATATGAAGTCTAAAGGTATGTTGGATCTAATCTAATAAAATTATAAATAAAATCATATTTTATTTAAATTGTTTAAAATGGTGTTTGAATTTAATTTAAATTTAAATGTATGAGTGTATCAAATACACCCATGGGTGCAACAATTACTTGTTAATATAAAGAAGGAAACCATTTGTTTCTCTCTCTAGAATTAATGCAATTAATTGAGGGTAGATTTGCATTGTTTGGAGAGAGAAACCTTTCGCTTCTCTCTCTTTAATTGAATTGAATGATGTATTAAATATCATTAATGAGCAATTAGTTTGTACATAAAAAAATGAATGCATTTAGATATACTCAAGTGAATACTGTGTAAGTGCAATACGCAAGAAATGTACATAGTTAATGGGAAAATATGTATGTGCTAGGAATTACACCGCAACAGACTTATTTTCCCTTTACATATGCCTTTGCTGTCTAAAATTTTGATTTAAAAATATTTATACATAATAAAAGTGGACTAGTGTATGAATATATATCTGCACGCGCACATGTACACATTATAAACATGTTAAACAATCTGATAGAATTTGCAGTCTAAAATTACCAATATTGGGTTTAGTTTTAATTAGGAAATGTTTTAAATTAAATATGACATTTGTTACACAAGATCCATCTTGTGATTTCAAAATAGAGCAAAGCAATATATGTATGTTACTGTATATATATATATTGCAATTAATGTTTTTGATTTGAAACAATTATTTTTATATAAACATTTGAGAATTGAATATATATATATATATATATGTGTGTGTGTGTGTGTGTGCGTGCGCGTGCATGCGTGTGTATTAGAATTTAAAGTTTAACATTTAATTTAAGCTTTTAATTTAGAAAGGGAATACACAAAACATTAAAGTTGAAGAGTAATAAAGGATTTAGAATTTAGGAAAAAGTCAATTTATAAATTCTAGATCAAAAAGAAATAATTTTTTTTAAAACAATGATAAAAACATTCATATTCAAAATATCAACCATATAATAAAAGAAATTAATTTCCAATATGAAAGTTAATTAATTAACATCAATAGTCTATAAAGATTTATGTATATAAATATTATAAAATTATAAAATAGATCTTAATCAAATTTAGTTTTTTTTGTTTTCAAACTTTCAATGCATTAGAAAATGAATTGGACAAGTTAGGCGTATGCAAATTCATGATAGAAACTTGCAAATCTAAACAACACAAAAGAAGTGAACAAATTAAAAGGGAAAAATGAGGAAAAATCATATCAATAATAACGAGTATATTTTGAGATGAGATGAAGGGCAAAAATAGATCTCAATTAAATTAACTTAATTAACATACTTTCAATAGAGGTAGAGATAAAGGGGTTTGAACAACTTGTTACTAGATGAACAATAAAACAAAACATGAATCATATGAGATCCTAACACACAAGTAACATAAATAAATTAAATTAGATAATTACCTTCAGATGTTGCCAAAAATCATACATTGAATGAAGTTATCTCCTTAGATTTTCAAAATCCATATTCATTCCTTGCAAGAGACGGATGACCACTTGTGTTCCATTATTCTTGATGTTTGCATTTGGTTTGGAGCTGATATTTTTTGTAAATCTTTATTTTGTTTTCTGCCATGGAACCTTATGAGGAGTGGAGAAAAATGAATGAAAAATAATGAATGTCTATAGGAAATGAATTAGTGGATTTGTTTTAACTGAAAGAATGAAACATTTCCCATTATTTAGTTAAAACTTTCCCTAATCAATTCCCTTAATTATCTCTCTCTCCACTCCTCTCTTTTCACATGGTATAACTAAAATTACATGCCATCAAATGGCATAAAATTTCCATAAATCTCTTCATGTAATTATCTTTTATTTAAACTCATTTAAAATTAAACTGATATCATATAACGATGCGTGCAAATATTAATTTTATAAATGCATTCAAATAAATACAAATAACTCCCTAACATTAATTAAATTAAATAATAAATATTAATTAATTTACAATATTTTATAAATCAATTAAATCATGTGGTTTTTCAGAGAATTCATCATTATAATTGTGTGACTCAAAGGTGTAAATTCAATCAGCAATTAATATTGAATAATTCTAATATTAATGTTCACACGTCATCTTAGCCAATGGTGTGACATTTTGATTGAATTTATAACTTACACATCTTTTAGGTAAAATCTAATTTTATTTATTATATAAGCAGCACCAGGTATTGATGATTATTTACACCAACTTTCTTCATCGAAACTTAATCACATTTGGACTTACGAAATTTGGTTTTGGCCAAAATTACAACATTATTCACATTCAACATTGTAAGTGCGAACACAAAATCCTTGGTTCAATTATTATTATTAGCCATACTACTTTGGCCAGAGAATTTGACTTTTAGTTGACTTAAGTTGACCCCCTGATATTAACCCCATATAACCGAGGAGACGAATTCTCACTCGAATAGTGTTTCTTCCATTGATTCCACTTAACCTAACTAAGTCGTTCGATGGACTTCGTGCCATGATTTAACTATAATAAAAGCATAGTTTCCAAATTGAAGCTCGACGGTATTCTCAAATCGAGGGAATTGTGTAAAATTATCACATTGATATTTTCTGTTTGACCTTAGTTATATTAACCAACAAAAAACAATCGAGTGATTCGTTCCATAGTTATCCAATAATTATCAGTATGTAACCTCTTAATGCCCCCAACAACCATAATTATTACACTGCCTAACCTTTGGAGCGCATTGCGTACTCTAGTCTCAACGGATGTATCGATATTCGGTCTCGATACGTCTTGACTAGGAATATTTAAAACAGTTTGTTTATTTTATTGTGATAAATCACTCACAATTACAACACACTGTAACTACTATCACAAAAAATACCATTTATGGATTTTCTATATTAAATATACTATTAATTAAACAAATAATTAATATAACACATTATATCAAGTATATAATAAAAAGAAAACACCTTTTATTTTGAACAAGATTGGTTATTGAGTTAAATATATATAACAAATTATGTAATTGCCCCTAGGGCATACTTCTAACTCTATCAATCTCCCTCTTGCATTTGGGGTAAATTATTGAATCTTATTCCAACTTCATCGATCGGTTTTCTATAAAACAATTGGGTGCCTTCCTCGGTGAATGGATATGCTATATTGTTTTAAATATCTACCCTGTCAATCAACTCTCTCCAATGCTAATAAAATGCCTTTATCACGTGGAACTATTTGAAGTATGTCACTTGACTTCTAATGAGCTTTAGGTTCTTTTATAAACTGTACCGTGACATAGTTATCATATGACAATGTCATGGGATTCTCAGCATTTGAAATCACTCTTAGCTCAGTTATAAATTTGTGCATTTATTTATACTTCTTGTATTGTAGTAGCCTTTGGTTGAACTGACTACTAATTATTGTTTGGAACAATTCCAACTTAAAAGCTTTTTAATTAAAGCTTGAACATGAATTTAGTGTTTATGTATTTGACTCGATAGCACTTATGAAGTTCGAGTCCGAACACTCCTTCATAAGGAGTTCATTGTTTTTATAAAGAATTATTTAGTATTTTGGAAATACTCGAGAACACTCTAAAATACCATTTAGTGGTCTTAATTTGAATTTGATATTTGCTTCATACATCAAATACATAAGCAAGATATGGTATTATAGATTGTACAACATGTATGATAATTCCTATTGTCAACACATAAGGAATCCATCTTACATGTTCCATTTTAAATATTTTAATATGGTCTCTTCGCATATCATTTGAGACATTCCCAACATCCTTTATACTTATTATAAAAGACATAATTTACAAATCCAACATCAAGTATCAAACAACTAGACTATTACAGATTTTACCATGAGGTACATCGTTAATAATCAGAAGTATGTTGTTTACTTATAATTTTAAAAATATCTATGTACCTTTTAATGTTCTTCCTTATGGACACATGCTTCCTCTGTATTTTGACTAAAATTAAACTATTCGATATTTCTATCAAAATACTTATTCAATTTTGATGTTCATAGAATGATACTTTCCTATCGTTCCTTAGATCATATTCGCAAAACCGACAAACTCAATACCTCTCCCATTGACTTTGAGACATTTTGGTTGTTATGTTAAACAGTCAATTCTAAATCATTATTTAGAATTTTCCATTTCAACACATATGTACAAAAACACAAAGTCATATCAAGCAATAATTCTATGAGTAAAATCTGAATCATCTTGAGCACAGTGAATGACGATTCTGTTATGTTACTTTCAATACACTACGCCATAGATTGCATACTGCAACACCAAAGAAGTGATGCAGGAAGTGCCAAAAAATGTTGCTATATGCTAAAAAAGGGCAAAGGCAACACTTTCTCGGTGATGCATTTTGCCGCGTTGCCGCAGACCTCAATGGCAACATTTTGACTATCTAAGGCAACATAAGAAATATTGTTGCAATAGAACCTTATTTGGGTCTATAGCAACATCCATAGGTGTCTGTACCAACATTCCAAAATGTTGCTATAGATATTAACTTTCTGAATTTGTGGGACCCACAATGTAGAGCATATTTGATTTTTTAATAGAAATAAATATTTATTTAATAAAATGCTATTGCACAGAATTTGATATTCAAACAGTAATTTATTTAAATATTTTATTTCAACATTTAAAATAGTACAAATTCCTGACTCCACTATTTTACAATTCAATGATATATAACACTGATATTCACATATATAGATATTCCTCACTACATCACTCAGTTCACTCATTACATATGCAGTTTCAATTTATACAGACACCGACACTAACAAATATATGACGAGCCGAGCCGAAGGCGAGCCGAGAAGCGGGTCCGGGCACAGCGCCGGCGGGGGTCCGGGGCACCGCAGTCCCGACGGGGATCGACCTTCTTTGAAACCTGTCTTCAAGCTCATGCATTCATACACTCATGCACATTTGATTTGACTCTCTCTTCAAGCTTGTATCCAGCTGTCCAGTCTTCAATACCTGTCACATATAATTCAAAAGCAGTAATCTGGAAAATAATATTTAACTCAAACAGAAAATGAAAATATTTTTGTTATAATATTTGCCTCAGGTATTTGGGTTGTTTCTTTTCATAAGTGCATAAGCCAAACATGAATGCAACACATGGATACAAGGACACGGCACAAGGTCAAACCCGAGTCATCGACTGGATTCAACTCAGGGCCAAGCAACCAACAAAACAAACAAGAACCAGGTTTAGAAAAATGTAGACAAGCCAGTGCAAGAAACACAGCAGTACACATAGGCAGCCCATCAAGCAAAAACAGTGAATGCATCAGGGATGTACAAGAGAAACATAGGCATTAATATGATATACAGAGGACTTGGAGCATCAGTTCATGTTAAAGAACAAGGTTAGCATGGTACCAGTTCAGTCCAGACCAAGAAAAACCAACAAAGCTCAACACACATATGTTTGTATATATTGTGGAAATCAAAACTCAATGTTCAGATTAGTCAACTGTTTTAGAAAACCAAAGATCACTTTCAAAGTTCTGATTTTCAAAAATGCAGAAGTTTTTAAGTGAAGCAGTTTTCTAGAGGACAGCAGAATACAAATACTTCAAGTTCTGGTTTAACAAATGCAGCAAGGTACAAAGGTATGTGAACAAGTTTAACAAAGGTTCAAGTTCTGGTTTAACAAAGGTTCAAGTTCTGGTTTAACAAATGCAGCAGAAAGGAGCTAACAAGCTCAGATCAGAAATCAAAAACAAGCCAGTGAACCAAAATCCAACATACCAAATAATATCACATCATAATTCATCATCGGCAAAGCAAAATCAAGCCAGTGAACCAAAATCCAACATACCAATACATCATCGCAATCCAACATACCAGATTTCTCAAAGTCCAACAGAAAGATTAAACTCGAGATTATAGGAAATAAAGCCTATAAATAAATCCCAATTCATCATCGGCAAAAGCGTGCGAGTGTAACCAAAATCGAGAATAATCAAGTAAACCAAAAGGCAGAAAACATACCAAATAATATCACATCGCACCGGACGACGAAGTCAAAGCAATTCGAGCAATCAATCAAGGAGAACGAAGGAGCAAGCTACCAGGAACGTTTCTCACACTAGATTCGATCAATCAGAGCATCAAAGCAACTGGAATCGCGTGCCCTAGTTTTCACAGAGTGGAACGAGAAAGAAAAATGCTGTGCCCTAATTTTCACACAAAGAGGAACGAGAAAGAAAAGTAAAGCAGGAAATGGAAATTGCTAAGGTGTGGATTGATGGTGTGGATTGATGGTTGAGATTTTGTTTTAAATGATGGTGTGGATCGCTGAGGTGTAAAATTTTATTAATTTTATTAATTTGAATATATTTATAGCTACTGCAACAGCTGATATCTATGCTAACACATTGAAGTGAATGTTGCAATAGACAAAAATCAGCATAGCTATCGTTACATTGTAGCTAGCAACACCTTGTAATTTCATTGCAATAGGCCATCTATGGCGTAGTGATAATTGAAACATACGATTTTATTCTTATCAATGTTGCTCACTATATACCAACCGCATTTGTCTTTTGAAGACCCATTTGCGGCCGATGAATCATATTCCTTTGGGTGCAATATCAAATTACATTTTTATAATGTATTTAGAATCCTTTCGGATTTGCGCATCATATCACATGGCTGAGTCAATACTTTTAATGGTTTAATTGACTGCTGAGGATTATTTATTATTGACATTGATAAGAAATTCATAGTTTCTCTTCAATGAGTAAGAATATTTATTATACATTCTAATGCATAGTGTTTACTAAGGTTCAGTTAATTTCATTCTTTCCTCGTAATCAATTTTATCCTTGGATCATATCTAAAATCCATTTTCCTACCAATAATTTTTAAAAGAAATTCCTTCACTACGAACTTGGTATTTCTTGAAACAACAATTGTTTCTCAGTGCAATGGAACAGGTATTTATAAAAAAAATTATGAATTGCCTTATATTAAGATGATTTGATTTTATTTTACAAAACATATGTTCAAAATATAAATTAGTCATCCTATGATAATCGTTCCTAGACTACTTTTGGGGTGACTCATACAAGATCCCTTATGTACAATTATTACCTGAAGTCTTTCAACTTGCCCTATCTGCCAACTCCTTGGCCTAGGATATGTTGGAGTTTTTGATAAACCCTTATCTTATATGATTATGTAAACCATTCTTAGAAGAAATTAATTATAACCTTGTGTACTACTTCTAAGTACACGACCTTATAGAAAGAAGTTAATTCAACTTCGTTCTCAGTTAATCATACTTCATTTAACAAAGTTCGATTAATCCTTATTGATACATTATTATGTATCTTAGGGAGGAGTGAATTTTGAGATTGAATTTTTATTCATTTTTAGGTACGTTCGGAACTCTTTCCAATATACTGACTTATTCGATCAAATCGAATTAATTTATTTTCGAACATTATTTTATTTACCTTTGTTTTATATTTTATTAACTCATCATTAACATATCACATATGTATCTTATACATATGTTCATGTTTGAGATAATTAATTGGTGAATACAATAAAGCAGTGGAATAGTTTTGGAACTTTCGATTGCATACATCTATATGTATCAATCCGTAGAGTTCATCAACTCTTATAATGCTCCCATTGAATGTGTGCTTTGCCCTTATTATTTGATATATGATTTACCAATACCACATGATTTATAATTATATAATCATAAATTATTTCTCAAAACTGTGGCTTAGTCCATAATTCTAGAATAATTACACACAAATTTAGATACTTCTATATTTTCCAATGCACCACATGTATCACTATTATAGTTTTATTTTATAAAGAATATTCATATTGAAATAAAACTATGTCTGTTTTCCAACCAATACCAAAAATAATAATTCTTTCATAAAAAATGTTTGGTAAGTTTTATGAAAACAATTTTTTTAACTCGATGCAATCAATAAGTGTTATATGGCATGCCCTTGTTATTTCCACCATTACTTTAATAGTGAATGAAATACGAAGCTCCACTCAACCTCTTAATATAGGCTATTTATTAATTTTACTGTATCTGGTGTACAATCAAGAATTTTTAGATCAAGTGTCTTAAATTATAAGAAATAAATTTAATAAAACATTTTTCTATGTGAAAATGCATTTAGAATAGATATCATATTTCTTATTCCTTGTTAAGTATATATTATTATTTGCAATTCTCTTTTCCTATGTTTCCCTATGAAGAAGAAGTAACCATTTATTCTCTTCATCCAAACTGTGCCTTAAGTTACATCTATCCTCATACTTTCATTTTCTTTTCTAAATAGTGGAACCATTCAAAAGGAAGCCCTTACTACACGATCATGATGAACTCTTTACAAAAATGCATCCACTCACCCTTAACATTTAGGATATCTAATAAGTTGCATTTTACATAAACTAATCAAACTAATTTTTTAGTGATCGAATTCTTAGATCAGTCTTGTAGCTCTTGGTCTAGTGTTACGTTTAACGTAACAAGATCATAAATATAATCAATCATATTGGATACATGATCTCACATTATGGTTTACTCGCTTATTTCGACTGAACTAATTTTCTCAAAGTTTTGTACACTACGAATTAGGAATGTTCACCATATAACATTTATATGTGAATGGATACGAATCAGACATTCATATTTAAGTATTGTTTCTAGAGTTTGAAAATTATAAAGGACAATACACGGTCTCAGGAAAGTAAATACGTAAGTGACCAATTATGAATATATTTAGTAGTTATAAAATTCGACGCTTACATGGGTATTGAAACAATAACATGTATAAAATATTATTAGTAGGTATATTTTGTATTTCATTTATCAATCTTCAATTCAGTTCATTTGTATATCTTAATTGATAAACAATTTATTAATCATATTAATTGCACAAATTTATCACGTAGATTATTATAACTTTATATAACGAATGTTCTTACAATATTAAAAAGGTTAAATTTTACCATTTCATTTTTCTAATAAGGCTCCCAACAGAATTTTTATGTTTATCAAAACCCTAACAAAAACATAGGAATTATTTATTTCTCTAATAGGTGTTAGGAACCGCTTGCCTTGGGATTCTGACCTTGAGGAATATCAACAAATCATAAACCCACAAGCGATGGATGCACTACAACAAAACAGGCTTTTTACAACGGGCAATGCCCGTTGTAATATGTGTTCCACAACGGGCAGCCGACCGTTGTAATAGGCGATGTTGTAATAGGTCACCCATATTTTACAACGGGCAGTTACTGTTGTAAAGACCGTTGTAGTAAACTTTTTTACAACGGTCGCCAACCGTTGTAATAGACTGTAATACAAGCTTCTTTGTCCATTGCAAAATACTATGATACAAGATGGATATCATGTTTTACAACATTCCCTGACCGTTGTAAAAAATATTTTGACAACGGTTTTCGACCGTTGTAATAGAGTATAATACAACGCGCTTTGACCGTTGTAAAAAACATTTTGACAACGGTTTTCGACCGTTGTAATAGAGTATAATACAACGCGCTTTGACCGTTGTAATAGAGTATAATACAAAGCGCTTTGACCGTTGCAGAAAAAATGCAAATTAAAAAAAAATTACAGCAACGTATAGGTAGCACATCCATACAAATAATGAATAATTTAACAGTAATAAATATTGCGCACAAACAACCAAAATCACATGCGAAAAGACTAAAAGATAGTCATAAAATTCCAACACTCCAAAAAGTCAGATAAGTTTACCTCCCAAATTCATAAAGCATTAATACATAACAGTCGGCTATAAATATCAAGTTCTAAGTACAATCATACTAGACTAAGGATATAAAGTCTTTGTGCCACGCGACGGTTGATCCAACGGCCTCTTTAATAGTGGGCATCTCTGAATTTGGCCTAAATAAAAAAGCTTCTGGTTCCACCGCTACATCCACCCATACTTTCCAAGCTTCTGCTCCAAGCTTTACAAAATGTACCGACGCATCAGGATCAGTGCTTGCTATTGTCCCCTCTGCAACTACGTTCTTCTCCCAACTCAATAGCCTGCACTTTTTTTTCATCAAACCATCCACAATAACTCGTTCTTGCTGATCTTGAACCTGCTGCGTATTGTTGCTATCGCGGTGTGACTGCAAGAAAAAAAAATTGACTATTAAATTTTAGGATGAAATTTGCAGGCCCAAAAATAAGGAGGTTTTGGCATTAGGAGATAGAAGGTAGAATTAAAGCAATGACTATTAAATTGTTACGAAGACACTTGCATAAAGATTACTTATTGACTTGCTGGATGAAAAGCATGTATTTTAAAAAAAAAAATTGGATAAGCAATGCCTTAACGTTACATATTTATCTTCAAAGTGAAAACATATTATACTAATGCTCACTGCATAGATAAGGGAATATACTTTGGGATGCAAAACAAATTATAAGGGCAAATGCGCTGGTTCCCTAATAGTGGAGCATCTGACACTAATGAACGGATGAACTGAGTGTGCACCACTACCAAACCTAGTTACAAGCCAACAACTGTTGCATTATAAAACAAGAACATTTTTTAGTACAAGGCAAAGCAATGATAGATGTAGACTTGAATTCTAATCTTCCATAATTCATGATACAAATAATGTAAATCTGAAACATGATAGGGGATAGAGCTTAGGTTATCACTGCATTTCTTCATCTCCATATTGAATTTGAGTGCAAAATCAAAATGATTAATAAATATTTTTTGACACTAAAATTTAACGCAAATTTAGACTCTAAAAATGAAACTATTACATTTTTCAGCCAAAAGCGCCTCTTTTCAGTACAGGCCTCGTATATTTAATGGATGGTTAGGTTCATAGGATTTATTGATTACAGATCCAAAAAAAGATTTATTGATTATAGACATTCAAATTAGATCCAAACAATTTTTAGAATCAACATTGGATGTCTGGTTCTAGTTACCCCAAAACAATGGTGAAGATATATAGGAAGTAAACTGAAGATGTCTGGTTCTAGTTACCCCAAAACAATGGTGAATTAAATTCTAAATTAGCATGGGAAATCATTAGAACTAAACACACTAAATCAAAATGATGCAAACATGTATGTAATCCTAAATACCTGTTAATATGATTCAAAACTACTTTTCAAAATTTAGGGGTTGAATAACATGGGAAGTAATAACTTAGTGTTTTTGGATACAAAGTTACAAACATACAGTACATACACATACATACAAATATACACGTGTATACAAGGAAGGATTCATAGCTCCGCTTTTTTTAGCTCCTTCATGCATCAGACATAATAACTTATTGTTAAATTTGATAACAATGTAAGTAAAAGAAAAATGGTAGTGTATTGACACAAAGGGCCTACAAATGTAAGTAAAAGAAAAATGGTAGTGTATCGACACACACACATGCACACACATATTTGTATGTGTATGTCGAATGATCCACATCCCTTTTATTTATTTCTTGGAAATTCTCTCTTAGTCTTTCTTTTTCTTTTTCTTTTTGAAAAGAAACAAAATTTTGTACATAAATTCATTTGCTATCAAGATCATTTTCATAAAAATTTGGAACATTCTGAAACTTGTAAGTCTTTCAAGGTTCATTTCCTAAGCCGTTGAAGAAAAATATCAACAACTCATATTATTTTACGATTTTGATAGAGTTAGAAGTTTCGAATTAAACAAAATTCATCGAGGACCGAACTCAGATCACATACCATAGGTCATTGGTGAAGCTAGGTACCGCTAAGGGGGATTGTGATATTTATGTGGCATATACAAGTGGTAATGTTAAGGCGAATTCAAGGCCAGGTTTAGCCACAATGTCTATGTTCAGAAGGAGATCCTGATATTTATCTGGCAGATACAAGTGACATTTTTTTAATAAAAGACTATATCCTCTCTGGATGTCATATGTATGAGTAATCAAGTCTAACACAATGTTGATTTCAGATGATGCGAAGTATGTGTAAAAATTAACCTTGATCTAAGTTGATCCACTCCAACTTTAATACCATGCTATAGAACCACTTATCATCAAATAATTAGATTACAATGCAAAGAATGGATTGCATATATTATTCTCCAGTATGTGACTATCACTACAAGACACACAGTGAATAGCGGCGGGGAGGGGAGATCGCCGTCGACGGGCCCGTCGACTATGGGCGTCGGCTAGTTATAATATTAATTATCCAATTAAATAATTAATTGATTTAATTCCCATTACGTTTTAAAAAATATTTAAAAATACTAATTTAATTACTAAAAAATAAAAAAGATATTTTAGCACATCCATTCAACCTAAGAACGGCTTGTGATCGGTTAAATTAGTATTTTCGATAATCTATCGTTGTGTAATTCAAATATTTATCATTACTGAAAATCTAACTCGCAAGACCAATCTATACAACTTTTAGTCGATTTATTAAGCAAATTCAATAAAGTTGATTGTGTGTATCATTTTTATGAATTAAAATATTTTTTTAAACCGTTGGGTAAATTAGTTATGAATTTTTAACTGTATTTAATATGATAAAATTATGTAAAATAAAATGTTCGGCAAAAAAATAAATTTATTGGACCTCATGTCGATCTAAAGTACTTCGGACCTATTTTCAAAAGATAATTAAAAACTAAACAACTATAGGATATCGATTTTGAATTTTAAATTTATAGCCATTCGTTGACATTTGGACTAAAAACCCTTTATCCGAAGGCCAGATGACCTTTAAACGAGGCCAAATTCGAACCACTAATACTTGGTAATGTGTTAATCCAATCTGTACGGTTGGATTTGTAAAAAAATGGCTGGGAAAAAAATTAAGCTCGAAACGGGTTATTTTGACGGGAGTTGTATAACACTTATAATATAAGTGGATTGTAGTGTATTCTTCGCACAAGGTTAAACACCAAGAAAAATAAACTTATAAAACTCCTTGATCCACATACACATAGTTAGCCAGTAAAAGTATCATGAGCATTGTATTTCTGCCAAGGTGTGCAAGGAAAATAAATTAACCTGGGAAATTTGGCTCGTAACTAACTTGACCATGTAGAGATTATGTGAATTCGCACATCATACTTTAATAACAACATGATAAAACATTATGCAAGCAAACCTGGAACAATCCCTTCAGTATATGGAGAATTAGATGCTGCTTGAATGGTCAAGTAATAAACCTCAACTTTACTGAATCAGAAGCAAAGAAAACAAGGTTACATATTGCAAATCATCATGCAATATACATTTACAAAAGCATGTGCATATGTATAACCGATACACACCTACAATGTACTGGATGAACACTCCACGAAGGCGAGTTCAACAACGTAAGTTTTGAAATAACAACTTCGGTTGAGCTCACAATCTCTATGAGATGGGGAGGGCCATAATTCAGTTCATGTGAATTGTACCACTCGTACCAAATTGAACCTTGCCCATCTATTGTTCCATTTTCACCTGCATATTTACATAAATTAACACCCTTTTATAGAAACTATATTATAACCTTGAAAAAAAAGAGAGTAGCAACCTATTACCTGTTATAACAACATCAGTTAAGTTGTACCGTTTATTAAGCTCCGATATCTACCACCTGCATGTTCTGTGCCAGTGCCGTGCGAGGTCAAGGGATCAACAATCGGCCATTGAGTTGTGTTCTATAATGTAGAACAAGATTATACCAAAACAAAATTATTCACCATCATTGCACCTCTATACTATACAAAATGAAAAAGAAGGGAAAAACACTCATGCTGCTAATTTTTTCTAGTAAATCCAAGTGCACCGAGCAAGGCTGATATACTCCTACATGAGTCTGCCTTTTTTGCTCACACGCTTTAAATCATTAATGGAATGTCTAACTGCCTCTATTGACATTTGAACTTTGGCAATTTCATTTATTTTCACTCTATTGTTAATGGATGGAATATCCTTTGAGGTAAACTACAAATTATATAACTGTACCAACTATTATTCAACTTAGAGTTGTGATAAGTTATTGTAAACTTAAAAGGTGATATACATGAATCATTTTATTTTTACAAGTATCAACAAATAATAAAGTACGACTGTGTAATACATCTAATGCGTGATTAATGGGTGATAACTACAGTAAGCAAATGTGATAGAGCTATAGATAACGAAAATTTGCTTGCATTCATGTATTAGGAAAATGTATGGAATGCCTAACAAAAATATGATGTTTATAGGAAATTACCTGACTTCCAAGGATAACTGCATCCTTTTCAAGGAAGAGCGTGAGATGGCTTGTAAGATTGAAACTACCTGTAAGCCATTTTCCCTTTGGTACATAAAGCTGTGCCCCACCTTTGTCCGCAAATGACCTTAAGTAGAATATGGCATTTTCAAATGCGAGTGTGTTCAGAAACACACCATCTCCAACTGCACTAAATTCTAGTATTGAAACACTATGTGGTCTAGGAGTCAATGCTCCTTTATCGTTATTACATCGGCCATGGACCTCTCCATTTGATGTAATTGAATTGGCAAATGCCAGTACAAAGAAAATCTGAACCTGAAATCAGAGTTGAACCATCAACATTTTGATCATGGTAACTTCAAATGTCCATATTTTTTTATTTAAGCCATGGGAATCATTCCATAAATCCTAAATTATTTATTTAATAAAACTATAATACATATATTCCAAATCTATAATCACTACTATCGACAAAACTTAATATATTTACTTATAAAATCATTTATAGAAGGAATTAATTTGATTTGGAAACCAATTTTGAAATCGATAAATTATATTAAACTTTCCTTTGTAAATTACTTTTGTTCAAAATGTTGATATAATAGGTAAATACTTGAAATTTCAGTCCACGAAAATCAAAAAAATGGAACCACACTTCGTAAATCAATGAGGCAAAAGAAGCAGCAAGATATTAAAGAGACGTATAAAATCATTAAGAAAAGGAGGCACCGCCAACAAATCAAACAATATAGCAAACACACTAAAATAAAGCAATAGAAAAATAATGAACACATGACCAATTCAAGGCAACAAGGTGAGGGATGTAACCAATTTCACGTCTACAGGCAGCAGCTAATAATGCGGTGAAAAAAGAACTCAAGGCACTGGACAAAAATATATAGTGTGCATGACCTTATTTCGTGTAGCAGGGCTAGTGATGCATGAAATAAAATGAAAGTGAACTCACACATAAGCAAAAAGGCAGCCAATCACAGAATACATGTCAGAACTATTAATGTAATTGCAAGATTCTCAAGTGACAGGGAAATCAAATACATAACAATGTCAAAGTACTAGGAAAATTGAAGAACATGCCAAGGGAAATCGAAATAACAAAACAGCACTATTTACAAATAAAGATTTGCACTTAGGTCCATGCAAATATGGTCAATTGTGCATAGAAAGGGAAGTGCAAACTAAGGCAACAATTAATGCCAGGGATGCATCCCTACACTACATTACATCGGTCCACTACTGCCTTTATATTCTTCTTCTTTATTTTCAAAATTTTGCTATTTCTTCTTTTTGTATTTTTTTTCAAAATCAGCACCAGTAACAAAATCATATTCTGAATTCCAGTTCTTCTACAGATGCTCTTTAATAAAAATGACAAAGCTATACCATTGACCATAGATTGTATTAATTTATTTATTAGGTACCATCAAATTATGAAAACGAAAAGTAGTAATTTCTTCATATCTTGATAGGTATTGTTCGTCGCTGTTGCTCAGGGTCAATGGCTAAAGACTTTTTGAAGTCGCTTTCCTCCTGTGTCAAATGGAAACTGGCTGATACAAGCCGATGTTTATGTCATTAACAGTACGTTGCTTGCCTACTTAACACTACGTTTAAAACGAGTTCATCAAATCAACTGAGAATGTTGATTGCCTACTTAACACTACGTTTAAACTGGTGAAGTTGCCGAGACAGAACATTTACAAGGCAAAAAAAAATTGTATCTTTCATCCGGATTTCAATCTACGTTATTACACTCAACAGAAGCAAGTGACGCAAAGAAGAGGACAACAGTCAATTATAGTGCGACCAATAATTAACAATATATATGACTCCAGGTATGAAATTAACTAGGTATGAAATTAATTATGCTGTAGAGATCTATGTACTAAAACAATTGTAATAACATAAATATCCAATTTATTACCTTCAATTTTTCGAAAATCCTAGTTTCGATCCAAATTGGAGAAGCCCTGATTCGATCGAGAAGACGACAGCTTCAATTTTTCGAAAACCCTAGTTTCGAGCAAAGAGCAGGAGCAAAGAGAACGAGCAGGAGGAAAGAGGAAAGAGCAGGAACGAAAATAAAAGGGCTTATGAAAAAACTTTTTGCCCGTTGTAATTTGCTAATAGGGTAATTTGACTGTGCACCTTTTACAACGGGCAATTTATAACCGTTGTAAAGTTGTCATCTATTACAACGGGCCTGAATGGACCGTTGTAATAGATAGCTATTATAACGGGCAACCAATGCCCGTTGTAAAAAAGCGGTTGTATATGGCATCTTTTACAACGGGCCTGAATGGACCGTTGTAATAGTCTACTATTACAATGGGCAACCAGTGCCCGTTGTAAAAAGAGCGTTGTAAGAAGCCTGTTTTGTTGTAGTGATGACACTTTACCGGTTGTATCAAATACAACTCCTAGCCCGTGGTCTTTGTCCTAATAAGATCTCGACCTTGAGGGATATCAACGAATCGAAAGAGATTATTCACTTATATCAACCAATTCGCGACGGCCTAAGTATAATGCACGTACCTTGAGGAATATCAACAAATATGTGCATGTATCTATGAAGTTAAAGCTCCGCTATTGCTCGCTATAACCCCGCTATATCCCATAGCGGATTTCTACCGCTATGATTTTCTCAAATAGCCTCAAAAATAGTCTTTCCGCTTTAGCCATGCTATTTCCGCTATATCCCGTTGTTTCAACTATATCCCGCTATTCCCGCTATATCTGATTTAAACAAAATAAATTGAAAAATGACATTTATACATTATAAAAATTATGAAATTATTTTTTAAGTTGAATTTTCATCACATATTTTCATAAACAAAAGTACTCTAATATTGTATTAAATTTAATTATGTTAAATATCAATTTGTGCTTATTTATACTATATTTACACACGTTTTTACTTAATATTAAATATGTATTAATTAAAATTAAATTAAATGTTAATTATGCATTTAAGTACCATTTATATATTTGTAAAAGCATAAAGTACAAGTTTTATATGCTATTTTAGAGTCATCCGCTATATCTCTTTTATATCCTCGCCATGACTTTTCACACCTCCACCGCAATGAATCCGCTAAGCGCTTTAACCGCACATGCATGTATCTTGCCTTGTTTGGTTAATATACTAATAGCGCTATAGATAATATCTCTAGCTTGAGGAATATCAACAACTAGAGAGTATGTAAGCAATCTACTAATATATAAATAGTGGAGGTAAACTTTATATTAAAGATTCATAATCTTTAATATATTTAATTAAGTGATATCAACTTATGGAACAATATATTTTTTATGAAATACCCTCGTGATTCAAGTGTCATACACATCACAAATCACGATATATGTACTATATAATTATTTCTTAAATCTATTCTGGGTTTCTTACTGTTCCACTATTGTTTTATACATTCATATTATGCAAGTTTAATTATTATATAACTTTTATAGTTTAATTAACTTATATAACCGTCTTATGTACATTAGATTAATTAAATATTATTTAATTAATTAATATTTAATTAATTTTATATTATTCAATTAAACATTTTAATTGAATATGTATACCATAACATTTATGGTTATACACATATATCTATATATAAGTGCGTTTTTTATTATTTGTTAATTAACTTTTAATTAACTTATTTAATTGGATAATTTAATTAAATACTAATTTCAAAAATTTCTTATGTGTACGTGTGTGTATCATACATGTATATAATTTAATTAATTTATTCATCTTATTAATAAGTGTTAAAATTTTCTAAATACATTTATTATATTTTCAAAGCACTTTTGAAAGCTGTATTATAACATTTATAAATACATTATTTTCAAAGCCAACTTTGAAAATCATATTATAACATTTATAATGTTATTCTTATTTTAAATTTAAATTTTAAGTTTTAAATCTTATTTTAATTTCAAAGCAATTTTGAAATCACACTATAAGATTTATAATATATTTCTTGTTTTTAAATTTAACTTTTAAATCACAATTTCATTTTAATTTTTAAAACAATTATGAAAAATAGCCTAATGCCCAATTCAAATTGGGCCTTTTTCTATTAGGGGTAATCTTTGGACACAATTCACTTTTCAGGCCAAGCTGGTAGCAGGGAGGGCAGGGTACTTGATTACCCAAATAGACACTAATTTCTAGACACCCTACTAAATTGGCAAGCTTAATTGGTTAGCCTTAACATTACTAATTTAGAGAGAACAGACCATTAGGATCCGATACCATTGTTGGAATCGGGCAGATCATAAACGGGTAAAATAGGCAGTTTTCAAAATATTTTCCTATTTGGGATCTGTTGGGCCTATGAAATCTAAAGGTATATTAGATCTAATCTATAAAAGTTTTAAATAAAATGATATTTTATCTAAATCGTTTAAAATGGTGTTTTAATATAATTTAAATTTTAATATATGAGTGTATCAAATAAACCCATGTGTGTATTTCTTGTAATATAGAGAAGGAAACCATTCATTTCTCTCTCTAGAATTAATGCAATTAATTAAGGGTAGATTTTGCATTATTTAGAGAGAGAAACTTTTCATTTCTCTCTTTTTAATTGACTTGAATGATGTGTTAAATATCATTTATGAACAACTAATTTATACATAACATAAATGTGAATACATCTAGATGTACTCAAGCGGATATCGAGTGAGTGGAATAAGCAAGAAGTTTACACAGTTAATGGAAACATATGTTGGTGCTGAGATTTACACCGCAATGGACCCATTTCCCCTTTATATATGTCTTTATTGTCCAACATTTTGATTTGAAAATATTTATACATAATAAAAATGGACTACTGTATGAATACACACACATACATATGTATGCATACATTAAAATCATATAAGACAATCTTATAGGATTTGATATCTAAAATTACCAATATGAGTTTAGTTTTAATTAAGAAATGTTTGAAATTAAATATGACATTTATTACACATGATGCATCTTTTGATTTCAAAATAGAGCAATACATGTATGTTAATATATATATATATATATATTACAATTAACCTTTTAGTTTTGAAACAATTATTTATATATAAACATTTGAGAATTGAAAATAAATAAATACATACAAACATAAATGCATGCATGCATACATACATATCTATGTGTGTGTGCATATATATGTTAGAATTTAAAGTTTAACATTTAAATTAAGCTTCTAATTTAGAAAGGGAATACACAAAACTTTAAAGTTGAAGAGAAATAAAGAATTTAAAATTTAGATAAAACTCTTTTTGAGACTGATAGAGATGGGGAAGGTGTTCAGTCAGTAAGGAATTTTTCACTAGAGCTCGCCCACCTCGCAAGCACCTTTTTTAGTCAACACCATCAGGGCAAAGCCCAAAATATGATGAATAGAAGGAGATAAAAAAGATACATGGACGACTTGACCATAAGGTCGGATGTTTCCTTGAGCAGTAAGCTACGAATTATAATTATTGGTGCTTCTTAATTTTGATATAATTAACATGTTTTTTATTTGAATACTTCAAAGTATTCATTATTTAATTAAATTTGAAATTTATTATTAAATTTAGTAAAAGTATATGCGTGAGACACAATCTATTAATTGGGTTTATTTCGTTCTAATTGGTCAATAAAAATACATTTCAATGGAATTCCTTTTTTAACAGAAAAACAGAAAAAGTTTCTAGTTTTCATTTATAATTTCTAGACCAAATGGAAATAATTTTTTTCTTCAAACAATGATAAAAATAGTCGTATTCAAAATATCAACCATTTAACAAAGGAATTAATTTTCAAGGTAAAAGTTAATTAGTTTGCATCAATAGTCTATTTAGATTTATGTATATAAATATTATAAAACTATAAAATAGATCTCAATCAAAATTAATTATTTATTTATTTACAAACTTTCAATGCATTAGAAAAGGAATTAGATAAGTTAGGCATATGTAGATTCATGATAGGAACATACAAATCCAAACAATACAAAAAAAGTCAACAAACTAAAAGGGAAAAAGGAGGACAAAATCATATTCGTAATAATGAACATATTTTGAGATGAGATGAAGAGTAAAACTAGATCTGAACTAATTAACTTAATTAACATACTTTCAATAGAGATAGAGATAAAAGGGTTTTAACAACTTTTTCAAGATGATCGATAAAACAACACATGAATCATATGGGATCCAAACCATAAGTAGCATAAATAAATTAAATTAGATAATTACCTACGGATGTTGCTAAAATTCACACCTTGAATGAAGTTATCTCTTTACATCTCCAAGATCCATACTTAACCCTTGGAAGAGATGGATGAACCACTTGTGTTCCATTATTCTTGATGTTTGCTTTTGATTTAGAGTTGAATTTTTTTTGAAACCTTGGTTTTGTTTTCTGCCATGGAACCTTAGAAGGAGTAAAGAGAAAAATGAATGAAAAAGAATGAATGCCGGTGGAAAATGAATTAGTGGATTTGTTTTAACCGAAAGAATGAGACTTTCCCATTCTTTAGTTAAAACTTCCTCTAATCAATTCCTTTAACAATCTCTCTCTCTACTCCTCTCTTTTCACATGGTATGACTGAAATTACATGCCATCAAAGGCATAAAATTTCCATAAATCCCTTCATGCAATTATCCTTTATTTAAACTCATTTAAAATTGCACCGATATTTTATAACGATGTGTGCAAATATAACCTTTATAAATGCATTCAAATAATTACAAACAACTCCTAAACATTAATTAAATAAAATACTAATTAATATTTCTTAAATATTAACCAATTTAATTAATTTACAACATTCATTAATCAATTAAATCATATGGTTTTTCAGAGAATTCACCATTACGGTTGTGCAACTCAAAGGTGTTAATTCAGTCAGTGATTAATATCGAATAATTCAAATATTAACTTTCAATGTCACCTTAGCCAATAATGTGACATTTTGGCTGAATTTATCACTTACACGTCTTTTTGGTAAAACCTAATTTTACTTATTATAAGTGGTACCTGGTAGTGATGATTATTTATACTAATTCTCTTTGTCAAAACTATAACACATTAGGACTTGTGGAATTTGGTTTAGGTCAAAATTCCAACATCATCCACATTTAACATTGAAAGTGCAAACACAAAATTCTTGATTTAGTAATAACAATTATTATTAACTGTACTACCGTGGGCAGAGACTTTGACTTTAAGTTGACTTAAGTTGACCCTGTGATACTAATCCCATAAAACCGAGGAGACGAATTTTATCTTGAATAGTGTTTCACTTCTAATGCTTCCACTCGATCCAACTATAGTCGTTCGATGGATGTCATGCCATGAATTAACTATAATCACAGTGGAGTTTCCATATTGAAGCTCGATAATATTCTCAAGTCAAGGGAATTATGTGAAATTATTGCATCGATATTTTTTTGTTTGACCTTACTTTACTAACCAATAGAAAACTATTGAGTGAGCCATTTCATAGTTATTCAATAATTATCAGCACGTAACTCCTTGATACCCCCACAAGCCATGAGTGATACATTGCCCAATGTTTGGAGAGCGCTACATATTCTAGTCTCAACAGATGTATCGATATCCAATCTTGATACATCTTGACTAGGAATATTTAAAACGATATGTTTATTTTATTGTGATAAATCACTCATTGTTACAACACATTATAACTACTATCATAAAGCATACAATTTATGGATTTTCTATATTAAATATATTTTTAATTTAATAAATAATTAATATAACATATTATATCAAGTATATAATAGAAAGAAAACACCTTTTATTTTGAACAAGGTTGACTATCGAGTTAGATATATGTAATAAATTACATAATTCCCCCCAGGGCATACCCTTAACTCTATCACACACTGGGTCGCCTCACTTGCGACCAACTTTCTCATGCCAACCCGCATTCGACATAGCAACCTGATGCTTGTGTCTACTCAAGCATCTCTTTCAACTATATGCCGACTATCACAACTTAAAACCAGCTCAAACATGACCCGCCTGTGGCCTTACTTTAGTACAACCACCTACGACCTGTAACGACCCGCCTTTTCGGACCCCAGAAGTCGATACTAATACACCCACGGTATTCACGTGCCGAACAACTAAGTGCCGGAAATACAGATTGTTAGGGTAAAGAAAGGAAAGAGGAGATAGAAGAAGCAAAACAATCACAGAATCTCACAATGCAACGGAATAATATATATTAATCAACATAATACTTTACAACGTCATTTTAAAAACGATACATCAGAGTCATACCAATACAAATTCTACACTAGGACAGTTATAACAGCCTGTCCCTACCTAACTAATACAAGATACATATAATACAGTGGAAACAATATAATAACTAGCTATCGATGAAGCCTCCTGCTCTAAGTTCCTCCAAAATGCATCCATGGGAAAACCTGAACTACTTGGCTGCCTATAAAAATTTAAGCACCGAGAGTTTTAGGAAAAGAAAATAAAACTTTGGGTCAGACGTGGGTCTGATGTGAGTAAACTCAAACAACTGAATTATTATGTTTAAAACCCTTTTAAAATCAAAGGTATCTCGTAAAACCACGCCGCACATAAACACGGACGGGTTTTTACCTTACGATAACCAAAACACTTTTTATAGAAAATCTAGTAATATTATAATAATGTCTAAGCGTTTAAAATAAATATATGAAAATAGCCAAAATTGTTACCATTATTAAATTCCAGCATACTAGGCTCTATAATCAAAACCGTAAAGGAACATATTGGAGATTGGATTCCATACTATGACGAGGCACCGGGGTACCACCTATCATGGTACACATCTAGAAAATGTACCGAGGACCTCGCCAGGATCCCTTGCTAACACAAGAACGGCCTACCCTTTACTGGATAGTACCGAATATGTCATCACCCTGGTTGCTTTGCGACCCTTTTTATTGAGATCTCTTGCACAACCAATCCATAAATATGTAGATGTATCTAGAAAGGTGACGACACACCCTAATGGGAGCGACCCACTTAGCCTGCTGCATTTCCCCTGATTTTAGTCATTCCCGATTAATGAGGCTCGAGGCTACGCTTACCTTTTGAATAGCAATCCCACTTGGAATGTTAACACTACCTTCCAGGCAGTAATGTAACGCCATAATTCATCCATACAAGTTGTCCAGGATAAGGACAAACCGAAGGCACTACTTCTACTACATCCATTTTGAAATCACCCTCAGGACTAGTAGCAAGTAGCCCTTGCACTTCAATGCTCCCTCTTCAATTCCATATTCCTCAAGATGTCTTCAGTTCGAAACGCTTGAGTTGGATCAAAGTGGTTTTCGGATAACATATCCGATCCAGATCTCTTCGAAACAACTTTGGATAGTTCCCAGTAAACTAAACCCCGGTTCTTTAGGAAATAAACAGACAAAGATAAGAGCGGAGTTCACCTCCTAACCGTTTGTAGACGGATTTCCTTATTATTTATCCTAGAAGAAAGAAACGAGATTTATATGCACAGTAAAACATCATTGGGGATGACTGTGCCATATAACTCACATGTTTCTCCTAGATATTTCCAAAGTTACGTTTAGGTCCAGATTTGATAGTCGGTTATTTAACTATCAAATAAACAATCATTCAAAGTTGATTTGATTCCATATAAGATACACTAAGCCTTTATTAATTAATCTTTAATTAATTAAAATCACTTTATAAACATTCGATCAAAAGATCTTTTCAAAACACTATTCCCAAACCCTTTACATCTCTTTTATACTTGGAAAACATTTATACTTATCTTAGGGGTATAAGTATATTATCAAAACATTTGGAAAATTTCTCCTTTTAAATTCCTTTTTGAAAACATTACTTACTATAAACCGATCCATTTATCCTTTATAAAAAGTTCCCTTTTAAAAGCTCACTTCACATTTAAATACCTTTATAAATTTCCAAAATCAATTTATAAAACACTTTTATAAGTCTACAAGTTAATTAACAAAACCTCTTTAAAAAACTCTGAATCATTTATAAAACATCTCCTATTTAAAACTCCTTTGATAAATCTTCTTTAAGAAAAATCCTTTACAAAATGTCCTTTGCAACTCATCCTTTTAAATCACTTTAAATAAACCTTTTTACTTAGTAAAACCCATTTTTATAAACAAGTTATTATTTATAAATATCTTTATAAAATAATAATATAATTTGAAAAATCATTTGTAAACCTTAAACCCCAAAATTGATTAAAGAATTGAAGTTAATTCAAAACCATACTTTATAATTTTAAAAAGAGCTTAGCAATCCCTATGGTACTAAATTAAGTTACCATTTAACATGAATTTGACTTCCAAGTCACTTAACCATTTATTTACATAAGTCAACATATATGTAAATGCAATTCATATCCAAATCAGGGAATTACATGTCAATACAACTCAACTAGCATATGCATGTCCAAATAACATAATAGTAGGATGGTGATTTGTCCTACCAAATGATGTCCAACAATCAAACAATTAACTTATAGCAGAACGAGGATTTATTTTGCTGATACATATGTCTATATAATCAAACAACCAATCTATAGTAGAACGGGGATTTATTCTGCTAATACATACCCACACAATCAAACCATTTACATAACTCATTCATATTCATTTGTCTACTTAATGGTATCGATACTTGAATCCCTTGTGTCCAAAACCATCTTTGAAAAAGAAGTACCTTTAAAACAATTTGGTTCTTGAAACAAAGGATTTAAAACTTAAAACCCCCTTTTAAAATGATTAACTACAAGTTAAACTCTTTATTTAATCATGACTAATCTTTATTAAATTTGAACTTAATTATAAATTAATAAATAACTAAACTATTAATGAATAATTTATTTATAAATTAAACCCTAAATAAATCCTTTATTAATTATTGAATAATTATTAAAAACCTTTATTAATAATTAAATATTAATTAGTCTTAATTAATTAGTTAAATAATCTTTTCACTAAAACTTAAATAATAAATTAAACCTTTAATAAATAATTATTTTACAATTAAACCTTAATTAATTTATGATTTAAAATAATTAACAATTGATTTATTAAATATATAAATAATTGACCTCCTATTTGATTAATAATTAATTAAAAATAAATCATGTACTTAACTCATAATTAATTAAAAATTAATCTTAATTTTAAAAGATAATTAATTAGTACTAATCTTTAATTAATTAATATTAAGAAACCTTGTTTAGTACTTAGTTGATTATTAATTATCAAAGTTAATTAATTAATAATTAATTATTAAATTCTTAATTAACTTTTCTTAATCATTGTTATTAAGTTTTTAAAACATTTCAAAACACTTTAAAATATAAACATTAACTTTTAAAAAATTGGACTTTTTATCGAACTGCATCCATAGCGACTATCGCTATGAATACCATAACTTCCAAACTTGACTAACATCTCAAATAGTCTTTTTAAAACACACTTTTTAACTTTAACTTAATTTATGAACTTAATATAAAGTTTTGGAAGCAAAACAAAAGGTTAGAAACTTTAGAAAACTTTTTGTTTAAAGCAAAGTAAGTAATCAAATTTAAAAATTCAAAGGATTGATATGTCGAACACAAACACCTTTCAAGTGCTAACTTTGCTCGCTAACTTTTCCATTTACTAACTTTACTTAGTAACTTTCCATATCACTTCCAATCACAAGACAAAGATCACAACTTTATAACCAAAAACATCACTTTAGCATTCAATTCGCAAATCTACGCTAAACCATAAACTAGCAACATATGTACATCCAAACCATATGATAATTCAACCATCCAAACAACATATTATACAACCAAATAGGCAACACAATAAAAGTTGAATCTTTCCATAAAAAGTTATAAGTTTACTCACCAAAATTTTGCAAAACTCTTTGAAAACATGAAATACTTGAACTTGCAAAGCTTGGAAAACCACAAAAAAACAACTCGAAAATTGGTCATTTTCCACTCGACTTTTCGCCCTGTTCCTCTCATAATTTTAGAAAGTGGTCAAAAGAAAAGTTGTTGGAAATTATTTTCTCTATCATTTTATAGAAAAAATCACTCAATTTGGATTTGTTCTGAGAGAGATATGGTCAAAAGAAGAAGAGGTATTTTCAGACTTGAAAATGTGGGTCCAGAAATAGGTTTGAAAGAAATGAAATTTGAACCTAGCTAAGATTGAAGATATCATACAAATAAAAGTTGTAGCCACTCAAATTTTACACTGTTTAAAAAAGAATCCCTATTTGGTTCGGAGATGAGGAAAATATGATAGGAGGAAGAGGAGTAAAATTTGAAGAAGTTGAAGGCTATTTATAAGCAATAGAAAAGGTAAACTACTAAACTACCCTTGTACTTCTACCCTCCACATTGTTTTTCCACCTCAAAACCCTCCACTACATATGCCATTTCATCCTCCACCTTGTACCCCCTTATTATGTCAAATAAAACATGTTTAAACATGTTTAGACTCGAGTCGCCAAAGTGTCAAATCATGTCTCTTAAGGCATCTTTTAGTATATACATGTATATACTTAAGTATATATACCAATGTATGCTAACTAATTTACGTTCTTAACCATTTAAATGTTGTTTCAAATATAAACAAGGCTCATAACATTTCAAACAACTTTTATACGATGAAACCTCAAAAATTCGAAAAACGGTTTCCAGTCACATTTTCTGTTTTCCATCGAACTAAATATTTTTGTAAACAAAATTTGAAAATGATTTCATCATCATTAATTATTATTTAAAAGAGTTTAATTTTCATTATAAAACCTATAATTTGAATATTTGAAATTAATTAAATATTCGCAAATCAAAGTAGTGAAATTCCGGGTCATTACATAATCTGTCCCAAGTGGCATGCCATGCTATCCCGTGTCTAGTCTGGAACGCCCCTCTTTAGTCTCCTCCTCGACAACAACCCAGGCATGTGGTCGGTTGTCTCCACTCGATGCTGCCTCAGCAGCCAACCCATCTTTGGCTTAGCTTTGCCACGACCCCCTTTGGCCGGCTTTAGTTCAACCTGCCTTGTCGCCTCATGCTCGGCACATTCTCCACAGCGTGGTCCTTAGCGACTTTCTATTTCCTTCATCTCTTCAACTGTCCAGTCAGTAAGCTCAGCAAGCCTTGCTACATCAACACGCAAAAGTAAATGGCAAGGGGGATAACTAAGTGTGTTTTTCTATGAAAAAAAGAATATTTTACTCCTACAGCATACCACCATATACATATGCATTAAATGCGTAGTAAAGGAAAGACATGCACCTTGTAGGTTCCTCTGTTGACATTCATCTCAGTCGCACATTCCTTTTACTTTTCCAATTGTCTCCCATCAACCCGTTCAACTAGCTCAATGGCTGGACATGCTTTCTGCTTGATTCATAGCGTATTCTCAGTGGTCTATCATCCATTTCAACTACTATAATTACCCTATGCATTGCCTCTTCAAAGGGGTTGGAAAAAACAAGAAATTTGAGTACCGTACACAATTCAGAGTTCTTCACACACCAAGTTCTTAGGATTAGCTACTTCATTAGTCTTAAGTGGTTCACTTTTCTTATTATTCCCTTATAATTCTCTGTAAAAGTAAGAAAGGCATATAGTAAAAAACTTCATAGTGGATATAGACAAGCTTGGTGAACCACTCTATATTTGGTGTAACTTACTTTAATTGCTTGCTTACTTTCTCATTTTCCATTTAAGCCTAGATATTAGCAAGTAACCTTTGCTCTTCTTAAAACATTGGTTTAATTTCAAGGTTGACTAAAAATCAACTCAACGGTTCCCATGAAACAAATTATTTAGAATTTTTGCATTCGATGCAAGGGATGTATTAGACGTGTTGCGCACTCCCGCAACTTCATTGGGGGATTGCTATTGTTGAATTTCGGCGTTACCACTCGAGAGCTCAACTTTTAAACTTGAACCACTGCTTTTATAGTTAGATCCATCCACACATCACTTTGTGGAGATAACATTGTAACACCTCATATTACTAACAAAAATAAATATTTAATTAAAAGGGTATTTGGTAATTTTTATATAAAACTAAAAAATTGAATTTTTACAAATGAACAAATTTGGAGAATCTGACTTTTCTATTATGTCAAGTAGATTTTTCTAGCCCAAATTTATATATAAAATGTTAGAAATGGACACCTGATGAAGGAGGTACATATTGTTTATGTAGCACTCATTTCGGTGCGAATCGGGTCAAGTTGGGGCTGGGGGTATTTCAGGTTTTGTGCTTATATAAGAGATGTTTCTAACCCTAATTCTTCTTCTTCCTCAAACCCTAAATCAAACCTTTTTAAATAAATATTATATCCAAACATCAAAATAAAAGTAGAAAATGAAATTGAAGAGAAGAGATAAACAAAATCTAAATAATTGCAAGCTAAATAGAGTAGGAGGAACACCAAATCAAGTGGGGGTGGGAGAGGAGATTTCTTCAATACAACATTTATAAGTGAGTGGGGTTACCTATGACATGAGTACGATGTAGATAATACTTAAATTTCATTTATATATCTATCTAGGATTAAAAATTATTTTTAATTTGACTTGATGAGTTTAATTGAAGATCTATATGAATAGAGATAATCGAAAACCCTAGGCAATGATTCGATAATATAATTACTAAAACTTGGGGGAGGGTAAATTAGTTAGAATCATTTCTAAAAGCTTATAAATCCGATTTTTTATGGTAGATTTGGATTGATTTAGATGGATAAAAAATGAATATATAATATATCCTTTAAAAATCATCTTGACCCGATTCTACCAACTATAAATAAATTGAATATACATGGATAAATTGTCGAATAGCTATATACAATTAATGGAATAAACTACGTAAAAAGTATGAATGAATAGGGTTGAAATTGTATATAGATATTTGCTAGAAGATGAATTATACGAATTCAAAAGTTGTACATACATCTAGAAAGAAGAAATAAAACAAGAAAAAAAAGCAGAATACAGCAGGTTCAGGTGTCTAAAACATAGATCGGAGAAAACCTATCTCATGCATCTGAAATAAGAAGCCAAAGGTTTATGTTTAAACAAAATAAAACCCGAAAGGAAAATGTTAAATTCTGACTAGGTCCAAACTTTTGAAATTTACATTCAGAGGTCTAAAATTGAATGTCAGACATCTAAATGTAAATTAAAACATCTAGTTACATGTAGGTGTTTTGGTATAGAAAGCCAAACGTCTGAACCAAAAGTTTAGACGTCTAATATGAGGTGCAGACATCTAAATACTTGATTCAGATAACTAAATTATTATAGACAACTCAGGTTGAATCTTGCCTGGTGCAGGCCAAGTTGGATAGTTTATGGAAACTTGTTGCCACTTCTTTGACTTTCGAGGTTCACGTAACTGAATGGGTTTTGTAATATGTTGGACTTGTTCCACAATTAGTGATGCACCTTGGTTCACACTTTGTGACGTTGTATAATGTCACACTCAACACAATGTGGATTATATCACAATTAGATGCTCTTATTATTGTTATAGCTGGCTCCGATCACATATGTGCTAACTGCGAAGGATAGGAGACATGGACGTCTTAGTAGGATGAGCATGCAATTAAGCGGTTGTGCCCATTAGGAGTTGAATCATTGATCAATCCTTTTTGCTACAGGTTGAATGATATAGAGTATATGATATGTGTAACAACGCACCTCGGAAAAGGCATAAATTTCGATCTAGAAAACACTCAACGAAACTTAGATCCATTCTAAGGCTGGTTGTTGGTTAGAAAAAGAAGTAACAGTAAAGAGCAATAACTATTCTTTCAGAACTCATTATGGATGGAATAAAATATGATACAAAATTGTTAACATTTATTTCAAAACCGTTTGAAGTGTCATAATACAAAACATCATCAAACTGTCAAGTAAAATCTGTTACATCATTTATCCAAAATACATGGGTACAACATATACCATAAGCTCAAGCCACTCCATCTTCAACATCTTCACCATCATCACTCCGTCCTTAACTTGTATTGTAACGAGGAGGGAGTCAGAACAACAAATGTTTGGAGAGTAAAAAACTTGAGTCTTACCATTTCGGTACTTGGGCAATATATTTCAAAATAAGAATATGTCATGCGTACATAAAACCATTTAATACTTCTTATAAGGAAATGAGGCGGGTCCATAATCAACCACTTAATACCTTGCCATCCCAAAGCAGGTTTCTAAATACCATAACCTAAATCCCACATCAAAAATATCTAACAACGCGAGAGATAATACCCAAGTCACTAAATACCTTTTATTGGAAGATAGGCATACTCTGGCCATATAATACCTCAATTGAGGCATACCTCATCATTTAATACATATTCCCAAGGAGAACTCCTCATCGGTGACTATCTAGGTGACATCGCATAGAATCTCTTGAGCCACTTAAAACTTCTTTGTGGAAAGGCAGACCCTCAATCATTCATTTACTACCTTATCCCAAAGCGGACCTCTGTTGAGATACCACCTATCGTGCTTAATAACTAACCCCTTGGCCATTTAATACTTTATTCGGGGAAAAGAGGTGGGCCCTCAAACGATAACTTAATACCACAAGACCCCAAAGCAGGCCCTTTGTATTATGACCCATACTCATAATTATATCCTACATTAGTCCGACTATTCGTACGAACTGGTAGCCAGATTAGCTGGGCAGATTTACCCTATAGAATTTGGGACTAATCTCATGTCATCATAAATATTTATCATAGGAGATGTCTCACATCGGCCCAAAGTCACACTGCTAGTAGCCAAATTAGCTGGTTAGACTTCTGTATGTCTTTTGACTGACCACGCATCCCTATGACTTGGCCATAACTTAAATACTATCCATATATATAATACTCATCTTGTCGTTTTATAATTAAGGCCTTACTAAGAATCTTCCTTATTACGCCTTAAAATGTTAATTACCTTCCTAAGGGAGAATCAGTGGCAATTATTACCTAATTAACTACACAATTATACGCTATAATTATACATTTATGACGCTAATAGAAATAAATATATATTCGCTCCTAATAACTTCAATGCATGCGATTTACACGCCCTAAACTACTGTTAAATATCAATTCCTTTAACCATAATACTAATACAAGTCAATTCCCTTCAGATTTCCAAGATTTCAGTATCCATAACAAGGATTAAATATTCATATCCAAAACTACGAGAAATAGACTTGTAAATTGAAATAGAAACCTAATTTATTACATCAATTTAATGGAATATCCTAAACTATAGGAATTGCATTTCTAACTTCATATTCTATTCAACCTCTCTTTTACAAAGAAATAAACGAAGAAATTTTGTGTGGAATTAGTGGTGTAAACTGTAAATAGAATTTGTGCTCTACACCCTTATTTCATTATTAGAAATTCACAATTTGAATCAAAGGAGGAGGAGAAGTGGAATAGACTATGAAATTATCAAAAAATTGCAAAAACAATATAAATCCCATCAAATTAACATAAATAATTGAGAATCTTCATCTAGAATTAACATTTCAAAATAAAATGAAAATTTGAGGGATTTTATCTATTTTGTTTTCACAAATCCAAAAATCCTTAAGGCATGTTCAAATCCATAGATATATACTAATCAATTGCTGAACTAAAAATACTAAGGTTTCCACTCATAGAAATCCTTAGCTTTTCTTATATGGATTTGCAACGCCCAAGCAACTCTTTTCCAGATCTCCTTCTGAATTCCTAATTGAATTTCTGAATCTAACTAAAGAGAGAAAATAGTAGAGCTTTCCTCATATATTTATGGAGAGGAGAAGGTCCTATTTATAGGAGTTGAAACATACTAGAACCGTAAGTCGAAACTAAATCAAAAACAGATAAGGACTTTTTAACATCACAAAAACCGTAGCCGCCACTATGAGGCAGCGTTCGACCACCTATGCTCGACTGGTCGACCGCCTATGCTCGACCGGTTGGGTCTTTTAGGTCGACTACTCCTCTTATTTGGGAACCACTGATTTGTTTCTGTTGCTCGTTTGTTTTATTTCCTAATTAACTTTTAACGTTAATTGTTTAGCTTAACCCCAAACTAAACCTATAGTTAATTTTTGAAATTCAAACCCTAAATTTAAATATTCATTTGAATTACAATTCAAACTAAATTAATTTAAATCTGCAAACTTAAAAAGCTCATAACTTCTTCGTTTGAGCTTTAGTTTCAGCATGTTATATATGGAAACAGATTAGAATTTCGCTACGAACGCAATGGAATAAATACAACGGAATAACTTTCGTGGTCAAATTCCAACTTCTATAAAATTTCCATTTTCAACCCTACCTTATTTAATTTAATTTACTCATTTTATTTATGGTAAATTTTACGAGTGTTACATACTTTCCCCTTTAAAAAGGATTTCGTCTCGAAATCTTTCAACGTGCGAACAACATAACGTGCAATAACATCCATGTTACACAACCAAGTTATCTACATAGCCGTCTACTCAACCAAAGTGCAATGTGATTATGTGCTGCAAACATACTAAAATGAGCTCAATCCTAGCATGAGTGTGTAATCATGTCATGCAAGTATGTATGCAAATACCGTAAACATGCATAAAAATTTCTACATGAATATAAAGTGATTGTAAAAAAGTGTGGCAACCATCTCCTACCATCCAATCTAGCAACCACGATGCAAAAAAATTCCTAATTTTGGAGAGAAAATATACCGGTTAAAAGCTCTGGTGATCTTCATCTTCTCCTTGATCTTCCATGTGCTTTCCACCGGGTTGTCTCGCTATTGTACTCGGACTTGCCTAATTATTTTGTTGCGGAGTCTTCTAGTTCCATGCTCCATAATGCATGCAGTGGCACGAGGTAATGTTGGCTCTGTCTCTAATTCCCTCAACTGATCAGGCTCAACTCTAATAGCGGTGTCATAAAGGCATTTTGTAAGTTGAGAAACGTGGAAAACATTGTGGACTCCTGCCTCAGGAAGCTCCACGCGATAAGCAAGGTTTCCTATCCTTTCCAAAACTCTGATTGACTCAACGAATCTAGGTGCCAATTTTCCATACTTGCCAAACCTAAACCACTTTTCCAAGAGGGGAGACTTTGACAAATACCGTATCTCCAACCTCAAACTCAAGCTCTTTCCTTCTTCTATCTGCATAAGTTTTCTGACGGTCTTGCACTGCCTTCATTCGTTGCTCGATCAACTCTACTTTTTACGTGGTATCATAGATCAAATCGGGTCTGAACAATATTATGTCAGTGGTTTCCTACCAATAACCTAGCAATTTTCATGCCCTCCCATAAAGTGCTTCAAAAGGGGCCATACCAATCGTCGCTTGATAGCTATTATTATACCTACGAACTCAACTAAAGGTAGGTGCTGCTCCCAATGTCCTTCAAAATCCAAAACATAAACCCTCAACAAGTCATCCAAAATCCTATTCACCCTCTACATTTGACCATCAGTCTGTGGGTGATATATGGTGCTAAGATTCAAAGAAGTTTCCAAAGCTGCTTGTAGGCTCCTCCAAAACTCACTAGTAAACAAGGGGTCCCTATCACTAACTATGTCTAACGACCTGGAATTTTGGTCATTTGGTTTTGAACGTTTAATTTATTTTTAAATGTTGAATTTGAAATATTAATTTATTTTGAATATGGAGATTTTGGTTGAATTAGTGAAACGAGTTAAAATTTCAAATATAGCGATTAAATGGATTTGGTGAATAGTAAATTTAATATTTGAAATTGGGTAAATATGTGAATCTGGAGTTAAATGTGAATGAAAATTATTTCTAAAGTGGATTTATACTCTATTGAAATTAGAGTGATGATAGTGGACTTTTGAATGGAATTAAAAGTCGACAAATTAAAATTTGAAATTAGATATATATATTAAATTAATAGTGAAAAATAGCAATCCGGGGCACATTCTCGGAATTCGATGAAACCAATTCCGTTTGATCCATAATAGTGTATTATTATCGGATTTCACATTTCATAGTGATTGGAGTTACCGTTTGGTGGTGTGAAGCTGAAACGCATAGAAATTTTTTAAGTAAATTTAATTAAAATAATTCGATTCGGAAACCTATCTTCCAAATACGATGGAGTTGGCTCCCGATACATATTCCATTGTGTTCGGGATAGGGGTAAAACATTATAAATGCCAGGCGGCACGCCTCGATTGGAGTTCGTCCAAATTTTCGCATGAATAGTCGAAATAATATTAAAATGATATATTTACGCATATATTTACATAGCTAGAAACCCTAAACCACAACTGCGCCTCCGTTTTACTTCAACAGCCGAAAACGGCCAGTCTTTCCCTACTGATTTCTCCAAATCCATCAACATTTTGAAGAAACTCCCAACTAAGAAATCGAAGAACACGACGAGAGCTTTCCATCCATACGGTTATGATCATCCAATTCGCAACGAGGGGGAGGGAATTAGTTCGCGTCCATGCGGCGTTCAGGCACGAAAGTCGAGTAGGAGGCGGAGCTTAGGGGGTGTGGTCTCTAGCCGAAGGTGCGTGGTGGCTAGGGATACACAGTGGCGTTGTTGGATGGACCTCCGGTGCATCAATGGACGAGGCGACGATCGATTTTCGAAGGCGTTGGTGGGTTTATCCTTCGAATAGAGGACGATGAAGAAGGGAAAAGGTTAAAGGGTTGGGATATGTAGTTTTAGATATGGATGGCTAGGATTTTTTGCAGGTTAAAAAGAAAAGGAAATTGAAATTTTATATTGTTTTAAAAATCATTAATCTTATAAATTTTATATCTAACTCACACAAGGTCGAAATCAAGTGAAACAAGCGGTGTTGGAATCGTAGCGACGAGCACCATATTCTAGAACTGGTTTGGAGATGATTGGGAATAGCTAGAATTTAGGTTAAATCGAACGTTGTTCGATTTGAATTGAAATTGGAACGTTTGGCAAATTTAAAACTCAAGGTGAGTTAAACTCACTAATTTGGTTAATCAGTAATGTTTTATATCAAATAAAATATATTTCTGCTTGTTTGGATTGTTGAAATTGGTGGTTGTTGAGTTTGATTAGGATGACGATATAACATCTTGAAATGCTATTAGATTGGTTGAACCAGATCTAGGGTCACGATATAGCATCTCGAATTGCTATTAAACTGTTTATGTTTATTTTTAAGCTTATTTCGAGTATTGAATCATGTATGTGTGAAATTGATAAATGGATTGTTTAAATATTACGTTGTTAAATTATAACGTAAACTGGACTGAAATATATTGGTGTGATATATTTGGCCAAATAAACACCGTTGGATAATAAATGAAAGAATTTCATTTTGAGTGATAATTGGTTAGCAGAATCAATTTCTATTCTGCTATTTGATTAATTTGGACACTGTTCAATGCAAATGGAATTATATCGGATAATTGATGTGTTAACAATCGATTGTTAATTTTGGATTGACTTACATATATGCCTGTTATTATGTAAATGCATGTAATTTAACTTGTAAAGTTAAATTGAAATTAAATGGTAGCTTGTTAAGTACCATTGTGATCGTTAAGCCTCTTTCTGAATTTGGAAGGTTATGGTTTCTGTTTAACTTCAAAATTTATAATTTAAAGTAAAGGATTTCATTTAATAATTATTATACAAATTGTTTTGTTTAAATTTTTATTTACAAATGTTTTGTAAAATCATTTATTTAGTAAAGTAAATTATGTTTTAAAATTAATTGTTTAATTGATTTTGTTTAAAGATAATAAATTAATTATTATTATTAGTTATTTAGAACTAGAAAATTATTTCAATAATAATACAATTCAAAGCCGATTAATTTTATTTAAAGGTTGATTTAGTTTATTTTATTAAATTTTAAAATGTTAAAGGTTAAATGATTATATTATTAACAAATATTTTAAAAGTATTTTTATATTATCAAAAATGGTTAAGATATTTTTGTGATGTTTAAAATCTTATTTATTATAATTATATAGTAAATTGTTTATAAAAGAAATCCTTTATGTGAAGGATTGGTTAAAGGAGTTTATAAATGTGAAGGTGGTTTGAAATTTGAAAAGGGAAGTTTTACAAATGGTGAGATTTATAAAAGATTATCTTCCTAAATTAAACTTGAAATTTATATAGAAGCCTTATAAATAGTTATTGAGATATTTATTAAAATAAAAAGATTTTAGGAAGTAATGGTATATTTTCATAACGTAATTCGAGGGCGGAGATTGCCTACAGTTTGAAATGTTTTCGCTGGGGTAGCGACGTAACCATTGTGCAAACTGTGATCTATGATTGATTGCATGGCAGAAATCGGGAGGCAGAGATTGCGTAAGTTAAGTTTGGTTTTTTTGGGATAGAGACGCAACCATCGAGCTGCCATCCATGGTCGATATCGAATGGCACTTCCATATCTATATTTTTCCAAATAGTTTTCAAGTATTTTGAAAGAAAGGATTTGTGAATATACTTATTCCGATGAAATTAGTATATGAATGTTTTAATAAGGAGATTCGATTTATCAAAATCAAATTAAATAAGGCTTAGTGATTTCAATGGGAAATGTGATCTATGGTTGAATGTTTGTTATTTGATAGTTAAATAACCAACTTTCAAATCTTGGCCCAAATATGTAATCCTTCTTAATTTTGGTGGTAGGAAAACGATTTCCTACTTAACACCGAGAGATTTTGACTCTGGAAATATCTAGAGGAAATACGAGAATTATATGGTACAGTTACCGTTCGAGGTGTTATACTGTACATATAAACTCGTTGTTCTTCTAGGATAAATGGTAAGGAGATCCATCCACTTAAACGGTTAGGGGGTGATCCTTGCTCTTATGTATTGTCAGATTATTTCCTAAAGAACCGGTCTTGAGCATTCCGGAAAAATCGACGATTGGTTTATGGAGCACTCGGGAAGCGGGAGAGTGTACTCGTAAGAGATGACTCGGAACCATCACCACTCCAAAACCATATACGGGTCTATGGAGGAGTTTCGTGTTATATTGAGATTGTTGAAATCCATGTGTGGTTTTGAGACCATTGGGTATGGGAATCCATGTGCGATTCCTAGATCTATTTGAGTTGTGGGAATCTGTATGCGATTCCAAGAACGTTGTGGTATGGGAATCCATATGGGATTCCGTGATCTATTTTGGAGCGGTGCGTAAGATGGAACGTCGGACGTAGCCTCATCAGCGGAAATGACTAAAACTAGAGATAGAAGGCGTGACCAGTAGGGTTGGCAAACTCATAGGGTGTAATCGGCTCATTTTTCTAGCAATACTAATACCTTCAGTTGTTTTTGGCATGCCGGAGCGATGCACTCGGCCTTAGCAAGACCAGTTATGTTTTTCCTATAATACCACGGCTAGACGGGTATGATGCTTCGGAAGGATAACTCCAATCCTTGTGCAGGAGGACCGTTCTCGAAGTACTGAGGGCACCTCCGTGGAATCCTACACAATTAGCGAACGAGCCTTATCGAGTTTGATTTTATACATAGTATTATTGTGATGTACACAGCACGAACATCATAGCTACTTGATTATTATTATTTAGACCCTTAGACATTATTATAATATCACTGGATTTTCTATAGAAATGGTTTGATGATCGTAAGGTAAAAACCCGTCCGTGTTTATGTGCAGCGTGGTCTTACGATATCTTTATTTTGAAAAGGTTTTATAACTTAAATAAATCAAATTGGGGTGTGTTTTCCTCACTCTGGTTTGACAGACTGATCTGTGTGTTATTATTTTATAATAATGCTCAGGTCAGACCGAGCATATTATAGATTTAGATTGGATTGCTTTGGAGCTCAGGAGACGAACTGGAGATTGAGACATATTCTCGTACTTGTTTATTCCGCTGCAGTGTTATTTGAAATTATCAGCAATTGTGAGGACAGGTTATTATAACTGTTCTGGCTGATAATTATTGATTTATATACTCTGATTTGAGATATGTATATTACAGTTTCATTTATGTAAAGAAATATTGATATTATATATTATTCAGTCCGTTGTGAGATTATGTATTTGTATAGTTTCTTCTATTTTCTACCTTCTTTCTTTTCCCCTAACAATCTGTCTTTCCGGCACTCGATTGTTCAACATGATATACAATAAACGTATCGATGTCAATTTTCGAGGGTCGAAAAGTTGGGTCGTCACACGTGGTATCAGAGCTTAGGTTGGCGATATACCAAGGCTTTTGTGGGGATTACTCATTAGAGATACGGTCAGTAGCACCCTAGAATGAGTTTGAGTGTATTAATAGATATGAGCGCATATTTTTTAGTGAATATAAAATATTTTATATTGTGTTGACTTATCGGTTGAGTGTTTATGAATTCTGGTCAGTACGGGAAGTACAACTGTATCGATAGGGGTTTCTAAACTCTTAAACAAGGTAAACCAACACAGTATTGTTTTGTAGAGGGTAAATGAAATAATTTTACCCAAACTATATTTTGATATAAAAGAAATATTTCCCAGAAATAATTACAGTGTAAATATTTGGAGTGTTTGGTTGGTAGTATTATAATCTAAATAAGATTATAAAATTTGGAATGGGTTACATAACCAATTGAAAAGTATATAAGTATGATTTATACAAGTGAGTTATAACTAGAATTGGATTCAAACCAGAATTTGAAATTTTAAGTCCCGAAAATTTTGGAAAATGCTTTAAATGAATTTGAACTAAGTATTTGGGAATTTTTAAATCTTAGAGATTTTGGAAATGTTTTCCAAAGTTGTTTGCGAAGAATAATTGAGTATTATTTGGGAGGTATTTCTAAATAGAAATTGTTTTAAAATGGGTTTTGGAAGTAAGAAAGCACTGAACTCACATCAGTCGCTAGAAAATAATTCTGGTAATGACGGCTGCATCATCAGTGTTCATTTTTGAGTTTCTAAGTGATGAATTGCTACTGTAGTGATTGGCTATGATTATTTGCTTTGGACTTGTTTGGCAAACAAGTTTTGTTTTAGAAATTCCAAAAGGGAATTGTTTTGGGCAAAACCCGGTTGTTTTAAAATTCTAAAAGTATGATTTGATATACAAAAGCGGATATATGTATATTTGCGATTTCAAAATAATTTGAAATAAAACCGGGTGATTGAATACTGGGATTTCCATTTAAATGATTTGTGAAGTCAGGAGAAAATTAATTATTGAACTTATAATTTGGAGTTGATATAGATTAGAAAGGAAAGGGTGAATTTTAATCTTAGAATTAAAGTTTAACTTGCGTAAGTTAAAATGAATAATATGGGTTGAAATTTAACCTAAGATAAATTAAATAAAATTGAATTGGATTTTAATTGAAGTGAATGTAAAGTTTGAAATGTAAAATGATTATATAACGATAAGTTATGATTATTGAATTGAATAGATACTCTTAAGCTATAAAGTGATATATATATATATATAATCCAGAGTTATGATTATAAGATGTGAATGGACTCAAGTAAGCAATATGAGATTTTAAGTAAATAAGTTCTTGAACTTATGAATTGAGACATACAATGGTAAAAACAAAATGAAAATGGTTTGATATT
This sequence comes from Allium fistulosum, assembly GCA_030737815.1. Classification (NCBI taxonomy): domain Eukaryota; kingdom Viridiplantae; phylum Streptophyta; class Magnoliopsida; order Asparagales; family Amaryllidaceae; genus Allium; species Allium fistulosum. Next base: position 660,717,687 of record CM060902.1, read on the forward strand.
ATGGTAAAGGAATGGAAATTCAAAAATTTGAATTTTAAATGGAGGGTGAATTGGAATTGAGTAAATTGAATATAAACATGAATTGTGAAGTGATTATATAACTATATGTTATAAATATAGAATGTGAGTAAACTTAAGTGGGAATTCAAGGAATTGTGAATAAATAAGTTTGTATAACTGATTAAACTGAGAAAGTGGAAAAGTATGATCAAGTTAAAATGGTTAAGTATTTGATAACAAGAAATGAATTCAATTTAAGTGTAAATGAATTGAATATGGTTTTGGAGTATGGATTGGATAAGATAGGGTATGAACTTAAGTAGCGGTATGGAATGTTTATAATAAACCTTAGAAATAATTTCATGAAATGGTTTATAAATAAATTAGCATGGAATGAAATACCATTCACTATAAAATGAAGTGAATAACACTATGTGAATTAAATGAAAGTGAATGGAAAAGATGTAATATAAGTTGGAAGTGAAATTAACCTGAATGCAAGTGCATGAACGTGAGCTGAATTGTTCGAGAATCGATTTACATGGAATGACTCCGAGATTAATAAAATGGAATTGAATATAAAGAATGAGGATATGAATGGAATGCAAATGAATTTATTGTGAATCAATTTGAAATTGAATATACATTGATTGGAAATGGATAATTGAATGTTTGAACCTTGTACTTGTTTACGCATTCGAAATATACATGTTATAATATGTTTGTTTTATGAAAAACATGTGTTTAAGTTCATTAAAGGAATGGAATGTTATAAAAATTACACGGTTATGAAACTTATGTGCTTCATTTGAGTAAGTATAGGAACAAGGAGCTATTTGGATAGAATTTGGGTTGCGTAATTGCATGTAAATTAAGCGAACCCGCTTAATGACGCTAATATAAGGTACGCTTATGCATTAAAAGCGAAAATGAGATAAATATTGATATATATTGTGTTTCCGACCGTGTGGGTCAATGTATATTATATTTATCATATTTGTGATATTGTGAAAGGCTCTCCGTACAGGGGAGACTCTGTCAAAAAAATTCGGAAATTTAGGGTGTTAGAAAAATTTTGGGAAAATTTTGGTAAATTTTTGTTAACTAAATTTGATTTGAAATTATAGCTCGAAATAATGGAATTTGATGAGTAAATAGGAATTAGTGGATTTGGGTGGGACAAAAGACTTAGGAAATGGTGATAGAAGAATTTTAACCAAATGGGTTTTGAGAAGCTAATGGGTTGTGGAGCATTTTTCCTACCTTAGCAATTTCGGGGACGAAATTCTTTTAAGGGGGAAGGAATGTAACGACCCAGAATTTTGGTCGTTTGGTTTTGAACGTTTAATTTATTTTTAAATTTGAATTTGAAATATTAGTTTGTTTTGAATATGGAGATTTTGGTTGAATTAGTGAAATGGGTTAAAATTTCAAATATAGCGATTAAATGGATTTGGTGAATAGTAAATTTAATATTTGAAATTGGGTAAATATGTGAATCTGGAGTTAAATGTGAATGGAAAAGATTTCTAAAGTGGATTTAAACTCTATTTGAATTAGAGTGATGATAGTGGACTTTTGAATGGAATTAAAACTCGATAAATTAAAATTTGAAATTATATATATATTAATTTAATAGTGAAAAATAGCAATCCGGGGCATAGTCTCGAAATTCGATGAAATCAGTTCTATTGGTTCTGTAATAGTGTATTATTATCGAATTTCAAATTCTGTAGCAATTGGAGTTACCGTTTGGTGGTGTGAAGCTGAAACGCATAGAAATTTATTTATGTAAATTTAATTAAAATAATTCGATTCAGAAACCTATCTTCCAAATACGATGGAATTGGCTCCCGATACATATTCCATTCTGTTCGGGATAGGGGTAAAACATTATAAACGTCAAGCAGCACGCCTCGATTGGAGTTCGTAAAAAATTTCGCTTGAATAGTCAAAATAATAATAAAATAATATATTTACGGTATATACACACAGCCAGAAACCCTAAACCGCAACTGCACCTCCATTTTACTTCAATGGCCGAAAATGGCCAGTCTTTCCCCTCTGATTTCTCCAAATCCATCAACATTTAGAAGAAACTCCCAGCTAAGAAATCGAAGAGCACGACGAAAGCTTTCCATCCATATGGTTATGATCATCCAATTCGCAACGGGGGGAAGGGAATTAGCTCGCATTCGTGCGACGTTCAGGTACGAAAGTCGAGGAGGAGGTGGAGCTTGGGGGTGCGGTCTCTGGCCGAAGGTGCGTGGTTGCTAGGGCTACACGGTGGCGCTGTTGGATGGACCTCCGGTTCATTGGTGGACGAGGCGACGATCGATTTTCGTAGGCGCTGGTGGGTTTATCGTTCGAATAGAGGACGATGAAGAAGGGAAAAAGTTGGAGGGCTGGGATCTGCAGTTTTAGATATGGATGGCTAGGACTTTTTGCAGGTTAAAAGGAAAAAGAAATTGAAATTTTATATTGTTTTAAAAATCATTAATCTTATAAATTGTATATCTAACTCATACAAGGTCCAAATCAAGTGAAACAAGCGGCGTTGGAATCGTAGCAACGAGCACCACATTCTAGAACTAATTTGGAGACGATTGGGAATAGCTAAAATTTTAGGCTAAATCGAACGTAGTTCGACTTGATTGGAAATTGGAACGTTTGGCAAATTGAAAACTGAAGGTGAGATAAACTCACTCATTTGGTTAATCAGTAATGTTTTATAGCAAATAAAATTTATTTCTGCTTATTTGGATTGTTGAAATTGGTGGTTGTTGAAATTGATTAGGACGACGATATAGCATCTTGAAATGCTATTAGATTGGTTGAACCAGATCTAGGGTCACGATATAGCATTTCGAATTGCTATTAAACTGTTTATGTTTATTTTAAGCTTATTTCTAGTGTTGAATCATGTATGTGTGAAATTGTTAAATGGATTGTTTAAATATTACGTTGTTAAGTTATAACGTATACTGAATTGAAATATATTGGTGTGATATATTTGGCCAAATAAACATCGTTGGATAATAAATGAAAGAGTTTGATTTTGAATGATAATTGGTTAGCATAATCAATTTCTATTCTGCTATTTGATTAATTTGGACACTGTTCAATGCAAATGGAATTATATTGGATAATTAATGTGTTAACAATCGATTGTTAATTTTGGATTGACTTACATATATGCCTGTTATTATGTAAATGCATGTAATTTAACTTGTAAAGTTAAATTGAAATTAAATGGTAGCTTGTTAAGTACCATTGTTATCGTTAAGCCTCTTTTTGAATTTGGAAGGTTATGGTTTCTGTTTAACTTTAAATTTTATAATTTGAAGTAAAGGATTTCATTTAATAATTATTATACAAATTGTTTTGTTTAAATTTTTATTTACAAATGTTTTGTAAAATCATTTATTTAGTAACGTTAATTATGTTTTAAAATTAATTATTTAATTGATTTTGTTTAAAGATAAGAAATTAATTATTATTATTAGTTATTTAGAACTAGAAAATTATTTCAGTAATAATACAATTCAAAAGTTGATTAATTTTATTTAAAGGTTGATTTAGTTTATTTTATTAAATTTTAAAATGTTAAAGGTTAAATGAATTGATTATTAATAAATGTTTTAAAGGTATTTTTTATTATAAAAATGGTAATATTTTTGTGATGTTTAAAATTTTATTTATTATAATTATATAATAAATTATTTATAAAAGAAATCCTTTATGTGGAGGATTGGTTAAAGGAGTTTATAAATGTGAAGGCGGTTTGAAATTTTAAAAGGGAAGTTTTACAAATGGTGAGATTTATAAAAGAATATCCTCCTAAATTAAACTTGAAATTTATATAGAAGCCTTATAAATAGTTTTTGAGATATTTATTGAAATTAAAAGATTTTGGGAAGTAATGGTTTATTTTCATAGCGTAATTCGAGGGTAGAGATTGCCTACAGTTTGAAATGTTTTTGTTGGGGTAGCGACGTAACCATTGTGCAAACTATGATCTATGATTGATTGCATGGCAGAAATCGGGAGGCAGAGATTGCCTAAGTTAAGTTTGGTTTTTCTGGGATAGAGACGCAACCATCGAGCTGCGATCCATGGTCGATACCGATTAGCACTTCCATATGTATATTTTTTCCAAATACTTTTCAAGTATTTTGAAAGATAGGATTTGTGAATATACTTATTCCAATGAAATAAGTATATGAATGTTTTAATAAGGAGATTCGATTTATCAAAATCAAATTAAATGAGGCTTAGTGATTTCAGTGGGAAATGTGATCTATGGTTAAATATTTTTTATTTGATAGTTAAATAATCGATCATCAAATCTTGGCCCAAATATGTAATCCTTCTTAATTTTGGTGGTAGGGAAACGGTTTCCTACTTAACATCGAGAGATTTTGACTCTGGAAATATCTAGGGGAAACACGGGAATTATATGGTATAGTTATCATTCGAGGTGCTATACTGTACGTATAAATTCGTTGTTCTTCTAGGATAAATGGTAAGGAGATCCGTCCACTTAAATGGTTAGGGGGTGATCCCCGCTCTTATGTATTATCAGGTTACTTCCTAAAGAACCAGTCTTAAGCATTCCGGAAAAATTGACGATTGGTTTATGGAGCGCCCGTGAAGCGGGAGAGTGTACTCATAAGAGATGACTCGAAACTGTTACCACTCCAAAACCATAGACGGGTCTATGGAGGAGTTTCGTGTTATATTGAGATTGTTGAAATCCATGTGTGGTTCTGAGACCGTTGGGTATGGGAATCCATGTGTGATTCAAAGATCTATTTGAGATGTGGGAATCTGTATGCAATTCCAAGACCATTGTGATGTGGGAGTCCATATGGGATTTCGTGATCTATTTTGGAGTGGTGCGTAAGCTGGAATTCCGAACGTAGCCTCATCAGCGGTAATGACTAAAACCAGAGATAGGAGGCATGACCAGTAGGGTTGGAAAACCCATTGGGTGTAATCAGCTCCTTTTTCTAGAAATACTGATACCTTTAGTTGTTTTTGGCATGCCGGAGCGATGCACTTAGTCTTAGCAAGACCAGTTATGTTTTTCCTATAATACCCCTGCTAGATGGGTATGATGCTTCGGAAGGATAACTCTGATCCTTGTGCAGGAGGACTGTTCTTGAAGTACCGAGGGCACCTCCGTGGAATCCTACACAATTAGCGAATGAGCCCTATCAAGTTTGATTTTATACATAGTATTGTTGTGATGTACACAGCACGAGCATCACAACTACTTGATTATTATTATTTAGACCATTATACATTATTATAATATCATTGGATTTTATATAAAAATGGTTTGATGATCGTAAGGTAAAAACCCATCTGTGTTTATGTGCGGCGTGGTCTTACGATATCTTTTTTTTTGAAAAGGTTTTATAACTTAAATAAATCAAATTGGGTTGTGTTTTTCTCATGCTTGTTTACCAAACTGATCCATGTGTTATTATTTTATAATAATGCTGGGGTTAGACTGAGCATATTACAGATTTAGATTGGATTGCTTTGGAGCTTAGGAGACGAGGTGGAGACTGTGACGTATTCTGGTACTTGTTTATTCTGATGGAGTGTTATTTGAAACTATCAGCAATTGCGAGAACAGGTTATTATAACTGTCCAAGCTGATAATTATTGATTTATATACTTTGATTTGAGATATGTATATTACAGTTTTAGTTGTGTAAAGAACTATTGATATTATATATTATTCAGTCCTCTGTGAGATTATGTATTTGTTTAGTTTCTTCTATTTTATACCTTCTTTCTTTTCCCCTAACAATCTATCTTTTCGGCACTCGATTGTTCGGCATGCTATACAGTGAACGTATCAATGTTAATTTTCGAGGGTCGAAAAATCGGGTCATCGCACTATGCTCACTGTAGTTCAATGCAATTGAACTAACTCCTTGATGTATATCTACATGAGACAGGTGGTAGTTCTATTGTTCCTAACCGGAACAAAATGGGAACTCTTAGCGAGTCTATCCACAACAACTCAAATAGCTTCATTACCCTTACGACTTCTAGGCAATCCTTCCACAAAATCCATCGAAATATGTTTCCACTTCCATGTCGGAATTTCCAATGGTAATAGTAATCCTCTAGGCTTTCCTTGCTCAGCTTTTACTCTTTGACATGTCAAACACTTAGCAACAAACTCAGCTACACTCTTCTTCATTCCAGGCCAAAAAAAAATCCTCTTCATATCCTTGTACATCTTATATCCTCCTGGGAGAATGATCATCTTTGGGAGGTGACATTCCATAAGTGCCTCTCTCAACAAACTATTAACCATTGGGACATAAAGGCGTCCATCTCTTCTTAAGCATCCTTTCTTATCAACTAAGTACCTACTAGCATGGGAAAATGCTCTCCCTTCCTCAACTGCTCCAAAATCTCTACCAAATTCTCATCCCTCACTCGTTCAAGCCTTATGCAGTCTATCTAGTCTGACCTAATCTTCATAACTGCTAAAAAACCCTTGGATGGGTTCTATTGGTGGTTGGAAGTGAACATTTGAGAGGAACTCCAACTGCCTCCATTCATATAGAACACCTTGGGTAGCGTGCTTCCAACTAAGGGCGTTGGCGACTATGTTCCTTTTTCTAGGGGTGTATTGAATACTAAAGTTGAACATGCTATATATTCCATCATCTCTGCTGCTTAAGATTTAAATATTTTTTGGAAAACATGTATTTGAGTGATTAATGGTCAGCCAATAACTCAAACCTTTCTCCCAAGAGATAATGCCTCCACATCTTCAAGGCAAAGATGATAGCTGCCAACTCTAGGTCATTAACTGGATATCTTTTTTCATGATCCTGTAGTTGCCTACTAGCATAAGCAACTACTTTTCCTTCTTGCATTAGAACTGCTCCTACCCCTATGTCACAAGCATCTGTGAAAACCATAAATGGTTTGGTCCAAATTAGAATAGTGAGCACAAGTGCACTGATCAATAACACCTTAAGCTTCTCAAATGCCTTAGTGCATCTGTCATCCCAAGAAAAGACTAGGTTCTTCTTAGTCAAATGGGTTAAAGGGGCTGCTATTCTTGCAAAGTTTTTTATGAACTTTCTATAGTAGCCTGCCAACTCGAGAAAACTTCTAACCTCTAATGCATTACTAGGAGTCTTCCATCCTTGAACAACTTCCACTTTAGCGGGGTCTACTGCCAGTCCTTGCTCAAAAATACTATGCCTAAGGAATCTAACCTCTTTTCTCCAAAAGTGGCATTTAGCAAATTTGGCCTTAAGCTGGTGCCTTCTTAAGGTTCCTAATACCTCTCTTAGGTGGTCCTCATGTTCCTCTTTGCCCTTAGTGAAAATAAAAATATCGTCTAAGAACACAATGACGAATTTATTTAGTTACCCCCTAAATACCATACTCATCAAATCCATAAAGTATGCGGGGGCATTCGTCAATCCAAAAGACATAACTTCCCACTCATAGAGTCCATCTAGTGTGCGAAATGCAGTCTTCAACTTGCCTTCTTCTACAATACTCAACTAATGGAATCTAGTTGCTAAGTCTAGTTGAGAAAAGACTTTAGCTCTTCCAAGCCGATCAAACAAGTCGTCTATCCTAGGTAATGGGTAGCTAATCTTACTTGTCAACTTATTCAATTCCCTATGGTCGACGCAAAGACTCAATGAATCGTCTACGTTAGTGGTGAAAACAACAGGGGCTCCCCACTCCGAAGTATGCTGACGGACGAATCCTTTCTTTAATATCTTAGAGATTTGCTTATCCAATTCTCTTCTTTCTCTGGGAGCCATGTGTCTTAAAGGCATGGCGACCGGCCTTGCGTCTTTCTCCAAATCTATTCTAAACTCGATCTCCCTTTCGGATAGGAGACCCGAGACTTCCTCAAAGACATCAAGAAATTCACAAACTATGGGTAAGGATGATAGCTCTCCAACATATAGACTTAGTGAGTATAGATAGCTTAACTCAACTAAATCTTGGGGTGCATAAAGAATTTCTAGGTCATGACCTCCAAAACTTCTTAATCATACAACCCTCCTATCACAATCAAGAATTGCTCCATGATATGCTAACCAATCCATAACCAATATAAGTGAATACAACTCAAAATTTAGAATGTACGCATTACATATGAAATCAATGTCATATATGTCCAACACTAGGCCTTTGCAAATAAAAGAGAGATGTGTCGATCCCCCAATAGTACTAGAAACCACTATTGGACTAGTGATAATCTAGGTTTGAAGGTTTAAGAATTTTATCACATTCCTAGCTATAAAGGAACGTGATTCCCCTGAATCAAATAGATTACGAATTGTAACCCCTAAAATAAGAGTTATACCTTCTAATGCTGCCTTCCCTTGGCCTCTTGCTGGTCTACTTGGAATTGGGACGACTTCAATAGCGTAAGCTTGTCCGCTTAATCCTTCCTTTGCCAACTTAGGCATTGATTCTTAAAGTGTCATTCTCTTGGCAATTAAACACTTCCCTTTCAAGGCTTCCTTCATCAAACTCACCCTATAATCTTTAGCCTCATTGCCTTTCTTTTAACATCACTTGCACACCTTACCATCCGTCTTAAACTTCCCCTTCGGCTTCTTGTTAGCCTAAAAGCTTCCCTTCTTGGACCCTCCTTGCTTTTGCGTAGGTGCGGCCTTCTCCTTTTCTACCTCCTTATCGTCTACATTGGCCATGTTAGCATTGCCATCTCCACCAACATCTCATATATGGAACTAATGGGTACTTAGGTTAAAAACATGTCTCTCAACAAGGAATTTAGGCCCTTCACGAACTTCATGGGCTTTTTCATAGGTGTATCTATTAAGCTCATTCCTAATATAGCTAGCTCTTTGAACCTAGCTGTGTACCCCTTTAGAGTGGAGTCTCCTTGCCTAAGCTGAATGAATTTCTCTAGTTGTAGACTCACTTCTACCTTAGACATAAACCTTATCTCAAGTCTGTTTTTGAATTCATCCCACGAGAAAATACTTCCAGCATTTTCCTCAATCACCAAGTTCCACCAATCTAAACCTTCTCCTTCGAGGTGCCAAGCGGACATTCTCCTCTTTAGCTGGTCTTCCCAACCAAGCTCTTTAAATATCTTCTCGCAGTCATTAACCTATGCTTTAGCTTCCAGATATTCCTATGATCTAGAGTATGTCTTCCTTCCCATACTAAGAAAGTCCTTACACAATTTAGGAAAGTCAATAGGACGGGGTGATTTTTTTGGCAGGTGGGGTAGTAGGTGTCACTGGTGCAACTGAAGGAATAGGAATTTGCTCAACAGTCCTAAGATATTGTTTAAACCATTCGAGCACTACACGAATGGAGGTCTTCCGTGGGTAGGGATCCCAGTTCCGAAAGAAGATTGACTATCAACCATATCAACTACCTATAGGTTGAATCTTTAGTGACGATTTTATAAGATAGTATTATATGGTGAAAGAAAAAGGGTTGCCTAATGTATGCATGTATGTTCAAGGAAATCTGGGTATATATATATATATATATATGTGTGTGTGTGTGTGTGTAAAGTAAGAATTTTTTTGAAAATCCTTTTCGAAATAACAAGTATGCTACTCATATGTATAGTTTCCTCGTTGGTCGAGTAACTTAAGCTCTGATACCAAATGTAACAACCCACCTCAGAATATACCTAAATTTCAACCCAGAAAAGGCCCATCAAAACTTAGATCCATTCTTAGGCTAGCTGTTGGTTGGAAAAAGAAGCAACAATATATAGTAATAACTATTCTTTCAGAACTCACAGCGGCTGGAATAAAATATAATAGAAAATTGTACCCATTTATTTCAAAATCATTTGAAACGTCACAATACAAAACATTATCAAACTGTCAAGTAAAATTCATCACATCATTTATCCAAAATACATGGGTACAACATAAAACATCATAAAAGATAATAATAATTACCACAAGTTCAAGCCACTCCATCTTCAGCCTCATCACCATCATCACTCTGTCCTTAAACTATGTTGTAAAGAGAAAGGAGTCAGAACAACAAATGTCTGGTGAATAAAAACCTTGAGTCTTACCATTTCAATACTTGGGCAGTATATTTCAAAATGAGAATATGTCTTGCATACACAAAACCATTTAATACTTCTTATAAGGAATGGAGGTGGGTCCACAATTAACCACTTAATACCTTCCATCCTCGAAACAGGTTTCTAAATCGCATAACCCAAATGCCACATCATAAATATCCAATAATGCGAGAGATAGTACCCAAGCCACTTAATACCTTTTATTGAAAAATAGGCAGGCTCTGGTCATTTAAGACCGCAATTGAGGCAGACCCCATCATTTAATACCTATTCCCAAGGCGGACTCCTCATCAGTGACTATCTAGCTGATATCATATGGAACCTCTTGCGCCACTTAATACTTCTCTGTGGAAAGGCGGACCCTCAATTAGTTACTTAATACCTTATACCGAAGAGGACCTCTATCGAGATACCACCTATCATGCCTAATAACTGGCCCCTTGGCCATTTAATACTTCATTTGGAGAAAAGAGGAAGACCCTCAAACAACCACTTAATACCTTAAGGCCCAAAGCAGGCCCCTCGTATTATGACCCATACTCATAATGAAGTCTCACATTAGTCCGACTATTCATAGGAACCGGTAGCCAGATTAGCTGGGCAGATTTACCATACAGAATTTGGGACTAACCTCGTGTCATCACAAATATTTATATTATGGGATGTCTCATATCAACCCCAAAGTTACATTGCTGGTAGCCAGATTAGCCGAGCAGAGTTCTGTATGTCCTTTGACTGACTATGCATCCCTATGACTTAACCATAATTTAAATACTCTCCATATATATAATACTCATCTCACCATTTCATAATTAAGGCCTTACAAGGAATCTTCCTTAATAATTATCTTCCTAAAAGGGAATCAATGACAATTATTACCTAATTAACTATGCAACTATACGCTATAATTATACGTTTATTATGCTAATAGAAATAAATATAGATTCGCACCTAATACTTCTAAGCGTGCGATTTATACGCCCTAAACTAGCATAAATACTAATCAATTATTGAAATAAAAATACTTAGGTTTTCACTCACATATTATCCTTAGTTTTTCTTGTTTTGATTTTCAACCCAAAGCAACTCTTTCCCAGATCTCCTTCTGAACTCTAAATTGAATTTCTGAATCTAACTAAAGAGAGAAAATGTTAGAGGTTTGAGGAATTCCCCAAATATTTATGAATAAAAAGTGGAGAGGATAGGATCCTATTTATAGGAGTTGAAATGTACCAGAACCGTATGATGAAACTAGATCAGAAAACGGATAAATCTGGACCGTTTAACATCACAAAACCCTAGCCGCCACTATGAGGTAGCGGTTGACCACCTATGCTCAACCTGTCGACTGTTAGGGGTCGACCGGTTAGGTCTTCTAGGTAGACCGCTCCTCTTATTTGAGGAGCGCTAATTTGTTTCCGTTGCTCGTTTATTTTATTCCCTAATTAAATTTTAACATGAATTGTTTAACTTAACATTTAACTTAACCTCCAACTAAACCTATAGTTAATTTTTGGAATTCAAACACTAAATTTAAATACTCATTTGAATTTGAATTCTAACTAAATTGATTTAAATCTGAAAACTTAAAACGCTCATAACATTTTCATTTCTCCGTTTTTAGCATATTATATATGGAAATAGATCAGAATTTTGCCCCGAACGCAAAGGAATAACATTCGTATTCAAATTCCAACTTTTATAAAATTTCCATTTTCAACCCTACCTTATTTAATTTATTTTATTTGATTTTTTATGGTTGATTTTATGGAGTGTTACAATATAGGCACTAACGAGAAGGTTACTTAATGCTTCAGTGGCATTTTATCATTAGGCTAGTGTGCTCGATGTGTGTGCTCAGGCATTGTGATGTATACTCGGTGCCATGTAACTTAATTGGTTTATCATTGAGAATATTTGCTTAATGTAATGTTAGGTGTATTAAGAGTCATTACCCCTATAGTGTGTAAATTGAATAACCCTTTATACGTAGTACACACACAAAAATGATCACCCTTTGGTTGTGCAGATTATAAGTGATAATTTAATTACTTGTTAACATCATGCCACTAGTGATATTACACACTCGCTAGACCTTATCTGATCCCCTATATTTTCCCCACTTTATATCTATTACGGGAGGATGGAGTAATAGATGAGATGACGTGGGTAAGGCCATGGAGGGAGTGGTAGTGTGCTTTTGAGATGTATTCATTTATAATCATTTCCTTATGTATCTTATTATATTCGTCGGTTAGACTTATGGTGTAATATTACTTGGAGATTTTATTTAGACATTTTTCTATGGACTAAGTCTATTTTGAGACAGTATTAATTTGGGTTATTTTCAATATTTATATTTTATTCCTTCAGTTGTGAGAATTGGAAGTTTAGAATGTTTAAATTTTACATTTATCTCTGTACCATATAAACCATCAACGATTCTTACTCCTTGGCACAATGAGAGTTGAAATTTGGGCTATCTATGTGTCTAGAGGCCCAGATTTTTACAAACATAGATTTTGGTCAATATCTTTTAATGAAATGGGTCCTTTGTTGTTACATTTGACAAAACTCATATATATATATATACCACTGCACCTTTTTTATCTTTCATAACGTGGAATTATTCTTTCCAACTAGTACCTATTATCATGTGTCATTCTCTTAGACTCTACGTGCCATGGTCTAGCTCCACCTGAAGTCCGACTACTTAAGGCTATCGTGCTAACTGCCATGAATTAAAGATATTTTTCACATATTTACAAGCCCAAGCATTATTATCGGCTATGATACCATGTTGAGTTTCAACATTACTACTCGAGAGCGCCACGGTTAAACCCAAAATACCGCTTCACTTATTGGACATAATCTATTCGTAGGGGAAACATAGAGCTTGATCAACTACATTTAACAAAAGGAAACCTTTATCGTTATATGTGACCAAACTCATACATATATCACTCCACCTCAATTATTATTCATGATGTGAGATTTTTCTTTGTAATCAGTGCCTATTTCCCACATATAACGCGAGACACCTTAATGGTCACCCATTTGACTAACAATTTCAAATATTAATTCATACTTTCAGAATTTTCAATCCATAAAGTAAAAAATATAATATTATATAAATGAAATACATAAAATAGTTTTTAATTAATATTAGTTTAATTAAATTCATAATGTTAGTTTAAAAAAATTAAAAATTATAATAAACATCTACTATATTGTATAAAAAATTGAATCTTCAACCATATGTATTCATTACCCTTATCCACTCTCAATATTAGTCATCAATTCTTCTTGATTTTGAAGTAAATTTTAGGTGTAAGTCTTTATGTTTCCTCTTTATTTTTCAAAATGTCAATAACGTTAAATTCTAAAATGTGATTAATTGTAATTAGCCATATGTTCATTCTTTCTAACTTCTCATTTTCCTTGCTACTCTCTGAAAGAGCTAATGGTACGCTATTGGGGGCAATTATGTAATTGTTACAAACATCTATCTCTGTAGCCAATCTTGTTCATAATAAAAGTGTGGTTTTTATATACTTTGCTATATTATGATATTAATAATTAAGTAATTAATTTAAAGTATATAATAGGAAAATCCTTAAATAAAATTTTATGCGATTGTAGTTGCAAAGAGTTGCAATCATGAGTAATTAATCACAATATGAAATAACATTTTGTTTTTAAATATTCCTGGTCAAGATGTTTCAAGAAAGGACATCGATACATACATTGATCGCAAATTGCGTAACACTCTTCAAATGTTGGACAGTATATTACTCATGGCTACAGGGAAAATAAAAGGGTTACATACTCATAGCTGTTGGATAGCTATGGAATAACTGTTTGAGAGTTTCCTATTGATTAATAACAACTAGGTCAAATAAGAAATTTCAAGACGACGGTGTTACACAATTCCCTCAACTTGAGTTTATCGTGGAACTTCAATATGAATACTCCTATAATACCCTTAATTTCTTTGTATAACTTAGATAATGATTATAATTAATAATAAATTAATTTAAAATTTATTGGTGGGTATTTTGGTAAATTTCAATAGAAGGAGAAAGTAGCAATTTTTACAAAAAATTGAATTTTCTGACGAGAGTTACACTATTGCATAGCTCTTATTTTTATGGTCAAGCTAGAGTATTAATTTGTCCGAATCGAACATCGTATGAGTGAGATATCGAGGTTTTATTTAAGTGGGATGGATTTGTGCACAGGCGATAGGTCTGACTTGGGCAGAATTGAGTCGGACCAATAGTTTTAATTCAAATTTAGACATCGGTTCAATTTTCCACTCTTAAAAGCCTTTTAAAAAAGTATGTATCTTCGTTTCTCATTTTTGAAAAACTACCGAATTCATCATCTTCGTCCTCCAATCATCTCAATATCAAATTCACATTTCTTAACGAAATTCGATGAAACATAGTGCATTGAATTCATGATGGAGTTCTCTATCATCTGGGACAAGAATCGTAGGCTAATTTAATAGATTTAATTTTTGGAAATTTTGGACAGCGGGCCAATTCGGGTTCTTCTGGATTGAATTGGTGAGTGTGGCTTCTTCAATTCTTATATAATACTTTGATAATGCTATAGGTTGTTTAATGCTAAATTAGGATTTAAATATGATATATATGAATCTGGAAAGAACCCTGAGAAAGAAACAAAAGAAGTAGTTTATTTCTTTTATGAAAACCATGAAAACTTAGTTTGATGTTAATTTGGACTAAAACCTTATAGAAACCATAATTTGATGATATATAAGCATTGACAACATTAGAAAGTTTAATTCTAGTGAAAATATATAATATAGAACCCTTAGAAACCAAGAACAAAGTGAATAATAAAAATCTATAAATAGAAGAAATTAAATTAACTTTGAAAACCCGTATATGGGTTGTATACCAATGCATCAGTAGGTGCACAGTGGTCCACTGGTGGACCACCCAAATTTGTGTATTTTAGGCTTTTAAATGGCTTAAGTTGATGTGCATAGTTTTGATTCCTTATGTGGTGTTCTATAGAGATTCTATGATGATGATATGACACATATGGCTGCTGTTTGAATGCATAGTTCGATGATGGTGATCAAGTTGGAATGTTAGGCGAGTACACGAAGCAGATGTGGATGTGTGGTTCGATGACAACGAGGTACGAAGGGAACGTAAGTAATTCTGGATAAATATAGTGCTACATAGGACCTGGCGATAATGGAGGAATATGAATGCGGTATATATAGCTTTGGATCGTATATTTTGATGATATATAAATGTAGTTTGGGCGATGAACAAATACCTGGATCTTGTAGCGCATACAACGGGTCCTTGGTTCATGGTATTGACGGGCATTCTTCTGTAGAGCATCGAGGCTAGTCCAGGAAAGTTTTGATGTGGACAACAATCAACCTGTAGCGCAAGTGGCAGAACCAGGCATGAGTCCAATACATGACTATCCTTTACCGCAAGTGGCGAGACCGAATAGTCTTAGACATATAATCCTTTATCGCAAGTGGTGAGACCGGATTACGTTTAGGGTTATTTAGATAGTATAATATCGTTCTGTAGTGCAATACAGGTCGGCCCAGAAGGTATGATACTTAGGCTTAAACCACGTTATATCACTGATATAGTAGTATATAAGTTTTAGATTGGTTTCACTTACTCAGACATACGTCTAACCCATTCCTATATTCTTTTATCAATGTTGTTCAGGTTGATGGACTTTGGAGACGTGATGAACCTAGAGTTGAGATATGTATATATTATAGATATTATATATATAAGTGTTGTATAAACAATCTATACAAAAAGATAAGATGTGATAGTGTGTGGTGTTATTTAGATTTGGATTTTTAAAGACCTATTTTGTGGTATCAGATATGTAACTAAACATATATATTTGTGAAATATGATATTTGTGTGACCATTTGCTGTGAGCTCTAAAAGTCAATGGTCAATATAGTTTTATCTTATCCTCTATCTATATCATATGTATCATCTTCCAAAAACTTGTCATTTCGGGACTCCATTGTGTAGTTACGAGGTTTAGGAATGACGGGTTGTTACAACTCCACTTTGATTTTAGTTAAATTATCACATGACGATTCATCGAGTGGTTATTGTGTCTGAGTTGAAGCACTAGGAGTGAAACACTATTTAGTAGAGAATTCATCTCCTCAATTGTATGAGGTTAGTATCACAATCAACTCAAAGTCAAAATCTCCATTTAAAGTAGAACCGTTAATAATATATATTATTATTACACCAAGGACTTTGTTTATGGACTGGTCAAGTTGAATATGGATAATGTTGGAGTTTTGACCAGTACCTGACTCCATACTATCTAATGAGATATAGAATTGACGAAGAACGTGTGTAAATTATTGCCACCATTAGTAAAGCTTAAAATAATATGAAATATGATTTTACTAAAGTCTATAAGTAATGAATTAGACCAAACCTGTCACACCACTGGCTAAGATGACATGTAAACGTTAATATTTGAATTGTTCAATATTAATTACTAAATGAATTCAGACCTCTGAATTACAAACAGCATTTGAGAATTCTTCGAAAACTCACACGATTTAATTGCTTATTATAAAGCGTTATAAATTGATTAAATTATTTGATATATAAGAAATATTAATTATTAATTTATTTGATGTTTTGGGTGTTCTTAAATAATTATTTGGATGTGTATACAAAAATTATATATATACATATCGATATATGATATATGCATACAAATGGGCTTTTAATGTCAAGGATTATTTAGAGGATTTTGTGATTTTCTCTCTCCATAAATGGACCATGCATGCATGGCCATCCATAGTGGAAGGGGAATCCTCTAGATATTAGATCTTGAGTTAATTAAGAACTAAAAAAGGAAGTTTTAAAGGGAAAATATGAAATGTTTTATTCTTTTATTAAAACAAATCCATTCATTTATTTTCTTCCTTTATATTCTTTTCTCTTTTCTCCCATCCATGGCTGCACCTTCTCTTTACTATGGTTTATTTTTTTCATCCAAAATTAAATCAAATAAAATTAAAAAGGTGGTTCATTCAGCAAGATCGGGTGGTGAGTCATGCGTTCTAGAAGATAATTTGCAAATCAAAGTGTTACTAAGAGCAAGATTACATCATGTTCAAATTCAACCTTACATTATTCATTCATAATGATCAATCTTGATCCAAAATTCATGTATATGTAAATATTCTATTACCACTTATTAGATTTAATTAAACATTGTTAATGTACTATCATTTATAAAACATGAAACTAATTCTTTGTATGTATTTAAGAGAAATAGATTGTTGATTTATGTTTGTTTTGATTGCAATAAAATATGCATACACATATTCATACTTCATAAATATGATTTATTTAAAATAATGAATTTTATATTCAAATATTTGAATTTTACATAATCTTAAGTAGAGTATTATGATTACAATAATGCAATATTGATTGCAAAGGGAACCAACATCTTGAAGTCGAGATATGTTATTTGTAATGAACATGTGAAATAAGAGTTCACCAGTAACTGGGAAACATAATTGAAAAGTAGATACAAAATAATAATATTGTTGATCCATTCACTAACGACCCTTCTTAGTCTAAATTAGGTAAACAAACCAAAGGTATAGGCATGAGGCACCATAATTGATCCCAAGTGCAAATAGGAGATTGATAGAGTTTAGGATGTTCCCTATGGTAATTACGTAATTCATTATGTAAATTAACTCTTCTAGAAGAATCTTGTTTAAAACGAAGTAAGCTTTTGGTTTTATTTTCTTTTACATAGGATATATAGTGATATAAATAATGAATTAAACACTAAACATATACGGTTAGAAAATCCTTAAGAGAAGTGTTTTATTGATTGCAGTTACGAATGTATTCGTAACCATGAGTATTAAATTGATACACACACGCACACATACATATACATACATACACATACACACACACACACACAGATATATATATATATATATATATATAAACACTTACTCCTTAAATGTTACCAGTTAAGATGTATCGAGAAAACGATATTGATACGTCTATTTAGACAAGTTTATATATTGCTCTCCATATAATGGACATTACTCATGACCGTTGGGGACATTAAAGGGTTATATACTTGTGGTTGTTTAGAACAATCACAGAATAACTCAACGAGGGTCTTTATTGGTTAATACAACTAAGGCAAATTAGTAGATCTCATGGTAACAACATACACTAGTGTTCTGACTAAAAAGCACTGTTAATTCTAAGTAGGTAGAGTGTACTTTGTATACAGTCAAACACATGGCACGACGACGATGCTACGCCCATAATTGGGTACATGTTATGATAGAATCTAGTGTATTTCGTAGCAGGTGAAATGGATAAATTTAGAATTTCCCTAATTGGACCTTAGTGGCCTATCAAATCTATCATTTAATACTAGATTCTACCCAGTTGTTTAATAAAATTGTACTTTATAAAGTTTGTTTCACTCATAATTAATTCAACCTATGTTAATTAATTACAACGTTTGATTAAGTACGAATACATTCAATGTATTCCTGCATATATATTGTAACGACCCGAAATTTTACTGGTTTGATTTGCGAATTTATTTACTTAATTTTAAATATTCAAATAATGGATTTTATAATTAAAATAAAAATATTTTTATTAATGAATAATGACTGTGTAATAGTTTTTCAAATTATTTTACAAAAATATCGAGTTGAAGAAGAATAAAAATGTGATCGGAATTCTTTTTCCGAATTTTCGTCGCTAAAACTTATCAGAAACATTGTGAACTTTATTGTATAATATAACACATACATTTATATTTGAGTTAGGATAGACATTGGTATATATACTTATATATATATAAGTAATGAGACATTTTATGGAATATAATAAAAAATTAAGTAAAAAGTAAACATCATATCTCATGACACATTAGTACTTAGGCATTAAAAACATGTTGACTAAGCAGAGGGAAGGAGGGACAAGCTTGTGGGCATGAGGTACATAAAGGTGAGATGGCATGATGTTGTGGCAAGTGGATGTGGAGGGTAAAGGATAAGGCTATTTTAGTAATTTACTTTGCTCTCTTGCTTATAAATAGCTCTTTCACTTCTTCAATTTTACCTCCTCTTTCTTCTACCATATCTTTCTCATATCTTATCAAAATGGAGGATTTATTTTTTCAAATTGTAGAAAATTCCAGTGGCTACAACTTTTGTGTGTACCACTTCTTTAAATTTTGAGCTTAGCCATGTTCAAATCTCATTTCTTTACAGAGTATTTATTAAATTATTTAATACGTAACATGTGACATGAGTTCCTTATGCATTGGTAATAGGAATTATTATACATGTTATGTTGTCTACGATATCATGATCTATTTATGTATTTGATACATGAAGCAAATATCAAATCCAAATTGATATCACTAAATGGTTGTTTGAAGTGTTCTCATGTATTTATAAATACTAGAGAATTGTTTACAGGAACAAAAGTTCCTTATGAAGGAGTGTTCGGACTCAAATTTCATAAGTTATATCGAGTATAATATGTTAACAATAAATTCAAGTTAAGAATCATTAAGTTGGAAATGTTCCAAATGAAAGACTGTGGTTGATTCAATGAAAAAGGTTAAGTACATCACCTTTAATAACACTACAATGAAAGTAATGTATATAAAAATACAAGTACACAAATTTATAACTGAGCTGATTCCAAATGTTGAGAATCTCATAACATTGTTATATGGTAACAATGTTGCAATATAGTTCATAACAGAACTTAGAACTCACTAGAAGTTGAGAGACATACTTCGAATTGTTCCACATGATAAAACAGTTATCACCGTCGGAGGGAGTTGATTAATAGAGTAGAAATGTAATAGCATACTTATTCATAGACGGACCGACCTAATTGGTTTTGATAAAATCGATTGGAGAAGTTGGAATAAGGTTCCATAATTGACCCCAAGTGCAAATGGGAGATTGATAGAGTTATGGGTATACCCTAGGGGCAATTGTGTAATTTGTTACATATATTTAATTCATTGACTAATCTTGTTCGTAATAAAGGTATTTTCTTTCAATTATATACTTGATATAATGTGGTTATATTAATTTAATTAAAAGTATATTTAATAGAAAATCAATAAATGGTATGTTTTGTGATAGTAGTTACAAAGTGTTGTAACCGTGAGTAATATATCATAATAAAATTAAATATACCATTTCAAATCTTCCTAGTCAAGATGCATCGAGATTGGATGTCGATGTATCCATTAAGACTAGAGTACGTAACTCTCTCCAAATGTTGGGCAGTTTATTACTCATGGCTGCCGGGGCACCCAGAGGTTACATACTGATAGTTATTAGATAACTATGGAACAACTCACTTGATAGTTTTCTGTTGGTTAATATAACTAATTAAGGTCAAACAGAAAATATCGATATGACTGATTTACACAGTTCTCTCGACTTCAGAATACTGTGGATCTTCAATATGAATGCTCTCCTTTGATTATTGTCAAATCATGGCATGACATTCCATCGAGTGACTATAGTTGGGTCGAGTGGAAGTGTTGGAAGTGAAGCACTATTCAAGAGAGGGTTCGTCTCCTCAGTTATATAAGGTTAGTATCATGGTCAACTAATTTCAACTCATTGTCAAAGTATTTGGACAGAGCATTTCGGTTAATGATAATTGTTATTATTGAACCAAGGAATTTGTGTTTGGACTATAAAGTTGAATGTGGACGATATTGGAATTTTGACCATTACCAAACTCAATAAGTCCAAGTGATAGTTTTGATGAAGAGAATTGGTGTAAATAATTGTCACGACTGGGTAATTCTTAAGAAAGTGAAACTAGATTTTACTAAAGCCGAGTAAGCAATAAATTGGGCCATAATGTCACACCACTTGTTAAGTGATGCATGAACGTTAACATTCGAATAGTTCGATGTTAATCGCGAACCAAATTTACATCCAAGATTACACAACCGAAATGATGAATTCTCTTTAGACCAAACAATTTAATTAGTTTATAACTATTATAGATTAATTAATTTTATTAATATTTATGAAATATTAGTTATGAAATTTGAATATGATTTGAGAAATAAAATTGGTGCGTATATTCATAATAGTTACGAATATATTTACCGATATAAGATATCGATAGCAAAATAAGTTAAATATAATTATATATATTTAAATTGGGTTAAATAGGCTCACAACCCATGATGATTAGAGAAAAATGCAGATGGTTTGGCTAGGTTAGAGGCGGCTACAACATAGGATTAGGGTTGGAGATGTGTGGCTAAGATCTAGTAAGAAACTTACATAGTTTCCTCTCTTATTCTACCATTATAAACACTAATCTCAAAACCCTAATCATATTCTAATTCATTTTTTGAGCCACCATCTCCTTCTTCTTTCATCACTTCACCTTTTCTCTAAATTAATCCCAAAATCTCAAATCCAATTCAAGTTAAAACAAGAAGCTATTTGATAGTGAAAGGTCGTTGATTCTAGACTAGCAATCTGATGGATCAAAGAATTTTAGAGAAAGAGAATTCATTATTTCAACATGGACTTTAGGGCATATGTTCTGGGTAATGTCTATTTATATGTTGATTATATTATTATATTTTTAGATTTGTTAATCATGTAAAACTTATGTGTGTAATAAGATTATTGTTATTTCATTGGTTAGGTAAGATTTTTATATGTATTGTTGTTGTCACTATGGAGATTGGATATGTGTATTAAAGACATAGTTCATGATTTAAGTTTGTAATTTGATATTAAATATTAAAATAAATTTTAGTTTAAAAATTATATAGGTTTATACATATATGTATTAATTTAAGATTTAATATTACTTAAATTTGAATTAAACATATTTTTCATATTTAATTTATAATATTGATCTGAAATTTTTCAAACACTTGTTTTTGTTTATTATGAATTATAAGTACTGAAAATGATTTTTTATCATATATATATATATATATTTATTAATATTTAATGATTATCCGATTCAATAAATTCATATAAAATAATGCTTGTTTCTAAAATTTAATTTTATATTTTTTTAAATTAATTCATCATGTCAAGCGCCTTTGAAATTTTTTTCATATTTTTTCAACTTAATTTATATTTTTTAAATTAATTTAATTTCAGCATGTTATAAATTATTTAATTAGAAATGTTATTTTAATTGAGAAAATTCGAGAAATTTTTCCTAAGCCCTAAAACGTGTTTCCAGATTTTCTAAAAATATAAAAATTGAATTTTTTACATATAATTATTTTATATTAATTTATTATAGCCAAAACTGTTTAATTCATTATAATATATATATATATATTAAATATTAAAATCATTGTAACTTCAGATCTGATATATTTTCTAATTGGTAAGTTATAATTTTTTTCAATTATTTTATTATATATATCTATATACATATATCTTTATTGTTATTTATGTTACAATATATAGTTATATAAATAAATAAATACTTTTTGTAATATTTTAATGATAAAACATATTTTATGCATATATATATATACAACCATTTTAAATTTATAACTATATGTTCATGCACATATTTCACAACATACAATACATACAAAATAAGCTAATGTGTCCGTTGCGATGTAAATCCCAACATCTATATATGGGCGTGTTATACCCTGCACGGATTGCTATGTTACACATGCGCACCCACATATATGTATATCTGTATATGATATATATATGTATATTTATATAAGTAAAATCAAAATCAAACAAATCTCTAACTACAATTTGTAAATTTAAATAAAATATATGATTTTATTTAAACTAAATTTAGAAAGTTCTAAATGAATTTAGACTTCATAGGCCCATTAAAGATCCAAAATGGTAATTTTTTTAAAATTCATCCATTTCTTTCGATGCAGGCTGGCTCGGTTCCTTTAATATTTACAAAGTTTGACATGCACATGATATATATATATATATATATAATAATAATAATTATTATGATTGTTTGATGTTTAATTTGAATACACACACACATACCTACATAACATAGCTTTATACCAAATAGATATGGACATGTGTATAACCATATGTATATACATATAAATATTAGAAATTATATCTATTTTGTATGCATATATGTTATACTTATATATATATATATATATATGATAATTTCACATACATACCAGGAATATAAATGCCTAAGTATATACATATGTTGAAATGCACTATAATATATGTATATGGTTTGTGTACACATATAATAGTATCATATATATAGTTTTGACATTTATATGTACATATATATATATATATGTGTATTTCCATATACTCTATTTGTATGCATGTGTATTTGTGTATATATAGTTAAGAAAGTAATTCTGTTTAATTGAATTAGAAAAGATTTGGTAATTAAAGAGAAAATGGAAAGGACTTTCTACCTTCCCCTTTTGTAAACTTCTAATCAGATCTAAATCTAATTTCTAGATGAAATTGTAAATATGATTCCATAATCATTCATAATCAAAATGTCTAGGCATTAAATATTAGATTTGAAGCATCACATAAACATATAAACAAAATCACCTTAAAACAATAACATAACTAAAATTGTTCTAATAATTGTAAATTTCATATTCATATCCATATCCATATTCATATTCATATTCATATTCATGTCCATATTCAAATTCATTGTTTTGCCACATATGGCAACAAAAAAATTTAATAAAGAAAAATTAAATTTAAACATCAAACATTTTAAATATACATATGTACATATATCACCTTTATTGTTTAATTGAAACATAATACATCATGACATGAAATACTAAACATATGCATGTATATACATTTTTTTTGGTTAAATATGTGTATACATTTTTTTTTCTTGAAACTAACCTTAATTAAAACAACTTTGAATCCAAACTTACATGAAACAATGTGTAAAGACCCGCAAATCCGTCTTCCGAAAACTCGACACCGATACGTCCACTGTACCAAATGTCGAAAAATCGAATGGCGAAAACGCGAAACTTTAGGGTTAAAAGAAGAGGTAGAAGAAAAGATAGAAGAAAAGAAAGAAGAACGACACAGAAAACAAAGAACAGGAACAATATCAGAATCTCACATATCGCAGCGGAACAATATATAATAGATAAATCAATAATCTTTAAAACAAAAGACTATATCAGTTTATACATACATCAATCATCAGAGTTTACAACAATGGACAGTTATATAAACTTGTCCTCATACAGAATACACAGCAGAATAAATAACAAGTACGATAGTACGCTTCGCCATCCAGCTCATCTCCAAAGCTCCAGAATATCCAGAATATCCTGATAAAATAACTCTAGGCTGCCCGTGTGGAAAATTATGGGCACCCAGAGTTTAGAAAGGGAACAATAAACTCCAGGTCAGTCATGGTGACTGGTGTGAGATCGTAAAACAGTTATTTTCGCAAAGAAAATAAAACAACTTCGCAATGCTTTTGGAAAATGAAACTACCATAAGGCCTCCCGCCACACACACAATGCAAACGCAGAATTGGAGGAGATTTCCCCTTATGATAGTCAAAAATGCTTACTACGCAAAAACAATTGATATTATTATTAATGTCTAGTGTGGAAAACATTTCGAAAATATAATATCAATCTTAGCCAACATACAACAATTGTTGTATGTCTACTATAGCTACTATGTTCAGTAGTAGGTTACCGCCACATTCCATAGCAGGTAATACAATTAAAAACCGTACGGAGTTCGTATTGTTTCTTTGGATTTCCAACAAATGATCAGGCTAAGGAACTTCCTTACCGAAATAGAAACGCCTCTGGAAAGACGCCCCGGATCCTAACCGGATCTCCGCAAACAAAAGGCCGACGCTACCTCACGCTCTAACCGAGCTGTAACTAGGTAACTAACACACGAGCTATGCCATCCCCCGGTCGTTACCGACCTTTATCCGAGGATCCTCAATCGAAAGCGACAGTCACAAAGTATAATCAACATAGGTAAAATATCTGGGCTCCATACCATGATATCACCTTTTATCCAGAAGGAAATGGCATACCCTAGGGGCGCTACCCCTACAAACCTTTGCCGCACATTCCTGTTTCGACCATTACCGGGTTGTGAGGCTCGACGAAGTCTCGTCCACAAAGCTACGCTTTTTTCACAAAGCCACGCTTCTTCACAAAGCAACGCTTTGATCCACAATTGATCAACAGCACTTCGTGTGCCACATTACCAAATTGGGAATGTATCACTAGTAACCATCAACTACATAACCTCTGAGCTCGTACGTCTCAGAGAAGGGTGTTAAGCTAAGAGCATAAATTCTCCGCCACCAACAGAAATGTATTTGATAGAAACCAGCTTTACATCTCAAAGTGTAACGTCAGACACACATCCATACAAGTCCGTTCCGGGATCGAATGGAACCGAAGGCACTTCCAAAGAAGCCCTTGCAATCCGGATATTCACTAATCACGTCCGGACTTCCCATCACAAAAAGAGTGATATAAATCTCTATACCGGAGCAACTCGGTGCAGAGACATTCGACAGGTTGTCCTTTCATTTTCACAAATATCCGGTCTTCACACCGGTCTTCAAATGCTATCCATTCGCGACGTATCACTATTCGGAATGGGTTATATGACACAAAGGTCCTCTCCCGGCTTAACCGAATAATGAGCGTTTGTTTTTTTTTTAAAAACAAATCAAGTGTCATTTCAAAGGCAAATATTGATAGTCTGTTATTTAACTATCAATAACATTCATAACAATCATCCAATTCAAATAATTTTTCCCAAATTATTTATTAAATTTCAAATCTTTTCACAAGATATATATTCTTCCACACTTCACATTTGAAAATCAATTTCAAATCGTATTTCGCACTTCACATTTGAAAAATCAATTTCAAATCACATTTTCACACTTCACGTTTGAAAATCAATTTTAAATCACATTTCATACTTCACGTTTGAAAATCAATTTCAAATCATATTATGGTCCATTTAAACCAATTTGATAAATCCTTATTGATTTATTTCAAATTTACATTTCAAGTTTGTAAATTTATTTCCACACTTCATCACTTTGAAAATCCGATTTCAAACCATATTTTCCACACTTTAAAAATAAATCAATATTTATTTTTAAAACAAATTTCCCTTTCCTTTACAACTTCTATTCGGAATTTATGTTCCTAAAAACCCACTTTTACACGATTTTCAAATCGTTTCCAAACATTCATTTTCAACCCCGAATCAACTTTAAAAATTGATTTCTCCATTTTATTTCAAATCCCAAATCGAATTTCAAATTGATTTCTGAATTTACTTCAACACCGAATCACATTTCAAATTGATTTTAACTTTAATCCCAAAGACTAAATCGTTTTCACAAATCGATTTCCAAATTTATTTTTCAACACAAGAATCAATTTTTTGTCCAAACACCAAATAGATTTTATATCGATTTCACAAATTATTTATTTCAAATACCCGATCAATTATCAATTTGATTTCAAACAAATTTATCTCCTTTTAAATAAATTCTTTTATTTTTCCCAAACCATCTAAAATTCAATTTTTAATTTCAGAAATCCAATTTCATTTATTTCTGGTATCCAACGATACCAAAAATACATTCGGCTAAATTTTAGCTCTCAATACATTCAATCACAGATATAATCATCTATAGATTATAAATAATCAATCAAACAACATATGAAATCAATTCAAATGTTTTGAGGAATCCTGTTGGATCCCTCCAACCTGTTTCCCTGCATCCACAGATGTTAGCACAATACCAATTCCACTTCGAGGTGGAATATCGCGGTATATGGGTTTTATAAAAATATCATCCGCTTACTAACGGCGCAATAGGGTCTCATCCGCTATACGAGGCGGGAAATCAATCAATCCAATATATACATATGCCAATATGTATATATTGCTATATATATAGATATATCCTACTATATCTAATATCACATCCAAACAGTCAATCAAACAATAACTGAAAATTCCACTTTTCAATTTGAGTGAGAAGATCTCACCTTTGCTTTTTAATTTGCAATCCACTTCCATTTCCGACTTGTTTTCTCCATTTTTTATTGACCTTGTATAACAAATTACGATTTCATTAAAATTCGAAAAAAATCAAAAAATTAAATTTCATTTAGTAAAATTTTTCTTTATCTAATCAATTTAATTTCAGACAATTTCCTTTAAATTATTTTTAGTAACCAAATAAATTAAATTAGTTAACTATTTAAATTTAATCAATAAATTTTAAGATCAAGCAAATTTAAAATATGTATATTTATTTTCATCATTTTTTTTTCAAACTGCTTAAAATTATTTTGAAATCATAAAAATTACCTTACTGTAATATTTTCTGTAATATACTCATATATAAGCTTAATCAAATCAATTTCAGTACTTAAACAAAATAAATAATTATTTTTCCTTTACTGTAAATAAATCAAAACAAAATGGTTTTCTTTTTATTTGAACAATTTATCTTTGACCTTACTGAACAAAACACATATATTAAATTAGAAACAAAAACATCTTCATCTACATTTTCCTGTAATATATTCGTATCAATTTAAATAAATAAAAATCGATACCTTACTGCCCTTTAATCATCGAATTCGCGACCACCAGACTGTACCGTCACCATTCATCAGGCCTACCACCACCACTCCACTGTCGACCTCGCGAAACCCTAGCTCCTGACCTCGAGCTTCAGGCAACCACAAACCCAAGTCGCGACTACCTCGACTTCGAACTCGCAGAAGCCAACTCCAAGCGCGCGATACTAATTCACCAACCATCGCAATGCCTCGCTGCAGTGAAGCTCGCCTTCGATCTCGTTTCCCCACTCAGTCGCGAGCCTCCATATTTTCTTCGAACGAATTGGACAAGGGTAGCTCTCGTTTATATGGACTGAAGAGAGTGGAAAGGAGAAAGAGTTTCAATGTTTACTGATTCGAACTTTCGTTTCATTTTTTTTTCTTTCATGGTTTCGTGTTTTCGAAAAAATTTGAGAATGGAGGAAGAAAGGGGAACGAACTCGCGTTTTATCCTGGTCTTCATTCGCCATTTTTTTCTTCTTTCCCAGTGATTTTTTTTTTCTCTTCGAATGGTCTGTTTGCGTGATTAAAGAAAAAAGAAAGGGAGACAAGAGAAGACGTTAGCCTGCTCGAGTTAACAGGCCACAGTGTTTGAATTGAAAGGAAAAATGCTGATGTGAGATAATTTCAACTGGGGTTGACTAATATAAACACTCAATTTAAATTCAAATTCGAATCGTTCCGATAAATGCAACTCAAAATCTTGACCTCCTATCGAGGCGTGCCGCCAGGCAATTATAATGTTATACGCCTATCCCGAACGCAATGGAAAAGTTTTCGGGTCCAAATTCGATCGTATGGAGAAGATAGCTTTTTGGACCAGTTAAAATATTAAATCTTCGATTTAATTTCAACGCGTTTGCTTATCGTACGGCCACACGATCACTCAAAACATTACGAAAATTGAAATCCGATAATAATACAATATTACGGATCCAATGAAACTAGTTTCGTCGAATTCCGAGACTGTGCCCCGGAACGTTATTTTTAAATATCGATTAAACGATACAATTTCAAAACTGAACAAAACAGTTTCAAATTCAATCCTGAAACTTTTATTATCTTCAGTATACTCAATATAAATTTTCCAAGCCTTCAGATTATTTTTAATCAGCTTAAAACTAAAGATTCAAATTTTTACCCAGTTTCGATAATTAAATTCAATAATTTAATCGCCAAATTCATTCTGATATTTGAATTTCAAATTAAATTATCATTCGAATATTTAAACTCAATTAAATATTCACATTTCAAATGTCAAAAATTCAGGGTCGTTACAAACTTCCCCCCTTAAAAGAATTTCGTCCCGAAATTACAAGTTAGGAAAAATGGTCCTTAACTCGTCTACTATTTTTCACAATCCAATAGTTTTATCACATTTTCAAAACAAATCTTTTTATTCAAGATTCGTTATCACTTCAACTAATTTTCTAACTTTAATTATAAGTTTCAGACAACATTGTTTAACTTCTCAATTCAAATTCGAGTTTAAATTCAAATTTTAAACTTCCAAAATTTCTCAAATTTTTTTTCTAACGCTCGAAATTTTCAAAAAATTTCGCCAGCGTCTCCTTTGCGCGGCTAATACGGTACGACTACAAAACGTCCCTACGGACTCACAGATCTCAAAAGAAAACAAAATGCCAAGTGGCAAAATCAGAAACTCATCAAATTTCATACTGAAATTCAAATACGTACCTTTTTGTCGAGCAATTCAAATTTATTTTTGAAATCAAAATTCCAATTCCTGTATACACCTGTATATATCCTACTAGCCATAATATCTAGTTACAATATTCAAACCAATTTGCAAATTCCACTACACAATTTTTAATGTATGCTTCTTATACATTTTTACTTCACTATTGAAGTTACATATCTATTTTCATTCAATTTTGCATTTCCAATTTCATTTGAATTCAATTTGACAATTTCAATTCTATTTGAATTCATTTTATCTT
Organism: Allium fistulosum; assembly: GCA_030737815.1. Lineage (NCBI taxonomy): Eukaryota > Viridiplantae > Streptophyta > Magnoliopsida > Asparagales > Amaryllidaceae > Allium > Allium fistulosum. The sequence goes on from CM060902.1 coordinate 660,747,486, forward strand.
CCAATTTTCATCCAGATTTTCATTTTGAATTTTACTTGAATTCGATTCATCTTCTAATTTCGAATATTGAGTTTTATTCACTTTTATCTCAATTCCCATTTGAAATCACTTAAAAGTCCTTTTAAAAATGGATATGGAAAGCACGTTCCCCCATGGATTACAGTTACTCGGCGGTTTCGCTACTATCCCAGTAGAATCGCTCGTAATCTGTAGATTTCTCATCTCTTAAATTTCGCCATGGTTGTTGCCATAGATCGTAGTTCACACGGCGGTTACACCACTATCCCAGTGGAATCGCTTGTAACCATAGGCATCTCGCCCCTCGAATTTCGCTGTGGCATACGTCGTGATCAATCAATATGATCCCATCACGATCAAACGGATACTCATACTGAGTTCCAACACCTTCACAATTTTTTCAATGGAAGGTACTTTTTCATATCCTTAGTTTGGAAAACATATGTCATATATGTATAGTACTTCATTTCCAATTGATTCCATTCAATTTTAATTGGCATTTCATATTCACATTCCCCAACTTAGAATATTTTCAATATCAAATTTACTTAAGAATTTCACACTTATTTCTTAAGTTCAATACAAGTATTTTCCATACTTTTGATATTAATTTTCAATTACCACTTATATTTAAACTGGATTACCAATTTCATATAAATCCAATCAATATTTCACTTATAATTATTGAATTCAATTCGTTTCAAACCTTATTCATTTGGTCAATCTCAATTAGCTTCACTTACTAATTTTAGTTTAATACATCACTTCGTTTTCCACAAATCAAATTCAATTCCAGTTCTATTTACTTACAAATTCAAAATGAATTTTAACATTCAATTTCATTTTCTTGCACTAGCAGTTGCAAATTTATTTATTCATTCACAAATTCATTCATTTTCAATTTGAATCTCATTCCAATTAGATTTCAAATATTTTATAAGTTATCAAACTTATTTACATTCCATTAATGAATTTATTTTCAAATATTTCTCTGGAATCCCATTTCAATTTGTAAATTAGATTTACGATTCACATTCCCAAATCTCATTCGTATATGGATTTTTATTTCATTATCTTTCAATTCATATTTATAAATTTCATTTGTTAAATGAGTTTATCTCCAAATCTTTGGTTATTATTTGAATTTCTTATTCAATTCCATATATCAATGATAATACTTCAATATTATTTCTTCCTAACAACCAAGCATCCATATACAATAATAATTCATAGAAAATCATTTCTTTTCTATACAAAAATAGTTTTGGGCAAAATTATTTCATTTACCCTATTTAAAACAATACTGTGTCGGTTTATCTTGTTGAAGAGTTTAGAAACCCCTATCGATTACAGTTGGCCACCCTGCATCGACCAGAATCTATAAACAATCAACCGATAAGTCAACAAAATACAAAACAAATTTTGTATTCACTAACAAATACGCACTCATATCTATTATTACACTCACACTCATTCTAGAGTACTACTGACTCTATCTCTAATGAGTAACACCCAACAGAGCAGGGTTGTCGCTTAACCGGATGCTCTGATACCACTTGTAAAGACCCGCAAATCCGTCTTCCGAAAACTCGACACCGATACGTCCACTGTACCAAATGTCGAAAAATCGAATGGCGAAAACGCGAAACTTTAGGGTTAAAAGAAGAGGTAGAAGAAAAGATAGAAGAAAAAGAAAGAAGAACGACACAGAAAACAAAGAACAGGAACAATATCAGAATCTCACATATCGCAGCGGAACAATATATAATAGATAAATCAATAATCTTTAAAACAAAAGACTATATCAGTTTATACATACATCAATCATCAGAGTTTACAACAATGGACAGTTATAAACTTGTCCTCATACAGAATACACAGCGGAATAAATAACAAGTACGATAGTACGCTTCGCCATCCAGCTCATCTCCAAAGCTCCAGAATATCCAGAATATCCTGATAAAATAACTCTAGGCTGCCCGTGTGGAAAATTATGGGCACCCAGAGTTTAGAAAGGGAACAATAAACTCCAGGTCAGTCATGGTGACTGGTGTGAGATTGTAAAACAGTTATTTTCGCAAAGAAAATAAAACAACTTCGCAATGCTTTTGGAAAATGAAACTACCATAAGGCCTCCCGCCACACACACAATGCAAACGCAGAATTGGAGGAGATTTCCCCTTATGATAGTCAAAAATGCTTACTACGCAAAAACAGTTGATATTATTATTAATGTCTAGTGTGGAAAACATTTCGAAAATATAATATCAATCTTAGCCAACATACAACAATTGTTGTATGTCTACTATAGCTACTATGTTCAGTAGTAGGTTACCGCCACATTCCATAGCAGGTAATACAATTAAAAACCGTACGGGGTTCGTATTGTTTCTTTGGATTTCCAACAAATGATCAGGCTAAGGAACTTCCTTACCGAAATAGAAACGCCTCTGGAAAGACGCCCCGGATCCTAACCGGATCTCCGCAAACAAAAGGCCGACGCTACCTCACGCTCTAACCGAGCTGTAACTAGGTAACTAACACACGAGCTATGCCATCCCCCGGTCGTTACCGACCTTTATCCGAGGATCCTCAATCGAAAGCGACAGTCACAAAGTATAATCAACATAGGTAAAATATCTGGGCTCCATACCATGATATCACCTTTTATCCAGAAGGAAATGGCATACCCTAGGGGCGCTACCCCTACAAACCTTTGCCGCACATTCCTGTTTCGACCATTACCGGGTTGTGAGGCTCGACGAAGTCTCGTCCACAAAGCTACGCTTTTTTCACAAAGCCACGCTTTTTCACAAAGCCACGCTTCTTCACAAAGCAACGCTTTGATCCACAATTGATCAACAGCACTTCGTGTGCCACATTACCAAATTGGGAATGTATCACTAGTAACCATCAACTACATAACCTCTGAGCTCGTACGTCTCAGAGAAGGGTGTTAAGCTAAGAGAATAAATTCTCCGCCACCAACAGAAATGTATTTGATAGAAACCAGCTTTACATCTCAAAGTGTAACGTCAGACACACATCCATACAAGTCCGTTCCGGGATCGAACGGAACCGAAGGCACTTCCAAAGAAGCCCTTGCAATCCGGATATTCACTAATCACGTCCGGACTTCCCATCACAAAAAGAGTGATATAAATCTCTATACCGGAGCAACTCGGTGCAGAGACATTCGACAGGTTGTCCTTTCATTTTCACAAATATCCGGTCTTCACACCGGTCTTCAAATGCTATCCATTCGCGACGTATCACTATTCGGAATGGGTTATATGACACAAAGGTCCTTTCCCGGCTTAACCGAATAATGAGCGTTTGTTTTTTTTAAAAACAAATCAAGTGTCATTTCAAAGGCAAATATTGATAGTCTGTTATTTAACTATCAATAACATTCATAACAATCATCCAATTCAAATAATTTTTCCCAAATTATTTATTAAATTTCAAATCTTTTCACAAGATATATATTCTTCCACACTTCACATTTGAAAATCAATTTCAAATCGTATTTCGCACTTCACATTTGAAAAATCAATTTCAAATCACATTTTCACACTTCACGTTTGAAAATCAATTTTAAATCACATTTCATACTTCACGTTTGAAAATCAATTTCAAATCATATTATGGTCCATTTAAACCAATTTGATAAATCCTTATTGATTTATTTCAAATTTACATTTCAAGTTTGTAAATTTATTTCCACACTTCATCACTTTGAAAATCCGATTTCAAACCATATTTTCCACACTTTAAAAATAAATCAATATTTATTTTTAAAACAAATTTCCCTTTCCTTTACAACTTCTATTCGGAATTTATGTTCCTAAAAACCCACTTTTACACGATTTTCAAATCGTTTCCAAACATTCATTTTCAACCCCGAATCAACTTTAATAATTGATTTCTCTATTTTATTTCAAATCCCAAATCGAATTTCAAATTGATTTCTGAATTTACTTCAACACCGAATCACATTTCAAATTGATTTTAACTTTAATCCCAAAGACTAAATCGTTTTCACAAATCGATTTCCAAATTTATTTTTCAACACAAGAATCAATTTTTTGTCCAAACACCAAATAGATTTTATATCGATTTCACAAATTATTTATTTCAAATACCCGATCAATTATCAATTTGATTTCAAACAAATTTATCTCCTTTTAAATAAATTCTTTTATTTTTCCCAAACCATCTAAAATTCAATTTTTAATTTCAGAAATCCAATTTCATTTATTTCTGGTATCCAACGATACCAAAAATACATTCGGCTAAATTTTAGCTCTCAATACATTCAATCACAGATATAATCATCTATAGATTATAAATAATCAATCAAACAACATATGAAATCAATTCAAATGTTTTGAGGAATCCTGTTGGATCCCTCCAACCTGTTTCCCTGCATCCACAGATGTTAGCACAATACCAATTCCACTTCGAGGTGGAATATCGCGGTATATGGGTTTTATAAAAATATCATCCGCTTACTAACGGCGCAATAGGGTCTCATCCGCTATACGAGGCGGGAAATCAATCAATCCAATATATACATATGCCAATATGTATATATTGCTATATATATAGATATATCCTACTATATCTAATATCACATCCAAACAGTCAATCAAACAATAACTGAAAATTCCACTTTTCAATTTGAGTGAGAAGATCTCACCTTTGCTTTTTAATTTGCAATCCACTTCCATTTCCGACTTGTTTTCTCCATTTTTTATTGACCTTGTATAACAAATTACGATTTCATTAAAATTCGAAAAAAATCGAAAAATTAAATTTCATTTAGTAAAATTTTTCTTTATCTAATCAATTTAATTTCAGACAATTTCCTTTAAATTATTTTTAGTAACCAAATAAATTAAATTAGTTAACTATTTAAATTTAATCAATAAATTTTAAGATCAAGCAAATTTAAAATATGTATATTTATTTTCATCATTTTTTTTTCAAACTGCTTAAAATTATTTTGAAATCATAAAAATTACCTTACTGTAATATTTTCTGTAATATACTCATATATAAGCTTAATCAAATCAATTTCAGTACTTAAACAAAATAAATAATTATTTTTCCTTTACTGTAAATAAATCAAAACAAAATGGTTTTCTTTTTATCTGAACAATTTATCTTTGACCTTACTGAACAAAACACATATATTAAATTAGAAACAAAAACATCTTCATCTACATTTTCCTGTAATATATTCGTATCAATTTAAATAAATAAAAATCGATACCTTACTGCCCTTTAATCATCGAATTCGCGACCACCAGACTGTACCGTCACCATTCATCAGGCCTACCACCACCACTCCACTGTCGACCTCGCGAAACCCTAGCTCCTGACCTCGAGCTTCAGGCAACCACAAACCCAAGTCGCGACTACCTCGACTTCGAACTCGCAGAAGCCAACTCCAAGCGCGCGATACTAATTCACCAACCATCGCAATGCCTCGCTGCAGTGAAGCTCGCCTTCGATCTCGTTTCCCCACTCAGTCGCGAGCCTCCATATTTTCTTCGAACGAATTGGACAAGGGTAGCTCTCGTTTATATGGACTGAAGAGAGTGGAAAGGAGAAAGAGTTTCGATGTTTACTGATTCGAACTTTCGTTTCATTTTTTTTTTCTTTCATGGTTTCGTGTTTTCGAAAAAATTTGAGAATGGAGGAAGAAAGGGGAACGAACTCGCGTTTTATCCTGGTCTTCATTCGCCATTTTTTTTTCTTTCCCAGTGATTTTTTTTTCTCTTCGAATGGTCTGTTTGCGTGATTAAAGAAAAAAGAAAGGGAGACAAGAGAAGACGTTAGCCTGCTCGAGTTAACAGGCCACAGTGTTTGAATTGAAAGGAAAAATGCTGATGTGAGATAATTTCAACTGGGGTTGACTAATATAAACACTCAATTTAAATTCAAATTCGAATCGTTCCGATAAATGCAACTCAAAATCTTGACCTCCTATCGAGGCGTGCCGCCAGGCAATTATAATGTTATACGCCTATCCCGAACGCAATGGAAAATTTTTCGGGTCCAAATTCGATCGTATGGAGAAGATAGCTTTTTGGACCAGTTAAAATATTAAATCTTCGATTTAATTTCAACGCGTTTGCTTATCGTACGGCCACACGATCACTCAAAACATTACGAAAATTGAAATCCGATAATAATACAATATTACGGATCCAATGAAACTAGTTTCGTCGAATTCCGAGACTGTGCCCCGGAACGTTATTTTTAAATATCGATTAAACGATACAATTTCAAAACTGAACAAAACAGTTTCAAATTCAATCCTGAAACTTTTATTATCTTCAGTATACTCAATATAAATTTTCCAAGCCTTCAGATTATTTTTAATCAGCTTAAAACTAAAGATTCAAATTTTTACCCAGTTTCGATAATTAAATTCAATAATTTAATCGCCAAATTCATTCTGATATTTGAATTTCAAATTAAATTATCATTCGAATATTTAAACTCAATTAAATATTCACATTTCAAATGTCAAAAATTCAGGGTCGTTACACAATGTGATCTAATTTAAATGTCAATATATATATATATATATATATATATGTATGTATGTATGTATGTATATATGCATGCATGTATGCACATTTTGTACTTTTGCAATTGCAACTATTTACAGTTTGAAAACAAATCAGAAACTCGGAATTAAATTTCAATTTCTAAACTAAAAAAATTGAAAAAGTTTTTGGAAATACAAAATACATACAAGAGATGGTGGCATACGTAAAATAAGATATGAAGAATTACCTAAGTAGATCCAATCCTTTGTAAAACCTTGATCTAAATATTATTCCCTAGATTCCTAAAATCAACATCCAATTTTGTAGGAATCGAGGGAACCGCTTCTTTTATATTTATTTGATTTAATTCTAGGTAAGAGGAATAAAAAATTTCGGCCAGGATAGGGGCGAGGAGGTGGCGGCCATGGATGGAGGAAAGAAAGAGGAAGAAAATTAAGTGGGAAATAAAATCACTGGATTTTGTGTTAGTGGGAAGGTTGAAACCTTTTATATTCTTCTTATTAATACTTCCCCTTTTATTTCTATTTAATTTTAAATCAAGCCTATATTTTCTCTCTCCCTAGCATGGCCAACCACATCTCTTCCTTATATGAAGTAAATTCTCCAAAATCCCTTCAAACAATTATCTCTTATTTAAACTCCATTAAATATATACCAATATTATATATCGATACGTGCAAATACAACTTTTATATATGCACCCAGATAATTACTAATAATACCTAAAATATTAAATAAATTAACAATTAATATTCTTAAATATTAGTTAATTTAATTAGTTTATAATAATTTTAATCTAATTAAATCATGTGGTATTTTAAAAGAATTCATAAATGCGGTTGTATGACTCAAAGGCGTGACTTTATTTTACGATTATATTGAACAAATCAAATATTGACGTTCACGTGTCACCTTAGCTGGTGGTGTGACAGTTTGGTAGAATTCATCACTTATAAACCTTTTCAGTAAAAAAAGAAAAACCATATTTTATATTACCTTAAGCGGAACCAATAGTGACAACAGTTTACACACATTAATTTCGTCAACACTATATCGCATTAGAATGCATGGAATTTGGTATTGGTCAAAACTCCAATGTAATCCATATTTAACTCGATTTGTCCATAAAAAAGATAATTGGTTCAATAATAACATTTATTATTAACTATTCTACTCTTGCCAGAGATTTTGACTTTTAGTTGTGTAACAACCCAAAATTCTGGTTATTTGATTTTGAATATTTAATTAATTTTAAATATTTAAATAATGGGATTTTGGAAATTTATAACTTATAATTCAAATATTGGGAATGTTTAAGATATTTGAATTGTGAATTTAATGTTAATTAAATGGATTTAATAATTTTATTTACTACTTTTAATTAATAAACAATATTAGTAAATTCAATTTTTAAATTTATTTATAAATCTATTACTTATTTTGGAAAGGAGAAACCACAATTTGCATAAAACCATGTTTTGACAAGTGGCACCCATATTTCGAACTCCACATGTTGCTCAAGCTATTTCTTCTCCTTTTCTCATGGTCCAATAACTGGTTAAACCGTCGAAGAACTGTCTGCCTTCTTCCTCCGATTATTATAATCTGGTTAAAAAACTATCTATACTCCTCATCTAATATTTCAATTATAGATTTACTATTTGTCTCTCCAATTCCTCTTCTTGATTTGATTTTCCTCCTCTGCTATTTCAATTATAGATTTAGCGTTATTCTCCCCAATTCCTCTTTTCGATTCAATTTCCCTCGCCATCGTTTCTCTACGTATCTTTACTGTCCACTTTTCTCTATTTTCACTACTCTGCAAATTTCGATCTTAAACACAAAAGGAGAAACCACACACATGTCAACTGAATAATGAACATCATTCTTCTATTACTATCCGCTTTCATCTTTTGTAACCGCCTATTTCTCACATTTACTTCATGTTCATCCCTATCCTTCACTTACTATTAGTACTTCGGTTATACCATCGTAATTATTTCATGCTCTTCCTTCTCTCCCCTCCTTCTCGCTACTTCTTACCCACTTGATTTGAAAGCCCTAATTTTAATAATTTGATAACCATAGTGGTGAGTAACCTCAATTCACCGATTGTTCTTCTCTATTGCTTTCTATAAGAATTTTTTCCATGGTGTCTATTCTAGACTGCCTTATGCGTGCATTTAATGTCAAGGTATGAATAATAATATTTAATTTAAAAGTATTCTTTGAATGATGTTAGAACTGAAGTAATTTATAAAATTGCTGTTTCTGTCAAAACAACGTTTATGTCAATTGAGTTTTAGATTTAAGAGGTTGGATTCAGTTAGAGATCTAATTTTCTAAGCTAAGTATTAGGTAGGCCTGTAAACGGATGCAATCAGATACGGATAGTGCTGTATCCGTATCCGAAAATAAAAATCCGTATCTGATATCCGTGAATACCTATTAAATAATATCTGTATCCGTATCCGCGGATATTTTCGGATATCCGAAAATATCCGTATCCGGCTTAACGAATACGGATATTTCCGGATATTGAAATATCCGAAAATATCCTCATTCAAACTTCAAAATGTAACTGAAATTTAACTCAATATACTGCATATTTAATTTGGCTTTAAACAAAAGATGAAAAATTATAATAATACATCAAATTAACAATAGCTAATTCGATCACATAAAATCCATACGATAATGTTTCATAATTCATCATATAATCCATAGCCTAATTCAATCACACAAAATCATAAAAAACATAAAGCAAATGCATCATACATGTTTTAAATTGTAGCAAATACCGTAATTTATCTTAATAGCACACATATAAACTAAAATATTGTGTTCTTTCTCCATGGAGTGGTTGAAGCTTCAAAAGATGACCCTGCAGAAAAATATAAACGTGTATATTAGTTTATAAACAATTAAATTTCATAACTAACCCAAATATAACAAGCAAGCAACCCTTAGAAAGTTAAGAACATAACTGCAATATTCCAATTACCAAATAATCTCAGAAAGTTATTCAAATAAGAAACATGTACAACATAAACATAGGATATAACCAAAAAGAATGATGTACCCATGCATAATGTTTTAGATTGCTCCTAAGATTGTATTTTACGAAAAGAGGTAGTGATATCCATGTATTGTCATTAAAAATTCGCAACATGAAAATACATAGTATTGCAAACTTGCTTTGTAAATAATGCATGAACAATGAACATCATAGTGTTCAACACAATTACTACATACTGCATTTACTACTTGTACTCTCAAACAAAACACTGAAACTCATTTTTCAATTCATTGACTTCCTAATTCAGTACATTCTAAATAAAATATATTATAATATTGATAAACCAAAACAACAAACACAGAAAAGATCAAAACATTTCAAATAACTCCAATACAATCCAAACCTTTACAAACCCAGTGACGATAATTCCATAACCATTGGAACAAAACAGCAAGCGCAGGCTTATAACGTAACCAAATGTTAAATATATTTGCTTCAATTAAGTTGTTTGTAAATCAAGAACACTTACCATTACCCTTTGCGAAGCATGTTTATAACGTAACCATAGCATCATCAACAAACTCAACATTGTGACCTATTAAAAGTTTAAAAACAAAAGAATTAAATCATATATGGGATTGTTATTGTGTTGAAAACATGTAGAAAAATATAATAGTTTTACCAATATCGGATGGCAACCAATCCTTTATACAACTCAAAGCTTCTACAATATCCAAAGATAATGAAGATCTACTCTCGTAAATCAATCTTCCTCCACTACTAAACGATGATTCGGATGCTACGGTTGATATCAGAACGGCTAAAATATCACGAGCGATCCTTGGAAGAATTGTAAAAGTTGGCCCATTGGTTTTCCACCATGTCAAAATATCAAAATTGTCCTCATCTTCACCCATTGGTAACAATTCATCTTCTAAATACTTATCAAGTTCCGTTTTCAAAGCTTGCGAGCTACCAACTTTTTTCTCAACATAATTTCTCCATTTTAAATCCATTTTTGTTCTCTTCTTAGAACCAAAATTAGAAGAATCAAACGTATCACACGAAGAATTGTTAGATTGCCCCTTAGAAGAAGCCCATTCCATTTCATATAAAGTAAATAGAGATTTCAAAGATTCACGAATTTTTGCAACATGAACTTGTGCACGATCACCATAAACCACATCAAAGTAAAATTCAATATAAGCCAATCTCGGGGATCTAAAACCATACCAATACCCATCATTAGATTGCAAGTGCTCCAATACTTGTCAAACATAATTCTCATCTTTTGGGACATACATTGAATATACTCATGTTCATGTAGCTCCCAAGTTACAATACTTTCATAGACATCGCAAATGCTTTTAAAATATAAATTAGCCGTAGGATATTTAACACCCGAAAACTTAAGTGTAACTTCATAAAATATTTTCAAACATTCACATATTTCTTTTCCTATTTTCCATTCTTCGTTTGATGGCAACCATTTGTAATCGTGGGTTAAATCAACCAATCGCTCAAATGCCTGACGCACTTCAAGAGCACTTTCAAGCATTAGATATGTTGAATTCCAACGTGTTGAAACATCATAAGACACTCCTTTCCCAATTAATCGAGTTTGAGCCAATGCATTTTTCCAATTTTGTTTTCTCATATGTGATGATTTTGTATAATTGTCGCTTTCTCTAATTTTTTCAATAAGACCTTGCACCATTTTTAATCCATCTTGAACAATCAAATTTAGTATGTGCGTGCAACAACGCATATGAAATAATTCACCACCAAGAGGCACCGCATTTTTACCAACTAACCATTCTTTTAAATCTCTTATCATTACATCATTATTTGATGCATTATCAACCGTAAGTGCAAATAACTTCTTATCGATATTCCATTGCAATACTTTTAATTTAAGAGAAGCGCTAAGTGTGGACCCGGTGTGTGGAGGGACAAATCATAATAAGCGATGACTTTTTTTTTTGTAGTTTCCAATCATCATCAATAAAATGACAAGTTATGCAACAATAGCCTGTGTTTTGGTGTTCAGAGGCCCACAAATCTGTAGTGAGGCTAACACGGGTTGACAAGCAATCAAATATCTCTTGTAATTTGCCTCTCATATCATTATAGACTTTTAAAACATCATATCGAACTGTATTTCTAGAAAAGAATTTAGCTGTTGGATTAATACTTCTAATATACTCTTGAAAATATGCATGTTCAGTCATGTTAAATGGATAATCATGCTTATCAACCATACGTGCAAAACACATTCGGCTTCTATGTTGATCAAACTTCCAACTCGATAATTTAATTGGTTTGTTGGGAGAACTTTTGGTAGTCAATAGTTGTTGTCCAGATATTCTTAGACGAGTGGGATTTTTTGGACATGATTTTAGATGATTTTTCAAGTGGGTTGTTCCCATTGAAGTAGCTCCATTAAATAATCTAGAACAATGTTTACAAGTGGCTTTAATAGCACCTTCCACTACTTCTCTATTAAAATCTTTCCATACATTGGATTTCAAAATTCTTACATTTGAAAGTGTGGATCTGTCTACATCCATAGAAAGGTTTTCAGATACTTGTGTGTTTGGCAAACTAGAGTATGTAACCATGTTTGAAGTGTTTCGATTTTCTTCCACAACTACAACGTCATTACCACAAATATCCTTGTTACTACAACTTGACGAGGCGTTCGTCATTTTCAAAACTCTACAATACCAAATAAAATATATGTCATTGCTGTCCAAGTTTATCACAAATACGTCATTTTCTCAAACAAGTCATTTTATCACAAATAAATAAATTTCATTGTGCCTAAGTTTCATTACCGTCTAAAATAAATTTTATTTTATCAAATAAATTTTCACTACTGTCTAAAATAAATTTTCACTATCGAATAAAATAAATTTCATTGTGCCTAAATTTCATTTCATCAAATAAATTTTCACTACTGTCTAAAATAAATTTCATTACTGTAAATTCAGAAATTTCCACACACGTCAGAAACTAGGGCAGAAATTTCATTACTGTAAATTCATCATTCTAAACAATTTCCACATACGTCAGAAATTCAGAAAAATCATGATGATCTAAGTAAATTCAGAAATTACCGAGACAATTTCCAAGCTGAGCGTAGGAATTAGAGCTTCCAGCTGCTTCAGCGTCAAAACTAGGGCTTCGAGTGGAGTCGCGAGTTCTAGAGCAGTGGCACGATGAGGAGCACTGTCGAGTTCGAGAGCAGTGGCGCGATGAGGAGCAGCGGAGCGACGCGGCGATGAAGGCGATGTCGATTGTCGACTGTATGGAATCGCGAGTGAATTACTTCAAAATGGAAATGCGGCTGTATACTGGCTTTTAGCTGTTAGGGTTTTGTTTTAATACGGGTAGGGTACGTGGTATAGTTATGGGCCAAAATACAATCAGGCTTGTTTATTTGGAAATTTAAATGGAAAGGAATTGGATGAATGGATATTTATTATGGATATAAAATAACATATTAAAATAATAATAAAATAACTTCGAATCGGACGTATATTTATCAGATACGGATATAGCCATATCAGTATCCATATCCGTATCTGAAAAAAGGTTTCGGATATCGGATATCCGCATCTGCTTTTTGGATATCGGATAATTATCCGCTTTTCGGATACGGATGCAGACGGATTTCAGATATTTCGGGTATTCATTGACATGCTTAATATTAGGTACTATAACGGAAGGGTGCTCTAAAATACTGAGAAGTGTAACTAGAAATATTGAGAAATAATGAGGCTAAATGCATTCTATTCTTAGAGGTAATGAAACTCACAACATGATTTTAATTTTTTTTAACTTAATGCAATAGACCGTGTTATGGTTACTATTTTAGTTATTTTCACATATATAATGAATCTGAGAAGGGGATTTTATTAAATCATTATATTGGAAATTTTGCTGTTTTAGGCTTAATTCTGCAAAAAATAACAAGAATAGGCCAGTTGTAAACATATTTACCTTATAGGTCACTTTTGACCATGTTGGATGTTGACTGGGTTTTTCAGTGTTGGCGATTTTTGAAAAATCGTCTAAAGACGTTTCAAAAATCACTTTATTACCTCTTTTACTACATGTTGTTTCAATCAATGTTACTCACTAATTGATCATTATAGTATTAACTACTATCCAACTTCTACCTATATTTAGTATTTTCTACACTATTACACTATATAATATGAGTGGCATCTAACTTCTAAACAGAATTTTAATCAATATCTTATTTCAATTTTTTTTGACTATGCGGTTCATTGATAACTTTGTATAAAAGAATTGCATCGTTGTTGTATTTGATGATTTCCTTTTCGTTTCTTCCGAGTTTAATTTATGTTTGTTGTATGTGTTTTTAAAAGAAACGATTGAATGTGCTCGAACACGGTTTGTAATTGACTACCATTTCGCTCGATGCATTTTTCTTAACCCACATGACATAAATTTATGTTCACATTAGAATCTACAATTTTTAGATGATAAACATTGGCTGGATCATCCAAATGAGATCAGTAATAATTATTCTGTTGTACTCTATTATCTTCGCCTAATTTTTAAACTGTTGATTTAGGCAAACTTTTTCCCTACCTATTCAGGGTACTACATAAATGTTTTTCTTATCTAATTTTACTTTGGTCAACCATGACATCAATGTTTTCAAAACGAGATTTAAATCGTATATCGTAAAATTCAAACTTTAAATTGAAACAAGATTCAAATCGTAAATCATATATTCAAAAGGTTCGTAAGTGAAGGTTCTCACACAATTTGAAATTGATTTTGAATCTCACTCATTTGGATGACTAGTTTATTTTAAAGTGTTATAAAATATTTATTGGCTGATTGAATGGATTGATAATTTTTTATCATCGGTTGGATGTTATATTATATACAGTAGTATATATATTAGTAGTTGCATATATACCTGCCGTTGGAGCGGATGAGACCCTATATTACCGCGATATCCCGCCTTGAAGCGGGATTGGTATTTTTATGTTATTTAACATCTGTGGGTGCAGGGAGACAGGTTGGAGGGATCCAACTGGATTCCTCAAAAGTGTTGATTTTAATTTCATATATAGTGTTATATGATGTGTGTGAATAATCTGTTATAGATTATTGTTGTAATGTGAATTATTGGATGTTATGGTAGCACTGACTGAATTTTGGTATTTTAAATACCATAAATATTATTTTGAATTTTTAAGAAATTAAAAGGAGACTTTGAATATAAAAATATTTATATCAAAATTTGGATTATTTTAAAAGAGATTGATTTAGCTAAAATGATAAATTGATTTTTGGGTTGTACTTAACTATTCGTAAAAATATTTTAATTAGAGATTTTAAATAATTTATATAAAGAATTTTAAACAATGGATTTTTAAATGGTATTTCTGGAGAAAATGTGGGAAAGAAGTTAAAAATCGATATTTAGATAGATGTGAAAAATAAATGGGATTTATAGGAAATGGATTCATAAAATGGAATTTTATAAATGGGATTATTTTTATAAACAAGTAAAACCCAAAGGAGTTATAAAAATTGATAATGATGTTTATAAATAAGGGAAATGATATCAGTTGATAAATTGGGAATATAATTTCACAGGTTGAATTTATATCGGGGGTATGAAAATAGGTTTTAGGAAAAATGGTGGATTCTATTTTGAAAAGTGAAAATGGTTAGGGAATCCAAATGGAATCGATGTGTTAAGAATCGAGAGGGGTTTATAAATTGAAATTGGACATTGGAATTTTTAAAAATATATTTTTGTCGAGAAGTTAAATTTGTTTTAAAAAGGAAAATTTTATTTATTAAACTATGTAATTTAAAAATGGTTTAGTACTGAAATTAAATTCTATTTTTTTAAAGCTTTATAAATCAATTAGTTATTTAAAAATGAATTGGAAATTAATTATCGATGTTATATAAAGTGTTTTAATATTTTAAATAATTACCTAAATATGTTTTAAAAATGAATTAATATTTAAAAATACTTATTATATATATGTAGTTTTGAAATGATTGAAATTTATTTATAAATCCTCTCGAGATTTGTGAACGGGGTTTATAAAATGGATATGATGTTAGTAAGAGGAATTTTATAAGGGATTTGGAGGAAATGGAATTTCAAAAATGTTGAATATGGGAACTTCGAAAATGAAATCTGAATTTATAAAAGAAGTTATAAATTGTTGAATGGGATTATAAATAAGTATACTGGTTTTTGGAAATTGTAAAAGGGAATTTATTAATGATTTCGGAGACATTATGAGATAAGATGAAATATTCTCTTAAGTGTTGATATTTGAAATTATTTTGGAAAATAAGACTTATAATATTTTCCTAAGTATTAAAATGGAAATTTGGAAATATTTCTAAGCGTTGAGACGGTTTGGAAATATCCTGTTATGGATTTAAGCATTTAAAATTGTTTTCAAATATTGAAGTTTGAAAGGGATTTGAATATATATCTTATAAAGATATTTTGAAAATAAATTTTGGAAAATCATAATATGGGCGTAGTGATTGTTTATGGATGTTATATTGATAGTTAAATAACCGACTATCAAATATAGGCCAATTTCGTTGATCGTTTCGAAGAGACCGGGATCGGATTTAATTATTCGAAAACTACTTCGATCCGATTTGAGCATTAGGAATGGATATCGTGAAGATAGCGAAGGCGGTGCTTTGGTATGTCCAGACCCAGGACAACTTGTATGGATGAATGCTAGCAAAACATCGTCCTTGGAGGACGATGAGCATTCTAAGTGGAATTGTTCTTGAAAGGTAAACGTAGCCTCAAGCCTCATCAACCGGGAATGACTAAAACATGGAAGATGTGGCAAGGCTAAGTGGGTCGCACCCAATTAGGGTATGTTATCACCTTTCTAGATACTCTCGGAAATATATTACAAATTATGGATATGGTTGTGCATGGAAAAGTGAGCGCTCGATTTAAGGGTGGGAACACCCAGGGTGATAACATATTCGGTACTATCCAGGTTAGGGGTAGGCCGGTTTTGTGTTGCAGGGGATCCCGGTGAGGTCCTCGGTACATTTTTCTAGAGGTGTACTGTGATGGGCGGTACCCCAGTAGCCCAGTCATTGTATGGAATCCATTCTCCAATACGAGCCTTTACGGTTTTGTTTGTAGAGCATAGTATGCTGGAATTTAATTAATGTAACAATTTCGGCTATTTGAATAAGTATTTGTACTTAGACACTATTATAATATCACTTGATTTTCTATAAAACGTTTTGGTTATCGTAAGGGAAAAACCCATCGTGTTTATGTGTGACGCGGTCTTACGAGATACCTTTGTTTTTCAAAGGATTTTGATAACTTTAATAATTCAAATTGAGTGTTTTTTCTCACGCTGGTTTTACAAACTGACTCGGGTGTTATTTTATTATAATGCTTGGGTCATACCGAGTATTACAGATTCAGGATAGGATTCTATGAAGCTCAGGAGATGAGCTGGATAACGGAGACATATTTCTGTACTTGATTTATTTTTCCACCGAATGAGGACAAGTTATTATAATTGTCCAGATTGATGTATTGATTGTTGTACTCTGGTGATTGTAAGTATGAAATAGTTACAGATTCTTTTGTATAAAAATCTATTATTATATATTTACTTTGTTCCGCTGCGATTGTGAGATTCTGTGTTGATTGTTTCTATTTTTCTTCTACCTTTCCTTCTTCACCCCTAGCAATCGGTATTTCCAGCACTTGAATATTCGGCATGTTATACAGTGAACGTATTGATGTCGATTTTCGGGGGTCGAAAATCATGGCTGCTACACAACTATAGTTGCTTAATGGTTCGTCATACCATGATTTAACTATAATTAGAGTAGAGTATTCACGTTGAAGTTCCATAGTATACTCAAGTTGAGGGAACCATGAAACATCGTCACACTAAGATTTCCTGTTTGACCTAGTTGTGATCAACCAACATGAAACTCTCAAATGAGTCATTCTATAGTTATCCAATAACTACAAGTCCGTAACCCCCTTATGCCCCGGTATCCATGAGTAATACATTACCTAACATTTGGAGAATGTAATGCACTTTAGTTTCAATAGATGAATCAATATCTTTTTCTTGAAACATCTTGATCAGGAATATTTAAAAAACAAAATTTTATTTTATTTTGTGAGAATTGTTTAAGATTGCAACTATTTGCAACCACAATCACATAACATTTTATTTAAGGATTTTCTAATTAATATACTTTAAACTAATTACTTAATTAATTATAATACAATATAAAAAGTATAAAAGATAAACAAACACTATTACTACAAATAAGATTGACTATAGAGTTAAATACATGTAACAAATTACATAATTGCCCCTAGGGTAGACCATTAACTCAATCTCCTACTTGCATTTGGGGTTAATTATGGAATCTTAATCACATTCCTTCGATCGGTTAAAAATTGATTGAGTTATTCGCTTAGTGAATGGATCTACTACATTATATAATTATATACTCTGTCAGCCAACATTTCTCCGTCGTTGAGAAATTGCCTTTATCGTGTGAAACTTTTGAAGTATGTATCTAGACATCTTATGAGCTCTAGTTTCTTTTATGATCTGTATCGCAACATTGTTTTCACCAATTAGTGTCATGGGATTCTGAATATTAGGAATCACCCCTAGCTCAGTTATAAAATGTGCATTTATATTTATACTGCTTTTATTGTGGCGCTATTCAAGGCGATGTACTTTGCCATTTGGTTAAATCAGCAACCACTTCTTATTTGAAGCATTTACAACTTTAAGCTCCTTAATTAAGGTTGAACATGAATTTAAGATTGACATACTATATTAGTTATCACTTATGAAGTCCTTATCTGAACCCACTTTCATAAGGAGTTCATTGTTTCTATAAATAGTTCTCTATTATTTTGTAAACACTAGAGAATCCTCTTAACTACAATATAATGATAATAAATCGGATTTGACATTCGCATAATGCATTAAATACATATACAAAATATAATATAGTAGAATCATAATATATTTGATAATTCCTATTCTCAATGCATAAGGAATCCATCTCATATGCTCTATATTAAACATTTCAATATGGTATCTACGTATTTCATTTGGGACAATCCTAACATCCTTTTATACTAGTGACAATCCTAACATCCTTTTATACTAGTCATAAAAATGTCATTTTCAAATCCTACATCGATATCCAAACTAAAACCGATTTTAACATGAGTACATCGCTAACAATCAGTAGTATATTGCATTGCTTATAGTTTCAAAATACCTTGGTACACTTAATATTCTTTCTTAAAGACACATGCTTCCTTTATGTTTTGATTGAAAATCAAACTATTTGATTTCTTTGAAAAAGTATTTGCTTGACTCTAATGCTTGTCAAATGATACTATCGTACTAGTTCTTGGATCTAATCCAATACTTACAAACTTTGTCGTCGATCCCACCGAAGTCTTGACATTCTGATCATCATGTACAAACAGTCTATTCTAAATCATTATTCATAATTTTTGTTACAACCAAGATGTACCAAATTCAAAGTATATTAGATGATAATTTAAATCCGAATTAACTTAAGTTCGTCGATTGGTGAATCTGATATCTTGAGTTTAATAATTGAAATTTACAATGTTATTCTCATCAATGAGGCTTACTATGTTCCAACTGCATCAATCTACCTTTTGAAGACACACCCATTGCCGATAGATCATATCCATTCGGGTACAACTATCAAAACTTAATTTGATGATGCACTTGGGACCTATTTCGGATTGAAGCATCATGCCATATGTTAGAGTATGTACTCTTTATGGCTTATTGGAAACTAAGGAAGTTGTTGCTACTAACAATTCATTTTCTTGACATTGATGTAAAAATCATAGTTTTTCTTTAATGCATGCGAATTTATGTTAGACATTCTAATGAGTTATGTCCATTTTAGACTAGATTAGTTTATTTTCATCTTATATAATAAGTTTCCACGTAGAATGTTTGCATCATATTCAATACTTACATAAAATTTGTTCAATTTTGAGTCTACAAAACTTATGATCATAACATAAATTAGACAACCACGAATCTTAAACTATTTAAGATAGGGTTTTCTTATCAACTCATATCTCATATGAATATGATCTTGTAAACTATGCTTAATATGAAATTAAATTTTTTATACGAAAATAAATTTAGCATATGTACTTACTCTTAGGTACACTTCCTTACAGAAATAAGTAAACTCAACTTCACTCATAACTAATCCTACTTTGTCCAACAAAGACTAATTACTCTTTATTAATACATCATTATGTATTATAGGGAGGAGTGACATTGAGATTGAATTTTATTTGTTTTAGGTACTTTTGGATCTCTTTCCAATATACTCACTTATTCGATCAAATTTAATTGCTTTATTTCCTTTGCATGTTATTTCCATTTCTGTTTTAATTTCTATGAACTTATCAAAGATATGTTATTTGTGTATCAAATACACTTATCCATATGTGTGATAATTCATTAGTGCATTAAATGAAGCAAGTGAATCCATTTTGGTATCAATAGACCTTGGGTTGAAAACATCTATACGTGTCAACACAAAAGGACTCTCATTGTATTTAGTTGCATCGAACACATGATCTTGCACTATGGTTTATTTTCTTATTTTAAATGAAACAATTTCATTAATATTTCATACATTACGAACACGATAGATAACTATACAACTTTATATGTGATCTAATATGGATCGAAAATCCATAAACTTAGATTTCTTTAGAGTTCAAAACCCATAGAAGAGAGTACATAGTCTTGGTCAAATAAATATTTAAGTGACAGAGGTACGAATGTATTTAACAATAGTATTGTTTGTCTCTTGCATAGGTCTTGAATTGATAGCATGCCTAATTTGCTAGTAAGTATATCTTATATTTCTTTGTCAATCCTTATTCATTTCATTAGTGTATTTCAAATGACAAATTTTTTTTAACAATCAGATTATTTGCTCAAATTTTTAGCCAACAATCTTAATTTGTAACGTATATTCTTAAAATATTAAAAAGGTTCAATGTATTCATTTCATTTTTGTAATAAGGCTCCCAATAGATTTTATATTCCTCAAAACCCTAAGAGAAATATAGAAACCTTTTAATTCCTTAAGTGAGTATCAGGATTCGCTTGCCTTGGGATTCTGACTCTGAATTTTCTCAACAAAACATAGGACCACAATTTATGAATAACTCTTTATCGTTTCTATCATATACAACTCCTAACCGTGGTCTTTTTTTGAATCCCAGTCTTGACCTTGAGTTTACGTAACAAATCAAAAGAGATTATCCACTCGTACCTATCATTTTGCGATGGCCTAAGTATAATGCACATACCTTGAGTTTTCATAATAAATAAATGCATGTATCTAATTTCGTCTAGGCAATATATTAATAGTACCACACATAACATTCCTAGCTTAAGTTTGGTCAACAACTAGCGAGTAAGCAAGTAATCTATCAATATATAAATGATAGAGGACAACCTTATATATTTGAGATTCAAACTATTTAATATATACATTAGAGTGATACCAATCTAAGGAATAATGCATTTCTTACTAAATATCATCAGGATTCAATTATCTAGCACATATGAAATCACGACAAACGTACTTTACGTATATACTTATTCCAAAAAAATATGTTCTGAGTTTATTTCAGTGTTCCACTTAAATGTTGTTTATACATATATATAATTATATAAGTTAACTTACTTATAATTGTTATAATTTAATTTAACTTGTAATATATATATATATATATATATACATGTATATATATATATGCATGTATGTATGTATGTATCTTATTAACTAAATCATATTTAATTCATTTTGCTTCTTGTTAATTAAATCAAATTTAATTAACTTTCTATTCTCATTAATTAAGTTATACTTAACTAATTTTTTATTATTAATTTAAAAAAATTTATTGTATGTAAAATTTCATAAATTTTATTTTGTCCATCTCAAACCATTTAGGATGAGTGTTTGACTATAACATTTATAGTTTTGTTTACATATATACATATTAATATATATATATACATAATTTTATATATACATATATATATGTACGTATGTATGTGTGTATTAATTAACTTTTAATTAATTATATGTTCAATAAATCCGTTTTTAATTAAATACTTCAATTAATTCAAATTTTTTAATTTATTTACCTTAATCAGTTTTAGGATAAATATACAACTATAACAATTATTATTACATACATATATCAATATATATATATATATATATTTATATATTTAATTAATTAAATCTTAACTAATTATTGAATTTAATTAATTAATCATATTAATTAAATATATAAAATTTTAAAATTAATTATTTAATTTCTTAAAATAATCTTTTAAAATTTAAATTTATTTTATAACTTTTATAAGATTACCTTTATATTTCAAAATTAAATTTTAAAATTTAAATATAATATATTATCTTCTCAATCTTAATTTGAAAATTATCCCAAGGCCCTAAAAACTATAGGCCTTAAGTAACAACCCGACTTTTCGAACTTCGGGTTCAATGCCCGAACCGATGTCAACACCTCGAGAACTGAAAACGATAAGTCGTTGTTATATGACAGCAAGAAACAGATATAGTTCTATATAATAAATTTTAGAGTCTAACAAAGGAAGGAAACAAAGTATAATATCCATAACCATAATCACATTAATACACCTTAATATGTTTACACTGTTAGATACATATGTTTATACAATACCAATCAAACCTAGCCCATATATATAATTAAATCTAGGTCATAACACTTATTTACATCATTTACAATATGTAAAAATAGGTCCTTATCTTCCATTCCATCTCATCTCCAATCTTCATCAACCTAAATACATAAATAAAGAGGAAAATTAGGAGTGGGTCAAATATAAGTCTAGCGAGTGAGCCATACTTACTTTTTTTTTAAACCCAGGAGAACCCGGCGGACCGGTAAACTCCTGAGGAGGGTATAGTAAAGCCGTCCACTGATCCAAGCCCCCATACCCCCGGGTAAATTTATATAGGATAGGGAAGCGCATGGTAGGAATCGAACCTGGGTCTTTTTACCGGAACCCAAGCCTTCTTTCCACTGCGCTGCACCCGCGGACATCCATACTTACTTTATATGTACTACAAAGGTAATACTATAACATGATATGAGTCTAACACTCAATCACCACATGCCCTGCTGGTTATACCTTACTTAACCTACCGTATACATATGGTCATATCACATCGCATCTATGTAGATTCACTTCCCTAGAATCGATTCGTGCACTACAGGATCTCTTATTGTCCACCATCACGTCAATCGCATATAGGACTCACTTTTGCCTATTGTCCTCATATACACACTGGAATCACGTCTCGTACTTGCCTCTTGCATTACAGGATCACTTACCATCCATCCTCCACATTTATCCGCCGAAGCACCACATGGGAGAGTAATACCCAAATCACCTCCTTATGTCGTGAGCTCATATCCTAGGCTGCCTACTTGTGCCACAGGCTCATACATGTTCACGTCAATATCAAACAATTTTCAAACAACGAATATGATACAAATCCAACTCAAAACAACGATCATCGTCGCATAATTCACCTTGAACCCATAATGTTGATAATCGCCTCATTAATAACCTCCAATGCCTCTAGAGAACAAAAGGAATGGGACTTGAATATATAAATGTTAATATATATTAGCCCATTTGGGTTTGGGTTCAACCTGCCAAAACTAGGCTACCGATGAACTAGTGATAGAGACGGTGGACCAGTCGAAGCGAAATGTGGAATTTCTAACCACGGTTTCCTTTGTTCCTCCACGTCGTTTCATCTCCGTTTCCTCCATTCCACGTCCGACCGCTTGAGAACATCCCTAGCCTCTTACCTTATGTTCTATGGTTGTTTAACACTTTAATTCATCAATTTTCATTGTATATTTAAAAAATTTAAGGAAAAAGGGGAAATTAAATTATAGTTTATTGTTTATTCAAATCCCTCCGACAACCTTATTTAAATCTAAAACAAATGATTTTACATATTTAGTTACTCTATTTAAGACCTCTAATCATCTATATAGGATCATAATTGCATTATATCAAGAGAAAAGCAAGAATCACTCACCGAATCGCCACCCACTTCCTATGCCTTTGCTATCCAGATTGCTGCACCTTCAAGTTTTAGAATTTTGCCTTTAAATTGGTATAGATGTGTAGTCCTCTCTTTTAGCTTCGCAATGCCATTGATTTAGTGTGAACCCTTTGATATTAGAGTGAGATATGCTAATTTTAAAAAATTAGCATGAAAGAGGGAAAAGAGGTAGAAGAGAACAATGTCAGTTTCTAAAAACTGAAAAGGAAGTTACGTATCTAGTATTTGTAAACTGAGGGAAAGTAATAGCCACTTCACGTTCAAATTCAAATTAGGCGCTCATTTATCTCTACATAAATTTGCCCATAACTCCTTTATACGAACTTCAAACGAGGCAAAATATACTACATGAATTAGAAAAATGAGATGGTCGCAATGGCACTAGGTTGGCCACCAAATTCCAAAATTGAAAATATGACCATTTTACCTCACTTTATTTTTAATTTATTTTATTAACATATTAAATTCAATTATTTCCATACTAAAATATTATTAATATTTAGTTATAATATGTACCGTATTTATTACATTCTCCCCCCT
Source organism: Allium fistulosum (assembly GCA_030737815.1). NCBI lineage: Eukaryota > Viridiplantae > Streptophyta > Magnoliopsida > Asparagales > Amaryllidaceae > Allium > Allium fistulosum. Next base: position 660,771,927 of record CM060902.1, read on the forward strand.
TAAAAGAATTTCGTCCCCGAAATTCCTATGGATCAGAAAATGTAATATAACCCTCATGTTTTTCATCAAACACATATAAGCCAAGTGAACAGACGTAGCATCCAATTTATGTAATACATATAAATCGGTTTAAAAAAAAGCAGTATAATTAACATATAGATGGGAATGATGCCATGAACTTGTAGTTTCCATACCTATGATGCAAAAATGCAACTAATGCATCCTATATGAATGCAATAAAATGACATATTAGGCATGGTTGCATAACACCCTAATATAAGCATATATTTCTATATGAATGCAAATCCAACTATATTCATTTTAACAACCAAATCAATCAAAATCATCCAATCCTAATCTTAGGATAAACCAGTCTAAAGAAATAGGACTAAATTGAGGAACCTACCAGAAATGGGTTAAGGATGAGTAGCCTTCATCTTCTCTTTGGGTTCCAATATACTCTCAGCCAGGTCGTTCCTCCTTTGTACTCTAATCAACTTCACCACTTTGTTCCAAAATTGTTTCATCCCATGCTCAAAAATACGGGCTGGACTACGGGATGAGCTCGACCTAGGTTCCAACTATACCTCCTCCAATTGACCAGGTGCAACTACAGTCGTCAGATCATGTATGCAATCTCGCAAATGTGGCATGTGGAATACATTGTGAACCCCGACCATCTTCTCCAGAAGCTCCACTCTATACTCTAAACTCTATATCCACTCCAACACTGGAAATGGTCAACCAAATCGAGTTGCCAACTTTCTCGAACTCTTAACCTTACCACCCTTTTGAACCGAGACACTTTCATAAAGACCGAATCTCCAACCGCAAATTCCAAATCTTTCTACCTCCTATCAACATATGACTTTTGTCAATCTTTATTAGCTTTCATCCACTTCCTTATAAGCTCCACCTTATCTGCAGTATCTCTGACCATCTTTGGACCCATAATGATCTTATCCTTAGACTCCCACTAATATGAAGGTAACTTACATGGCCTATCGTACAATGCTTTGAACAGTGCTATGGCTTCCATACAACTTACATAGCCTTATTGAGGGTAAGCATACACTTGTCTAGTAGCTATTACTGTATGTGCACTCCACTAGAGGTAGATGATCCTCCCAAGATCAAAAATCCAATATGCATGACCTCAGTAAGTCCTCCAACAACCAGTTTGCTCTCTTAGTCCGTCCATTGGTTTGCGGGTGATATGCTACGCTCAAATTCAACTTAGTCCCTAATGTATCCTGTAGACTCCTCCATAATTCACTCGTGAAAAGTCGATCATGATCACTCATTATACTTGCTGGAACTCCATGAAGTCGAATAACTTCTTTGATATACTAGGTCACCAGCGTCACCACCATTCTCGTATTCTTTACTAGATTAAGATGCGCACTTTTCATAAAACGATATATTATAACCCATATACTCTCATTTCCTCTCCTACTCCGAGGTAGCCCATCCACAAAATCCATTGGTACCCACTCCCGCTATTGTACATCAAATAGAAGTAATAGCCTACTTGACTTTTCTGTTTTACCTTCACCCTTTATCATGTCATACACTCCGCTACATATTTCGCTATCTTTCCCTTCATATCCGGCTAATAGAATATCCACCCTTTATCATGTCATACACTCTGCTACATATTTTGCTATCTTCCCCTTCATACCTGGCTAATAGAATATCCGATTTAGATCTTGATACATCTTATCTCCTCCTAGATGAATAGTCAACTTAGAATGGTGAAACTCACTAAAGACATCCTCTATTAATTCCTTGATCTACGACACACATAATCTCCCATCTCTCCTTAATTAGCCCTTCTGGTCTTTGGAGTGACGATCCAACTGGTTCAATCGTTCACCCTATCCTAACTGCTCCATGATACCAACTAACAACGTGACTTGATCTTGATTTAATCCAATATGTTCCATCATTGTATGTCCAACTTCCATAGCTGCTAATAGTGCAGTATTCTGATTCGAGTCGAAAATCAAACTCTGATATAATCTCCATATTTTTCCACTCTAGTAGAATAACATTCACTTCAGCATGCCTCTTACTCAAAGCATCGACAACTATATTTCCCTTTCATGGAGTAAGAAATTCCGAAGTCGTATAATGATAAGAACTCTATCCACATTGCCATCTTAAATTCAAATCCTGCTGAGAGAACATGTATTTGAGGGACTTATGATCCGTAAAGAGCACAAATCTCTCACCTAACAAATAATGTCTCTAGGACTTCAATGTGAATATAATAGCAGCTAACTCAAGGTTGTGTATTAGATAATTCCTCTCATGATTCTTCAGCCACTGAATCACATATGCCACTACCTTCCCTTCTTGCATAAGGACAACACCAAGACCAATACTGCACGCATCGATATACATAGTGAAATGTTTGGTACCATCAGGAATAAACAAAACCAATGCACTCATAAGCAACTCATTCAACTTAACAAATGTTGCTTCACACTCTGAACTCTAAGTATAAGTCAGGTTCTTCTTAATCAAATGAGTCGGAGGTGCTGATATCTTCACAAATTCCTTAATAAATTTACAATAAAATCCAGCTAAACCTAAAACGTTATGAATCTCTGAAGTGTTGTTCGGCATCTTCCAATCGCTAAGTACAGCTACTTTCGCTAGGTGTACTACCAATTCATCTGCCGATACTACATGCCCAAGGAAGTGAACCTCCTTACTCTAGAAATGACATTTTGAGAGCTTAGCCTTCAACTGATTCTTCCTCAAGACATCCATCACTTCTCTAAAATTGACCTAATGCTCCTCCTCACTTGTGGAATATATAATAATGTCATCCATGAAGACCACCACAAACCTATTTAACTACTCTTTGAACACTCTGCTCATCAAATCCACAAAAAAGCTAAAGCATTAGTCAACCCGAATAGCACGACTAACCACTCAAACAATTCATCAGGTGTATGGAAAGTGGTATTCAAGATACTATATTCAGCCAACTCTCAATTGATGAAATCTAGTTGGCAGATCAAGCTGAGAGAAAACCTTTGCCCCAACTAATTAATCAAAGAGGTCTTCAATATGAGGTAAGGGATAATGGTTTGTCCTTGTCAGCTAATTCAATTATTGATAGTCAACACATAATCATAGGGAATCGTCCACCTTAGTAGCGAAGACGACAAGCGCTCCATATTTTGAAATACTTCTTCGAATAAACCCTTTCTTAAATAACTCTGAAACTTTCTTGTCTAACTCTCTTCTTTCCTTTAGAGCCATATGCCAAAGGGGCATCACTAAAGGTTTTGCGTCTTTCTCAAGAATAATTTGAAATTAGGTTTCTCTTTGGGGAGGTAGACCAAAATATTCTTTGAATGCATTTGGAGAATATTTCACTATGGGGATAAACAAGAGCTTTTCTTATGACAAGCTAAATGACTACAAATACGTCTCCATAACAGAAATATCAGGCTCAAAACATAGAATCAAATCAAACCCTTCACCCTTCCCTAACTGAACTATCCTCCTATCTTAATCCAGCACCACCCTATAGCATGGCATCTAGTCCATTCCAAAAATCAACCCATACCCCAAAAAGATTAGTGCATATGCATCATAAGGGAACTATGCACCACAAATGAACAACTTAAAGCTATGACATAACATCGATAAATAGGTCGATCCCCCAACAGGATTTGACACAAAAATGGATTCGTGCACAACGTCAGGTTTAAGGGCTAAACTGTCGACTAATGCACTTGCAGTGAATGAATGGGATGCACCAGTGTCAAATAAAATACGAAAATGGGAATTAAATAAAGTCAACACACCCTCCATCACAATCTATTTCCCCTTTTCCTGAACTGACGGTGGTGCCACACAAGAGGTTAGAATGACATTCGGAGCATATGACTTAACCATCTGACCTTTATTCCTCAAATCTAGGCAATCTCCCTTAATATGGCATAACCGATCACACTTGTAGCACTTCACTTTTTGTTGAGTTCGGGCTGCCTTACAATCCTCCAATAAATATCCCCCCTAGTTACAATTATAACATCGACCCTTTGAAAAGTTCATCCTACAGTTCTTTATAATCTATCCTACCTTCTGACATCTATTACAAGTAATTGCTTATCTCTTGCCTTATCCTACCACGACCAATACCTTTATGCTTACGTTGTTTCTGGCCCTCTCCTTCCTTAACTTGATCCTTAACAATGGTTCCATTGAGAGAATTCAATAATGTTGCCTCCACTAATCCCTGAAATGTAGCACCGTACAGAATTTGATTCAATGAAAGTTCCCTCAAAGCGAATTCAAGCCTTTCGCAAACTTCAATGCTTTCTTCTCCTGGATATTTACTAACTCAAAACCAAATCTAAACAACTATTTAAACGAATCATATACTCTTCAACTATCATCTCTCCTTACTTAAGATGGATAAACCTCTCTAACAACTGATCCCTCTCATCCCTAGAAAAGAATTTCATGTTTAGACTTTGTCTTAAACATTCCCCAAGTAATAGTATCCTCGTCTACTTCTGCTATCACTATCTCCCAGCAAAAGTGGCCTCACATTACAAATGCCAAGATGCCAACTATTTTCTAGCTACATCATTAGGTCTTAATAGGTTGAAAATCTTCTCATAAGTGCTAAGCCATGCTCGGGTAATCGAGTATGGTTTCATCCCAACAAAAGGCTTCCCACCCATGCCGACGAAAACCCTACATAGCTTAGGAAAAACAATAGTTGGTGGTGTTTGGGCCAGATTCACACCTTGAGCAGTAGTGGTAGTGGTGACTCTGTTCAGTGGGTTTGGCACTAGCTTGGCTCGTTGCTTATATATAGCATTTGAAACATACCAGAATAGTAACTTTGGGAATATCTAGTACATCTACTCGAGTGCTAGTCCCTACTCCGGTCTCTACCCTATTGGTATTAGCTATTTTGGTCTCTATTCCAATTTCGACTAAATTACTCATTTTTAGCTATCTGTAAAAATATGATTCATTAAAAACTCCCTAATAGATAGTAAACAACATTGGAACAATAAATGATGTGTGCATATGCGCTTTACTCCTTTATAACACACACACACACACATGTAATAGAAAATATGTATACGCTCTCTCAATGCATTCCCAGTTCCTATCTTAAGGGTATGTTTTTCTCTGATACCAAATATAACAATCCAACTTTTCGACCCCTAAGGTCGATGCCCAAACCGACGTCAACACCTCGAGAACTGAAAACGACGAGTTGTTACGATATGACAACAAGAAGAAAATATGGTTCTATCTAATAACTTCTAGAGTTTAACAAAGGAAGGAAACAAGGTATAATATCCATAACCATAATCACATTAATACACCATAATATGTTTGCACCATTAGATATACATGTCTATATAGTACCAATCAAACCCAATCCATATACATGATAAAATCTAGGTCATAACGCTTATCTACATCATTTACAATATGTACAAACATGTCCTTATCTTCCGTACCATCTCGTTCCAAAACTCCATCAACATGGATATATAAATAAAGAGGAAAAATAGGAGTGGGTTAGACATAAGTTTGGTGAGTGAGCTATACTTACTTTAGATATACTACAAAAATAACATTATGACATGATATGAGTCTAACGCTTGGTCACCTCATGCCCTACTGGTCATACCATACTTAACCTACCGTATACATCTGGTCTTATCACATTGCGTCTATATGGACTCACTTCCTTGGACTTGCCTAGTGCGCTACAGGGTTGCCTATTTTCCACCATTACTTCAATCGCGTATAGAACTCACTTCCCTAGACCCGCCTCATGCGCTATAGGTTCACCTATTTTCCTCGTATACAAATTGGACTCACTTCCTGGACTTGCCTCTTGCACTACAAGATTACTTACCATCCATTCTCCACACCAGTCCTCTGAAGCACTACATGGGAGCAGCGCAACACCTGGATCACCTCCATGTGTCATGGGCTCTTATCATGGCCCCCTTACTTGCTCCATAGGCTCGTACAAGTTCATATCAACATCGAATAATTTCCATACAATGAATACTATACAAATCTAACTCAAAACAATGATCATAATCACATAATTTAGCTTACGTTGATAACCGTCTCATCAGTAGCCTTCAAACACCTTTAGGAAACAAAAGGAATGAGACTCGAATTGACAAACGTTAATATATATTGGCCCGTTTGAGTCCAGGTACAACCTGCACCCGAAACTAGGCCACCGCTGATAGATACCGGTGGATCGGTGGAAGCAAAATTAGGAATTTCTGACCGCAATTTCCATAGTTCATTTGCTTCATTCCACCTTCAGTCATCTCCATTACACCTCCGATCACCTAAGAACATCCCTAGCTTCTTACCTTATGTTTCTATAGTCGTTTAACACTTAAATTCATTAATTTTCATTGCAAATTTATTAAATTCAAGGAAAAAGGGTAAATCAAGTTTATTATTCAAATCCCTCACATACCCTTTTTTAAATCCAAAATTAGATAATTTTAAATGTTTATTTACTCTATTCTAGACCACTAATCATCTTTATAGGATCATAATTTCACTATATTAAGATAAAAGCAAGAATCACTCATCGAATCACTACCCACTGCCTATGCATGGTTCAGAGTGTTGTGCCTCCAAGCTTAAGAATTTTGCCTTCAAATAGATATAGATGTGTAGTCCTCTCTGTTAGCTTCATAATGCCACTGATTTTTCGTGAATCCATCGGGATTCGAGTGAGGTATGCTAATTTGAATATTAGTATGAAAGAGGGAAAAGAAGAAGAAGAGAACGGTGTTGGTTTTTAAAAGCTGAAAAGGAAGTTGCGTATCTGTAAATTATAAACGGAGGGAAAGTAACGACCACTTTGTATTCAAATTTGGTGCTCATTAAGCTTTATTCAAATTCAGCCATAATTCCTTTATACAAACTCCAAACGAGGTAAACAAATATACTATATGAATTGGAGAAACGTGATGGTCGCAATGGCGCTGGTTTTGTCATCAAATTCTAAAGTTATAATAATGACCATGTTCCCCTTCTTATTTTTTAATTATTTCATTAACATATTAAATTCAATTATTTCTATGCCAAAATATTATTAATATTTAATTATAATACATTCCAAAATTTCGAGGTATTAAACCTTACATCTAGGCTAACCTTTTGGACCTACTCCACCTATTGGGCCAGGTCGGCAGCCAAGGAAGGGAAAATACTTGATTATTCAAACGGAAGCAAAGTATATTTTAAGTCATTCAACCCAAGCATAATATGTTTTTCATATTAAGGGAAAATATTGTAGTTTCATATTGGGTTAGGCCAATATTAGGGAGGGGAGAATAATTGTTAGGTAGCCTATTGTTGTTTCGGAAATTTTTTGTAATGTTTGAATAAAAGTGAAGTTATCTATTCCAATGCATACAACTCGAATGTACGCTATAATTCCATGATATAACATTCAAAGAACGTATGTCATCTTATAAGAGGACAATGTTCATTACCACCGTCCATATCCTAGCTAGCAACATTTTTGTAATCAACCTGAACACTCTAAGGCAGATGGAAGAAAATCTGCACGGAGGACATGGACTGAGATAGTTGCCAAAATAGTTACATTAGTAGAATTGGTAAGAGATGTGGGATATTTCTAAACCTACCGTTCTACCCAATAAAAGAGGGCATTCATTCCTTAAGCAATTTATTTTGAACAAAAACTTGGTAAATACTGTTGTTGCATATGTTGTTGGTCTAAACCATTTTTTAAGCTTATTAATATTTTTATCGATAAAGTTTAGTCACCATCCAGTTCCTACTACATTCATATTAGGCCTACTAGGTTTTGTCATACCAAATTTTAATATATCGTAATAAGTCTAAGTATATTGCTAACACAGAACTTCCGACATATAACTAAGTAAAAGCTGCAGGATATAACTGAAAAGGAGCTATAACATGTGCCACGACCCTCTTTTACAATGCCTTGAATATATGCTAATCAACACATATATTCAAAATACCATAGTAGGCGTATTGTTGGGTAATTTAAACAAAACTAAACTCTATATTCAACATGGCCTTTGCGCATAACTCACATAAGAAAGAAAAATATATAATATGACTAGTATACTAGTGCATGAAGGCACAATCAGTGCATAAAGGCATAATAGTCAAATGTTCAAAGGCATGGCAGATACTAGACATACATACATACCTACATAAACACACACACACACACATATGACATGAAATGTATATCAAACAGTTAAAGTCATAACGAGAACAAATCACTTTACAGAAACTCCATATATACAGAATACTGAATAAATACATCAAGTATAGTACATAGACTTATACATGAATAAAATATCTTATTCAAATAGTCATATAAGGACAAATTATAAGTAAATAAAAAATATGTAACATTCCCCACTCCAAGACTCGAAAATGGGTGCCGATGATGTTGTAGTCATCATCAAAATCATTTTCCAACGACAAAGTGAGTTCAGTATTATTTTGCACAACATAAGTGAACAGTGCAGCTAAATTTTTTTCATTACATTAATTCAGTCTACATGATTCATGACAACAGCTTTAACCCAAATCATTGCCACACAAGTGTGAATATATATAAGAAAATCGGACTAGTTTGTGTCCGACGTATGAAGATGCCAACACCACACCTAACTAGTTGTAAATTCTGGTTTTACACATGAAAATCCAAAATATATCTTTATTTAAATAGCAAGCCTCATGCTTTGTCTTTGAAATCTTTATTCGTCCATCCAAAAGTGATACATGTCTAATCCATAAACTCAGCCTACTCGAATGAGTACCCGTGAGTATGGGAAATAATAAAAACATGGGTCAGACAAAAAGTCAGGTGTGAGTAAAACCTTTACACTAAGCATCCATAGCGAGACCACGCCGCTAACGCGGAACGGGTTTTCTCTTCACTTATCATCATCAATATACATCAATTTATATATATATATATATGTATGTATATAACAACAATCAATACATACATTACAAAAAGAAACCATGTGCATGTATTCTGACAAGAATTTTACCCTACACTTAAGCATTCAATTATGAACCAAGTCATACAATTAGTCGTCATTCATTCATCCATCACCTAATCGTTTGTTTTAGGCTTTTCTCATTAAGACATCATCAACTTGTTTTAGTGATTACCTCCCTAGGCTTGTCTATCACTAATTTATCTTTTGCTCGAACAACGTCACCTGGTGAAAACGTCGACTCGTTTCCCCATGGGAGCCACACCGAATAGAGTTCCTTGGACTCTCTCAAGAAGTTGAATGTAAACACTTTGAGTACATTCTAGTAAGCGTCCCTACTAGGCATCAATCTCCCCTCTAAGTCCCTAAATGCTATCTTTCCTGTTGCTGATTTATTTATAACACCCCCAGGATGTTTTGACACTCTGCCATGGCACCCTGCCTTAACTCTTGAGTTTTATAATTTTCTTAGATCGAATCCTACCATGGCTCACTACCATATGCCTCTGGACTTTAGACCATCAATTAAGGTACTCTGCCATCCAATAAATCCATGTGTTGGTATACGTTTACGATCATGGTTCAACCGTTTTTCTTTCATTCATTAATTGTATACCTTATACATTATTTAGATAAAACATTTTTATTCCTTATTTATTAAAAGAAACCCTATCATATATTAGCTTCTCTAAGTTTTCTTCATTTCAAAAATAAGTTAACACAATTTTAACTCATAAAATCCTTCTTTATTTCATCCCTATGAAATAGTTCAATAACACTTGGAAATTGTCTTCCAAAGTGCCCTAAGTATAAGTTATTTTACTTAGAAAAATATAGCTTCCCAAGCTATTACAAGTTTCATTTAATTATGGTATATTGACTATTCCATGCCTTCATGTTTAGTTAAAAAGTGTTATTAACAGTTGCGTATAAATCCCAAGCTAACATGCACTACCATCGTGTTTTATTTTTTACCTAGTTATTGCATTCCAATTCATCAGAAGCCATCGTAAGCTGTCCGTATAAGTGCCTTTACATGCTATCATTTTTCAGCCTTCGTGTATTTTTTACAAGCACTCACGAGTTATATCGAGCTGTTTGGTTTTGTGAGCTAACCCATATTCCTATGAAATAATCAACAAAGCCTTCATGTCCCATATTCCTCTTTACTTACCCTTGTTTTCGTGTGTTTCATTTTGCCTATAGCTTTCACATATAAACTTATATCTAGGCTTTCAAGCCTTATTTTATTTTCATTTATAGTTGATAGCCTTTGTGACTAGTTTGATTTCGTGAATTTTTCTTTCTTTTACCTCTGTGTACTTGGTTTATTTCGTATACATACATGCTTTCGTGAATTGTGAGCCGTCCCTTCTTTTATCTTTCGTATGCTATATATATGTATATGTGTGTGTATAGAGCTAGAATCAATAGTCTCCTTTATTTAGCACTAATTTGTTGCCCTATGATATTAGCCACAAGTTTCTATTTAAATATTAGTTCTTTCTCTCTCCTATCACATTGACCAAATATTTAAATATAAACTTGTGGCTGATATCAAAGAGCTACAAATGGTGATAAATAAAGGGGGATATTGATCCTAGCTCATATACATACATACATACATACATACATACATACATATACATATACATATACATTTACATATACATATACATATATATATATATATATCATGTGTGGAGCCTTCGATGTCCCACTTTTATTTACTGCTTTCGCGAGTTTGTCACATTTGCATAAAGCTATGAAGCCATTGTATTTTTTTAATTTTATTTCAAGCTTTTGTGTCTTTACCATTTTCTTTATTCGTTTTATATTTTTCCTTTGTTTACGTCATATGTTATCCAACTTGCCATGAAGTAAGCCTTCACATGCATTTATTATGATTCATTATTTTTTAAAATATTTTTCATGCATTCGTGTCTAACTCATTTGCACCCATCGTGTTATATTTTGCCTTCATGTGCTTAGCTTCAAAAGGCTACCAACTAACAATTTCCTAAGCTATCATGAGTTATGTTAGGCCTTCGTGGTCTATTTACAACTTTCATGAATAGTGCAAGCTTTCATGGGTTATATTTTACTAGGTCAACCAGGGTTCAATGATACTCTTGTAATTAAATTAGAAACAGATTTATTAGTTTCTTAAGTAGCTTCTTTTTATCAAACCCTACCCGGTGTCGACTTCTTATTATCTAATTCTCTTATCATTTCAGTTCCTTTTCAGAAATCATTAACCACCTTAATTAGTTAATTATTTAATTAATTTTTCCTTTAATTAATTAGTGCATTCCTTTACTAAATATCTCATATAAAATAGAAAATTAATTGCAAAAATCCTAAAAATTCACCAATAATCTCTTTTATCATAGTCTACCTCATATGAAAATTTTAAGTCAATATAATTGATTTTGTTATTTTTAATAATTAATTAATACAAAATTAATTTTTTTTTGTAACTTTGGAAATTCATAAATTATTCATATTAACTCTAAAAAGTATGAAATTAAAAACTCATTTCTATTTCATCACTAAGCATATCGTATTAATATTTTGTGGCATTTGGATGCAATTTACCCATGTTTTACACTAAAACAAGAACTAATTCACTTTGATTAATAGTTAAACCATAATTAAAATAATGTTTAAACATCCAAACACATTAAACATCATTCAAACATTCATTTACATCAAAATTCAAATTGAAACATGTTAGGGAGGGGTTTAGAGAAAGACTTTACTCACTTGGATTAATAAACTTGATTTAATCTCCCTTCTCCTTAAAGTTGAAAACTTGAATCCTTTTAGCTTTGATTTCCTCTTCTTCCTCTCTTGAGGTTAATGGTCGGCCTCGGTTTTATGTCTAAGGGTTTTGTTTTGTAAAATGAAATGAAATGAAATGAAGGTAGAACGAAGGCTTGGGGTTAAGGTAAATGGGCTAGTGTTTTTGGTTTGGGCTAACGTTCCATTCTAACCTAGTCACACTATTACGTCCCCATTAGCACCAACCTTCCTATTCAAAATTTAGCTTATTTACGTTCATTAACAAAGCCAACCTTAATTGCTATGATTACCCTTGGTTCATTCAATTAACTTTTTAAAGTGTCTCGCACTTAATTAATTAAATTTCTTTTAGGCAATTCTTACAATCAAATGAATTTATTAATTTAATTTTTAATATCTTCATATTATTGATTCAATTCAATTCAATTTAATTTTAATTAATTTCCCATATTATGGACCTTTCAAAATATAGGGTGTTACACAATGCCTCCATATACCCAAAAGCCTAATTATCTAGCTAACTTGTTCCCAAAATAAACATGTCACTCAGACTACTCTGATTGGAGTAATTACAAGTTCCATAAAGGAAATAAAAGAGAGAAAACAAGGGTCAGATAGAACTCTAGTGAGAGGAACCAGCCTCCTAATGTTGTAGGTAATTATGATATACATCCTAACATGCAATGGATCTATGTAGAAATATCATAAGTTAAATGACATATTTTTACCATATAACGCATCAAAAACATGAATAGACGAGTGCATAGATAATACTACACTCCATGGTCAAAGGTGTCATAATTCTCCTATCCGGTCGAACCTGAAATGTAAATAAAATAAAACATTACAACATTGTTATATATCAAAGAATCCCAATGTGCAAAAAACCCATATGAATCATATATGACTAATACCTAAGTTAATGCTATTCGGATATCCATAAATGATATCCATGGGCTGAATTTCTATTAGCCACCAATAGAGACATATCTAGAGCCATAAATATCTAGTGACTCTAAGTCAATACCCAGGAATGTTGACTTGTAGGTCCATCGCAACACCTAATTGAGCTATGTATAACATATGTTCTACTCTAGAATGGTGTCCTAGCCTTATTTCTCCCCTCTCCAGAGCCATTTCTATATATCATACCACTACTCATTGTACAATGGTTTCATTTACTAATATCATATATCTCTAATTACCTATGATCGAATAACTTGGAACGGTGTATAACCACTAATATCCGCATACACACTTCCCACACATACATACAACATTAAAATCTCTTTGTTCCCATGTAAGTTATTGGGCGTTCCTTGAATTATCTCGAACACCATTGAAATCTCTTGACTCCATCAAGCCTACCTTCATTTGTTTTAATTATCCCCTGACAGAGTCTAGGGCGTCATCGTGATCAGGCCAAGGCTAGAGCATGGCTCGACTTATGTCGTCGCTCATACGGTGCTGCGTGTCCCACGCTACTACTTGCAGCAGTGGACAACACTATTTCTTATCAACAGTGCACAACACTTAGTGAATTTATGCATCGATGTGCCCTACCGCATGGCGGTAGTGCAGTTCTGCATTGTTGCTTACAGTAGTGCACCGGTGCATTTGCCTTGGCTCTTCCGACACACCACTAAATCCCTATCCATCCTGCTTCTCCCGAGCATTGGTTCGTTGGGATGATTTCATAAAGTTGGTAATTGGCTAAATTATCTAGTCTCCTAATTAATAGAAATCTTTGGCATATCCCATGCTTAAATCGATATTTAATATGATTTACTTTTTTACTAACTTCCATTAATGTCATTAATTTACTTCTTAATTAACTAAGTGATTCATATGGCTCAATTATAACTTCATACTCTTCATAGTTATTTATCAATTACCAGCAACCAAATATCAACTACTATAAATAAAACATCAAATGGATAATCATCTTTTATCAATATACTTAATTTTAACTTCGCATATATATGTCTGTAAATCATAATTACTATAATCCCATTATCCATTAAGCTATTTGCCCCTTAATTGCTTACTAACTTCTATAGAAACCACATTCTTATCATTTGTATAACATGAAGGCTTCTCCTCTCTCTTGTAGTTCCCAAACCATGCCAAATCATACTATACCTCATTGAACACCCAACCTCAAGCTTTCATTTAACATTTCATATCAAAGCATGTATCTTTATATAACTGTAAGCTAATAATTTTATATCCACTCACCTATGTCAAGCTTAAGCATAATGTGAGGCTCCAATCTTCTTCTTCAAAGCCCCTTCCAATTTGTTATTTACCATTTTCTCCTCCAAATTACTTGAGACGAAAAGGATTTTCGCTAGATCTTCCAATTAGAATTTTGGTGAATTAATTGGGATTTATTGAACTTCTATGAGTGGGTTTTGATGGATTAAAGAGAGAGGGTTTGGGGTAGAGTTGTGATTAAAATAGAGAAGGAAGGGGTGTGGTCGACCATACATAGGCGTGGAGAAGCTTTTGACAAGTCAAAGTCCACTCTTCTCTCTTTCCCTGTATCGTTTTCCCTTTCATAGCCTAAAATATGAAACCCTAAACACATCGATGTTTATATTCAAAAGACTCAAAAACGATATTTTAAACATAATGGAAGTGGTCACAATCTTTAGTTTTGTCATATGGAAAATTTATCATTATCAAGCTCTATGGATCGTGTCCTAACTCTTGACTTACAATCCATAACATCAAATATATTAAAGCTTATAATGAAAAGACTTAGAAATGCCGTTTCAAAAATAGTGGTAGTAGTCTTGGACCCCGATTCCATCATTTTCACAATTTGATTTTTTAATAATTACCATATTTAAAAATATAGGTTGTTATATTCTCTCTTCTTTAAGAATTTAGTCCTCGAAATCCCCTAGAATGGAGAACGTAACATAACAAGGCAATGGGTAACAACATGGCACTCATATTGCATAGTTCCTACAATAATGAAAACCAACAGGCATATAGGCAACCTTACTTAATTTAAACAAAATAAACAGAGTCATAACATTAAATAGGTATGCCCGAGAACCCAAATCTACACAACAGGTTCCCAAGTTTTGTCCCCAGCACTAACACTCCACTAGACCCTAACGAGCTCAATGATTTTATTCCTAAGTTATATGGTGCTATGCTTAATAATATGAATTGATCCCGCAGGCCTAGATGCCTCTTGCTCAATGTCCTCCACTTCTAGTCAACTCAGTGGAACAATGACACCGGAATCATACAAACGCTTATGCAAATGGGAAACACAGAACACATCATGCTTTCCGACCATCTTGCCAGAAAGATTAACCCGATAGGCCATTGTACTAATCCTCTCTATGATCACAAACATTCCTAAAACTATAAGCCATGACCCTCTTCACTTGCCTCAATAGAGAAATCCCAACGATCACCATGTCCTTAATAGAGAAATCCAAATCCGTGTGTCTCATGTCTCAACATAAGACTTTTGTTGATCCTTGGTTGCCTTCATCCTCTTCCAAATAAGCTCAATCCTCTCTGAAGTCTTGTAACATCCCTATTTTTATTGACACTATTCAAGAGATTTAATTAGAATAAATTAAATAGAATAATGTAGATAAGGAGATTGAGGTTGATTAATAAACTAGGTGGCCGTGCTTATTTAAAATCAAATGAACTTATATAAATGGTTAGGATTTTAAACACAAGTGTATTAAGGTAAATAGCCGCCTATATTTCCCACCCTTATACTATCTTTCTTAGTCATACACGTTCATTTCACCAAAACAAAATTTATAACCATGAGAAGCAAGGTCGGCCATTAGGAAGAAGAGAAGAGAAAATCAACTAAAAGCTTGGGATTCAAGTTAGAAGGAATCAATCTAAATCATACTTCATTTTCCTTATCCAATCTAAGGTGAATAATAATTTCTACATCTTTATTTTGGTTTTTACATCTTATGGTTTTGGATTTAATGATAAAAATCTGTTTTTATGATATGTTAAAAGATGATATGCTTGATTTATGATTTATATGGAATAAACATAAGTAGATATGCACGGTTTAAGGGCTTATTTGTTAAACGTTAAATTGGTTTAGATCTGAGAAAATTGCAGCAAATATTATCCAAAATATTTAAAAAGTTGTGAAAGCCAATAAAATGTTTACAAGTAGGAAAGTTAGTTATAAAAAGTTTTCTTATTTTGGAAAAGTCAGCTTTTACTCAGAAAAAGGTGGTTCCGCCTTCTTTGGCAAACTTTTCGATTTAGACCTCTCGACCAAGACCTTTCGACTTTAATGACCAACAAGGTTGAAAGCAATGCACATGGTATCATTCAGGTGGTATGTAGTGAATTGAACCAAGTCAAAAGATATGGTGTCGAAGGGTTGCTTTCGAAGGGTTGCTTCCGAAGGAAATGAATCCTTAGTTTATTTTGATTTGAAAAGAGAAATCACTTGCCTGTTCTCTAAAGATCTTTCGACAAAGTCGAAAGGTTTGGTTTTCAAAAGGTTGTTTTAAAAGACCTTTCGACAAGGTCGAAAGCACTACACCAAAACAGTCATTTGGCAACACTTTTTTTTTCCATTTGGCGACACTTATATGGGTTGCATTTTAGTCTCGCTAATAAGTGTCGCTATCCAATATAAGTGTTATTGAAAATAAAAATTTACACTTTTAAATACGGCGACACTTATTTTCGTTGTAAGCTTTGGTTTAATTGGAGTTAATTGAAATATATAGGGCAAAATTGTAATTGAATAACATATCACGCTTACCCTAGCCTAGCTTATCCCTGGCCGCATTTTCCCCAAATCGTTTCCCTCTCTGAATGCTCACTTTTGGCGACGGCAGCTGACATTCATTCTCCAATTCGCAGGCTCCACCTTTGGCGACGGCAGGCTCCACTTTTGGTGACGGTAGGCTCCAGTTCGCAATCGACTACGGCAAGGCTTCAGGTTAATACATAGATGAATGCAGTTTCGATTTGTTCAACTCCATGGAAACCAAAAACACATCGCCAGAAGTATGTCCTTATTAATTTGAATCATAACTGGTGAATCTTCAGTCCCGTTCTTCTCCCAATATAACCAGTTTTATGTATAGTTTCCGCAGGTGCATGGAGAAACGCAATATGTCATTTTTGCATTTTTTTGAGGTAAATTGATGGGTGTTTTTAAATTGTTTCATTTAGCATTTTCTTTTGATGGTTGGAGACCTGGATTGAAATTGTTATCTAAACCAAGGTTCTGAAATTCATAAGTTTCATTTTTTTGAACATGCGTTTTAGTGTAATAGTTTAGTGTGGTGCCAATTTGTTCTTTCAAATACCATAGGTTCTGAAATTCATAAATTTCATTTTTAAGAGCGTTTTAGGGTAATAGTTTAGTGTGGTGCCAGTTTGTTCTTTCAAATACCATGAAAAATTTAGTAACAGTGAATATAATTTTGTGCTTCATAGTACCATCTATCAGTTGGTTTAAAACCACTATTCGACAATAAATCACTGTAGGAACTGATCTTTAACGTTTGAAGAATCACCATCCAATGATTTACTATCGTCGGTTATTACCCTATGTGGCAAAAGACCACCAATCGATACAGATTGCCGCATACACTGTAACGTGGTGGCACTTACATTGTGGTATTAAGAAGTAGAAAATAATTTTCGATGATATTATTTAGAAAATAGTATTGAGAAGAGTAAATCATAGTATGTTACTTCCATATAAGTTCCACTACCATGTAGTTTAAAGTTTGTTATATTCCCGTTGGAGGTTCATTTCAGCACAGTAAATGTGTAAGATAGGAAAAAACATGTATCTTAGAGTGTAGAGCCATACCATTCATTTTAGTCCATTTTTGAAAACATATAACAAAATTGGATCTATTTTAAAACATATTCAATATAGATTTATTTTAACCATGTTGGCATTGATTCACCGATCTGTATTGGAGCACGTAAACCTGACAAAAAGAAATTCACTGGGGTACTGTCAATGGCTCCTATCAAACGAAATAAAATACACTGCCACAGTGCACTGATACAAGTTCTTCAAAAAATAATAAACTATACCAGCACATTCTCAAAGTGCTCTAATACAAATTGCTAAATTGTAGCTAGCATTGCAAAAAACATGTCTATATTTTTAATTTGTTTTGAAATAAGTATAAATTTTGTGACATGTTTTGAAACGTGGTCTGTATTGATAAAAAAGACCTGTGAAATTTGGTGCTAAGTTCATCCATCATGATTGTTATTGCATTCTGCAAATAGGTAACGGTACTCATGTTTGATATAAGTCACTGCTTACTAGCATTAGATATGGTTCCGGAGATTTAGTTTAGAGTTGCAAGTCAGACTTAGATGACGATCATCATGTGAGAACTTAAGAACACAATACACACACGTCCTTAGCTTTTTAACTTGATTTTTTTTCTACTCGTTTGATAGTTTGAATTTTTTTCCATAGCCATTGAATTCCTCATTTGATTTTGTGCTTTTTATTCAGCCGAACTTTCTATCTCCCTACTTAAAATATTTTCCCATATGTCATGTCAAAGGTAAATCATTGCACCTACCAAAATCTAGTAGGGTGATTTTGACATTTCATTCATTTATTATAGGTGAAATAGGTTAGTTATCGGCCTCCTGGTACTGAACACGGCCTTTTGACCGATGTTAGCTGAGCACTCCCTCAGAACAGGTTAGTAACCGAGTATACCATTTGTTGATGGAAACAGGGATTAAGATTAAATAATCTTATAATACGTTAATGTTTCTCCTGTACAGCGATCAATTTCCACCATGTAACTGTCCTATAAAATTCTATGTTTATAATTTTCAGCTTTGGCTTAATATTTGGACGAAGTGGAAGTGGAAAAACTACTCTCTTGCAGGTTTGCATTAAGCACTATCGGTTCTTTTTGTATAATTTTATGTTCATGCTCATTGTCAAGGAAGGAAAAAAAGTCTCAGTGCCTACATAACTTACCTAGCGCTTTCTTAGTGCAGCTTCTTGCTGGGTTTTCAAAAACTACTTCTGGATCTATTTGTGTTCAGAGATATAGGAATAAGCAAATCAAACCAAGTCACCTGAATTACCATCGCAGGACAAAGTTGAAATAGTATTTCAATTTCCTGAGAGGTAAGATATGGTATTGTACTACTTTGCTTCCTACAGCTTAACTTTGCATACTGAGTTCATTCCTAGCTTCCATTTTACCTACAAAAAGCGATTGCGGTAGAACAAAAATGCACTTAAGCATGTTAACATGGTTATTAAATTGAACTCAGTCCCAGATTTCTTTCTAATTCATGTGCATTAATCAGCGTGTTTATAATTTATTACATGCTAAGTAACCAATGGCTAAGAGAATATTTTATGCTAGGTTTTTCCTAGCAGATACAGTGATTGAAGAAGTTACTTTTGGTTGGCCAATGAAGAAAGCTGATTTTGGTACGAGAGAACAGCTTGCATTGAAGCTCCAATATGCAATTAATTCGGTGACTTGAATAGTCTATAATTTTAAATGTACATAAATTGTAGTTTACTTCTTGTTAAAGCATTTGCAGAAAATTTTGACTTTAGGTTGGTTTGAATATGATTCCTTTGGATGAAGATCCACATTCTCTTATTGGTGGATTCAAAAGGCGTCTTGCTTTGGCAATTCAATTAGTAAGAAAAGTTTTGATTTTTTATTAATCGTACAAATAAATTAGTATGTTTAGTATATGACTATACTCATTTCTAACTATTTTTAGGTTAAAAAAAAACCAGATCTTTTGCTACTCGATGAACCCTTGGCATGCCAGAGTATGTATTTACTAATATTAAATTGATTTCAGTATTTTTTGGTAAACCCTTTTGTAGAACAAAGGATTGTTCAGTTGGACACTCTATACTTTCCTATCAATGCTTTTCTCAGTCCTCATTATTTGTTTTATGGAAAGTTCATCTTTAGTATTAGACTGGAAAGCTCGAGCTGATGTTGTGAAGTTACTCAACAACCTGAAGAAAGAGTTAACTATACTTGTTAGTCATGATCTCAAGTGAGTACACGGTCACTGCCTCCATTTGGTCAGAGTTATTTTTAAAGCTTATTGCTTATTTTTGAATTCATTTAACGTTCACATCACACAAAAATTTATGTCTCAAAATTAAAAACCGCATCACCGTAAAGCGAGTTATTTTCCAATATATTGAACCAACAATATTACTAATAATATTACTATTGTTTATGCTATGACTAATAATGCTATTTTCACAAAAGCATTTATCTTTCCTCCTCTACCTGGTAGGATCAATCCACTAAAATTACTAGAGATTTTCAAGATTTTGTCCGTAGATTTACAGTGAGACGTAGCACTTCCAGAAGAGCTTTGGATCCTGCTTCATTATTTGATGCCCTAAATTAATATCTCAGTAACAAACTTAATGGTGTTTAGCAGTAGTAATAAGAAGGGCGCCTGCTATCTTATTTTGATAATTGCATGAGCCATTTATGTATTCATTTTGATTGATCAATTTTAACGTTTACAAGCCTGGTAATTTTTATTTAGGAGTCAGTCAGTACTTGCCCCTTGATGATGATGTTGGTATAAATTCAATGTTATGCTCTTCAAGTTTGACTGCCCTACTTATCAGTTAGCCTCAGACCTCTAGACATTCCTAAGATTTCTTTTTGTTTTAACTAGTTAAGACTGAGTGAACATGCTGAAATATAAGTTGTTAGTTCTCTGACAAAGATAATGAGGCGAGACAGATTTTAAACTCAACATAGCAGGCTTTATCTTCTTTAAAGGCTTTGTTAATATAATACATCGGCTTTTGTATTCCATCATCTTTGTAAATAATGCAATCAAGCGCCCTCACCGCTATATAGAGATATAAACATTCTAGTTCTGCTTGTGTTCCAAAAGAGGCCTGTTTCCAGCATATTTTTGCAACTCCAGAAAAATGACTTCACATAACTTTAGAGCATGGATAGCATGTTTTAAAATATTGATACAGTATTTTGGCCCATTAGTAACGCGTCGGTCGGGTTATTAAATTATTTCCAGATGTTTGAGATTTCTTTACCAAACAGTACTAGATTTCCATTGTACTTGAGTTCGTTTTTGTTGACTAAACTAGGGAGATTTTAGGTACTCCACTTTGTGCCGTTGAACTCTACAAGGTTAACTGTTGTTAGTTGTAGCGTAGAGAGTATCATTTTCTTTGACAAGGCGGTTGCGGTTAGCCATCGAGACCAGTTGCGGACCAATCTAGATGGCCTAGCTCTAAGATCATGATAGCTAGGATGCAACTTGTGTCTTTAAAGTTGTAGTAAAATCCTAGGCGAAGGAAATTTAGTTACCATATAGTTTCGATGTTGCAGGTCTGAAAAGGATAATGCATGCTGATTGTTTTCACATTTTGAGTAATGATAGACGATGAGTGGGAGTTTTTGAAATTAAGAGAGGAGTTTGAAAAGACTTTACGAGTTATGCAATGTATATGCAAAGGTAATGACATGTTTTTTTTAGTTTTCTTCTATTTTAATGTAGCACAGATGAAACTATGACACAGGAATGATAGATGTAATGAAAAAAGGTGAACATAACATAATTCGCAAGGACTGTCATTGATAATTTGCTTTTTTTGCTCAGCATAGTCATAATTTTTTAATTCACATATATGTAATGTGTACATGCTTGATGAATTGTTTCTCTGTCCAAATCTTTCGGTCTTACTTTAACCCGAAATAACCTTTAAGATATGTGGAAATGAAATATTTTAGATGTATGCCTGGGCACTGAACGTTGTATGCAAAGCTTTTGTACTATTGGTCTCTCCTAATACTATTGCGAAGTTGTCCATCAGGGGAAAAAAGAGGAAGTTGGATGATAGTTCTAAGGGTGGAGTCGAAGATCTTGAAGATGATCCAATTGCGGAAGTTTTTGGTTCCGACACGAAGAAAAATTTCACTATTTCGTATTCGGTATTTGTAGAATTTCACTATGAAATTTACGTTGTCTTTTGTATTCCAATTTGAGATTGTTATGAAGTAGTTGATTATGTATTGAATTAACCAACTTAATTATGTATTGTACTTGTTATGAAGTAGTTGACTATGAAATTTATGTTGTTATTTGATCATGAATATTGTAAATTTTGGGTTCCTATTGAATGTAGTATAATAATGCATATCATGTTAGTTATTAATTGTTTATTAATGTTAAAATAATTGACTATATTGAGAATGAAAATATTTCAGCGTTATAAGCGTTGGCAATTAAAATTTACCAACGCTTATAAGCGTCAGCATAAAAAATTAAACAATGTTGGATGGTTAATTTGCCAACGTTTATAAGCGTTGCTAACTAATATACACCAACATTTATAAGCGTTGGCGAATACAAACTTCCAACACTTATAAGCGTTAGGAAACTAAACTCGCCAACGCTTATAAGCGTTGGCAATAAATTGCGACGCCCCTACAGCGACGCTAATAAGCGTTGCTGAAACTGTTTGCGACAGTTATACTCGTTGGGAATCACCTGTTTTGGTGTAGTGAAGGTTTGGTTTTTATTAGTTGTTTTTATAAGACCTTTTGATAAAGTTGAAAGGTTAGGTTTGATTTAAGAGACCTTTCGACGAGGTTGGAAGGTTTGGTTTTAAAAGGTTTGGTTTTGAAATGCTGTTTCAAAGAGATTTTGAAAAGAAATGCCGCCTTTTTTATTCAACCTTCCGAAGGGGTCGAAAGCAGGATCTTTCAACTTAGTCGAAAGGTTTACTGGTTTTATAAATACAAGCTGCTTGCCAACCTTCCGAAGGGGTCTAAAGGTTCAAATGTTTTCCCTAATGTTTTATAAAGTAGAAAGTGGTTTTGAAAACTTTCACCTATGACCTAAGGTAATATTTTATAAACCCAACACTTTTGAAAGGTTTGAATTTCAATGAATTCGAAAGGTTTGCTTTCCAATGTTTTCGAAAGGTTCTACCCTTATATCTATGATAGCAATGCTTTATCAAAGTCGAAAGGTTTCGAAGGGAGTGTTTAAAGTATAAAGGGGGTTGGAGCCAATTGTTATTAAAGCAGATGATTAAACCTTTCGAAGAGGTTGTAAGTGTAACCCTTCGATGTTGTCGAAAGGTTTGAAAAACCCACACTCTAATTTTTAAAGGAAAAACCCATGGCTTGTATAAAGGAGTTTTGTAATGGCTTTAAGTATGTAATTTTGAAGAAGTATTGCCTTGATATAAGTTAAAGGTGTTAACTATGTTTTATGCTATGTATTTCAAAGGCCTTAAACCCACAGGAGTGGTATTGTTAAATTGTTGTTTTGCTTCTTCAACATGAGTATATTCACTTGATAACCCATAATTGTATTTTGGGGAAAAGGGGTAGAAGAACCAGCTAGGTTAACTCAATAGTGAATAAAATTACTTATACTCTTGAATGAGTAGAATTGCATCCAAGGAGTCAGGGTGACCAAAATTATAGGATCCCTAAACTTTGTAGTTACTGGAGGTAACCAAAAGGTTCGTAGTAAACCCATGAAAACTATGATTAAGTAGTTATTGGAGGAAACCAACAGGTTCATAGTTAACCCATGAAAACTATGTATTAAGGACAGTTGGCAGGGGCTAATTGGTTTGTAGTGAACCCATGAAATCTATATCTGGATTAAGAATTCACATCAGTCAGTAAGTTCCAAGTAAACCCATGAAAACTAGGCTAAGATTGTGGCTAATGGAAGTATCAGTAGGTTCCTAGTCAACCCATGAAAACTAGGATGTGAAGTGAGTTACTGGATAAATCCATAGGTTCCTAGTAAACCCATGAAAACTAGGATAAGGTGATTAGTTATTGGAAAGACTAATAGGTCCAGGAGGACCCATGAATTGATTAAGTTAACTGGTAGGAGCCTATAGATTCTTAGTGATCCCATGAAAACTTGGAATAGGACAAGGTGTCTATTAGGTATAACAAGGTTATTAGTAAACCCATGAGACTAAAAAGGTTAATAGTGACCCTAAAAACTATAAGTATGACAGGGTGTCAGACTAAACTGGGAATGGGAAATCCTAATTATTTTCAAGTATGCATATCATCATAATATTTTGAAAATGTATGTTTTAACCATTGTGGATTTAGGAGCTCAGTATATGGCTTTATAAAGGTTTTAGGATACTAGTGAGGGAAAAACCCGTTCCGCTAAGCGATGTGGTCTCACTAGATATCTAAAAAGGATTGAGATGTTAGATTATTACTCATACTAGGCTTTATGTCTGACTCGAAGTTTTTGTTTTCCCCTTAAACTCTCGGGTACTCAATTGATTTTGAGTAATTTGAGGTTTAGGGTTTTTAGGTTCTCTTCTTAGATGAATAAAGCTTTCGAAGGTGCGCATGGGGCATATAGTTATTTAGAGATATCTTTTCCGCTGTGTATTTTGTTTGTAAAGGTAGATTTACTAGCCTTATTATATACTCTGATCAACCAAGGGAGCATCTTCATATGTCGCTCTTGGCATATCTGTAATAATTATATTTTTGCTGAACGTGGTTAACATTTTAGGATTATGTAATGAACAAATGTTTTGAATAGAATGTGGAAATATGTCTTTGAATTTTTAAATTTTTTTTCCATATTCTTATGATCTGTGTATCAATGAATCTAGCACCGCCGTATTTGGTCGAAGATTAATAACTATGGATGACTGTAGCATCCATAGCCGTTAGTTTTGGGCCTCCAAATAGGGGGATGTTACAAGTTGGTATCAGAGCATAAGTTTATGAAACTTTAAAAGAAATTTTAAACCTAAAATCTTTTTCAATCATAATCCATTGAATTTAAAATTTTGATCGGGGTTTAGGTTAACGCTATAGTAACATACTTGTATTTGATATATAGGTATATATCTAGGTACATATTCCCCTCTCTCTTAGACCATTCTTCTGTATCTTACTGAGGCTTGTATGCAGATATACGAGAAAGCGGATATGGAGGCTGGAAACGGAAGAGGAAATCTAGATGGAGGAAGCACCACTACTAATGGAAATGTTCGACCTAATACTCGGAGAAACCAAGGTGATAGGCTAATGCTAATCAAAATGTTGAGGCCAATGTAGGTGCTAGAAATCCGCCAGTAGATGCGGGGATGGTGTATCAGTTGTTGGCTAATCTTTTGCAAGCAGAAGCTGCTGGGAATGTTGGTGGAGCTAATCATGTAGTCCAGCTGGTTATAATTATGTTAAACTGAGTAGAGACTATGTTAGTCTGGGACGAAAGCTGTTTGCTGGAATGGAAGATGCTGTTGAAGTTGAGAACTGGCTGTTGAACTGTGAAAGGGTCTTTATAGATTTAGGCTTGAATGATGTAGTGAAGAGATGGCTAGCCTCTAGACAGTTGCAAGGGTTAGCGCTTCATTGGTGGAACAGTGTGATAGCAGGAGTGCCGGAGGAAGAGTTGACATGGGCTGAGTTTAGGAGGAGGTTTAAGCAGAGGTTCTTGTCTGAGGTTGCCAAGTCGGTGTTGATAAGGAAATTTATGGATCTTGTCCAAGGACAAATATCCGTGATCGAGTATGCTGCTAAGTTTGATGAGCTATCTCGATATGGTTATGCTTTGGTTGACACTGATGTCAGGAGGAATGGGAGATTCATTAGAGGTTTGAGGCCAGAGCTAGACAGGATGGCTATAACTCATATTTGGGAGGCTTATCATGTGATGCTGGAGATGACCGTCCGCTATGAGGAGATGCTTGTTGTTTCAGCGAGGGAGAAGCCAGTTGAGTTTCAGGGTTCTCAGGGAAGGAAAAGGAAGTTCTTTAAGGAAAAGGAAAGGGGAGGCCGCTAAGAAGGCAAAGGCTGATTTGGTGTGCTATAAATGTGATAAGAAGGGCCATTATGCCCACGAGTGCAGAACTGGGAAAGGAAAGAAGCTTGCGGAGAAGAAGAATGTGAAATTCTTCAACTGTGACCAAGTTGGGCATTATAAGAACCAGTGTCCTGAGCTAGTCGGGGCGGACAGAGGGAAGGTGTGTGCTATTGGACCACCATCTTCTTCTAGATCTACTGCAGCAAAGAAAAGGAAAACTGTGATGGAAGGTACGCTTTTGATTCAGAGCATACTAATTAGGGTATTTTTGATACCGGTGCATCACATTCATTTATATCACAGTATTTGGTTGATAGGTTATGTATAGAACCCACATACCTTGTTACTTCCTTATGGGTTGCAAATCCAATGGGAGGGTATGCAACTCTTGGGATGAGATGTGACCAGTTAGAACTAGATTTGTTAGGTCATAAGTTTGCATGTTTTTTATTTTGTAGATTTCAGGATCATTTTGGGTATGGATTGGTAGGGTAATTATGAGGCTAGGATATTTTGCCAAGATCGAGAAATATCATTGAGGCACCCAGATAGTCATAACCAAATCATCTTCTCAATAGGAAATTCCAGTAAGAGTGTTTGTGCTTTGTTGAGTACCATGGAAGTTGGAGGAGAGCTTAGTCAAGTTCGTGTCGCGAGAGAATTTGCAAATGTATTTAAGCCAGTTACTGGATTACCCCCGAAGCGAGCTGTTGAGTTTCGGATAGACCTTGTGTCGGAAGCTGAACCTGTTAGTAGACCACCTAGTAGAATGACACCAACAGAGATGAAGGAATTGAAGGTGCATCTAGTGAATCTTGAAGAAAGGAATTTTATTAGACCAAGCAGTTCGCCTTGGGGAGCAGCTGCGGTTTTTATGAAGAAACCAGATGGGTCGTTAAGGATGTGCATCGACTATCGTAAGTTGAAAGAAAGGACGATCAAGAATAGGTACCCTCTGTCGAGGATAGATGATCTATTTGATCAGTTGAGTGGAGCTAGAGTGTTTTCCCAATTGGATTTGGCAACAGGGTTCCATCAGTTGCGAGTGGCGGAGGAGCATTACTTTGACGGCATTTCGGACTAGGTATGGTTCGTATGAGTGGTTGGTGATGCCATTTGTATTGACAAATGTGCCTGCTTTCTTTGTTGATTTGATGAACAGGGTTTTCAGAGAGCACTTGGATAGGTTTGTATTGGTGTTTATAGATGACATTTTGGTGTACTCTAAAGATGAAAGAGAGCATGAGATTCATCTTAGAGTGGTGTTAGAGACGCTGAAGCAAAATCAGCTGAAGGCGAAGTTTTCCATGTGTCATTTCTAAAAGAGAGAAGTTAAGTTTCTTGGTCATGTGGTTTTAGAGGAAGGTTTGTCAGTTGATCCAGTTAAGATCGAGGCAGTCAATAATTGGAAGAGACCAGAGACGGTAACCGAGATCATGATTTTTCTTGGACTTCCTGGCTATTACCAGAGACTCATCAAGGATTTCTTATGGATAGCAGCGCCTTTGACTAAGTTGACTAGGAAGGACGTGAAGTTTGTTTGGTTCGACAAATGTGAGGAAGCATTCCTTAAGTTAAAGCATTTGTTAACCAATGCGCCAGTGTTAGTGGTTCTAGATGGTAACCAGGGGTTGGTAGTATACACTGATGCGTGTGGCACTTGATTGGGAGTAGTATTGATGCAGAAGGGAAAAGTCATTGCTTACGCATCTAAGCATCTTAGACCGCACGAAGTTAGATATCCTACCCATGACTTGGAGTTGGCTGCAGTGATTTTTGGCTTGAAGATTTGGAGGCATTATCTGTTGGGAGAGAGATTTGAGTTGTACACAGATCATAAGTCATTAAAGTACTTATTCTCTCGGAAGGAGTTGAATATGAGGCAACAGAGGTGGCTAGAGTTTTTAGCTGCTTATGATTTCGGTATAGAGTATACTCCTGGGAAAGGAAATAAAGTAGCAGATGCTCTCAGTAGAAAACACCAGAATGTGGAGTTAGCAATGTTGGCAGAATGGAAGGATCTAGAAGCTTTAGCCAGTTGTGGTGTGCAGTTAATATCGATTGCTAATTCTAGTGGAGGTACTGCCATGTTGTCTTGTTTAGAAGTTCGACCAGTGCTGATCGAGAGGATAGCTTCTAGGTAAAGAGAAGATCTCGTTTTAGCTGAAAGAATTAGAAGGCTTGAGGTCAGATCAAAGATTGATGACCTAAAGGATTTTAGTCTTGACCAAAGAGGATGGTTGAGAAAGAAGGGACATATACGTGTTCAAGATATAGAGAACTTAAGGAGGGAAGTTCTAGGGGAATGTCATCGATCAAAGTTTACGATTCATCCTGGAGGGACCAAGATGTGTCAACATATGAAGAGGAGATTTTATTGGGATGGCGTGAAGAGGGATGTTGGCTTGTGGGTTAGGCAGTGTGTTAAATGTCAACAAGTGAAGGCCGAACATCAAAGGCCTAGTGGGTTACTTTAGCCCTTAGGTATTCCAGTTTGGAAATAGGATTCGATATCGATGGATTTTACAGATGGGTTGCCAAGGTCAAATAGAGGAAATGAAGCATATGAGTTATAGTGGACAGGTTAACCAAGAGTGCCTATTTCATTCCGGTAAAGTCAACCAGGACAACACCTGTTTTAGCAAAGTTGTTTATGAAGAACATAGTTAGACTTCATGGGATTCCTAGTAGCATAGTCAGCGATAGAGATGCATTATTCACTAGCGAATTTTGGAGGAGTCTATAAGAGGTATTAGGTACCAAGCTCAAGATGCGTACAACTTATCACCCCAGACGGATGGGTAGACAGAGAGGGTCAACAAGGTACTTGAGGATTTATTGAGAGCTTTTGTGTAGACTTTGGTGGATCTTGGGAAGATCACCTACATTTGATTGAGTTTTCCTATAATAACAGTTATCGGGCTAGTATAGGAATGGTCGCCTTTTGAAGCTTTGTATGGAAGGCCATGCAGATCGCCAGCATGTTGGTTAGAGACTGGAGACAGATTGGTCTTAGGTCCATAATTGGTTAAGGAGGCATTTGAAAAGATTGAGTTAATCCGAGGACGGATGAAGGAAGCGCAATCTAGGCAGAAGAGTTACGCAGATAAGAGGCGTAAGGACCTAGAGTTTTCAGTAGGAGACATGGTTTTTGTTGACACCAAAAATGGGCATCAAAACCCGTAGAATCTCATGGATATCAGAAAATTAATGGAATCTAAAGAGCAAAGCATGAAAGTAAATAAACAAGAGGATTTTGTAGTGGTTCGGCAATCTTGGCCTACATCCACTTCACATTTTATTAATATTTCACTCGATTACAATTACATGAGCTATTGGATTAGCTAAAATCCATTGATACAAGATTGTAAGAAAAATTTCCATGGCAGAGCTTCTGGAGTAGGAAGAAGGAGAAGATGAAGAAGTCCCTCACAAAAGAGAGGTCCCAAAAATGGCCCCCTGCCTTTGTATTTATAGATAAAGGTAACCTTCAACCTGACCATTTGGGCCCACCATAAGAAAGGCTTGGCCCAACATACCATATCAATCATACCGACCCGAGCCATAACACCATGCTATGCCGACCTCACTATAGTATGCCGACCGTTATCAACATTTCATCTCATCACATACTTTGCCGAACCGTTCAACTATGCCGACCTATCATGGAATGCTGACCCCAAACAACTCTACACACTATGCCGATCCGATGGATGCCACACACTATTCCGACCCGATGGTCTTTATACTCTATGCCGACCCAGCCACATTTCATTTTCTATGCCGACCCGAGCCATCATTATACAGACCCGTACGATTTCGTGAGTTCTGCCGACCCAAACACCACTAATACCATGCCGACCCGGTCCATCATAAATTCCATGCCGACCCGATCCACTCTACGAACTATGCCAACCCGGTGTACTCTACTTGCTATGACGAGCCGACAGAAGCCACACACTCTTCAACCTATCAATCATCTATGCCGACCCCTATCTCACCAAGCTAACCTTCATAATTCTGACGTGTTGTATCATCTATCTGTCGTCCTTTGGATATCATACTCTGGTCATAATGAGGTCGTCTCGTGGCCATCTTTCCCATCAATAGTCAAGTCTGGTCCTCGTAATCACCTTTGCGTAGCCGGGCCAAGATACCGGGTAACATTTTCCCCCGAAAGTACGTCTTGTTGTGTACATGACGTGCTTTGAATTGAAGCAAGTTGGAGTCTCCAGCAAGAAATCCTTCCAGTTTCCTGAATAGTCGTTATCCTCCCATTTCATCCTTCCAAAGTGTTGTATCCCTCTTTGATCGTCATGACGCTTGGTCGATTCCCAATAGTATAAATTTAGGATTGTATTCCATCAGCTGCTATCTGTGTCTGGTTCTACGGGACTAGTAAGATTTGGCTATCCAGTCCAGTCTTTTCTTTAATAACTCCAAGTGAAAATTCAATTTCTATCAATTTCAAGAAGTCGAATTTTTTGAATATACACGTGCACGTTCAGGTACATGTTCTTGTCGTTAGCTCCTGCATGCGTTTTATATGCTCATGAGTCGTTGCCAATTCCTTCTAGTTTTTTTTTTTTTTTTTTTTTTTTTTTTTTTTTTTTTTTTTGAAGACCTAGAGAACCAAGCTTTGCTTGTAAACTCTAAGGAAGTATGCACCGAACCCACAACACATACTTCAGGTAATTCACAAGGTTATGTAGTTGGTGGGGATTGAACCCTCGACCTTTAAGGTGAGCGCCGCATGTCCTAACCACTGCACCACCTTGGGGGTTAATTCCTTCTAGTTTATTGCAATTTGATTGCAATTCCTTGTGTATATATTATTTTATAATGAAATAGGGGTTGTAAGAGGTCATTCGATAAGAGGGGACTTCAAGCTCTACAGGGATGACGGCCTTAGAGCAATTGGCAAGGGTGAATGGAATATAGCCAGTTGTGGACTTGTGGGTGGTTATGTATGCCCATAATGCTGATGAGAGTTCGTCGATCCACTTGCATCTAGCCTTATCCAAATGTTTCTTCAAAACAGACTTTATGATTTTGTTCACAGCTTCAACCCGTCCATTTGCTTGAGGGCGAGCAATTACCGCAAATCTCTTTTCAATATGATGCCGGCGACATAAGTCTTTAAATTTAGCGCTGTCAAATTAGGCTTCATTACCAGTTATAATGGTTCGTGTTAGGTCATAATGACAGATGATGTTCCAAACAATGAAGTATATTATTTTCTCCATCTTGGTCGTGGTTAAAAGTTCTGCTTCTGCCCATTTGGTGAAGTAATCAATTGCCACGATGGCGAATTTCGCACCACCTTTAGGATCGACAAGAAGACGATGATGTCAATGCCCCTGAGTGGCAAACGGCTATGGACTAGCCATTTGAGTAATTTATATCAGCAGAGCTCTCGGAATTCTCGCAAACATCTTGTACTCTTCGCATTGTCTACCATGATCAGCTGCATCTCGATTGACAGTTGGCCAGTAATACTCGTAGCATAGTATTTTCTTTGTCAGGGTTTGCCCCCTGGTGTAATCGCCACATCTTCTTCATGGACTTCTCTCAAGACTCATTTGGTATCATCATGGGTGATACACCGAAGCAGGGGAATGGAGAAAGTCCTTACTATACATGACTTCTTATTGGATGATTCAGCGTGAAGCTTTGAGGAGGATCAGTCGTTTTCCATTCCTCCGTTCAGCAAGAATTCCTCATTGTAGATAGTCTTTGATAGGAGTCCATGACCCCTTTCCTGGCTCTATCTCCAAGATCTAGCCGATCTCCATCTATCAATGCTTGGAATATTAAGTACTTCAACTGAAACAAAGTATATTTGTTGCACATCCCCAGAACTGGCCAGCTTTGCCAGTGACTTGACTTTTTCATTTTGTTCGCCGAGGATGCGTGTAATGATGTAATACTCAAAGTCGGTTAGTAGCTCTTGGACCCGGCCGAGATAAGGAGCAAGACGATGCCCCCTAACAAGATTAAATTCCCTGACTTTGCATACTACTAATCAGGAATCACAAAATGTTTTATGTCATATCCATGGACCATCACAATTTGCGGTTAAACATAAATCATTATTATGATTAATATTCTTTTTTTGAATATAAATATTTCGATTTCTTGTTCCTTCTAAAATTAATTTTTTATTTTGATCAAAGATATTGCATTTATCTTTTTCAAAATCGATTCTAAATCTTTTATTGCATAATTGGCTTGTACTAAGTTAATTATGTTTTAAGTTTTTAACTAATAAAACATTTGAAATAATAGGAGAAGTAGATGTACCGACATAGATAATGTTTCCAATTTCGATAACATATCCTTTGGAATTATCCCCAAAAGTGACCGTGCCATCGTCCATGTAAGTAATGTTTGATAGCATATGTGCATTTCCCATCATATGTTTGAAGCATCCACTATCGAGTATTCATTTCTCCTTATTTTTGTTTTTGGGTACTAGCAAAATAATAAAAAATTTAATTGGTACCCACATCCTTTGTTAGGGTCCTATGAGTTAGTAAGAGAAGGTAGCCATACACATGAGGGTTTGGAACCTTTAGAGATGTAATTTTCATTATGAACTATCTCTTGTAGATATACATCTATGTGTTTTTGTCTAATTAGTTTGTTATTTGTTTTAGGAATCCACATCTTAATCATTTTTGTGACCTTGTTTCATATTTAGATTTTTTTTCTAAATTTTGTACATAATGTATTATACTTCTTAAAACTTTGATTATTATCAGATTATTTCTAAAACGTTTAAGATTATTTTTGTTAAATCCTAATCCATTCCTATTTCCAAATGGTTTTGGAATCTTTATCAAATTATCTAGATTTTACTTTCCTTTATTAAATTTTGAAACATTGTTAGTAATTTTATTCAATTTATTTCTAAGATCAGAAATTTATATATTAGCTAATTCTAAATTTTGTTTCAATTCATACTTTTATTTTTCGAATTTATATTTCTCTATTTGGTTATTCTCTATATCATGTGTTAGAGTAGCATTTTGAGATGATAATTTTCACATTTTTTGTGCCAATTCTGTTTCTTCTACTAAAATACTTTTCTCGTCTTTTAACATTCCGATTTCTTATTCAGCTCTGTTTAACTTTCCTATATTTTATTTATTTTATTTCTTTAATTCTCTATACTAGTCTTCTAATTCTATTCGAATTTCATCATATGTTGATTCAGGACGTACCTCATTCATGCTAGGCATGAAGCAAACATTTACTTGTTCTGAGTCACTGTCACTACCGAATGAAGAGGAAGAGTCGAAGTCATCCCAAGTTACTAGAAATGCTCTTCTCTTTTTTTCTGAAATTTTCGAATTTGTTTTTCTTTTCACTATTGAGTAATGGACAGTCTTTCTTCATATGGCCAAATTTATCACACCCGAAGCATTTCATTGATGTTTGATTTAAGGAATTAGTGTTGCTGTTGTTTTGAAATTTCGTCATATTTTTGAATTTCTTGAACTTGTTGTACTTTCTAGCGATGAAAACAATCTCATCTTCTTCCAAGTCGGAGTTGTCGTTGTTTGCCTGAAATGCGATGTTTTTCCTTCCTTGATATTTTTCTATTCTTGCATGTAAATTAGCTTCATACGACATCAGAATTCATATTAACTCTTCGAATTTGAGTTGGGAAAGATCGTTAGCTTCTTCGATGGTTAAAACATTTCTTTCCCATTCGATTGTCAAACAATTCAAAATTCATGTGACTAAATCAAAATTAGTAAATTTAATTCAGAGTGCCATAAGATCGTGTTGTATAGTCTGAAATCCAGCATACATATCGATAATTGACTCATTTAATTTCATTTTAAAAGATGAAAATTGATTTTGTAGAATAGAAATTTTTGTTTGCTTGGCTTTGTGTTTTCATGGGTAATTTATAATGTACGCCATATATCATAAGCAGTAATGCACAACATGACTCATGAAAATTCATTTTTATCAAGTGAGTAAAATAAAACATTCATAGTTTTGGCATTGTTAGATGCCTCTGCTTTTTGTGCATCAGACGATATGCCTATATCAGTGTTAGGTTCTTTATATTTATTTTGAGTTGCTAACTTTATTTCTAAACCATTTGCTTCCATAAAAATTCGCATGCGTGTTGACCAATAAGCATAATTAGAGCTAGTGAATAGTGAGGGACAAGCAGTTGATTAACCTTCTTGAAATATACTTGCCATATTAATAATTTCAATTATGTGTTACTGTAGATTGAAATGACCAAGCTCTGTTACCAATTGAAAGTCTTGTGGATCATATACTATATAACTTGTGTATATCATGCAGGTATATAAATCAATGCAATAGTAGACAGTAAATAGTAAAATATAAAAAGCATCCAAACCAGAGTTTTTATACTAGCTCGGACCTCCCTCCTACGTCCAGTCCTGAAGCTCCCTTTCGGTATTTCCTTTATATAAACTACCCTCACTTCGCCTAAAGGAATAGGCTTAATACAGAAGTATCTTTGACAAACTTGTGTTCTAATAACACAGTTTTTCACTCATAGTACAAATCTTCCTATGATCTCCTTTGAGTATATAAATATAATTACTTTAAGTTGTAGGAAGTGATTTAACCAAAAGGTTATAATGGATTGAGAGTATGTAAATAGTGTATATGCAAGAGAGTGCTTAGAAATCAAGAGAGTAAAGAATAGATCAAATCAAGTTAAGTTAATTCTACTTCTCAATTGAAGTGTTATTAATAGAATCAGAAAGGTTCAGATGAAGAGTTGTTACTCTTTGAGGAAGTCTCTTCATTTTAATGGCTGCAACCCTTCATGAAGATGATGTCCTTTAGTTTCAAAAGCAGAAGTGTCTTTTCAAATATAACAGTTTTTGCCATGACAGATGTCTGTGGTAGAATGACAGACGTCTGTAACTTGTTTTAATTCTTAACACGAGACTTGTCACAGGCGTCTGTAAATGTACCTCAGACATCTGTGAGATGAAAAAACGGTTTTCACCAGATTTTGATGTGTGTAAAAGTGTGTGATCGTGTATGCACTCAAGGACACCTTAACAATATTTTCTCTAGGACTCTTTTATAGTAAAATAACCTAAGTATGGTCAATGAATCTTTATTTCTCTTTGAGTCTCAATATCTTCGAGCATGGTGTCTTCTTGTAGTACATACCTGCAATCTTGATAAAGTCTATATATGTATATGATTGTATAGTTGTTATCATTGAAACATAAGTTGGAGGTTCTAACACAATGGTGCAACAGTGGAAGTATGGTCTTGTTTTGCTAGGTATTGAATGGGTATGGCTGTTAACTAAATCTATGGTCAACACCCCAAAAGTTACTTCAGCATGAATAGGAAGGGTAGTTTGGATAATGGGCAAGATATCCCTAAGAATTGCCTTTACGCTTAACTTTGCTTATTGTTTATTTTTCATGTGGACCTATTGATGTAGTAGAAAGGTTTAGTCCCTCAAGTAGGTAACTTTTTATCTTAGTTGAATTTATAGGTGATTTCTTGTGTGGTTCTCCATTGTGATTTGGCCGATGCCACCTAGATTTACCCTTGTAAATCTGAATTCAATGTTATCAGAAGGTTTGAATGACTACCCTCTTTAGCAATAGGTAGGATATTAAATTCCTTGGTGATATGTAGAGGCTTTCGACCTTGTTGAAAGGTTTGATAGCTTCTATGAAGTTAGTTTCAACTTTATCGAAAGGTATATGAATGCTCACCTTTGGATTGAGCCTTATGTTTTTAGATTTAGACCTTGTCGAAAGGTTAGATCTCTCGTTTAGTAACTACGGAAGGTTCGAGTGTTGTTAAAGCACAAAGAACTACCAACTTAGTCAAAAGATTTAGACAATAGAGCCAATGATTCTGAAAGGTTACTACTAATATTAATCCAAACCAGCTATCGACCTTATCGAAGGGTTAGGGTTAAAGAATTACTGACGTTCAAAGGTCGAAGTTATTGCTTGGACAGGTGAGTTTCCGACCTTGTCGGCAAGAACCTTCAAATGGAGTTAATCCTAAAAATGTGAGTTAATCTAACAAAGTTTTAAACAAAACAATAAGTAATTTAATGGAACATAAAAACATCCCCTTTTATTCAAGATCAGCTCTTTTGTAGATCCCCAAATTGATTCCCAATTTGGGTTACAACATATCTATTATGAAATTACAAGAGTAGAAGGGAGAGATCGGCCCCTAAAACTGGACCCCTGGAGTCCTATTTATAGATGCAGGCGGCCCCTCTTCCGGCCTCATGCTTTCGATCGAGTCGGAAGGTTATCTTTTATATAAAGTTGTTAACCTTTTGACCTTGTCGAAAGGTTTGTGGTCCTTTGATCATTGTCGGAGGGCTTATTCTTCTCTATGTCTTCATGATCCTTTCGCCGTTGTCGAAGGGTTTTCCTTATATATGCTATTATAACCTTTTGAACTTGTCGGAAGGTTGCCTATTTACTCTTTGCTGATTCATGAATGTTGCCTTCTTCATAAACCTTTCGACATTGTCGGAAGGTGTCTTGTATGCTTCCCGACTGGTTTGAAAGGTTTGATATGTTTCGAAAAGGTCATTAAGTAGTTGCTTACATTTGATTTGACTCCTCCTTCCCCTTTGAACACCTTGGATACTAGAGACGGAACCTTTTGACCCTTCGAAAGGTTTTATGCCAGTAAATTTTAAGGACTACATCCCTTCGAAAGCTTCGGAAGGTTTGAGCTACGCTTTTCTTTCCTTTGCTGTTGAAAGACCCTTCGTCTTAGCCGGAAGGTTAATATTAGTGTAACATTTGCCCCCCATTTGAAGGCATGCTCTTGACTTTCCAAGTCATCCTTGCCGAAAGCTTCAAAATTTTATGCTTCTTGGTCTTTCCGCATCGATCTAGAATGTCAACCAAAATCTAATCCGACGGTCGAGAATTTGGGCGACTTTTCTTATATAACATGCTCTTTCTCTTTCTTCCACTCTTACCTGAAATTAAAATTATCGCAAACAAGTAAAGGAATTCTCAAAAGCTTTCTAGATCTCAACGCACTTCAGTAAGGTACTCCTTGAATTTACTTCATAAATCTTAGTTTAATCTCAACCCTCATCAGTTTCTAACCAAATTTCCAGTTCCCGAATCTGAAATCGAGTTGGGTTTTACTGGAAATTCATTTTTCCTTAAATCAGTTTTGGGTAAAATTCAACTATGGTTTTGGATCTAAGGTTGGCAATGTTTGCCGAGGGAAAAACCCCTTAAAGGGTTTAATTTTATACCCAAAAATCCCTAAATTCAGCTCTTGGTTTTTCAAATTTGATTTTTGATCTATTGACAATGTTATACTATTCTTCGGAATTAAACTAGATCGATTCCAAATGAAGGTAATTTTGCTAACAGGTTCATTTTGCTTGTTCTTCAAGAAAAATTTGAAATCGCACTTATTATTGGGTTCAGGCTTTCTTAAACCCAATATGGTAACCTGGGCCCTATCAGCATACAATTAGGTAACGCAAAATGACTTTCCTACCCCTTTGAAAGAAGTTGAGGCGGCAACAACTAGGTTTAACTCTCTTTGTACCTTTTGACGATGTCGGAAGGTATTTTGACATTACCTTTTAATTAGGGTCGGAAGGTTAGGCAAAACCACGGTGAAACCTTCCGACTAAGAGCTTCCGACAAGATTGAAGATTTTAAACCTTTTGTCAACATGCCTCCGATAAGGTTGAAATCCTCCAATCTTAAAGTCGTATTTTAACACCTTTGACCAGACCTTTTGATAATATCAATATCTATGTTTTCCAATTTGGGAAATTTTAAATTTCTAATTTTATTCATATTGAAAGTCTTGCCATTTATTTTTAGGTTATACTTGCAATGGGCCCAGGTTTTTATAAAACCTTTGGCATTGTCGAAAGCTTAAACTGCTGGTTTTTTTGGAAATTCACATCATTTTGGAGCTTTGTGTATATTTTCATGCTTAATTTATCTAAGCAGATTTATTCGCTGTTATATTCTTGATTGCTATCTAAATCTATAAATGGTTAAAGGTTTTTAATTGGAACGTTTTCACCTGGCAGAACAATGAGTTCCCCAAAAATTGAAGCTATTGCCAAGCACTCTCTCATTGAATCTCAAAGCGAAGTAGACGCCATTCTGAAAGTGTTTGGCATCACCGCAGTTGAAGCCATTCCTCCCAACTCCACCGATACTATTGACAATCCTCCTGAAAGGTACTTTGCATTCACCGCCATCCACATATGGCATGGTGGTTTTCTTCCATTTCCTGCATTTATGCGCTCCTTTCTGTCTTACATTGGAGTTGCTCCAATACAACTCTCTCCCAATGTGTATACCCATCTTCTATCTCTCGAGATGCTAGCGCTGGAATCTGGACTTCCTTCGCTAAGTTTATTCCAATGTCGTCTCTACTTTCCTCGTAAGTTTATTCCAATGTCGTCTCTGCTTTCCTCTATGCTCTTTGTTAACAAATTTCTAATCTTTTTTAGGTAAGCCCTCCGAAACACTCAGCAATGCAGACCAAAAAACTATCGGCTCGTTAACTATAGCTCCAAAACATCTTAGGAGCAGGTTGACGCTCCTAACCCTTTTGAATTTAAGGAAGCATTCTTTATTATCAGCTGGTCAAAAGATTCTTGGCACTCCACCTACCATCATACGCAACTCCCGGTGAAATTTCTTCTATTCTCCGGGCGATGCTGATCATTTTACTTCACGGTCGCCTATTGGTTATGACGCTTTAGGTATCCCATTAACTTAGTGTTCTCTTTCTATAGAAATTTCGAATTTTCTTTAACTGATTTTATATCTTCTGGAATTCGCTCTAGCTTTCCCCAAGGCCGTCGTGTCTTTAAGCGAAGTTGCTCCTCCTTCCTCATCTACGGATGTCACACAAGTTTTGGAGGCTTTTGCTAGCTCCAAGAAATCTTCAAAAAGAAGACCAGCAGTGCCTCCTGAGGAGGCCCCTCTAGTTAAAATAGCAAAGATCATTGATGTTGAAGAAGAAGGACGCACATCTCCGGAGAAAGCTTCAGAAAGTCCAATTATCGAAGCTTTAAAAGATATAATGGAGCCAACTTCTCCTTCACCTGCTGCTCTTCCGCCTATTTCAATTTCCATCTCTCTAGCTGCACTGGCATAGATGCAGGTTGCTCTTTTTGAGATTCCTTCTAAGTCTCATACTCTTCTAGAATCATCATCTTCCACCACTTTGCCAACAAACTTTGATGATCTTGTCAAATTCATTCTTCAATCAGAATCTTTTAACTCTTCTCCTTTGTCGTCCTTTAGCCCGGACTTGGCAGAAAATCATCGCTCTCTCGTA
Source organism: Allium fistulosum (assembly GCA_030737815.1). Taxonomy (NCBI): domain Eukaryota; kingdom Viridiplantae; phylum Streptophyta; class Magnoliopsida; order Asparagales; family Amaryllidaceae; genus Allium; species Allium fistulosum. The sequence goes on from CM060902.1 coordinate 660,810,998, forward strand.
GAGCAACAACTCTTGGTAAGCTCCTATTCAATTAATTCTACTATCACCGGGTCTCCTTAATTTCTAACATGTGATTCCTCTCTTGTTGCAGATTTCTAGGAACTGGGTTTCCCTTAATGAGCATGTTTCCAAACTCTCTGTTGGATCCTCCAAGCTTCAAGAGGAAAACACCGAGTTGAAAAGTCAGCTAGCCTTGTTGTCGGCTATGCAGAATACCATTTCCTCTGAACTTGAGCGAATTAATGCTTCCCTTGCTAGGGCCGATGGAGATTTAGAAGCAGAAAGGTGTGCTCATAGCCTCGCCTCCAATGAAAAATTTGTAAGGGAGCTGGCTTTGAAGGTTTCAGAGGAAGAAAAAGCTCGTCTGATCGCCAAGAACACCCTGCTGAGAGATAAATTCAAGAAGTCCAAAGCCTCACTCAAACTAGCCGTTCAAACCCTCTCCGACTTCCAAAAATATGTTTCTGATTTTATCGACTCCACCCTGGGGCCCATGATGCTGAACTATTATGAAGATGCCCTCATGCTTGCTTATGTAGACAATCATGATAAATGTCCTGACTTTTGTTTTCCTTCCCTTCATCCAACTATAGCCAAGAGAGTTATGGACAAAATTGAACGATTTAAATAGGGTCCTGAGTCCGAAGATGAAGAGGGGTCAGTTGACTTCAAGAAGGCTCTTTCTTTCGATATTCCCTTCTTTGATATTGAATCTGACTCTGAAGAGGAGGATGACCAATATAAAGATCCCAATGAAAAGGAGGATGATGATCCTACGAACTAGGATACTGATGATGATGACAATGACGATGATGACCCTCACGGAGGTCAGGGCCATGAGGGAGACAAAGGAGGTCCTTCTGGTGCTCAAGAAACAAATGTGGTGGTTCAACCAAATCCCCTAAAAAAGAGCCATCACCTCATAAAGATATGCCTCCAACATTCCCTGAACCAAATGCTCCTTCGGAAGAGGAAATTGCTCTTGCGGGTTCGCTTGAGGGAGAACAAACCCTCCATGCCTAAATTCCAGTTTCTTAGGTATGGGCTTCTCTGGTTAAATATTTTACACTTGGAAGATAACAATTAGTGATAAATCGTTTGTTTTAGATAAAGAAGAATTCGAAATTTCCCTATAGCACAAAACTCAAGCGAAAACAAGCAAAAATTAACAAGCTATATAGGGAATTAGACAAATTAATAATGGAGCATAATGCCTTATTTGAGAAATATCACAGTCTCGACAAGAGTACCTCTACACTTGCGTCTTTTAAATTTCAGAGAGCAGATCCTTTATTAAAGAAAGCGCGTCTCCAATATGACACTTTATTGAAGGAAAATAAAGAGTTAATAACCTTATTCTGGATGGCGATTGAATAAAGAGACATTTTAATTAACTTCTTATACAAAGTATATTATAGACATTCAATCATAGATTTTTCATACTTAGGTGAATTCAGTGGGGGTCTACTCAGACGTTTTCACAAAAGATATTTAGATGAATTTGGATCTGAACCACATCTCGGAGCATGCTGGAATTTACCACGAGTCGGATCCATTCCACAAGATCTTCCCCCTAAAAAGCTTAAGTATTATAAAGATAAATTTGTGTTTGAGTTTTTCTTTAAGTCTGTCTTGTATGAACCCGATGAGTAGTTGTTGATACGTAACAGACAACCGGTTTATGAATGCACTTTCTTGTAGTGCTTTCTATACTTAGTCTCTTTTTTTATGCTATTTCAGAATATTAGTTCTTTGGGTCGTATTGTCCCAAGAGACTGCCTAAGCCTATATGTTAACCTAAGGAGGTTTTACTTTAGAAATGCGCCACTCCTAAAGAATTCGAAGTTAGCGAGATATTGCTTTCTTTGAGATTTACAAAAATTATACTTGGAATACCCTCATCTCCGCTTTGACTTCCTTGGCGAAGAGAAGGAAACTTTCTTAAAAGAAATCAGAACCTTCCACATTAAGTTGATTTGTGATCACGACGGTCCTCCTTTCGGAAAATGGGATTATAGTAAATGTCCACCAGTTGTTACCCCTGAAGGGGTTTCTGAACCTTTTGACTCGACTGTTATGCTTTCGGCTAATACTTTAGGCAAAGTTAGCAATGCAGTTTCTCAACTTTAGATGTAATGAAAGCATTTGTTGTTCCTTTTGACTTTGTGGCTACTTGAGTTGTAATTCATCGATATAACAATAAAGTCATGTTATCTTAATTTTTATCTATCTTATTTCTTTTTGTTAAATAGGAGATTCAGCCATCTTCATCTCATCTTCCTCAAAGTTTACTTTCTCGCATCGACACCATTAGAGATAGGCTATTATCAAGGAGCGGTGAGATTGTAATTCATGACGAAGTCCTTCTCGAGTGTTTCGGTGGCAACATCGAAGCCGTGAAGTGGCATAAAAGATACCTTATTCAAATGACCATAGCCAGCAAATATAAAGATCGCATTAACCATCTTGAGGCTGAGATTAAGAGAAAAGATGAAGCGATTATTATGCTTAAACGACAAGTGAAGTCAAATCCTACAACCGACTTTGATGAAAAGATGTCTGAACTCATCCAATGGATAAGCGATTTAGAATCAAAATTAAGAGATAGTCAATCTCAATGTGCCTCTCTAGAATTCATTTTAAGTGATAAAATTTCAAAGATTAAGCTTTCGGTCACAGAAGCAACCTTTTCAACTGCAAAGACTACTAGATCAAAGCATCTTGCAGTCAAAAATTTCCCACCATGCTCAGTCCTCCCCCGGCCTTGAACGACAATATGGTGGGGAACTGGTGTCGGAGAGTGCTATTTGAAATCACTCAGTGTTTTAGTGAGCAACAAAAAGTCGAATACTCCCAGACTATTAATGATTATGTTGCCAAGAATCAAAAGCTTGAGCATAATATTTATTTCCTTCAAAAACATGATGCTGAGTTAGAAAGGGAAAACAAGACCCTTAGAGCTGCAAACAAGGCCTTTAACCATGCTTTGAAAACCAACATCGAGAGAATCGATAATGAGAATACAATTAGAAGAAAGGAGAAAAAGCTTAAAGAAGTTCTCCACACAGCAATTAACCATGTAGTAATCCTTCCGTGGCGGAGACCCTTAATAAAGCATCTCAAGATTTGTAATTCGTTTACGTATTTGGGCTATGTAAATATATGTGGTGTAGAACTTTGTTGTTTGTAAATGACTATATAACTCACATAAATTATGGAAATTTTGTAAATATCACCTGATTTGTGATCCTTTTTTATGATGTAACATTTGATATACTTTTGAATTGTTCATTCAGCGACTTTTGTGCTTGCTGAACCCTTTGCTATTCCTTTTAATTCATACTTCCCTACGGAACACGTAGCAAACAATGCTTCTAATTGTTAGCTTTTAAATTGGCATATTTGTCTATGTATATGATTTGCCTAGATTAGCAACTCATCTTGCCAATCGTATGAAAAGTAATTTATTCAAAATGTTAAGATCTCATCTTTGACCATGATGAGAAATGATCATGGATTTAACTCTTTCCACCTGTTTGGAATGCATTAGACTTGTTCGAAGTAAATCCCATTATTTTGACATAGTTAGAAGCCCGAATTCTCCATTTGGGGAGTCTTAACAGTATTCTCTTTAATAATATTCTTTGGCCCAGATTCGAGCACTTGGAATTAATAGAAATCCAAAGATTTTGTACCCATATTAGGGTTTTAAATAAACAGCTGTCTTGACACCCAGATTTAGGTGTTAATGATAGAGTTTTATGAGGTGTCATCGGACCCAGATTCAGATATTAGTTAATGGAAGATAAGTGTAAAGTCGCCTTTTGGAATCCTCTGATAATAAGTGAGGGATGATTGGAATGCCAGTTTCAGTAAAAGAATATCAGAATACCCTTCTCCGTAATAAGTAATAGTGGCTCAGAGTACCATCTCCGGTAATGGATAATGTAAGGTTAGAAATCCATATATGCTAATCTGGTATTAATAATGGAAGACCATAAGACCGTTTTCGGTAATAAGTATCAGAAAACCAGAGAACCATCCTGGCAATAAGTAATAGAAGACTAGAGAATCAATCTGGCAATAAGTAATAGAAAGCTAAAATACCATTTCTGATAATAAGTATTAGAAGACCAGAAAACCAATCTGGCAGATGTTCATCGGAAGAAGTCAGTGACTTCTTCCTGACTCTCTTGTTGAATAAACCATCTTCAGGCTTTGATGATAGTTTGCATGCTTTTTCTTTCTCAGGCCCGAGGTTTTTTTATTTGTTTTGGCCTATTTCAGGCAGGGACTCTTTGTCCAATTTTTGTGCTTATTTAAGCAGTTGCCATTTTAGGCGGTGCCGATTTCTGGCAGTGCCCATTTTAGGCAGGGACTTTTCTTAGTCCGCCGGACATTTCATCTGGGTTTCCGGTGTGCTCGGCTAGTTTATTCTCAAGCAGGGCCCGAGGACTTACCCGACCTCCCTCCAGGAGGCACCTTAACCTGGCCATAGCGTGACGCGGCTAAGGGCTTGTTCGGTACCTTGGCCAGTCCATAGCGTGGCGGGACCAAGGGATTACCCGTCCTCCCTCCAGGAGGCGCCTTATCCAGGCCATAGCGTGACGCAGATAAGGGCTTATGCTGCTTTAAATTGGCCATTTATGACTTTGGTGCGGCTAAAGGCTTACGCCCTCCCTCCAGGAGGTGCCTTGACCTGGCCATCTTGGTGCGACCAAGGACTTTCTACCATTATTGGTAGCCTACCATTGTAGGTATTCCAAGTTTTTAAGGAGAATTTTACTCCCAACCATGTAGACTTCTCTTATTTTGACAATAGAATTTTTTATTCCATAACTAGTTCAATCCTTTACAAACAGTTTTAGTTTTCCTTGTCTTAGAGAATGTAGGACCATCTTTTAAAGCACCTTGCATTGATTTGTATCACGTCCATTTATTAGGTGAAAGTTGCAATTTAATCCCTTAAGTTTCCTTTCAAATCCTAACTTCTTTTTCTGAGAAGGCTAATAATTCAGTTCTTCTTTGGTTCAGCTATATATGTCTTCGATCGAGGTAGTAAGATTATATTCTTTAAGAAGTCTTAAATTTTGAGTCGTCTTTGACTGACATCTAATTATTTTATGACTTGGTTCAAGTACTTCTTCTTGAGGAGTAGGTTTCCTTTACATTGTTCATTGATCCTCTTTCAAGGGCCTCTCTTTCAATCTTAGGGTTTCGGTCGGAAATTTCTTGGTAATCTTTATACTTCCACTTGGTAATTCCTTTATTATCCTCAGTTCTTCAGTCGTGGATTTTTCTATGCATTCATGATTTTCCCTTCAATGTTGAGCCTCATTTATAATCTTATTCCATTTATGTGCAAAACCGTCATAATCTTTTATCATTTCCTTCTCAAAGATAGTCCCATGGGAATATGACTGAATGGCCCTTCTCATTTGTAGGAATAGGTCTTCTTTCTTCGAATTCTACTTTTCGAGAGCAAAGGTTGGGGTTGATCCCAAATGGAACAGGTTGATACTCCATTTTAAAGGGTCATAGGGTATAATCCATCTTTTCCTCTCAATGACCTGTAAAGCTTGATGCCGAAGGGTTTGCTCTTTAAGTAAGTGCGGGTTACAATCCACTTGATAATTAGACCTTACTTCTAAAGGTTCTGTGGATCCTTGGATCGATTTTCCTTTGCGAAAACTTTCTCTTTTTTCAAACATTGAATTTATTCCTTATCCTTTAAATTCAGTTGGAAGAATTGTTAGTCTTTTATCCAAAATAGATCCTTTCTTTTTCAAAATGTGGAGACAATAAGCTTTAAGAAATTTACCCAAGTAGAAGAGTAGGTGTGGAATTCAATAAGGGTGGAGGTTCGAGCCCTCCTTCTAGCGCCAAAAATGTTAACCAAATTTATGGTCAACACCCTAAAAGTTACTTCAGCAGGAATAGGAAGGGTAGTTTGGATAATGGGCAAGATATCCCTAAGAATTGCCTTTACGCTTAACTTTTCTTATTGTTTATTTTTCATATGGACCTATTGATGTAGTCGAAAGGTTTAGTCCCTCAAGTAGGTAACTTTTTATCTTAGTTGAATTTGTAGATGATTTCTTGTGGGGTTCTCCATTGTGATTTGGCTGATACCACCTAGATTTACCCTTGTAAATCTGAATTCAATGTTATCGGAAAGTTTTAATGACTACCCTCTTTAGCAATAGGTAGGATATTAAATTCCTTGGTGATATGTAGAGGATTTCGACCTTGATGAAAGGTTTATTAGCTTCTTTGAAGTTGGTTTCAACTTTGTAGAAAGGTATGTGAATGCTCACCTTTGGATTGAGCCTTATGTTTTCAGATTTAGACCTTGTCGAAAGGTTAGATCTCTCGGTTAGTGACTACGGAAGGTTCGGGTGTTGTTAAAGCACAAAGAACCACCAACTTAGTCAAAAGATTTAGACCATAGAGCCAATGATTCCAGGACGTTACTAATAATATTAATCCAAACCAGCTATCGACCTTATCGAAGTGTTAGGGTTGAAGAATTACTGACGTTCAAAGGTCGAAGTTATTGCTTGAATATGTGGGTTTCCGACCTTGTCGGCAAGAACCTTCCGATGGAGTTATTCCTGAAAATGTGAGTTAATCTAACAAAGTTTTAAACAAAACAATAAGTAATTTAATGGAACATAAAACTTCCCCTTTTATTCAAGATCAACTATTTTATAGATCCCCAAATTGATTCCCAATTAGGGTTACAACATATCTATTAAGAAATTACAAGAGTAGAATGGGAGAGATCGGCCCCTAAAACTGGACCCCTGGGGTCCTATTTATAGATGCAGGCGGCCCCCCATCCGGCCTCATGCTTTCGACCGAGTCGGAAGGTTATCTTTTATATAGAGTTGTTAACCTTTCGACCTTGTCGAAAGGTTTGTGGACCTTTGATCATTTTCAGAGGGCTTATTGTTCTCTATGCCTTTATGATCCTTTTGCCTTTGTCGAATGGTTTTCCTTATATATGCTATTGTGAACCTTTCGACCTTGTCGAAAGGTTGCCTCTTTACTCTTTGCTGATTCATGAATGTTGCCTTCTTCATAAACCTTTCGACATTGTCGGAAGGTGTCTTGTATGCTTCCCGACCGGTTTGAAAGGCTTGATATGCTTTCGAAAAGATCATTAAGTAGTTGCTTACATTTGCTTTGACTCCTTCTTCCCATTCGAACACCTTGGATACTATAGACAAAACCTTTTGACTCCTTCGAAAGGTTTTATGTTAGTAAATTTTAACGACTGCGTCCCTTCGAAAGGTTTGGAAGGTTTGAGCTGCGCTTTTCTTTCCTTTGCTTATTGAAAGACCCTTCGTCTTAGCCGGAAGGTTAATTTTAGTGTAACAACGGCCATGGTTATGGTGAATAAATAATATATATATACACACACACATACTATAAAATATATAACTCCATGCACTCAAAAATCTTGATTTCCAACGAGGTGTGCCACCTAGCGTTCTATATGTAATACCCCTATTTCGAACACAATGGAACTAGTTTCGAGACCTAATTCGATCATATGCAGAAGTTAACTTTTCAAAGCCAGTTATATTATATTAATTTCTGTAATTAGTTTCTACGCGTTTCGAGCTCGCACGACCAAACGATACATCTGATTGCCACGAAATTCATTGGCGTACAGTCATTCATTATTACGGATCCAATGAAACTGGTTTTGTCCAATCCCGAGACAGTGCTCTGAAAGGCTATTTTCACAAGTTAATTAAAATGAGTTATTACCAAACCAGTTTAAATAAATTTTAGTTGAAAATAAAAAGTTACTATTATTATGCTTATTTAAACAGAATTTGAATAAGCTCTCGAAACCATTTTTATTTGAATTAAACCCAAGATTCAATTATTAAATAATTCCAATATTTGAAATTTAAGCTATTTAACTTATAAAAATATAATTCAATATTAAAAATTAATTAAATATTTCAAAATCAATTGACTAAAATTCTGGTTCGTTACATTCTTTCCCCTTAAAAGAATATCATCCATACGAAGTAAGAAAAATGCCCCAAACCCATTAACTTTTCAAAACCAATTAGTTGAAATAGATTACCAAATTCTTTTATGTCCTTAACTTTCCAAGTCAATTTGTTAAAACTTTGTTATCGCCTTTTCCAAGTCTTTAAATTCATTCATAGATTCCAACTAACATCATTCCCAGTTATAACATAAAAGTTAAATTTTAGTTATTAAAAATTTCTTCAATTTTTTTTTCAAAAAATTTCTAGCTCTTTAATTTTCAAAATAATTCTACAGCGTCTCCTTTGCACGGCTAGATCGTCACTACTGACCCAAACCCACCAAAAGATAACAAAAGCCAAGCGGCTCATTCATGAAACCATCAAACCAAACAACAATATAAACATGTACCTATTTGTCGGGCAATAAAATCTACTTGAGAAACCCAAAAGTGTCAACTAGCCTTTACTTTTATGTACCTGCATCTTACTTACACATAATATCCAACCATATAATTTGCATTTTCGAATGTCAACATTTAATTTATTTAAGCTTGTACGATGTACATATATAATCCGTACGCGAAACCATACCTGATCGCTCACTTGATTACACAACTTCACTCTCGAACTAGTATCGTTCATACAACCACTCTAGTGTGGATTCCGATCTGATTCCTTTATTAGAAACCGCTATTCTCCTTGCATAGCCTTATACTATGATAGTGAATATCAAAGTCAATCAAAAACCCATATCAGTGTTCGCCATCGAGAATCCAATGAATAATTCTAACTCGGACCGATATAAATTATCTCGAAATCATGTACTCGAATCTGGATCAAGCAATTATGCAAATAAAATAATACATGTACAACTTACGTATTTTTTTCAATTGGTTTCTCATTTTTCATATTCTTTTATATACATTCATTTATTCATACTCATTATTCACATTGCTTTATTCACATTCATTTATTACTTAGTATACTCCTTTCCATACTAATATCACTTAAAAATCATTTCATCAAATTTTACTTAATTTTTTATAACATTTTATACAATACTTCTCATGTTTATTTTCACTCTATAACTTAATTTCATATTCAATACTATCAAACGACATTCCAAAACCATATTCAATTCACTAATTTATTTCATTAGTTAATTTCATTAATTTATTTCAAACCACAATCAATTTCATTTCAAAAAATCATTTCATTTACCTTTATTTGAGTCAAATTTCTTTTCAAAATTCACCTTATTTAGTTTAAGTTAAATTTTACTTCATAGTTCAATTTCAAATTTTCTTTTCCTAACAGTTATATTCAACAAATTTAAATTTTTTTTAGCGTATTATTCCTCAATTTCTAAGTTACAAAATTGATTTATTATAATTTTAACAAAATACTTGGACAAAAATTTTCAGAAATTTTAAGCACTCTGTTTTATTTCAACTCTATTTTGAAATAATACATAATATAATATATATTTTTTTGTAGAACAAATCATATTTGGGATCTAAATCAAAATTTGTTTTACCAAAACAAATCTTCTATGGTTGTAATTCCTATCTTGGAAACCCAAAAATGAACGTCGATGCTGATGTAGTCATCATTAAAATTATTTTCCAGTGACCGAAGTGAGTTCAATGCTTTCTATCCCTTTTAAATTCCGTTTTAAACTAATTTCATTCAAAAATATTTTCCAAATAATAATATTATTATTTTCTAGAACTTTGAAAACAATTTTCAAAATCAACAGGACTTAAATTCCTAAACTCTAAGCTTTTAAATCCTTTATATTTACAAACCACATTTATAATTTCCCTTATATATAATTTCACTATGGTTATATAAAACCATTTCTTAATTGGTTATCTTGTTTACATTATAGTAATAGCAACGTTTACTAGAACAAAAACAACAAACTACAAATGATAATAATCAAATATTATCATTCTTTAGCAACCAAACATACCATATATACTGCAATAATTTCTAAAAAATTAATCCTTTATATATAAAATATAATCAAAGTAAAATTATTTCATTTATCCAATCTCAAAACAATACTATGTCGAATTGTTCTGTTCAAGTGTTTAGAGATCCCTATCAATAATGTTAATTACTCGTATTAACCAGAATCCATAAGCTACTCAACAGATCAACCAATACAATATAAAACATTTTTATATCACTAACAAATACGCACTTATATATATATGTACACACTCAAACTCATTTCAGGGTGCTACTGACCCTATCTCTAATGAGTAATCCCCATCAAAGCCAAGGTTCTAGCTTAACCTTCAATTCTGATACCAAATGTAACAGTTGGGATTTTTGATTTTCAAAAATCAACACCAATATGTCTATTGTATTGTGTGTCGAGCAATCCAACACTGGAAATCCCGATCATTAGGGAAAAAGAAAGAAGGAAGAAGATAAGAAGGAAAAATAAAAAACACAGAATCTCACAGTGGAATAAATAATCTATAATATACAACAAATCTTTACAAAAAACAAACTGTAATATATGTATATACAGACATCAATCAAAGTATACTAACCTATTTCAGCCCGGACAGTTATAACAACATGTCCTTATAATTGCTAATAATACAGCAATAAATGCAGTGGAAAAATAACCATATACGTTAATGCATCTCTAGGCCTCCAGCTCGTCTCCTAAAGCTTCAAAGCATCCAAACTAAATCTGCAATATGCTCGGCTGACCTGAGCATTATAATAAAATAACGCTCGAGTTAGTCTGGTTAACCAGCGTGAGAGAAACACACCCAACTGGATTTCAAAGTTATTAAAAGCCTTTGAAATCTAAAGTATCTCATAAGACCATGCCACATATAAACACAGACAGGTTTTTACCTTCCGATAACCAAACATTTCATATGAAATTCTCTGATATTATAATAGTGTTTAAGATACAAATACTTATTAATCATAGCCGAAAATTTTACATTAATTAAATTCCAGCATAATGGGTATACAACTAAAACTGTAAAGGCACGTATTGGAGAATGGATTCCATACAATGACTGGGCTACTGGGGTACTGCCTGACACGATGCATCTCTAGATAAAATAACACCAAGAACCTCGCTAGGATCCCCTACCAACACAGGACTGACCTACCCTTTACTGGATAGTACTGAATATGATCACCCCTTGTTTAATGGACCCTAAAGCATACAAATGAGAGATAATATCGACTTTAGATAAGGATGATCATACCCTACTTGGGAGCAACCCACTTAGCCCTACCGCATCTCCTATGTTTTAGTCATTCCCGGTTGATGTGGATTAAGGTTACATTTTACCTTTCATAAAGCACTTCCCATTTGGAATGCTACATTGCCTTTTAGTCGACGGCACAATGTCGGCATTCATCCATACAAGTTCGTTATGGGAATGAACGAAAAACCGAAGACACTACTTTTACTACATCTATTTTGGAATCATCCTAAGTAGCAAGCAGCCCTTGCACTTCAAAGAGCTCCATCTTCAAATTCCATCATCTTCAAGATGTCTTCACTTCAAAATGCCTGAGTTGAATCGAAGTGATTTTCGGATAACATATCCAATCCCGATCTCTTTGAAACAACTTTCGATAGTTTTTGATAAACTCAACCCAGGTTCCTTAGGAAATAAACAGTCGAAGATAAGAGCTGAGATCACCTCCTTACCGTTAGTGGATGGATTTCCTTATCGTCTGTCGTAGGAGAATGAAACGAGATTTATACGCACAGTACAACATCATCGGAGATGACTGTGCCATATAACTCACGTGTTTTTCCTAGATATTTTCAAAGTTACTTTTTGGGTTCAAATTTGATGGTCGGTTATTTAACTATCAACAAACACACATTAAATCAGGGATTTATTTCAAAAGGTAAAACCAACATTGGTTAAGAACATAAGTAACTACAAGCATCCTTTTAATTAATCCTTTCATCAACAAAAATCACTTTGTAATACTTGTATATAAATACCTTTACAAAGATATACCCACAAATCCCTATATTTTCAATATTTAGAAAAATATCTATATACTTATCTTAACGCTATAAGTATATTCACTAAACCGAGGTAGATCTCCTTTCTATAAAATTCTAAAATCATTTGTAAATCCCTTATAAATCTCAAAAACCATTTACAAAACTATTTTATAAATATCTAAAATTGTTTATAATACTCTTTATAGAAACCCCTTAAAAAACCATCCTCCATTTCTAATTATAAACTCTTTTATAGATTTCAAACCATTTATAAACTCTTTATAAATCCATAAAACTATTTATAAAACTCTTCTTATAAATCTATAAACCCATTTCTAAAATTCTTTTATAAATGTTGACCCAAAAAATGGACCAACACCCTGGTTTGGATTTGAAAGCACCAACTCTGCCTTCACAGAGCAATATAACAGATCACAAAAATAGAAAAGAAACAATAAAGGAAAATAATCAAAGTACTTTTATAGTGATTCGGCTGTTAACGAAGCCTACATCCACTTTATAGTTTTATTATAAGCTGACTGCTATTACAAAGGTTGTTTGATTACAAAGCTTTGGCTAGTTCTAATCTGAATTGGATCTCTAGAGTTAGAATTCACTGGAGAATCATGGTGTCTTCCTTCTGAGATCGTTGTGAGGGAGGTTAGAAGTGAAGAATAATTCCAGCAGAGCTCCAGCAGTCAGTTTTCCAAACCCCCTTTTATGTTGCAGGAGGTATGCTATTTATAGAGGTTGGAGGGCTTCTGGGCCAAGCCCGTCACTTTCAAGTCTCGGGTATGATACAAGCGACCTAGGGGAATTCCACGGTCGAAAATTGCTAAACTCCATGGGCCGCAAGCGACCCATAGGAATGGGTCATGGGTCACTGGCGACCCATGAGCCATGTATATTTTTGCCCACTGAATCCTTCCTTCTTTCGTCGTATTTCATAGCTTATTTGTTCGTGGTTTTTAAGGAGTACATGGGTTGCTGTTGTTCTTGCTACAGAGGTCTATCCTGGATTCTGAAATTGGAGATGTTTTCTCAGGCATTCATTGGTGAAGTCACATGCTGACGGTTAGTCGCTAGCTGTTGATACTTAACCCTTATTGACCCATAGGGATGCTGGCCTCTTGGCTTCGTTGACTCCTGTTGTAATCTTGACCATGTAGCTTGGTCCTTGTCGAACTCTATTCGTAACATCTCCGGTTAGCTCTTGAATCATCCCATCGCATAAGGTTGCCTTGTTTACTATCGGTATCTGATGGGTTAAAAACCCGAATAACATTTGCCCCAGAGAGTATGTCTTCATTGCAAACAAGACGTGCTCTGGAAGTTACCGCTTTCTATATCCATTTGCTAACTTTCAAGTGGTTGTATCGGAGCTCTATGCATAGAATAGCCCAACATCATCGGTTACTTTCCTTACTTTATAGCTATTGTTGCTAGCAGTCTCTCTGCAGGTCTTGGAGTGTCGAGCTGTCGTGATCGACTGATTCTAATGTGGCTGGACAGAGCTTTCTTTTCCGAGTACACAAATACACAAGGTATGCAAATTTTTACATACACTAGATACATTATTTTTCATGATGGGTCTCTAGCGACCCATGTGAGATGGTTCGTTGGCGACCTATCTCAGAATTTTTTTTTCGTTCGATGCCAGGTCGCGAGCGAGCGACCATGATGGGTCGGGTCGCATGCGACCCAAACACTTAGAAATTTTTTCACCTGCTTTCAACTACATATACCCGAGCCTCCTCTTTTTCCCTCATTCGACCTGAACCACTTCAATCTCTCCATGTGATCAAGTCTTCCTACGATTCGACCAGCGATTCGAAACCAAGTGTTCCATTGGTCCATCGTACTATGCTTGATCTGCTCACCTTCGCCTCCGTCGATCCGAGCATCACCTCGAGTTGCAGCCGACCCAGGAAGTCGAAACCTAGCCGATCCTTCACCACCTTTGAATCCTAGCCGACCTGCTTCAATCCATTTTAAGGTGTGGCCGACCCATTGCTTTGTTGTACGCGAGCCATCCCTTCACTAGCTCGCCCACGACCCAGTTCTTAGCATGCCAAGCTCAATCTGTGACTTCTCTTGTTCCATTAAGCTGATTTTCAGATGGGTTCACTTGGTTGAGTTGTTGATTGCAATATTGGCAGGATGATACAACGCCCGGTTTTAGCTCGTGACGTTTAATTGTGAGAAGTTTGATTTAATTGCGGTTATATGAAGGAAGATAGTAAATCGAGTTTTGTGATGTCCCCCAGAACGACATTTGGGCTTTGGCCCAATGCTTAACACGTCATACTATCTTTGTTTATTATACCAGAATTGACTTGTGCCGAGTTTCACAAACACCACCGTACGATGTTTCATCGGTCAATTCAAAGAATCCAAGCTTATTCTGCTTGATAATTCCGCCCTCGGTGTTCCTGCAATGAGAAGAGCTTTCGTGTCTCTTCGGACGACGGATCCGTTATCGATCACTGATCGATAATGGATAAGTGTACAAGCAAATAAGAAAAATGGAAAATGAACTGGCATGGGAATTTCTTATTCCTTTTTCACCGCGGGCGAACTATCTACACGGGATAGAGTGTTTGCAGTGCATTGAGCACCGAGTTCATCCCATATAGACAGCATACTATACTTGCCCCAGTTCGTACTTGAAGTCCGGTGTGTTGATTACCAGCTAAAGTTCCCTCGGAATTCAAGTGTGATAGGGGAAACTTATGAAATTAGGATAGATTTACCTGACCATTTTCGAACGCGAGTTCTGTCATATAGAATGAAGCAGCCATCCGCACGCCGCAAGTCGAGTGACGAAGTCCAGCGCTTTCTGAAGCTGAGTCGTCATCTACTTCACAAGCCGAGTTCGATCAACTAGTTCTGGTTGGGCCGATCGTGGATTGCACGCTACCCAACTTCCGAGTTTTACTCAATCTCCCTAAAAAAGCCCCGTCGGTGATCTCCGCCAAGGTTCTCCATAACATCTGTTTACAGCACGGAATCCCCAGAGAGGACGTACGCCTTCCGAAGAAGGATGAGTTCGCTCATATGCCTCCCCCTGGGTTTACAACTTTCCACCGGTTCATGTGTTTGAATTGAGCCGTGCCCCCCTTCAATGATTTTCTTCGTGAAATGCTATCGAACTTGGGGATTGCTCCATTACAGCTTTACTTGAACAGTTATGCCATCCTCTCTTGCATGCACATCCTCTTTATGCCGACATTCCATCGCGCTCCAAGTTTTGATGAGCTGTGATATTTCTTAGCTTTCAAGAGGAGAGACGATTTCCCCTCCCTAATCATAATCGAGGCCCAACGAAATCGGAAGATCATTTTGCATCTGCAAAGCAACTTATCTCAATTCAAGACGCAGTGCTTCTTTGTTAGATGCCCCGAGGTATTTAACCGTCGATGGACGACAGGGGTAAATTTCCTTATTCTCCGTTCGCCGAGCTTTAAAGTGGTGTGATAGAGTTTCTAACTAATTGCTTGCGTTTTACAGTTATTCCGAGGCCAAATAGAGACACGGATCTTAGTGAAATTTGTCAAACTCTTAAAGTTATTGATGTCGAGGAGCGGAGCGCCAGAGTCTTGCTCACTGACGAGAACTTGCGCCAATTCTGATTATTAGCTCCGGGGAGATCAGTTGCTCAGGCTGAAGCTCCCTCCCCTAACCGAGTCAGGGTTCATGCAAGGTATTCTTCCTCTTTGCAGGAGTCTGAGGACGGTCGTGAAATAGGCGGCCCCTCCGAAAGTCCACTCGACGAGACCCATGAGGAAGGAATCACAGCTGGTCTAAGCGGTTCAACTAGAATGTCCCCGATTCAGGAGAAATCAGAGATTGAGCCTATGCAGAGAGAGGGGAAAGCTGCGATAGACTCGGGGAAGAAGAAAGGAGAGTTTGAAAGCAGCAATGATGAATCTAAAGCTAGTGATTATTATCTGTCCGAGTCTGAAGGTGAAGATTCAGAATTGTGTGATGAGACACCGAGCATGAGTCACGTCCTTCCGAATTCACCCCTTTCGATGCTGATGATAAAGATAAGGCCCCGGAGGCCAGTAAGCGTCAAGGTTCCCCCAATAAGGCTGCCACGGTAGATTTTGGAGACATTGGCGATGTATTTGTTGATTTTGATGCCCTCATGAAAGATGACTTCAACTTTGATGTGACGCCATCATGTTCTGGTGGTATCGCGCCATCCATCAGTTCGACTCTACCTGTGGCAACTGAAATCAGTCCTATTCCACCTCCTACAATCATTCACTCTAGTTTGTGATCACGTCTTAGGCCTATTTTAGGAATACACAACACGACACATTAGGATTGCTCTTGTATTTATTTTTCCGTTCTCTCGTATTTTGGCTCAATTCTTTTTGTGTTTTTGAAGTCTCTTCTATATGCTTTATTTCAGGTACAAAGAGAGGGCGTGGTCTTTACGATGACTTCAAAGATTACACCGATTCGCAACGGTACCCAAAGGTTCATACAGTCGCCATCAAGTCCGGAAGTCGGAGGAAGAATATAAGCGGAGAAAAGAACTCGAGGCAAAGACCCACCGTTAGGAGGAAAAGGATAAGTATCGCTCGCACAATGGCGGTTACGAAAGAAACGGTCTCATGATGAAAGGGAAGAGTCATCAAAGAAGTCTAAGTTTGATCATCGCTCTCATTCTTCCGAATTTGTTTCGAAACATACTTCGGCAGGACAAGAGATTGCCACTTCCTCTGCCCCGATTCCGCCTTCAGTGCACGTTTCATCTTCTTCTACTGTTGCTACTGCCCATGTCCCTTCTCATCCCCATTGAAGGCCGGTCTATATTCTTCCCGCAGGTCTACCTTAGCTTGAGGTGGCCCTTCCGGGTTGGTTTCTAAAAGGCGTTAAGTTCGATATGGATATTCATCCCATTTGGAGGGACATTTATATGCTGCGCCTTCAAGGCATTCAGGCTGATTTGGAGCAGGGTGAGAAGTGGGAGAGGCTTTGCAAACAACTAGCTGATGCTAGCAGGAACAACTATAAGGAGATCCTCTCCTTCAAAGCCGAAAAAGATGATTTTGAAAAGGCGCTAACTGAGCGGGATGTCAAAATTAAACAGCTGGAGGAGGAAAAAGAAGCAATGCTTTGGGATAGTACGAGGACTGACAGCTTGATGCAGGAGATGAAACATGCGCAAGAGAGCCGAAATCGTCTGGAGAGACGAAATCAAGAAGACGCATGCGGAAGAAGCCAAGGTGAAGAAAGAAGTGGTTGCCCACGACACTATTATCGAAACCCAAAAGAAGACAATTGCCGACCACAATCTGGTTGTAGAGGGGCATACTAAAACAATCTCCGATCAGGCTAAGACAATTGAGGAGTTACAGGGGACAATTGCAGGACTACAAGCTTAGGTCACACAACTTAATGCCGACAAAACTGCAATTGAGATAGAGAAGGCTACGGTGTAGCAAATTAACTAGAACTCTAGCATACTTTTGACCGAAAGATGGAGAAACTACTCGATGATCTTGAATTTCTATGTCAATTCTATATTACATCAGACGAGACTTTCTAATCTTGGCCCGAAGTTCCCGCGCATTCTTGCCCTTGTTTGGGAGGAAATCCTATTTCTTTTTACCGAGAACGGTGACGTACATACAGATCAGGAGTATCGGGATGCCTATATTAATGAGTAATCCAAGAAGGCATTGCTCGAAGGACAAGAAATTCTCCGGGCTGAACGGGAGATGGAAACCGCTGAAGCGGCTCTGATGGTTGCCACAAATGCACCTGCCAAGTCTCTAATCTTAGATGTGGGTGAACCTTTGGGGCAGCTTCATGATCAGCCAACAAGTCTGGGCTAGATGTCGCTCCCCACGTGGCGGAAATTTCCAAAGATGATGAAGGAAATGAATTTGAAGTTGCTGTTCGCGACCCTACCTCCGGTGCAGGTAATGATCAATCTTCCCTCGAATTTGGGGGACTCTATCTTACGCCACAGGAACAAGAAGAGTTTAATGCTTTTCTTTTTTATCTTATAGGTCCCTCTACTCTTCCTGTTGACGCGCTGATCAGTTCGGCACTTGTGCACACTGCTATCTTTACATCTTCTGAAATTATGTTTGTTCCTATTCCTGCCCCTAGATCAACACCCAGCTCTCAACCGGGACCGAAGGCCCAAAATATTGAGGCGCTTCATGGCCTGGATGATCCCTCGGCCTCCCTTGAAGGTGATGTGACTGCCGCTGAGGCGAAAGAGTAGGAGACACTGACAGAGCAGCCATAAAAGGCTTCGCATGACTTGGTTGCTGTTAAGAAGGAAAAAGTGGAGGCGATCAAGGCCTCGAAGAGTTCCTGAAAGCGGAGAAAGCGTAAGGGAATGGGAAGCTCTTCTAGAAAGCATTCGAAGGAGGAGGAGATCGCTATGGAAATATAGGTTGACATTACTGGCAGTGACACCTCTCCAGAAAAGATGTAGAAGTTGTCAACCAGAGGTGGGAAAGGAAGTGGCAGCAAAAAGCATTGATTGGCCCGTTCGAGGAGGGACGATGTTTTGTTACATAGCTCGTGGGAAGCTTGAACCGTTGTGTGTCTTTTTGAGTCCTTATGCCCAAGTGTCGGGTCTGTATTTTGGGTCTTGATCGTGGAGTCTGTAATAATAATATATATTTTTGTTGGCCACTGTTGTGTGGGTACGGCCCCCACATTTTGATTTTGTGTTCATAAGAATGCAAATAATACACTAGCATTTTGACTTGATTTTTGTCTATCTTTTCATATATACTCTATGTGTACGCATACGTTTCATTTCATATTTTGCTGACAGCACTTAGAGGGTTTTCGTTGAGAATTTCATAAAGCTTCAACAATGTTGTCTTGGAAATTTGTTGTGTAGGAAGTTAAACTTTCGCATAGGATTCTTGTTAACTTTTGAGATAGAACTCGTGAGTTTATTATCGTTTAGAGTGACTAGGCTTGTGGACTCTTTGCATTTAAGTGATTCTGTCTTCATACAGGTATATGCCCCCTAGTTCATAGGACTGTTCACTCTAAATAAACTTTAAGCATTTGATGTTTCCGAGCAACGCGAGAAGGTGGAATTTGGGATTCCTCGATGTTGCCTATCTCCGGGTAACATAAGAAGCTCGAATGTGGGGGTCGTACCTACACAGCAGCGGCCAACAATGCTAATGTCGTTATTTGCTCCGGATTTGCTTCAATACACTGGACGCATGCCGATATGTGTGGAGTATTACCCGAAATTACTTGTCATGCCCTTAAATTTGATCCCAAATTCACTCCAGTAAAGCAAAAGAGGCGTAGCTTGGGCCCTGAATGGTCCAAAGCATTGAGAGAAGAGGTGGATAAGCTAATGGCCAATGGTTTCATCCGGGATGCAACCTACCCCAAATGGGTATCAAACCCGGTACTAGTCAAGAAGTCTAATGGAAAATGGAAAACCTGTATTGATTTTTCAGACTTCAATAAAACCTGTCCAAAGAATAGCTTCCCACAATGCAGAATTAATCAACTGGTGGACGGGACAGTGGGACATGGATTGCTGTCATTTATGGATGCGTACTCAGGCTATAACCAGATCCTAATGCACGAACCGGATCTAGAAAATACCAGCTTCATCACCGACTTAGGGTTATACTGCTATAGAGTGATGCCATTTGGTCTGAAGAACGTAGGGAGCACATATCAAAGACTAGTGAATACTATGTTTAAGCACTAGATCGGGAAAACTATGGAAGTTTATGTGGCGATTTGTTAGTCAAATCCCGAGTAGCTACTAACCACCTAGATAATATTGTCGAGATGTTAGAGATACTCTGTAAGTATGGAATGAAGCTTAACTCACTTAAATGTCATTTCAGGGTGGCTTTCGGGAAATTCTTAGGATTCATATTGAGTGCCCGGGGCAATGAAGCAAATCCGGAGCAAATAACGCCCTTAACATTATTGGCCGCTGCTGTGTGGGTACGGCCCCCACATTTTGATTTTGTGTTCATAAGACTGCAAACAATACGCTAGCATTTTGACTTGATTTTTGTCTATCTTTTCATATATACTCTGTGTGTACGCGTACGTTTCATTTCATATTTTGCTGACAACACTTAGAGGGTTTTCGTTGAGAATTTCATAAAGCTTCAACAATATTGTCTTGGAAATTTGTTGTGTAGGAAGTTAAACTTTCGCACGGGATTCTTGTTAACTTTTGAGATAGAACTCGTGAGTTTAATATCGTTTGGAGTGACAGGGCTTGTAGACCCTTTGCATTTAAGTGATTCTGTCTTCATACAGGTATATGCCCCCAGTTCACAGGACTGTTCAGTCCAAATAAACTTTAAGAATTTGATGTTTCCGAGCAACGCAAGAAGTTGGAATTTGGGGTTCCTTGATGTTGCCTATCTCCGGGTAATGCAAGAAGCTCGAATGTGGAGTTATTCTGCGTTGCCTATCTCCGAGCGATGCGAGAAACTTGAGTCTGGGGCTCCACAGCGTTGCCTATCTCTGGGCAATGCGAGAAGCTTAAGTCTTGAGTTCCTCGGTGTCGCCTTTCTCCGTACGATGCAAGAAACTTAAATATAGGGCTCCTCGACATTACCTATCTCCGGGCAACACGAGAAGCTTGCGTCTTGAGTTCCTCGGCGTCGCCTATCTCCGGGCGATGCGAGAAACTTGAATATGGGGCTCCTCGGCATTGCCTATCTCCGGGAAATGCAAGAAGCTTGCGTTGTAAGTTCCTCGACGTCGCCTATCTCCGGTTAACGTGAGAAACTTGAATTTGGGGCTCCTCGGCATTGCCTATCTTTGGGAATCATGAGTCCCTCGGCGTCGCCTATCTCTGGGCGATGAGAGAAACTTGAAACTGGGGCTCCTCGGCGTTGCATATCTTCGGGCAACGCAAGAAGCTTGCGTCGTGAGTCCCTTGGTGTCGTCTATCTCCGGGCGATGTGAGAAACTTGAATCTATGGCTCCTCGGCATTGCCTATCTCCGAGCAATGCGAGAAGCTTGCGTCGTAAGTTACTTGACGTCGCCTATCCCTGGGCGATGCGAGAAACTTGAATCTGGGGCTCCTCGACATTGCCAATCTCCGGACAACGCGAGAAGATCGAATGTGGAATCTTTGGCATTGCCCATTTCTGGGAGATGCGAAAGATTTGAGCTTGTGACCATCTTGATGCATCTAGGGCAGCCTCATCTTTCAAAGGGCTGGGATCGAGTTCCGCTGATCCGACGGTTTGAGTCAGTTTGCCCCCGCCGGATCATAGGGTAATTACTATGCACACGATTTGAATGATTCAAAAAGAAAACTTTATTAAGAAAAGCATGGCTGATTCTTTGCCTACTTACAACGTCACAGGTATTCCCGTAATGGCTTATTTGCTGGAAATTAGAAAAATACATAAAGTTGCTTTTAAATGAAATATCGGTGGAGCAACTCGTTGTTCCAAGCTCTGGGAATTGCGATCCCATCGACGATCGTCAGCTTGAATGTCCCATCTCCAAGTTTTCGATGAATGACGAATGGTCCTTCCCAATTCGGTCTGAAGGCCCCCGGGACTGGGTAAACTCGCTTGAGCACGAGATCGCCAACTTTGAAGGTTTGACTATGAACTTTGGAGTTGAAGTATCGTGCGATCCTTTTTTGGTGGGTGGCGATTCTTAATTCTACTTCCTCTCTCTTTTCATCGACAATGTCAAGTGATTCGAGTAGGAGTTGCTCATTTTGTTTGGGTTGAAATTCAGCCTTCGATGAGAAGGGACTTCTAGTTCGACAGGAGTCATCGCCTCTGAACCATACGCTAATGCGAATGGAGTGTGGCTGGTAGCAGCTTTGTGTGTTGTTCTATAAGCCCATAGTGCGAGTGGAAGCTCAACAACCCAGTTTCCCTTTGCTTTTGTCAATCGCTTTTTGATAGTGGACTTGATGATCTTGTTTATTGCCTCCAATTGCCCGTTTGCCTGCGGGTGAGCCACTACGGAAAAGCTTTTCTCAATCTGGAAGAGCTTGCAGAAGTCTTTGAACTCGACGCTTTCGAACTGCGTTCCATTATCTGTGATGATTTTCTATGGCACGCCAAACCTGCAAATGATATTTTTAGTAACGAAGTTAACAACTTTCTTTGTGGTTATGGTGGCCAGCGATTCCGCTTCGGCCCATTTTGTGAAATAATCTACGACCACTATTGAATATTTGGCTCCTCCTTTTGCCATTGGAAGGACACCAATCAAATCGATCCCCTATATAGAAAACGGCTATAGGCTGACCATTTGTGTTTGCTCTGTTGGTGGAGTTCTCTAAATATTGCTGAATCTCTGACGGCGATCACATCTCCTGGCATAATTTGCGGCATCGTGGTTTACTATTGGCCAGAAATACCTATACCGAAGAACCTTCTTTGCTAGCGTCTGCCCCCCGGCGTAGTCTTCGCACTCACCTTCATGCACTTCTTCTAGGATTCGGTGCGCTTCATCTTCGGTCACACACCTAAGAAGAGGGGTCGAGAATCCCCTTCGATAGAGTTTTCCATCCTGTATCATGAACCGCGGTGCCTTCCTGAATAATTTCTTTCGCTGGCTTCGGTCTGCCGGAAGAGTTCCTGCCAGAAGATAATCTTTTATTGGTGCCATCCACGTGTTCGGTTCCACATTGGTCTCGAGAATCCATTCTATATCCATTTCGTTAATGCTTGGATGGGTTAGGGTTTCGACTGGGACAACTCCCAGCGACTGTGCTACTCCGGAGCTTACCAACTTGGCCAAAAAGTCTGCCTTGGTGTTTTGCTCCCGTGGTATGTGGGTTATTATATAGTGTTCGATGTCGCTCAGTTGGAGAGATATGGAGCCAGATTCTCGTTGCACGCCTGATATTCTCCTTTCACTTGACACACAACCAGCTGAGAGTCGCTATATATATGAACGAACTTTATTTTGAGTTCCTTCACAGGTGCTTCGTATTCTACCTCATTGTTCGTGGTAGGGAATTCCAGACATAGAGCATAGCTAATGGCCCACCCCTCGGGGGTTTCAAGCACTACTCCTGCGCCCGAACAGGAGTTGTTCGATGGTCCATCAACAAAAAGCTTCCATTGTGGGTCTACTTGCGAATGAACTTCCTCTTCATCGTTCCTTATTGTGAACTCAGCAATGAAATCGGCCAGTGCTTGCCCATTGATTGCCTTCTGTGGGTGGTAAGTGATATCATATTGACTCAACTCTATGTTCCACTTAAGTAATCGCCCAGATGTTTCTGGTCGGTATAAAACTTGTTTTAATGGCTGGTCGGTCAATACTTTAATTGGATGAGCCTGGAAGTACGGCCGCAATTTTCGGGATGCGATCAAAAGGCAATATACTAGCTTCTCTAGTTTTGGATAATTCTACTCGGCTCCGGTGAATTGCTTGCTAATGTAGTACACAAGTCGTTGGATCCTCGCTTCTTCCCATACGAGAGCTGCGCTCAATCCGTGCGGGGAAATTGCTAAGTAAATGAATAATTCTTCTTCATCGACTGGTTTTGATAAGACCGGAGGAGTTTCCATATGTCACAGTAGTTCCTCAAAGGATGTTTGACAAGCTTCACTCCATTCAAACTTTTTCTTTCCTTTCTTTAGCGCGTCAAAGAATGGTATACACTTGTCTGTAGCTTTTGAGATAAAACGGCTTAGTGATGCGACTTTTCCATTCAAACTTGAAGTTCTCTCTTATTCTTAGGGGCTTGGACTTCACATAATGCCATTATTTGCTCCGGATTTGCTTCAATTCCCCAGGCACTCACTATGAATCCCAATAATTTCTTGAAAGCCACCCCCGAAATGACATTTAAGTGGGTTAAGCTTCATTCCATACTTACGGAGTATCTCGAACATCTTGGCAAGGTTATCTAGGTGGTTAGCAGCTACTCTAGATTTGACTAACATATCATCCACATAAACTTTCATAGTTTTCCCGATCTGACACTTAAACATAGTATTCACTAGTCTATGATATGTGGCCCTCGCGTTCTTCAGACCAAACGGCATCACTCTATAGCAGTATGACCCTGAGTCAGTGTTGAAGCTGGTATTTTCTTGATCCGGTTCATGCATCAGGATCTGGTTATAGCCTGAGTATGCATCCATAAACGACAACAATTCATGTCCCGCTGTCCCGTCCACCAGTTGATCAATTATGGGTAGTGGGAAGCTATCCTTTGGACATGCTTTATCGAGGTCTGAAAAATCAATATAGGTTCGCCGTTTTCCATTAGACTTCTTGACTAGTACTGGGTTTGATACCCATTCAGGGTAGGTTGCATCCTGGATGAAATCATTGGCCATTAGCTTATCCACCTCTTCTCTCAATGCCTTGGACCGTTCAGGGCCCAAGCTACGCCTCTTTTGCTTTACTGTAGTGAATTTGGGATCAATGTTAAGGGTGTGACAAGCAATTTCGGGTGATACTCCACACATATTGGCATGCGTCCAGGCAAATACATCTAAGTTGGCGCGAAGGAATTTGGTTAATTTCGATCGCATCTTGTTTCCAAGCTGCGATCTGATTCTCAGGACCAGAGTGGGGTCATCCATACTTACTGGGACAGACACCATCAGTTCAGCCGGCGCTGCCCTATCCTCCTCTGAACTCTTCTTCCTAGGGTCTAAAGCCTTGTCGAATCGGCTATGGTTCCCAAGCCAAGGGTGGTTCTGTAGTTGCTATTCCGAGGGTTCGCGGATGTGGAGAGCTTTCCCCATGTCCTTTCCTTTCTCCCTTCTTTTAAATTCATGTAATTTTGCAATATAACACTCTCTAGCCATGCTTTGGTCTCCTTTTACAATCTCGATTCCATGCTCGTTAGGGAATTTCATCATGAGGCACCATTGAGCCAATGCTATCTTAAAGTCGGCTAACGCAGGCCTTCCCAGAAATGCATTATATGCCGGCATCTCGTCTACAATCACAAAAGTTTGAATGAGGGTGACTCGTCGTTCTCCCTCTTCGAGTTCCACAGGTAGGTCAATGGTCCCCACATGCAGCTTAGGTTCTCCGGTAAATCCCTGGATCTTCACTTGGCTTGCAGATACACTTTTCATACCCATCTTCATTTGATCGAAGGTGCACTTGAAAAGTATAATAACCGAGCTTCCACTATCAACCAATACTCAGCGGACAACTATGGGTCTGATTCCTACTGTTATCACCATTGGATCAAGAGTTGGTGCCTCAATTCCTTCGGTACCACGGTCACGAAATATTATATCATTGCTCAGCACTTTCTGCTGCTTTACCGGAGTTTCACCATCTACCGTCAAACTTGACCCTTTCGGGACATGTTTTAGGGAGCTTGCGTATCTCTCCATTTCCCACCAGATTTTTTGTGCAGGACGTGGTCCACCGGATATGGTTTCGATAATGAGCCTTTGGTCAGTTCATTTCGACCCTTGGTCACTAGTTCCAGCCTGATTTCCTTGCTCCTTAGGTGGTTGAGGGACTATAGCCTGGCTGGTTTTTCGCATTCCTTTTACATATTGTTGGAACTTGTTGTCACGGATCAATCCTTCAATGAGGTCCTTGAGATGGTGGGATTCATTTGTGTTGTGCCCGTGTGTCTCATGGAAGCGGCAAAATTTCCCTGAGCGCTTCTATTATTCTATTGCGTCCTTCTTAAGGGGTTTCCTATACTCTTCAGTTACTTGCATTGCGAGATAGATATTCTCTGGGGTGTCATTCAGGGAGGTATAATCTTCTGGTCCAAACTCTCTAATGCTTTTGTTACGGCCACCACCATTTTTCTTATCAAAGTTCTGATTTCCTCTCTTCTGGTTTCCATTCTTCCCCACGGCACCCTGACTAGTCCCGGGGTTGCGTGAATTCTGATTAGAAGTCATGTCATTCTGCTCGGTGCTCGTTTGTTGTGTTCCAGCAGCCTTTCTTTCCAGCTCCTGGGCCTCTTCCAACCTCAAGTATTAGCTTGCTTTGCGATTGAGACCTTTCCTGTTGGTGGGCTGCTTCATCTTGATCCATTTCCCAAACTCCGTCTCCAGGTGAATAGCGCGGACTAGGGCCATAAAAACCATGTTTTCATTTAGATTGCTCACCTCTGTTACTGCCATGTTGAATCTGTTCATAAATGATCTCAATGACTCATTGCGCCCTTGAACCAATCCTGATAGGGACATGACGTCCTTTGGTTGGGCGGTATGAAGTCTGAACTGTTAAAGGAACTTTGTTGCAAGTTGATCGAAAGTAGCGATAGATCTTGGGGGAAGTCTGGTGAACCACATGGATGCAACGCCTTTTAGGAAGATGGGAAAACATCGGCAGCGTACGGCTATCGGAGCATTGGCTCCGTCCATATACCAACCATATTTGTACAGTGGGGTTTCGGATCCTTAGTCCCGTTATAGGAGGGGATGGTTGGCATGGTAAACTTGTCTGGGTAAATTTCATTCAGAATCTCATCGGTAAACGGGGTCCGACTTGGGGCAGATCCTCATTCATCGTCTTTCTGACTCTTAGTCTCGTCCATCAGCCGCTTGACCATGTCTGCTATGTATGCCTCTGATGTCCGGTGGTCCTAGGGGCGGCAGTCAGCCACTGCGCCAAGTGTTTGGTTCAACAAACGATCTTGGCGCATGTGTTGATGCCTAGGCTCTCCTGTCTTTGGGAGAGTCATTCCCACGGGTCCCCGTTGGCTTGCGTTTGACCTAACTGGGGCACTCTGGACGTTTCTAATGTTATCACATGCATTGGCACCTTCCTCTAGCTGATCACCCTGCTCTCCGCCCTCCGAATCAAAGAGGTTCACTACCACATCCTCCAGTGGGGTTTTAACCTCTTGATTCAAATTTAAATTTGGTTGTCTCGGGTCAAGTGGGGTGTTCTCATTCTCTTCCAAGTTATATCCTGTTGTCACCCTTCTCAACGGCTGTTTTCCGTTTCTCCTGTGTAAGCCGGAAATAGAGGAGTTTTCCTATTCCATGGCAGTAGCTAGTTCAGGGATGGTTCTCTGAACGAGATCTGATTGAAGAGTTATCAGGGCATTGAGCTTCTCCATTAGAGCCTTTTGACTCTCTTCCATTCTTCGGTTGATTTACTCAGCCATCTTATTCAACTCATCTCCGGTAACAACTTCATGCTGACAAGAGGACCCTGGTGCTTGATTTCCTAAGCCTGTAGCATTTACTTCAACCTGTTGGGTACTAAATCCTTCCGCGGCTATTGCTGCCCCTATGGATCTTCCTGTGGCAGTCCTTTTCCTTCCAGGAGCCATTTGACTTTGTAAGACAGCTGGATTTTTAAGCAGAGATTGGATACCTAACTCCTGGATCTACGCAATCTAAAGTAGATAGCTAAATCTGGATTCTGGATTGAAATTGGGGATCTAACTTCTGGACCTATACAATCCAAAGTAGATTTCTAGATCTGGATCCTGAGTTCATTTCTCAATGAAAGCACCAAAATGTTGACCCAAAAAATGGACCAACACCCTGGTTTGGATTTGAAAGCACCAGCTCTGCCTTCACAGAGCAATATAACAGATCACAGAAACAGAAAAGAAGCAATAAAGGAAAATAGACAGAAGATTTTTATAGTGGTTCGGCTGTTAATGAAGCCTACGTCCACTTTATAGTTTTATTATAAGCTGACTGCTATTACAAAGGTTGTTTGATTACAAAGCTTTGGCTAGTTCCAATCTGAATTGGATCTCTAGAGTTAGAATTCATTGGAAAATCACGTTGTCTTCCTACTGAGATCGTTGCGAGGGAGGTTAGAAGTGAAGAATAATCTCAGCAGAGCTCCAGCAATCAGTTTTCTGAACCCTTTTTTATGTTGCAGGAGGTATGCTATTTATTGAGGTTGGAGGGCTTTTGGGCCAAGCCTGTCACTTTTAGGTCTCAAGTATGATACGGCCGATCTAGGGGGATTCCACGGTCGAAAATTGCTAAACTCCATGGGTCGCTGGCGACCCATAGGCCATAGGTCGTTGGCGACCCATGGACTTAAGTCTATTTTCGCCCGCTGAATCCTTCCTTCTTTCGTCGTATTTCATAGCTTTTTTGTTCATGGTTTTGAAAGAGTACATGGGTTTCTGTTGTTCCGGCCACAGAGGTCTATCCTGGATTCCGAAATTGGAGATATCATCTCAGGCATTCATTGGTGTAGTTACATGCTGACGGTAAGTCGCCAGCTGATGATACTTAAACGCTTGTTGACCCGCAGGGATGTTCGCCTCTTGGCTTCATTGACTCCTGTCGTCATCTTGACCGTATAGCTTGGTCCTAGTCAAACTCTAGTCGTAACATCTCCGGTTAGCTCTTGAATCATCCCGCTGCTTAAGGTTGGCTTGCTTACTGTCGGTATCTGCTGGGTTAAAAACTCGGATAACAATAAAGATCTAAAATCATTTATAAAACCCTTTATCTTATAAATAATCTCCCATTAAGAATCCAAATCATTCTACAAAACTCCTCCTTGTTAGTCCTTGAGATGATGGTTTTGATGACAACAACTTTAGGACTTGTTATAAAATATAAATACTAACGTTATGGTTTAGATATATATATATATATATATATATATATCTGTGTATATGCAGAATATAAACATGCAGGTACCAAGAATGAAGACTGTACAGTATAGAGATTCAAGAACTGATGAACTCAAGATCGAAGATATCAAGATTCAAGACTAATGAGTATCAAGATTATCAAGAGTTCAAGATTTCAAGATAAGTAATTTAGTTAGGAATTTTGTTAAAACTCCTAGAAAAGCACTGACATCTTAAAATCCATTTTATTCGTGGAATGGAATCCACTTCGAGCCCGTTAAAGGGATGGAACCCTAAGTAGGATGGAACCTACGAAAAATCTAGTGGAACATTGTTTTATATCCACTACATTTTATTCAAATGTTTTACAAAATTATATCTTGTTTTCAAAATGATTTCAAAATCTTCCTTTTTAAATCAAAAACATTTATCCTGGTTTTAAAATACTTTTAGCCTCAAAATAATCCTTATTTTCAATATCAAATTATCCTTGGTTTTAAACTATCTTTTAATTATAATATATTTAACTTTTAATATATATACTTAGATTTAAATATAAAATTATAGTAAAATTTTATATATACCAAAATATTATTCTCTATACTTATTTATGTATTTTAACTATAGTTAAGTATATTTATAAAGTTTAAAATAGTTAATACAAAATAGAAGTTATTTTCAAAGAAAAACAAATTACCAAAAATAACTTAGGCTTGTCGACAACCCCAAGGACCCCTTGTCGACAAGGTGACAGTTTATTTCAAAAGTTTGAATTTCAAAGGAAGTGTCTATTCGTCATATCCTTTCACGAGTGGACATGATTGTTGTTCTACTATAAATAGGGGTTGTTTTAAACGAATTTACAATCATATTTTCTCTAATTTCACTCCTCTTATTCTTCCACATTTCTTTATATACATTTTTACCATTACTCTACCGAAATCACCATTGAATCTAACTAGATCATCTATGGTTTGATTCTCTATCACTATCTCAACAAGATCCCGGTGCTATTCAGAGTTATAGATGTCTTTGTATTCAATCGAGCGAGAAAAAGTGTGATTGTAGCCTGGAAAATCAATCGGGTGAACTTGTTGCCTGTAAAATCAAGTATCTCTACCCAGAGGATTGTGAATCTGGAGCGGTGTGCCTCGTGGCCTTGAAATCGAGGGTGTAATTGTAAGAATTGATTTTGAAAGGAAATCCGTACTTGTGTTGCGGGACTGGATGTAGGGTAACTCTGAACCAGTATAAAATCCGGTGTGTTCTTTCCTTTATTGCTTTTACTTTATATCTGCATCTGTGTTTGATTCTGTGATCTTATCTGTGTCTGAATATTGCATACATTTGTGTTCAAATTAAGATAAACTCAAAAAGAATTAGTAATTCCTTAAAACACTATTCACCCCCCCCCCCCGCCCCTATAGTGTTAATTCTAGCCTTAAGATCCGTAATCCACATTTCTCACATTTGGTATTTGAGTGTTGGTTTTAAAGTTTTCATAATCTGATTTTTGAAAAACTTTAAAATGGCAATTTTTTTTATAAAATTATTAACACTATTTTCATATGAATATGTCAAAGAATCATCATGATATTGTTGTTTAAAACTATATTTAGTTATTTTGAAAAGTCATTTGATTCTTTAAAAGGTTATGTTGTTTTACAGGAGAAGAGTTATGTCTGATGACTGTTGGTTAAAAGATACCACATAATCATTCATCGATCAAGAAGAACAAATGAATATATAATGACAATCGACAATGAAATGGTTTCGTGCGAATCCGTCAAGAAATGACCAAATTATGGTCAAATGAAGTTTTGGTGAACAAAGAGAAAAAGAAAGCAAAACTGTCAATGGTATTCTTCAAATTGCATCCATAGATTTGAGCATTTTGTCCCAACTCCTTTTCCAGATTTTAGTTCTTGTTCTCACGGTCATTTTGATGGGTGGATCATCAAATTCTGATCAAAATTGAGTGAGATATGACAGTTTGAAGTTGGCTATCCAAAACTGAAAACTGTGTACGGGATTTCCTGCATTTCTCTTACTGTTCGGTCTGTTGCACCACAATACCATCCAAATTCGTCACCAAACTATTACTAGATCATAACTCTTTCCTTCCTCTTCAATTTGCCACTGGTTTCATCCAATTCCGTTAAGAAACGAATGAGATATGCCTTCTAGAAGTTTGATAGTAAATAGAAAAACGGGAAGAAGAAGAAGAAGAAGAGAAAGTTTTATGAAAAGTGGTGACTATTGGGCCTATTTATAGTGGTTGAAGTGTCCATTCATTCAAAATTCAAATTCAAAGTTTTGGCGCCAAGTTGGTCAATCTACTAAATCATCTATATCTTTCTCATACGGTCTTCAAATTTAGCAAATGAATATACTACGATGATCAGAAAAACAAGCCCATCGCAATAGAACATATCTCGTCGTCAAATTCTGAAAGATATAAATGTGTGGTTCACGACAATGGAAGAACAACAAAGTTAGAAAGATAGAGGAGTGCAAAAAGTGGTACACTTTACTATTATTTCATCTTTATTGTTGCGTTTAGGAATATATATTTATGCATTTAGTTAGTGTTGGACGTGTTTCCACCGAACCAGAGTAAGGAAAACATGGCCGAACCAACCACTTCCTAAGCACTGCCGAACCAACCCACTTCCTAAGCACTGCCGAACCAACTCACAACCAACCACCGCCGGACCAACTCCACTCACAACCGAACCAATCCACACCCCTCTCATCACCGAACCAGAAGAATGCTACCACCGAACCAAAGCCACTCCAGCCATCTCTGAACCAAGGCGTTGCCGAACCAACCTGGCCAGGCCAGATTACATCAGCCCAAGCCCACCAGCAGCTATATACATCCAAGACCCCTACCCCTTGCCTCACTCTATAAATAGAGCGGTAGGGGTACAACAATGGCAGACAAGTTTGAGAGCTCAAGCACGGACAGAACTTTCGAACAACTTTCATACACTTGTAATCAAAGCTTTGTACTTGTAATCTGAACAGTAAAGGAGAATAACATATAAAGTGGACGTAGGCACATTCTGGCCGAACCACTATAAATCTGTGTGCCTTTTACAGTTTAGTCCCTGCTTTTTACATATTTGCATAAACCACCCAAATCATTAAGAACAACATAAAATAGACTAAATCATACGACTTGGAGGTGTTTGCCCATTTTTTGTGCAAACATTTTTGGTGCTTTCACTAAGAGGGGTGAACTCCAGACTTCAGCTTCTCCCACTTAAGCTTCTTCCTAACAACATCGCTCATTGCTTGGAAGATATGCCTCCCAAGTAGAAGAAAGATGTTAACAAAGGAAAAAACATCGCAACCAGCAGTATTCCAGATCCAGTGGTCACAGATCAAGTAAATCGTCCCATTCCAACAGCCGTACCAAATGAAGGTCAGGCAAATCTGACATCCCCTGCCACGGAACAGCAGGCAGCAATTACTAGGGCAGATCTAGACAGGGTTGTGGCTGAAGTGACTAACCGCTTCACATCCCAACAGGAAGCCTTGGTGAACCAACTCATGTCACGCTTAAGGGATGCTAAAGAGTCCAACCGCAACACTGAATCATGGGGTGAGTCCCAGTCTGGAGGATCTCAGAGGCGACAAAGATCTTCCTTCTTCGAAGAAGCAACGATAGAAGCGGCCATGGTAGGAGCCGAGATCGAGCTCAGCCCGAAGTTGGATCTGAGGAAACGCTTGGAACCGAACCCAACGGGGGAGGTACCGGGCGGAGGTCGACTATAGCTGAGCCTGTCATGCTGCCTAACCACGGAAACACCAATGAAAGGGGTCGAGCTAGAGTCCAGCCCGAAGGTGGACTCGAGGAAGTGCTTAGAACAGAACCCAGCAGGGGAAGATCAAGGCAAGGGCCAACTGTAGCTGACCCTAGCATGCTCCCAGAAGACCAAAGACAGCCACTGGAAAATATTAGGAATGATAGACGAAACCATCCCTACAGGTCATCTGGACGGAATCAATCCCACAGAGCAGAACCGAACTCATTTCTATCTGCTCCAAATTCTAATGAAAGAATGGCACTCTTGTTCAGAGAGTGCATCCAACGGGATCAAAGAGATCGAGGGATAGGCGCTAGGGTAATCAGCCCTTTCGCCCGCAATATCGAAATTGCCATCACCCCCCGAGAATGGAAAATGCCTACAATGGAACCTTACAAGGGAACCTCTGACCCCGTTGTACACTTACAGAGATACACACAGCATATGCTCATGAGCGGAGCAACAGAAGGAGTGTTGTGCAAATGCTTTCCACTATTCTTATCAGATCTAGCTACCTCCTGGTTCTGCCATCTACCCCAAGGATCCATCAGCTCATGGGAGATGTTGAAAGAAAAGTTCATCAGCCAATTCCGCATTCATGTGGAGCAACCCAAGGACGCTTATTCCTTATCCAGTATCAAACAGAAACCTGGAGAGAAGGTGCAGCAATATCTAACCCGATTTAATGCCGCAGCGGCCGCAGTCCAAGATGCCGATGAGAAGCTTATCTTAATGGCCCTCTATTGTGGTGTGCATCCGGATACTAAATTTGCTAGAAGATTGACAAAAGAAAAACCAGCTACTTTACCCGATTTCTTCCATGAAGCCAGGAAATATATGAGACTTGAAGACGCTGCCACTGAGGGGCAGTCAGGGCAACAAAATAAGGCAGCTCACGGCAACACGCCCGCTATAGCAAAGGACGTTCGAAGAAATGATTCTAGAGACAATGCTGGGGGCAAGAAGGGAGAAAAGCGTCTATATCGGCCGGGACCGAGATTTGACGCTTACACCCCTTTGAATGAAACGATCGAAAACATCTTCCTCGCCACTCAAGACGAAGTTAAATACAAATGCCCCCCGCATAAGAAGGAATCAGATAACGCAATTAAGTCTGGAAAATTCTGCCGCTTCCACGAATCCCATGGGCATGATACCAATGAATGCCATCATCTTCGGGACTTGATTGAAGAACACATCAGAAGAAGGAGACTAGAACGCTATGTAAAAGGTCAGAACAGGACTCCAGCTCCTGCCAATGAGAACCCAAGGTTACCCTCCCCAGAAATAGGCAGAGGAAATCGCAACACCAGCAGTTCCAGTCAAGAGAAGATAGTGGTCCATACCATCTCGGGAGGGCCACACATCGCCGATGGAAGCTGGGCAGAGATGGAAAGGTACGGAAAGTCACTTAGGAACGATGAAGAATGCGTTAACTCTATTATAGAAGAACGCCACCTGAAACAGATAGAAAATGATGACATCACATTCAGTAGGCATGACCTGGAGAGAAGGCAGTACCCTCACGTGGATCCCATGGTTATCTTTGCCCGACTCGGTCCAGCCGAAGTTTTCCGAATTCTAGTAGACACTGGAAGCTCAGTGAATACCCTATTCAAGCATGCATTCGACAAAATGAAGCTGTCATTAAAGGATGTTTTCCCCTGCAATAAACCACTACATGGTTTCACTGAAAATGCGAAGATGCCCCTCGGGCGACTGGACCTCTTTGTCGAAATTGGAAGTCATCCCCGCTCCGTTGTGTGGAAACAAACATTTGTGTTGATAGAAAACCACTTGGCCTACAACGCCTTCTTAGGAAGACCCGCCTTGTCTGACTTCCAAATTGTCCTGGCCCCATGGTGCCTGAAGATGAAATTTCCAACGAATAATGGAATAGAGGAAGTAGAGGGAGACCAGGACATCGCTCGAGATTGCTATGTAACTGAACTTCGCAATAACCGCAGGAAGGATATAGGGAAGAGTGCAGAGACTGCCCTCTGCAAGAAAAGTTTGGAAGCATAGTAGCTAAAGAAAGCCCCTCCTCTTCGATATACCAGTGACCCTTTCAATGAATTAGACCCCAGGGACAAAGAGGAGGAGGCCACCGCCGAGCCTGCAGAGGCTATGGAATTTGTATCTGTGGACAAACACGACTCGAGTAGACTGTTGAAAGTCGGGTCCCAACTAAAAGCAGAATTGAAGGAACAACTCATTGATTTCCTCCGCCACAACTTGGATGTATTTGCATGGTCACACGCTGACATGACTGGAATCTCCACAGACATAGCATGCCACGTACTAAACATCGATCCTACCAAGGCGCTAGTAAAACAGAAAAAGAGAAGTATGGGGGCAGAACGATCAGCAGCCCTCGATGAAGAAGTAAAAAACCTACTTGCCAATGACTTCATACGAGAAGCCATCTACCCAGAGTGGATCGCTAATCCGGTACTAGTAAAGAAGGCTAATGGGAAGTGGCGAACGTGCATTGACTTCTCCAACTTAAATGACGCCTGCCCGAAGGATTGCTTCCCACTTCCTCGAATCGATCAGCTCGTGGACAGCACGACCGGGCACGAACTCTTATCTTTTATGGACGCATACTCAGGATATAACCAAATTCCTATGCATGCTCCCGATCAAGACCACACTAGTTTCATCACTGACCGGGGATTGTACTGCTACAAAGTAATGCCTTTTGGACTTAAAAACGCAGGAGCCACCTATCAGCGCCTCGTCAACAAGATGTTTGCAGGGCTAATAGGACAAACTATGGAAGTTTATGTCGATGACATGCTGGTAAAGTCAAGGAAAGCCGTTGATCACGTAAGCCACCTAGGCGAGATGTTTCAAGTACTTCGCCAATATGGAATGAAGCTGAATCCTCTAAAGTGCTCCTTCGGAGTATCATCAGGAAAGTTCCTGGGATTCATCGTCCATGGCAGAGGAATTGAAGCAAACCCTGAACAAGTCCGAGCTTTGAAAGATATCAGGATACCTTCTACCCGAAAAGAAATGCAAAGCCAAAATGGGAAGGTGGCCGCCCTGAGCAGATTCATCTCTAAAGCAACTGACAAATGCATCCCCTTCTTCGAAGCTCTAAAGAAAGACAAAGGAAAGTTCGAATGGACTGACGAATGCTTGACAGCTTTTCTTAACTTAATCGAACACCTCCAGAGTCCACCAGTACTCTCAACTCCGAACAAAGGCGAAGAGATATACCTATACCTTGCTGTGTCATCTCATGCTTTAAGCGCCGCCTTGGTGAGAGAAGACAAACGCACGCAGCGGCCAGTATACTTTGTAAGCAAGAGGTTTACAGGGGCGGAAGCCAGATATCCTAAACTTGAGAAAGTAGCGTACTGTTTACTAATCACGTCACGGAAACTGCGTCACTATTTCCAATCTCATTCCATCAGAGTTCTGACCGATCAACCACTAAGGCAGGTACTCCATCGTCCCAACACTTCTGGGCGACTACTTAAATGGTGCATTGAACTAAGTCAATATGATATCACCTACCATCCTCGCACCGCCATCAAGGGACAATCCATGGCCGATTTCATCGCCGAATTCACTACCAACGAAGGTAAGGAACAATCGGAAATAGCAGAAGACATCAAGTGGAATCTCTTTGTGGATGGTGCGTCAAACGAACAAGGCTCGGGGGCAGGTGTGGTCATAATCACTCCCAGGGGAAATAAGCTACACTATGCTCTAAGGTTGGAATTCGCTGCCACCAACAACGATGCAGAGTATGAAGCAGTGATAGCTGGATTAGAACTTGCCTTAGAAATCGGAGCCAATTCCTTGTGTCTTCATAGTGATTCTCAACATATTGTAAATCAAATACTAGGAGAATTTCAGGCTCGAGAAGAACGACTCATAGCATATCTAAAGAAGACCAAGTTGCTTCTCGATCAATTGGATTGCTTTTTAATCAAACACATCCCTCGGGAAGAGAACCAAGAGGCCGACGAATTGGCGAAGCAAGCTAGCATGAGAGACGGCACTATTTTCGGAGCAGTGGCCATCTCAAAGCAACTGACCCCAAGTTTTGAGCAAGTGAATCTAATAGTTGCAACCGAAGAAGAAACTTGGATGACTCCCATCCGAGACTACTTACAAAGTGGCACACTGCCCAATGGGCGTAATGAAGTCAAGAAAATCTTGAGGAAAGCTTCCTGCTACACAATACAAGAGGGCATCCTCTATCGGCGCGGCTTCTCTAACCCCTTATTAAGGTGTGTCGTTGGAAGGGAAGCCAAGGAAATCTTATCCAACATCCATCAAGGAAGCTACGGAGATCACACTGGAGGGCAGACTCTGGCAAAAAAGATACTCCGATATGGATATTTCTGGCCCACCTTAAGCAAAGACGCCTTAGATTTCGTCAAAAAATGTAACAGATGTCAGAAGTTTGCTAAGATTCCGCGGCTACCAACAACTAAGATTACTCAAATTACCAGCCCTTGGCCCTTTGCAGTATGGGGAATTGACTTGATTGGCGAACTGCCAATGGGCCGAGGCGGGGTCAAATATGCTATAGTGGCAGTCCACTATTTCACCAAATGGGTGGAAGTAGAACCCCTAAATAAAGTATCTTCAACAAAAGTTATTAACTTCTTGATCAAAAATGTTCTATGTAGGTACGGAGTCCCACTTAAAATCATTTCGGACAATGGACTTCAGTTTGACAGTGAGGAGTTCGCCAACTGGTGCCAAGAGCACGGAATTCACAAAAGCTTCTCATCTGTAGCTTATCCCCAAGCAAACGGACAAGTCGAAGCTGTCAAAAAAATTCTCAAAACTCTAATAAAAAAGAAACTTGAAAAATCAAAAGGTGCATGGGTGGATGAACTTCCTACGGCACTTTGGGCTTATCGCACATCTTTCAGAACATCAACGGGGCATACTCCTTTCTCTTTGGCATACGGATCAGAGGCTATGCTCCCAGTTGAAACTATAGTGCCTTCCCACCGTAGGATCCACTATAACCCAGAAGAGAACGAAGAACTCCTTCATATGTCTTTGGATCTAATTGAGGAAAGAATAAATGATGCAGCCCTCAAAGCAGCAGCTCACAAGCAAAAAGTGGCAGCGCAATACAACTCCAAAGTCAAGCATCGTAGCTTACAAGAGGGGGATCTTGTCCTCAAGCGAATCTTCCCGCGCCCCAGAGCACTAGATCCAATCTGGGACGGACCATATGTAATTCATAAAGATCTCCACAACGGAGCTTATATTTTGTCAACAGTGGACAGAGAGGTTTTCCAGAGGGCATGGAACATCCAACGCCTTCGTCGATACTTTTCTTAACTTGTACCGCCCTTATGAAGTGAATTAACAAAGGGAATCAATGGACGTAGGCATTTTTGTGCCGAACCACTTTAAAAACTTGTCTCTTTTTAACTTGTTCCTTTATATCTTGGCTGCTTGTTAACCTTATCCTTTTTTGTTGAACGAAATCCTGTGAAATGGCTTTTCCATTCTAGACACATCACGGCACGACTTCACCTGGACAAGATCTAATAGGTACTATGCGAATCTATGCCCTCGCCAATGAGACACTTTTGCTCCAGCATCACTCTGTTGCGAGTTAACTCATTGCTCGCGATCGGCCCTTAAAGCCAACTGTAATGAGCCGATTATAAGCCACCGAGAAGGCCGACTATAGCCAAGGCAGCTCATTACGGCGTTCGGCTCGCCGGCAACCGTGAACCTACTTTAAGCCCCAACATAAGGTGTGGCCAGCCAGGGGTAGTTCACGGTTGACGATCGGCACCCACGCTAGCCGGCCACGGTAAATCGAATAATACCCACGATTATGGGCCATAATGGCTCGGGTAGTTACTGTGCGCGATCTCGGCTTCGAGTGTATTAAGTACGGCTGTGGTAAAAAAGATAAACTCCCCGCAGAAGCGTAAGATGGGTGACAAATGTCTCCAAGACCCACAGCTAGGGAAAGTGACTACAAAACCCGTTTGCCTCGAACTTAAGCACATCGCAGGCCTTCTGTGATTGGAAGTTTTACTATTTCTTATATTTCTATTTTATTTAAAAACTTTCCTCCTATCCTCTATAACAATCCCTAAGGTACAGGACACAAGATAGGAGACGCTCACTAAGAACTCACAATTGGATGACGATCCAATCAACTGCATTCCATACTCAGTCATATAAGACATTCAAAGCAACCATCTACAACTAAAACATGAAGGGCGGTACTTTCTTCTTTTGTGTATAAATACGTAGCTATAATTTATTCGCACATCACATTAAACATTGCAAGGTATGAAATTACATGTTAAGCCAGAACTTGACATCAAACACGATCGAATCACAGGCATATGCAAAACTATACTTCTTATGCAACACATCAAAATAACAGAGGCAGTCAAATATGACAGAATCAGCTTAAGTTAAAAATTACAGGCTAAGAATAAAGTCGTTTGTTACCAATAACATGATTACAGCCTAAAAGCTACATTAATGTTTTAGAGCTAGCATAGACAGCAATGTCAAACAAGCCAAAAGACACCCAGGTCAAGTCAGGAAGTCAGCTGCATCGGAGCTTCATCCCTATCCTGCCAGTCCTCCAAGATCTACTTAGCCACGGGATCGGAACTCTCAGCATGCTGGCCGGAGGCAGTCGGTACCTTGGGGGTCTCACCTGTCCAATCCGAAAGAAGAATCCATTAGATAAGCAATAAGCAGTCAGGTTACAAAAAGCTAAAAGGGAAGACTTACCGGCCTCTACTCCTTGATCATCATCCTCCAACTGCACACCAACCTCCTCAGCAGCAAGCAGCCGCATACCCTCTTTCACCGCCACCTTCTCCTCCTTGGTGAATTGAGCCGTAACCACATC
This sequence comes from Allium fistulosum, assembly GCA_030737815.1. Lineage (NCBI taxonomy): Eukaryota > Viridiplantae > Streptophyta > Magnoliopsida > Asparagales > Amaryllidaceae > Allium > Allium fistulosum. The sequence continues at coordinate 660,850,243 of CM060902.1, forward strand.
CATTCTAAAGGCCACACCACCCTCCTTATCTGCATCGGACTTACCCTCCTCCAAGGCCCTGAGATAAATCATGGCCATGACTCGGGGGTAATCATCCATCCAAGATAAGTTGCCCTGTTTCCAAGTGCGAAAGTATATATCGTGAAGCATCTCATCCATTATCCCCTCATTCTCCTCGAACTCCCTTATTCGGTTCTTAGAAGCCAACAGCTTTGCAGCGGTAGCGTCCCTCTCCGATCGATATCGCGAGCAGTCAGCCTGAAAGGTTTTTCTCATCACCTCCATCTCCTCCCTCAGCTTGGTTTGGGCAAGCTCTGCAGCCTCAAGTTTCTCGGACAACTCCTGTACCCGCTCGAGATCCGCTTTCCGAACCTCATCCACCGTTGCAATAGCCATATCAATCCATTCCTTACAAACGGCCTCCATTTTCCGCATCTCTGCCCTGCTGACCTCTTCCATGGTCTTGTTTAATTGCCTAGATGCAAACTCATGTTGAGAAATCTGGATGGCTTGATCATCGAGTTGTTTAGCCTGGTCGGAAACCATTAAACGCAGTCGAATGTTAGCATTGCGGATTTCTTCTCCAGCCTTAACCAGTCAAGCATGATGCCCCATCAGCTTCCTGGTTTCCTCAGCAACCCGGTCAATGTTTGCCTTAGCTTCATCCCCAAAGGTTACAACCCGAGTGGTAACCAAATCAAGGTCCAGGGACTTGGCCTCGTCAAGCACCCTTACCATGGGATTACGAGGGAGAAGGTGCTCACCAGTAGCCTCATCAAAGGAAATATCGTGAGAATCCGGATCCAGATCCAGATGACCCGCAAACGGATTACGAGCCAAGCCAGGATGGTCTATCGGGATAACGGTAGGATTTTCAGATGGGAGCGGGGAAGGATAAACTAAGTGTTCTCCTCTGTGGTATCCTAAAGAGGCTGAGTCGGGGGCTGAGGATCAGGTGGAGATTCCAACAAGGAGCGACTCCTCTTCTTCTTTTGGATATCCTCTTCGATAACCCCAAGAAGAGGACGGTAACCGACTACGTCTTCAGGGCGGTTGGTCGGAGGCTTTGGCTTGACGGAAGCCCTTAGAAGCTTATATTGTTCAAGACGGTGCCGAACATCCGATGTCTTGGCCACTTTATCCGATCCTGGGATAAAAACCAAGTGTTACAAGCAGACGTTGAACTATAATTCAAGAAATATGTCAGGTTAGGAAAAGTAAGGAGACACTTTTGTTATACAAACCCTGGGGAGGAGTGGGATACTACAATAAGTCCTGGATCTCATTCCAGGACGGGAGCTGACCATAAAATATTCCTAAGTCCTTATCATAAATGGAGTCTGCAGAAGTCAAAAATTCACCTTGAGTCGCGGGGGCTGCCTCAACTAGAACACTTTTGGTAGACGAGTCGGCGCCGGCTCCGGCCTTGTCAGCTTTCTTAGGCTCCTCTACCAGAGCTGGTTCTTCCTCCAGTCCTTCGAAAGCTAGGTGGAAAGCATCGTCCGTCCACTCCTGGATCACACCCGCTTGCTTAGAAGACAAAGCCCTAGCATCATCACCACTTTGTCCATCATCTTCTCCACCACTTCCACTCTCCGCCTCACCTCCTTCATCCTCGCCTCTTTCCTCCTCCTCCTCATCTTCCTCCTCCGGAACGTCTGGACATGTGCTGGGGGAAGGTCCATCGGATTTCTTAAGTTTCTTCCCCCCGGCAATTGGATGCTTTGAGAAGGTTTTCCTTTTACTGCTCTTCGCCGTAGCCCCTCCTTTAGCTTTGGCGGCCCTCTCCTCAGCTGTGTCTCTCTGCTTGACCACAGACTGACGTGGCCGAATCAAGTTGAGCCCCAAAAGAGTAGCGTTCCTGATCAAATAAGAAGCCGCCCTCTCCCCTTCCGGAATGGCTTCTATTTCCTCGGCCATCTGAACCAGACGATCGTTCTCTACAACCGCAAAGCCACCTGTCGCTAGCAAGAAATAAAGCACGTAAGGAAGAGTATTGCGGTCAAAACAAAAAATTATAAATAAGATTCAACTTACAGCCAGAGGTGAAGCGGCGGAAAGAAACGGAGTCATCTCTGACAACAAACCATTCCTTCTTGAACATGCTAAACTTCGAGTATAAATCCAGGACTGGCTTGAAGGACACGGCCGACTCCAAGCTAATATACGGAGACCCCTTCTTGTAGCCTCTTAAGTTGTACAGATACCGGATTTCCCGATTGGAAGGAGGACGCCCGTATCTCCTCTGGAAGATGACGAACAGGCTCACCAAGATGGCATAGGAGTTGGGCTGAAGCTGGAAAGGAGCCACCTTCAAGTATGTGATGAAGCTGACTATCCAAGCATTGATAAGTGGGATGGCATCACACATGCAATGATACCTGCTATAAGCAAAATATCTTCCTTTTTAAATCAAAAACATTTATCCTGGTTTTAAAATACTTTTAGCCTCAAAATAATCCTTATTTTCAATATCAAATTATCCTTGGTTTTAAACTATCTTTTAATTATAATATATTTAACTTTTAATATATATACTTAGATTTAAATATAAAATTATAGTAAAATTTTATATATACCAAAATATTATTCTCTATACTTATTTATGTATTTTAACTATAGTTAAGTATATTTATAAAGTTTAAAATAGTTAATACAAAATAGAAGTTATTTTCAAAGAAAAACAAATTACCAAAAATAACTTAGGCTTGTCGACAACCCCAAGGACCCCTTGTCGACAAGGTGACAGTTTATTTCAAAAGTTTGAATTTCAAAGGAAGTGTCTATTCGTCATATCCTTTCACGAATGGACATGGTTGTTGTTCTACTATAAATAGGGGTTGTTTTAAACGAATTTACAATCATATTTTCTCTAATTTCACTCCTCTTATTCTTCCACATTTCTTTATATACATTTTTACCATTACTCTACCGAAATCACCATTGAATCTAACTAGATCATCTATGGTTTGATTCTCTATCACTATCTCAACAAGATCCCAGTGCTATTCAGAGTTATAGACGTCTTTGTATTCAATCGAGCGAGAAAAAGTGTGATTGTAGCCTGGAAAATCAATCGGGTGAACTTGTTGCCTGTAAAATCAAGTATCTCTACCCAAAGGATTGTGAATCTGGAGCGGTGTGCCTCGTGGCCTTGAAATTGAGGGTGTAATTGTAAGAATTGATTTTGAAAGGAAATCCGTACTTGTGTTGCGGGACTGGATGTAGGGTAACTCTGAACCAGTATAAAATCCGGTGTGTTCTTTCCTTTATTGCTTTTACTTTATATCTGCATCTGTGTTTGATTCTGTGATCTTATCTGTGTCTGAATATTGCATACATTTGTGTTCAAATTAAGATAAACTCAAAAAGAATTAGTAATTCCTTAAAACACTATTCACCCCCCCCCCCCGCCCCTATAGTGTTAATTCTAGCCTTAAGATCCGTAATCCACATTTCTCACATTTGGTATTTGAGTGTTGGTTTTAAAGTTTTCATAATCTGATTTTTGAAAAACTTTAAAATGGCAATTTTTTTTATAAAATTATTAACACTATTTTCATATGAATATGTCAAAGAATCATCATGATATTGTTGTTTAAAACTATATTTAGTTATTTTGAAAAGTCATTTGATTCTTTAAAAGGTTATGTTGTTTTACAGGAGAAGAGTTATGTCTGATGACTGTTGGTTAAAAGATACCACATAATCATTCATCGATCAAGAAGAACAAATGAATATATAATGACAATCGACAATGAAATGGTTTCGTGCGAATCCGTCAAGAAATGACCAAATTATGGTCAAATGAAGTTTTGGTGAACAAAGAGAAAAAGAAAGCAAAACTGTCAATGGTATTCTTCAAATTGCATCCATAGATTTGAGCATTTTGTCCCAACTCCTTTTCCAGATTTTAGTTCTTGTTCTCACGGTCATTTTGATGGGTGGATCATCAAATTCTGATCAAAATTGAGTGAGATATGACAGTTTGAAGTTGGCTATCCAAAACTGAAAACTGTGTACGGGATTTCCTGCATTTCTCTTACTGTTCGGTCTGTTGCACCACAATACCATCCAAATTCGTCACCAAACTATTACTAGATCATAACTCTTTCCTTCCTCTTCAATTTGCCACTGGTTTCATCCAATTCCGTTAAGAAACGAATGAGATATGCCTTCTAGAAGTTTGATAGTAAATAGAAAAACGGGAAGAAGAAGAAGAAGAAGAGAAAGTTTTATGAAAAGTGGTGACTATTGGGCCTATTTATAGTGGTTGAAGTGTCCATTCATTCAAAATTCAAATTCAAAGTTTTGGCGCCAAGTTGGTCAATCTACTAAATCATCTATATCTTTCTCATACGGTCTTCAAATTTAGCAAATGAATATACTACGATGATCAGAAAAACAAGCCCATCGCAATAGAACATATCTCGTCGTCAAATTCTGAAAGATATAAATGTGTGGTTCACGACAATGGAAGAACAACAAAGTTAGAAAGATAGAGGAGTGCAAAAAGTGGTACACTTTACTATTATTTCATCTTTATTGTTGCGTTTAGGAATATATATTTATGCATTTAGTTAGTGTTGGACGTGTTTCCACCGAACCAGAGTAAGGAAAACGTGGCCGAACCAACCACTTCCTAAGCACTGCCGAACCAACCCACTTCCTAAGCACTGCCGAACCAACTCACAACCAACCACCGCCGGACCAACTCCACTCACAACCGAACCAATCCACACCCCTCTCATCACCGAACCAGAAGAATGCTACCACCGAACCAAAGCCACTCCAGCCATCTCTGAACCAAGGCGTTGCCGAACCAACCTGGCCAGGCCAGATTACATCAGCCCAAGCCCACCAGCAGCTATATACATCCAAGACCCCTACCCCTTGCCTCACTCTATAAATAGAGGGGTAGGGGTACAACAATGGCAGACAAGTTTGAGAGCTCAAGCACGGACAGAACTTTCGAACAACTTTCATACACTTGTAATCAAAGCTTTGTACTTGTAATCTGAACAGTAAAGGAGAATAACATATAAAGTGGACGTAGGCACATTCTGGCCGAACCACTATAAATCTGTGTGCCTTTTACAGTTTAGTCCCTGCTTTTTACATATTTGCATAAACCACCCAAATCATTAAGAACAACATAAAATAGACTAAATCATACGACTTGGAGGTGTTTGCCCATTTTTTGTGCAAACATTTTTGGTGCTTTCACTAAGAGGGGTGAACTCCAGACTTCAGCTTCTCCCACTTAAGCTTCTTCCTAACAACATCGCTCATTGCTTGGAAGATATGCCTCCCAAGTAGAAGAAAGATGTTAACAAAGGAAAAAACATCGCAACCAGCAGTATTCCAGATCCAGTGGTCACAGATCAAGTAAATCGTCCCATTCCAACAGCCGTACCAAATGAAGGTCAGGCAAATCTGACAACCCCTGCCATGGAACAGCAGGCAGCAATTACTAGGGCAGATCTAGACAGGGTTGTGGCTGAAGTGACTAACCGCTTCACATCCCAACAGGAAGCCTTGGTGAACCAACTCATGTCACGCTTAAGGGATGCTGAAGAGTCCAACCGCAACACTGAATCATGGGGTGAGTCCCAGTCTGGAGGATCTCAGAGGCGACAAAGATCTTCCTTCTTCGAAGAAGCAACGATAGAAGCGGCCATGGTAGGAGCCGAGATCGAGCTCAGCCCGAAGTTGGATCTGAGGAAACGCTTGGAACCGAACCCAACGGGGGAGGTACCGGGCGGAGGTCGACTATAGCTGAGCCTGTCATGCTGCCTAACCACGGAAACACCAATGAAAGGGGTCGAGCTAGAGTCCAGCCCGAAGGTGGACTCGAGGAAGTGCTTAGAACAGAACCCAGCAGGGGAAGATCAAGGCAAGGGCCAACTGTAGCTGACCCTAGCATGCTCCCAGAAGACCAAAGACAGCCACTGGAAAATATTAGGAATGATAGACGAAACCATCCCTACAGGTCATCTGGACGAAATCAATCCCACAGAGCAGAACCGAACTCATTTCTATCTGCTCCAAATTCTGATGAAAGAATGGCACTCTTGTTCAGAGAGTGCATCCAACGGGATCAAAGAGATCGAGGGATAGGCGCTAGGGTAATCAGCCCTTTCGCCCGCAATATCGAAATTGCCATCACCCCCCGAGAATGGAAAATGCCTACAATGGAACCTTACAAGGGAACCTCTGACCCCGTTGTACACTTACAGAGATACACACAGCATATGCTCATGAGCGGAGCAACAGAAGGAGTGTTGTGCAAATGCTTTCCACTATTCTTATCAGATCTAGCTACCTCCTGGTTCTGCCATCTACCCCAAGGATCCATCAGCTCATGGGAGATGTTGAAAGAAAAGTTCATCAGCCAATTCCGCATTCATGTGGAGCAACCCAAGGACGCTTATTCCTTATCCAGTATCAAACAGAAACCTGGAGAGAAGGTGCAGCAATATCTAACCCGATTTAATGCCGCAGCGGCCGCAGTCCAAGATGCCGATGAGAAGCTTATCTTAATGGCCCTCTGTTGTGGTGTGCATCCGGATACTAAATTTGCTAGAAGATTGACAAAAGAAAAACCAGCTGCTTTACCCGATTTCTTCCATGAAGCCAGGAAATATATGAGACTTGAAGACGCTGCCACTGAGGGGCAGTCAGGGCAACAAAATAAGGCAGCTCACGGCAACACGCCCGCTATAGCAAAGGACGTTCGAAGAAATGATTCTAGAGACAATGCTGGGGGCAAGAAGGGAGAAAAGCGTCTATATCGGCCGGGACCGAGATTTGACGCTTACACCCCTTTGAATGAAACGATCGAAAACATCTTCCTCGCCACTCAAGACGAAGTTAAATACAAATGCCCCCCGCATAAGAAGGAATCAGATAACGCAATTAAGTCTGGAAAATTCTGCCGCTTCCACGAATCCCATGGGCATGATACCAATGAATGCCATCATCTTCGGGACTTGATTGAAGAACACATCAGAAGAAGGAGACTAGAACGCTATGTAAAAGGTCAGAACAGGACTCCAGCTCCTGCCAATGAGAACCCAAGGTTACCCTCCCCAGAAATAGGCAGAGGAAATCGCAACACCAGCAGTTCCAGTCAAGAGAAGATAGTGGTCCATACCATCTCGGGAGGGCCACACATCGCCGATGGAAGCTGGGTAGAGATGGAAAGGTACGGAAAGTCACTTAGGAACGATGAAGAATGCGTTAACTCTATTATAGAAGAACGCCACCTGAAACAGATAGAAAATGATGACATCACATTCAGTAGGCATGATCTGGAGAGAAGGCAGTACCCTCACGTGGATCCCATGGTTATCTTTGCCCGACTCGGTCCAGCCGAAGTTTTCCGAATTCTAGTAGACACTGGAAGCTCAGTGAATACCCTATTCAAGCATGCATTCGACAAAATGAAGCTATCATTAAAGGATGTTTTCCCCTGCAATAAACCACTACATGGTTTCACTAAAAATGCGAAGATGCCCCTCAGGCGACTGGACCTCTTTGTCGAAATTGGAAGTCATCCCCGCTCCGTTGTGTGGAAACAAACATTTGTGTTGATAGAAAACCACTTGGCCTACAACGCCTTCTTAGGAAGACCCGCCTTGTCTGACTTCCAAATTGTCCTGGCCCCATGGTGCCTGAAGATGAAATTTCCAACGAATAATGGAATAGAGGAAGTAGAGGGAGACCAGGACATCGCTCGAGATTGCTATGTAACTGAACTTCGCAATAACCGCAGGAAGGATATAGGGAAGAGTGCAGAGACTGCCCTCTGCAAGAAAAGTTTGGAAGCATAGTAGCTAAAGAAAGCCCCTCCTCTTCGATATACCAGTGACCCTTTCAATGAATTAGACCCCAGGGACAAAGAGGAGGAGGCCACCGCCGAGCCTGCAGAGGCTATGGAATTTGTATCTGTGGACAAACACGACTCGAGTAGACTGTTGAAAGTCGGGTCCCAACTAAAAGCAGAATTGAAGGAACAACTCATTGATTTCCTCCGCCACAACTTGGATGTATTTGCATGGTCACACGCTGACATGACTGGAATCTCCACAGACATAGCATGCCACGTACTAAACATCGATCCTACCAAGGCGCTAGTAAAACAGAAAAAGAGAAGTATGGGGGCAGAACGATCAGCAGCCCTCGATGAAGAAGTAAAAAACCTACTTGCCAATGACTTCATACGAGAAGCCATCTACCCAGAGTGGATCGCTAATCCGGTACTAGTAAAGAAGGCTAATGGGAAGTGGCGAACGTGCATTGACTTCTCCAACTTAAATGACACCTGCCCGAAGGATTGCTTCCCACTTCCTCGAATCGATCAGCTCGTGGACAGCACGACCGGGCACGAACTCTTATCTTTTATGGACGCATACTCAGGATATAACCAAATTCCTATGCATGCTCCCGATCAAGACCACACTAGTTTCATCACTGACCGGGGATTGTACTGCTACAAAGTAATGCCTTTTGGACTTAAAAACGCAGGAGCCACCTATCAGTGTCTCGTCAACAAGATGTTTGCAGGGCTAATAGGACAAACTATGGAAGTTTATGTCGATGACATGCTGGTAAAGTCAAGGAAAGCCGTTGATCACGTAAGCCACCTGGGCGAGATGTTTCAAGTACTTCGCCAATATGGAATGAAGCTGAATCCTCTAAAGTGCTCCTTCAGAGTATCATCAGGAAAGTTCCTGGGATTCATCGTCCATGGCAGAGGAATTGAAGCAAACCCTGAACAAGTCCGAGCTTTGAAAGATATCAGGATACCTTCTACCCGAAAAGAAATGCAAAGCCAAAATGGGAAGGTGGCCGCCCTGAGCAGATTCATCTCTAAAGCAACTGACAAATGCATCCCCTTCTTCGAAGCTCTAAAGAAAGACAAAGGAAAGTTCGAATGGACTGACGAATGCTTGACAGATTTTCTTAACTTAATCGAACACCTCCAGAGTCCACCAGTACTCTCAACTCCGAACAAAGGCGAAGAGATATACCTATACCTTGCTGTGTCATCTCATGCTTTAAGCGCCGCCTTGGTGAGAGAAGACAAACGCACGCAGCGGCCAGTATACTTTGTAAGCAAGAGGTTTACAGGGGCGGAAGCCAGATATCCTAAACTTGAGAAAGTAGCGTACTGTTTACTAATCACGTCACGGAAACTGCGTCACTATTTCCAATCTCATTCCATCAGAGTTCTGACCGATCAACCACTAAGGCAGGTACTCCATCGTCCCAACACTTCTGGGCGACTACTTAAATGGTGCATTAAACTAAGTCAATATGATATCACCTACCATCCTCGCACCGCCATCAAGGGACAATCCATGGCCGATTTCATCGCCGAATTCACTACCAACGAAGGTAAGGAACAATCGGAAATAGCAGAAGACATCAAGTGGAATCTCTTTGTGGATGGTGCGTCAAACGAACAAGGCTCGGGGGCAGGTGTGGTCATAATCACTCCCAGGGGAAATAAGCTACACTATGCTCTAAGGTTGGAATTCGCTGCCACCAACAACGATGCAGAGTATGAAGCAGTGATAGCTGGATTAGAACTTGCCTTAGAAATCGGAGCCAATTCCTTGTGTCTTCATAGTGATTCTCAACATATTGTAAATCAAATACTAGGAGAATTTCAGGCTCGAGAAGAACGACTCATAGCATATCTAAAGAAGACCAAGTTGCTTCTCGATCAATTGGATTGCTTTTTAATCAAACACATCCCTCGGGAAGAGAACCAAGAGGCCGACGAATTGGCGAAGCAAGCTAGCATGAGAGACAGCACTATTTTCGGAGCAGTGGCCATCTCAAAGCAACTGACCCCAAGTTTTGAGCAAGTGAATCTAATAGTTGCAACCGAAGAAGAAACTTGGATGACTCCCATCCGAGACTACTTACAAAGTGGCACACTGCCCAATGGGCGTAACGAAGTCAAGAAAATCTTGAGGAAAGCTTCCTGCTACACAATACAAGAGGGCATCCTCTATCGGCGCGGCTTCTCTAACCCCTTATTAAGGTGTGTCGTTGGAAGGGAAGCCAAGGAAATCTTATCCAACATCCATCAAGGAAGCTGCGGAGATCACACTGGAGGGCAGACTCTGGCAAAAAAGATACTCCGATATGGATATTTCTGGCCCACCTTAAGCAAAGACGCCTTAGATTTCGTCAAAAAATGTGACAGATGTCAGAAGTTTGCTAAGATTCCGCGGCTACCAACAACTAAGATTACTCAAATTACCAGCCCTTGGCCCTTTGCAGTATGGGGAATTGACTTGATTGGCAAACTGCCAATGGGCCGAGGCGGGGCCAAATATGCTATAGTGGCAGTCCACTATTTCACCAAATGGGTGGAAGCAGAACCCCTAAATAAAGTATCTTCAACAAAAGTTATTAACTTCTTGATCAAAAATGTTCTATGCAGGTACGGAGTCCCACTTAAAATCATTTCGGACAATGGACTTCAGTTTGACAGTGAGGAGTTCGCCAACTGGTGCCAAGAGCACGGAATTCACAAAAGCTTCTCATCTGTAGCTTATCCCCAAACAAACGGACAAGTCGAAGCTGTCAAAAAAATTCTCAAAACTCTAATAAAAAAGAAACTTGAAAAATCAAAAGGTGCATGGGTGGATGAACTTCCTACGGCACTTTGGGCTTATCGCACATCTTTCAGAACATCAACGGGGCATACTCCTTTCTCTTTGGCATACGGATCAGAGGCTATGCTCCCAGTTGAAACTATAGTGCCTTCCCACCGTAGGATCCACTATAACCCAGAAGAGAACGAAGAACTCCTTCATATGTCTTTGGATCTAATTGAGGAAAGAAGAAATGATGCAGCCCTCAAAGCAGCAGCTCACAAGCAAAAAGTGGCAGCGCAATACAACTCCAAAGTCAAGCATCGTAGCTTACAAGAGGGGGATCTTGTCCTCAAGCGAATCTTCCCGCGCCCCGGAGCACTAGATCTAATCTGGGACGGACCATATGTAATTCATAAAGATCTCCACAACGGAGCTTATATTTTGTCAACAGTGGACAGAGAGGTGTTCCAGAGGGCATGGAACATCCAACGCCTTCGTCGATACTTTTCTTAACTTGTACCGCCCTTATGAAGTGAATTAACAAAGGGAATCAATGGACGTAGGCATTTTTGTGCCGAACCACTTTAAAAACTTGTCTCTTTTTAACTTGTTCCTTTATATCTTGGCTGCTTGTTAACCTTATCCTTTTTTGTTGAACGAAATCCTGTGAAATGGCTTTTCCATTCTAGACACATCACGGCACGACTTCACCTGGACAAGATCTAATAGGTACTATGCGAATCTATGCCCTCGCCAATGAGACACTTTTGCTCCAGCATCACTCTGTTGCGAGTTAACTCATTGCTCGCGATCGACCCTTAAAGCCAACTGTAATGAGCCGATTATAAGCCACCGAGAAGGCCGACTATAGCCAAGGCAGCTCATTACGGCGTTCGGCTCGCCGGCAACCGTGAACCTACTTTAAGCCCCAACATAAGGTGTGGCCAGCCAGGGGTAGTTCACGGTTGACGATCGGCACCCACGCTAGCCGGCCACGGTAAATCGAATAATACCCACGATTATGGGCCATAATGGCTCGGGTAGTTACTGTGCGCGATCTCGGCTTCGAGTGTATTAAGTACGGCTGTGGTAAAAAAGATAAACTCCCCGCGGAAGCGTAAGATGGGTGACAAATGTCTCCAAGACCCACAGCTAGGGAAAGTGACTACAAAACCCGTTTGCCTTGAACTTAAGCACATCGCAGGCCTTCTGTGATTGGAAGTTTTACTATTTCTTATATTTCTATTTTATTTAAAAACTTTCCTCCTATCCTCTATAACAATCCCTAAGGTACAGGACACAAGATAGGAGACGCTCACTAAGAACTCACAATTGGATGACGAGTCAATCAACTACATTCCATACTCAGTCATATAAGACATTCAAAGCAACCGTCTACAACTAAAACATGAAGGGCGGTACTTTCTTCTTTTGTGTATAAATACGTAGCTATAATTTATTCTCACATCACATTAAACATTGCAAGGTATGAAATTACATGTTAAGCCAGAACTTGACATCAAACACGATCGAATCACAGGCATATGCACAGCTATACTTCTTATGCAACACATCAAAATAACAGAGGCAGTCAAATATGACAGAATCAGCTTAAGTTAAAAATTACAGGCTAAGAATAAAGTCGTTTGTTACCAATAACATGATTACAGCCTAAAAGCTACATTAATGTTTTAGAGCTAGCATAGACAGCAATGTCAAACAAGCCAAAAAGACACCCAGGTCAAGTCAGGAAGTCAGCTGCATCGGAGCTTCATCCCTATCCTGCCAGTCCTCCAAGATCTACTTAGCCATGGGATCGGAACTCTCAGCATGCTGGCCGGAGGCAGTCGGTACCTTGGGGGTCTCACCTGTCCAATCCGGAAGAAGAATCCATTAGATAAGCAATAAGCAGTCAGGTTACAAAAAGCTAAAAGGGAAGACTTACCAGCCTCTGCTCCTTGATCATCATCCTCCAACTGCACACCAACCTCCTCAGCAGCAAGCAGCCGCATACCCTCTTTCACCGCCACCTTCTCCTCCTTGGTGAATTGAGCCGTAACCACATCCATTCTAAAGGCCACACCACCCTCCTTATCTGCATCGGACTTAGCCTCCTCCAAGGCCCTGAGATAATCCTGGCCATGACTCGGGGGTAATCATCCATCCAAGATAAGTTGCCCTGTTTGCAAGTGCGAAAGTATATATCGTGAAGCATCTCATCCATTATCCCCTCATTCTCCTCGAACTCCCTTATTCGGTTCTTAGAAGCCAACAGCTTTACAGCGGTAGCGTCCCTCTCCGATCGATATCGCGAGCAATCAGCCTGAAAGGTTTTTCTCATCACCTCCATCTCCTCCCTCAGCTTGGTTTGGGCAAGCTCTGCAGCCTCAAGTTTCTCGGACAACTCCTGTACCCGCTCGAGATCCGCTTTCCGAACCTCATCCACCGTTGCAATAGCCATATCAATCCATTCCTTACAAACGGCCTCCATTTTCCGCATCTCTGCCCTGCTGACCTCTTCCATGGTCTTCTTTAATTGCCTAGATGCAAACTCATGTTGAGAAATATGGATGGCTTGATCAGCGAGTTGTTTAGCCTGGTCGGAAACCATTAAACGTAGTCGAATGTTAGCATTGCCGATTTCTTCTCCAGCCTTAACCAGTCAAGCATGATGCCCCATCAGCTTCCTGGTTTCCTCAGCAACCCGGTCAATGTTTGCCTTAGCTTCGTCCCCAAAGGTTACAACCCGAGTGGTAAGCAAATCAAGGTCCAGGGACTTGGCCTCGTCAAGCACCCTTACCATGGGATTACGAGGGAGAAGGTGCTCACCAGTAGCCTCATCAAAGGAAATATCGTGAGAATCCGGATCCAGATCCGGATGACCCGCAAACGGATTACGAGCCAAGCCAGGATGGTCTATCGGGATAACGGTAGGATTTTCAGATGGGAGCGGGGAAGGATAAACTAAGTGTTCTCCTCTGTGGTATCCTAAAGAGGCTGAGTCGGGGGCTGAGGATCAGGTGGAGATTCCAACAAGGAGCGACTCCTCTTCTTCTTTTGGATATCCTCTTCGATAACCCCAAGAAGAGGACGGTAACCGACTACGTCTTCAGGGCGGTTGGTCGGAGGCTTTGGCTTGACGGAAGCCCTTAGAAGCTTATATTGTTCAAGACGGTGCCGAACATCCGATGTCTTGGCCACTTTATCCGATCCTGGGATAAAAACCAAGTGTTACAAGCAGACGTTGAACTATAATTCAAGAAATATGTCAGGTTAGGAAAAGTAAGGAGACACTTTTGTTATACAAACCCTGGGGAGGAGTGGGATACTACAATAAGTCCTGGATCTCATTCCAGGACGGGAGCTGACCATAAAATATTCCTAAGTCCTTATCATAAATGGAGTCTGCAGAAGTCAAAAATTCACCTTGAGTCGCGGGGGCTGCCTCAACTAGAACACTTTTGGAAGATGAGTCGGCGCTGGCTCCGGCCTTGTCAGCTTTCTTAGGCTCCTCTACCAGAGCCGGTTCTTCCTCCAGTCCTTCGAAAGCTAGGTGGAAAGCATCGTCCGTCCACTCCTGGATCACACCCGCTTGCTTAGAAGACAAAGCCCTAGCATCATCACCACTTTGTCCATCATCTTCTCCACCACTTCCACTCTCCGCCTCACCTCCTTCATCCTCGCCTCTTTCCTCCTCCTCCTCATCTTCCTCCTCCGGAACGTCTGGACATGTGCTGGGGGAAGGTCCATCGGATTTCTTAAGTTTCTTCCCCCCGGCAATTGGATGCTTTGAGAAGGTTTTCCTTTTACTGCTCTTCGCCGTAGCCCCTCCTTTAGCTTTGGCGGCCCTCTCCTCAGCTGTGTCTCTCTGCTTGACCACAGACTGACGTGGCCAAATCAAGTTGAGCCCCAAAAGAGTAGCGTTCCTGATCAAATAAGAAGCCGCCCTCTCCCCTTCCGGAATGGCTTCTATTTCCTCGGCCATCTGAACCTGACGATCGTTCTCTACAACCGCAAAGCCACCTGTCGCTAGCAAGAAATAAAGCACGTAAGGAAGAGTATTGCGGTCAAAACAAAAAATTATAAATAAGATTCAACTTACAGCCAGAGGTGAAGCGGCGGAAAGAAACGGAGTCATCTCTGACAACAAACCATTCCTTCTTGAACATGCTGAACTTCGAGTATAAATCCAGGACTGGCTTGAAGGACACGGCCGACTCCAAGCTAATATACGGAGACCCCTTCTTGTAGCCTCTTAAGTTGTACAGATACCGGATTTCCCGATTGGAAGGAGGACGCCCGTATCTCCTCTGGAAGATGACGAACAGGCTCACCAAGATGGCATAGGAGTTGGGCTGAAGCTGGAAAGGAGCCACCTTCAAGTATGTGATGAAGCTGACTATCCAAGCATTGATAAGTGGGATGGCACCACACATGCAATGATACCTGCTATAAGAAAAATATCTTCCTTTTTAAATCAAAAACATTTATCCTGGTTTTAAAATACTTTTAGCCTCAAAATAATCCTTATTTTCAATATCAAATTATCCTTGGTTTTAAACTATCTTTTAATTATAATATATTTAACTTTTAATATATATACTTAGATTTAAATATAAAATTATAGTAAAATTTTATATATACCAAAATATTATTCTCTATACTTATTTATGTATTTTAACTATAGTTAAGTATATTTATAAAGTTTAAAATAGTTAATACAAAATAGAAGTTATTTTCAAAGAAAAACAAATTACCAAAAATAACTTAGGCTTGTCGACAACCCCAAGGATCCCTTGTCGACAAGGTGACAATTTATTTCAAAAGTTTGAATTTCAAAGGAAGTGTCTATACGTCACATCCTTTCACGAATGGACATGGTTGTTGTTCTACTATAAATAGGGGTTGTTTTAAACGAATTTACAATCATATTTTCTCTAATTTCACTCCTCTTATTCTTCCACATTTCTTTACATACATTTTTACCATTACTCTACCGAAATCACCATTGAATCTAACTAGATCATCTATGGTTTGATTCTCTATCACTATCTCAACAAGATCCCAGTGCTATTCAGAGTTATAGACGTCTTTGTATTCAATCGAGCGAGAAAAAGTGTGATTGTAGCCTGGAAAATCAATCGGGTGAACTTGTTACCTGTAAAATCAAGTATCTCTACCCAGAGGATTGTGAATCTGGAGCGGTGTACCTCGTGGCCTTGAAATCGAGGGTGTAATTGTAAGAATTGATTTTGAAAGGAAATCCGTACTTGTGTTGCGGGACTGGATGTAGGGTAACTCTGAACCAGTATAAAATTCGGTGTGTTCTTTCCTTTATTGCTTTTACTTTATATCTGCATCTGTGTTTGATTCTGTGATCTTATCTGTGTCTGAATATTGCATACATTTGTGTTCAAATTAAGATAAACTCAAAAAGAATTAGTAATTCCTTAAAACACTATTCACCCCCCCCCCCCCCGCCCCTATAGTGTTAATTCTAGCCTTAAGATCCGTAATCCACATTTCTCACATTTGGTATTTGAGTGTTGGTTTTAAAGTTTTCATAATCTGATTTTTGAAAAACTTTAAAATGGCAATTTTTTTTATAAAATTATTAACACTATTTTCATATGAATATGTCAAAGAATCATCATGATATTGTTGTTTAAAACTATATTTAGTTATTTTGAAAAGTCATTTGATTCTTTAAAAGGTTATGTTGTTTTACAGGAGAAGAGTTATGTCTGATGACTGTTGGTTAAAAGATACCACATAATCATTCATCGATCAAGAAGAACAAATGAATATATAATGACAATCGACAATGAAATGGTTTCGTGCGAATCCGTCAAGAAATGACCAAATTATGGTCAAATGAAGTTTTGGTGAACAAAGAGAAAAAGAAAGCAAAACTGTCAATGGTATTCTTCAAATTGCATCCAGAGATTTGAGCATTTTGTCCCAACTCCTTTTCCAGATTTTAGTTCTTGTTCTCACGGTCATTTTGATGGGTGGATCATCAAATTCTGATCAAAATTGAGTGAGATATGACAGTTTGAAGTTGGCTATCCAAAACTGAAAACTGTGTACGGGATTTCCTGCATTTCTCTTACTGTTCGGTCTGTTGCACCACAATACCATCCAAATTCGTCACCAAACTATTACTAGATCATAACTCTTTCCTTCCTCTTCAATTTGCCACTGGTTTCATCCAATTCCGTTAAGAAACGAATGAGATATGCCTTCTAGAAGTTTGATAGTAAATAGAAAAACGGGAAGAAGAAGAAGAAGAAGAGAAAGTTTTATGAAAAGTGGTGACTATTGGGCCTATTTATAGTGGTTGAAGTGTCCATTCATTCAAAATTCAAATTCAAAGTTTTGGCGCCAAGTTGGTCAATCTACTAAATCATCTATATCTTTCTCATACGGTCTTCAAATTCAGCAAATGAATATACTACGATGATCAGAAAAACAAGCCCATCGCAATAGAACATATCTCGTCGTCAAATTCTGAAAGATATAAATGTGTGGTTCACGACAATGGAAGAACAACAAAGTTAGAAAGATAGAGGAGTGCAAAAAGTGGTACACTTTACTATTATTTCATCTTTATTGTTGCGTTTAGGAATATATATTTATGCATTTAGTTAGTGTTGGACGTGTTTCCACCGAACCAGAGTAAGGAAAACGTGGCCGAACCAACCACTTCCTAAGCACTGCCGAACCAACCCACTTCCTAAGCACTGCCGAACCAACTCACAACCAACCACCTCCGGACCAACTCCACTCACAACCGAACCAATCCACACCCCTCTCATCACCGAACCAGAAGAATGCTACCACCGAACCAAAGCCACTCCAGCCATCTCTGAACCAAGGCGTTGCCGAACCAACCTGGCCAGGCCAGATTACATCAGCCCAAGCCCACCAGCAGCTATATACATCCAAGACCCCTACCCCTTGCCTCACTCTATAAATAGAGGGGTAGGGGTACAACAATGGCAGACAAGTTTGAGAGCTCAAGCACGGACAGAACTTTCGAACAACTTTCATACACTTGTAATCAAAGCTTTGTACTTGTAATCTGAACAGTAAAGGAGAATAACATATAAAGTGGACGTAGGCACATTCTGGCCGAACCACTATAAATCTGTGTGCCTTTTACAGTTTAGTCCCTGCTTTTTACATATTTGCATAAACCACCCAAATCATTAAGAACAACATAAAATCGACTAAATCATACGACTTGGAGGTGTTTGCCCATTTTTTGTGCAAACAGTTAGGTATAGAAATTTATCTCTTTTATAAGTTTTGATATTTTGGTCCATATATCGACACACCATGGTATACATATTGATATACCAGTCTAAATTTTTTTAAAGTCTTTATGTGTTTCCTTTCAAATAAAATCTTACTACTAATTTATTACAACTATACTAAGTAGAAAAGCATACTTTCATTTGTGATTTCAACTTTTCTAATGTTGTTTTTACTTCTCGTACTCTATTTCTTTTATGATAATAATTTTATGTCTTTAAGAAATAAATAGAATGAATTTAGAATGTTAGAATAAGGCTCTATTTATAGATTTCTTCATTTAATAAGATTGCACCGCATCACATGGCACTTGTCATATAAATAGATAGTGACATACATGCAAAATGACACGTGTCATTACACTTGTTCTTTAATGAAAGCATTTTTACATGCATACTGCCAAGTGTTTTTACACATGTTTCTTTTATTATTTTCTTTATGTTTTTTATTTACTTTAATTATATTAACTTCTATAAAAAAATTGGGTCAAAAATCAATTATTTACATGTCAAAATCTAGTCGTAAAATTAGTGCAAAATCATGTTAAAAACAGGCACAGCATTTCTGAAATGCTGTCTTTTCTTCTGTTAACGTTTTTTTAAGCACTGCAAATTCGTTTTTATAGCATTATTGTGCTATGAAAAGATGTAGTGTTTCAGAACATTTTCACAGCATTTGTTAAATGCTGCAGTTTCTGTTTTATAATGTTTTGAATATATTTTACTGCAAAAACTTTTTATAGCATTTTGTAAATGCTGTCTTTTCTATTTGAAACTTTAAACTATGTAAAAACGATATTTAAATTAAGTATTTTTCTCTATTCTTTTTAGAGTTATTTTCTAACTTATATTAGAATATTTTAAAATTAATTTCATGTTTAAATATTTTTTAATAATTAACTAAATTTTTTAATGTAAGAGGCCTTAATATAACACATGTTTATTTTAGTTTTTCAATCTTTGTTATTTTATTTAATATTTCATTATGATATTTTTAATTTAAAAGGTGTTTAAACATATTTCCAAATATTTTAGTCAATAATAATTTATTATGTAGGTTTTAATTAGTAAGTTAAGTATTTTATAAACATGGAAGTTTGGATTCTTAAAAAAACAAATTAAGTTAAAAAAAATTATTTTAAAGAAATTAAATAAGGAGGGTATTAATTTTTAAAAACCATATTGATCATATATATAGTTTAAATCCATATTTCTTAGCAATTTGATTTTGATATTGAGTTTGATTACTACCTTTCGTGAATATGTTATAGTTTTAATATCATTTATTACCTTTAAACTCTTGTCTTTACTACTCTTTCAGTTCCATTCATTAGTTTCCTTAACCTAAGTCTAGTAATTGGTGTGTATTACCTTTGTTAGGTTGAAGTGATTTATAATAAATAGTTTGATATATGCATGCATGCATGCATACATACATACATACATACATGCATACATACATACATACATACATACATACATACATTCATACATACATATATATGCTTGTCAATTAGATATTACTTATCACTCATGTTTATCTTATAATCTGAATATCTCTTACAATAGTATATATATCATCATATCATTATGCATGTTATTATTCTTACTTCGTTATCATTTTATTTCATATTACATATCATTATGCATCCTATTTCATATCACATTTCATTGCATATTACATCATAAATTACAATGCATGAAATATCATAATCATTTGCATCATAAGTTGCACTTCATTCTGCATATCATCTCATGCTACATTGCATATATCATACATTTCATACTGCATTACAAACTACATATTGCATACATGTACACATAACAAGTGTATTTTATTTAGGGAGAGTTTATATTATTGTCTTATAGTATAGGGTTATTAATTTTTTATGTGCTTGACTTGATTGACTTGTTTGAATTGATTGACTTGATTGACTTGTTTGACTTGATTAAGTTGTTTGACTTGATTGATTTGTTTGACTTGTTTGACATGATTGGATTTGATGTGTGTGTTGATTGGATTGTCTGAAATATACTTATACATATTTATGTATTGAATAATTATAATATAATTATGTTAATGTCTTTCACATTCCATTCACTATACTTTGTTCTAGTATTAGTTTAAGGGGGTTTTTTTTTATAGTTTTATCGTTTTAGGATGGTTTTTGTTGATGACAAAGGGGGAGAATTATAAAATAGAGTAGTTAGGCTTAGATTAAGGGGGAGTTATAGTGAAAGTGAAGTATATTTTATAAACATAGGTTGTCATCATCAAAAAGGGGGAGATTGTTAGTCCTTGAGATGATGGTTTTGATGACAACAACCTTAGGACTTGTTATAAAATATAAATACTAACGTTATGGTTTAGATATATATATATGTATGTATGTATATGCAGAATATAAACATGCAGATACCAAGAATGAAGACTGTACAGTATAGAGATTCAAGAACTGATGAACTCAAGATCGAAGATATCAAGATTCAAGACTCATGAGTATCAAGATTATCAAGAGTTCAAGATTTCAAGATAAGTAATTTAGTTAGGAATTTTGTTAAAACTCCTAGAAAAGCACTGACATCTTAAAATCCATTTTATTCGTGGAATGGAATCCACTTCGAGCCTGTTAAAGGGATGGAACCCTAAGTAGGATGTAACCTACAAAAAATCTAGTGGAACATTGTTTTGTATCCACTAACTTTTATTCAAATGTTTTACAAAATTATATCTTGTTTTCAAAATGATTTCAAAATCTTCCTTTTTAAATCAAAAACATCTATCCTGGTTTTAAAATACTTTTAGCCTCAAAATAATCTTTATTTTCAATATCAAATTATCTTTGGTTTTAAACTATCTTTTAATTATAATATATTTAACTTTTAATATTTATACTTAGATTTAAATATAAAATTATAGTAAAATTTTATATATACCAAAATATTATTCTCTATACTTATTTATGTATTTTAACTATGGTTAAGTATATTTATAAAGTTTAAAATAGTTTTAATACAAGATAGAAGTTATTTTCAAAGAAAAACAAATTACCAAAAATAACTTAGGCTTGTCGACAACCCTAAGGACCCCTTGTCGACAAGGTGACAGTTTATTTCAAAAGTTTGAATTTCAAAGGAAGTGTTTATTCGTCATATCCTTTCACGAATGGACATGGTTGTTGTTCTACTATAAATAGAGGCTGTTTTAAAAGAATTTATAATCATATTTTCTCTGATTTCACTCCTCTTCTTCTTCCACATTTCTTTATATACATTTTTACCATTACTCTGGCGAAATACCATTGAATCTAACTAGATCATCTCTGGTTTGATTCTCTATCACTATCTCAACAAGATCCCAGTGCTATTCAAAGTTATAGACTTCTTTGTATTCAATCGAGCGAGAGAAGGTGTGATTGTAGCCTGGAAAATCAATCGGGTGAACTTGTTGCCCGTAAAATCAAGTATCTCTATCCAGAGGATTGTGAATCTGGAGCGAGGTACCTCGTGGCCTTGAAATCGAGGGTGTATTATAAGAATTGATTTTGAAAGGAAATCTGTACTTGTGTTGCGGGACTGGATGTAGGGTAACTCTGAACCAGTATAAAATCCGGTGTGTTCTTTCCTTTATTGCTTTTACTTTATATCTACATCTGTGTTTGATTCTGTGATCTTATCTGTGTCTGAATATTGCATACATTTGTGTTCAAATTAAGATAAACTCAAAAAGAATTAGTAATTCTTTAAAACACTATTCACCCCCCTCTAGTGTTAATTCTAGCCTTAAGATCCGTAATCCGCATTTCTCACACTCCTCTAAAACCCAAATCCATTTATAAAACTCTATTCATAAATCTCGAACGTTTATAAATAAATATTAATCATTTACTTCAAACACTATTATATAATAATTGTTATTAATAATAAACCTTATAAATAAATAAATAAATATTATTAACCTCAAAACATCTTAAAATAATAATTAATAATTTCAAAGACATTATTTGTAAAACGCTAATAAATAAATTTTCAACCTTATTATAAATAATATAATTAATTTCTAAAACAATATTAATAAATCATTTTTATTAATTTCAAACCATATTAACTATTTAAATAATTATCTTCAAAATATTAACATATTGATAAATAACCTTAAAAACAATATAAATTGTAAATAAATAACTTTAAAACAATATTAAATATAAATAAGTAATTCTTAAAACAATATTAAATATAAATTAGTAATTCTTAAAAAAATAATTAATATAAATAAGTACTTTTTGAAACATTTCTAATGGCAGATAATAAAGCTGGAGTAAAATAGAAATTAAATCCTTAAAAACAAAATATTTCTGAAACCCAATTCCGAAATTAAAATCAATTCATATCTCAAAATCAATCCCAACCCCTAAATGGCAATTTATAGTATTAAAAATACTAATTCAAGGCCAATAACTACCAAATGCTCAATCAATATTGATATTGATTTTCTATCACTACAGGGTTTAACTTTCAAACATATAACAATGTCATAACCAAAAGGGTCAACAATCAGGTTTAATATCAAATAATTCATATGACAGGAATATTATTAAAATTAAAATCAACTATGACGAGGAATCCTGTTGGATCCCTCCAACCTGTCCTCCTGCATCACAAACAATATTTAATCATATAATATGTGTCATCTGCTACTATGCAGGTATACATATAAAGGGTCATCCGCTCTGGGGGAGAGAATTTATCCAAACCATCTAATAAAATGGTAAATCATCCAAACACCCAATCAATAATTTTTATTAACTATATAACATTTCTGGTTAACCAGAATGGGGAGTTTAACTCACCTAAATTCCAATTGTCGCTGAAACATTCCTGAAACACTCCACACCCCTTAGTATACCCAAAAAGGGCACACTAAAGGATATGGTGCGTTATAGGTATAGCTAAAGCATCACAAAGACTAAGATTCACAAGACAAATAAATATAAACAGCGGAAACATTTAAATGGTAACTCATTATTCAAAATAAAACTTCATAAATAAGTCTGAAAAACATCACATGTCTCAAAAACCAAATACACATGTCTTATGAAAAATACATCTCGGTCTCATAAAATCAGAGTACGGTAAAGTAATCAATCCTCTCATAAGTACCAGTACATCAAAAGTCAAATGAAAAGAAAACTAAAAGGAAGAAGAATACATAAAGAATGAGAAAGCTCTGCAAATGGATCTCCAAGACATCTGAATCAACTATCCTTGCCTCTGCTGGCCTATGGGGGAAAAGGGGAAATAGAGGAGTGGGTCAGACTATAAGTCTGGTAAGTGAAAGTAATTACTAGCATTTCTAAGCAAGATAAAGATAATAGACTTAGCAACAGTTCTAGTATAAAAGGAAATAAAGGAAAGATAAAAAAGGGATAAAATACTGTTTAACTGTTTGCTTTGATTGTGATTGTTTGCACTTGTCTTAGATTGCTGTGATTAGGCTGAAACCCTAATCCTATTTTTAGTTAGGCTGAATCCTAATTCTACCCATTGATCGGCCTTCTATCTCTGTTGTGCCACTGTGAGCTAGTCCCATCCTGTGGGTCCCACATCAAAAGACACATGTTTAACGCTTGAAACGCAGTAGCGAATTACAACCCTAATCGATGTCGCACGCTCAGTCGTCGTTGGTACACACTCACTGTCGCCCCCCTCTTGTGACCTCTTACTCACCCTATCAACATAAGCGTGCCCAGCCTCACCTAATCTATTATGAGACCATCAGTCCTAGCCTGAAAGGGTCCTGCCCAGCCTCACCTAAGTGTTTTGTAAGACCATCAGTACTAGTCTGAAAGGGAATGTTGTTGGTACGGGTCCTAACAAACAAACTCTAGTTGCGCCCCTTGCCCAAATCTCTCGATTTTAGCTTTTATCTATTGGCCCCTTATTTACCCTAGTTAGCATAAGCGTGTCCCAGTCTCACCTAACAATTGTGTGACCATCAATCCTAGTATGAAAGGGTCCTGTCCAGTCTCATCTAACTATTGTGAGACCATCAGTCCTAGTCTGAAAGGGAATGCTGTTGGTATAGGCCCTGCTTCTACCTTTGCTTATTAACTTAGTGTAAGTTTTAAAATAAGCATCTTCTGTTATTTCTGCTTTATTTTCTTATTAACTTAATCTAAGTCTTTAAAATAAGCCTTTTCTGTTATCTCTGCTATATTTGCTTATTAACTTAATTATAAGTCTTTAAAATAAGCCTTTTCTGTTATTTCTAATTACAACCTATGTTATACTTTCTTATTAACTTAGTCAAAGTTTTAAAATAAGCCTTTATGTTCTTTCTGCTTAATTATAACCTACGTTATAATTGTTACTCTTCTGTTTTATCTTTTTAGTTATAACCACTAGTTATAAACATACTTCCAAATGTCTCAAATTTGCCTATTTTAGTCTATCTTCTTTTTTTACAGTTTTCTTATTTTACATCTAATTTCTATAAATTTAGTGTTTAATTCTATTTAATCCACAAAATATTCTCTTTTTATTATTTTATTCACGTAAAAAAAATAAAAAGAAACTAAAATTTACATGCTAAATTCTAACGTAAAACAGATGTAAATAAATGCAAATAACCGTAAATAAATGTAAATAACTGTAAATAACTGAATAAAATAGCTAAGTAAAAATAACTGAATAAAATAGACTGAAAAGAACTTTAAAAACTAGCTGTAAGTAACTTATATAGAAATTGTCTCAAAATTGCAGAAAAAATACAACTATTGAGAACCCTATTATTTTAAATTACTTAAAAATCTAAAATAATTACTAAACACCCACCTGTGGTCCTTAGCTATATTCCTTGGTCTTCCTTGATCCACTTCTACAGCGTAGAATATTTTTATCGAAAAGATCTTCTCCTTAGAAAAATATTCTATTTAGGGTCCAGCCTCAAACAATGAACCCAAATAGGAGAAAATATGAATGAGAAAAATAGCTGGGCCTAGGGTCATATTTATAGTGTGGTTTAGGGATCTCAGACCATCAGATTTGAAGATTAAATCTGGTGCAACCACGTCATAGGCTCGCTAGGAACCGTTGGATGGAAGCACGAACGCATAGGATCGAAAGAAATTGGAAAAACACGTCACGCTTGAATCAAGATGAAACTACGTACAAGAAGAAGAAAAAAGTGGGTCGACCTTTATATGTTGAGGGTTGACATGCAGTTCAACCTAGGCCTTTGGGGGTCGACCTGGCCTTGGTATGGGTCGACCTGGCCCATATATATATATATATATATATATATATATTTCTGAACTCTTGTTTAATTCGTATCTGCTTCATATTAACTCGGATTTTGACAAACTATATATGGAAATTGACTTGAAAATTACCACGGACACAATGGTGCTACTTCTATGGCTCAATTCTGACAATTTCACAAACTTATTTTATTATTTAATTAATTCGTTAATTAATTATTATAGCTTAAATTTTGGGTTGTTACGATTCCAGTTTGGAACTAAAATCGAACGACATCCGATTTTAATCCAAATTTCCACTAGCTCGGAATTCGCCCATAGTAGTTCCAAAATGTAGTTTATGCCAATACGATCCTAAGGCAAAAATCCGCGTTCAAATCCGACCTAGCATCATCAAGATATTTAATATACAACCTTTACAAATTTAATAATAATATAATATTCCTTAATCACGTCATTAACTCAATTAATCAACCTTAATTCCTGCTTAGCACTAATCCTTCCCCATCGTCTTTCAAAATCAGCTGCCTCCTTCGTTTGATTGCCGCCATCGCAAGAGATCAACTCTGGCCGCCCCACTTTGCCATCGCCTAGCCCCATCTCCACCGCACCTAAGCCCGCCGACCTCGTCACCATCGCAGCCCCCATGATCGAAAACGAGCCCCAAAAAAGTCGTAACTCCAACCTTGCTGCGCCGCCTCTAGCCATGGCCAGAGACCTCCGTACTGCCACCCAAGCACCCTGCAACCACCAGCTTCCCCACGGTACCGCCTATGGTCCCTATCTCCTCCGCAATCGCCGTGTCGAGGTTAAAGATTGCCACGCCATTCATCAATGAACTGCGGCCACCACATTTCACCATCGACGATCTCCACCAACCAATATGTCAAGCTTCACCTCCTCTACAACTTCCTAGCTGAGCATCTCGACGATCAACACCACTAGAGGTCCATGTCGATATGAGCCGTTCGATTTGGTTGTGTTTAGTTTGATTTTTGGTGAGCGATTTCTAAACATGGAGAAGTATATAAAGGGGGAAACGGTATGGTGTAATGGTAGAAGTATGTTCTGGTTGTGCTAGGCATTAAATGGGTATGGCCAAAGTTATGGTGAATAAAGAATATATATATATTATAAAATATCTAGCTCCATGCATTCAAAAATCTCGATTCCCAAACGAGGTGTGCTGCCTGGTGTTTTATACGTAATACCCCTATTTCAAACATAATAGAACTAGTTTCGAGACCTAATTTGATCATATGCAGAAGTTAACTTTTTAAAACTAGTTCTATTATATTAATTCTTGTGATTAGTTTCTAAACAGTTCGAGCTCGCACGACCAAATGATACTTCCGATTATCATGAAATTCGTTAGCGTACAATAATTTATTATTACGGATCCAATGAAATTAGTTTTGTCCAATTTCAAGACAGTGCCCCGAAAGGCTATTTTCATAAGTTAATTAAAACGAGTTATTAACAAACCAGTTTAAATCACTTTTAATTGAAAATTAAAACTTACTATTATTATCCTACTTTAAATGGAATTGGAATAACCTCTCGAAACCATTTCTATTTGACCTAATTCCAAGGTTCAATTATTAAATAATTCCAATATTTGAAATTTAAGCTATCTAAATTATAAAAATAATAATACAATATTAAAAATCAATTAAATATTTCCAAATCAATTGACTAAAATTCTGGGTTGTTACAAAAGGGAAAAATGATTTGAAAAAAATGTCAAAGTTGGGATTATGATTGAATAAAGTAGTATATTTCTTAGTATTCTTAGAAGTTTACTTCACCGTTGAATCTTGATTAATATTTTCTAATAATAATAATAATCATGTGTTGTAAATTAAAATATAAAATACCTTATATGCATCTTAGTTCATAAAAGTTATGACATCTTCAACGGCTTATAACTCATAAAGTTATATTTAATTAAAATTAAACGTTTGAACAAAAACTGTCCCAACAAGAATCAAAGACACGTTTAAACCATCGAATGACCATTGGAGCGACCACAACTTACTATTAGGTAGATTTTATGCTTCATTTATAGCTCCATTGTTCAGGTGAAATGCTATCATAAAGTTAGTACCCACTAATAATGTTAATTAGACAATTAACAAGGAGAAACTTAACCAACCACCAAACAGAGCCGGTTTAAATGGGCACAAAAATATCATGAAGCTAATGCATTTCTTACTAAGATGGCCAATGCTATGGATATATTCTCTATACTTTGGCAGTTTTTAGGTAACTACCCTAAACTTCAAGTTCTTCTCAATTTAATATGTATAGTTCTTAGGAAAATGGAATACGTATGTTCAAGAAAATTCTTTGTAATATGACCCTGGGCATCTGGTTTTAGACTGAGGGCGTGGATTTATTTCCATTCAATCTGTATATACCTCTGGATATTCCAGTTGAAATGTGTACTTTCAAGTAACTTTACTCTATCACCATAATGTTATATTATAAATTAAAATAAGAGGTTCATTGATTAACATACGGCAAGACTATTATTTTCATCCTTCAAAAGTTTAAGAAACATTGGATCAGCAACATCTATAGCACTATTATCTAGGGCTTTCAATGAGTACTCAAAAAATCCAAAATCAATCCAAATCCGTAACTGAAATATGAAAAATTATCCAATATCCGAAAAAAGGATATGGATGCGGATATGAGCATATCCATATCTGATAATTATTCGTCCGCATTTTATTAAGGTTATAGTTTTTTTTGCCTATTTTAGTATATAAAATGATTGTCTTTACTATTTTATCTTGGTAAAAAAAACTAATATGTATATAAAAATAAATATTTGCTACTTAAAATTATTTTTCTTAGCGTATTTACTATTTTTTATATTTTTAGTTTTGAAATGAATTTATAATAAATCAAAGTTTTGTATTTATTTGTCTAGATTTATTGGCTGTGAACTGATCGAAGAATATATGATAAATATTTGATATCCGTCCGGTATACGGATACGGTACTATCTGAATCTGTATCCGACCGTTTACAGGCCTACTATTATCATCAGATCCAGAATTCCACCCCCTCCTCTCCATATCCTCGGTCATCTAGTAAATTTCATTCATCAATGCTAGTAGCATCAAAGGGGAGAAATATCATAAGAAGATAAAATATAAAATTCTCCACTTAGACCATAAAACAAGTGCTACAAGCAACAGATGATTCTAGAATAACCTCTCTTCTGAATAGAAGCTATACTGCTACGAATGAGAGTTCCTGAGATTTTTTCCACTTTTTCTAAGGCCACTACCAATTCTATTGCATTAAAAATAAAATTATAAACAGAGCAAGTCAGAGAATTATGGAATAAGATTTTTTTTGGTGAAACGAGAATGTTATAAAATTAGGAATTTGTATCATGTTAATTTTCATGCGCAAAAAAGATAAACATAAGCACATAAGTCACAGGTGTGACTAGCATCTTTAATAATAGTTCTAATAGCTTTGCTGTTCCGCTTTTTTGGGATCAACGTGAACTACCAAAAACACCCCTTTATATATTATCAAATCTCAATTGCTTAAAAACAGAATCTAATACTAAACTTCTTTTACAAATTCAAACGTCCTCAAAAGTAGGATTTAACAATTAAACTTGTTTTATAAATTCAAAACGCTTCTAAAAATAGGATTTAAAATTAAACTTCCTTTACAAATTCAAAATGCTTCTAAAAATAGGATCTAAAATTAAATTTTCTTTACAAATTCAAAATACTTCTTTACAAATATACAAATCTTAATATCACTTGAAAATAAAGAATCATTTTTTGACTGATTTAAACATATACAATTTATAAGGAAAACAATTCACGCGTGAAGTGCGTGCCATAATACTTTATCAGAATTGCAATTCAGACATACATATTTACGTGTGATTGAGCTATAAAAATTAAACTCATTTTGGATATTTCTAATATTACTAAATTTATACTTTAAATTAGCAGTTAAAATATATTAAATGTTACATGTTAAATTGATCAAAATTATTTCAATAACCTTTATAATAAAAATCATTTAAACAATATTATTATTTTCATATTATATTTTATAAAAGGGAAAGTCTATTGGAACACAAAATATAAATACAATTTGTGACACAATGAATCTCCACCATTAGATTGCCCCCTGATTTCCACCACACATATAAGGACAAAAAATCCAATGGTCCTGATTTTCGTGTCACCAATTGTGTCTAATTTTGTATCCAAATAGTCATCCCCTTTATAAAATAGCAATATATTATATTTTCCTTTAAAACAATTCCAAAACTTATAATATATTATACTATTGATTATCAAAAGAGTTTTATAACCAATAGAAAGCTAAATTTATAATTTATAACCAATAGAAAGCTAATTAAATCAAGTTTAGCAAATTATTTATAAAATACTATTAGTAAAATTTCAAAACCCTTAAATAAATTTTCTTAAATTTTTAAACAAATTTTTAAAACAAGAAAGTAAATAAATATCCGAATATATAACTTATGGGCTAAAATTACTCCATAACCATGAATACAGTTTATATCACGTGGCCGCGAATTTCAACCATTCAAACAATGCATACAAGACATAAATAAATTATACAAATTAAAATGCAAATGGACAACATCTCCTTTTCATTTTTGATAATCTAACATACATGAAATCTCCCAATCAATCTAAAATCACATCCAATTTTACACAATCAATCCAATATCCTGAATAATCAATTCAACCAAAAAAAATTATAAATAATCTTAATCAATTCAACAAAGAAATGTAATCAACTATCGGGATAAATATATAAATAGCAAGCAATAAAATAGATATAGTTATCAGTGAGAAAACTCAGCAAAACAATGGTTGAATTCAAAATCGACGACTACTCAACCTTCGCCGGTGTTATCATCGTCCCATCGATCACCAGAACGCCATTCGCCGGCAATTACCTCCAAACTGGCTTACAAATCACAAGTAATCAGCTCCAGCCCAAGCACGTTCACACACCAATCACCAACACCACAACACACACCACTCTTATCACTTGCTCCTCCAACTATAACGCTAGGTCCCGACTCAACCCGGAAACAACGTCAGCACCATCGTGATTTTGAATTTATGATGAGGCATGCTCATGCATCTCCGCTTCCCCACTAGCGTCGCCGATGCCAAGAACGATCGCATTCCATTTGTATATTTTTATTATTATTACTTTTAATGCAATTTTGAATTTAGGGTATCGGGCTCAATTTATGAGAAGGGAGTTTTGGGTATAGGATAATGAAGTAGGGAGAATTCTAGAAATGAGGAGAAAAGGAATTGGGCTTGGACCGTTAATTGATTTTTGGCCTTAAAAGACTAGTTCAATTTTTTTACTTGAACTTTCCTTACATTTAAATTTTAATCCTTAACATATTTATGAACATATATCACTTTAAAATAAATTGCTCTACACTTCATTTTACGTAATATATTTCGGTAACCATACAATTTCATTCAATTAATGCCTGTTTAATTTTATTTAATTTCTTATTGTATTATTATAAAATAAATTAATTTTTTTTCAATTGTTTCGACAATATATAAAAATTATTTGCACTTTAAAAATGTTTTGTATTCATTAAAACATTTTATCTAACTTTAATAAATTATCCAAAAAGAATTTATTAATTTAATTCAATTTATTAAATCAAAATACTTTATCAAATAGAATTTATTTATTTATATGACGTGTAAAGTAGTGTTGTTACAAAGGATATCGATACATCCGTTGAGACCAGATCACATAATGCTCTCTAAATGTGGTTATATACTGATAGTTATTGGATAAATATGAAATGAATCACCCGAGAGTTTCATGTTGGTTAATAACAAATAGGTCAAACTGGAAATCTCGGAGTAACGATATTATATTGTTCTCGACTTGAGAGTACCGTATTGAACTTCAATGTGGATGGTCCACTTTGATTATAGTTAAATCATGGCATAGAGTCCATCAAGTGACTATTGAGTCTAAGTTGAAGCATTGGATGTAAAATACTATTCAATAGAGAATTCATCTTCTCACCTATATGAGGTTAGTATCATGGTCAATTGTAGTCAGTATCTCTAACTAGACTATAATGGTTAATAATAATTGTTATTATGGAACCAAGGACTTTGTTTATGGACTAACGAGTTGAATGTGGATGATACCGGAATTATGACCAAAATCAAATTCCTTAAATCCTAAAGTTATGTAGTGTTGATAAAAAGAACTGGTGTAAATAATCAGTGCTAAAAGATACTGCTTAAATTGTAAAATTAGATTTAATCAATAACGATTTATAAGCGATAAACTAAGCTAAATAGTTTGACCACAAGCTAAGGTGACGTGAACGTTAATATTCGAATTGTTCAACATTTATCACTGACGGAATTTATACCCAGAAGTCGCATATACTAATTGATGATTTATCCAAAACAGCGCAAGATTTAATTGATTTGTAAATCAATATAAATTAATTAAGTTAATTAATATGTATATATATATGAAATGTATTAATTACTTATTTATTTAATACGTTGGGTGCTATTAGTATTTTCTACATACCATTAGTAATTAACTGAGTGCATATATAGAAGTTATGTATGTATGTATTGATTTACGATATCGATACGCATTTAAATATGATTTAAATGTCATTAATTATTAAACAGACAGGGTTTTTTGTTAGCCCAAATGGCCTATAGTGAGTCCAGTCATATAAAGGGAATGGAAATGGTTTTTGAACTTAGTCTACATCTAAGAAATGGTAAGAGGAGAAAGAATAAAAGGAGGAGAATTTGTTTCATCCTCCTCTATTTGAACCATGCCACCCTCTTCATTGTTCCATTTGAACCTTCCACATCCCTAACCAAATTCTCCTTAGTAACAACCATCCATAGTTGAGCCCCTAATAGCCTAAAACACATCTAAATAAAATTTTCAAGTGGTGTTGTACATTGTTGTAAGACCTGACGAGTTGATTATGTTGAATTTAGGAGATCTCTTCAAACAAGGTGCTATCAAAGGCTAATTCTTCTAAGGTATATTGTTTTGTTTATAATTAATATATGACATGTTATATACTCATTATAGAATAATTTTGCATGTACATTTGTTTTTTTTCCAATATTATATAAATTTTATTCACATAGAAGTGTCTACATTGTTTTATATCTTTGATTATAAATATTTAAAAAAATATTATACTAATTCGACCATATGAATATAAATTAATTTTCTAAATTTTCTAAATAACTTAATTTTAATATTTTAAAATTGTGCTTACTAATTTTCAAATCATATGAATATATAATTCAAATATTAATAAAATAATATATATACACACACATACTTACACACATAAATGTATTTTGGTTTAAAAAAATTCCGAATTAATTTTTAAATATAATATTATTATGTTTATTTTAAAATTATATCAAACAATAATTATATTTAATATATATATGTGTATGTATGTATGTAAATTTATCATATAAATAATATAAATATAGTTTTGCACTTGTTGTTAATAAAAATTAACCTGGCCAAATACATATAATTATTTATGAAATATTTTAATAATTATTTTATTACAAAATACAAATGTTTATTCTTTTATGTAACTTTAAAGAGTTTATATGTATTTAATGTTTTTTTTTGGGAGAAATGTGTGATCCTCTAAAGTAGAGGAGAGCACACATGTACATATATATATATATATATATATCACCAGTAATAAAGTAGCTACCAACAAACCTGGCAGGTAGCAAAAAACCCCCATACAATAAAAAAAAACCCATTCCAAAAGCCTATAAAACAAAAGACTCGCTCTAAGCAATCTACACTGACCATAAACTAATGACTAAAACGACTCCACGAAAAGAGCAGCCTTCTACAACAATACCCACAACACCAACCTCAACAACCAAAACCTGAAAAACCTCAAAATAACAAAACATAAACTCTAGCCACATACAGACTCCAAAGAACAATCACCATAAATATACCCCTAAAAATTCATCCACCCTCATGCATAAGACTTAGGAGATTTAAGTTTCAGTCGGGGACTTCTTCTAATGCTAACTACTGAAATACACCTACTAATTCTTTTATCAACTTTGGATAAAGGAGTAGAAACACAGGCATGAATAGAAGATGGTGAAGATTTTCTTAGAGATGCGAGGCAGCAGTATACAATTCGGTGTTGACCCGCTGGATTCGCCGCTTGGTTTCCTCTTCGAACCCTTGCCTTTTGGCGGCTGAACTCCAGTTGGGGGCATTAAATCAACTTCCTCCTCCGAACTCAAGTGAATAGGAATGCTTCCCGAAGGCGGAGTCGGAGGGATATGATCAATGTTAGCAGGCGAAGGAGGCACATTTGTATCAACGACCATTCCTCCCGGGGAGATCATCTGAAAGGGGGCTGGGCCTGGTCCCGCCATTCCACCTCCAAAGCCACTGCCCCACACAGATGCTTCCATCTCGATGTTAATTTCAGCAAGTATTTCCTCTTCGTGAATTGGTTGAGCCTCGCTGGGGATGCTAGCAGTTGAGCCCAAAGAGCTAGTCACAGGTGCGCTCCCACTCATGACAAACGACAGATCAGCAAAGGGGTCACTGTAATGACCGAGAAGTTCCTCCATCATCTGTTCACCAAAAATAAATGTGCTCCCTTGTACCCCATCTGTAGGTGCAGTAGCCGTTGTCGTGGTTGCTTCCGTTATGATAGCCTCCTGCTCGTGGTGTAACTCTTGGGTTGCAGGAGGCATAGCGGATGTAGCACCTATCACTGAACAGAGACAAAGATAAAGTTATTAGTGATTGCTTCAAATAACGCTTCCCACACTGAATGAGCATAAGAAATGCTTAGAATACCTTCCTCAGTTTGACTTGCAGGCGGAACTGGGGTAGCTTCAGTGACATGCTCGTGAACTGGAGACAACTGCGGTTGATCGGGATTATAAGCAGGAACGGACTGAGAATCAACCACGGATGTGGATTCAGGCTGAGTTGGCGCAAGAGTCTCAGAACTTACATCATGGTGCTCAACTCCAGAACCTTCTCCAGCTTTCGAATGCTGAGTGCCAAGTTTCTCCTTTTCGTATGCGATTGTGATATCATGGAGAACTTTCCTTTCATCTTCACTCAACACCCGGTTCTCAAGCTCGAACTCATCAACCGATTCCGTTTGTCGTTCAGTTTTCTTATTCTGCACCAATCGACCCCAAGCGTTATATAGGTGTGTTGGATAATTGTCGAGCCAGGTTAGATCCTTGTACTTCAGTACTCTGGCATTGTACATAATCAGAAGATCTTCAATATCGTCCTCTAACCTGGCCTTTGCCATCTTAACTTCATCCTCAACCTTGGCCTTAGCCTCCCGAATTTTAAGTACGGCCGCATCCTTTTCGTCCCGGAGCACCACAGCTTGTTCGCGCGCCTCCTGGGCTGCTTTGTTTGCGTCGTCCTTTTCCTTGACGATTTCAGAAAATTTGGCTTTAAGCTCGTTAAGTTCCTTCAACGCAGCATCCCTTTCAGCTGTGATAGTGGTGTTTCAGTAGACCTGTCAAAATATGGCCCAACCCATTCACCCTACTTATAAATGGGTTGGGTCAACCCATTTATGAATATAATTGAATGGGTTATGGGTTGGGTCAACCCATTTATGAATATAATTGAATGGGTTATGGGTTGGGTCGACCCATTTTTAAAAGGGTTGTAAATGGGTAACCTATTTACCCATTTATTAAAAAACATTAAATTATAATATAAATTTGAAAAATAAGAATTTTGAACATACATTGTAGTTTTTCATAGATACTGATAGTTGTACTTAGAAAATAATAGGCTACCGCATCCCCATATTTGAACTCCGCCTTGTGCAGAAGTCGCTATTTTTTTTGTTCAGATTGTAATAACTCCTTCGTACTAACTCGGAATCAGGCGGGATTTTGACCGATTAACACCCACCTAAATTTCAGACAGTGTGGAACACTCAGATACTTTATCGTGTGAACGCACACTGTAGTTCTCCAAGGGGACTGACAGTTGTACTTAGAAAATAATAGGCTACCACATCCCCATATTTGAACTCCGCCTAGTGCAGAAGCCGCTATTTTTTGTTCAGACTGTAATAACTCCTTCGTACTAACTCGGAATCAGATGGGATTTTGACCAATTAACTCCCACCTAAATTCCGGACAATGTGGTACACTCGGATACTTTATCGTGTGAACGCACACTGTAGTTATCCAAGGGGACTAACAGTTGTACTTAGAAAATAATAGGCTACCACATCCCCATATTTGAACTCCGCCTAGTGCAGAAGTCGCTATTTTTTTTGTTCGGACTGCAATAACTCCTTCGTTCTAACTCAAAATCAGGTGGGATTTCGACCGATTAACTCTCACCTAAATTACAGACAGTGTGGAACACTCGGATACTTCATCGTGTGAACACACACTGTAGTTCTCCAAGGGGACTGACGGTTGTACTTAGAAAATAAAGGCTACCACATCCCCATATTTGAACTCCGCCTAGTGCAGAAGCCGCTATTTTTTTTGTTCGGACTACAATAACTCCTTTGTTCTAACTCGGAATCAGGCGGGATTTCGACTGATTAACTCCCACCTAAATTACAGACAGTGTGGAACACTCGGATACTTCATCGTGTGAACGCACACTGTAGTTCTCCATGGGGACTGATAGTTGTACTTAGAAAATAACAGGCTACCACATCCCCATATTTGAACTAAGCCTAGTGCAGAAGCCGCTATTTTTTTTTGTTCAGACTGCAATAATTCCTTCGTTCTAACTCAGAATCAGGCGAGACTTCGATCGATTAACTCCAATCTAAATTACGGACAGTATGGAACACTCGGATACTTCATCGTGTGAACGCACACTGTAGTTCTCCTAGGGGACTGACAGTTGTACTTAGAAAATAACAGGCTACCACATCCACATATTTAAACTCCTCCTAGTGTAGAAGCCGCTATTTTTTTTGTTCAGACTGCAATAACTCCTTCGTTCTAACTCAGAATCAGGCGGGACTTCGACCGATTAACTCCCACCTAAATTACGGACAGTATGGAACACTCAGATACTTCATCGTGTGAACACACACTGTAGTTTTCCAAGGGAACTGACAGTTGTACTTATAACATAATAAGCTACCGCATCCCCGTATTTGAATTTTTATGAAAATTAGAATTTTAAATTTTTATCGGAACTCAAAACATAAAAATTAGAATTAGAATTATTTTATATTTATTTGTTTTTTATTAGTCAAATTAAGTTTAAATCTTTAAATGAGTTAAATGGGTAACCCGCTTATTAAGTGGGTTGGGTCATAAGTGGGTAAAAAAGAATGGGTCATAAATGGGTTGGGTCAAACTCGACCCAACCCATTTTGACCAAACCCAACCCGTTTGACAGGCCTATGTTTCAGTGGCCCGTCTCCTCGACCAAAGCGAAATATGTCTGTCGCATCCTTTCCATAAATTGGTTTGCCTCATCGGCTTTCTTGGTGGCCTCTATTTCCAACTTCAGGGAAGATTCGGATTCATTATTGAGCACTTGTATTATACGGTCCTTTTGAGCGATATCGGTTTCTAACTTCTCGATTACTTTTGCCCGCTCAAAAGCCACCGCAGAGGCTTTACCTGCAGTTTTCGTCCACTCTCGATACTGGGTATATATGTCATGGATGTAATCATGCATAGTCTACTCCGCCTCAGTTGGAATTCTCTTTAAATGCGGAGGGAAGACGAAGCCGTCAAAACAAATATTTGGGAAGTCTTTTTTCAACTGGGCGATTTTGATTGCTCCTTCCCTAGTGGGCTCGGTAATAGCTTGTTCAATGACTGTGGGAGTTTTGGCCTCAGTTCTATGGCGTTGTGAATCCGACCTGGGAGTTTGAGAAGGCGGTTTTTGGCGTGGAGGCTCTAAGGATTGTTTCCCGTGACCGGAGGGTGGTGTTGGAGCCCGAGGAGGTGGAGAACGTGATCGGGAGCGATATCTATATTCTCTGTCTCTATCCCTCTCCCTCTCATAGCGTTCTTGACTAGAATAACTGCAATCGTGGTCTCTATCAGCTTCCCTCCTATGGGACTCATAGTAAGAACCGAATGAGTGGCGCGTAGAGTGGAGGCTTCCTAACATAGATTCTCGTCGAGTCATCGTATCTGTAAAATAGAAAGAAAAGTAGAATTAGTAATTTCCAGAAACGAATAACTTGTGATTGGAAATCGTGTAGTGCCGTGAAGTGTATGCATGTGTTAAACCCCCGACCTACCGGATATGTCGGCCACATTTGTAGAAAGTGACTCGCTTAAATCTTAAGACACTTTGAAGCCCTTCTAATCCGGTGTCGTGTTGAAGCGACACATAGTCCTAAATTGGTATATCAACGAGCCCTTCGAAAGGATTCTCTACTTGCAAGGGAGGAGCCTCCGAAATTCTAACACCGGAGGCTGGCAGGGACGCGACTACGGATTTCCATCTCGGGGACTTATGACACTTATGTGCTACTGCCTTTCCTTTTCTCCTTCCCTCTAGACCCTGAAAACTATCAGAAGGCTCGGTTACGTGTTCGTTATTAGTGGGCGTATTTTCTTCATCGTCCTCCTCGGCAATTACAACCCCTGGCACTTTACGCTTCACCTGCCTCGTCGGAGCTGCCCTAAGCGTTCCCTCCAGTCTTATGCTTTGCTTTCGATCGATTAGCCCGATAGTCCTCAAGTTTCTATCTGTTAGCACTGAGTCCATATCTCTCATTTTGCTCGGTGCTTCCTGGAGAATCCGTACTATTTCTTTGAACTGAGCACCTTCGGGTCACAGAATTGCGACTGTAAAGGAAAGAAGATATTAGTTTCAATGTCAATTATGACCATCTCGTTAACTACTGGAAAAATTGCAGCACTTACATCTGACTAACCATCGACTAGCAAACCCTGGATGGCATCAGACATAGAACCACTCCATCTTAAAGTAACTGAGCCTGGTCCAGGATCCTGCCACCACTTGGCAGTTCCTGACTGCCTCTAGAAATGTGAATGAAAGACTGTCTCCCCGACTCTTAACATTAAATAGGTATCTGATTCCTTCTGGGGTTGGGGCGGAAAAGATGTTCCATGAAGACGATGAATAAACTATTCAAGAGTGCATATCCATTTGGATGTAATTGTGATGGAGTGATTCTGAAGAAAAACAACACTTCTCAGATATATTGGTTGAATGGGGAAAGTGTTCCCACGGTGCACGAATGGCGATTAAAGGCTGTGAATCCTTCTGGGGGAGAGTGTGGCTTGTCATTTGGTCTGGGTAGCAAAACGTTGTCTAATGATAGACCATGCCTTAAGCATATTCGCCCTAGCATATCTTTGGAGACATTGGATGGCATAGAATCTTGTGGATTCATGATAAAAGTTACTCCCAGCAGCTCGTCCGGAGCTGGACCTATTACTTCGGCTGCAATGGTCAGGATCTCTATTATCGGAGAAGACGAGCTTTGAGGCCCCTGCTGCTGTGAACTCGTAGATTCCATAACTAATCAATTCATCAAAAACCATCATTAGATGATAATATGCACGTGTGCTCTCCAGTGTGAAGTGCATAAATGTGTTGTGCAGTGCAGTGCTACATAATACATAGAATTCTACAGAATTTGAGAGATGTTTAAACGACAAGACTTCGAGATTCAATCGGAGTGACCATCATCGCTGATCGTCACAACCGTACCATCCAGACTTTAGAGACCGATCCAAGTTAAAGTTTATTAAATTCAGTCAAGTTACAGTTCCATCGACGAGCTTCAAAGGGCAGTCAAATATGTGGTGAAAGTGGTTAAGTCCAGTTATGCAGGGCAGAAGCTCGTCGGACTCAGATGTTCATGATATGTTTCGTCTCCATCAGGTTCAAGCTTGGATCGAACCCCAAATGCATAATTCGTATCGACCGAGGAGGAGGCACTTCGTATCGATCACCTATAAAGCCATTTCATATCGATCACCAATAAAGCCATTTGCGTATCGATCACCCAAATGTGTTTCGTATCGATCGCGGAACCTTAGATTTCGTATCGATCACTCCGGATCGATACGAACGCCCCCACAAATTGATCGATACAAAGAGTCCACCAACAACAGATCAATACGAGCATTTTCTTCGTATCCCCACACTTCATCTTCTCCAAAGCCACTCAAATGCCATCTCCTCCATCCTCGACCTTGCTCTGGTCCATCTCCGGCCTCCTCTTCACCAAACTCGGCCGTGAGTGCAAATGGAATCAAAGGTGGAGGGAAATTCAAAAGTTTGAAATCAAATTTCTGAGGGGCATGTCGACATGGGGTATCCAGGTATGTCGACATGTGCCTATTGAATCAAAGGACAAGTGTCTATTCCTAATTTCTAATAAATGTATATATTTTATCATATATTCTACTTATATAATTCCTGTGATAACATTAAATATAATAATACTTAAATATTAATAATTTAATATTTAAAATATTATTAAAATAATATTATTTTTGAATTTAAAATTCAAATTTCAAGGTATAAATTTGAATTTAAAATTCAAGGAATTTAAAAAA
Organism: Allium fistulosum; assembly: GCA_030737815.1. Taxonomy (NCBI): domain Eukaryota; kingdom Viridiplantae; phylum Streptophyta; class Magnoliopsida; order Asparagales; family Amaryllidaceae; genus Allium; species Allium fistulosum. The sequence continues at coordinate 660,890,088 of CM060902.1, forward strand.
AACAAGCAAACAAACAAGCATCCATTCAAACAAGAAAAATTAAAAATAATGTAAATGCGTACCTATTTTTAGATCCATACTCCCATCGTCGTCTGATTCATGAATAGCAGTGAAACAAAGATTTGAATTATCCGTCTTCTTTTCATCGTCACTGGATGATGAGTCTGAGTCATCAAGAGTTGCTGTGTATGCTTTCTTTCTTTTCCTTGACGGATCATTGTTTGAAGAGCTGTTTATCTAGATACGGACAATCTTTCCTATGATGCCCGACTTTATTGTAATTGTAGCATCGATCATTGTTGACATTCTCCGTATTATTTCTGGAATTCCTTTGATCATTTCTTTTGTAATTATTCATTTTTCTATATTTTAGGAATTTCCGAAAGTTTCTTATCATGAAAGCAATCTCCTCATCACTGTCTGGTTCCGAATCTTCAGTCGTTGCATTGAATGCTAAAGACTTCTTCTCTATAGCCTTGTTTTCTCTTCTTCCTTGCAGTTGAACTTCATAAGCCATCAGATTCCCAATCAATTCTTCTATTTTCATTAGACTGTTATCATTTCCTTCTTCGATTGCAAGTGTCTTTTGATCCCATTCTGGAGTGAGTGAATTTAGAATTTTTCTGACTTGGTCTTCCTCCGAAAAGCTTTTTCCCAGTGCAATTAGTGAATGAACAATATCTTGAAATCGACAATACATGTTGGAAATGGACTCATTTACATGCATTTTAAACAACTGAAACTGATTAGTTAATATGGAAATTTTAGTCTGTTTAACTTTGCTTGTTCCTTCATGAGTAACTTGCAAAGTTTTCCAGATTTCAAATGCAGACTTACAAACTGACACTCTATTAAACTCATTCCTATCTAGTGAACAAAATAATATATTCATGGCCTTTAAGTTATTTGTGCAACACCCTTTTGCTCAGCAGTCCACTGGGCAAAATTGGTAGTTGGTTCAACATACTCAGTTTGTGTGATATTCCAAGTGTCTAATCCTACTGATTGTAAATAAATTTTCATTCTACAAGCCCAATATGCATAATTACTGCCATTGAAAAATGGTGGTCTGACAGTAGACTGACCTTCTACAAATGAACTAGTGTGGTGTTAACAGAACTAGTGCCAGAGATGACATTACCAGTGTTGGTAGCCATTAAAACAATTTTCAAGTTTCAGATTATGAAAACTATGAAAACCAATGCTCTGATACGAATTGTAAAGGAGTGCGGATTAAGGATCTTAAGGCTAATTTAACACTAGAGGGGGTGAATAGTGTTTAATGGATTCTAAGACTTATATGGACTAAATTAAAATTATGACACAAACAAATGCAGAACTTAGTCACAGAACAATCACAGAATCAAACACAGATGCAGAAAGTAAATAAAAAGAAGTAAAAGGAGAGAACACACCGGATTTTATATTGGTTCGGAGTTACCCTACGTCCAGTCCTACACCAAGGCAAACACCTCGTATAGATTTTTATTATACCAATGTCGAGATTACAATCCTCAATTTCTAAAGGCCTTGAGGTACCCTCCTGTCTTCGAGTCCGGGGCAAACTCTCTTGATTTACGGGACACAAGATCACCTAATTGATTTCCAAGCACAACCACACCTTATAGAGAGACTCGATAAACTTTTGATTACAAATTGATCCTATAACTTTGAATAGCACTTTGATCTTCGAGAGAGGGCAGAGAATCAAACAAGAATGAGATTCTAATTTGATTCACTTGAGAATTCGGCAGAATTTCGGCACGATCTTAAAAATATGAAAATTTTAGAATATGGATTTGTGGAGAAGGAGTGAAGAAAATAAGAAAATAGTTAGTTAAAAAATTCGTTTGTGAAGGCTATTTATAGACCAGTAACGGTCATAACCATTCGTGAAGAGATTTAAACGAATAGACACTTCTTTTAAAAATTGAAACTTTTGAATTTAACGGCCACCATGTCGACATGGGGTATCCCATGATGTCGACATCCCTTAGTTAAAAATAATGTTAATTTTTTTTTGAAAATGGTATTAAAAGGAAAACAAGATGAAATGATTCTGGAGTAAAATAAACTAATTTTCCTATGATTTAAAATAAAGAAGAGTAGAAAAATATATTTTTAGAATGTATATATAAATTTGATTTTAAATCTCAAGTATATATATTTATAAAAGAATATTTAAAAATCAGAAGATAGTTTTAAAAACAAACGAAGTTTAAAACAAGAGTTTATTTAAAAACAAACGAAGTTTAAAACAAGAGTTTATTTAAAAACAAAAACAAAGAATATTTTAAGGCTAAAACTTCCTTTTGAAAATCATTTGAAAAGATAATTTTTAAGGCTAAAACATTTTGAAAATCATTTTGAAAAATCATTTTGAAGTAGTTTTGCAAGCTTCTTCCTGCAAAATATCTCATCACATCAGGACTCGAGAACTTGTACAAAACCAGGATGTTCGTGGGTTTGTAAGCCACTTGTCGTATGTTTGTAAGCTACTTGTCATGGTTTTGTAAGCCACTAAGAAGATGGAAATGGGTTCCATCCCAAATGAAATTTGGAATGAAGATTTCCATGCTATTATGAAGTTTTAACAAAAACTAGACACTTATCTTGAAATCTTGATCTTGATACTCTAGAGTCTTCAATCTTGATATCTCCATTCTGAATCTTGAGTCTTGAGTCTTTTTACTAATTAGTCTTCAGTAATCAATACCTGCATATATATATCCTTCATAGTTCCTGCATATACATATCTATCTAGACAATAGTGTTAGTATATATTTTATAATAAGATAAGTTAAAAAGGTTGTTGTCATCAAAACCAACATCTCAGTTCCTAACATATATTACAAATCATGTTTTGAGATTCTGTTTTGTCTTTTATTCTCTTTCTCCCCAACAATCTGTCTTTCCGGTACTTGAATACTCAGCATGTGAACACCGTGGATATATTAGAGTCAAGTTCTAAAGATTGAAAAGGCGGGTCTTTAGAGGTGTACACCACTACATAGCACCATCATGACTAATCTCCCATCTGCATTTTGGATGCTAGCCGTTGTGCATTATATCGAATTAAGTATTATCTATATCGAGTTAAGTATTATCATAGAGACTCATCATTTCGTTATTTGACATATGACAATGAGTATGCGTCTTTGCGTTGTTCTACAAGCATACGAGATCAGACTCGCTATTCGAATGCAACCTCCTCCTTCTTCTTGATCCTTTAGATCGCAATTTATCTAATGCACTAGTGTTTTGACCAGCAACTTTTGCTACCCCAAGCATATCATAAGCTGATCTAACATTTCTTGTTGCTAGGAAGCATAACATTCATTTAACTCGACCACAACTCTATCCTGATTGTCTCTCATAACAATGTCTACCTGCACCGGAGTGCTTGCTGAGCGATCACCCTGATCGATTGTAGTTTAGTTAGGTATATTGGTGTTTCTTTCATTCCTGCTAGCAGCACACACACTATTCTTCAGTTTTGGAGGAATACTTGAGTTTTTTTCTTAGTGAAAGCACCAAAAATATTTACTTGGAAATTGGGCAAACACCTTCAAGTCATATTGGAAGAACTGTGGATAGTGAATGTATGTCATTGTAATTTTATGTATGTAGTTTAGAGTTTCTTAAGAGCAAATCAAATATAGATATTACAGAAAGTAACATGAAGTAAAGTAAAGAACACGTAAATTTATAGTGGTTCGGTTGAAGAATGCCTTCATCTTTTGTCCATAATCATTAGTTTTCTTATAAATATCGAGTACAATATAGAAAATACGAAATACAGTGATCTATTACTCAAAGTAATGTAAAATAATGCTCCAATAATTCGGTTTGGTAGAAGTTCAATTCAGTCCAGTAGGAATTGATATGTTTTGCCCTCTCAATTGTCCATCATTATTGTTCAACTTTTGGGATAATTATATGTATGAGATATAGAGTGATCAACTTGGTAATCCCCAAAAAATAGGCACATTTCATGTTTAAATGATTCGATTTGGCATCTTAGTTTCGATATCTTTGGTTCAGTATGGTTTGGTTCGGTGGTAGTCTACTGAACCAATTTCTATGTTTGGTGTTTTAAATACCGAACCGAATTTCCTATTCGACGGTCGAAACTACTGAACCACTTCCCTTTTCACCTACTGAATTATTTCAAGCTTATACGTACTAGATTGTTTAATTAGTTCTTTATAACTTGCATTAATCTTCTGATTTTCTTCGAGCTATCCTTTGATCCTTTTTCCCTTGCATTGTCATTATGGTCGATCAAGGGTGTTATTGTTATTGACTTTTCAGTTGTTTGTGTGCTCTTCAACACTTATTGTATCCGTCTTGCTGTGGCGAAAATGCCCACAAATATTATTATAGCATTTTGTTATATTAATTGCTCGCTATTCATATTAAATACTCATAACATTCAACATGTGCATTATATTCGTTATAAAGTCACATGTGAACTTACACATGCATTAGGTGAATTCACATATTCATATTTAGAATTAACAATTAATGCACATTTTATTACACTAATTAACGATTAATCGAGATACTATAACTTATATCATCATTGAATATGTATTTATATATAAACCACCATCCCAATAGTCATGTGTGTATACGTACTTATATACTGTAGAGTTATTCTACTGTATATAAGTACATATACCTACATGACTATTGGAATGTGTGTGTATGCTTATGTTTATACACACACGTATACACACACATACATGTTTTTTGGGCATTATTGTAACATCATTAATGCACATGCGTTCATTATAACATTATATGTTAATTAATTAAAATAAGTAGCAGTCAAAATTAATTTTGCTCGAAATAAGTCTCATTATATCAAAACTAATGTTAAATATGGTTTAACACTAACTTGGTCATTCATAAAAAAACATAGTGCATAAGAAATAAAAGGATTTTTTTTACATTGCTCTTTTATCCCACTACTTAATGCACCTACTCTAAAACAAATGTGCGTTTGCAGATAAAGAAATAAAAAAGATTAGTCTCACAGAGACCTGTGATACATTACGTTGAAACCTACACATGTAGTAGATGCAATTACTTTTCAATGTCTAACGTCTAGCAGTCTCATAAGGACTTGATATGCAACTGTTGGACATAAAGTGTAAATACATGAAATTCTAGATACATGCATTTATCTGAAAGATCCCCAAGGACGTAATTTTCCTAAAACAAAACCATATAATTTATAACTGAATAACCTAAGAGCATTGTACAGATTATAACAATGTAACATCCCGCTACTATAGCAATAAATTTTGTTAAAAAAAAAGTAATAAAAAAATAAAATAAAAATCGTTATGGATATAAAATAAAATTTAGAGTAAAACGTCACGAGCGGAATTGTAATCGGAGACCAAATTACGGTAAGGCAATATCGCGGTTAAGGTATGAAAATTTATTTGAGGAATATAAAAATTATTTACTGAAAATAAAATAAATAACTTTATTTTCATTCGACCGATTATTTTCATACTTATCTCTTTCATCATCGTTCTCTTTTAACCTGCTTGAAACCTGCTTGATTGCTTAAGCCTAAAGTCTCAAAAATATAGTCTATATAAACCACTATCCCGTTCATTTTCCCTCCTCTGAAAAATTAAAAGCACACACTTCCAAGTTTTTTTCTTCACCAAAATCAATGTGAGTTGAACCTTTTCTTACTGCTTGTGTTTGATTTTGCAATGAAGGTTGTGAATTAAAATGAAGATTTTGTGTCTTTTGTTTCATCCTTTTCTTGCTCTGCTGCCCCGAATTTGATCAGACGCACCATTGTCCATGGCCTTTCTTTAGTTCGTTTTTACCCCGTGACCTGAGAAATTGCTACGCATATATATATATATATACATATATATATATATTCCATGCCTTGAAAGTGGTCACAAATCCATGCTGTTCTAATAAATCTGTGCGTCCTTTACATGGGAATTGCTTGCAGGCTACTTGTTTTATCCTTGCCTTGCAAATTTAGTCACACGCCTATGCCTATACTTAGATTTGCACGTACTTGCCTATGGATGATTTGTGGGCTGCATTAATTTATCAGGAAATTATTGTCAAGGACAAAAATTTTCAGTATTTTATCCTCAAGGACAGACCTTCAGTATTTTAGCCTGAAGGACAACTTTATTTAAGTATCAGTTTTTAAGTTTTTAGGTATCAGTTTGTAGTTATCGATAGCAGTTTTTAGGTATCAATTTTTAGTTCGGTAGCAGTTTTGGAAAAATGTTTGTCCTTATGAATAATTTTAAAAGAATGTTTGTCCTTATGAATAATTTTTAGAAGAATGTTTGTCCTTGTGGATAAAATATCGAGGTCGTGTCCTTGAGGCAAAAAATATACAAATTTTTGTCCTTTAAATTAATTCCCCCTTAATTTATTCGCCCTTTATGAGCCTTGTAATTTTGGAATTGAACACATCCCATTGCTCTGTTGCTTATGTCATGCCCCTACATGGTTTTAATGCAATTGAACATATTAAGTTAGACTTAAGTGTAAAACCCCTCTTTGTGAAAAGTAGCATTGCAATGGAAATTAGTTTGCTTTATTTTGCACGTTCCTGATGTTGAGTAGACATTTGTTATCCTATATGAACACATTAATTTAGACATTTGTTTTGTTTTGTTCTGTTTAGTGCATTCATGTCTTCTTGTTGCTTTGCAATGGAAACGTGCATGCTTTATAAAATGAACATTATCCCTGCAAAATTTATAAAACAACTTTTGTTCCAAAACTTTAATTATTAATAACTCAAAATTTATGATGATTTTGAGCATGCAACCAAAAGGAAATATGTAGAGGGAAGTGAGACGAACAAATCGACTAGCTTTCGCCTGACCGACGGACCCCGTGGTGATCAGAAATGACACCGTTAAGTTCCGCGACCGTATGATGAACGGAAGCGTTACGGCCAAAACGGAATATACCAGCAGGACCGTATTGTGTAGCGCATCACGACGATGGTCTCGGTTCGCTCGTCGGAGGTGTGTAGAGAGGTGAACAAAACCAAAAAGTTTTAGAGTACAACGCTACGCTATATTCCGTTCGTGTACGGACCGCGAACGACTGAAATAAAAATACGATCGCGCACGACAACGTTACGCGATCACAAAACAGCAATAAAATAAACCGGTTAATTTATTTTGTAAAACTTCAAAAGAACCGGCGTTTGACGCAAAATGCGTCAACTGAAAATAATTTATTTTTTAAATTAAAAATTATGGAAAAATTCTATAAATTAAATTAAAATTACATCATCAAAAATCAAGTCTAAATTTGAAATGTATATTTTATTATAATTTAAATTCAAATCTAATGAATTTCTTCCACATTGTGTTTACAGGTTATGTTTATGAATGTTCATAATGCCATATACTTCAGTTAATGTTATGTTGCACGAACATGACATTTATATGTGATATAAAATAGAAAACGATAGCATTTTGGGGACAAATGGTATATTGGAAAGTTAAATACAAAAGAATTTGAATGAATTTAACCGATGAAGCAAACGAGACGAGGTGAGACTACTAGACGCTAGAATCCATCCTAGCGGACAAATTCGGAGTCGCTCCTTGAATCGTGACGACCTGGTCCCTCGTCACTTATTGTTCAAACGATCTGTTGCACGGACACAACCACGGTGATAAGCGCAGTGCAAACGGGAAACGAGGAAGAATCGAGAGTAATCTCATTGATGGATATGTGGTAAAACAAAAATGAAGATTACAACACAACGGGGTGAGCGCCAACGGTGAACAGAAGAAGATAGTGCAACTAATAGATCGTGTGGGGGCATCCACAATTTCTACTCGAAAGATATACGGATGAAAAAGGCTGTAATATCGGTTCGATACAGAGTCTAGTAAGAGTGAATAATGAATAGGATTCACTAATAATTCCATACCTCGTAAATGAATGACTTAATAGTGGTTTGTCTATTGAATAATGAATGCAACTTATAAATGAATAGGATGTGATATCTCAGTTGATTAGAGTTGCAGCTGTGATTCACCTTAAATAGTGCCGTGACACGTGTATTTAAACTAAAATAATCCAATGGTATGTGAGCGGGTTTAGATTATGGAGTGTGTGACATATATATTTCTTTTAATATCATATATATAACCAAACTCTGCGATTTATATGAATCATTGTTACATTATTATACTCACAGCTAGATTTATAGCCTGACTCGAGGTTTTGTTTTGTGACAACTCCTCGGGTCAGACCGAGGATTTTCAGGATGATTACCTTTTCACGTTTTGAGGTGATTTCATACGACATTAAGATGGACGGCAACTGGCATACAGTGTATAAGTTTAAGGTAGTTGTAGATTTAGAGCTTCACGGACGCACGCTTGCTACCTGCCTCAAAGGAACCGTTAGAGTTATCTGAAGGAGTAATGTTAGGGAGATACATTTAGAGTCCGTTGAACTATGCTAAGTTGATTTTGTGTAGTTATGTCGTATGTCTTTTGTATATATTTGTCCGTGTATGTATTAGGACGTCATTTTTAGGACAGTTATGTATAGTATGCATGATGACTTAGTTGTAGATATATGGTGGTAGTCTGACGTCTATTTGTACCTATGTATATGTATATATAACTATCTTTTTGGTCCACTGTTCTATGAAGCCATTATATATTGTGTTCTGCTATGTGGTTTAAATACAAATTCTCTGAACTCGTGTATACTACATTGTGTCGAGATGAGATACGTATCATTTTAGAAATGTTCAGGTATTTTAAACGTATCCATGTTGATCCAAAGTAGTGTAGACGAGAGATCGCTCCTTTAGTACCCATTGATCCGAGCTATCGGACGGTAAACTCCCTCTGATATTTCGGTCACTGGAGCCGGGGCGTCACAAACAATTTGACAGATTATGGTCCAAATAAGTGAGTACCCGATGAAAGAAGATTATACCATCAATCTCATTTGATTATGCATTGTTATTATGAAAAATAAATTTGGATATGAGTAACAACCTGATATTTTGGAGTAATTAATAAAAGTTATTAATAATTATTTAATTGGCTGAAATGGATTATATAGATTAAATAAGAACAATTTTGGATTTTATAAGGAATATTGAAAATTTATAATAAAGTAACTATTAAAGAGTTTTGAGGAGAATTGTTTATTTAAAAGACACTATAAAAATACATTGATTTTGCAGCGATGAAATTCGTCGTTAAACCGTCGCTAAATTGCATTTAGCAAAGGATTTACGATGGCATGTCAAGTTCGGTAAAAGCATTGCCGTTAAAATAGTGTCAATTTAACGATGGAATTTAATATGACATCACCGACATTTTCCCAACGTCTGTATAAAAATAAAATAAAAATTTACAAAAATATTTTTAATAGAAAGTCGTCGGCAAACACTAGCTAGCGTGGGATTCGCAACAGATGTAACGAGTTTCTATCGCTAATCACATGCCGATTTAAGAAAGTTTAGCGATAGATTTTGTGATTTTTATGTTTCCAATCACCATTCTGTGACGTATTAGTGACGATATAATTTGTAAATTCTTCTGATATTCTCTTTCTATTTCGTCGGTAACGGTAATTTACCGTGCTATTTATTTTTTACAGTTTTCTCTGCAGTAGCTATCAAAAGTTTGTTAGTAAATAATAAAATCGTCTACATATATATAAACATGCACGTTTTATATAAAATGAATAGCATAAATAAAAAAGAAAATACAAATATAAATCCGCCGGTCCATGTACACACTAAGTAGAATTCTAAACAACCAAACAATTCAACTATTGTTAATATCACACATAAAAAAATAATACCATATATAGTCATATGTCGATCCATTACACACCATTTTGAATTCTAAACAACAAAAATATTTCACGAATGCTTATCTCATACATAAAACAATAGCTAACATTTTCGTTTTTGGTTACGAAGATAACGATGGCGAAGTGTCTTCATAATCAGATCCATCGTTCGAAGCGTTGCCATATCTGCCTACGAAGTTTCGCAACTTCTAGCTTGTTTAAATCCGTGTCTGAGCTTGTTGTTCCTTACTAACCGTGGAATACATGCTTTTGCACTTTCTACCAACATGATGTTTCTTACTCTTTGGTTTGGGTTATTCTAACAACTTTTTTTCTATGCAAGCCAGTTATAATTTATTTTTGTCTTGCAACCCTCTTTTCAAAGATTAGTCCGTATTAAAAAAATGAATAAAAATAGCTGAATAAAAAGTTATACTCACAGTGTTCATGAAGTATTAGCATAGATACAATTCAACATTTAAAACCAAGCAATTAGCTCATTGTTAGAATCAGTTTAGGTTTGTCCAGGTTATTAGGAATAAAGATCCAGGCTATTAGGAATAAAGACCAAGTCTACAGGTCTATTTAAAGTACTTTGATTTAGTCATGTTATTTGCTATTTGTTTGCTTCTATTTCTTAGGGTTTCGATGAGTTGTAAAGGCTCTATTTAAAGCCAAGTATGGTCATTCAATAAAGTACAGAGTATTGAGTTTATTTTGCTGGTTCTTGATTTGAATACTTCTTTTCATTTGGTATCAAAGCCAAGAAGCAGCAATTTTGTTGAGTGATCATACACTATGAGAATGAGTGAAGACAAAACTCTAACAAAGATCCCTCACTTCGACGGTCATTATGATCACTGGAGTGAGTTAATGGAAAATTTGCTTAGGGCAAAGGGTCTTTGGAGTTGTGTGGAGAATGGTTTTGAGGAGCCAGAAGATATAGCAAGTTTGGATGAGGCGAATCTAGCAAAGCTTGAAGATGCAAGGATCAAGGATCACCAGGTCAAGCAGGCCATCGATCGCTCCGTTTTCCAACAAATATTGGATCGTAGCACAGCCAAGATTGTTTGGGATTCGTTGAAGCTAAAATTTGGAGGAAATGTTAAGGTGAAGAAGTCTCTTCTTAATTCGTTAAGGAGAGAATTTGAGGTTCTGGCTATGAAGAATGATGAGACAATCACAGAATACTTTGCGAGAGTTATGATTGTTGCTAACCAGATGAGTAACAATGGAGAAGTCATGGCAGACTCAAAGATCGTTGAGAAGATATTACGAACTCTAACAGAGAGGTTCACGTATGTTGTAGTGTCCATAGCAAAAGACACTGACAATATGACCGTTGAGGAATTGCAAAGTACTCCGGTTGTTCACGAACAGAAATTTCGAAGGATGAGTAATGAAAGTGAAGATCAAGTACTGAAGATAGAGGATCTGTTCGGAGCTAGAGGCAGAGGGAGAGCATCAGTTTATAGAGGTAGGGGACGTGGACGTGGCAGAACAAATTTCTCAAAAGCAACTTTGGAATGTTACAAGTGTCACAATTTAGGGCATTTTCAATATGAATGCCCTAGATGGAATAAGGAGGCCAACTATGCTGAGTTAGAAGAGGAGGATGAGCTACTATTAATGGCATATGTGGAGTTACATGAAGCAAAGAGAAAAGATGCTTGGTTTGTCGACTCCGGTTATTCAAATCATATGTGTGGAAATCCCGACATGTTTACAAGTTTGGACACAAATTTCACTCATTATGTCAAACTTGGAAATAATACTAAAATAAAGGTCACCGGAAAGGGGTTGTGAAGTTAGTGTTAAATGGTATTCATTATGTTATGGCTGATGTGTATTGTGTACCGGAGCTAAAGAACAATTTGCTGAGTGTGGGACAACTTCAAGAAAAAGGAGTAGATGTGTTATTTCAAGATGGTGTATGCAGTTTGTATCACTCACAAAAGGGTAAAATGGCTGAATCTATAATGAGTGCAAATAGAATGTTCATCTTACCAGCTGAACCATCAATTGCGGCTGTTGTAGAAGGAAAGTGTCTCCAAGTTAGCACTGCAGATCAATCCAAGCTTTGGCATCATAGATATGGGCATCTTAGTTACAAAAGCCTGTGCATTTTGAAATCAAAGAATATGGTACTAGGTCTGCTACAAGTTACACCGTCAAACACTTCATGTGAAGCTTGTATGAGAGGAAAGCAACATAGGATTCCTATCCCTAGATTAAGTAACTGGAGAGCGACAGAACGACTACAGCTGATTCATGCTGATATATGTGGTCCCATCAATCCAATTTCAAGCGGCAAGAAGAGGTATGTGTTATGTTTCATAGACGACTTTTCTAGAAAAGCTTGGGTATATTTTTTGTTGGAGAAGTCAGAAGCATTTTACCATTTTAAATGTTTTAAGAAACTTGTGGAAAAAGAAATTGGTTTGCCTATCAAATGCTTGAGAACAGATAGAGGAGGAGAGTTTAATTCTACAGAGTTCAATGATTACTGTAAACAACAAGGGGTGAAAAGACAACTGACCACGGATTACACTCCACAACAAAATGGAGTGGCCGAGCGAAAGAATCGAACGGTAATGAACATAGTGAGAGATATGATGTCAGAGAAGAAAGTTCCCAAGTCATTCTGGCCGGAAGCATGTCGATGGTGTGTACATATCCTAAATCGCTCACCCACAGTAGCGGTAAAGGACATGACCCCGGAGGATGCTTGGAGTGGAGAAAAACCGTCAGTCGCGTATTTTAAAGTGTTTGGATGTGTGGGTTATGTGCACATTCCAGATCCTAAAAGAATCAAACTTGACGACAAAAGTGTGTGTTGTGTGATGCTTGGTTTCAGCGAAAAGTCAAAAGGATACAAGATGTATGATCCAGTTGGTGATAAAGTCATTATTAGTCGTGATGTGATTTTTGAAGAAGATCGCAAATGGGATTGGAGTAAAACTGATAAGAAAGAACCATTGGAGGAGCTTGAATGGGGAGATAAAAATGAACCAGAAATAGACGGAGAAGAAGCTGGAGAAGAAACATCTGAAAATGAAGTTGCTACACCTACAAGAGAAGAGAATTTTGAAGTAACAGAAGGTCGAATTCGAACAGCTCCCATATGGATGGATGACTATGCTTCTGGAGAAGGCTTATCGGAGGAAGAACAAGCAAATTTGGCATTAATGGTCACTGAAGATCCAACAACCTTTGAAGAAGCAATTCAGAGTTCAAAGTGGCTGCTAGCAATGGATGAAGAAATCAAGTCTATAGAGAAAAATCAGACCTGGAAGCTGGTAGATCTACCTACAAGAGCTAAGAAAATAGGGGTAAAGTGGATATACAAAACCAAAATTAATGAATTAGGAGTAGTTAGCAAATATAAAGCCAGGCTCGTGGTGAAGGGCTATTCTCAAGAGGAGGGAATTGACTACTCGGAAGTGTATGCACCTGTAGCTAGAATGGATACCGTGAGGATGATCATAGCTCTAGCAGCTCAGAGGGGCTGGAAACTCCACCAATTGGACGTCAAATCAGCATTCCTATACGGAGAATTAAAGGAGGAGGTTTACATAGAACAACCAAAGGGGTATGAGAAGAAAGGAAGTGAGCAGAAAGTGTACAAGCTTATGAAGACATTATACGGACTGAAGCAAGCACCTAGAGCTTGGTTTAGTCGTATCGAATCTTATTTTGTCAAGGAAGGTTTCAAATGCAGCCCTAGTGAACAAACGCTTTTTGTCAAAAGAAAGAGAGATAAAAATTCTCATTGTTAGTATTTATGTTGATGATTTGATGGCTACTAGCAATGATGATGAAATGTTAAGTGAATTCAAGTGCTCAATGAAGAAGGAGTTTGAGATGACTGACTTAGGAGAATTGAAATACTTTCTTGGAATTGAAGTTCTGCAAAAATCTGACGGCATTTTTATATGTCAAAGGAAGTATGCAAATGAAATTCTAAAACGATTTGAGATGGCAGAGAGCAACTCAGTCAGAAATCCTATTGTTCCAGGGCAGAAAATTTGCAGTGATAAAAATGGTTCGAAAGTGGATGGAACACTCTTTAAACAAATGGTGGGAAGCCTAATGTATCTTACAGCCACTCGACCTGATATTATGTTTGTTGTGTGCCTCATTAGTCGTTACATGGGGAATCCTACACAACTACATCTTGCAGCAGCAAAAAGAATCTTAAGGTATCTACAAGGTACAGTGGATTTCGGTGTATTTTACAAGAGGGATGGTATAAGTAATCTGGTTGGTTTCACAGACAGCGATTATGTTGGAGATGTCGAGGACAGTAGACAGCGATTATGCTGGAGATGTCGAGGACAGTAGACAGCGATTATGCTGGAGATGTCGAGGACAGTAAAAGCACTTCGGGGTATGTGTTTATGATGAGTGAAGGGGCAGTAGTTTGGTCATCGAAAAAACAGCCTATTGTAACTTTATCATCTACCGAGGCCGAGTTTGTTGCAGCTGTTTCATGTGCTTGTCAGGCAGTATGGATGAGAAAAATTCTTTGGGAAATCGATCATGATCAAACAGGAGGAACAGTGATTATGTGTGACAATACATCAGCCATAAAGTTGTCAAAGAATTCAGTTTTTCACGGTCGCACCAAACACATCAGAGTTCGATACCATTTTCTTCGAAATCTTACTAAAGAAAGTGTTATTCAAATGTTATTTTGTGGTTCACAAGATCAGCTTGCAGACCTGATGACAAAGCCTCTTAAGTTTGAAACTTTCAAGAAACTACGTGAAGAATTGGGAGTGTGTGCTGCTCCAGATTTGAACTAATTGTTTGTTAAGGCAATGAGTTAAGGGAGGGATTGTTAGAATCAGTTTAGGTTTGTCCAGGTTATTAAGAATAAAGATCCAGGCTATTAGGAATAAAGACCAAGTCTACAGGTCTAAAGTACTTTGATTTAGTCATGTTATTTGCTATTTGTTTGCTTCTATTTCTCAGGGTTTCGATGAGTTGTAAAGGCTCTATTTAAAGTCAAGTATGGTCATTCAATAAAGTACAGAGTATTGAGTTTATTTTGCTGTTCTTGATTTGAATACTTCTTTTCACTCATGTTATTTCAATCAATGAAGAAAGCAAATTAAAGTTCATAGTATTTATGAAAATCTTGCCATTTAATGCAATTTTATTGATTAAATTTTGCCATTTAATGCAATCAATGAAAAAAAACAACATTATTACAGGGAAATCAACAAATATTTATGAAATAACTATTTCATTTTGTCCATATTTTATAAGTATTTACAGGTTAAGCATTTGATTGACAGCTGATCATAATGCTTCTAATTGCCAGTTCAATGTTTCATTACCAACATCCATCATAATCAACAAAATGAACGACTTTTTGACCTGGTTGAGTTCCTGGCTTAACCTGTGGAACAAAATAACACAAAATGAAAGGAAATCGTGCATTACTATACTGTTAATACATTGCATAGTAGACAGAAATTTTTGCCATTTTACGTAATTTTACAAAGAAAAAGCAACTTACCTTTATAGTAACATATAGATCTGCATGTTGACCAACTTTAAGACCTGCTTCACCATTTCTATGAATTTTAAGAGTTATTATCATCAACTCCTGTAAACGGCAAGAAATAGGGAAGTGTATTTATGAAAAATAAAAAAAATTCTGGCTATGAGACGAGAATCGTCAAAATAAAAAGCATCCTGGGCTTGTAAGAACAAAAAAAATGATACTCATACTGGAAGTCAAATTAAAATAGTTCACCCTTTTATATACTGATTTAAAAGTAGTTATAAGAGTTGGGGAGTTATGCATGTTTAATAAGAATCAAGATGACTTACACAAATATTCAACTAAAACTATGGGCCACGATTAACATAAAATATAAGGATGTTATTTGGTAAAAAGAGATTTAGTAAACATGCGACTTAGCAGGTTAAGTCATCGCATGGTGATTTGGGCGTTCAGGTTCGAGTCCTGAAACAACCTGTTCACAATGCGGAGAAAAGATTACGTATGTTATTGACCTCATCAGAGCCCGCTATCGTACGGAAGCTTCCTGCACTGGGTTTCCCCTTTCATTGGACTGAACAGCTGAAGTAATATTGTTGTCCAGTAAGTTCAAGGCTACTTCAGATTGGTTCATTTTAATAACAAAATGCTAAAAATATATGTTTGCATTATAGAAAGTTTGTGATATAAACCTTGGAACAACAGATCCATAGTCGCACAAGTTACCTCTCCTTCCTCAGAAAATACAGCAGATACATCTCCAAATGAGATTGAACTCTTTATAAAAGTTATGGCAGGATCTTGAAAAGGTTCTAACATTTCTAGAAGGAACGGTAATTTATACTTATTTTCCTGAAAATTTGAAACCATGACTCGGATGTAAGAAAATAAATGGTGATGCAACCCATATAAAGAAGTTATACCTTATATCTTGTTAGCACATCATCCATGTGTTCAGGATAAAGCTAATATGACAAATTTTAGAGCAGCATGGGCATGTATGATGGATCTTGAAGCACCATAAAGTTCACATGAATATAATGTAAGCTATGATAGATTTGGCAGCAAAACAGTTTTCACACGCTTCATTTAGAATCCCTTGTTCCTTTGAACTTAGATAAAAATCATTTATGGTGCAACACAAGTACAGTCAAGGAGTTCGCATGTTAAGGGCCGGTTTGGCAACTGCTTGTTTCAAAATGACTTAAAAGTTACTTCTCTCAAAAGTAACTTATAAGTTATAAGCAACTCTTTGTTGCTTATGAAATTAGTTAAAATTTTGACTTACAAGTCAAAAAAAAATAGTTGTCAAACACTTTTTTGTTAAGGTCACTTAAAAAGTCAATAAATAGGAAAATAAGTAGTTCCTATATAGAGCCTAATTATTGCCCCAACACATGCATGGCTATGTTATTATTATAGGGATAGGTCCACTGTGTAGGTATTAGTTACATAACTTGGAACACGATACTATATAAATTAACTAGTATATGGTGCAATAGATACCAATAATTGAAAATATATGCATCTCAAGTGTTCATGGTGAATAATCGTGAAGCATTCATACACTATAACTCACTAGAACCTAACGGCTTTACTATGGTTAGACAAAAACATACCAAAATCATGTACAATGGTATTTCAACAAACAAACCTATATGAATGTGAAGATTTGACCAGAATATCTAGTTACAGATCTTCCATAAGTTCAACCGCAAGATTGACCTATATCAAAATCAAATTACTAAACAAAGTAGAAGAAAATTATTGTCTACATAGTTGCAGCCTTAGGCATGCCATAAAAGTGGAGAGAATTGCGCGCGCGCTTGTGGGGGGAGTTGCAATGTGTGAATTAGAAAAGAGGAGGGAAGGTGGTATTTTTAAAGTGAATATTAGACTCAGGTCCTTAAAATCAAATTTAATACACGAAAACTTCTCCCCAAAAGAAGTTTGTAAATTATGCAATTATTTTCAAAAATTGCATAAATGTCTGCATTCAATGAATAATTGCGGAAATTTCCGTAATTTTTCAGTGAATAATTGCGGAAATGTCTGCAATTTTTGGATATAATTGCATAAATGTTTGCAATTATTCACCGAATAATTGCATAAATGTATGCAGTTATTCCGTACATTAATTCTAGAAACCTGATTTACATACTTTCTTTGGCTTTTTGGTGTACGTTGAAACTTAATAGAGAATTTAACCAAACTGTCACATTTTTAAATCTAGAGAATTAGGGATTTAGGGTTGGAGATGAAGGACGATTTGAGATCTATGATTGGCCGTAAATGAAAATAATAAAGGGAAACTGGGTGGCTTCAAAGTAGTTTCATTAGGGTTTGACATAAACCGCATCGCTATAAAGGAAACGTCTGCACCCAGACTGTTTAAACGGTATGAAACCTGCACCGAATCTTCAAACCAAAGCAAATACTTCAAATCGGGCCTACCCATATCGATACAGTTCGGTTGCGGTTTCGACGATTGAACCGACCATATGAAACCAAACAGAACCGAAAATTTATATTAGTGATCGTATGATAAAAATATAAGAAAATCCTATCTCATTTTAGATTCTAACGATGTATTTATATTTTCAATGTATCTTGTTTTTATATTAATAATAACCATTGTCATAAATGAAGAAGTTATAGTTTAGTATAATATTTTTCATCTCATTTTTTGGATAAATGCTAAGTATAATCATATTCTAGTCGTTTTACTGAATGATTACATTGATTAATGTTGATATTTTGTTAATTTACTAAAAAAAATCTCACTTGTAGTTAAATGTTAAATTAAAGTATTCATGCAATTAAGAACTAATCTTTCATTTCAATATAACATTATATGTTTTAATCTTTAAGTGTAAAAGATACATACGGTTGTCTTCATAAATTGAGTATTGATGGAAATAATTCTCTTATTTCATATTTGGTATGGGTTCAAACCGGACCAAACCAAAACCAGGCTGTATTACATTAAACCAAACCAAAACCGAACCATTTAAAAGAGTGGTATAATTATTTGTGTTTTTGATTAACTGTTTAATGCTGTGATAACCCGGATTTTTGGACATCTATTAATTGATATGTTAGTTGGATTAAATTAGTAGAAATACTAATTTATAAGTTAAATAAATAATTCTGACAATAAAAATATATATCTGGTTTGATAATCTTCTTAATATAATTATCTAGATTTGGCAAATTATCCTTTTAAAAAAAAGAATTGAATTTGTGTTAGTTTATATATATATATATATATATATATATATATTTGAGTTGAATTTAAATTGAATTTGAATTTGGATTAGAATATTGAAATTCAAAAGATAGATATATATCTTAAATATATTTTGGATTTGAAATTATATTATATATGACTTTATTTAGAATATAGTTTGTTTTATATTATTTTCTTTTATAGGATTTTATTTATATAAATTAAGATATGTATTTATTAATTAGGAAATTTATTATAAAAGCTTTTTAAACCATTTAAAAATTTATAAATTCATGCAAATTACAAGTGTTAATATATAAGTCTTTTAATAACATGTGTAAGAGGATTAACTAATGTAAAAGACAAGTGTCACCATTCTATTTTTATTTTCTTTAATAAATCCTAATTAAACCATATAAGCATATATCTCACCTCTTAAATTCTTTTTCCCTATCTCCATTTCAAAGCAAAGAAAACTCAAACCTGTAAAATATTTCACCAACTCAAAAGCTAAAGCCTGTAAACAAATTATCAAACCAGAAAACAAAACATTTTTTTCAAAAGCCTGTGACCAAATTTCTTTCCAAAGCATGATCATCTCTGTTTCAAAGATTAAAACTTCTCAACAACAACTAAACTTCAGATTTCAAAGTTTCGGTTCTTAATCAAAGCAACAACTAAGCATTTCAGTTTTTAAAAGATCAAAGCAATTCAAGTTTTCCAGCATTTGTTTCAAAGCTATATCCTCTGTTATCCAAATACAGGTGAGTAAACTAACACATTAGACTTGAATCTGTTTAAATCTTGATATCTGTGATTAATGCTTGAAGTTAAGTTGTGAAAAATGGTTTGCATGAATGTTTTTTATCTGAAAAATGGTTGAACTTCTCTGTATATATGGTGTGCATGTCTGTATATGTAATATATATGTCTCTGTTAAAACTACAGGCACAAATCCACTTAATAAATTCAACTGCTCATCATCTAATCGACTTTAAGCTATGATTTCTAAATGAAAAATGTTTGTAACAATGTAAATTCATTTGTAAAAATTGTTTCAAGTAGAAATATTTAGAAAATATTTTGAAAAATAGGATATTACTGTGGAAATCATTTTCAAGTCAGAAAATCAATGAACTTAATTTCATGTTTTGATCCCATAATTAGGTTCGTGCTAACAAATGGTGATTTTTAAAAGAAATTTCATGATTTTTAGTATTGTAAGTAATGAGATTCGTCGAGTTGAACGATATTGGTACTTTTTGTCGATTTCCGACGATCAACGTGGTGATGATCATCGCGATCATAGCTGGAGGTAGCTGGAAGTCAGGGGAACTCAAGAAAAATGCTCGGAGATTTTTTAGATGATCGGAGTGGAGGCACGGCGTCGATTTAGGGTTTTGCAACCTGTTTTAGTCGACCAGGTTTGGATGGTTTTTGCGGCGTCGTCGAGGCACCGGAGGTGACCGTTGTAGGGGGATTAGGAAGAGGATGCTCTGGCGAGTCTCCAAGCGTGATGACTTGGTCAACGATGGTCGGAGTTAGGTGATGCGAGGTGGTTTGGGTGATTGAGTTTGTTCCAGGTGATGCTCGTTCTTATCGATTTCGATTTGAAGTCAGAATCCAAGTCCTGGGTGGTCGAGTCGTTTGGGTGGAGCATCGTCGACATGTTGGTGATCGGAACGATGGTCGGAGAAGGTTGGGCACGGCGTACTCGTGCACGAGTATCCCTTGTGTCTAGTGTTGTTTTGGGCATTGGGAAAGAAAGGAAGTTTCTTGGGTCTGGATCGAAGGAGAGGGCGGGTTGTCTCGAAGAAGAAAGAGCATGAGTGACTCGAGTGATTTCTCGGGTTTGGTTCGGAGAAAGGTTGTGTTTGGCTCGGGTTTTCTTGAACTGGATGATTCAATAAGTTTTCAAATAAAAGTTAACCAAGTTTTAAAGTATATTAAATTGAATAAGTTTTCAAAGCAATATAAATCAAGTTTTCAAAGTAAATTTATTAAACAAGTTTTAAAAGGTTTCAAACAAAGGTATTGATCAAGTTATCAAGGAAGTTTCAAAGGTTAGAATTTTAAAGTTAATTGTTTTTAAGATTAATTGGTTTGGTTTTAAATAAATTATATATGGGGATAATTACGTAATTAAATCCCTAAGTTTTTCAGGAAAATAAAGTGATGTAATTAAGTAAGTAATGAATATGAATGTATTGAATTTTAAAAGGGTTTCAAGTGATTTTTTGTATAATTAATTTCAAGTAATTAATTTAATAAGAATTAAATGATGTAATTATTTAAGATAAAGAGTTTATCTTTAATTTATTTGGGTCTTGATTAATTAAAGGGTCATTAATTAATTAATTCAAGGGTGAGTAATTAAGGGGTAATTAGTTAATGAAATTAATTAAGCGTAATTACTTAATGTAATTAATAAAGTATGGTTACTTAATGTAAGTAATTTATGGATAATTTCTTAATGTAATTAATTATGGTATAATTAATTAATGAGGGTAATTAAAGGTTAATTAATGTGGATGGTTAAAGGATAATTAATTTATGTAATTAATTAAAGGCTAATTACTTAATGTAATTAAGAAATAATTGATTAAGGATAATTAATTAAGATGATTAATTAATTGGTTTGTAATTAATTAATGTTAAGTAAGCAGGATTTAAAAGTAATTAAAGTAATTAATTTAATTTATTTGGAGATTAAGTTAAATTAATTAGGAATTGTACATCTAATTAATCTTGCTTATGGATGATTGAATAATATTGAATGTCTTGGATTATTTGATATATCCGATATGTGATTGTGATGCTCTGTAATATGAGATGCTTTGGATGAATTGTGATAATGTAAGTTATCTATCTGTGATAGAATTGCTATATGAATATGATATCCTAAATTTAAATTAAATTGTTTAACTTAAACATCTTGGCTTAAAAAGATGACATTTGATTCGAAGAGATCGGGATCGGATATCAGCGATATCCGGAACCACTTCGATTAGCAATCTAAAATTCTTTATAGATTTGATTTGTAAATCGAATAGGCTGGAATGGAATAAATTAAGTAACTGGACCATTGAAATTAAGAAATGATACTTAGATATTATTTTGTGAAATAAGTGTTTGACTATAACAAGGTAAGAGCTCGTAGTGAGGTATGAGTTACCCTGGCTTTTCAAAGAAGTTTTACAACCTTAGTATTTCAAGTTATGGATTTACTCACGCTGGTTTCCAGCCTGACTCGGGTGTTACTTTGTTGTAATGCTCGGGTCAGACCAAGTATTACAGATTTCCAGGTTAGGACGTTCTAGAGCTCAGGAGGCGAGCTGGATGGTAGGAACGTATGGAGTGTATTCCGCTATGATATATTGTTGATTATCTGAGACAAGTTAATTATAACTGTCCAGTTTATTGTGTGTGGTTGTAACTCTGATGTATTGATTGTAAATTAGCAGATGCAGCTTTTCTTTGTATAAATGCTATTATTTTATATTATATTTTGATCCGCTGCGAATGTGAGATTCTGTGTTTTGTTTTCTATTTCTTCTTCTACCTCTTTTCTTCTTTTCCTAACTATCTAGAATTTTCGGGATCGAAAATTTTGGATCGTTTCATTTGGTATCAGAGCCGAAGGTTAAGCAAGAACCTTGGCTCTGAGGGTTTACTCATTAAGGATAGAGTCAGTAGTACCCTAGGATGAGTTGAGTGTATTATATATGAGGGTGTATTTATTATTTTCTTATATAAAGATTTTAAAACGGTTTTAAATTTAGTTTTTATAAAGGTTATATTTTAATATATAAAGCAAATAACTTTCCAATCATTATATATAAAGAAATTGGTTGTTGGTCATTGAAATTTAATAAGAATTTAAGTGATATATGTATCCAAATAAGAATTAAATAAGATAAATTAGAATTGGTTTCAAACCAGAATATGGAATTGTTATTGTGTTTAATAATGGGATGATTGTTTTCCAATAAACAATGATAAAGCAAAATGAAATGTGTTAAGGAATTAAACATTTAGATAAGTATGACTTGTAAATTGGGAGGGATTTAAATTGTGAAATTTTAAAATTTAAGTCCAGAAATTTGAAATTATTTCAAAGTGTTAAGAGAAATAATAAATAATATTATTTAAAATATTTTTGAATGTAATCTTATTTTAAAATAAGAAGTTGTTTGGAAATTTTAAAGAAATTTGTTTTGAATTAAACCGAAGGTGGTTTAAAATTTAAAGTATAACTTGGTGTGCTTAAGAAATAAATATGTATACATGAGTGGATGTACATAATATGGAAGATGATTTGAAATAAACTCCGAAGTGTTGAGTTTTGATTCTACCTGAAGTATGATTTAATAACCCAAAGAGAAATAAGTTTTTGAACTTATAGTAGGAAAGGATATTGATAAGAAGTTTTAAATTTGAAATGGAGAATTCAAATTGAGTAAGGTTGACCGAATTAAATGAATTGAATTGTAGTTAGGGAAAGTTAAATAAGTTTAGAACAATCAACCTGAATTGGAAATTTTAAGATGAAATGGGGATTTAACTTAAGAAGTTAAATGGGTTGATGTGAGATCTGGAAATGGTAATGGATGTCATGGATTGGTGTTTGGATAATTTGGATGTTTATTTACCTTGGCTTATCCTGATATCATCCTATTGTTATTAATAATCTATGGAACTGTGAATTGTTTAAATGAATTAAGAAGTAGATTGAGATAATATATATTCCATTATTGGAATTTAATGGAATTTAACTTTAATTTAAAATTGTTTAATGGTTTTGATTATTAGAGATAAAAGTTTAACTTATGAAATGAAGTCACCTTGAACTTAAGATTTGAATGTTTAAAATGAAGGATGAAATAAAATGGGAGTTGGATATTTCTATGATTAGAACTCATTTTATAGAAAAGTAATATGGTTAATAACTTTATAAAAGAGTAAACAAACTTGAATATTGGTTTGGCATAAACAAAGTTGTGTATATTTATATTTTTTATAAACTCCCCTTGTTGAATCTATAGCCAAAAGAAAAAGGGTTTTTGAAATATTTGAAGTATAAAAAGAGAATTTATACAAGTATGAAGTGATCCAAGATTTTCAAAGTTATATATATCTATATATATATAAGGGATTTTATGAGAATGATTTTGGAAAAGGTTTTGGAACCTATGGATTTTGGAAAGGCTTTTGATTTTTGAGAAAAATCAGTTTTAGGAATTTGGAAAGCCAAGTTTGGAACTATCGATTTGGGATATCGATTTTGTGTAAAGGAGATTTTGATATAAATCATAAAGGGTATGATTTAAAGATACTATAAGTGTATAGTATAAAGTGTTTTGAGATTGGCTCTGGGGAAAAAGGCGCTCCCTTGAAATGAACTTCTCAGGAGTGCCACAGGGTGATACTGCCTTGAACCCTAGGGGGGGTTCTAAAGTTGATCTTGTGAGGAGTCCGGACAAACTAGTTCCTGAGGATTATGTGTAGTGGGTAGCGAAAGTCGAGGGCGCTGATGCCTACAGACACATTGGATTATGCTGTGACGACAGTATAGCTCGATGTCACTGCGATCTACTGCGGACCATAGCGGAAGTCGTGTGTGCTGCTGAGAGCCAACAGTCTACGTTTGATTTTGTCGGGATGGCAACGTAACATCGGTAGACTGCGATCTATGAAGACATAGCGAAAGTTGAGAGACCGTGAGAGCCTAAGGTTACATTGGGACTTGACTGATGTAGTCTACGACCTATGTGGGAGTGGAGAAGTTTCATTCTTTTGGCAGCGAAATTCGAGGGCGCTGATGCCTACAGTTACATAAACTTTTGCTGTGATGGCATCGTAACCCAGGATGTAACTGTGATCTGTAGCGGGTTCCATGGTGTAATCGAGGGGCGCGGAGTGCCTACAATTATCTATGGATTTTGCCGGGATGGCAACGTAACCATCGGGTTAACTGCGACCATGGAGGGGGTGATGATTTCCAGAGCATTCTCACCAAAGATATTTCCTCTATTTTCAAAAATTTTTTTCTATATTTTCATAAATTATTTTCCAAGTATTTTCACTGGGTGTTGTAAACGGGTTTACCAAGTACTTATAGATTTTCAGTCTTACGCCTGATCAACGTATGACCGAATTTCTGTGAGAACGAGGATGGATTTGTTGAGACATCGAGTTATAAAAAGTATTTTATAAAACTATTTCTGTAATATTATATAAATTTTAAAGTGTTTTAAAATGTTGAATAAAATTCTGGCTTTATTCCTTTTCGAGGACGAAAAGATTCAAAGGGGGACGGAATGTGATAACCCAGATTTTTGGACATCTATTAATTGATATATTAGTTGGATTAAATTAGTAGAAATACTAATTTATAAGTTAAATAAATAATTTTGACAATAAAAATATATATCTGGTTTGATAATCTTCCTAATATAATTATCTAAATTTGGCAAATTATCCTTTTAAAAAAACAAATTGAATTTGTGTTAGTTTATATATATATATATATATTTGAGTTGAATTTAAATTGAATTTGAATTTGGATTAGAATATTGAAATTCAAAAGATAGATATATATCTTAAATATATTTTGGATTTGAAATTATATTATATATGATTTTATTTAGAATATAGTTTGTTTTATATTATTTTCTTTTATAGGATTTTGTTTATATAAATTAAGATATGTATTTATTAATTAAGAAATTTATTATAAAAGCTTTTTAAACCATTTAAAAAATTATAAATTCATGCAAATTACAAGTGTTAATATATAAGTTTTTTAATAACATGTGTAAGAGGATTAACTAATGTAAAAGACAAGTGTCACCATTCTATTTTTATTTTCTTTAATAAATCCTAATTAAACCTATATAAGCATATATCTCACCTCTTAAATTATTTTTCCCTATCTCCATTTCAAAGCAAAGAAAACTCAAACCTGTAAAATATTTCACCAACTCAAAAGCTAAAGCCTGTAAACAAATTATCAGACCAGAAAACAAAACATTTTTTTCAAAAGCCTGTGACCAAATTTCTTTCCAAAGCAAGATCATCTCTGTTTCAAAGATTAAAACTTCTCAACAACAACTAAACTTCAGATTTCAAAGTTTCGGTTCTTAATCAAAGCAACAACTAAGCATTTCAGTTTTTAAGATCAAAGCAATTCAAGTTTTCCAGCATCTGTTTCAAAGCTCTATCCTCTGTTATCCAAATACAGGTGAGTAAACTAACACATTAGACTTGAATCTGTTTAAATCTTGATATCTGTGATTAATACTTGAAGTTAAGTTGTGAAAAATGGTTTGCATGAATGTTTTTTATCTGAAAAATGGTTGAACTTCTCTGTATATATGGTGTGCATGTCTGTATATGTAATATATATGTCTTTGTTAAAACTACAAGCACAAATCCACTTAATAAATTCAACTGCTCATCATCTAATCGACTTTAAGCTATGATTTCTAAATGAAAAATGTTTGTAACAATGTAAATTCATTTGTAAAAATTGTTTCAAGTAGAAATATTTAGAAAATATTTTGAAAAATAGGATATTACAGTGGAAATCATTTTCAAGTCAGAAAATCAATGAACTTAATTTCATGTTTTGATCCCATAATTAGGTTCGTGCTAA
The DNA here is from genome assembly GCA_030737815.1 of Allium fistulosum. Lineage (NCBI taxonomy): Eukaryota > Viridiplantae > Streptophyta > Magnoliopsida > Asparagales > Amaryllidaceae > Allium > Allium fistulosum. The sequence continues at coordinate 660,916,344 of CM060902.1, forward strand.
CAAATGGTGATTTTTAAAAGAAATTTCATGATTTTTCGTATTGTAAGTAATGAGATTCGTCGAGTTGAACGATATTGGTACTTTTTGTCGATTTCCGACGATCAACGTGGTGATGATCGTCGCAATCATAGCTGGAGGTAGCTGGAAGTCAGGGGAACTCAGGAAAAATGCTCGGAGATTTTTTAGATGATCGGAGTGGAGGCACGGCGTCGATTTAGGGTTTTGCAACCTGTTTTAGTCGACCAGGTTTGGATGGTTTTTGCGGCGTCGTCGAGGCACCGGAGGTGACCGTTGTAGGGGGATTAGGAAGAGGATGCTCTGGCGAGTCTCCAGGCGTGATGACTTGGTCTACGATGGTCGGAGTTAGGCGATGCGAGGTGGTTTGGGTGATTGAGTTTGTTCCAAGGGAAGCTCGTTCTTATCGATTTTGATTTGAAGTCAGAATCCAAGTCCTGGGTGGTCGAGTCGTTTGGGTGGAGCATCGTCGACATGTTGGTGATCGGAACGATGGTCGGAGAGGGTTGGGCACGGCGTACTCGTGCACGAGTATCCCTTGTGTCTAGTGTTGTTTTGGGCATTGGGGAAGAAAGGAAGTTTCTTGGGTCTGGATCGAAGGAGAGGGCGGGTTGTCTCGAAGAAGAAAGAGCACGAGTGACTCGAGTGATTTCTCGGGTTTGGTTTGGAGAAAGGTTGTGTTTGGCTCGGGTTTTCTTGAACTGGATGATTCAATAAGTTTTCAAATAAAAGTTAACCAAGTTTTAAAGTATATTAAATTGAATAAGTTTTCAAAGCAATATAAATCAAGTTTTCAAAGTAAATTTATTAAACAAGTTTTAAAAGGTTTCAAGCAAAGGTATTGATCAAGTTATCAAGGAAGTTTCAAAGGTTAGAATTTTAAAGTTAATTGTTTTTAAGATTAATTGGTTTGGTTTTAAATAAATTATATATGGGGATAATTACGTAATTAAATCCCTAAGTTTTTCAGGAAAATAAAGTGATGTAATTAAGTAAGTAATGAATATGAATGTATTGAATTTTAAAAGGGTTTCAAGTGATTTTTTGTATAATTAATTTCAAGTAATTAATTTAATAAGAATTAAATGATGTAATTAATTAAGATAAAGAGTTTATCTTTAATTTATTTGGGTCTTGATTAATTAAAGGGTCATTAATTAATTAATTAAAGGGTGAGTAATTAATGGGTAATTAGTTAATGAAATTAATTAAGCGTAATTACTTAATGTAATTAATAAAGTATGGTTACTTAATGTAAGTAATTTATGGATAATTTCTGAATGTAATTAATCATGGTATAATTAATTAATGAGGGTAATTAAAGGTTAATTAATGTGGATGGTTAAAGGATAATTAATTTATGTAATTAATTAAAGGCTAATTACTTAATGTAATTAAGAAATAATTGATTAAGGATAATTAATTAAGATGATTAATTAATTGGTTTGTAATTAATTAATGTTAAGTAAGCAGGATTTAAAAGTAATTAAAGTAATTAATTTAATTTATTTGGAGATTAAGTTAAATTAATTAGGAATTGTACATCTAATTAATCTTGCTTATGGATGATTGAATAATATTGAATGCCTTGGATTATTTGATATATCCGATATGTGATTGTGATGCTCTGTGATATGAGATGCTTTGGATGAATTGTGATAATGTAAGTTATCTATCTGTGATAGAATTGCTATGTGAATATGATATCCTAAATTTAAATTAAATTGTTTAACTTAAACATCTTGGCTTAAAAAGATGACATTTGATTCGAAGAGACCGGGATCGGATATCAGCGATATCCGGAACCACTTCGATTAGCAATCTAAAATTCTTTATAGATTTGATTTGTAAATCGAATAGGCTGGAATGGAATAAATTAAGTAACTGGACCATTGAAATTAAGAAACGATACTTAGATATTATTTTGTGAAATAAGTGTTTGACTATAACAAGATAAGAACTCGTAGTGAGGTATGAGTTACCCTGGCTTTTCAAAGAAGTTTTACAACCTTAGTATTTCAAGTTATGGATTTACTCACGCTGGTTTCCAGCCTGACTCGGGTGTTACTTTGTTGTAATGCTCGGGTCAGACCAAGTATTACCGATTTCCAGGTTAGGACGTTCTGGAGCTCAGGAGGCGAGCTGGATGGTAGGAACGTATGGAGTGTATTCCGCTGTGATATATTGTTGATTATCTGAGACATGTTAATTATAACTGTCCAGTTTATTGTGTGTGGTTGTAACTTTGATGTATTGATTGTAAATTAGCAGATGCAGCTTTTCTTTGTATAAATGCTATTATTTGATATTATATTTTTATCCGCTGCGAATGTGAGATTCTGTGTTTTGTTTTCTGTTTCTTCTTCTACCTCTTTTCTTCTTTTCCTAACTATCTGGAATTTTCGGGATCGAAAATTTTGGATCGTTTCATTTGGTATCAGAGCCGAAGGTTAAGCAAGAACCTTGGCTCTGAGGGTTTATTCATTAAGGATAGAGTCAGTAATACCCTAGGATGAGTTGAGTGTATTATATATGAGGGTGTATTTGTTATTTTCTTATATAAAGATTTTAAAACGGTTTTAAATTTAGTTTTTATAAAGGTTATATTTTAATATATAAAGCAAATAACTTTCCAATCATTATATATAAAGAAATTGGTTGTTGGTCATTGAAATTTAATAAGAATTTAAGTGATATATGTATCCGAATTAGAATTAAATAAGATAAATTAGAATTGGTTTCAAACCAAAATATGGAATCGTTATTGTGTTTAATTATGGGATGATTGTTTTCCAATAAATAATGATAAAGCAAATTGAAATGTGTTAAGGAATTAAACATTTAGATAAGTATGACTTGTAAATTGGGAGGGATTTAAATTGTGAAATTTTAAAATTTAAGTCCAGAAATTTGAAATTATTTCAAAGTGTTAAGAGAAATAATAAATAATATTATTTAAAATATTTTTGAATGTAATCTTATTTTAAAATAAGAAGTTGTTTGGAAATTTTAAAGAAATTTGTTTTGAATTAAACCGAAGGTGGTTTAAAATTTAAAGTATAACTTGGTGTGCTTAAGAAATAAATATGTATACATGAGTGGATGTACATAATATGGAAGATGATTTGAAATAAACTCCGAAGTGTTGAGTTTTGATTCTACCTGAAGTATGATTTAATAACCCAAAGAGAAATAAGTTTTTGAACTTATAGTAGGAAAGGATATTGATAAGAAGTTTTAAATTTGAAATGGAGAATTCAAATTGAGTAAGGTTGACCGAATTAAATGAATTGAATTGTAGTTAGGGAAAGTTAAATAAGTTTAGAACAATCAACCTGAATTGGAAATTTTAAGATGAAATGGGGATTTAACTTAAGAAGTTAAATGGGTTGATGTGAGATCTGGAAATGGTAATGGATGTCATGGATTGGTGTTTGGATAATTTGGATGTTTATTTACCTTGGCTTATCCTAATATCATCCTATTGTTATTAATAATCTATGGAACTGTGAATTGTTTAAATGAATTAAGAAGTAGATTGAGATAATATATATTCCATTACTGGAATTTAATGGAATTTAACTTTAATTTAAAATTGTTTAATGGTTTTGATTATTAGAGATAAAAGATTAACTTATGAAATGAAGCCACCTTGAACTTAAGATTTGAATGTTTAAAATGAAGGATGAAATAAAATGGGAGTTGGATATTTCTATGATTAGAACTCATTTTATAGAAAAGTAATATGGTTAATAACTTTATAAAAGAGTAAACAAACTTGAATATTGGTTTGGCATAAACAAAGTTGTGTATATTTATATTTTTTATAAACTCCCCTTGTTGAATCTATAGCCAAAAGAAAAAGGGTTTTTGAAATATTTGACGTATAAAAAGAGAATTTATACAAGTATGAAGTGATCCAAGATTTTCAAAGTTATATATATATATATAAGGGATTTTATGAGAATGATTTTGGAAAAGGTTTTGGAACCTATGGATTTTGGAAAGGCTTTTGATTTTTTGATTTTTGAGAAAAATCAGTTTTGGGAATTTGGAAAGCCAAGTTTGGAACTATCGATTTGGGATATCGATTTTGTGTAAAAGAGATTTTGATATAAATCATAAAGGGTATGATTTAAAGATACTATAAGTTTATAGTATAAAGTGTTTTGAGATTGGCTCTGGGGAAAAAGGCGCTCCCTTGAAATGAACTTCTCAAGAGTGCCACAGGGTGGTACTGCCTTGAACCCTAAGGGGGGTTCTAAAGTTGATCCTGTGAGGAGTCCGGACAAACTAGTTCCTGAGGATTATGTGTAGTGGGTAGCGAAAGTCGAGGGCGCTGATGCCTACAGACACATTGGATTATGCTGTGATGACAGTATAGCTCGATGTCACTGCGATCTACTGCGGACCATAGCGGAAGTCGTGTGTGCTGCTGAGAGCCAACAGTCTACGTTTGATTTTGTCAGGATGGCAACGTAACATCGGTAGACTGCGATCTATGAAGACATAGCGAAAGTTGAGAGACCGTGAGAGCCTAAGGTTACATTGAGACTTGACTGATGTAGTCTACGACCTATGTGGGAGTGGAGAAGTTTCATTCTTTTGGCAGCGAAATTCGAGGGCGCTGATGCCTACAGTTACATGGACTTTTGATGTGATGGCAACGTAACCCAGGATGTAACTGCGATCTGTAGCGGGTTCCAAGGTGTAATCGAGGGGCGCGGAGTGCCTATAGTTATTTATGGATTTTGCCGGGATGGCAACGTAACCATCGGGTTAACTGCGACCATGGAGGGGGTGATGATTTCCAGAGCATTCTCGCCAAAGATATTTCCTCTATTTTCAAAACTGTTTTTCTATATTTTCATAAATTATTTTCCAAGTATTTTCACTGGGTGTTGTAAACGGGTTTACCAAGTACTTATAGATTTTCAGTCTTACGCCTGATCAACGTCTGACCGAATTTCTGTGAGAACGAGGATGGATTTTTTGAGACATCGAGTTATAAAAAGTATTTTATAAAACTATTTTGGTAATATTATATAAATTTTAAAGTGTTTTAAAATGTTGAATAAAATTCTGGCTTCATTCCATTTCGAGGACGAAAAGATTCAAAGGGGGAAGGAATGTGATAACCCAGATTTTTGGACATCTATTAATTGATATATTAGTTGGATTAAATTAGTAGAAATACTAATTTATAAGTTAAACAAATAATACTGACAATAAAAATATATATCTGGTTTGATAATCTTCCTAATATAATTATCTAAATTTGGCAAATTGTCTTTTTAAAAAAACAAATTGAATTTGTGTTAGTTTATATATATATATATATATATTTGAGTTGAATTTAAATTGAATTTGAATTTGGATTAGAATATTGAAATTCAAAAGATAGATATATATCTTAAATATATTTTGGATTTGAAATTATATTATATATGATTTTATTTAGAATATAGTTTGTTTTATATTATTTTCTTTTATAGGATTTTATTTATATAAATTAAGATATGTATTTATTAATTAGGAAATTTATTATAAAAGCTTTTTAAACCATTTAAAAATTTATAAATTCATGCAAATTACAAGTGTTAATATATAAGTCTTTTAATAACATGAGTAAGAGGATTAACTAATGTAAAAGACAAGTGTCACCATTCTATTTTTATTTTCTTTAATAAATCCTAATTAAACCTATATAAGCATATATCTCACCTCTTAAATTCTTTTTCCCTATCTCCATTTCAAAGCAAAGAAAACTCAAACCTGTAAAATATTTCACCAACTCAAAAGCTAAAGCCTGTAAACAAATTTTCAAACCAGAAAACAAAACATTTTTTCAAAAGCCTGTGACCAAATTTCTTTCCAAAGCAAGATCATCTCTGTTTGAAAGATTAAAACTTCTCAACAACAACTAAACTTCAGATTTCAAAGTTTCAGTTCTTAATCAAAGCAACAACTAAGCATTTCAGTTTTTAAAAGGTCAAAGCAATTCAAGTTTTCCAGCATCTGTTTCAAAGCTCTATCCTCTGTTATCCAAATACAGGTGAGTAAACTAACACATTAGACTTGAATCTATTTAAATCTTGATATCTGTGATTAATGCTTGAAGTTAAGTTGTGAAAAATGGTTTGCATGAATGTTTTTTATCTGAAAAATGGTTGAACTTCTCTGTATATATGGTGTGCATGTCTGTATATGTAATATATATGTCTCTGTTAAAACTACAGGCACAAATCCACTTAATAAATTCAACTGCTCATCATCTAATCGACTTTAAGCTATGATTTCTAAATGACAAATGTTTGTAACAATGTAAATTCATTTGTAAAAATTGTTTCAAGTAGAAATATTTTGAAAATATTTTGAAAAATAGGATATTACAGTGGAAATCATTTTCAAGTCAGAAAATCAATGAACTTAATTTCATGTTTTGATCCCATAATTAAGTTCGTGCTAACAAATGGTGATTTTTAAAAGAAATTTTATGATTTCTAGTATTGTAAGTAATGAGATTCATCGAGTTGAACGATATTGGTACTTTTTGTCGATTTCCGACGATCAACGTGATGATGATCGTCGCGATCATAGCTGGAGGCAGTTGGAAGTCGGGGGAACTCAGGAAAAATGCTCGGAGATTTTTTAGATGATCGGAGTGGAGGCACGGCGTCGATTTAGGGTTTTGCAACCTGTTTTAGTCGACTTGGTTTGGATGGTTTTTGCGGCGTCGTCAAGGCATCGGAGGTGACCGATGTAGGGGGATTTGGATGAGGATGCTCTGGCGAGTCTCCAGGCGTGATGACTTGGTCTACGATGGTCGGAGTTAGGCGATGTGAGGTGGTTTGGGTGACTGAGTTTGTTCCAGGCGATGCTCGTTCTTATCGATTTCGATTTGAAGTCAGAATCCAAGTCCTGGGTGGTCGAGTCGTTTGGGTGGAGCATCGTCGACATGTTGGTGATCGGAACGATGGTCGGAGAGGGTTGGGCACGGCGTACACGTGCACGAGTATCCCTTGTGTCTAGTGTTGTTTTGGGCATTGGGGAAGAAAGGAAGTTTCTTGGGTCTGGATCAAAGGACAGGGCGGGTTGTCTCAAAGAAGAAAGAGCACGAGTGACTCGAGTGATTTCTCGGGTTTGGTTCGGGGAAAGGTTGTGTTTGGCTCGGGTTTTCTTGAACTGGATGATTCAATAAGTTTTCAAATAAAAGTTAACCAAGTTTTAAAGCATATTAAATTGAATAAGTTTTCAAAGCAATATAAATCAAGTTTTCGAAGTAAATTTATTAAACAAGTTTTAAAAGGTTTCAAACAAAGGTATTGATCAAGTTATCAAGGAAGTTTCAAAGGTTAGAATTTTAAAGTTAATTGTTTTTAAGATTAATTGGTTTGGTTTTAAATAAATTATATATGGGGATAATTACGTAATTAAATCCCTAAGTTTTTCAGGAAAATAAAGTGATCTAATTAAGTAAGTAATAAATATGAATGTATTGAATTTTAAAAGGTTTTAAGTGATTTTTTGTATAATTAATTTCAAGTAATTAATTTAATATGATTTAAATGATGTAATTAATTAAGATAAAGAGTTTATCTTTAATTTAATTGGGTCTTGATTAATTAAAGGGTCATTAATTAATTAATTAAAGGGTGAGTAATTAAGGGGTAATTAGTTAATGAAATTAATTAAGCGTAATTACTTAATGTAATTAATAAAGTATGGTTACTTAATGTAAGTAATTTATGGATAATTTCTGAATGTAATTAATTATGGTATAATTAATTAATGAGGGTAATTAAAGGTTAATTAATGTGGATGGTTAAAGGATAATTAATTTATGTAATTAATTAAAGGCTAATTACTTAATGTAATTAAGAAATAATTGATTAAGGATAATTAATTAAGATAATTAATTAATTGGTTTGTAATTAATTAATGTTAAGTAAGCAGGATTTAAAAGTAATTAAAGTAATTAATTTAATTTATTTGGAGATTAAGTTAAATTAATTAGGAATTGTACATCTAATTAATCTTGCTTATGGATGATTGAATAATATTGAATGCCTTGGATTATTTGATATATCCGATATGTGATTGTGATGCTCTGTGATATGAGATGCTTTGGATGAATTGTGATAATGTAAGTTATCTATCTGTGATAGAATTGCTATGTGAATATGATATCCTAAATTTAAATAAATTGTTTAACTTAAACATCTTGGCTTAAAAAGATGACGTTTGATTCGAAGAGACCGGGATCGGATATCAGCGATATTCGGAACCACTTCGATTAGCAATCTAAAATTCTTTATAGATTTGATTTGTAAATCGAATAGGCTGGAATGGAATAAATTAAGTAACTACACCATTGAAATTAAGAAACGATACTTAGATATTATTTTGTGAAATAAGTGTGACTATAACAAGATAAGAACTCGTAGTGAGGTACGAGTTACCCTGGCTTTTCAAAGAAGTTTTACAACCTTAGTATTTCAAGTTATGGATTTACTCACGTTGGTTTCCAGCCTGACTCGGGTGTTACTTTGTTGTAATGCTCGGGTCAGACCAAGTATTACAGATTTCCAGGTTAGGACGTTCTGGAGCTCAGGAGGCGAGATGGATGGCAGGAACGTACGAAGTGTATTCCGCTGTGATATATTGTTGATTATATGGGACAAGTTAATTATAACTGTCCAGTTTGTTGTGTGTGGTTGTAACTTTGATGTATTGATTGTAAATTAGCAGATTCATCTTTTCTTTGTAGAAATGCTATTATTTGATATTATATTTTGATCCGCTGCGAATGTGAGATTCTGTGTTATGTTTTCTGTTTCTTCTTCTGCCCTTTTCTTCTTTTCCTAACTATCTGGAATTTTCGAGATCGAAAATTTCGGGTCGGTTCAAATGCGGTATGGAAGTGGTTCGGGATCCAAACCGCACTCAACCGACCCACGTCCACCCCCTAAATGCCTTGGCTGGGTCAAACAATTTTTCAATGCAACTAAAATTTCGAAAGAGGCAAAACTCCAATCGAACTGTTATTTGAGCAAGAGAAAAATAACCGTTTAAGCGTGAAGTGTCGGACATGTGTGACGCCAATATTTGCTTTTATTAAAGAATAAAATTTTAAAATGATAATACGATATAAATTAAAATTAAGTAATATAAAATAATAATTAATAAATGTTAACATTTTAAAAGTTATAAATTTGTAATTTGTAAAAATATTTTTTTTGGTACATAGACCATAATAAAACCAAACAATATAGCTTAAAAAAATACATCATGGTTAAATTGGCGGTATGGAAAATTTTATACTTAAAAAATAACATAAGTGTCCATTGCAAATTCCTTGAAAATTCGCCACAAGATAGCTTGTAATTTGCAGCAGTTTAATGGCGAATATTATAAGTGGACAGTGATATAATAAAAGAATTTGAAATAAAAAAAACTTAAAACTATCCCTTGTAAATTACTCAAAAATCCATGGCAAATTTAGCGACAAAAAATTCCTCCACTGCAATCTACAGCTATTTTCAGCTTTTCTTGTGGTAAGATTGTGAAATAAATTAATTAGGAAATAAATTGATAAATGGATTTAAAATTTTAATTTTGGATATTTAAATCTAAATAAATTAAAATATAGAAGTAAATTCTAGAAAATTTATAATGTTAGATGATGATTGAGTGTTGTAAATATAAATTTTATTTGAAATTTTATTGTAGTCTATTTAAATATAAATAGTATATAAAAAGAAGTGAAATAATGAAAATAAAAAAAACTCTAACCTAAAATCCAAGTCCATGTTTCAATGGCCCAAGCCCAAACTCTATTATCCATTTTCCAGATTCTCTAATTCGAGACTTTTCTTCTCTTTAGTAAAAAAGGCTCACGCGTACTTTTCCCTTACCACTTACTTTCTTCCAAAAGGGCAAAAGCTTATCCCTCCTCTATTCAATAATTAAATTAAAATCAAATTAATTATCAAAAATTCTCAAATTGAAGTATGTTTTTCCCTGTACATCATTACTCTATTAAACATTAAGAATTTTTAAAATCATTCATGCTCATTCATGCTCTGAAGTTTTGGAAGTAGACAAGTGCGGGAAATAGATACAACCAAAAAGCAGTCTTCGGGTGAGTAAATCATACCCATGAACCTATGTTGAATCTATATACATGTGTTTGGATTAATATATGCCGCATAAAAAGATGCGTGTAATGAATTGGAAGTGATCAATGACAAGAAGGAGAAGTAAACGATTGGAATAGATCGTTAATGGTCGAAGCAGGACGAGATAGGGTGGATTACCTGATCGACCCCCATCGATCACCTACATTTTATAAAATTATATATATATATATATATTAATTGTAATATTTGATAACAGAAGTACTTAGTTAACATAAATCATATAGTATATGATTATGATGTTGTTTTGAACAAATATTTATTTGAATTATATTTTAATTATATTAATAACGAAGTTACTATATTGATGAAAAATATGATATTTGAATCTAATAATTATTTTAAAATTGTATTTGATTATAGAAAATTATGAAATGACTTTTAAACATTATTGAGTGATTTCTAAATGGAGGTATCAAATATTTAGAATATTAAATGAAGGATCTAATTATATTCTACAGAATAAAATAAGAAAATAATTATTTTGGTAGCTATAAACTTGTATAAATAAATATGGTTTGTTAAATTAGAATTTTATACTCCTACATGCTATTATAAATATTTAATTAAGATGTTCTATTATGAATTTCTTATTTTTCTCTTTTTTATTATTTTGGATGATATGAATGATTCACCATTAATATTAATTAGTTTGGTTGATGTTTTAATATGATACAGTGATGACATTTTTCTATATGATTCTGTAATATTTAATTCTGTGCGACATGGAATTTGAATGAATGAAATTATAATATCGTTTGGTATGAGATTTTCTGTAATATTTATCTGGTTATTCTTTGGACTCGTTATATAGAATATCGTGGATATTGAGTGAAGTTTATGAGTAGTGAATAAACGGTTGAGTAATACGCAGTGGAATGAGATGTTGTTGTGATATTTATTATGTTATTCATTGTAAATAGATGATACTCATATGACGAGAATAGTTTTACGAGATTATACTTACATAAGGTGATGCTCATAGGTGTGAGCGGATAGGTTCCCTTATATTTATTGACATTATGTGCCATTATCACGTTGATGTACTCCTATTATTGGCGTTGGAGAGAACTAGATGGTTAAAATCCACCGTAGCAGCCTAATATTAGGGTTGCGCCACTAGATCCATGATACATTTATTGGATATTATATTTGATGTGCATCACGGGATTTTAGTTAGGTGACCCATAAGGTAGGTGTCATATAGCCCCTTGTATCGCATATGCCAACAGTTTGTTACTTATAAGGGAAAATCAGGTTAATTATTAAGGCTATGTGTAAACGAGCCACTGGTGGATATATATCACGATGTCGGGTCGAGGTAACTGAAGACTGTAGGATCAGATCCAGTTAGGTGACCCATGGCTCCTAGAGTGGGCATAAGACTATTAGTCTCCCTTCTGGTTCTAATGGAGTGGTAGATTGGCATATACTATTGATACACCTCACCTAATTGTAGATATGAGTTAAGTGGCCCACAAATTGATATATATATATATATATATATATATATATCAAAAATGGATCAACACTCGATATGACTATGTGAAAGCATCTGCCCTGTAAGAATAGAGCAAAGATAATAGAGAACGGCAGTTAAGTAAAAGAAATAAGAGAGAGACATAGAGATTTTCATAGTGGTTTGGTTGTTAACTAAGCCTACGTCCACTTAATAGTTGTTTGATCTTGTTTGTATAATATTACGAAGTTTTTGAGAGATAAAGAGTCGCAATTATAGGGGCTAAACAAGTTCTAAGTCCTAGAAACGCCTATAGTAGTTGCCTTGTTGACAATGGTGTAGAGAAAAGAGTTGAAGAAGAGACAGAGTTCCTATGTAGTGATAGCAGAATCCAGATCCTTTCTTGGTTGCTCTACGGTTTGTATTTATAGGGTAAGTAGTCATATTGGATCAGAAGCCCATTACTAGAAAGGTTTAGTCTTCAGCCTAAGATAGTGTGGAAAAACTAGAAGCATCACGAGTTAACATGACAACTCAATACCGAGTTATCCCCTTAGTGGGAAACTCGGTGCTTCCTCTTGGACCATGCTTTTGACTTCATTTTGTAGTTCCCCTTGTGTTTTCATACCTTGTTGACTTGTTTTGATGATTGTTCATTCATAACCAGGCTTGTTTTGCAGTTCAGTGGAGCTAACTCTTCACTCCTTGAGATAGTTCATCTGGAACTGTACGAAATTGCTTAAGCTTGCTTATAATAGATGGAGAATGGGTTGGGGAAAGTTGGGGCTTTCCACTATGGAGCACCAAAACCCGGTGTCGAGTTATGGCCATAACCCGGTGCCGAGTTATGTACTTAGCTCCATAGTGGGCTAAATTTTTCTATCTTTCTTTTCCAACCTATATTGTGCCTACCTTCCAAGTTTCAAGTTGTTTTGTCTTTGTCTCAACGTTCTATCTTCCGTGGACTTCTGTTTGGTCAAAAATCCAGTTAACATTTACCTCCTAGAGTACGCTTTCATTGGAAACAACATTGCACTAGAACGAGGTAAGTTCTGAACTGTTATCCTATGAGTTTCAGGTGACTGTTGGATTCTATCTCGAGACGTTTTCAATTGGTTAATTTCTATTTAGTTATCGGTTTTGGTTTCAATCCGAATTCCAATTTTTGCACTGACGATGCTATCTCCATTTTGAAAATCGCATACGCTTTAACTCGGTGTATTGGACCTTTGAGTTGGTTTGGAGATGACCGAGGGAGAAATAATAACTCGATACCGAGTTATAATGATGGCTCGGTACCGAGTTATGACTTAGAAAAATTTACAACAAAAAATATGCCATACTTAAACGATTGCCCAAAGTTATTCCTTTGCTTGTCTTTGTACACCCCGAGCTAAGCAATCCTCCCACCCGAGCTTCCATTGTCTCCAACCGACCCAACCTAGGGCTTCTACGCCTCCAACATGACTCTACTGCACCTCGACCTCATCTTGCCGCCGATACCTTGCTTTGTCGCCACTAGAAAACTCATCGTCATCTTGCCCATCCACCATCGCCTTAGTTGTCATTCATCAACTCAAACCGAAGCTTTGTCTCAAAACCCTAGTTTTCACCCTAGGTCCTAAGTGAACTTGAAGTGGGTTGCATCGAGATTGAAGGTGGTGAAAGGAGAGGCGGCTATTCAGACTTGGTCGATTTCAATTTGGATGAAAATAATTGATCTTTGGGTGTGTTTGACCGAATGTGGATTTAAAATTTTGCCTCGGTTAAACGCGCGTGAATTTTGGAGTTGAACTACGTTTTCTTCCAACAAATTGACTAAGTCTCGATCATCGAACAGACTCGATATGACGATCCGCTTTGAGTTTGCTCACATCGAATTGATTTCATCACTTCGCCTTTCTTTTTCTACATTTCCAATGATCCTTAAAAAGAAAGCTTTCCACATCGCTTCGAACAATGGATCTGTTATCGATCATCGATTTATAGTGGGTAAGTATAGAAAAATGATTTCAAAGGATGATGTAGATTGTTTTTCAGTACGAGTGAGCTATCTACATTGGATGGTTTGTTCATAATGGTCGAGACACAAGACTCGTTCCATATAGACAACACACTGCATTTGCACTGGTCAATGCTTAGAATCCGATTGGTCAGCACACGTTGACTTCCTTTAGATTCCAAGTGTTAACCACTCGGGAACACTTATTAAAAATAAGCATACCTAACCGTGATCAACAAGTTTTATTGTCTAGAATGATGCGCCTGTCCTATCGGTGCAAATCTACCGAGGGGAGGCCAAATCATCGACTGCCCAGTTCCCCCATCTATTCCTATAGGGTCAAGTCAACCTGTTCCTACTGACTTATATGGCCTGCTTGTTCCCATTGGAACTTTTCTCATTTAACTACCTCCCGAGATGAGAATCCCGACCGACCCTCTGAAATAAGTGCCTTCAATCCTAATGGCCAAGATGTTAAGGAACATATGTATGCAGCACGGCATTCCAGAGATGTTCGATTGCCTACTCGAGCTGAATTGGCACATAATTATCTAGAAAATTTTATTACATGCAGCCGATACATGTGCCTAAGTGGTGCTATGCCAACATTTAATCGATTCTTATCGGTTGTGCTCCAGGAATTAGGTTTTGCACCGTTCCAAATCCATCCTAATGGCTACGCACTCCTAAGTTCATTATATGTTCTATTCATGATCAGGCTTGGGCGGCCTCCAAGGATGAACGAGCTGACATTCTTTCTACAGTTCAAGAGACGCCAAGATTGCCCCTCCTTCATAATCATAAAAGCCTGAAGAAGTTGCAAGATGATCGAAGATCTCCATAACAAAGGCTCAACTTTTAAGAACTAATATTTCTTTGTTCGGTGTCCAGAGGGCTTCAACCATCTCTGGATATTAGTAGGTCTCCGTTCATTAGCTCCTATATGACTAGAATGCTTCACATTCCTAACTGTCTTTATCCTTTTCTGTAGTTATCCCAAGGCAGAAAAGCAGCGACAAGCTTAAAGCAATGCTTGAAACTCTAAGAGCTATGAGGGATTACGAGCACAAAGTAGAGTTCCTTTTGATGAATGAGAAGCTTCGATAGTTTGGCTTGCTTCATCCCAAGAGATTCGCCGTGGATGGGGAGCCCTCAACTTCGAGTGGCTCTATGAGGCACATTCATTCTTTTTCCCATTGCCATAACTCTGAGAGGGGGCTCAAGAGGACATAGCCGGCCCATCGAGTGACATTCAACCCGATGAAGTTCTTGAAGTTGACGTGGACCTACCTTCCGGGGAGGACATTATAAGAGATAGGGATGAGATAGATTTCCCAAATCCCTAAGGAGGAAGATGAGCCGTTTTAGAGGAAAGATGGGAAACAGGTGATGGTAGAAGAAGGAGAGGAAGAAGTTTCAGATGATGATGATAGTGACTTTAACATCTCCGAAGAAAGAGATGAGTCTTTTGGCGAGTCGTTGGAGATGAGCCCTGACCTCCCCGACGTACCTTCCTTTGATCTACTAACTAATGGGGCATTGAGTCCTAAGCTCCCGAACTCCCCTCCTCCAAGGCAACCAGTTGTTGAAACTCCATAATCTATTGGAAGCAAAGCTGCTACAACTCCCATGGGAGATATATTGACTTCTGATTTTGTAAGAGATGTCTCATTTATGTGAATGAATTCAAGGTTATCTCGATTAGCTAGATGATAGACGAGATTGGCTTGCAAATCGACATCCCTTCTAACGCTTTTGTCAACGAAGGTTGAAATACTCTAACCCTTAAACCATGCCAATATGGTCGGTAGAGTACATAGGGGGTCATCAGCGCTACTCACTTTACTTTAGGGACATGGACACATATTTCTACATTTAGTCAACTTTCCTATTCAAAGCGCACTTTCCTTTTTGTTTCAGGTTCCGTGGGTCATGGGCTATACCATAAACTTTATTAAAAATCTGGCTCCTACAAGGATCAAACCTTGGATCTTTCCCATCACTCTCAACATAAAACGAACGAGGAGAAAAGGAAGAGAAAGGAGGAGTCCCGCCACTTGGAGAGAAATCATGAGAGGGGAGATAAGAGAAAGAGAGATGATAGAGTGGTGCCTCCGATGATGTACACAAGCGCCATAGAGACTCTCAAAAATACCAATGGGCTTCATCATCCACAACTCCCCCTCGCATTGAAGCTCAGATAGTCGCAACGCAGCAAGTCCCTCCATCCCAAGACATAACTATAGCAGTTGCCCCTAGTTCTTCTAGCTAAAGGGAGAAGTTTGCACTCCCGCCTGGTCCATCCATGCTCCAAGCTGCCTACCGGCATCTATTGTTAAAGGGTGTTAAGTTTGACAAGAACATCAAGCCCACCAACAGAGCCATTTCCTTACGTAATCTTGAGACAGTCCACGAGGACTTAGAAGCTAGGTTTGATTGGCAACATCTCGTGAAGGCCCTTTAATACATGAATCCCATCAGTTATCAAGAATTCCCTCATTTGAGGCTGAAAGTGCAGACCATGATAAAGCTATCAAGGATCATGATACTGAAATAGGTAAGCTGAAAGCTGAGAGGGATGTAGCCTTAAAGGAAAGGCTGCCGGCGATAAGTTATTGACCTAGGCGAACTAGGCTCACGACAAAGCGCTTATCATGATTATATATCAGCTTCAAGAATGCTCATAGAGAATCTAACAAACTAACAGAGCAAATCACCGTTGCAGAGAACACTATCAAATTCTGGGATCAAACCATTGTTGGTCAAGCTGCCGCCATTGCCGAATAAGCTGTCGAACTTACCCGACTCCATGAGGAGAACGCATGATTGGCCAAGGAGAAAGAAGAATCTTTAGGTGGAAAACTAGTGGAAGAGATCGATTATTTGTCACACGATCGGAGCTTTCGGAGCTTCGAGCAGAGTATGATAAGGCGATAGGAGAAATGGATGTCAGCGTACTTCACCTCTACACTTGCAATCTGATGAATTGGGGAAGCCTAAAATGGCTAGGTGATGATTATCCCTGGACCCTCAACATGGTCTGGGAGGAAGTGCCAGTAAGATCAGAGCATGCTAAGGATTTGCACTCCATGGAGGAATTAATGGCTACATACCTGAGCTCTAAAGACGTAGACTTTCTGGCAGTCGGTAGATAGATTCTTCGAGAAGAGATAGAGAAAGACGCCGCTGATGCCGCTGCCAAGGCTCTTGCTGG
The DNA here is from genome assembly GCA_030737815.1 of Allium fistulosum. Classification (NCBI taxonomy): domain Eukaryota; kingdom Viridiplantae; phylum Streptophyta; class Magnoliopsida; order Asparagales; family Amaryllidaceae; genus Allium; species Allium fistulosum. Next base: position 660,933,233 of record CM060902.1, read on the forward strand.
CCCAAGCTCTTCGGGTCAGCGTGAAACACTTGTTCCTATTTCTCAAGAGCAAATAGCAATCGTTCCGGCATCCACAACTACTATTCCAAAATTTCTCACATATATTTATCTTATGAAGCCTTGGATGAGCTACACCTTTTTCCAACTATCGTGCGACCCTTCGAGATAGGGATTGGCAGAGGAGACTTCAAGTTGTAGTTCGTGACCAAACTCAAACTCCTGGATCAAAAATACCAATGGGCTTCATCATCCACAACTCCCCCTCGCATCGAAGCTCAGACAGTCGCAATGCAACAAGTCCCTCCATCCCAAGCCATAACTACAGCAGTTGCCCCTAGTTCTTCTATCCAAAGGGAGAAGTTTGCACTCCCGCCTGGTCCATCCATGCTCCAAGCTGCCTACCGGCATCTATTGTTAAAGGGTGTTAAGTTTGACAAGAACATCAAGCCCACCAACAGAGCCATTTCCTTACGTAATCTTGAGACAGTCCACGAGAACTTAGAAGCTAGGTTTGATTGGCAACATCTCGTGAAGGCCCTTTAATACATGAATCCCATCAGTTATCAAGAATTCCCTCATTTGAGGCTGAAAGTGCAGACCATGATAAAGCTATCAAGGATCATGATACTGAAATAGGTAAGCTGAAAGCTGAGAGGGATGTAGCCTTAAAGGAAAGGCTGCCGGCGATAAGTTATTGACCTAGGCGAACTGGGCTCATGACAAAGCGCTTATCGTGATTAAATATCAGCTTCAAGAATGCTCATAGAGAATCTAACAAACTAACAGAGCAAATCACCGTTGCAGAGAACACTATCAAATTCAGGGATCAAACCATTGCTGGTCAAGCTGCCGCCATCGCCGAATAGGCTGTCGAACTTACCCGACTCCATGAGGAGAACGCACGATTGGCCAAGGAGAAAGAAGAATCTTTAGGTGGAAAACTATTGGAAGAGATCGATTATTTGTCACACGATCGGAGCTTTCGGAGCTTCGAGCAGAGTATGATAAGGCGATAGGCGAAATGGATGTCAGCGTACTTCACCTCTACACTTGCAATCTGATGAACAGAGGAAGCCTGAAATGGCTAGGTGATGATTATCCCTGGACCCTCAACATGGTCTGGGAGGAAGTGCCAGTAAGATCAGAGCATGCTAAGGATTTTCACTCCATGGAGGAATTAATGGCTACCTACCTGAGCTCTAAAGACGTAGACTTTCTGGCAGTCGATAGACAGATTCTTCGAGAAGAGATAAAGAAAGACGCCGCTGATGCCGCTGCCAAGGCTCTTGCTGGCCTAAGCTCTTCGGGTCAGCGTGAAACACTTGTTCCTATTTCTCAAGAGCAAATAACAATCGTTCCGGCATCCACAACTACTATTCCAAAATTTCTCACATATATTTATCTTATGAAGCCTTGGGTGAGCTACACCTTTTTCCAACTATCGTGCGACCCTTCGAGATAGGGATTGGCAGAGGAGACTTCAAGTTGTAGTTCGTGACCAAACTCAAACTCCTGGATCAAAAATACCAATGGGCTTCATCATCCACAACTCCCCCTCGCATCGAAGCCCAGACAGTCGCAACGCAACAAGTCCCTCCATCCCAAGCCATGACTACAGCAGTTGCCCCTAGTTCTTCTATCCAAAGGGAGAAGTTTGCACTCCCGCCTGGTCCATCCATGCTCCAAGCTGCCTACCCGCATCTATTGTTAAAGGGTGTTAAGTTTGACAAGAACATCAAGCCCACCAACAGAGCCATTTCCTTACGTAATCTTGAGACAGTCCACGAGAACTTAGAAGCTAGGTTTGATTGGCAACATCTCGTGAAGGCCCTTTAATACATGAATCCCATCAGTTATCAAGAATTCCCTCATTTGAGGATGAAAGTGCAGACCATGATAAAGCTATCAAGGATCATGATACTGAAATAGGTAGGCTGAAAGCTGAGAGGGATGTAGCCTTAAAGGAAAGGCTGCCGGCGATAAGTTATTGACCTAGGCGATCTGGGCTCATGACAAAGCGCTTATCGTGATTAAATATCAGCTTCAAGAATGCTCATAGAGAATCTAACAAACTAATAGAGCAAATCACCGTTGCAAAGAACACTATCAAATTCTGGGATCAAACCATTGCTGGTCAAGCTGCCGCCATGAATATGAAATAAAATCAACATGGATTAAAAAACAATTTTTCTAATTACATTTTAAATTGGTATTTCATATTCACATACATAATCCAAAGACAATTCCTAGGTTTTGATTAAAAATAATTATTACATAATACGCCAAGAGCAACATATGAAGATGCCCCCTAGGATGACCAGAGTACTAAATAGAAAAAATAGTCTTAATACAACACAGCGGAAATAAAACTAAATAGCTCCTATATAGTTGGCTGCCTCCTGCACGTCTCTGGAAGCTTATTCGTCCCACCTAATAACCTAAGAAGCCTCAACTCTCAATCTACTCAAATCTTATTTTGAGCACCCGAGGGTTTAAGGGTGAAAACAAAAACTTCGAGTCAGACATAAAGTCTGGTGTGAATAATACTATTACATCTCGGTTTACTGATATTAAGTGAGACCAGGCCACCTAGCGGAACAGGTTTTCCCTCACTAATATCCTTTTAAAAGCATATCTTTTGCAAATGGAAATCCTACAATCAAACTGATTAAAGCAACAATAGCAATGTCATATATGCACATAAATCTGGTAATCAATGCACTATCTATCCCCAAAATATAGTTTTGTGCGGCTAACTATCAACCATTGGCTAACTTAGGCCTACCAAACATACTCAATTATCTAACTTCTGTTTGACACACTATTAGGTTGATTGCCCCCAACTATCTTTTTCTACGGTCAACTAAACCTAATGGTTTTGCTGGCTCACCAATAACCTATCTTCTCACTGTATATTCCTTTATGTGTGTATCCTTATTTTAGTCTTACCTGTGATAAAGCCCTACACACTGTAATTTCGGACTTATATTAGCTAGGGGCTTATTAGCTAAATTATAGGGCACGACCTTATACCAGTCCCATCTAGTATTCTAACATCTGAGTCATTTACTTAAGGTTAACTGCCCCATCAAATTTTCCTTGAAAACATTTCTTTCAAGTTGATTTAACTCTTTAAATCATGCTTAAACAAGGAAAATATGCTCTTTGCTTTACTCAACCATTATTGCCATGATATACATACTTTACATAAAACAATGTTGATGAAATATAATGGAATTATCTATCCCTCCAAAGTAAGTTAAAAATCCTTTTAACTTAAAAGCTCTTAAGCCGTGAAACCAAGGTAAACCATTCGAAAACTTTGCTTAAAAACTTAAACAATACCTTTCGAAATCATTAAAAGTGTCCCTTCAAAAGCCTTATAAACCTTAGACATCCTCTTTTCAAAACACTTTAAACTTGCCTTACAAAAGCATTGGAAACCTTCCATTTAAAGACTCAAGTAAACGCTTCGAAAACATTGAGGCATCTCCCTTTCGAAACCTACATTATATACCTTTCGAAAGTATTAAATTCCTTGCTTAAAACAAACCTTTCGAAAGCATTGGGTTCAAGTAAAAGTTTATGGAACATATCTTTGAAACCGTTTAAAAACATTCCTTTCGAAAGCATTGGGTTTAACTTTCAATATATCTAAGGAACTTAAAAGAACTAGAGCGAAAGCAATTCTTTCGAAAGCATTATTCCTAAGTAAAAGAAAGTGGATGGTTTCGAAACCAACCCTTTCGGAAGCATGGAGAAGCGACTTCAAAGTTTAAGGAAAAGATCCCTTTCGAAAGAATTGATTCGAAAGGTTGAATGCAGTAGCACGGTTTCGACCCCTTCAAATGCTTATTTTAAAACAAAAGGCTGCAACCTCTTTCGAAAGCCCTTTTTGTAAAACAAAGGCATATTAGACTAAATCGAAAGCTATTTCCTTCGAAAGCCTAATTTTGTAACCAAAATTGTTCTGAGTTTATAAAGACTACTTCTACCACTTCGAAAGCATGTGTCGGCTCTATACCTTCTACCTATCTCCAATCCACTATATGCCAATGCATTGATGCCATGTGTATTGGTTTCGACTAGGTTGGAGGCGGTAGCATGGGGTCGAAAGGTGGCTGCCGAAAGTAGCGAAGTAGCAATCCCTTGCACAACTGATTTTTAACTTTTTAAAGTAATATCTTTCCAACAAACTTGCCATATTTGCCAATATATAATTGGTTGCCATTTTTTTCAAAATCTTTTCTAAATGCTGCCGAATTTAGTAATTAACAATTTAAAATATTCAGCAAATTGCCCCTTCTCCTTTTATAAACATATAAAACATTTAAGTAACATACCTTAAATAATTTTATATCTTTAATAAAATACGTAGGAAAAATTTACCAAAAATTCCCATAAATCACTTTTAGCATGTTTTCTAACGTATTTAATTTTTTGATCCAAAGCTAACATATAATAGCTGAAATTAATTTTAAATCTAATTTAACTATTTTCTTTACTAGAAAATTCATAATAAATCCATAACAACTTAGAAAATTATGAAATTTGAAACCTATCTCAAAAATAATGTCTCTGACCTTATATCAAAAACGCAAGCCATTTGGATGTTATTTAATAGGTTTTCCAAATTAATTCTTATCATAAAATCTATATGAAATAGTACAAATCATCAACAAATATATATATCCTTTTAACAATCAAAACATGGAATTTTATTTTGCAAAATATATTCGGATCTGATCTAGAAACCGAAACAATAAATATTAGATGTAATCCACTATTCACCTTAGCTTGTTGTTAAGGAGTTTGAGGTTTGCTCTTGAATTGATTTTATTAAGCTTCCTTCTTTAATTCTTGCTTATCTTTCCCTTATCTTCTTCTAATGGTGGCCGACCAAGCTTCCTTGTTTAGTTTTAATTTGTGAATATTGTAAATAAAATTGGATTAAGGGTTTAGGGTATAAAAATATAACCTATTCATTTTTTTCTCTTATCTTATTACCTTTACTTACTTCATTTTAATTCTCTTTGGCTTTAGCTTAATTAGGCATGGCTATCTTATATTATTCAAATCTCAATCTCTTAACCATTTACATTATTTCATTTAATTTATCAAATTAAATATCCTAAATAATGTTAGTCAAAATTAGGGTCATTACAGACTCCCCTCCTTAAAGAATTTCGTCCTCGAAATTACGATAAGGTACTCATAAAATCAATCATAAAGGTAAAACGTACCATGAAACAAGCCGGGATAAGTATCCCTAACCATGCTCTTAGTTTCCTAAGTACAATCTCTCTCGTCGTCACTCCATTGGACTTTGACTAATCCGACTGTCTTGTTCCTTAGTCTCTTCTCATCGTGACTATACAAACTGGCTTTCTAACTATAGTCATATCCGGTTCCACTACTAAATCATCTAACATAGTCGATGCAATAGTAGTTTCTGGATCTCGAATATACTTCTTTAGATGAGAAACATGAAAAACATTGTGGACTCATGTCAGACTGTTCGGTAACTCCACTCTTTATGCGAGTTTCTCGATCCTTTCTATAATAGGAAATGGTCCAACAAATCTTGGTGCCAATTTTCCTGATTTCCCGAATCCAATTACACCTTTCATCGGTGATACCTTGACAAAAACATGATCTCCAACTGAGAACTCCAAGTCTTTTCGTCCCTTATCAGCATAACGCTTCTGCTTAGACTGAGCTTCCTTCATTTTAGCTCTAATTAACTCAATATTTTCTATAGCTTTCCTGACCAGATCCGGGCTAAGAACTAACATATCCCCGATCTCTAACCAACAAACGGGAGATTTGCATGACCTTCCATACAAAGCTTCAAATGGTGCCATCCCCATAATAGTCTGATAACTATTGTTATATGAAAACTCAACTAAGTGTTGGTGATCTTCCCATGATCCCCCAAAATCTAGCACATAAGCTCTTAACAAATCCTCTAAGCCTTTGTTAACTCTTTCCGTTTGCCCATCTGTCTGCGGATAGTAGGCGGTACTCATCTTGAGCTTGGTACCCATAGTCTCCTGTAGACTCTTCAAGAACTTGCTAGTGAATAAGGAATCTCTATCACTTACTATACTATTAGGAATTCCATGCAGTCTAACTATATTCTTTAAGAATAAATTTGCCAAAACAGGTGCCGTCCTGGTTGACTTAACTGGAAATACTTTCATTTCCTCTATTTGACCTTGGCAACCCGTCTACAAAGTCCATTGAGATAGAATCCCATTTCCAAAATGGAACCTCTAAAGGCTGAAGCAACCCACTTGGAAACTGATGTTCAGCTTTTACCTATTGACAGTTCAAACACTGCTTTACCCACAAGCCTACATCTCTCTTCATGCTTTCCCATAAGAAACTCCTCTTCTTGTCCTGATACATCTTAGTTCCTCCCGGATGAATAGTAAACTTTGAACGATGACATTCTCCAAGAATTTCCTTCCTAATGTTTCCCACATTTGGTACACATAGTCATCCTTTCTTCCTCAACCACTCATTCTGGTCAAGACCGAAATCCTTTAAGTCATCACTCTCCATTTCATCCCTTAACTTTTTGATCCGTTCAGCTAATAATGGATCCTCCTTCTGCTTAGAAGCGATCTTTTCGATCATCACCAATCGAACTTCTAAACATAACAACATAGAGGTTTCCTTACTAGATCTAACCTCAGATCTCCACTGTATTCTGCATGTAGTCAATGCTTCTAAATCATCCCACTTAGTTATCTTTGCCAATACTGCATTCTGATGTTTCCTGCTAAGTGCATCTGCAACCTTGTTGCCTTTTCCTTGTGTGTACTCAATACCAAAGTCATTATCAACTAAAAACTCTAACCACCTTTGTTGTCTCATACTCAACTCCTTCTGACAGAATAGATAATTTAATGACTTATGATCCGTATGCAACTCAAATCTCTCTCCCAAAAGGTAATGTCTCCACACCTTCAATGAAAAAATTGCCGCAGCTAATTCCAAATTGTGAGTTAGATATCTAACCTCATGCGGTTTGAGCTATCGAGAAGCATAGGCAATCACTTTACCTCTTTGCATTAACACGGCTCCTAATCATGTTCCACATGCATCTGTGTACACCACTAAGCCCCGATTCCCCTTCGGAACAACTAACACAGGTGCATTTGTCATTAAGTGTTTCAGCTTTTGGAATGCTTTCTCACACTTATCAGTCCAGACAAACTTCATATATTTCCACGTTAGCTTAGACATCGGTGCCGTTATCCGCGAAAAACCCTTACTGAATCTCCGATAATATCCACCCAATCCAAGAAAACTCTTTATCTCAATCACTATCTCGGGTCTCTTCCAACTATTCACTGCCTTGATCTTAGTCGGATCTACAGACAACCTCTTCTCTAAGACTACATGACCAAGAAACTTCACCTCTTTCTTCCAGAAATGACATTTCGAGAATTTTGCCTTTAATTGATGTTGTCTCAGCGTCTTAAGCCCCACTCTAAGTTGAACTTCATGCACTCTTCCATATTTAGAGTATACAAAAATGTCATCTATGAATACTAATGAGAACCTATCCAAGTGCTCTCGGAAAACTCGGTTCATCAAAACTACAAAGAATGGTGGCACATTAGTTAGTCCGAATGGCATCACTAACCATTTGTAGGATCCATATCGGGTTCTAAATGTCGTCAATGGAATACTATCCTTAGCCACTCCAAGCTGATGGAATCTTGTTGCCAAATCCAACTAGGAAAATACTTTGGCTCCACTCAACTGGTCGAACAAATCGTCAGTTTTAGGTAACGGATATCGATTCTTTATCGTCTTCTCATTCAACTTACGATAATCGATACATAACCTTAATGATCCGTCCGGTTTCCTTGCAAACACTATGGCTACTCCCCAAGGCGAACTGCTTGGTCTGATAAAGTTCTTATTTTCTAATCCACCAACTGTACCTTTAGCTCCCTCATCTCATTAGGTGTCATTCTACTTGGCAATTTCCTCACTGGTTCTGCCCCTGGTACCAAATCTATCCTGAAACTCAATAGCTCATTTCGAAGGTAGTCCTACTACGGGCTCAAAGACATCTACGAATTCTCTAACAACGAAAACTCGATTTAACTCGTTTTCTGCCTCCACAATACCCAAAAAGCATTAACCTCAAAACTAGAGTTTTCTACGGAGTATACTATCCGGCCACTGTAGAGATGTCTAAGTGATATTTTCCTATCATGACATAATATCCTAGCATCGTATTTTCTTAACCAATCCATACCCAAAATAATTCCGAATCCTATGAAATCAAACACATGCAAACTACAAGCAAATACATGACCTAACAATTCAAACTCTAGGTGGTTACATTCATTCCAAGAGACGCATATCCTCCTATCGGATTCACAACCTTTAAGGAAGTAACTAGGTATGAGGGTTCTAGGTTAAGCTTATTTACCAAACAATGAGATATAAAAGAATGTGATGCACCAACATCAAATGGAACTCTAACTGATACACCATGAATCAAAAGTGTACCTCCCAACATAGCTTTTCCCTTTTCTTCCGTTGTTGGTCTCGAGGTAGCTGGCTTCAATGCAAACACTTTGCCTTTCCATCCTTGGTTGTCTCCTGACACTGGTTCTTATAATGTCCAATTTGATCGCAGTTGAAACATCTCACTCCTTTCTTGTCAACAGCTTTCTTCCCTTTACCTGTCTAGCGCTCATGAGCATAGTGTCCCTTCTTATGACACTTATAACATATAATATCTGCCTTTCCCTTCTTGGAAGCTCCACTCTTCTGAGCGCCCTTCTTATGGAAAAATTTCCTCTTATGGTTCTACCCTCCTTGAGCTCCTCCTGCCTCGTTACCCTCAAGATAAGCAAGCATCTCTTCCCGCCTTAAAGCCATCTCAACAACTACATCGCACGGATCTCTAATATGCGATAATGTGGCCTTAGCAAGCTCAGATTCAACCCGCGAATGAACTTCCCATTTCTTTTAATGATAGTGTCAACCGTAGCATATCCATACCTCGACAGCTCCTCAAATCTGGTTGCATACTCGAGCACTGTCATATCTCCTTGCTCCAACTCCGTAAACTTCCTAAGCAGAGTTGACTTAGCAATCTTTGACATAAATCTTTTCTCGAACCTCCTTCTAAATTCAGCCCAAGTCATAGTCTCCTCATTGACTCCCATAGTAACACTATTCCACCAAAATAGTGCTACTCCTTGTAACTATCTAGAAGCAAGCCTTCTCTTTTGCTCATTATTAAGCTCCAAATAAACAAAAATCCTCTCTCAGTAAAGTAACCAGTTCTCCACTTCAATTACATCCTCGGTCCCGATAAATGGTTTTCCTCCCGGCCTGCCATAATCTCTACTCAATATAGCATAGTTATTGACTACTAGAGCTTCCCGATTTCTTCCTTTAGCATTTCCTCCAACTAAACCCGTAGCAACTCCTACTTGCATCATGTTGACAAAGAACTGGTACATAGCTCCCATATCAACTTGTGGCACTCCAGCACCCACATTAGCAGCTTATTCCTGACCTGGATTCCTTCTGGTGTTTGGTTTAGCATTCCCATTGGTTGTGGTGCTTCCTCCATCAATGTTAAATCTTTTGCTCCTAGCATCCATATCTTATGTCCTTAAAAATCAACATTCGACCCTTTGTAACGTACAGAAGAATAGACTAAGAAAGATGGGAGAATAGAGATAATACATATATTTATATATAGCAAATACAAGTACGTTACTATAGCGTTATCCTATGCCCCAATCTTTTCTCTAATTCCTTAGGATTATGTTTTCAGAATCATTTTAAGTTTAAAATTTCTTTAAGTTTTCATAAACCTATACTCTGATACCAAGTTGTAACGTCCCCTATCTTGAAGGCTGAAGCAAGCGCTATAGATGTTGTAGTCATCCATAGTATTAACTTCCGGTGACAAAATACAGTAATGTTAATGGTATCCATAATATCAGAAGCACATGAATATGAAATAAAATCAACATAGATTAAAAAACAACTTTTCTGATTACATTTCAAATCAGTATTTCATATTTAGATACATGATCCCAAGATGATTCCTAGGTTTTGATCAAGTATAATTATTACAAAATACGCCAATGGCAATATATAAAATGCCCCCTTGGATGATTAGAGTACTAAATAAACAAATTAGTCTTAATATAACACATCGGAAATAAAACTAAATAGCTCTTATATAGCTAGCTTTGCCTCCTACACGTCTTCGGAAGCTTATTCGTCCCATCTACTAATCTGAGAAACCTCAACTCTCAATCTAATCAAATCATATATTGAGCACCCAAGAGTTTAAGGGGGAAAACAAAAAGTTCGAATCGGACATAAAGCCTGGTGTGGATAATATTATTTCATCTTGATTTACTGATATTAAGTGAGACCATGCCGCTTAACGGAACGGGTTTCCCCTCACTAATATCCTTTTAAAAGCATATCTTTTGAAAATCGGAATCCTGCAATCAAACTGATTAAAGCAATAATAGCAATGTCATATATGCACATAAATCATCTAATCAATGGATTATCTGTCCCCAAAATATAGTTTGTTTGGATAACTATTAACCATTGGCTGACTCGAGCCTACCAGACGTACTCAATTATCTAACTTATGTTAGACACACTATTGGGCTGACTGCCCTTAACTATCTTCTTCTAAGGTCAACTGAACCTAATGGTTTTGCGGGCTTACCATTAACCTATCTTCTCTTTGTATATTCCTTTATGTATGTAATCTCATTTTTGTCTTACCTGTGACAAAGCACTATATACTAGAATTTTGGACTTATATTAGCTAGGGGCTTATTAGCTAAAGTATAAGGCGTGACCCTATACCAGTCTCATCTGGTATTCTAACATCTGAGTCATTTACTTAGGGTTAACCGCTCCATCAAATTTTCCTTGAAAACATTTCTTTCAAATTGATTTAACTCTTTAAATCATGCTTAAACAAGGAAAATATACTCTTTGCTTTACTCAAACATTATTGCCATGATATACATACTTTACACAAAACAATGTTGATGAAATAAAATGGGATTATCTATCCCTCCAACGTAAGTTAAATATCCTATTAACTTAAAAGCTCTTAGGCCGTGAAACCAAGGTAAACCATTCGAAAACTTTGCATAAAAACTTTAAACGATACCTTGAAATCATTAAAGGTATCCCTTCGAAAGCCTTATAAACTTTAGATATCATCTTTTCAAAACACTTTAAACTTGTCTTATAAAAGCATTGGAAACCTTCCATTTAAAGACTCAAGTAAACCTTTCGATAACATTGGGATATCTCACCTTCGAAACCTACATTATACACCTTTCGAAAGTATTAAAATTCCTTGCTTAAAACAAACCTTTTGAAAGCATTGGGTTCAAGTAAAAGTTTTTGGAACATATCTTCGAAACTATTTAAAACCATTCCTTTCGAAAGCATTGGGTTTAACTTTGAATATATCTAAGGGTCTTAAAAGAACTAGGGCAAAAGCAATTCTTTCGAAAGCATTATTCCTAAGTAAAAGAAAGTGGATGGTTTTGAAACCAACCCTTTCGAAAGCATGGAGAAGCAACTTTAAAGTTTAAGGCAAAAGAACCCTTTCGAAAGCACTGATTCGAAAGGTTGAATGCGGAAACAGGGGTTTTGACCCCATCGAATGCTTATTTTGAAACAAAAGACGATAGCCTCTTTCAAAAACCCTTTTTTTAAAGCAAAGGCATATTTGACTAAGTCGAAGCTATTTCCTTCGAAAGCCTCGTTTTGTAACCAAAATTGTACTAAGTTTATAAAGACTACTTCTACCCCTTCGAAAGCATGTATCGACTCTATACCTTCTGCCTATCTCCAATCCACTATGTACCAAGGCATCGATACCATGTGTATTGGTTTTGACTAGGTTGGAGGCGGTAGCATGGAGTCGAAAGGTGGCTGTCCAAAGTGGTGAAGCAGCAATCCTTTACACAGCTGATTTTTAACTTTTTAAAGTGGTATCTTTCCAACTAACTTGCCTTATTTGTCAACATATAATTGGTTACCAATTCTTTTTCAAAATCTTTTCTAAAAGTGCTACCGAATCCAGTAATTAATAATTTAAAGCATTTAGCAAATTGCCCATTCTCCTTTTATAAATATATAAAACGTTTAAGTCCCATACCTTAAATAATTTTATATCTTTAGTAAAATACTTAGGAAAGTTTCTCCAAAAATTCCCATAAATCACTTTTAATGTGTTTTGTAACATATTTAATTTTCTGACCCAAAACTAACATATAATAGCTGAAATTAATTTTAAACCTAATTTAACCATTTTCTTTACTATAAAATTCATAATAAACCTACAACAACTTAGAAAATTATGAAACTTGAAACCCATCTCTAAAATAATGTTTCCAACCTTATATCAAAAACGCAAGCCATTTAGATGTCATTTAATAGGTTTTCCAAATTAATTCTTATCATAAAATCTACATGAAATAACACAAATCATTAACAAGCACATATATATCTCTTTAACAATCAAAACATGGCATTTTACTTTGCAAAATATATTCAGATCTGATCTAGAAACTGTTAGTCCATGAGTTGATGGTTTTGATGACAACAACCTTAGAATAAAATTATAAAATATATATACTAATATTATAGTTTAGATATATATGTATATGCAGGATTTAACCATGTAGGTACCAAGAATGAAGACTGTACAGTATAGAGATTCAAGATATCAAGATTGAAGACTCATGAGTTAAGATTATCAAGAGTTCAAGATTTCAAGATAAGTATTGAGTCTAGAATTACGTTAAAACTTCACAATAGCACTGAAATCTTCACTCCATTTTTCTTTTGGGATGGAACCCATTTCTACCTTTTTAGTGGCTTACAAACCCACGACAAGTAGCTTACAAACCTACGACAAGTGGCTTACAAACCCACGAACATCCTGGTTTTGTACAAGTTCTCGCGTCCTGTCATGATGAGATATTCTGCAGGAAGAAGCTTGCAAAACTACTTCAAAATGATTTTCAAAACTACTTCAGAATGATTTTCAAAATTGTTTTTCAAAATGTTTTAGCCTTAAAAATTATCTTTTCAAATGATTTTCAAAATGATGTTTTAGCCTTAAATATTCTTGTTTTTAAACTTCGGTTGTTTTAAACTATCTTTTAATTATAATATATTTATATCTTGATTTAAATATAAAATTATAGTAAAATGTTATATATATTATTCTTTATATTCATCTATGTATTTTATCTATAGTCAAGTATATTTATAAAGTTTAAAATAGTTTTAATATAAGATAAAGATTATTTTCAAAGAAAAACAAAACTTCAAAAATTGCTTTAGGATGTCGACATGCCCTAGTACCCCATGTCGACATAGTGTCAGTTAGATTCAAAAATTTGAATTTCAAAAGAAGTGTCTATTCGCCATAACCCTTCACGAATGGACATGACTGTTGTTCTTCTATAAATAGGGGTTGGTTTCAACAAATTTATCATCAGATTTTCTGGTTTTTCACTTCTCTTCTTCTTCCACATTTTCTTAATCAAAATCCTATCCTTACTCTGCCGAACTCAACATTGAATCTAACTAGATAATCTCTGGTTTGATTCTCTATCACTATCTCAACAAGATCCAAGTGCTATACATGTTATAGGCTTCTTTGTAATCTATCTAGCGAGAAAAGGTATAATTGTAGCCTTGGAAATCAATCAAGCGAGAAAAGGTGTGATTGTAGCCTTGGATATCAATTGGGTGAACTTGTTGCCCCGGAAATCAAGTATCTCTACCCAGAGGATTGTGATTCTGGAGGGTGTACCTCGTAGCCTTGAAACCGAGGGTTGTAATTGTTGAATTGCTTTTGAAAGGAAATTCGTACTTAGTTGTGCGGGACTGGATGTATGGTAACCCCGAACCAGTATAAAATCCGGTGTGTTTTTTCCTTTACTACATTTACTTTATTTCTACATCTGTAATTATATTTGTGTCTAAATATTGCATACATTTGTGTACAAATCAACAATAACCCAAAAGGATTTAGTAATTTCTTAAAAACACTATTCACCCCCCCCCCCTCTAGTGTTATTCCTAGCCTTAAGATCCGTAATCTGCATTCCTCACATTTGGTATCAGAGCAAGGTTTTCAAAAGTTTCATAATCTGATTTTTGAAAAAATTTCAAAATGGCTACCAACACTGGTACTGTTATTAACACTAGTATCCCTTTCACTAGTTCATTTGTAGAAGGTCAGTCTACTGCCAGACCACCACTTTTTAATGGCAGTAACTATGCATATTGGGCATGTAGGATGAAAATATATTTACAATCTGTAGGATTAGATACTTGGAATATCACACAAACTGAATATTCTGACCCACAACTAATTTTGCATAGTGGACCACTGAGCAAAAGACTGTTGCACAAAATAATTCTAAAGCAATGAATATTCTGTTTTGTTTACTTGAAAGAAATGAATTTAATAGAGTGTCAGTTTGTAAGTCTGCATATGAAATCTGAAAAACTTTGCAATTGACTCACGAAGGAACAAGCAAAGTTAAACAGACCAAAATTTCCATGCTCACAAATCAGTTTCAGTTATTTAAAATGAATACTAATGAGTCTATTTCAGATATGTATAGTCGATTTCAAGATATTATGCATTATTTAATATCTTTGGGAAAGGAATTTTTGAAAGAAGATCAAGTCAGAAAAATTTTAAATTCTCTCACTCCAGAATGGGATCAAAAGACACTTGCAATTGAAGAGGCAAATGACATTAGTACCTTAAAGATAGAAGAATTGTTGGAAATCTAATGTCATTTGAATTTCAAATGATCAAGAGAAGAGAAAGCAAAGCATCTAAAAAGAAATCAATGGCATTCAATGCATTAACCGACGGATCAGACTCAAACAGTGATAATGATGAAGAGATAGCATTTATGCCCAGGAATTTTCGGAAATTTCTGAAATACAGAAAGATGAATAATCTCAAGAGAACAACTATAAGTGTAACGACCCGTAAATTTAACTAGTTTTAATAACGTTATTAATTGAAATTTCACGAAATTTTAAACGATAAAATTTTGAAATAAAAATTTGATATTTGGAATACGTCTAGTTAAACATAGCAACTGGTAAGTTTTCGTCCGAAAATATGAAAGTTTATTTCGCGCGTAAATTCACTTCAATTTAATCAGTTAAAAAGCGATGAAAATAAAATGTTTCCGAAAGCTAAATATTTTTACATAGAAAAATTCTAAACCATCTTCTGAGCAAGATGTTAGTTTGTCGTTTTTCCAAATTCGGATATCTTTGGCTCCGTCGATCTTATTTTTCAGTGTTTTTCTTGCATTTTCCGCTAGTAGAAAATTCAAATTTTTATAATTCAATCGTACCACTGATATCTATATACCGTTTTGATCGTCTCATCGTGCTGGTCACTGTGGTATATTCAATTCTGTATTTTGAATACCGGTACGCGACGGAAACCATAAAACTGTATGCCGTACCGGTATCGAAATTGTGACTTTTGCTTTCCCAATCCTTCTTGAATCTTTACCGTGCAGCTCAAGCAATTAATCAATTGCATTGAATAGCTTTTCAGCTGAAATCAAGGGTATTGAATCGTTACCAGAATTCAAAGCATGCCTACTTTAGTTTCACATCCGCTCCAAACATCAATCGGCATTATTTCATTTCGTTCGTTTTCTCTGAAGAAAAGAAAGAAAGAAAGTGTCGCCTCTGTTGCCTTTGCAATCAAACCCGTCTTCTTCTCCACCCTCTCTCCCCATCTCAAACTCGTTGCCACCTCCACAAAAATCATTCATATTTCCATCACTTCCGCCACCGAGACCCGCTCCAGCCAACTTCCGCCTTCACGCCATCGCTCACGGCCAAACATCATCTCCGACGCAGCATCTGTACCCAACGCCGCGAGTACGGACCAACGCCGAGCACGGCAAACCCATCGCCACGCGTCGGCCACACCACCTATGGACGCTCCTCCTTCACGCGACAGCCCCTCTCCATCCCATCGTCGTTCATCCCTCTGCCTTGCTCCGCCCACACGTCCACCCACCCTCTCACTGTCCTCTCCTCGATTCCATCTTATATATATAAAGGTTGGCTATATAATTTGTTGTTTAATTTATATATATAAGTTACAGTATATATATTTTTAATTAGTGTGGTATGCATAGGTGGCGGTTTGCATGTATATATATAATGGCTTTGTTAAGTAGCTGCATTCATATTGTTGTTTCACTGCATAAACCGTATGAAAATTTTGAGATAATGTGTTTAAATAAAATATGTTTTAGATAAACTGTTGGTATTAACAGTAGTTTATATAAGATATATGAGTTTGTCTAAAGTTACATTTTTTTACAGTTATATGTGTGGAGTCTGCATATAAGCCTACATTCTATATACTTTGTAAGTTTATATAATAAGATTTTATAATAGTTTGCCAAGTATAATAGGTTCTGTTTTGCTTTATACATATGTAAGTTATATTATATGTGATTTCTAATCTATTATGTATTTTATTATGTATAATATTTGTGATAAACAGTAAAAGAACAATTTTGTTTCTTTGTTTCGTATATTATAAAAATATATACTTTGGAGTTCTGTATGTGTTTTAAACGTGTGTGTTATATTAAGTCTTTGGTTTGCATTGTACATTAGAAGCATTGCTATACTGTTAGTTGTATAAGTAAGTTAGGTTTTGGTTATATTTTCTTCTACCGCTTCCAGTTTATAAGACATGTTCTGTTATAAATAGTAAATATACATCCGAGCATATAGCAGAGTAAATGTAAACAAAACAAATAAAACATTGTAATTGAAGGAAGGAAATGAATTATCCAGTAAGTACAATAGCAACAGTTAGATAACCATATCAGTTTCTATATGTTGGTTTGGATTCATATGTTATATGTGTATATGTAAATTAATATCATTTTAAGTACAAACATGATACTTATATATACGCACGTATATGTGTTGGATAAATTGTTTGAAGATATTTGATTTATTTTGTAATTGAATTACGTATAATACTATTCTCAATAAATATACATATTTTGCATGTGTGTATTTTGTATTTTAAAATAAGTATATGTTTAATATGTATTTATACGAAAGCTATGTTTTAAGTACATATATATTTATTTATAGTAATAATTACCCTATTTTACAAGTTATCTAAGACTGCATATAGATATATATAATTGGTTTTGCAAGGTCTATAGTTATATGTTTGACACGTTCACATATTTCTGTTTTGAAAGTTGGCATATAATATGTATATACTTTGTTTATATATATGAGAACTTGGTTTTCAAATTTATATGGATATAGTACGTTTTGAGATTTACTATCTAATTTAGACAAATACATATTATTGTAAGTGTATGTTTGATTTTAATGAATGTAATCTTGATTTATCTATTTATATGTTTGAAACGCATGTAAATTAAATTTGTGGTGTTTGAATTTAGAATATAAATTTCATATGTATATATATAGATATAGGTGGTTATATAAGTTCGCTTATACCGTTTATCTTCATCGTTCCAGTTTTGATCTGATCCGTTTCATACGTTCGTGCCAATCAGCTATGATCGTTGAATTCGTACTGATTTTGATTTGCTTGGATTTGAAATTCAATTTCAGTATCCGTATCAGTAGGCGTATCCGTGTCTTCTTCTGTATTCTCTAGCCTCGAAAGGTGAGCAATCACTCACGATTAACGTTCTTTTATTTATTAAATTTGATTTCAATTGAAACGACAATTGAAATATGCTGCTGTTTGTTAATTACACTGTTATATATGCTATTACCTGTATCAGTTCACCTATGACATCTGACACAATTATCTGTTAATTATTTATGCAATGATAATACTGTTTGGCTGATAATTGATTAATTGTTGATGTTTATATTGGACGTTAAACTGTTAATGTAAAATGATAAATAGTATGTAATTGAACTCGATATAGAATAGTTAAATGTTGAATTTGATTAGTGAATATGACCCCTTTTAATTGTTAAATTAATTGACATGTAGAATAGTGATAATTACACTTTGAACCATCGACGTATATTGGATTAATTGTTGTAGTGTAAAAATTTGAAATTGAATGACAAGTGAAACCGTAATGTAATAATCTTTAATCTACATGAAATGATAGTGTAGATTCTAGAAATAATTATATTAATTCGTACAAATAACAATGTGAATTAATACGATTATTTCAGGATTATTTATTTGATTTTTGGATTGATATTGATTGTTGTTATTGCTTGTTTATTTACTTTGACACCATCCCAGTTATCACACTGCAAGTTCCCTTTGTTATGCTTTGATTTTGGAATTGAATTGGAATCGGGTTGAAATGATAAATACCCAAATTGAACATTAACCTAGGATAGAGAATTAAATAAAAACCCGATTGGTCAATAATTTGATTTGAAAATAAATTGAAGATTTTATTTGAATAAATAAAATGGTTTTGAAATGAAGTTGAAATTGAATTTTAATGAAAGGAAAATGTTAATATTTAATAATCTGAAACAAAATATTAATAATGTAATTGATAAAAGAATGTTGTTTAATTTAAGAAATGATTGAATTAAGTTGAAATGATTTAATAATTAAGTTTGAAATTATAATTAAGTTTGAAATTATTAAACTTTGAAATTATTTAATAATTAAGTTTTGAATTATTTAATAATTAAATAAGATTGAATTATTTAATGATTAAATTGAATTGAATTCTTTAATAAGTGAAATTGAATTTTTGAATAAGTGAATTTTACTTCGTAAACAATTGAAATTGAGTTTCTTTATTAATTGGTTTTGGAAATTATTTAAGTAAGTAAATAAGTGAAATTGAATTTTTTTAACAAGAAATAAGTGTGATTTATGGGAATGAATGTAAGACTTGAAATTTAAAGAATTTGATTTGATGAATTTAATTTAATTAAATTTGTAAGTTTTGATAAAATGAAGTTGAATTTAAATAATGGATTTAATGAATCGGAAATTTAATGGAAATTGTTTTGAATAACAAATTTACTTAACGAATATTAAATGAAATCGATAAATGAATTTAAATTGATTTGAATGTTAAATTAAGTTAATTTAAATGATTTCGGAATGAAACTGATATACGAATTTGAATCAATATTTGAATTGTTTAAATAGAAATTAAAATTGTATTATAAGATTTTGAAATGGAAATTTGAAAGTTTTGAAACGTAAATTATGGAAATTGGTTTAGAAAGACAAATGAAGTGTTGATTTATGAATTCTATTTGAAATTGAATTTGATTTGGTTTTGAAATAAATAAACGACCAATCGGTGTAATAATTACGGAAGTTATTAAAGAGACCGGAATCGGTTATGGATATACTCTCTATCTAAACCGAAAACCACTTTAATAACATTCGCGGAGTGTTGATCCAGAATGAAGTGGTTGGAATGATGTACGTGTTGACTGAAGAAAGAGAACGATAATGGATAGCCTTGACACTTGTGTCAAATTGGAAATGACTAAAACAGGAGCCGTGCCGGGCCAATGGAGGATTTGCTACCTCAAGTGAACACACTTCTTCGAACTACTCATTACTTGTTGTCGATTGGTGCACCCTTGATTTTGGGAGTGTTGTTTCACGGTGTTGCGGGCGCTGCGGCGTTGCGTTCTCACCAGTCCGGATCAGGCAAACGGTAGTATCACTACCTTGGGTATTGCCTCATGTGCCTTGTCATACTTGTATCCCTTTATTCGCGACCACTACGAAATTGTTTTGTACCTTTAGTATATGGATTGCCCTCTGGTGACTTCCGGTTTTGGGGAAACTACGGTCTTGTATATGCTTTTGGGAATAAAAATGTGTTAAGGGTGGAATGGGCCATGACTTAACACTATTTTGATATCTTTATATTACTGATAGACATTATCTACTTATCGTACACTACTACCTAGTAGATAGTTTAACGGATCCTTAAAGGATGGTTATTCCAAACATCCTTTGAGTTACTTGTATTTCAATTGCTATTTCAATTGAGTTGGATTTATTGATATAAGAATGTTAATCCTGACTCGAGTGTCTTGTGTTTTTGCTTTACGCTCGGGTCAGACTGGGTGTACCAGTATTCGAGACTCGCCTTTGAAGTTGGAGCTTTGCTTGAAGATCCAGCCATCCATTCTGCTTTCAGTATCCGATGATTCCAGTGATGTATTCTGATTTGTATCTGATGTATCATGTTACTCTTCCGTTGTATCTGGTTTAACTCTGATGTAACTTATACCTTTATATAGTAGCTTCATGAACTACTATCTCTTTTATTTCCGCTGCATTTATTACTCTGTGTCTGTGATCTGTGATTATATTTATTTACTGTATATGTTCAGTTTTTCCAAATTTAAATTAACAACGCGGTATTTTGAGCAATTCAATTCCGGCATGAGTGTCTACCTATACACTTATAATGGACGTGAATGGTCCAAAATATTGGGTCGTTACAATAAGAATTCTGGAAATCAGAATGTAGTGCCAAACAATGTCAAATGTTCCAACTGTGATGAACCAGGCCATATCAAAAGAGATTGTCCGTATCCAGAAAGGCAGAATCCTCCTATAAACAATGATTCAGTAAAGAAATGGAAGCGTGCATTTACAGCTACTTTAGATGACTCAGACTCGTCCTCAAGTGATGATGATCAGAAGACAGATAACTCAAATTTGTGTTTCACAGCAGTTCATGACTTCAACAAATTCAAGGAAACGGACTCAGAAAAAGGTACACATTTACAATAAAATTGATTGAAATTGCATTCTTAGAATTAGATGATTGATTGATTTTGAATTGGTGTGTTGATTGTATTTTAAATTTATTTTTTATTTTTTATTATAATTTTATTATAATTTTATTATTATTTTTATTATTTTTAATATAGTATTTTCTGGAATATACTCTAAGAATACTCCAGATATATATATATATATAGACATTAGAATAATAAGTATGTATATATATATATATTAGAATTCTTAGGAAAAATAAATCTTAGAAATTCACAGGCACATGTCGACATGGTCCCTACCATGATGTCGACATGGGTACAAATTTTGAAATTCAAAATTTGAATTCAAATGGTTGAATTTCCCTCCATCTTTTCACTTCATTCAATACTCTGAAAAGACATCTTTTGACCAGAGAACATGTCTTTCAAAAATCTATTTATTCACTATCTTTTATCACAACTTTTCACTTTCATTCTCAAATTCAAACTCTCTCTTCAAAACTTCAAGCTCTCTACTCTCTACTTTAATGGCTTCTTCAAGCAACCCCTCCACCATGAGACTTTCCAGAAACTTGAAAGAGCAACTCCTCAATAATCTGGAGGCAATAAAAGCATACATCAATTATGCTAACTATGGAAAAGTCCATCCCGGAAAGTTTGCTATTTTTCAAGATTTTGCTTCTTATGAAATTGATACTCTTTTTGCAAACAATCAAATTCTTAGCCTTGTTGATTCTTCTCAAAATGATTTTGTTTATTACCCAAATCTTGTTAAAATTTTCTATGCAAATCTCAATCGAGAATTTTATGAAGGAAATGATAATGAAATTTGGAGTAGTGTCAAAGGCACTAGAATTGTTTTAAATTGTGATCTTTTGGGTACCATTCTCAATTGTAAGAATACGGGAATGGATCTTTCTAGTTTTCAAATCGATGAACATGATCGTGAGACATTTCATCATATTTTTGAAGGAGAAGAAAACTTTGAATTTAAAAATCGAAACTTTCGTCCTAAAGCAAGAATTGTCAATCTTCTTTTACAACATACTTTGACCCCAAGATCGGGAAATTTTAACAATCCTACTTCAGAAGTGTGCAAAGCACTCTTTGCTATTTTCGGAAATTATGATATCAATTGGGCGCAAGTTATTTTGGATGAACTTCGTCCTAAAAATTTTGAAATGGGAGAAAACACTTTATATCATGGAATTTACCTTACTCGGATTTTCAACTATTTTGGAGTAAATTTCAAAGGAGAATTTATTTCAAGAAAAGTTTTTAATATCTCAAACATTTCTCTTATGAAAATCCCATATGTTTTTCAACCTTATGAAACTCTTACCGAAAAGGAAGAGTGCTTGGCTCATGAAGAAATGGAAGAGGAAGAAGAAGAAGAAGGGGATGAAATGGAAATAGAAGAAGAAGAAGAAGGAGAAACATCCCTAGAAAGTATTGAATATTCCTCCAATCCTACCAACAAAACCCTTCTCAAAAATCAAAAGGTTATTGTTGAGAATCAACGGGTTCTTAATAGATCCGTTAGTAAGAAGTTGGACAAAATATCATCCAAGATGAAAAAGTTTTTCTCCAAAGTCAGCAAGAAACTTGGATTATCTTCATCATCCTCTAACTAGTTCTATATCTTCATTTTATATCGAATTAGTTTAAGTTTGTTTTAATTTGAGTGTTTATGTAGTTCTTTATGATTAATCATTGTATCACTCTTCTATGCAATGAAATTGAATTTCCTTTCTGTTATCTAGCTTATCTTATCTCTTGAATAAATGTTAGTATATTATATAAATATATATATATATACACAATTATTCACAAAATCAAAATGGTCATCAAATTTCACTACCTCATGTCGACATCACCCCCTTGACCATGTCCACATGTACTGGTCAGAAATGACAATTCAATTTTGAATTTGAAATTTGAATAACTACCATATGTCTATTCATTTCAAACGAATTTCTACACCTATAAATACCCATTTCTTCCAGAATTCATTACTGAATATTATTTCTTATCTATTCTATCTCTCATTCTTTTCACAATTTCAAAAATGGCTAATCCAATTCATAACTTATCCGAGAATCTTGAAGAAATGCTTAATTCATTAAAGAATATTCTCTCGTTCATCCTTCGTAACCAGCGACACTTAGAGTTGAGTCAAATGCAGATGATCAAGGAGCAAGAAAGGCATTTCGATGCAATTCGATGGATGATTTCTTCCCTGCACAAGGATGATAACGAAGCACATCCTCCTGTCTCTCTCACAAATGACAATGAAAATTGGGATGCCATCAAAGCAGAGCCTATTTTCGGAGAAGAAGGATGGGTGGAAGTTCCCCTTAACGTTTAATTTGTTTGCTTTATTACTTTGTTTGAATTGATTGTTTTGATTGAAATTGATTATTTTGATTGATTTGATTTATACATTGGTGTGGTTTGATGATTGTATAAATATACATTAATATATTTATAATCATTGATTGAATATCATGTCTGTAAGTATAGTTATTTCTTATATACTCTATTATATAGTTTATTAATGCAGGTACTTGAGTACAAGAATGAGGGGGAGTTGTATAGTTTAGAGTTTGTTTGTTTTTGTTGATGACAAAGGGGGAGAAATATAAAATAGGAGAGTTAGGCATAGATTAAGGGGGAGTTATTAGATTTAGGGGGAGTCAATAGGATAGAAGTAGTATTTTATAAACAAAGGTTGTCATCATCAAAAAAGGGGAGATTGTTAGTCCATGAGTTGATGGTTTTGATGACAACAACCTTAGAATAAGATTATAAAATATATATACTAATATTATAGTTTAGATATATATGTATATGCAGGATTTAACCATGCAGGTACCAAGAATGAAGACTGTACAGTATAGAGATTCAAGATATCAAGATTGAAAACTCATGAGTATCAAGATTATCAAGAGTTCAAGATTTCAAGATAAGTATTGAGTCTAGAATTATGTTAAAACTTCACAATAGCACTGAAATCTTCACTCCATTTTTCTTTTGGGATGGAACCCTTTTCTACCTTTTCAGTGGCTTACAAACCCACGACAAGTAGCTTACAAACCTACGACAAGTGGCTTACAAACCCACGAACATCCTAGTTTTGTACAAGTTCTCGAGTCCTGCCATGATGAGATATTCTGCAGGAAGAAGCTTGCAAAACTACTTCAAAATGATTTTCAAAACTACTTCAGAATGATTTTCAAAATTGTTTTTCAAAATGTTTTAGCCATAAAAATTATCTTTTCAAATGGTTTTCAAAAAGATGTTTTAGCCTTAAATATTCTTGTTTTTAAACTTCGGTTGTTTTAAACTATCTTTTAATTATAATATATTTATATCTTGATTTAAATATAAAATTATAGTAAAATGTTATATATATTATTCTTTATATTCATCTATGTATTTTATCTATAGTCAAGTATATTTATAAAGTTTAAAATAGTTTTAATATAAGATAAAGATTATTTTCAAAGAAAAACAAAACTTCAAAAATTGCTTTGGGATGTCGACATGCCCTAGTACCACATGTCGACATAGTGTCAGTTAGATTCAAAAATTTGAATTTCAAAAGAAATGTCTATTCGCCATAACCCTTCACGAATGGACATGACTGTTGTTCATCTATAAATATGGGTTGGTTTCAACGAATTTATCATCAGATTTTCTGGTTTTTCACTTCTCTTCTTCTTCCACATTTTCTTAATCAAAATCCTATCCTTACTCTGCCGAAATCAACATTGAATCCAACTAGATAATCTCTGGTTTGATTCTCTATCACTATCTCAACAAGATCCAAGTGCTATACATGTTATAGGCTTCTTTGTAATCTATCTAGCGAGAAAAGGTGTGATTGTAGCCTTGGAAATCAATCAAGCGAGAAAAGGTGTGATTGTAGCCTTGGAAATCAATTGGGTGAACTTGTTGCCCCAGAAATCAAGTATCTCTACCCAGAGGATTGTGATTCTAGAGGGTGTACCTCGTAGCCTTGAAACCGAGGGTTGTAATTGTTGAATTGCATTTGAAAGGAAATCCGTACTTAGTTGTGCGGGACTGGATGTAGGGCAACCCCGAACTAGTATAAAATCCGGTGTGTTCTTTTTTTTACTGCATTTACTTTATTTCTGCATCTGTAATTATATTTGTGTCTAAATATTGCATACATTTGTGTACAAATCAACAATAACCCAAAAAGATTTAGTAATTTCTCAAAAACACTATTCACCCCCCTTCTATTATTATTCCTAGCCTTAAGATCTGTAATCCGCATTCCTCACATTTAGTATCAGAGCAAGGTTTTCAAAAGTTTCATAATTTGATTTTTGAAATTTTTTTAAAATGGCAACCAACACTGGTACTGTTATTAACACTAGTATCCCTGTCACTAGTTCATTTGTAAAAGGCCAGTCTACTGCCAGACAACCACTTTTTAATGGCAGTAACTATGCATATTGGGCATGTAGGATGAAAATATATTTACAATCTGTAGGATTAGTTACTTGGAATATCACACAAACTGAATATTCTGAACCCACAACTAATTTTGCACAGTGGACCACTGAGCAAAAGACTGTTGCACAAAATAATTCTAAAGCAATGAATATTCTGTTTTGTTCACTTGAAAGAAATGAATTTAATAGAGTGTCAGTTTGTAAGTCTGCATATGAAATCTGGAAAACTTTGCAAGTGACTCACGAAGGAACAAGCAAAGTTAAACAGACCAAAATTTCCATGCTCACAAATCAGTTTCAGTTATTTAAAATGAATATTAATGAGTCTATTTCAGATATGTATAGTCGATTTCAAGATATTGTGCATTCTTTAATATCTTTGGGAAAGGAATTTTCGGAAGATCAAGTCAGAAAATTTTTAAATTCTCTCACTCCAGAATGGGATCAAAAGACACTTGCAATTGAAGAGGCAAATGACATCAGTACCTTAAAGATAAAAGAATTGATTGGAAATCTAATGTCATTTGAATTTCAAATGATCGGGAGAAGAGAAAGCAAAGCATCTGAAAAGAAATCAATGGCATTCAATGCATTAACCGGCGGATCAGACTCAAACAGTGATAATGATGAAGAGATAGCATTTATGACCAGGAATTTTCGGAAATTTCTGAAATACAGAAAGATGAATAATCTCAAGAGAAACAACTATAAGAATTCTGGAAATCAGAATGTAGTGCCAAACAATGTCAAATGTGTAACAACACGCATATTTGTCGATTTTATATTTAAATATTTTATCGTTAGTCGGATTTTAGTCCGAAAAGCTACTTTTTGCAAACGTTCAAATTAGGACTCGAGACCACTTCCATTGAGTTCGAAACGCCGTTTACAATTTCTTTAAGTATAAACTTCGATATGTTTGGAGATAGTAGAATTTTGCTACTTTATCCACTTAGGGCTTTGGTCTTGTTTCAGCTCATTAGACCAAAGCTTGACCCCTCCTCTCTTCATTACCTTACTTCTATTTCCTAATACTCAAGCTTTTGCAACAATGAAGAGAGGAATGGGAAATTAAAACTCCAAATCCTAGTTTTCTTTTGCAAATCAAGTTCTAGCTCCAAAACTAGTAGAAGAAGCTTTGGTAAGTCTCCTCTTCTTCTTCTCCAACTCATTCTTTTACCAATTTCAGAAATTCCTAAACTTAATTTAGGAAATGTTTCTCTTTTTAGCTTAGATTCAAGCTTGTTGAGTTGGAATTGAAGAGTGATTGTCATTGCCATTGTTCTATAGCTTCTTCATCCTTGTTTTTGGGTTCAAAGGTGAGATTTTTATCTCACATCTTAGTCTATAATTATCTTTGCTTGTTAGGTATGAATTCCTAACACTTATTCATGTCCACTTGATTTTGGTTTGGATCGATTTTGTGTATATTCCAATTTTTGGTGTTTTGGTTTAATTTTTGTGAAAATCCTATTATGGATATTTGGATATTGATATTCGAGGCGTATCGAAGGGCCATTAAGGCTGGGTTGTCGCTTGGCATAATTTCCTTAGTCGTTGTTGCTCGTTCGATCGTTATCAATGTCGTTTGGCCATTTTTGGCCTAGGTTCAAGGAATGCCCTGAACAACAGTTTCAGACGTCTGAAACGTATGGTTCAGACGTCTGAATGTAATATTGGGAATTTTCTTCTTCCGGTATTCAGACGTCTGAATTGGTTTGTTTTGAACCAGAAAGGAAATAGGCTAAAAGGTGCCTATTTCAGACGTCTGAAATCAAGGATTCAGACGTCTGAATTCTGTTCTGGAAAATATTTTATTTTCCAGATTCAGACGTCTGAATCCTTGATTTCAGACGTCTGAATCTGCGGTCTTTTGCCTATTTGCCTATTGAGCTTGAATTTCCAACTTTAATCGATTCGCGTTGATTCCCTTTTTGTTGTTATAATTTATTATCGGCTTTGATGACATTTTTCTTCGTGATTTTTGGGAATATCCATTTTGATGGATTCGGTATCGATTTCTTTGGATTTTGGTCAGTCTTTGAATGTGAATTTTGGTGATTGATTGTTCTACAATCATTTTTGTGATTTGTCACTTTAAAAATATAAAGGTTTCAATACTAGTAGTAAATATCAAAACTCTTTCATCAAAACGATTTCAACTCTATTTTCAATACCAAACTCGTTTATAAAACCGTTTTCCAATCTATTAGTATATACAAGCCTTTACCTCACTCGGATGAGAAATCTAATTAAACGGCTTAGCAAAACAAGTGGTATGAAACGCTTGCGTTTACTTCGTCGGTAAATTCTTGGACTTGTTCGATTGAACCACTTGTGACAATTTCCTAGTGAAGATCTACAGTTTGTTCGTAAATATTTAAGTTAAGCTAGTGGTTATGGGACATGAAGCTAAACTCATATATTTACTAGCTAGTGTAATTGACACTTCTTGATGATCATGACGATCATTTTTGTGATTTAGACTAGCGATTGAGCGATGTCTCTTTGTCTGCGAGGGAGACTAGACCCCGTTTGTGTGATGTTTCTACTCACATATGTGGGGTAGCGCCCCACGGTCTTCGGGCCATTTTAGTGGAGTTTTGACTCATGGCCTTCGGGCCGTTTAGTGAAAATGGTTAGCAACCATGGAATAGCTTTCCATCTAGTGATACACGTGTTGGTGAGCTTTCATGCTCCCGTCTTGTGATAGGCCTCTTTCTCTTTTTGTGATTTCTGGATTTCTTGTGATGATTTCTGGAATTTTGTGCTTTACCAATTTTCGTGATTTCCATTGATAAGTTTTATCAATTTTGTGCATTGGTAAATTTGTGTGTCATTGATTTGTTATGAATACAAGTTTAGGGTATGATACCCCATTTTATCTTTGAGAAGATTTTTGTGATATCGGTTAATCTCTTGTTGATTTTCAATTACATACTTATCGTAGTATGCCATTATGGTTATTATATGTTCATGCCATATCTTTTATTCTGTACCATATCATCTGATATTTATAGCTAGACTGATCCGTTTATTATTTTCTTATAAATAATACTCGGGTCAGACCGAGATGTTACAGGTGCTTCTGCTTGACTTCTCTTCTGGGATTACTCTGACTTTTGGCTAACTACTTAGATTAGTAGTTTTTGGATGTATACATTTGAGATATAGACTCCGTGATGTATACTTATTCTTTTGTGTAGCTTGTAGCTATTCTTTTGTATTATCGTGGATCTTTCAGACCACTACTCTGTTGTACACTTCCATGTGTTATATATTCATATCTTTTTCCGCCTTTGTGATATGGATGTCTGTGACTGATTTGTGTTATGTTTATTTCTATGTTTGTTTCCGAAGATTATATATAGCCACTGCGTGATAGCTTTGAGTTTGTATCTGTATGTCGGATTTCCTCCTTAAATGAAATGCATGCTATACTATCTGACATATCGGTGCTCGCACAAAGAAATTACATGGATGGTCGCTCCTCCACGGCCTTATTCTCCGTGCTAGTTGACAGCATTACTCCGAAGTGTTCTTGGCTAGCGTGGGTATAGAGGTGGGGTGTCACAGCTTGGTATCAGAGCCAAACTTCGGAACAATATAGGATATTGTAACAAGGATCATCGTCCTAAGTCCATCTTAGGAGTCATGCCTTAGGATTAATTTGAGTCTTTGAACCGATTCATCCTATTTTCTTTTATGATTCATTGTTTTATCTATCAAGATTGCTTAATATTCATTCTGAGAATATCCTTTTTCTTCTTCCTCCTTTCTTAAAGAAGAAGAGATGGTTAGATCTGGCAGTCCCAGCGCTGGTCAATCCAGTAGTCCTTCTCTGGATGGCGTATTCATGACTGCCCAACAACTATTGGATCTTGCAAAGAATCAAAGGTTTATCTGTGCTTTGAGTAAGAACCCTGAAATGGTTTTACCTCTAAAACTTGAAGTTCCTTTCCATCAGCTTGTGGATATCACTCTTCGACATGAAGAGGCTGATAAAGTAATTGATGGTGATATTGTGATTTTCAAGAAGAGGCATATAAAATTCAAAAGCCCAAATCCCAACAAAAAAGGGAGGTTGGCAACTTCGGTAGCAAAGACTCCCATCCCTAATCGTGGAGAATGCTACAATTGTGGTTCCACGGACCACTATGCAAAGGAGTGTCCGGAGCCGCTCTTTTGTCGTTATTGCAAAAATTCAGGTCATCATATTTCTGCATGCTCCAAACTTCTAAGCAAGAGAGAAACTTCGGTAGCAAATTCGCCTACCTCTAGTCGTGGAAAATGCTTCAATTGTGGTTCCACAGACCATTATGTAATTAAGTGCCCGAAACCCCTTTATTGCCGCTATTGCAAAGGCTCGGGTCATTACTTACCTACATGTCCCAAGCTTCCAAGCAAGAGAGGAGGAAAGCTGCAAGCCCCTAGCAACTCTTCTCTTGATCAAGGTATTTCTTATTCAATCCTTGATTACACTTGTTTTGAGATTATCCTATTCGAGTTCTTTTTGATAAGGGTTCATCTTATCATTTTTATATCAAAAGAACTTATTGATTCTTTTTCTTTAAAACATTTTGGGCTTGATGACTTCTTTGAGAATTGCAAATCCGGTTGGTGGATCCGCAACAGTCAATTTGCTTTTTATTGATGTCGAAATTATTTCATGTGATTTTTCTTTCCGAACCGGTTTGCATATTATGCGTTGTTTAGGCTTCGGAATTGATTTGCGTGAAAGGATTGGCTTAATCATTATGAGGCTCATATCCTATTTTTCCGAATGGACTATTCATTTTCGACATTTTTAATCTGTTAAGCAGATTCATATTTTTTCTTTGTGATTTCGATTCCAAATTAATGGCATCATTTTATTCTTTAAGCTCACATGTTGAGTAAAGAATTATTTCTCTCAATTGGGTAGTTTTGAATTTTCCAGAATCTTTGAGCTTATCTTAGGATCATCACCTAAGCAATCTTTTAAGAGGTGTTAAGGTCTTTTCAGTTTGACCTTGCCATCGGTTTTCATTAGCTAGGAGTTACGGGAGTTAGCATTCCACTTACCACATTCCGCACTCGTTACGATTCTTATGAATGACTTATTATGTCATTCGGTTTATCCAGCTTATTTCATCCATTTTATAAATCGAGTATTCTATGAATATCTCAATAACTCCATTCTTGTATTTATTAATTTTGGATGAAAATAGAAATTTAAAATTTTGCAAATCTTTTTCATAAGATTTATTTATAAGTACAAATTGGTTTTTAATCTTAAACGAGCAAAGAATATTCTCAAAACTTTTAAGAGATATTTTCATCATATAGAAGATGATTTTGTGTTGTATTGCTCATTTAGTGTTTTAAGGATTCTGGTCGATGCGCTTGATCAACGCTATCGATAGGGATTTCCTAAACGCTTTGATGAGACAGTCAGACACAATAAATTGACTTGTAAAATGTAATTTTTTTTATAAAGGTAATTGTGATTTTGAAAGTTTTAGCTTTTCGAGGAAAGAAAATTAAATTCTTTCTTTCGATACTCTTATTCTTGTGATTCCCGAAGGGAACCAAGACTTTAACTTTAGTACCAATGCTAATCGTAAATTGGTATGGATGTCGTTCTCTCGCAAAAGAGAACGTGCAATCTCTTGTGCTTCTAAATCATAAAAGCCGATCGAGACTATGTATGTCACTTATGATCTGGTGCTCGGTTTTGCATCATCATTGTTGGGGGAGAATTTTGTTCTCTACCTCGATTGTAAATCATTGGGATATCTATTTTCTCATAAGAAACTTAATCTGTGTCAACCATGTTGGCTCGAATTTCTTGCATCTTATGATCTTGATATACTTTACACTCCCAGAAAGGGGAAATCGTGTTGCCAATGCACTTAGTCGTAAGCAACAAGCGGTTGTTTTCATGATGATATCCGAATGGAACGATCTCGAGACTTTGTCTACTTGTGAGATTCGAGATCGTGTATCTGATTTATGTTCATCTCTTGTTTTATGTAGCCTTGAGGCTCATCCATCTCTTTTGGACCGCATTCTTGAAGTTCAAAGACTCGATCCCGAATTGGTTCTTCTTGGCCAAAATTTAAGGGATAAATTGATATTGAAGGTTTGAAAGACTTCGATATTGATTCTCGTGGCGGTATCCGAAAATTTGGTAGACTTATCGTGCCAAATATTAATGATCTTCGTAAAGATATTTTAGAATATTCCCATCGTTCTAAATTTACCATTCATCCCGGTAGTAGTAAAATGTATGCGGATATGAAGGGACTTTATTATTGGGAGGGAATGAAATCTGATATTGCTAACTTTGTTAAGTGTTGCATGACTTGCCAACTTGTCAAGGCCGAACATCAAAGGCCCAGTGGGTTATTGCAACCTTTAGAAATTCCAATTTGGAAGTGGGACCAAATTTCCATGGATTTTATAGATGGCCTTCCCCGATCTCATTCGGGTCATGATAGCTTATGGGTGATAGTTGATAGACTTACTAAATCCGCCCATTTTATTCCCGTTCGGTCTAACCGAACCGTTCCTCTTTTGGCCAAACTCTTTATCAAAGAAATTGTTAAATTACATGGTGTCCCTACTTCTATTATTAGCGATCGCGATCCATTGTTTAATAGTGGATTTTGGAAAAGTCTTCGAGATTTTAGCACCGCTTATCACCCCAGTCCGATGGACAAACCGAGCGTGTGAATCAAACTCTTGAAGATCTTCTTCGTGCTTGTGTGCTTGATTTCAGTGGAAGTTGGGAAGATCATATTTCTCTTGTAGAATTTTCCTATACTAATAGCTTCCAATCTAGTATTGGTATGGCACCTTTCGAGGCACTCTATGGAAGGTCATGCCGATCTCCTTCTTGTGGGCTTGAGGCCGGTGAGAAGCTGGTTTTAGGTCTAGATTTTATTCGTGTTTCACCTATGAAAGGTGTTGTACGTTTCAGTCGATCGGGAAAAATTAGCGCCTTAATATATTGGGCCATTTCCTATCACCGAACATATGGATTCCATGGCTTATCGCCTTTATTACCGGCTCAATATTCTGCTATTCATGACGTGTTTCACATTTCTCAATTACGGAAATGCTTTCAAGATTCCGATTCTATTCTTGAGCCCGGTGTTGTGGAAGAAATTGAAGTTTTGCCTAATTTAACTTATGAGCAGCATCCTATTCGTATTATCGCTTCGGAAGTCAAACGACTTAGAAATAAAGATGTTCCGCTTGTGAAGGTTCAATGGTCCTCAAATCCTAAGGATTGTTCTTGGGAATCTAGAGAATTCATCGAGCGAACACATCCGGACCTACTTCCTCTTGCTCTTTGAGGTGAACTTCTTATTTCAAAATTTCTTTTTGTGTTGAATATGCTTTTATGGTTGTTACTTTTTATTTCCATCTTATATATTGCGAGGACGCAATTTCTTTAAGGAGGGGAGTCTGTAACAACCCGCATATTTGTCGATTTTATATTTAAATATTTTATCGTTAGTCGGATTTTAGTCCGAAAAGCTACTTTTTTCAAACGGTCAAATTAGGACTCGAGACCACTTCCATTGAGTTCGAAATGCCGTTTACAATTTTTTTAAGTATAAACTTCAATATGTTTGAAGATAGTAGAATTTTGCTACTTTATCCACTTAGGGCTTTGGTCTTGTTTCAGCTCATTAGACCCAAGCTTGACCCCTCCTCTCTTCATTACCTTACTTCTATTTCCTAATACTCAAGCTTTTGCAACAATGGAGAGAGGAATGGGAAATTAAAACTCCAAACCTTAGTTTTCTTTTGCAAATCAAGTTCAAGCTCCAAAACTAGTAGAAGAAGCTTTGGTAAGTCTCCTCTTCTTCTTCTCCAACTCATTCTCTTACCAATTTCAGAAATTCCTAAACTTAATTTAGGAAATGTTTCTCTTTTTAGCTTAGATTCAAGCTTGTTGAGTTGGAATTGAAGAGTGATTGTCATTGCCATTGTTCTATAGCTTCTTCATCCTTGATTTTGGGTTCAAAGGTGAGATTTTAATCTCACATCTTAGTCTATAATTATCTTTGCTGGTTAGGTATGAATTCCTAACACTTATTCATGTCCACTTGATTTTGGTTTGGATCGATTTTGTGTATATTCCAATTTTTGGTGTTTTGGTTTAATTTTTGTGAAAATCCTATTATGGATATTTGGATATTGATATTCGAGGCGTATCGAAGAGCCATTAAGGCTAGGTTGTCGCTTGGCATAATTCCTTAGTCGTTGTTGCTCGACCGATCGTTATCGATGTCGTTTGGCCATTTTTGGCCTAGGTTCAGGGAATGCCCTGAACAACAGTTTCAGACGTCTGAAACGTATGGTTCAGACGTCTGAATGTAATACTAGGAATTTTCTTCTCCCATTATTCAGACGTCTGAATCAAAGTTTCAGACGTCTGAATTGGTTCGTTTTGAACCAGAAAGGAAATAGGCTAAAAGGTGCCTATTTCAGACGTCTGAAATCAAGGATTCAGACGTCTGAATTCTGTTCTGGAAAATATTTTATTTTCCAGATTTAGACGTCTGAATCCTTGATTTCAGACGTCTGAATCTGCGGTCTTTTGCCTATTTGCCTATTGAGCTTGAATTTCCAACTTTAATCGATTCGCATTGATTCCCTTTTTGTTGTTACAATTTATTATCGGCTTTGATGACATTTTTCTTCGTGATTTTTGGGAATATCCATTTTGATGGATTCGGTATCGATTTCTTTGGATTTTGGTCAGTCTTTGAATGTGAATTTTGGTGATTGATTGTTCTACAATCATTTTTGTGATTTGTCACTTTAAAAATATAAAGGTTTCAATACTAGTAGTAAATATCAAAACTCTTTCATCAAAACGATTTCAACTCTATTTTCAATACCAAACTCGTTTATAAAACCGTTTTCCAATCTATTAGTATATACAAGCCTTTACCTCACTCGGATGAGAAATCTAATTAAACGGCTTAGCAAAACAAGTGGTATGAAATGCTTGCGTTTACTTCGTCGGTTAATTCTTGGACTTGTTCGATTGAACCACTTGTGACAATTTCCTAGTGAAGATCTACAGTTTGTTCGTAAATATTTAAGTTAAGCTAGTGGTTATGGGACATGAAGCTAAACTCATATATTTACTAGCTTAGTGTAATTAACACTTCTTGATGATCATGACGATCATTTTTGTGATTTAGACTAGCGATTGAGCGATGTCTCTTTGTCTGCGAGGGAGACTAGACCCCGTTTGTGTGATGTTTCTACTCACATATGTGGGGTAGCGCCCCACGGTCTTCGGGCCATTTTAGTGGAGTTTTGACTCATGGCCTTCGGGCCGTTTAGTGAAAATGGTTAGCAACCATGGAATAGCTTTCCGTCTAGTGATACACGTGTTGGTGAGCTTTCATGCTCCCGTCTTGTGATAGGCCTCTTTCTCTTTTTGTGATTTCTGGATTTCTTGTAATGATTTCTGGAATTTTGTGCTTTACCAATTTTCGTGATTTCCATTGATAAGTTTTATCAATTTTGTGCATTGGTAAATTTGTGTGTCATTGACTTGTTATGAATACAAGTTTAGGGTATGATACCCCATTTTATCTTTGAGAAGATTTTTGTGATATCGGTTAATCTCTTGTTGATTTTCAATTACATACTTATCGTAGTATGCCATTATGGTTATTATATGTTCATGCCATATCTTTTATTATGTACCATATCATCTGATATTTATAGCTAGACTAATCCGTTTATTATTTTCTTATAAATAATACTCGGGTCAGACCGAGATGTTACAGGTGCTTCTGCTTGACTTCTCTTCTGGGATTACTCTGACTTTTGGCTAACTACTTAGATTAGTAGTTTTTGGATGTATACATTTGAGATATAGACTCCGTGATGTATACTTATTCTTTTGTGTAGCTTGTAGCTATTCTTTTGTATTATCGTGGATCTTTCAGACCACTACTCTGTTGTACACTTCCATGTGTTATATATTCATATCTTTTTCCGCCTTTGTGATATGGATGTCTGTGACTGATTTGTGTTATGTTTATTTCTATGTTTTTTTCCGAAGATTATATATAGCCACTGCGTGATAGCTTTGAGTTTGTATCTGTATGTCGGATTTACTCCTTAAATGAAATGCATGCTATACTATCTGACGTATCGGTGCTCGCACAAAGAAATTACATGGATGGTCGCTCCTCCACAGCCTTATTCTCCGTGCTAGTTGACAGCATTACTCCGAAGTGTTCTTGGCTAGTGTGGGTATAGAGGTGGGGCGTCACAAAATGATTCAACTGTGATGAACCTGGCCATATCAAAAGAGACTGTCTGTATCCAAAAAGGCAGAATCCTCCTATAAACAATGATTCAGTAAAGAAACGGAAGCGTGCATTTACTGCTACTCTAGATGACTCAGACTCGTCCTCAAGTGATGATGATCAGAAGACAGATAACTCAAATTTGTGTTTCACAGCAGTTCACGACTTCAACAAATTCAAGGAAACGGACTCAGAAAAAGGTACACATTTACAATACAATTGATTGAAATTGTATGCTTAGAATTAGATGATTGATTGATTTTGAATTGGTGTGTTGATTGTATTTTAAATTTATTTTTTATTTTTTATTATAATTTTATTATAATTTTATTATTATTTTTATTATTTTTAATATAGTATTTTCTAGAATATACTCTAAGAATACTCCAGATATATATATATATACACACACACACACATTAGAATAATAAGTATGTATATATATATATTAGAATTCTTAGGAAAAATAAATCTTAGAAATTCACAGGCACATGTCGACATGGTCCCTACCATGATGTCGACATGAGTACAAATTTTGAAATTCAAAATTTGAATTCAAATGGTTGAATTTCCCTCCATCTTTTCACTTCATTCAATACTCTGAAAAGGCATCTTTTGACCAGAGAACATGTCTTTCAAAAATCTATTTATTCACTATCTTTTATCACAACTTTTCACTTTCATTCTCAAATTCAAACTCTCTCTTCAAAACTTCAAGCTCTCTACTCTCTACTTTAATGGCTTCTTCAAGCAACCCCTCCACCATGAGACTTTCCAGAAACTTGAAAGAGCAACTCCTCAATAATCCGAAGGCATTAAAAGCATACATCAATTATGCAAACTATGGAAAAGTCCGTCCCGGAAAGTTTGCTATTTTTCAAGATTTTGCTTCTTATGAAATTGATACTCTTTTTGCAAACAATCAA
The DNA here is from genome assembly GCA_030737815.1 of Allium fistulosum. Classification (NCBI taxonomy): domain Eukaryota; kingdom Viridiplantae; phylum Streptophyta; class Magnoliopsida; order Asparagales; family Amaryllidaceae; genus Allium; species Allium fistulosum. The sequence continues at coordinate 660,969,845 of CM060902.1, forward strand.
ATTCTTAGTTTTGTTGATTCTTCTCAAAATGATTTTGTTTGTTACCCAAATCTTGTTAAAATTTTCTATGCAAATCTCAATCGAGAATTTATGAAGGAAATGATAATGAAATTTGGAGTAGTGTCAAAGGCACTAGAATTGTTTTAAATTGTGATCTTTTGGGTACCATTCTCAATTGTAAGAATACGGGAATGGATCTTTCTAGTTTTCAAATCGATGAACATGATCGTGAGACATTTCATCATATTTTTGAAGGAGAAGAAAACTTTATTTAAAAATCGAAACTTTCGTCCTAAAGCAAGAATTGTCAATCTTCTTTTACAACATACTTTGACCCCAAGATCGGGAAATTTTAACAATCCTACTTCAAAAGTGTGCAAAGCACTCTTTGCTATTTTCGGAAATTATGATATCAATTGGGTGCAAATTATTTTGGATGAACTTCGTCCTAAAAATTTTGAAATGGGAGAAAACACTTTATATCATGGAATTTACCTTACTCGTATTTTCAACTATTTTGGAGTAAATTTCAAAGGAGAAGAATTTATTTCAAGAAATTTTTTTAATATCTCAAACATTTCTCTCATGAAAATCTCATATATTTTTCAACCTTAAGAAACTCTTACCGAAAAGAAAGAGTGCATGGCTCATGAAGAAATGGAAGAGAAATAAGAAGAAGAAGAAGAAGGGGATGAAATGGAAATAGAAGAAGGAGAAACATCCTTAGAAAGTATTGAATATTCCTCCAATCCTACTAACAAAACCCTTCTCAAAAACCAAAAGGTTATTATTGAGAATCAACGGGTTCTTAATAGATCCGTTAGTAAGAAGTTGGACAAAATATCATCCAAGATGAAAAAGTTTTTCTCCAAAGTCACCAAGAAACTTGGATTATCTTCATCATCCTCTAACTAGTTCTATATCTTCATTTTATATCGAATTAGTTTAAGTTTGTTTTAATTTGAGTGTTTATGTAGTTCTTTATGATTAATCATTGTATCACTCTTCTATGCAATGAAATTGAATTTCCTTTCTGTTATCTAGCTTATCTTATCTCTTGAATAAATGTTAGTATATTATATAAATATATATATATACACAATTATTCACAAAATCAAAATGGTCATCAAATTTCACTACCTCATGTCGACATCCCCCCCTTGACCATGTCGACATGTACTGGTCAGAAATGACAATTCATTTTTGAATTTGAAATTTGAATAACTACCATATGTCTATTCATTTCAAACGAATTTCTACACCTATAAATACCCATTTCTTCCAGAATTCATTACTGAATATTATTTCTTATCTATTCTATCTCTCATTCTTTTCACAATTTCTAAAATGGCTAATCCAATTCATAACTTATCCGAGAATCTTGAAGAAACGCTTAATTCATTCAAGAATATTCTCTCGTTCATCCTTCGTAACCAGCGACACTTAGAGTTGAGTCAAATGCAGATGATCAAGGAGCAAGAAAGGCATTTCGATGCAATTCGATGGATGATTTCTTCCCTGTACAAGGATGATAACGAAGCACATCCTCCTGTCTCTCTCACAGATGACAATGAAAATTGGGATGCCATCAAAGCAAACCCTATTTTTGGAGAAGAAGGATGGGTGGAAGTTCCCCATAACGTTTAATTTGTTTGCTTTATTACTTTGTTTGAATTGATTTTTTTGATTGAAATTGATTGTTTTGATTGATTTGATTTATACATTGGTGTGGTTTGATGATTGTATAAATATACATTAATATATTTATAATCGTTGATTGAATATCAAGTCTATAAATATAGTTATTTCTTATATACTCTATTATATAGTTTATTAATGCAGGTACTTGAGTACAAGAATGAGGGGGAGTTGTATAGTTTAGAGTTTGTTTGTTTTTGTTGATGACAAAGGGGGAGAAATATAAAATAGGAGAGTTAGGCATAGATTAAGGGGGAGTTATTAGATTTAGGGGGAGTCAATAGGATAGAAGTAATATTTTATAAACAAAGGTTGTCATCATCAAAAAGGGGGAGATTGTTAGTCCATGAGTTGATGGTTTTGATTACAACAACCTTAGAATAAGATTATAAAATATATATACTAATATTATAGTTTAGATATATATGTATATACAGGATTTAACCATGCAGGTACCAAGAATGAAGACTGTACAATATAGAGATTCAAGATATCAAGATTGAAGACTCATGAGTATCAAGATTATCAAGAGTTCAAGATTTCAAGATAAGTATTGAGTCTAGAATTATGTTAAAACTTCACAATAGCACTGAAATATTCACTCCATTTTTCTTTTGGGATGGAACCCATTTCTACTTTTTTTAGTGGTTTACAAACCCACGACAAGTAGCTTACAAACCTACGACAAGTGGCTTACAAACCCACGAACATCCTGGTTTTGTACAAGTTCTCGAGTCCTGCCATGATGAGATATTCTGCAGGAAGAAGCTTGCAAAACTACTTCAAAATGATTTTCAAAACTACTTCAGAATGATTTTCAAAATTGTTTTTCAAAATGTTTTAGCCTTAAAAATTATCTTTTCAAATGATTTTCAAAAAGATGTTTTAGCCTTAAATATTCTTGTTTTTAAACTTCAGTTGTTTTAAACTATCTTTTAATTATAATATATTTATACTTTGATTTAAATATAAAATTATAGTAAAATGTTATATATATTATTCTTTATATTCATCCATGTATTTTATCTATAGTCAAGTATATTTATAAAGTTTAAAATAGTTTTAATATAAGATAAAGATTATTTTCAAAGAAAAACAAAACTTCAAAAATTACTTTGGGTTGTCGACATGCCCTAGTACCCCATGTCGACATAGTGTCAGTTAGATTCAAAAATTTGAATTTCAAAAGAAGTGTCTATTCGCCATAACCCTTCACGAATGGACATGACTGTTGTTCTTCTATAAATAGGGGTTGGTTTCAACGAATTTATCATCGGATTTTCTGGTTTTTCACTTCCCTTCTTCTTCCACATTTTCTTAATCAAAATCCTATCCTTACTCTGCCGAAATCAACATTCAATCTAACTAGATAATCTCTGGTTTGATTCTCTATCACTATCTCAACAAGATCCAAGTGCTATTCGGAGTTATAAGCTTCTTTGTAATCTATCTAGCGAGAAAAGGTGTGATTGTAGCCTTGGAAATCAATCAAGCGAGAAAAGGTGTGATTGTAGCCTTGGAAATCAATTGGGTGAACTTGTTGCCCCGGAAATCAAGTATCTCTACCCAGAGGATTATGATTCTGGAGGGTGTACCTCGTTGCCTTGAAACCGAGGGTTGTAATTGTTGAATTGCTTTTGAAAGGAAATCCGTACTTAGTTGTGCGGGACTGGATGTAGGGTAACCCCGAACTAGTATAAAATCCAGTGTGTTCTTTCTTTTACTTCATTTACTTTATTTATGCATCTGTGATTATATTTGTGTCTGAATATTGCATACATTTGTGTACAAATCAACAATAACCCAAAAATTTAGTAATTTCTTAAAAACACTATTCACTCCTTCTCTAGTGTTATTTCTAGCCTTAAGATCTATAATCTGCATTCCTCACATTTGGTATCAGAGCAAGGTTTTCAAAAGTTTCATAATCTGATTTTTGAAAAAATTTCAAAATGGATACCAACACTAGTACTGTTATTAACACTAGTGTCCCTGTCACTAGTTCATTTGTAGAAGGTCAGTCTACTGCCAGACCACCACTTTTTAATGGCAGTAACTATGCATATTGGGCATGTAGGATGAAAAATATATTTACAATCTGTAGGATTAGATACTTGGAATATCACACAAACTGAATATTCTGAACCGACAACTAATTTTGCACAGTGGACCACTGAGCAAAAGACTGTTGCACAAAATAATTCTAAAGCAAAGAATATTCTGTTTTGTTCACTTGAAAGAAATGAATTTAATAGAGTGTCAGTTTGTAAGTCTGCATATGAAATCGGGAAAACTTTGCAAGTGACTCACGAAGGAACAAGCAAAGTTAAACAGACCAAAATTTCCATGCTCACAAATCAGTTTCAGTTATTTAAAAAGAATACTAATGAGTCTATTTCAGATATGTATAGTCGATTTCAAGATATTGTGCATTCTTTAATATCTTTGGGAAAGGAATTTTCGGAAGAAGATCAAGTCAGAAAATTTTTAAATTCTCTCACTCCAGAATGGGATCAAAAGACACTTGCAATTGAAGAGGCAAATGACATCAGTACCCTAAAGATAGAAGAATTGATTGGAAATCTAATGTCATTTGAAGTTCAAATGATCGGGAGAAGAGAAAGCAAAGCATCTGAAAAGAAATCAATGGCATTCAATGCATTAACCGACGGATCAAACTCAAACAGTGATAATGATGAAGAGATAGCATTTATGACCAGGAATTTTCGGAAATTTCTGAAATACAGAAAGATGAATAATCTCAAGAGAAACAACTATAAGAATTTTGGAAATCAGAATGTAGTGCCAAACAATATCAAATGTTTCAACTGTGATGTACCAGGCCATATCAAAAGAGACTGTCCGTATCCAGAAAGGCAGAATCCTCCTATAAACAATGATTCAGTAAAGAAACGGAAGCGTGCATTTACTGCTACTCTAGATGACTCAGACTCGTCCTCAAGTGATGATGATCAGAAGACAGATAACTCAAATTTGTATTTCACAGCAGTTCACGACTTCAACAAATTCAAGGAAACGGACTCAGAAAAAGGCACACATTTACAATATAATTGATTGAAATTGCATGCTTAGAATTAGATGATTGATTGATTTTGAATTGGTGTGTTGATTGTATTTTAAATTTATTTTTTATTTTTTATTATAATTTTATTATAATTTTTATTATTTTTAATATAATATTTTCTGGAATATACTATAGGAATACTCCAGATATATATATATATATAGACATTAGAATAATAAGTATATATATATATTAGAATTCTTAGGAAAAATAAATCTTAGAAATTCACAAGCACATGTTGGCATGTTTCCCTACCATGATGTCGACATGGGTACAAATTTTGAAATTCAAAATTTGAATTCAAATGGTTGAATTTCCCTCCATCTTTTCACTTCATTCAATACTCTGAAAAGGCATCTTGTAACGACCCGTAAATTTCAACTGTTTTAATAACGTAATTAGTCGAATTTTTTTTTGAAATTTTAAACGATAAAATTTTGAAATAAAAATTTATTATTTGTAATGCGTCTAATTAAACATAGCAACTGGTAAATTTTCGTCCGAAAATATGAAAGTTTATTTCGTGCGTAAATTTACTTTAAATTTAATCAGTAAAAAAGCGATGAAAATAAAATGTTTTCGAAACCCAAATATTTTTATATAGAAAAATTCTAAATCATCTTCTGAGCAAGATGTTATTTTTCGTTTTTCCAAATTCGGACTTCTTTAGCTCCGTCGATCTTATTTTTCTGTGTTTTTGCTGCATTTTCCGCTAGTAGAAAATTCGAATTTTTCTAATTCAATCGTACCACAGATATCTGTATACCGTTTTGATCGTCTCGTCGAGCTGATCTTCACGATATATTTATATGTTCGTTCCGGTGTTCAGTTCACGGCGAAACCGCGAAACGGTAAATCGTATCGGTACCGGCTTTTGTGTCTTTTGGTTTCCTAACTCTTCGTATCCCACTGTCTTTTAACTATCTGACTTTTACTATTTCCAACCTTTAATTTATTGATTGGTTCGTTGATTTGCTTGGATTCCTCTTCCTTCTTTTATTTTGTTCTATGTCCCAACGCATACTTTATATTTCAAATATCACTGCTTTTCTTCTCTAGATTTTGTGCTAAAAAAATAAAGCTTCATATATTTTCTATTTTTGCTGTAACGAAAAAACACCTTCTCTTCACAACAATCCAGGCCCATCCTCCATTTCCTTTCTCTGCCATCTCTTTCCCCCCTCAGCCAAGTACTCACCTTCGGCCATCAAACCAGCCCGCAACGCGAGCATCCCTCGTCGGCCTCGCCTGCAACCAAGATCCGGCCTCGACCACCGCCGCTAGTGGCCTCCTCACCATCCAAACGCCGACCCGCCGCTAATCACAGCGTAAACCCCATTTCGCCTCCGCCGCTCACCCACCCTTCGCACGTTCCATCCCGGAAGCAACCAAGACACTGCATTTTTCCCTTCACCGACCGGCCGCCGGGCTTCAGCTCTTCCACCTCGACCGCCTAACAACAGTCAACCCCGCCTTTAACTTTCTCCTCGAACCCGTGCTCCACCCTCAGCAAACCCAAAGCCTCCGCTTCCTCCTTTCCTTCTCAAGCGAACCCATCAGGCCCGCCACCGGCCTCCATCTCAAATCGCGTTCCTCCATCCTTCCTTCGTGTTTTGCTCGGCCTCACCCTCATCTTCAACTCGCCTCTGACTCGGCTGACCTGTTTCCCACCTAGCATAACCACGGGTTGCCGAAGACATCTGCTTGCATGTATATGTAAGCCTTGTATTTGTTATATATATTGCATGCGAACATAAGTTAGTTTAGTCAACAAATTATAGATGTGTATAAATGTTCAAAGAATTGATTTAAAATATCTGTTAATATTTTGTAGTAAAGTTTTGTAACAGTTTTGGTATATATATTATTATACAATGTTTTGAATACAATATTTTGTATTTATAGTAGCATGAATATATGAGTGACAAAAGTTCAGTTACTGTATTCTTTGAAGTATGTTTACAGTCGTATATGCATTTGCAGTATTTTATAATATTTGATGTGTATATTATTTTACAATATATATTATGCTATATATATGCACACTATCCATTCGTCTAGTCCGTTGTTTATACGAAAAGGTCTAGATTGCAGTCTGTATTATGTATACATATATATAATGAAAGCAGTATATAGATAGAAGTTTATATAGGTTTTATATTATATTACATACTTGAGTTTTACTTATAGTTTGTAGATGTATAAAACATGGGTTGGTCTTAAATTTATGTATAAAATATTGAGTATAAATAGATGTATATTTATTCGTTTATATACTTACTGCATATTTGTTACAGTTTATATGTATTTATTTTATTTTATTTTATTTTTTTTGGTCTGCAATACATTTATTTAAGCATATGCGTTATGTATAGTTACAGTCTTCTTTTGTGGGGGGATGGAATGATTTTTGAATATTATAATGTATTTTTATTTATTTATAAAAGAGAAAATGTATAGATATGTTATGATATAGTTTACTATATATATAAGTATTATCTCAAAATTTTATGTTGTATTTGTTATATTAAGTAAGCTTTAGATTTCTATTACATATTATATATATATATAGCATACTTTAGACTCTCTCGATTTACATCTCTGTTATAGCCTGTATATATATTGTATATAGTTACAGTGTGTTAAATGATATATATTTTGAAACGTTTGATTTTTCTAAAATATACCATAAAAGTTATTTTATATGAAATGAATATAGGTTGCGTATATGTTTGTATATATATTTGTTTATGTGTGTAGGTATACGTGAATTTGGATTTTTAAATATATATCTATTTCAGTAGGTGTTTAAACGAAGTAATGATTTTAGTTTATATATATTCACTTATATATTTGCTTTATCAAATCCAGTTTCATCGTGCTGTGCTTTTGTCTCGTCGATATCCAAATTTGGTCGCAGCGGCTTTTTGATTTGTTGTGCCTTTGTCTGTGTCATCTTATTGTCCTTCTAGCTTCGAAAGGTGAGCAATCACTCACGATTAACGTTCTTTTATTTATTAAATTTGATTTCAATTGAAATGACAAATTGAAATATGCTACTATTAGTTATTTACACTGTTATATATGCTATTACCTGTATCTGTTCACCTATGACATCTGACACCATTATCTGTCATTTATGCGATGATAATACAGTTTGGTTGATAATTGATTGATTGTTGATGTTTATATTGGACGTTAAATTGTAAATGTTAAAGTGATAAATAGTATGCAATTGAATTTGATATAAGATAGTTAACAATTTAAAATGGACTTATATGTTGAATTTGATTAGTTAAATATGACCCCTTTTAAACGTTAAATTAATTGACACGTAGAATTTGGCTAGTACACCTTGAACCGTTGAATGTATGTTGTATAAATTGTCGTAAATTTGAATAATGGATGACAAGTGAAGAACCGTATAAATGTCAGTGTAATAATCTTTAATCTACATGAAATGATAGTGTATATTCTAGAAATAATTAAATTAATTTGCACAAACAACAATGTAAATTAATACGATTATTTCGGGATTATTTGAAATAATTATTGGATTGTTTTTTTACTGTTGTTATTACTTGTTTATTTACTTTGACACCATCCCTATTATCACACTACAAGTTCCCTTTGCTATGCTTTGATTTTTGTATTGAATTGGAATCGGGTTGAAATGATAAATACCCAAATTAAACTTTGACCTAGGATAGAGAATTAAATAAAACCCGACTGGTCAATAATTTGATTTAAAATAAAATAAAGTTTTTATTTGAAAGGATAAGATTTTGAAATGAAGCTGGAATTTGAATTTTTAATGAAAGGAAATGTTAATATTTAAAATCTGAAACAAATATTGACATAGTAGTTGTTGAAAGATCGTTATTTTGAAATTAATTATTTGACAATTAAATGTAACGACCCCGAATTCTAATTACATTTAAATTAATAATTAAATTTATTTTTGAATAAAATTTGTAAAATTAAATGATAAAGTGATGCGAGTTTCCCCAAACTCGAGTAAATTCTGTATAGATCGTTTAAATTTAAATTTTTGTATATGAATTTAAATCTTGAAGAAATGGTTTAGAAATAAAATTATATAAGATGAATTTTACAAAATCATAAAATGAATTAAAATAACAACATTAGATAGATTTCAATCAAATATTGAACATAGAAATACATTCAAATACAAATGAAAATAAATAAACTATATGGTTTTATACAATGTAAAGTAAAATAAAAATACAAACAAAGTACTAATTAAGATCATATCAGTCGAGACAAAGAAATCCAAGGCAAGTAGGAATGATCTGCATAGTTGATAAAGCAAGAAAAAAAAAATATACAATCATACAAGTACATACGAAAGGTAGGGGATAAGTAAGTTTGTACAAGGTAATAAATGAAGCCATCACGTTCAATTGTATCAGCCACCAAGCAAAATATAAGTATGGGCATAAAACATGGAATGGCTTGTAAAGAGAAGTATGGGCATATAGATAAATATATTTTATACCGGGCATTTAATGCCATTATCTTCGGCCACCAAAAGGAAGAAATATCCTTGCCTATACCTGTAGACTTATTTTATATATTATCACTTGTACACTTCACTTCTTACGTGTCAACTCCCCTCTACATATACCAACCAAATTCTCTCTATTTCATTTCGTTCCTTCCAACTGAAGAAAGAAAGAAAAAACTAAAGTAAACATCACCTAAAGACTCAAACAAGCTTCAACTTAAAAACATATAGCAGCAGCAATTCAAATCAAACCAGAAACCAAAGATTGAAGGAAAAGATGTCAGCTTGCAAATGTTTCAAAGCCTGGTTTAAAAAGGAAAACTCTGTTCATTTTTCTTCCCATCAAGGTGAGCAAACTCCCTTATATCTGCTTATATCCTTTGATAGTGTGATTGATGCTTAAAGTATGATCTGGAATGTGCTTGAATGATGGTGTGATATGCTTTCATGTCTTTGTATATATATATATATATATATATATATATAGGGATGATGATGTGCATGTCTGTATTTAAGCTCTATTCATAAGTTACAGGTTTAAAACCTGTTTAAAAATCCAAAATCATCCCACCTAGATCTTTTTAAGATTTAATCTCTGAATAAAAAGTGTTCATATGTGTGTAATATCATTATAGTTAAGTATAATTAACAAATAGATTTCTGGAAACTAAAGAATTACAGTGATAATCATTTTAAGTCAGAAATCAAGTTTCTGGATATTTAGTTCATGAATTTGCACTTTGCTGTATATTGGAAAAAGATTTGTTCTGTATATTTCTGTGATACTGAAAATGTTCATATAACTTGTTCATTTATACTTCTGGTTACAGAGCAAAGAAAAGTAGAAAAAATGGTTTTAAGCTTGAAAATGAAACACTTGACTCTGTAAACTTGGTTTACAGAAAGGAAGAAATTATATGCAATAATTCGAGTGTCTTAATTCTCGAATTCAAATATATAATTTGAATTCTTATACTTTGACTTGAATTTTAAGGCTGGAATCACGATTTTTCGAAGTATGGGGCGAGATTAATCTTGGGTTGAACGGAAATGGCTTTTCGACCATTTTCCGGTGATCTCGGTGAAGGGGGAGGTCGTGACTCTCTAGGCTGGTAGAGGAGTGAGTGGAGCATCTAGGAAAATATTCGTATGGTGGTTCGATGAACGAGGTGAAGGCGGTGAGCAATTTTTTGCTCGTAAACCTAGTTTGGAGTGCTCGAAGTTATGGGTCTCGTTCGTCACCGTCAAACGATCGAGTGCAGGGGGATTTCGAGAGGAGGTAGCTCGGTCGTAGCCGAGCCATTGGCCGGAGTTATGGATCTTCAGGTGGTCGGGGCGGTGAATTCGAGGCTGAGTTTGGTGACTGATTGGTTTGGGTTGGTGGCGAAAGTGCTCGATTTTGATTCTCTTTCAAATTCGAATATGCGTGGAGTTGGAAGGCATGTGGAGATCGACTGTGATGTACGGGGAGTCTCGGTGATGGTCAGCGACCATCCAATCGTCTGGACACATGCACGCGGTGACCTTCGTATCAACGAGAGTGTGAGTGGGGGAGACATAGTTTTTTTCTCGAGTTCGAATCGAAGTAGGCTATGGGTTTACTCGAAGGAACTGGGAAGTGCGAAACTCGAAGTCGAACGCGGGAATTTTCGCTTTTGGCTCAGGGAAGTTGTTGAGGGGGTCGGGTTTGCTAAGCCTGTGCCAGGTTTCAGGCTTTAGAGACCAGGCTGTGTTTAGCCTGGTAATTTTTATGTAAATCTCTTTTTAAAAGTAAAATTGGATGAAAAGTTAATAAATTTGTTTAACTTAAATTTGTAAGTTAAATAAATCAATTTATCTTTAAAACTAGAATGTAAATAATTTGATTCAAACTTAAATTCAAAATGGAACTAAATTGTAAGTTTAAAAGTAAAATGTTTAAAAATATATACATATGTTAATGTTAATTAAGTCATTAATGAAGAAATGGGTTATCTTAGAGATAATTAAGGTAATTAAAATGATTTAAATTAATAAGATGATTAAAGAATGATTTATTTAATTTATAAATAAATAATTTAGATTAATTTATAATTGGAAATGATTAATAATGAATTAATCTAAGATAATTTCTCAAGAAGGCAATTAAAGAAATGTTATTAGTTAATGAAGTTAATTAACTAGAAATTATATAAGTAATCAAATTTATGTGATAAATTTTGATAAATAATTAGATTAATTAATTGAAGGTTAATTAATGAAGGTGGTTAAGGAATGATAATTAATTGAGAATTAATTAATTAATTAATGTAATTAATTATGGAAAATTTATTTAGAAGATAATTAATTAATAAATGATTAAAGATTAATTAATTGAAATGGTTTATAATTAATTAATGATTTATTAACCAAGATTTATAGTTCATTCATAAGTAATTAATCTGGTATAAATTAATTATAATCAGATATTAACTTATCTTATTTATGGATGTTTGGATTCTATTGGATGATTTGATTGTTTGGTATCCCTGATATATGATGCTTTGTGATACATCCTGGTTTGTGTTGTGATCTGTAATTTAATTTATTTATCTGGGATAAATGTAATTAATTTCTGTAATATATATATCTATGATTTGTGAATGAAAGATAAGCGTTATAGTTTATACCGCTTATCAACTATATTTCTATATCTTAATCTGTGATGATTGAATGATGTTGCACTATTGTGTGTTAAACCCCTGGACCACACTTTTCCACACACAAATATGGATTTCACGAGGAAATCGGTTAAGTCACAGATGATTTAAATTTAATGTTTTTGAAATTGAAATTTTAATTTCAATTGATTTTGAAAATGGATTTGGGTTAAATGTTAAAGCTTTGGGAAAAGTGTTTTCACAGATAAAAGCTATTTTGAATAACTTGGTAAAATTTCCAATTTAAATAATTTAATTTGAATTTTTAATTCAAATAATTTGGAATTGAATCCCATGATTGGAAATTACGGTTAAAGATGTTATAAAGTGTTTATATGAAGTTAAACCATTTTAAAAGTATAATTTTGAGAATTTGGATTTAACCCATGAACCTTAACTCGTATAAATGAATCAGATTTCCAAAATGAAAACTGTTTGTTTTAAAAGAATAAAAGCTTTCAGATAGAAAAGAAATTCTAGTTTAATTAAAGGAATTTCAAGATTAAATTGAAAAATGGTTTTCCTAGTTATGAATGAATTCTTTTTGAAAGCTATGAATTGAATCCGTTTATTTTTAACAGATTTAAAATAGTGGTTTATTTAAACCATTTGAAATGGAATTGTTTTGAAAGCTATAAGTTAAATCTTTGTTTTAAAGATTTAATGAGTTAATCCAATTGAAATGGGAATTAATTTGGAAAATCTATGAATGAATCTTTTGTTTAAAAGATTAAAGTGTGGAAACTGTTTAAACCGTTGAAGGTTGTTAAGATGAATCTTTTTGTTTTAAAAGATTTGAAAATGGTAATTTGTTAAACCATTTGAAAAGAAAGTTTGGGTTTAAGTTGTGACTTAATCGAAATCCCAATAATCCATATATTTTAAAAATATCGCGCTCATTATTCGGTTTAGCCGGGAGAGGACCTTTGTATCACATAACCCATTCCGAATAAGTGATTCGTCGTATATGGATGCATTTGAAGACCGGTGTTGAAGACCGGGTATTTGCGAGAACGATAGGATGACCTATCGATTGTCTCTGCACTGAGTCGCGCCGGTATAGAGATTTCGTAAGTGATGGGAAGTCCGATCGGGATTGTGAATACCCGGATTTGCAAGGGCTTCTTTGGAAGTGCCTTCGGTTCTGTTCGAACCCGGAACAGACTAGTATGGTTACGTGTCTGACATTACATTTTGAGAGATAAAGCAGATTTCTTTCAAATACATTTCTGTTGGTGGCGGAGAATTTATTCTCTTAGCTTAACACCCTTCTCTGAGACGTACGAGCTCAAAGGTTATGTAGTTGAAGGTTATCAGCGATATATTCCCAATTTGGTAATGTGACATGCTGAGTGTTGCTGTGTGATGATCATTGTTTGATCATTTGTGATATGATGATTTGTTTGATTTTTTTATCTTTATGATCATTACTTTGAACATCTGTTGACCCAAAGTATGGCTTTGTGCCAAAGCGTAGTTTTGTGGACGAGACTTCGTCAGGGCCTCAACAACCCGGAAATGGTCGAAACAGGAATGTTGCGGCAAAGTTATGAGGGTCACGCCCTTTAGGGTATGTCATTTCCTTCTGGAAAGGGGTGGTATCATAGTATGGAGCCTAGATACTTACTCATGTGGACACACTTTATTTATTATGTGTGATGTTGGTTACCGAGCGCTCGGATAAAGGTCCCAAAGGACCGGGGGATGGCATATTTGTGAGTTACCTAGTTACAGGGGTAACCCGGCCTTGTGTTGGCAGAGAGAAGTTTGTCTCTCGGGACGTCCAGCCAGAGGCGATCCCATTCGGCAGTAGGAAAGGAAGTTCCTTAGCCTGACCATTTGTTGGAAAATCCAAAGAAACAATACGAACCTTTATGATTGCAATTGTATAACCTACTATGGAATGTGGCGGTAACCTGCTATTGAACATAGTAGCTATAGTAGGCATAACGTGAAATGTCTATGCTGGCTAAGATTAATATTATACTTTCGAAATGATTTCTGCACTATACACTAATAATAATAATCCAATGATTTGTTTTGCGTAGTAAGCATCTTTGACTATCATAAGGAGAAATCTCCTTCGATTCTGCGTTTGCATTGTGTGTGTGTGCGGGAGGCCTTATGGTAGTTTCATTTTCCAAAAGCATTGCGGATTTCATTGTTTAAAATTTCTTTGTTGTTTATTTAAAGATAAAATGTTTTTGTTGCTCACACTAGTCCCATGACTGATCTGGAGTTTATTGTTCCCTTCCTAAACTCTGGGTGCCCACCATTTTCCACACGGGCAGTCTAGAGTTGGGTTTTTTCAGATATTCAGGTCTAGTAGATTATCTGGAGCTAGTCAGTCCTTGGACGACTGACCTTGCTTTCCACTAGCTATGGATTAGAGCATTCTATTGGAGATATTCTATCTGCCGCTGGTGTTATCTATTTTCTTTCCGTTGCTATTTCTTGTATCATATCTCTGATGTATAATGATATATGTTGTATCATATTGTATCAGATTTTTGTATCTATCGTTGTATCAATGTTATATATATATTGATATATTCTTTTTCTTCCGCTGTATTGTTGTACTTAATGTTGTTATAAGCTCCGGAGAACCAGATTCGGCGTTTGAATCTACGGCATTTTGAGTACAAGTGAAGTACGGGTGCCGATTTTCGAAGGCCGATTTCAGGGTCTTCACATTTGGTATCAGAGTTGAGGGTAAAACTTTAGCTCAGGAGTATAACACATTGAGTAGCTCATTAGAGATAGGGTGAAGTATACCCTAGAATGAGTATTCCTCAGATATCCGTTCGAACGCCTCAGTAAATTCTCTTGCTATTCACTGATAGTGAGTATGAGTGCGAGAAGAGGATGAGATAGGGGACAGGGAAATACGACTAGAAATGATTAATACTCTGTAACAACAAAGAAGCAATTTTTCTCTATCAATCTCTTTTGTTCGTCATCTTTTCTCAATTCTTCGATAATTTCTGGTAGATCCAGGAAGAGATTCGATATATTAATATGGGACATAAACTCCGGGTGGACCAAAATTGTTTGTTTGGATGAATTGTTTGCTTTGGTTGCTATGGTTGATAGGTATACTTTAGTTCTGAACTAAAAGCTTTGAAATTGTATCCATATATCTATCTATTCTTTGGGTCCGGATATATTCTACGAATGGTTAGTTATCTCTTCGAACTAACCGATGCCACTGTATATTTTGTAGATCTGGATAACCCGAGTATCTTGTGAAGTGTTAAATAGATTCGTTCTTGTATCTGTTATTGATATTCTGATTTGGTAAGCCAAATGCAGAATAGATGTACAGTTTAATTTGATGAAATATTCTTCATCTATCCTTGTGTCTCCTTGGCAATTTCGAGGATGAAATTCTTTTAAGGGGGGAAGTCTGTAACGACCTCGAATTCTAATTACATTTAAATTGATAATTAAATTTATTTTTGAATAAAATTTGTAAAATTAAATGATAAAGTGATGCGAGTTTCCCCGAACTCGATTAAATTATGTATAGATCGTTTAAATTTAAATTTTTGTATATGAATTTAAATCATGAAGAAATGGTTTAGAAATAAAATTATATAAGATGAATTTTACAAAATCATAAAATGAATTAAAATAACAACATTAGATAGATTTCAATCAAATATTGAACATAGAAATACATTCAAATACAAATGAAAATAAATAAACTATATGGTTTTATACAATGTAAAGTAAAATAAAAATACAAACAAATGTACTAATTAAGATCATATCAGCCGAGACAAAGAAATCCAAGGCAAGTAGGAATGATTTGCATAGTTGATAAAGCAAGAAAGAAAAAAAAATACAATCATACAAGTACATACGAAAGGTAGGGGATAAGTAAGTTTGTACAAGGTAATAAATGAAGCCATCACGTTCAATTGTATCAGCCACCAAGCAAAATATAAGTATGGGCATAAAACATGGAATGGCTTGTAAAGAGAAGTATGGGCATATAGATAAATATATTTTGTACCAGGCATTTAATGCCATTATCTTCGGCCACCAAAAGGAAGAAATATCCTTGCCTATACCTGTAGACTTATTTTATATATTATCACTTGTACACTTCACTTCTTACGTGTCAACTCCCCTCTGCATATACCAACCAACTTCTCTCTATTTCATTTCGTTCCTTCCAACTGAAGAAAGAAAAAAAAACTAAAGTAAACATCACCTAAAGACTCAAACAAGCTTCAACTTAAAAACATATAGCAGCAGCAATTCAAATCAAACCAGAAACCAAAGATTGAAGGAAAAGATGTCAGCTTGCAAATGTTTCAAAGCCTGGTTTAAAAAGGAAAACTCTGTTCATTTTTCTTCCCATCAAGGTGAGCAAACTCCCTTATATCTGCTTATATCCTTTGATAGTGTGATTGATGCTTAAAGTATGATCTGGAATGTGCTTAAATGATGGTGTGATATGCTTTCATGTCTTTGTATATATATATATAGGGATGATGATGTGCATGTCTGTATTTAAGCTCTGTTCATAGGTTACAGGTTTAAATCCTGTTTAAAAATCTAAAATCATCCCACCTAGATCTTTTTAAGATTTAATCTCTGAATAAAAAGTGTTCATATGTGTGTAATATCATTATAGTTAAGTATAATTAACAAATAGATTTGTGGAAACTAAAGAATTACAGTGATAATCTTTTTAAGTCAGAAATCAAGTTTCTGGATATTTAGTTCATGAATTTGCACTTTGCTGTATATTGGAAAAAGATTTGTTCTGTATATTTCTGTGATACTGAAAATGTTTATATAACTTGTTCATTTATACTTCTGGTTACAGAGCAAAGAAAAGTAGAAAAAATGGTTTTAAGCTTGAAAATGAAACACTTGACTCTGTAAACTTGGTTTACAGAAAGGAAGAAATTATATGCAATAATTCGAGTGTCTTAATTCTCGAATTCAAATATATAATTTGAATTCTTATACTTTGACTTGAATTTTAAGGCTGGAATCACGATTTTTCGAAGTAGGGGGCGAGATTAATCTTGGGTTGAACGGAAATGGCTTTTCGACCATTTTCCGGTGATCTCGGTGAAGGGGGAGGTCGTGACTCTCTAGGGTGGTAGAGGAGTGAGTGGAGCATCTGGGAAAATATTCGTATGGTGGTTCGATGAACGAGGTGAAGGCGGTGAGCAATTTTTTGCTCGTAAACCTAGTTTGGAGTGGTCGAATTTATGGGTCTCGTTCGTCACCGTCAAGCGATCGAGTGCAGGGGGATTTCGAGAGGAGGTAGCTCGGTCGTAGCCGAGCCATTGGCCAGAGTTAGGGATCTTCAGGTGGTCGGGGCGGTGAATTCGAGGCTGAGTTTGGTGACTGATTGGTTTGGGTTGGTGGCGAAAGTGCTCGATTTCGATTCTCTTTCGAATTCGAATATGCGTGGAGTTGGAAGGCATGTGGAGATCGACTGTGATGTACGAGGAGTCTCGGTGATGGTCAGCGACCATCCAATCGTCTGGACACGTGCACGCGGTGACCTTCGTATCAGCGAGAGTGTGAGTGGGGGAGACGTAGTTTTTTTCTCGAGTTCGAATCGAAGTAGGCTATGGGTTTACTCGAAGGAACTGGGAAGTGCGAAACTCGAAGTCGAATGCGGGAATTTTCACTTTTGGCTCGGTGAAGTTGTTGAGGGGGTCGGGTTTGCTAAGCCCGTGCCAGGTTTCAGGCTTTAGAGACCAGGCTGTGTTTAGCCTGGTAATTTTTATGTAAATCTCTTTTTAAAAGTAAATTGGATGAAAAGTTAATAAATTTGTTTAACTTAAATTTGTAAGTTAAATAAATCAATTTATCTTTAAAACTAGAATGTAAATAATTTGATTCAAACTTAAATTCAAAATGGAACTAAATTGTAAGTTTAAAAGTAAAATGTTTAAAAATATATACATATGTTAATGTTAATTAAGTCATTAGTGAAGAAATGGGTTATCTTAGAGATAATTAAGGTAATTAAAATGATTTAAATTAATAAGATGATTAAAGAATGATTTATTTAATTTATAAATAAATAATTTAGATTAATTTATAATTGGAAATGATTAATAACGAATTAATCTAAGATAATTTCTCAAGAAGGCAATTAAAGAAATGTTATTAGTTAATGAAGTTAATTAACTAGAAATTATATAAGTAATCAAATTTATGTTATAAATTTTGATAAATAATTAGATTAATTAATTGAAGGTTAATTAATGAAGGTGGTTAAGGAATGATAATTAATTGAGAATTAATTAATTAATGTAATTAATTATGGAAAAATTATTTAGAAGATAATTAATTAATAAATGATTAAAGATTAATTAATTGAAATGGTTTATAATTAATTAATGATTTATTAACTAAGATTTATAGTTCATTCATAAGTAATTAATCTAGTATAAATTAATTATAATCAGATATTAACTTATCTTATTTATGGATGTTTGGATTCTATTGGATGATTTGATTGTTTGGTATCCCTGATATATGATGCTTTGTGATACATCCTGATTTGTGTTGTGATCTGTAATTTAATTTATTTATCTGGGATAAATGTAATTAATTTCTGTAATATATATATCTATGATTTGTGAATGAAAGATAAGCGTTATAGTTTATACCGCTTATCAACTATATTTCTATATCTTAATCTGTGATGATTGAATGATGTTGCACTATTGTGTGTTAAACCCCTGGACCACACTTTTCCACACACAAATATGGATTTCACGAGGAAATCGGTTAAGTCACAGATGATTTAAATTTAATGTTTTCGAAATTGAAATTTTAATTTCAATTGATTTTGAAAATGGATTTGGGTTAAATGTTAAAGCTTTGGGAAAAGTGTTTTCACAGATAAAAGCTATTTTGAATAACTTGGTAAAATTTCCAATTTAAATAATTTAATTTGAATTTTTAATTCAAATAATTTGGAATTGAATCCCATGATTGGAAATTACGGTTAAAGATGTTATAAAGTGTTTATATGAAGTTAAACCATTTTAAAAGTATAATTTTGAGAATTTGGATTTAACCCAAGAACCTTAACTCGTATAAATGAATCAGATTTCCAAAATGAAAACTGTTTGTTTTAAAAGAATAGAAGCTTTCAGATAAGAAAAGAAATTCCATTTTAATTAAAGGAATTTCAAGATTAAATTGAAAAATGGTTTTCCAAGTTATGAATGAATTCTTTTCGAAAGCTATGAATTGAATCCGTTTATTTTTAACAGATTTAAAATAGTGGTTTATTTAAACCATTTGAAATGGAATTGTTTTAAAAGCTATAAGTTAAATCTTTGTTTTAAAGATTTAATGAGTTAATCCAATTGAAATGGGAATTAATTTGGAAAATCTATGAATGAATCTTTTGTTTAAAATATTAAAGTGTGGAAACTGTTTAAACCGTTGAAGGTTGTTAAGATGAATCTTTTTGTTTTAAAAGATTTGAAAATGGTAATTTGTTAAACCATTTGAAAAGAAAGTTTGGGTTTAAGTTGTGACTTAATCAAAATCCCAATAATCCATATATTTTAAAAATATCGTGCTCATTATTCGGTTTAGCCAGGAGAGGACCTTTGTGTCACATAACCCATTCCGAATAAGTGATTCGTCGTATATGGATGCATTTGAAGACCGGTGTTGAAGACCGGGTATTTGCGAGAACGATTGGATGACCTATCGATTGTCTCTGCACTGAGTCGCGCCGGTATAGAGATTTCCTAAGTGATGGGAAGTCCGATCGGGATTGTGAATACCCGGATTTGCAAGGGCTTCTTTGGAAGTGCCTTCGGTTCTGTTCGAACCCGGAACAGACTTGTATGGTTACGTGTCTGACATTACATTTTGAGAGATAAAGCAGATTTCTTTCAAATACATTTCTGTTGGTGGCGGAGAATTTATTCTCTTAGCTTAACACCCTTCTCTGAGACGTACGAGCTCAGAGGTTATGTAGTTGAAGGTTATCAGCGATATATTCCCAATTTGGTAATGTGACATGCTGAGTGTTCCTGTGTGATGATCATTGTTTGATCATTTGTGATATGATCATTTGTTTGATTTTTTATCTTTGTGATCATTACTTTGAACATCTGTTGACCCAAAGCATGGCTTTGTGCCAAAGCGTAGCTTTGTGGACTAGACTTCGTCAGGGCCTCAACAACCCGGAAATGGTCGAAACAGGAATGTTGCGGCAAGGTTATGAGGGTCGCGCCCTTTAGGGTATGTCATTTCCTTCTGGAAAGGGGTGGTATCATGGTATGGAGCCCAGATACTTACTCATGTGGACACACTTTATTTATTATGTGTGATGTTGGTTACCGAGCGCTCGGATAAAGGTCCCAAAGGACCGGGGGATGGCATATTCGTGAGTTACCTAGTTACAGGGGTAACCCGGCCTTGTGTTGGCAGAGAGCAGTTTGTCTCTCGGGACGTCCAGCCAGAGGCGATCCCATTCGGCAGTAGGAAAGGAAGTTCCTTAGCCTGACCATTTGTTGGAAAATCCAAAGAAACAATACGAACCTTTATGATTGCAATTGTATAACCTGCTATGGAATGTGGCGGTAACCTGCTATTGAACATAGTAGCTATAGTAGGCATAACGTGAAATGTCTATGCTGGCTAAGATTAATATTATACTTTCGAAATGATTTCTGCACTATGCACTAATAATAATAATCCAATGATTTGTTTTGCGTAGTAAGCATCTTTGACTATCATAAGGAGAAATCTCCTCCGATTCCGCGTTTGCATTGTGTGTGTGTGCGAGAGGCCTTATGGTAGTTTCATTTTCCAAAAGCATTGCGGATTTCAATGTTTAAAATTTCTTTGTTGTTTATTGAAAGATAAACTGTTTTTGTTGCTCACACCAGTCCCATGACTGATCTGGAGTTTATTGTTCCCTTCCTAAACTTTGGGTGCCCACCATTTTCCACACGGGCAGTCTAGAGTTGGGTTTTTTCAGATATTCAGGTCTAGTAGATTATCTGGAGCTAGTCAGTCCTTGGACGACTGACCTTGCTTTCCACTAGCTATGGATTAGAGCATTCTATTTGAGATATTCTATCTGCCGCTGGTGTTATCTATTTTCTTTCCGCTGCTATTTCTTGTATCATATCTCTGATGTATAATGATATCTGTTGTATCATATTGTATCAGATTTTTGTATCTGTCGTTGTATCAATGTTATATATATTGATATATTCTTTTTCTTCCACTGTATTGTTGTACTTAATGTTGTTATAAGCTCTGGAGAACCAGATTCGGCGTTTGAATCTACGGCATTTTGAGTACAAGTGAAGTACGGGTGCCGATTTTCGAAGGCCGATTTCAGGGTCTTCACATTAAATTTGGAACTTATCATTGAATTAAGTTTGAAATGATTTAATAATTAAGTTTGAAATTATAATTAAGTTTGAAATTATTAAGCTTTGAAATTATTTAATAATTAAGTTTGAAATATTTAATAATTAAATAAGATTTGATTATTTGATAATTAAATAAAAATTTGAATTCTCTGATAAGAGAAATTGAACTTTTGAATAAGTAAATTTTTACTTCGTAAATAATTGAAATTGAATTTCTTTATTAATTAAGTTTTGGAAAATAATTTAAGTAAGTAAATAAGTGAAATTGGATTTCTTTAACAAGAAATAAAATGTGATTTATTGAAATTAATGTAAGACTTGAAATTTAAAGAATTTGATCTGATGAATATAATTTAATTCAATTTGTAAGTTTTGATATAATGAAGTTGAATTTAAATAATGGATTTAATGAATTGGAAATTTAATAGAAATTATTTTGAATGGCAAATTTACTTAAATGAATATTGAATGAAATCGATAAATGAATTTCAATTGATTTAAATGTTAAATTAAATTAATTTAAATGATTTCGGAATGAAACTGATATACGAACTTGAATAAGTATTTGAATTGTGTTAAATAAAAACTGAAATTGAATTATAAGATTTCGAAATGGAAAGTTGGAAATTTTGAATGTAAACTATGGAAAATTGGTTTAGAAAGACAAATGAAATGTTGATTTACAAATTCTAATTGAAATTGTAATTGATTTGGTTTTGAAATATATAAACGAGCAATCAGTGTAATAATTACGAAAGTTATTAAATAGACCGGAATCGGTTAGGGACATACTCTCTGTCTAAACCGAAAACCACTTTAATAACTATACGCGGAGTGTGATCCAGAATGAAGTGGTTGGAATGATGTACGTGATGACTAAAGAAAGGGAACGATAATGGATAGCCTTGACACTTGTGTCAAATTGGAAATGACTAAAATAGGAGCCGTGCCGGGCCAAATGGGGTTAGCTGCCTCGAGCGAACACACTTCTTCGAAAACTACTCATTACTTGTTGTCGATTGGTGCACCCTTGATTTTGGGAGTGTTCTTTCGCGGTGTTGCGATCGCTGCGGCGATGCGTTCTCACCAGTCCGGATCAGGCAAACAGTAGTTTCACTACCTTGGGTATTGCCTCATGTGCCTTGTCGTACTTGTATCCCTTTATACGCGACCACTACGATTTGATTTGTGTTATACCTATGGAGTACTCCCTGATATCCCACTAGTTTACGATGGAGTTTACAATGCTGTATAGACTATAATGCTTATATAAAATGTGTTAAGGGGGATAATGGTAACGCCTTAACACTATTTTGATATTTTATATTACTGATAGGCATTATCTATTTACCGTACACTACTACATAGTAGATAGTTTAACGGATCCTTAAAGGATGGTTATTCCAAATATCCTTTGAGTTACTTGTATTTCAGTTGCTATTTCACTTGAGTTGGATTTATTGATATAAGAATGTTAATCCTGACTCGAGTGTTTTGTGTTTTGCTTTACGCTCGGGTCAGACTGAGTGTACCAGTATTCGAGACTCACCTTTGGAGTTGGAGCTTCGCTTGGAGATCCAGCTATCTATCCAGCTTTCAGATATTCAGTTGATTCCAGTGATATATTCTGATATTGTATTTGATTATTGTATTCGAGACATCTGTTGTACCTTATTTTACTCTGATATGTATATAGTAGCTTCATGAACTACTATCTTTTGTTTCCGCTGCATTTATTACTCTGTGACTGTGATCTGTGTTCTATTCATTTACTGTATATGCTCAGTTTTGCCAAATTTAAATTAACAATTCGGTATTTTGAATTATTCAAGTCTGACATGTGCGGATGCGAATGGTCCAAAATAGCGGGTCGTTATAGTTGATATCAGAGCTTTGGTAGCTCTAGGCAAAACTTAGCATATAGGGTAAATGTATTTACAGAATCACTCTCATTCGAGTTTCAATCTCTTCCTTTTGACTCGATTCCTTTGAATTTTGGAACATTCTCTGCGGTTTCAAAATTCGTTCGTGTCCCTCACTATTCGTCTTCTAATTTTGGAGTATCACATAACTCCATTTCGAATGATCTTTATAATGAGTTGGCGGTCCCGCCAATCTCAAGTTTATTTGTAAAGGGGTGAAACTCCTTTACAATAAGCATTGATTTACCGGAGATTTTTGTATCCTCGGTTTACGATGCTATCTATTTCCTACTATACCTGAATTCTATTTCTTGAGATCGAATGTTGATTTGCCTCGAAATTCTACATCGATCTTATTCTTGAAGTCACGGTCGACCTGGTTAAGGTTGCCCGCGATTTATATAAACTTATCAATCTTCCTACTTTGTTATTTAATCATCATATCTTTGTTTCGAACTTATCTTCGAATCAAAATTCTCTTTGATTTGAGTCCATCAAATTTGAAACCCTATCCTTATTTTGAAAATTCATTCCTGTATCGTCGAGCAAAGAAATGTATTTGTAAACTAATATATATATAAATGTTTTAATATATGCTGTGTCGTTTGAGTTGTTGATGTTGATTTGGGTTTCCGATCGATTCATCTGATCAACGCTATCGATAGGATTTCCAAAACACTTGAGCAGAGCAAACTAACACAATATTGTTTTCAAATTTGGTAAATGAGATAAAATTGTATGATTATACCATAAATATATAAGTATAATTTTCTGGAATTTAATAAGTTAATTAAATTGGTTGTTTGAAATGATAATATTTGATTATCATCTATTGTTCGATAAATGAATTTATAAACTTGGTTTATAAACTGATTTAGAATTTGAAATGAAATTAAATTAAGAATTTGAGAATTTAATTTCCAATGATTTCGAACTATGGTTTTAAAGGTTTAAAATGCACATTATTTAAAGGTATTTTGACTATAATTTGTTTCCAAAGAATTTTAATATATATTTTTTGAAGTATTTTTAAATAGGAACCAGTTTCAAAGAATTTTAAAATGTTGAAATCAGTGCTCTTCTCTTTGTCGCTGGAAAATAATTTCGGTGATGGCGGCCGCATCATCGACATTCATTTTCGAGTTTCGAAGTGAAGAGACCATTCTGTATCTTTGTTACGGTTTTGTTTGGAAAAAATATTTTAAATTTGAATTTCTTAAGTATGACTTGATTTATATGGGTATATTATTTTAAATTTAATTTGATTTAATATATATAGTATATACATAATTTTTTTCTAAAGGATTTGGAATTAAACGGAAATTGAATTCTTAAAAATCATGTTAAAGGAGGTTTTCATTTATAAATAAAGCTAAATTTTTATTTAGTATTTAAACTTGAAAAAAAATTGAATTTGAAAATTTTATTTGTATAGTACTAAATTGCATTTCAATATAACTTACCTAAATTATTCAGAAGTTAAAATGTAATTGGATAATATACAATATAAAATGATTTTATAAATAAAAATTTAAGTGTGTATAATAAATGATATACACTTAGATTTTAATTTAAAAAATGCTAATAAAGATGATAGAATAATAAGTTAATTGAATGAGATGAATATAAAGTAAATTTTGTTTTGAAAGAATTAACAAACTGAATTGAATCAGCTTAATGAAATACCTTGAATTAAGATCAATTATTGAATATTAATTGATTTAAAATGAAATTTATATGATTAGAATTAACAGTTGAACTAACAAAATTTAAATCGAATGACTATTTATTGATTTAAAATAAATGGATTTAACAAATTGAAAAAAATATAAATTAATTTAAAATTGAAATTTATATGGTTTAAATTAATTTATATGGTTTAAATATATGTAATAAGATATATTAAATGAAATAAATTTAATAACAATTTTGAATAAAGAAGAATTAAATTGTTGAATAAACATGATTTTATTTAATGACTATTCTAATTTATGATTTTAGAAATTTGTTAATTAAACATAATTAGATAATAAGATAATAAATTTAGAAATAATTAAGATAGATTTCACTTAAGTGAAATCAAATGAAATTAAATCAAATTATTGAATATTAATTAATTTAAGTTGAAATTTATATGGCTTTAAATTAGTTGTTTATTTTGTTTTCAAAGCCATTTTTCTTTCTGGTTGGTTCTATTCTCCTACCTCCTTCCTTTTCGGGGACGAAAAGTTTTGAGTGGGGGAGAGTGTAACGACCCGTAAATTTCAACTGTTTTAATAACGTAATTAGTCGAAATTTTTTTTTGAAATTTTAAACGATAAAATTTTGAAATAAATATTTATTATTTGGAATGCGTCTAATTAAAATAGCAACTGGTAAATTTTTGTCCGAAAATATGAAAGTTTATTTCGTGCATAAATTTACTTTAAATTTAATCAGTTCAAAAGCGATGAAAATAAAATGTTTTCGAAACCCAAATATTTTTATATAGAAAAATTTTAAATCATCTTCTGAGCAAGACGTCATTTTTCGTTTTTACAAATTCGGACTTCTTTAGCTCCGTCGATCTTATTTTTCTGTGTTTTTGCTGCATTTTCCGCTAGTAGAAAATTCGAATTTTTCTAATTCAATCGTACCACGGATGTCTGTATACCGTTTTGATCGTCTCGTCGAGCTGATCTTCACGATATATTTATATGTTCGTTCCGGTGTCCAGTTCACGGCGAAACCGCGAAACGGTAAATCGTATCGGTACCGGCTTTTGTGTCTTTTGGTTTCCTAACTCTTCGTATCCCACTGTCTTTTAACTATCTGACTTTTACAATTTCCAACCTTTAATTTATTGATTGGTTCGTTGATTTGCTTGGATTCCTCTGCCTTCTTTTATTTTGTTCTATGTCCCAACGCATACTTTATATTTCAAATATCACTGCTTTTCTTCTCTAGATTCTGTGCTAAAAAAATAAAGCTTCATATATTTTCTCTTTTTGCTGTAACCGAAAAACACCTTCTCTTCACAACAATCCAGGCCCATCCTCCATTTCCTTTCTCTGCCATCTCTTTCCCCCCTCAGCCAAGTACTCACCTTCGGCCATCAAACCAGCCCGCAACGCGAGCATCCCTCGTCGGCCTCGCCTGCAACCAAGATCCGGCCTCGACCACCGCCGCTAGCGGCCTCCTCACCATATTTTTGAAGGAGAAGAAAATTGAATTTAAAAATCGAAACTTTCGTCCTAAAGCAAGAATTGTCAATCTTCTTTTACAACATACTTTGACCTCAAGATCGGGAAATTTTAACAATCCTACTTAAAAAGTGTGCAAAGCACTCTTTGCTATTTTCGGAAATTATGATATCAATTGGGCGCAAATTATTTTGGATGAACTTCGTCCTAAAAATTTTGAAATGGGAGAAAACACTTTATATCATGGAATTTACCTTACTCGGATTTTCAACTATTTTGGAGTAAATTTCAAAGGAGAAGAATTTATTTCAAGAAAAGTTTTTAATATCTCAAACATTTCTCTCATGAAAATCCCATATGTTTTTCAACCTTATGAAACTCTTACCGAAAACGAAGAGCGCTTGGCTCATGAAGAAATGGAAGAGGAAGAAGAAGAAGAAGGGGATGAAATGGAAATAGAAGAAGAAGAAGAAGGAGAAACATCCCTAGAAAGTATTGAATATTCCTCCAATCCTACCAACAAAACCCTTCTCAAAAACCAAAAGGTTATTGTTGAGAATCAACAGGTTCTTAAAAGATCCGTTAGTAAGAAGTTGGACAAAATATCATCCAAGATGAACAAGTTTTTCTCCAAAGTCAGCAAGAAACTTGGATTATCTTCATCTTCATCATCCTCTACCTAGTTCTATATCTTCATATTATATCGAATTAGTTTAAGTTTGTTTTAATTTGAGTGTTTATGTAGTTCTTTATGATTAATCATTGTATCACTCTTCTATGCAATGAAATTGAATTTCCTTTCTGTTATCTAGCTTATCTTATCTCTTGAATAAATGTTAGTATATTATATAAATATATATATACACACAATTATTCACAAAATCAAAATGGTCATCAAATTTCACTACCTCATGTCGACATCCCCCCCTTGACCATGTCGACATGTACTGGTCAGAAATGACAATTCATTTTTGAATTTGAAATTTGAATAACTACCATATGTCTATTCATTTCAAATGAATTTCTACACCTATAAATACCCATTTCTTCCAGAATTCATTACTGAATATTATTTCTTATCTATTCTATCTCTCATTCTTTTCACAATTTCAAAAATGGCTAATCCAATTCATAACTTATCCGAGAATCTTGAAGAAACGCTTAATTCATTCAAGAATATTCTCTCGTTCATCCGTCGTAACCAGCGACACTTAGAGTTGAGTCAAATGCAGATGATCAAGGAGCAAGAAAGGCATTTCGATGCAATTCGATGGATGATTTCTTCCCTGCACAAGGATGATAACGAAGCACATCCTCCTGTCTCTCTCACAAATGACAATGAAAATTGGGATGCCATCAAAGCAGACCCTATTTTCGGAGAAGAAGGATGGGTGGAAGTTCCCCGTAACGTTTAATTTGTTTGCCTTATTACTTTGTTTGAATTGATTTTTTTGATTGAAATTGATTGTTTTGATTGATTTGATTTATACATTGGTGTGGTTTGATGATTGTATAAATATACATTAATATATTTATAATCGTTGATTGAATATCATGTCTATAAGTATAGTTATTTCTTATATACTCTATTATATAGTTTATTAATGCAGGTACTTGAGTACAAGAATGAGAGGGAGTTGTATAGTTTAGAGTTTGTTTGTTTTTGTTGATGACAAAGGGGGAGAAATATAAAATAGGAGAGTTGGGCATAGATTAAGGGGGAGTTATTAGATTTAGGGGGAGTCAATAGGATAGAAGTAATATTTTATAAACAAAGGTTGTCATCATCAAAAAGGGGGAGATTGTTAGTCCATGAGTTGATGGTTTTGATTACAACAACCTTAGAATAAGATTATAAAATATATATACTAATATTATAGTTTAGATCTATATGTATATGCAGGATTTAACCATGCAGGTACCAAGAATGAAGACTGTACAGCATAGAGATTCAAGATATCAAGATTGAAGACTCATGAGTATCAAGATTATCAAGAGTTCAAGATTTCAAGATAAGTATTGAGTCTAGAATTATGT
The DNA here is from genome assembly GCA_030737815.1 of Allium fistulosum. Taxonomy (NCBI): domain Eukaryota; kingdom Viridiplantae; phylum Streptophyta; class Magnoliopsida; order Asparagales; family Amaryllidaceae; genus Allium; species Allium fistulosum. Next base: position 660,998,373 of record CM060902.1, read on the forward strand.
TAAAACTTCACAATAGCACTGAAATATTCACTCCATTTTTCTTTTGGGATGGAACCCATTTCTACTTTTTTAGTTGTTTACAAACCTACGACAAGTAGCTTACAAACCTACGACAAGTGGCTTACAAACCCACGAACATCCTGGTTTTGTACAAGTTCTCGAGTCCTGCCATGATGAGATATTCTGCATGAAGAAGCTTGCAAAACTACTTCAAAATGATTTTCAAAACTACTTCAGAATGATTTTCAAAATTATTTTTCAAAATGTTTTAGCCTTAAAAATTATCTTTTCAAATGATTTTCAAAAAGATGTTTTAGCCTTAAATATTCTTGTTTTTAAACTTCGGTTGTTTTAAACTATCTTTTAATTATAATATATTTATACTTTGATTTAAATATAAAATTATAGTAAAATGTTATATATATTATTCTTTATATTCATCTATGTATTTTATCTATAGTCAAGTATATTTATAAAGTTTAAAATAGTTTTAATATAAGATAAAGATTATTTTCAAAGAAAAACAAAACTTCAAAAATTACTTTGGGATGTCGACATGCCCTAGTACCCCATGTCGACATAGTGTCAGTTAGATTCAAAAATTTTAATTTCAAAAGAAGTGTCTATTCGCCATAACCCTTCACGAATGGACATGACTGCTGTTCTTCTATAAATAGGGGTTGGTTTCAACGAATTTATCATCGGATTTTCTGGTTTTTCACTTCCCTTCTTCTTCCACATTTTCTTAATCAAAATCCTATCCTTACTCTGCCGAAATCAACATTGAATCTAACTAGATAATCTCTAGTTTGATTCTCTATCACTATCTCAACAAGATCCAAGTGCTATTCGGAGTTATAAGCTTCTTTGTGATCTATCTAGCGAGAAAATGTGTGATTGTAGCCTTGGAAATCAATCAAGCGAGAAAAGATGTGATTGTAGCCTTGGAAATCAATTGGGTGAACTTGTTGCCCCAGAAATCAAGTATCTCTACCCCGAGGATTATGATTCTGGAGGGTGTACCTCGTAGTATTGAAACGGAGGGTTGTAATTGTTGAATTGCTTTTGAAAGGAAATCCGTACTTAGTTGTGCGGGACTGGATGTAGGGTAACCCCGAACTAGTATAAAATCCGGTGTGTTTTTTCCTTTACTTCATTTACTTTATTTCTGCATCTGTGATTATATTTGTGTCTGAATATTGCATACATTTGTGTACAAATCAACAATAACCCAAAAAGATTTAGTAATTTCTTTAAAACACTATTCACTCCCCCTCTAGTGTTATTCCTAGCCTTAAGATCTATAATCTGCATTCCTCACATTTGGTATCAGAGCAAGGTTTTCAAAAGTTTCATAATCTGATTTTTGAAAAAATTTCAAAATGGATACCAACACTGGTACTGTTATTAACACTAGTATCCCTGTCACTAGTTCATTTGTAGAAGGTCAGTCTACTGCCAGACCACCACTTTTTAATGGCAGTAACTATGCATATTGGGCATGTAGGATGAAAAATATATTTACAATCTGTAGGATTAGATACTTGGAATATCACACAAACTGAATATTCTGAACCGACAACTAATTTTGCACAGTGGACCACTGAGCAAAAGACTGTTGCACAAAATAATTCTAAAGCAATGAATATTCTATTTTGTTCACTTGAAAGAAATGAATTTAATAGGGTGTCAGTTTGTAAGTCTGCATATGAAATTGGGAAAACTTTGCAAGTGACTCACGAAGGAACAAGCAAAGTTAAACAGACCAAAATTTCCATGCTCACAAATCAGTTTCAGTTATTTAAAAAGAATACTAATGAGTCTATTTCAGATATGTATAGTCGATTTCAAGATATTGTGCATTCTTTAATATCTTTGGGAAAGGAATTTTCGGAAGTAGATCAAGTCAGAAAATTTTTAAATTATCTCACTCCAGAATGGGATCAAAAGACACTTGCAATTGAAGAGGCAAATGACATCAGTACCCTAAAGATAGAAGAATTGATTGGAAATCTATTGTCATTTGAAGTTCAAATGATCGGGAGAATAGAAAGCAAAGCATCTGAAAAGAAATCAATGGCATTCAATGCATTAACCGACGGATCAAACTCAAACGGTGATAATGATGAAGAGATAGCATTTATGACCAGGAATTTTCGGAAATTTCTGAAATACAGAAAGATGAATAATCTCAAGAGAAACAACTTTAAGAATTTTGGAAATCAGAATGTAGGGCCAAACAATGTCAAATGTTTCAACTATGACGAACCAGGCCATATCAAAAGTGACTGTCCATATCCAGAAAGGCAGAATCCTCCTATAAACAATGATTCAGTAAAGAAACGGAAGCGTGCATTTACTGCTACTCTAGATGACTCAGACTCGTCCTCAAGTGATGATGATCAGAAGACAGATAACTCAAATTTGTGTTTCACAGCAGTTCACGACTTCAACAAATTCAAGGAAACGGACTCAGAAAAAGGCACACATTTACAATATAATTGATTGAAATTGCATGCTTAGAATTAGATGATTGATTACTTGATTGATTGATTTTGAATTGGTGTGTTGATTGTATTTTAAATTTATTTTTTATTTTTTATTATAATTTTATTATTATTTTTATTATTTTTAATATAATATTTTCTGGAATATACTATAAGAATACTCCAGATATATATATATATATATAGACATTAGAATAATAAGTATATATATATTAGAATTCTTAGGAAAAATAAATCTTAGAAATTCACAAGCACATGTCGACATGTTTCCCTACCATGATGTCGACATGGGTACAAATTTTGAAATTCAAAATTTGAATTCAAATGGTTGAATTTCCCTCCATCTTTTCACTTCATTCAATACTCTGAAAAGGCATCTTTTGACCAGAGAACATGTCTTTCAAAAATCTATTTATTCACTATCTTTTATCACAACTTTTCACTTTCATTCTCAAATTCAAACTCTCTCTTCAAAACTTCAAGCTCTCTACTCTCTACTTTAATGGCTTCTTCAAGCAACCACTCCACCATGAGAGTTTCTAGAAACTTGAAAGAGCAACTCCTCAATAATCCGGAGGCAATAAAAGTATACATCAATTAAGATAACTATGGAAAAGTCCATCCCGGAAAGTTTGCTATTTTACAAGATTTTGCTTCTTATGAAATTGATACTCTTTTTGCAAACAATCAAATTCTCAGTCTTGTTGATTCTTCTCAAAATGATTTTGTTTATTACCCAAATCTTGTTAAAATTTTCTATGCAAATCTCAATCGAGAATTTTATGAAGGAAATGATAATGAAATTTGGAGTAGTGTCAAAGGCACTAGAATTGTTTTAAATTGTGATCTTTTGGGTACCATTCTCAATTGTAAGAATACGGGAATGGATCTTTCTAGTTTTCAAATTGATGAACATGATCGTGAGACATTTCATCATATTTTTGAAGGAGAAGAAAACTTTGAATTTAAAAATCGAAACTTTCATCCTAAAGCAAGAATTGTCAATCTTCTTTTACAACATACTTTGACCCCAAGATTGGGAAATTTTAACAATCCTACTTAAAAAGTGTGCAAAGCACTCTTTGCTATTTTCGGAAATTATGATATCAATTGGGCGCAAGTTATTTTGGATGAACTTCGTCCTAAAAATTTTGAAATGGGAGAAAACACTTTATATCATGGAATTTACCTTACTCGGATTTTCAACTATTTTGGAGTAAATTTCAAAGGAGAAGAATTTATTTCAAGAAAAGTTTTTAATATCTCAAACATTTCTCTCATGAAAATCCCATATGTTTTTCAACCTTATGAAACTCTTACCGAAAACAAAGAGCGCTTGGCTCATGAAGAAATGGAAGAGGAAGAAGAAGAAGAAGGGGATGAAATGGAAATAGAAGAAGAAGGAGAAACATCCCTAGAAAGTATTGAATATTCCTCCAATCCTACCAACAAAACCCTTCTCAAAAACCAAAAGGTTATTGTTGAGAATCAACGGGTTCTTAAAAGATCCGTTAGTAAGAAGTTGGACAAAATATCATCCAAGATGAACAAGTTTTTCTCCAAAGTCAGCAAGAAACTTGGATTATCTTCATCTTCATCATCCTCTAGCTAGTTCTATATCTTCATATTATATCGAATTAGTTTAAGTTTGTTTTAATTTGAGTGTTTATGTAGTTCTTTATGATTAATCATTGTATCACTCTTCTATGCAATGAAATTGAATTTCCTTTCTGTTATCTAGCTTATCTTATCTCTTGAATAAATGTTAGTATATTATATAAATATATATATACACACACAATTATTCACAAAATCAAAATGGTCATCAAATTTCACTACCTCATGTCGACATCCCCCCTTGACCATGTCGACATGTACTGGTCAGAAATGAATTCATTTTTGAATTTGAAATTTGTAATAACTACCATATGTCTATTCATTTAAAACGAATTTCTACACATATAAATACCTATTTCTTCCAGAATTCATTACTGAATATTATTTCTTATCTATTCTATCTCTCATTCTTTTCACAATTTCAAAAATGGCTAATCCAATTCATAACTTATGCGAGAAACTTGAAGAAACGCTTAATTCATTCAAGAATATTCTCTCGTTCATCCTTCGTAACCAACGACACTTAAAGTTGAGTCAAATGCAGATGATCAAGGAGCAAGAAAGGCATTTCGATGCAATTCGATGGATGATTTCTTCCCTGTACAAGGATGATAACGAAGCACATCCTCCTGTCTCTCTCACAAATGACAATGAAAATTGGGATGCCATCAAAGCAGACCCTATTTTCGGAGAAGAAGGATGGGTGGAAGTTCCCCGTAATGTTTAATTTGTTTGCTTTATTACTTTGTTTGAATTGATTGTTTTGATTGAAATTGATTGTTTTGATTGATTTGATTTATACATTGGTGTGGTTTGATGATTGTATAAATATACATTAATATATTTATAATTGTTGATTGAATATCATGTCTATAAGTATAGTTATTTCTTATATACTCTATTATATAGTTTATTAATGCAGGTACTTGAGTACAAGAATGAGGGGGAGTTGTATAGTTTAGAGTTTGTTTATTTTTGTTGATGACAAAGGGGGAGAAATATAAAATAGGAGAGTTAGGCATAGATTAAGGGGGAGTTATTAGATTTCGGGGGAGTCAATAGGATAGAAGTAATATTTTATAAACAAAGGTTGTCATCATCAAAAAGGGGGAGATTGTTAGTCCATGAGTTGATGGTTTTGATGACAACAACCTTAGAATAAGATTATAAAATATATATACTAATATTATAGTTTAGATATATATGTATATGCAGGATTTAACCATGCAGGTACCAAGAATGAAGACTGTACAGTATAGAGATTCAAGATATCAAGATTGAAGACTCATGAGTATCAAGATTATCAAGAGTTCAAGATTTCAAGATAAGTATTGAGTCTAGAATTATGTTAAAACTTCAGAATAGCACTGAAATCTTCACTCCATTTTTCTTTTGGGATGGAACCCATTTCTACCTTTTTAGTGGCTTACAAACCCACGACAAGTAGCTTACAAACCTACGACAAGTGGCATACAAACCCACGAACATCCTGGTTTTGTACAAGTTCTCGAGTCCTGTCATGATGAGATATTCTGCAGGAAGTAGCTTCCAAAATTACTTCAAAATGATTTTCAAAACTACTTTAGAATGATTTTCAAAATTGTTTTTCAAAATGTTTTAGCCTTAAAAATTATCTTTTCAAATGATTTTCAAAAAGATGTTTTAGCCTTAAATATTCTTGTTTTTAGACTTCGGTTGTTTTAAATTGTCTTTTAATTATAATATATTTATACTTTGATTTAAATATGAAATTATAGTAAAATGTTATATATATTATTCTTTATATTCATCCATGTATTTTATCTATAGTCAAGTATATTTATAAAGTTTAAAATAGTTTTAATATAAGATAAAGATTATTTTCAAAGAAAAACAAAACTTCAAAAATTGCTTTGGGGTGTCGACATGCCCTAGTACCCCATGCCGACATAGTGTCAGTTAGATTCACAAATTTAAATTTCATAAGAAGTGTCTATTCGCCATAACCCTTCACGAATGGACATGACTGTTGTTCTTCTATAAATAGGGGTTGGTTTCAACGAATTTATCATCAGATTTTCTGGTTTTTCACTTCTCTTCTTCTTCCACATTTTCTTAATCAAAATCCTATCATTACTCTGCCGAAATTAACATTGAATCTAACTAGATAATCTCTGGTTTGATTCTCTATCACTATCTCAACAAGATCCAAGTGCTATTCAGAGTTATAGGCTTCTTTGTAATCTGTCTAGCGAGAAAAGGTGTGATTGTAGCCTTGGAAATCAATCAAGCGAGAAAAGGTATGATTGTAGCCTTGGAAATCAATTGGGTGAACTTGTTGCCCCGGAAATCAAGTATCTCTACCCAGAGGATTGTGATTCTGGAGGGTGTACCTCGTAGCCTTGAAACCGAGGGTTGTAATTGTTGAATTGCTTTTGAAAGGAAATCCGTACTTAGTTGTGCGGGACTGGATGCAGGGTAACCCCGAATCAGTATAAAATCCGGTGTGTTCTTTCCTTTACTGCATTTACTTTATTTCTGCATCTGTGATTATATTTGGGTCTGAATATTGCATACATTTGTGTACAAATCAACAATAACCCAAAAAGATTTAGTAATTTCTTAAAAACACTATTCACCCCCCCTTCTAGTGTTCTTCCTAGCCTTAAGATCCGTAATCCGCATTCCTTACAGAAACCGAAACAATAAAAATGAGACGTAGTCTATTATTCACCTTAGCTTTTTGTTAAGGAGTTTAATATTTGCTCTTGAATTGATTTTATTAAGCTTCCTTCTTTAATTCTTTCTTATCTTTCCCTTATCTTCTTCTAATAGTGGCCGGTTAAGCTCCTTGCTTAGTTTTAGTTTGTGAATATTGTAAATGAAATTAAATTAAGGGTTTAATGTATTAGAATATAACATATTCCTATTTTTCCCTTACCTTATTACCTTTACTTACTTCATTTTAATTCTCTTTGGCTTTAGATTAATTTGGCATGACTACCTTATATTATTCAAATCTCAATCCCTTAACCATTTATATTATTTCATTTAATTTATCTAATTAAATATCTTAAATAATGTTTGTCCAAATTAGGGTCATTACATATCCAGAGAGTAAGAAGCACTTTTCCAGTTATGCATGCGTATCGCTTTCGAGAATGCAGTTCCACCGGTTCAAAGAGCGATACACATCCTATTGAATGGAGTATGGGTGTGTTGCATACTTGAACATGGTTCTATTAGTTCAAGCAGCTTTATGTGGCTTATAGTGTGGCGCACATGAGGAGTGCTTACTTAGGCGTGGTTCCATTGGCCCAAGAAGTGATGCGTGGCTTATGGGATGCATGCAAGGAGTTATGGCATACTTGAATGCGGTTCCACTGATTCAAGCACCGACGTGCAGCTTATGGGATGTGCACAAGGAGAATGATAAGTTCCTCAATGTCGTTGGAGCAACAACGAGTCTTTTTGAGGAAATATGGGCCTTCCCGATGCTTCCACAGCAACACCGGTTCTTAGAAGGCGGTGTTTGATTTTCCCTGTGGATCTGACGGTTTGAGTTGATTTTACCATCGACTCAGCGGTTTGCTTACAAGAATGTGGTTCCATCGGTTCAAGAAGCGAAACTTTACTGATAAGATAAAGAGAGAGGCAAGTCCTGCCTATTTACAATTCCCGTGGTGTCCGGTGGGTGGCTTATTTGTGAAAATAGGAAATACGTAGATAAGTATTAAATAAAATAGTGCCGCAGCGAGTCGTTGTTCCAAGCACAATGAATTAGAACTCCATCGACCGTTGTCAGCTTGAATGTTCCATCTCCAAGTTTCTGGCCGATTACGTAGGGTCCTTCCTAATTCGGACCAGTGCTCCTGTACCAAGGAAGATTCTTTTTAGGATAAGGTTTCCTACTTCGAAGGTGCGGTTGTGAACCTTGGTGTTGAAGTGTCATGCTACTCATCGATCTGGTCAATCTGGTTGGGCAGAAGTCCTTAGTTTAGCTTCCTCCCACTTCTCATCGATCTGGTCAATCGACTCGAGCAGAAGCTACTTGTTTTCTCTTTGATTGAAGTGTCGCCTTGGATGAAAAGGGACTCTCAGTTCCACTGGGATCATTGCTTTTGAACCATATGCCAAGGCGAATAGTGAGTGCCTGATCATAGATTTATGTGTTGTTCTGTAAGCCCATAATGCAAGTGAAAGCTTATCAACCCAGTTTCCTTTAGCTTTCATTAGCTGCTTCTTGATGGTGGATTTGATGATTTTATTCATTGCTTCCATGTGCCATTTGCTTATAGGTGTGACACCGCGGAAAATCTCTTCTCGATTCGATAACGCTTACAGAAGTCCTTGAATTCAGCACTCTTGAATTGAGTTCCATTATCCCGATGATTTTCTGGAGTACTCCAAACCTATAGATAATGTTTTTTGTTACAAAGTTAATCACTTTTTTAGTGGTAATGATGGCAAGCGGTTCCACTTCAGTCCATTTGGTAAAGTAATCAATTGCAACGATAGCAATTTGGCTCCTCCTTTGGTTATTGGTAGCACGCTGATTAGATCGATTCCCCAGATTGCAAACGACCAAGGGTTCACCATTTGCGTAAGTTCCAAGGATGGGGTTCTCGGGATTTTTGAAAATCTCTAGCACTGATCACAATTTTTGGCATAGTCTGCTGCACCTTGGTTGATTATGGGCCAGAAATATATATATCGTAGAACATTCTATGCTAGTGTCTGCCCCTCGGTATGGTCGCCATGGCTGCCTTCATGGACTTCCATCAAAATCTTCATGGCTTTGTCTCTAGTTAGACACCTAAGTAGATGAGAGGAGAAGCCTGTATATCACTCCATCTTGTAACACAAATCGTGGTGTCTTTCAAATTAGCTTCTTTTGTTCATTCCGGTCTCTGGGGAGTATCCCTCTGAGTAGGTAGTCCTTGATTTGCGTCATCCACGATTCTCCCTCTTTGATGGTCTCTAGAACCCAATCGACATCTATCTGATCTATACTTGGAGCTGTCAACACTTCTAATGGAACCAATCCCATGGCTTGCGCATCTTCGGAGTTGGCTAATTTGGACAAGTAGTTAGCCTTCATATTTTGCTCTCTAGGAATATGGGCTATGGTGTAGTGTTCGATGTCATTAAGCAGTTCCCATGCTTTTGACAAGTAGTGAGCGAGATTTGCCTATTTAGCTTGATATTCCCTCTTTACCTGACAAACGACTAGTGTGGAGTTGCTGTAGATATGCACAAGTTTTATTCCCAGTTTCTTCATAATTTCAATCCCGTTATCAATGCCTTGTACTCTGCCTCATTGTTAGTAGGAAGGAACTCTAGTCTTAAGGCATAGCATATCAATCATCCTTCGAGAGTCTCAAGCACAACTCCCGCTCCTGAGCAGAATTCATTTGATGTGCCATCGACAAACAGCTTTCATTGTGATACCACTTATGTTGTCTCTTGCTCTTTGTCATCTCGAATGGTGAATTCTATAATGAAATCGCCAACGCTTGTCCATTAATTGCCATTCGAGGAGATAAGTCACATCATACTTGCTCAATTCAATGTTCAACTTCAAAATTCACCCTAAAGTCTCAAGTCGATAGAGTACTTGTTTCAAAGGTTGACCCGTCAACACTTTAAATGGATGAGCTTGAAAGTACGATCGCAATTTTCTTGATGCAATCAATAAGCAATAAACCAATTTTTCCAACTTTGGATGGTTCCGTTCAGCTCCAGTGAAGCGTCTGTTGATGTAGTAGACGTGCCGTTGAATTATGGCTTCCTCACATACAAGCACTTAGAGCATGTGGGGACACTACCAAGTAGATGAACAAGTCTTCTTCTTCCATCGGCTTGAATAGGGCCGATGGAATCTCCATGTGTCGTAGTAGTTCATCGAAAGCTACTTGACAATCCTGATTCCACTCGAAGTTCTTCTTACCTTTCTTCAACGCGTCGGAGAATAGTATACACTTATCTATCGCTTTAGAATGAATCGACTTAATGTTGTGATCTTCCCATTCAAGCTCTACAATTCCTTCTTTGTTGAGGGGGCTGTGACATTCCGTAGGTAGCTATCTGCTCTAGATTAGCTTCGATGCCCCTAGCATTTACTATAAATCCAAGGAATTTTTCGAAAGCTATGTCGAAAGAACACTTCAACAGATTCAGTTTCATCCCATATTTCCAAAGGATTTCAAACATCTCCGAGAGATCGTCCAAATGATTTCCAAGTACTCGCAAATTTACGAGCATATTATCCACATATATTTCCATTGTCCATCCGATCTAGTTTTTGAACATCGCGTTTACTGGTCGCTGGTATGTAGCTCTTGCGTTCTTCAGACCAAACAACATTACTCGATGACAGTACAATCCCAAGTCAATAATAAAACTGATGTTCTCCCGATCAGATTTGTGCAACATGATTTGGTTGTATCCTGAGTAGGCATCCATAAAAGAGAGTAGTTCATGCCCTGCACTTCCATCGATAAGCGGATCAATCCTAGGTAACGGGAAGCTATCTTTCGAGCAAACTTTGTTCAGGTCCGAGTAGTTGACACAAGTTCGTCACTTCCCATTCGACATCCAGACTAGCACAAGGTTTGATACCCACTCAAAATAGGTCGCCTCGCGGATAAAGCCATTATCTAATAACTTATCCACTTCTTCCTTTAATGCAGTGGATCGCTCCAGACCTAGACTACGTCCCCTTTGCCTTACTAGAATGAACTTGGGATCGATATTGAGTGTGTGACACGTTAGTTTCAACGATATCCCACACATATCGGAATGTGTCCAAGCGATCACGTCCAGATTGGTATGAAGAAATTTAATCAATTCATGTTGCATTTTGATTCCAAGCTGTGATCCGATCTTTAAGACTCGAGTTGGGTCATCCATATCCATAAGGACGAGCCGTAAACTCCGTCAGCACTGCCCGCTCCTCCCTTGAACTCTTCTTTCTAGGGTCCAAAGCCTTGTCAAAGTGGCCATGGTCTCCGAGCCCAGGTTGGTTCTGTAATTACTATACTTGTGGTTCACGAATATGGTGAGACTTCCCCACATTCTTACCTTTTCTCACGACACATAGGTTCGCATAGTTCAGTGATGTAGCATTCTCTTGTAGTTCTTTGGTCTCCCCTCACTACTCTAATCCAATTTTCCGTTAGGAACTTCATGGTAAGGCACAAATTTGGGGCCAAAGCTATTCTGAATCGGCAAGGGCCGGTCGGCCCAAGAAAGCACTATATGCTGAAATTTCATCGACTACTACGAAGGTTTGGATAAGGACCACCATTCGTTCTCCTTCTCTGAGCTTTATAGGTAAGACAATCATCCCGAATGGCTATCTTGGTTCTCCTGTAAAGCCTGGATCTTAGTTTTACATGTAGTCACATCTTTGATGCTTTTCTCCATTTGATCAAACGTATGTCGAAACAAGATGTTGGCCGAGCTCCTACTATCAACAATACTCGATGCACAATTGCTAGTCTGATTCCAATGGTCACTACCATCGGGTCAAGAGTCGACGCCACTATGCCTTTAGTATCCCGATTTCGGAAAACAATATTGTTAGTGATTGTCCGCTGATGTTTTCCTAGAGTTCCATCCTCGATTGCATAATAAGTTTCCTTAGGAGCATGCTTAAGTGAACTAGCGTATTGTTCCATCTCGCCCCAACTCTTCTGTGCTGGGTGAGGTCCTCCAAAAATGGTACCGATAACGAGTCTCTATTCCATCCGTCTGGGCCCTTCTCCACCAGGTTCAGGTTGGTTTCCTTGAGTACTCAAAACTTGGGGTTCAGTAGGTTGGTCAGAGTTTTGTGATTTCTTCACATATTGCTAGAGCTTGTTATTCCTTATAGATTTCTCAATCAAGTCTTTCAGGTGTCAGTACTCATTCGTGTTGTGCCCATGCATTTTGTGGAAGCGGCAGAACTTCCCTGATTGCTTTTTTCGTTTAGATTCTTCCTTCCTGGGAGGCTTGTTGTATTGCTCAGTTCCTTTAGTTGCAAGATAGATGTTCTCCAAGTTGTCATTCAATGACGTGTAATCCTCGAGTCTCAGATTCCTGATCCGCTTTCCATTCCCGTCATGCATGCTAGTGTTTTGGTTCTTCCTTTTCTAATTTCCATCTTTCCCTACATTTCTCGTCATGGCTCCAGAATTGTTTCCATCTTGATTGATCGCTACATTGCTCTAAACCACCTCCTTTGGTTGCACACTGGCAGTCTTGCCTTCCAATGTGTCTGTCTCTTCCAATCTCAGGTACTGACTCGCCTTTTGGTTAAACTCCATCATGATGGTTGGCTGTTTCATCTTAATCTGTCTTCCAAAGTCTATGTCCGGATGGATAGCTCGAACCAAAGACATAAATACGGTATCTTTGTTAGGATTTCTCACTTCAGTAACCACGGTATTAAACCGGTTCACAAAGGTTTTTAGTGACTCATTCGGTCCTTGGAAAAAGCCGGATAGAGACATCACATCTTTTGGCTGTGCCGTATTAAGTCTGAACTATTCCAAGAATTTCCTTACCAACTCATCAAAGTTAGAAATGGATCTTGATGGGAGTTTGGTAAACCACATAGAAGCAACACCTTCCAAGAACATAGGGAAACATCTGCAGTGGACAACATCCATTGCCCTAGCTTCGTCCATATGCCAATTGTACTTGTACAAGTGCTATTTGGGGTCTATTGTCCCGTTATAAGATTGCATAGTGGACATAGTGAACTTTTCAGGGTATTCTCCCCTTAGAATGTTTTTAGTAAATGGAGTTTGGCTTGATGCAGAACCCCAATCGTTGTCTTTCTTTCCTTTACTTTCTTCCATCAAGCGTTAGACCATGTCCGCAATAAATGCCTTACTAGTCCGGTAATCCATAGGTCGCCTGTCAAGGGCTACACCAAGCGTTTGACTCTGCAAACGATCTTGGTTTGCCGACTAAAGCCTAGGTTCTCCATTCTCCGAGAGAACCACTCCTGCAGAATTCCGTTGGCGTGACGTTGGCCTTATAGCGATAGTTTGAACTTCCTTTTTGACATTTTGCATGCCTATGTCAGCATTCAATTCCAGTCCTTTAGCATCAATTTGCATGTCATCTTTAGAATAGAAGAAAAGCATTAAAATATTCCCTTATGGTGCCTTCACTCCAAGGTAAAGGTTTATAGCAGGTTGTCCTTCAACAGGAGGGGCACTTCCTTTACCATCAATAACAATTCCAGTAGCTCCACCAACCATCTCCTTTTACTTGCCATACCTCCTATTCAAGCTTGAGATGGAGAAATTCTCCTATTCCATAGCTCGCGGCAATTTCAGGCTTAGTCCTTGGGCCAGTTGATGGTTGTAGCGCTAGCAAAGCATCAATCTTGTCCATAAGAGCCTTTTGACAATCAGCCATCTTCTAGTTAAGTTGATTAACCTTCTGGTTAAGCTCTCCTTTGGTTACAACTCTTGTTAAGCGAAAGTACTTGGTGCTAGATTTCTAGCATTAATCTCTCTTCGATGATTATTAGCATTGTTTACTTCAGTTTGTTAGGGTTTGCATCATCACCATTGATTGTTGCTCCTATGTATCTTCCAGAAGTGGTTTTCTATTTTCTAGGTGCCATTGATCCTCGATGGCAAACCTATGAATCTTCGAAGCAAATTTCTTGGATTTAACCCCTAGACATCTTTTAACCTAAAATAGCATGCTAGATCTAAGCCTGCGTTCAGATTCTCTTAATGAAAACACCAAAATGTTAACCCAAAAAAGGGATCAATACCCGATATTAGTATGTGAAAGCACCAGCCTTGTCAGAATAAGGCAAAGATAACAGAGAATAGCAGTTAAGTAAAAGAAATAAGAAAGAGACATAGAGATTTTTTTACAGTGATTTGGCTATTAACTAAGCCTGCATCCACTTAATAGTTGCTTGATCTTGTTTGTATAAGATTACAAAGTGTTCGAGAGAGAAAGAGCCACAAATACAGGGGCTAGACAAGTTCTAAGTCCTAGAAAAGCCTATAGTTGCTACCGTAGCGACTATGGTGTAAAGGAAAGAGTTGAAGAAGAGACAGAGTTTCTGCGTAGTGATAGCAAAATCCAAATCCTTTCTTTGTTTCTCTACGGTTTGTATTTATAGGGTTTGCAGTCATATTGGATCAAAAGCCCGGGCCAAAGTGGTTTAGTGTTCGGCCTAAGATAGTGTGGAAAAACTAGAAGCACCACGAGTTAACATGATAACTCAGTACTGAGTTATAGCTATAACTCGATACCGAGTGTTAGTCCTTGAAAAGAATGGTTTTGATGACAACAACCTTAGGACTTGTTATAAAATATAAATACTAACATTATAGTTTAGATATAAATACTCGGTACCGAGTGCTAGTCCTTGAAAATAATGGTTTTGATGACATACAGGTACTGAGAATGAAGACTGTACAGTATAGAGACTCAAGATTGAAGACATCAAGATTCAAGACTCATGAGTATCAAGATATCAAGAGTTCAAGATTTCAATAGTACAAGACCAGTATCAAGTCTAGAATTATGTTAAAACTCCTAGAAAAGCACTGACATATTAAAATCCATTTTATTCATGGAATGGAATCCACTTCGAGCCTGTTAAAGGGATGGAACCCTAAGTAGGATGGAACCTACGAATAATCTAGTGGAACATCATTTTGTATCCACTAACTTTTATTCAAATGTTTTACAAAATTATATGTTGTTTTCAAAATCTTCCTTTTTAAAATCAAAAACATCTATCCTGGTTTTAAATACTTTTAGCCTCAAAATAATCTTTATTTTCAATATCAAAATTATCCTTGGTTTTAAACTATCTTTAATTATAATGTACTTAACTTTTAATATTTATATTTAAGATTTAAATATGAAATTATAGTAAAATTCTATATATACCAAAATATTATTCTCTATACTTATTTATGTATTTTAACTATAGTATATTTATAAAGTTTAAAATAGTTTTAATATAAGATAGAAGTTATTTTCAAAAGAAAAACAAATTATCAAAAATACCTTAGGCATGTCGACAACCCCTAGGTACCCATGTCGACATGATGACAGTTTATTTCAAAAGTTTGAATTTCAAAAGAAGTGTCTATTCATCATATCCTTTCCCGAATGGACATGGTTGTTGTTCTACTATAAATAAGGGATGTTTTAAACGAATTTATATTCATAATTTTCTGATTTCACTTCTCTTCTTCTTCCACATTTCTTTATATACATTTTTACTATTACTCTGCTGAAATCTCCATTGAATCTAACTAGATCATCTCTGGTTTGATTCTCTATCAATATCTCAACAAGATCCTAGTGCTATTCAGAGTTATAGGCTTCTTTTTAATCAATCGAGCGAGAAAAGGTGTGATTGTAGCCTGGAAAATCAATCAAGTGAGAGAAGGTGTGATTGTAGCCTAGGAAATCAATTGGATGAACTTGTTGCCCGTAAAATCAAGTATCTCTACCCAGAGGATTGTGAATCTGGAGTGGTGTACCTCGTGGCCTTGAAATCGAGGGTGTAATTGTAAGAATTGGTTTTGAAAGGAAATCTATACTTGTGTTGCGGGACTGGATGTAAGGTAACTCCGAACCAGTATAAAATCCGATGTGTTCTTTCCTTTATTGCTTTAACTTTATATTTGCATCTGTGTTTGATTCTGTGATCATATCTATGTCTGAATATTGCATACGTTTGTGTTCAAATTAATATGAACTCAAAAAGAATTAGTAATTCCTTAAAACACTATTCACCCCCTCTCTAGTGTTAATTCTAGCCTTAAGATATGTAATCCGTATTTCTCTCATTAGGTATCAGAGCAAGGTTTTCAAAGTTTCATAATATGAATTTTGAAAACTTCTTTAAAATGGCTATGTTTGAAAAACTTGTTAATACTAGTTTAGAAATATTCAAATCATCATTGCATCATGAGGCTGCATATAATCTATATACAAATTCAAGTTGGCTACAAAATCTTTATGATGTGCATGAAACATGTTTTATGAGTGCTGAGGAATCAATCCACAATGGACAAATTGTGCAGATCAAAAAGAATAAATGGATACTCGATAGTGGATGCTCTAGACACATGACTGGTAATCCGGATATGCTGAATGATATAATATACAAAGACGGAGGACTGGTTAACTTTGGAGACAACTCAAAAGAATATGTGATTGGCTTCGGCAATGTCGGTAACTCTAAAATTCCTATTATTACTAATGTTCTGCTAGTTAAGAATCTGAAACATAATCTGCTAAGTATTAGTCAACTTTGCGATAAAGGATATAAAATTAAATTTGAAAAAGATAAGTGTCACATTGAAGATAATAATTCAACCATAATATTTGAGGGAATTAGGAAAAAGAATATTTATATTCTTAGTATGAAAGTTTCAAATGATAAAATGTGTCTTTTGGCAAATACAAGTGATCCTTGGATTTAGCATAAGAGATTTGGGCATTTGAATTTCAAACTCTTATCTAGACTGTCAAAACATGATCTAGTAAAAGGTCTCCCTAAAATGAATTTTAAAGTGGATAGTTTATGTGATGCATGTCAATTAGGAAAACTTAGAAAAAGTTCCTTTAAATTAAAAGATATGATTTCAAGTTCAAAACCTCTTGAATTACTTCATCTTGATTTATTTGGTCCATCTCAAATTCAGTCAATAAATCACAGTAAATATGTTTTTGTAATTGTAGATGATTATTCTAGATTTACATGGACAATATTTTTGAAACATAAAAGTGATACTTTTGAAAGTTTTAAGAACTTTACAAAAAGGTTTCAAAATCAACTTTCTGTAAAAATTATAACCATCCGTAGTGATCACGGTGATGAATTTGAAAATGAAAAGTTTGAGGAATTCTGCAATAAAAAGGGAATAACTCACAATTTTTCATTTTCAAGAACTCCACAACAAAACGGAGTAGTAGAACGTAAAAATAAGATGATTCAAGAGTGTGCAAGAACTATGTTTTCAGATAGTAAATTACCAAAACATTTTTGGGCAGAAGTAGTTGCTACCGCCTGTTATATTTTAAATAGAATTTTAATTAGACCTTTAACTGATAAGACATCTTATGAACTCCTTCACGGAAAGAAACCTAAGGTATCTTATTTCAGAATTTTTGGAAGTAAATGTTTTATTTTAAATACAAAGATAACTTAGAAAAAATTGATCCAAAATCCGACAAAGGTATCTTTATCGGATATTCTAATAGAAGTAAAGCATACAGAGTGTTTAATTTAAGAACTAACACCATCGAAGAAACAATGCATGTTTCATTCGATGAAAATCTCAAAAAATTTGAAGATACAAATGATGAAGAGGATTTAATTACACAAAATCAGGAGTCAATTAAAACTAATAATGAAATTAATCATCCTAATAAAAGGATTAAACTTTTAAAAGATTATCCTATAGAAAATATACTAGGAGATATGCAATCTGTTGTTACAACTAGAAATCAACTAAGTAAAATGAGCAATATAGCCTTTATATCAACTATTGAACCCAAAAGTCCAAAAGAAGCATCAACTGATGATTCATGGATTTTGGCTATGCAAGAAGAACTAAATCAATTCACTAGAAATGATGTTTGAGAACTTGTTCCTAGAACTGAAAATAAAACTATAATTGGAACAAAATGGGTTTATAAAAATAAAATGAATGAACACGGTGAGGTCGTTAGAAATAAAGCCCGGTTAGTCGCTCAAGGTTATTGTCAAGAAGAAGAAATAGATTGTGATGAAACCTTTGCTCCCGTAGCAAGATTAGAAGCAATTAGGATTCTACTTGCTTTCGCAAATCACAATAATTTCAAATGGATGTTAAAAGTGCCTTTTTAAATGGATTTGTAAAAGAAGAAGTATATGTTGAACAACCACCACTTTGTGAAGATGAAAAATTACCAAATCATGTTTACAAACTTAAGAAAGCTTTATATGGTCTAAAACAAGATCCTAGAGCCTGGTATGATAGACTAAGATCTTACTTATTACAATTAAACTTTGAAATTGGTAAAGTAGATAATACTCTTTTTATTAAAAGAAATAAGAATGATATTCAACTAGTACAAGTTTACGTAGATGATATCATTTTCGGATCAACTAATTTTAAAATGAATAAAGAATTTTCCGAAATAATGACAAAAGAGTTTGAGATGAGTCATATGGGTGAATTAAACTTCTTTCTAGGGTTGCAAATAAAACATTTAGAAAATGGTATCTTTATTAGTCAAGAAAAATATGCTAAAGACCTAGTTAGTAAATTTGGTTTGACTACTGCAAGTGAAAAACCCACTCCCATGGCAATCAATGAGTACCTAAGTAAAGAAGTTCTCTCGAAAGATGTAGATCAGAAATTATATAGAGGAATGATTGGATCACTACTCTATATCACTGCTAGTAGACCTGATATCATGCATAGTGTTTGTCTCTGTGCAAGATATCAATCCCAACCTAAAGAGACCCACTTAAAAGCTGTAAAACGTATCATAAGGTACATTAAACACACCAATGATTATGGCTTATTTTATCCTAAAAATGATTCTTTGAATTAATATCTTACTGTGATGCTGACTATGCTGGTTGTAAATCACACTGAAAAAGTACAAGTGGAACTTGTCACTTTTTGGGGCATTCTTTGGTTTCCTGGTTTAGTAAAAAGCAAAACACAGTTTCTTTATCAACAACCGAAGCAGAGTATATTTCTGATGCTTTGGCTTGTTCTCAAGTAATATATATGCAACAAACTTTAAAAGATTTTGGTTTAAATATCTCAAAATCGCCAGTTTATTGTGATAATACTAGTGCAATAAATTTATCCAAAAATCCTACTCATCATGCTCGAACTAAATATATTGATATCATACATCATTTTCTCAGAGATAATATAACTAAAGAAGTAATTTCTCTCGATTATATTAATTCTGAGAATCAAATTGCTGATATCTTAACAAAACTCTTAAATGAATCTATATTTACTAAATTAAGAAGAGAATTAGGTATTTGTTCAATAACTGAAATATAAAATATAAAACAACAATAATTAAAATTAAATTAAAATAAATCAAATAAGCAAAACTACAAATACCCTGTCGACATCCCCCCTACACCCGCGTCGACATACAACGTTTTTTTTTAATTTAAGTTTTTTTCCCACCAAAATTCAAAATGAGTGGTTATATATTCTTCCTATTTTCGAAATTTTGTTCATTCCTTCCGTTCTTTCTCCGATTCTAACTTCTGGAAAATTAAAACAATGGCTTCCTCCTCCAAATCAAACAAAAATTCAATCTTTTCGTTCCCTTCTCCTTCAACCGGACCATTTCAACGTACTACGCTTGCACGGGTGATGAAAATGGAAGATTCCTTGAAGGATGCACTGCAACTTATGACTGAAATTCAAGTGGTGCAAATCAGAATGGCCAAAGAACAAGAATGGCAAGGTAAAATCCTTAGAAACTTACAAAAGTTTCTAATGGACAATCACGCCAATCCCATCTTGATCGATGAAGAATCTTCAGGTGTTCAAGTGCAAGAGGACAGCGAGGAAGAAGAAGAAGAAGCCCCCATGGACGAAGAGCACGCTGAAGATGACGAAAAAGTTGTTTGCGTTGGCGAAGTGTGCTTTGACAAGGGTGGAAATCTAGTCGAACAAAATGGAAATTTCTGTTTTCATTACTCAAATTGCTCGATTCATAGATCTCCCATTGTCAAGAATACACATTAGTTTCTTTTCGTTCTTTCTTATTTGTATATAACCCTACTTATGTTTTCTACACAAATGTAAATATAACATTATATAATTAATAAATGATTTGTGATTATCACATTATCATATATGGATTCTTAGTTAGGAGAGTTAGTTATTAAGGGCTAAGTTTTAGATTCAGAATTAAGTATTGATTATTTATGATAACATTATCATTATAATCACATATAATACAGTATTAGATTAAAGGGGGGGGTTATATAGTTTGGAGTTAGTTTGTTTTTGTTGATGACAAAGGGGGAGAAGTATAAAATAGGATAGTTAGGCATAAATTAAGAGGGAGTTATTAGTTTTAGGGGGAGTTATTAGAGAGTTATTAGGATAGAAGTAATATTTTATAAACAAAGGTTATCATCATCAAAAAGGGGGAGATTGTTAGTCCTTGAAAAGAATGGTTTTGATGACAACAACCTTAGGACTTGTTATAAAATATAAATACTAACATTATAGTTTAGATATATATGTATATGCAGGATATAAACATACAGGTACTGAGAATAAAGACTGTACAGTATAGAGACTCAAGATTGAAGACATCAAGATTCAAGACTCATGAGTATCAAGATATCAAGAGTTCAAGATTTCAATAGTACAAGACAAGTATCGAGTCTAGAATTATGTTAAAACTCCTAGAAAAGCACTGACATCTTAAAATCCATTTTATTCGTGGAATGGAATCCACTTCGAGCATGTTAAAGGGATGGAACCCTAAGTAGGATGGAACCTACGAAAAATCTAGTGGAACATCATTTTGTATCCACTAACTTTTATTCAAATGTTTTACAAAATTATACCTTGTTTTCAAAATGATTTCAAAATCTTCCTTTTTAAAATCAAAAACATCTATCCTGGTTTTAAATACTTTTAGCCTCAAAATAATCTTTATTTTCAATATCAAAATTATACTTGGTTTTAAACCATCTTTAATTATAATGTACTTAACTTTTAATATTTATATTTAAAATTTAAATATGAAATTATAGTAAAAATTTATATATACCAAAATATTATTCTCTATACTTATTTATGTATTTTAACTATAGTATATCTATAAAGTTTAAAATAGTTTTAATATAAGATAGAAGTTATTTTCAAAATAAAAACAAATTATCAAAAATACCTTATGCATGTCGACAACCCCTAGGTACCCATGTCGACATGATGACAGTTTATTTCAAAAGTTTGAATTTCAAAAGAAGTGTCTATTCGTCATATCCTTTCCCGAATGGACATGGCTGTTGTTCTACTATAAATAAGGGATGTTTTAAACGAATTTATATTCATAATTTTCTGATTTCACTTCTCTTCTTCTTCCACATTTCTTTATATACATTTTTACTATTACTTTGCCGAAATCTCCATTGAATCTAACTAGATCATCTGTGGTTTGATTCTCTATCACTATCTCAACAAGATCCCAATGCTATTCAGAGTTATAAGCTTCTTTGTAATCAATCGAGCGAGGAAAGGTGTGATTGTAGCCTGGAAAATCAATCAAGTGAGAGAAGGTGTGATTGTAGCCTAGGAAATAAATTGGGTGAACTTGTTGCCCGTAAAATCAAGTATCTCTACCCAGAGGATTGTGAATCTGGAGTGGTGTACCTCGTGGCATTGAAATCGAGGTTGTAATTGTAAGAATTGATTTTGACAGGAAATCCGTACTTGTGTTGCAGGACTGGATGTAGGGTAACTCCAAACCAGTATAAAATCCGGTGTGTTATTTCCTTTATTGCTTTTACTTTATATTTGCATCCGTGTTTGATTCTATGATCATATCTGTGTTTGAATATTGCATACATTTGTGTTCAAATTAATATAAACTCAAAAAGAATTAGTAATTCCTTAAAACACTATTCACCCCCCCTCTAGTGTTAATTCTAGCCTTAAGATTCGTAATCCGCATTTCTCTCACCGAGTTATCCCTTTAGTGGAAAACTCGGTGTTTCCTCCTAGACCATGCTTCTGACTTCATTTTGTAGTTTCCCTTGTGTTTTCTTAGCTTGTTGACTTGTTTTGATGATTATTCTTTCATATCTTGGCTTATTCTATAGTTCACTGGAGCTAACTCTTCACTTCTTGAGATAGGTCATCCGGAACTTTACGAAATCACTAAGGCTTGCTTATAATAAATAGAGAATGGGTTGGGGAAAGTTGGAGCTCTCCACTATGGAGCACCATAACTTGGTGCTGAGTTATGGCCATAACTCGGTACCGAGTTATGTACTTAGATACATAGTGGCCTAAATTTTTCTGTCTTGCTTCTCCAACCTATATATGCCTACCTTCCAAGTTCCAAGTCGTTCTATCCCCATCTCGACATTCTATCTTCTATGGGCTTCTGCTTGGTCAAAAACCCAGTTAACATATATATATATGTATGTATGTATGTATGTATATATGTATGTATGTATGTATGTATGTATGTATATGACTGTACTTGGTAATTTATGTCTGTCATACAATCATTCCCTAGTATGATTTATTCTGACTCATTCATATATGAAGAGATGATATATCTTGATAGATGTCCAAAGCGTAGTGGATTCTCATATATTTAATTGTATTTGATTTCTTTGATAGGCAGCCTATATTTATATTGATGTTGGTACTCTATTACTCAAGATTGAGAGTTATACTTGGGCATCGCTATGAGCAAGCCTAATTATACTTGATGATACCTCATCATTAATGATTTCTGGATTTTGATGATGATTTCTAGATATGGATGATTCGCCCATTTGATGTTGATTCCATGATTTCTGATTTGATGTACTTCTATATGGGTGATGACATCTTTATGCATGGTTTTGTGATATTTGACGTTATATGATACAATTGCAATTGTCCTAGGTATTTTAATTATATACATGCATACATTACCGCATATTTATTGACATTATGGATGTTATCATATTCTTATACCCTGAATATATCGAGTTACATATGTACATTAACCCTTGATTTAGGCATAGTCTGAATCGTTTGTTATTTATGTAATACTTGGGTTAGTCAGAGACTTTTGAGGTACATGGACAGTATGACCAACTTGTGTTTTTCTGAGCATAGAGGAGACTAATATGTAGTATTATTGTACGTCATCTAAGTATGCTATAATTTAGTGTACATTCTTGTATTGTATATTAGACATACTTTGTATATTTTGTATTATAGATTATTGCTGTGATTCTGACTATGTTCTCTGTTATTTACTATATACTATGTATTGTTCTATCATAGAGGCACATGTGTTTATTGCTTTGTGTCGATACTATATACGTATATGTAAGTTATTTATTCAATGTTTAAATACGTATCAGTTTAGCCCAAGGAAATATTCATTTTTGTACCGCATATAGTCTCATTCTCCGTATTATTTGACGGTATTACTTAGTAATACTCTTGGATAATATGAGTATAGAGGTGGGGTGCTACAATATGTTAATATTATAATGGGCATTGATCGTCAATCTAATT
Source organism: Allium fistulosum (assembly GCA_030737815.1). Classification (NCBI taxonomy): domain Eukaryota; kingdom Viridiplantae; phylum Streptophyta; class Magnoliopsida; order Asparagales; family Amaryllidaceae; genus Allium; species Allium fistulosum. Next base: position 661,021,756 of record CM060902.1, read on the forward strand.
AGTACTTCTAAAATGTTGAAAATAACCAATAAATATTTGAGAATTCAAGATGAAAGATTTCAGCAAGCCAGAATATTACATTAGCCAGTAAATCAAACACTCAAGTAGGACTCATATCATCAACTAACATATATTGTATCTGACGCGATTTAGCATAGATAATTTACATCCACTTTGTTATCGTATGGTTATAATTAGATCAGCTAATGTGAAATAAGATCCTTCCGATCTAGAATAAGGAAATGAAAATGGTCTAGAAGTACCATACCTTAGCGCTATCACTGATTTGATACACTGAGCACATTGTATTAGGTCTTTACATGCACGATTAGCTTATTAGCTGTATTTAGTTCAAAGCCTATAAAAAGACATTGGGATGTGTTTAAGCAAATTACACATACATCGTACATGAGCATATTTTTCTTGGATGGTATATCATCATAATTATAGGGTTACACAAATACCAAAAATCTTTCCAACCTTTCACAAAACCTGATTGCAAACAGACTATGTATTTATATATGTAGGACAGCGAATATTTCTTGGAAGTCATCAAAATAACTTTTAGTTGCTACACATCTAATCTAACTGGAATATTAACACCGTGTGAAGCACAATATGACTGTGTTTAGTTAAGATTAATTGTCAATCACAATAGAAGAATCTATGTATTATGTACATCTAATAAAAGTCCAATCATAATATATGAAGAGAATCTCGGGTGTATTGCATAAATCAAAGACGATAGCACAAAGCATATATCATCGAAAAACTTATACATAAATAAGTTTCGAAAATATAATGAAATTGAGGTCCGACGAATAAGATTAGTGTAACGACCTGAATTTTTTCAACAATTTAAAATAAGAATTTTAACGAAGATTTTGAAATAAAATTTGTTTTTAACAATATAATCTGGCAATAAAAACTAGATATTTGAAATGTGTCCATTGAAATGAGGCCAACGAAATTTATTTTATATCAAAATTTGTTCGAAACTCGGTCAGCGTGTTTTTCAGTACAAATTATCAAATTTTGAAGTATAAATATTTTTACATAGAAATGATCTAAAAAAATTCTGATTAAAACGTCAAAGTACGTTCCATCCAATTCCGACCTTTGTAGCTCCGTTTATCAAGAATTACCGTTGTCGTTCAAATTCGAAGCGGTATAAGTGGCGATAGATGAAATTTAACTACGAATGTCATAGCATAGATTTGAGTACATCGTTGGATTCGTTTTGTCGTGCTAATCTCCGCGGTATATTCGTTTTCTAATTTTGGCTTTCGTTGTAAAACGCTAAATGGTCGGGATAATGGTCTGTGACCGTGCCCTGGAGTCATAATTACGTACATCCTTTTGCATCCCAATTTTTCTTTTGCAACCCACATTCCTTGCGTGCGCAGCTTCCTTATGCTGCATTTAATTCCTGCCGTGCATCTACCCTATATATATATATATGCATGCCTTTTCTTCCTCTCTGAAACTTGGTGCTTGTGAAAATAAAGCATACAGGTGTGTATGTGTATACACACACACACATATTTGGCCACGTAACTCCCTCCCTCTTTCTTTCTTTTTTGTTCCCTCCTCTTTCACCACACCCCACCCAGCAAGCAAACCCGCCTAAGCCACCTCGGCCTCACCCTCCGCCACTCAGCTTACCACCGGTCTCCACCACCACACAACCTTGCCTAGACCTCCACCTTCCCCGGCCTGACCTGCACCCAACCAACCCAAAACCCGCACCCGACCTCCACCACCCGAGCCCCACTGACCCACCAGCACCCTCCCCTCCGCCTCCTAGCCCAGTCGCACTCAAACATCACCCAGCCCGCCTCCTCCTGCACCTGCCGCCACCCCGCGAACCACCCTGCTCCCCACCGAATCTCCCACCAGCCCTGAATCCATACCCTGTTGCCAACCCATCAGCCTCACCCGAGCCTCCCCACACACCCACCTCAGCCACCTCCCTCCAAACCTGCAACCACCAAACACCCGACCTGCCTTGGCCCATAGCCCTTCGCCTTCCTACCCAAAGCCACCCGGCCGGACAACCAAAGCCACAGCTTCGCCTGGCCACTATCGCGCCTCTGCATTGCCTTCCAAGAAGCAGCCTCATCGCTGACAGTCGCAGCAGCTCCGCCTCCTGACTTGCTCGCCTAAAACACAGTTCCATTGTTTGCTTGCACCCTAAACTAGCCCGCGTTCCACTTGTTGTTGGCCCGGAGTTTGCCAGTCCGCTGCAACTCATCTAGTCGGAGAAAACTACCTCTTTGTTGTTCCACTTGCTACCCAGGGCGCTGCTCAGTCATTGTTGTTTGTGTGCGCGCTACTAAGCTGAGTACGTGTGCGTTTGTATCCGTATCGACATGTTCGTTTGATGCATTTCAAATGCACATTTCCAGGTGAGTGGTTAAATCCATTCACGAAGTGCTAAATTTCTTACTATTAGTGAAATTAATTGGCGAAGTGATAAATTTATACAGATTGCTGTTGGAAATTTAATTGATCGAAATCAAATTGATAAAAATTCGAACTGATTGAATTTAAATTGACATTTAAATTTGACCGTTAAATTGACAATTTAACTTGATAGTTAAATTAGACAATAAATTTGGCAGCTAAAAATTGATAGTTATAAATGTGACATTTGATTTGATAGTTAAATTTACATTTAACTTGATATTTAAATTGATATTGATAATTGAAATTTCATCACTTTAAACAATCGACGTTGATAGTTATTGGATGTTGATTGATATGGTTGAATTGGCTACTTTGGATGTTGGTTGATATTGAGATGGATGATATTTGTGATTGGCTATTATGTTGTTAAGTGATCTCAATATATCTGTATTATCATCCTGTTATTATCACTAATGATATGATTGATCATTTGTACATTGAATTTGGATATGGACTTTTGGACATCCTATTTGATATGTGAATTATTGGATGCATTGTTGACTGCTTTGACAGTAATGTGATTGTTGTGATTTTTCGCCGTTTGGCGGAATTATAGATTTTGATGAATTAATTTTTTTACCCTAAAAAGTTTTGGATTTAACCCTTGGGAAATTTATATATTATAAAGAAAGTAAATTTTATAAATTGAGTTAAATCGGATTTTAGAAAATAATTTTAAATTCATTTATAAAAGTTCTAAATTCTAATTTTATAATAATATATGTTTCTAAAAAGAAAAAAAAGGTTTGTGAAATTTTCTATAACTTTTAGTGGTAAAGGAAGTATTTTTGTAAACTAATCCATGATTTGGAAATTCGACCGATTAATGATTTTGGGTACTTTATACCTTGAAATGTGGAATTATCCAGATTTTGGAAATATATAGAGTAACGTGGAATCTGTTGAACAGAAATAAATATTTGAAAAATAATGATAAAAGAAACTTGTATTTATTTTGATGATTCTAAAATTTGGAGATTTTCAAACTTTGAAGTTCGCCGTTTGAAAATACATGGAAATTATTAAATAAATTTAAAGTTGATAAATTTACTGAAAACCTTGAAATAAAGTATAAACTTTGAAACCTTATGTGAAATTCGAAGTAAATTAGAACTATATTCCACCTGATTTTGGTTTAACTTACATGAGGATTTTTAGTCCTGACTCGAGCGTTTTGTTCTTCATTACGCTCGGGTCAGACCGAGTTTTTCAGTTATCGAAGACAGTTATTCTAGAGGACGAAAACGAAGATTCGATATATCATATCTGTAACGGTTGCGATCTTTCGACGCTCAAAAGTCGACATTAATACGTCCACTGTATCAAATGCCACGCAATCGAATGCCGGAAAACCGAACCATTAGGATTAAAAAGAAGAGGTAGAAGAAGACAGAAGAAAAGAAAGAATAGAAAAACAAAAACATAAACAACAACAGAATCTCACATTCGCAGCGGAACAATATACAATAGATGAATCAATAATCTTTAAAACAAAAGACTATATCAGTTTATACATACATCAATCAGAGTCAATATACAACTCAATACAACAATGGACAGTTATATAAACTTGTCCTCACATAGAATACACAGCAGAATTAATAAATAAGTACGGTAGTACGCCTCGCCATCCAGCTCTTCTCCAAAGCTCCAAAATATCCGGAATATCCTGATAACATAACTCTAGGTTGCCCGTGTGGAAAATTATGGGCACCCAGAGTTTAGAAAGGGAACAATAAACTCCAGGTCAGTCATGGTGACTGGTGTGAGATCGTAAAACAGTTATTTTCACAAAGAAAATAAAACAAATTCGCAATGCTTTTGGAAAATGAAACTACCATAAGGCCTCCCGCCACACACACAATGCAAACGCAAAATTGGAGGAGATTTCTCCTTATGATAGTCAAAAATACTTACTACGAAAGATCAGTTGATATTATTATTAATGTCTAGTGTGGAAAACATTTCGAAAGTATAATATCAATCTTAGCCAACATACAACCATTATTGTATGCCTACTATAGCTACTATGTTCAATAGCAGGTTACCGCCACATTCCATAGCAGGTTATAAAACTAAAACCGTACAGGGCTCGTATTGTTTCTTTGGATTTCCAACAAATGGTCAAGCAAAGGAACTTCCTTACACCGAAATGGAAATGCCTTTGGAAAGACGCCCCGAGAACCTAACCGGATCTTTGCAAACACAAGGCCAACCTACCTCACGCTGTACAGTTGTAACTAGGTAACCAACACATTGACGCTACCTCACGCTGTACAGCTGTAACTAGGTAACTAACACACAAGTATGTCATCCCCCGGTCGTTACCGACCTTTATCCGAGGATCCTCAACCACAAAGCAACAACCACAAAGTATAATAAATGTGCAGCATCAACATAGGTAAAATATCTGGGCTCCATACCATGATATCACCTTTTATCCAGAAGGAAATGACATACCATAGGGGCGCGACCTCTAACAACCTTGCCGCAACATTCCTGTTTCGACCATTACCGGGTTGTGAGGCTCGACGAAGTCTCGTCCACAAAGCTACGCTTTTCCACAAAGCCACGCTTTTCCACAAAGCCACGCTTTTCCACAAAGCCACGCTTTTCCACAAAGCCACGCTTTTCCACAAAGCCACGCTTTTCCACAAAGCCACGCTTTTCCACAAAGCCACGCTTTTCCACAAAGCCACGCTTTTCCACAAAGCCACGCTTTGATCAACAAATGATCAATAGCACTTCGTATGCCACATTACCAAATTGGGAATGTATCACTAGTAACCATCAACTACATAACCTCTGAGCTCGTATGTCTTAGAGAAGGGTGTTAAGCTAAGAGAATAAATTCTCCGCCACCAATAGAAATGTATTTGATAGAAACTAGCTTTACATCTCAAAGTGTAACGTCAGACACACATCCATACAAGTCCGTTCTGGGATCGAACGGAACCGAAGGCACTTCCAAAGAAGCCCTTGCAATTCGGGTATTCACTAATCACGTCCGGACTTCCCATCACAAGAAGAGTGATGTAAATCTCTATACCGGAGCAACTCGGTGCAGAGACATTCGACAGGTTGTCCTTTCATTTTCATAAATACCCGGTCTTCAATTGCAATTCATAACGTCGTATCATTATTCGGAATGGGTTATCTGACACAAAGGTCCTTTCCCGGCTAAACCGAATAATAAGCGTTTGTTTTAAAAACAAATCAAGTGCCATTTCAAAGGCAAATATTGATAGTCGGTTATTTAACTATCAACAACATTCACAACAATCAACCAATTTAAATAATTTTCCCAAATTATTAAATTTCAAATATCTTCGCGAGATATGGTTTACACTTCAACCATTTGAAAACAAATTTCAAATCACTTTCATTTAAACCAATTAAATAAATCCATATCGATTTATTTCAAATTTACATCCCAAATCTGTAAATTTATTTCCACACTTCATCACTTTGAAAACCAATTTCAAATCATATTTTCCACACTTTATAAATAAATCAATTTTTATTTTCAAAACAAATTTCCCTTTCCTTTATAAATTCCATTGTGAATTTAAATTTCCAAATATCCACTTATATACGATTTTCAAAATCGTTTTCCAAAGATTCACTTTCAAACACCAAATCAATTTCCAAATTGATTTCCAAATTTATTTTAACACCAAATCAATTACAAATTGATTTCAAAATTCATTTCAACACAAATCAAAATTTTCAATTCAAACACCAAAACAAATTTTCATATTGATTTCCCAAAGATTTATTTTCAAATACTAAATAAATTATCAAATTGATTTCAAACCAATTTATCACCTTTTTAAATAAATTCATTTATCTCTCCAAATTATTCAAAATTCCATTTTCAAATAAATTCTTCAACTTTCAAACAATATTACTTAAAATCCTTTTATTAAAATCCTTTCCCATATTTTAGAAATAATTCGATAAGATTTCGAAAATCAACTTTATGCTTTTTTTTTAAAATTCCTTCTTTTAAATTCACCTAATTCTTTCAAAAGAATTTACTTAAAATTTCCAACTTTAATTTCAAAAATCCAATTTTATTTATTTCTGGTATCCAACGATACTAAAAATACATTCGGCTAAATTATAGCCTTCAACACATTCAATCACAAATATAATCATACACAGATTATAAATAAATCATCACACAACATATGAAATAAATTCACATAATTTTGAGGAATCCAGTTGGATCCCTCCAACCTGTTTCCCTGCATCCACAAATGTTAGCACAATACCAATTCCACTTCGAGGTGGAATATCGCGGTATATGGGATTTGAAAAATATCATCCGCTATTATGCGGCGCATAGGGTCTCATCCGCTATATAATGCGGGAAATCAACAACTCTAATATATACATATTCCAATATATATTGCTATATATTACTATATATACTATCATTCAAGCACACAATCAACACAATCAATAATTTTAAATATAACTATTTAAAATTAAACAAAACCCTTTGTTTGAGTGAGAAGATCTCACCTTTGCTTTTATTTTGCAGTCCATTTCCATTCCAATTTGTTTTCTCTTCATTGTATTAGACCTTGTATAACAATTTATACGGTTTATCAATATGCGAATTGATCGAATAAATAAATTTTCCATTAAATAAGATTTTATTAACCAATGATTTATTTCAACTAATTCCCTTTAACAATTTCTAAAATTCATTTACTCAAAATTTTAGATATAATTTATTTATTTTTGAAACTTCATATACTAAAACAAAAATCTACATCGACAAAAACTGCATATATATTTCTGACTAAAAACTTTCTGTTTGAACTTACATATATATGTTACTAATGTTAAAGATATATTTATACCTCACAGCCGTACTCAGATGCCATCACGACTTCCAGAGGCCAAAGGGATGACTGCTGGACCAGAGCTGGACAAAGTTGGAAGCGGAGTTAAATTGCTCATTCGGTCCAACGTTGGCAGATCCACCATGGAAACAGAAAACACAGGTCCAGCAAGATATGCAGACGCGACACCCCAAAAGGTCACATGCGTCAGACGATCTGGAATGAAAGAGAGATAAGCACTTACATCGAAATGCGACTCCGGACAATAGAAAAGCAATCTCCTCTTTCAAAAACCCTAGCTCGAGCAATCGAAAGACGGGCGGGAGAAGAAATAGGTGCTCAAACAAGATGCTGGAGAAGGAAATCTGGAGCTCGGTAGATGATTACGCAAATTTAAGAGATAGGGAATCGTGAATTTGAAATTTTAGGGAAATCACCTGTCACTCAATCGTCGGACTCTATTTTTTATAACTTGCGAAAATTATAGAAAGAGGAAGAGAAATCGATCGAACGGGAAGGCTTCGGCCATTTTTGATTTGAAAATGACGCGGCCATTATCTGAAGATTTTGAAGCTCTGTTTTTTTTTCTTTGAATGAGAAGATGCGTGAATTATGAAGGAAGGGGGAACGGAGACACGATGGAATGGTTGCGTGTACGAGTGGGAGATAGTGATTTGAAGGAAGAACGGCTGATGTTGATATATTTTTAACTGGAGACAAATAAATATTATTAATTTAAATTCAAATTCGAATCAACTCGAAAACGAAGTCAAAAATTTTGAATTCCTATCAAGGCATGCCGCTAGGCATTTATAATGTTATATGCCTATTCCAATACAATGGAAAAGGTTCTGAGTCCAAATTCGATCGTATGGAGAAGATAGCTTTTTGGACCAGTTATAATATAAAATTTTCGATTTAATTTCAGCGCGTTTGCTTATCGTACGGCCATACAACAACTCCAAATGCTACGAAAATTGAAATCCGATAATAATACAATACTACGGATCCAATGGAACCAGTTTCGTCGAATTCCGAGACTGTGCCTCGGAAAGCTATTTTTAAATTCAATTTAAACGATAGAATTTCAAAACTGAACAAAACAGTTTCAAATTCAATTCTGAAGCTTCCATTATCTTCAGTATTATTAATATGAATTTTCCAAGATTTCATATTATTTTTAATCAGCTCAAAACTGAAGATTCAAATTTTTACCCAACTGCAGTAAATTGAATTCAAAAATTTTAATTGCCAAATTCATTCTGATATTTGAATTTCAAATTAAACCAACATCCAGATATTTAAAATTAATTAAATATCCTGATTTCAAATGTCAAAAATTTGGGTCGTTACAATATCTACTGTTATTTATTCCGCTGCACTATTTATCCTGTCTATATAAATTATGTAACTCTGATAATATTGTATAACTCTGATTGATATTTATAAAGGAAATCAAATGTATATTTGTTAAACAGCTTCATGAACTATTATGTTATTATTATATTTTTTCGTTCCGTTGCGAGATTCTGTATTTGTTTCTTCTTTTCTTCTATTCCTTTAAAATTAAACCCATTGATAATCTATCTTTTAAACAGTTTCAGTTGGACATGTGTGGTTTATTGTTGACTTGAACTGTTCAAAAAAGTGGGTCGTCACAATTAGACAATAACCTACAATTTTATTTATGTGATGAGCCACAAAATTCTAGAATTTTTTTTTACGGTATTGACATGGGAATAGTTTAGGACCGACTATAATACCTAGTCGACCATTGAATAGTAAGTAATGACAACCTTAATTACTGCATGAGTTGTATATTATTTCCTTTATTTATGTTTTATCCAACCAGGTTTTATTATCAAGGTTTAAATGATGTAATTATCACAAAACATAGATAAAATAATGTTGTAAAAGACGCGTTGAAAGATAGTGGTATGAACACCTACCTATTCTCTAAACTCAATCGATCTTGATGCTAATATACATAGCTCCACGTTTTCTCTATGTCATACACAATTGAAAATTAATGTTGTTCAATGTAAGTTTGAACCACGAATAAAGGGATGTTAAAAGAAGAAAAATATATTTAACAATGCAAATGTAGTTAGTAAGATTACAACTCAGACCACTTGCTTCATGGAGCAAGAACTTGCCTTACATAATCTATACACATTAGAAATATTTTTTTATATTCTAATAGAAATTTTTACAAAAGTATATTATTTTTTATATGAGTTGAGCCATTGTTCACATTACTCAGGCCATAACCTACGCTATGGAAAACGATAAAATAATTTCGTTTTGATTTAGTTATCTTATTACTTTGTATTTCAGTATGGAATATTTTATTTAAAGGATTGAGTTGTGAAAATTTTTAGTCTATAAGGCATCAACTTTTGAAATCGGTCAAAACGATAAAATAAACAATATGTATCTTCTTCTCCAATCACTTTTATCAACTCATCACCCTCACCATCGCCTCCTCCTGTTGCTAACCCTATAGCCGCTTTTCTCTACCGCTACCACATCAGCTCTATCGTCACTCCCCGCGCTATCGCGTCCAAGACTGACCTAAGCAATTTGGTTGTTGCAGTCCAGTTCTTTAGCAATCACCAAAAAAATAATATACAATGCAATGCCAGGAATCAAACCCAGGTTTCCCCATCAAACCAATCACTATGTTGCCACTGAACCACACATTAAACTAAAGCCATTATCATATAATAAATTTTATTTTAATAAAATACCAAAGACATTGCCATCGCTGGTAGATGCCCCTGTCGAATTGGCTGTCCTAGCTGTATGTCTTGCTAGCTTTACCCCAAGGCTGGGCCTGATCGCTCCCACCACCTGCCTCCATCATCTAGCCACCGTCTCCACTAGCTGTAAACCCTATTCCAACGTTGACTAACGTCGTTTCATATGGAACCATACTTTACATCAACGCATGCCGCTCCAATGACTGCCACACCACATCGACTTTCTAGCCTTAACGACATCGCTTCCCCATTTCTTTTGCCATAATTTCTTGTTATAACAAAAAATGGTAGTAGGTAAAAAAAGATACTATACAGTATTAATATACGTTTTTTTCTTTTTAAAAAAAGTATCAGCTACAAAATAATACCATATGGTAGCATCATAAGAAAATAACTCAACTAAAAAATTATTTTTCCAAAAATAACATGTATAAAATGCTACTACACAAAGCATCATAGGGAAAATCAAGAAATAAGTGCTACATATTTTTTTATTCAGTAAATACGAATTGCCACTGTCAATAGTATTTAAACATGCTACTACTAGGTATAAATGAAAAACAAATACTATTTACTTTTTTAATTCAAAAAACACAAAGGTGTTATTATGCCGTAACATCATAAAATAATTTTTGAAAAACAACATTATAAAATTTCAAAAAATAAAATAAAAGTGATATCACCTTTACAAAAATCATAAAATGCTACTGAAATATAAAATAAAAAAAAACTTCATTTAGAAATGTTATTGGTATATAACTTTGTAAACTAATATACATTTTATTCTTCTAAAAATATTACTACAATTCATAAATTTCTACCATGAAATGACACTGTAATCTAAAACTACACAGTTCATCTACAAAATTATATTATAATTCATAAAATGTTACTATAAATCAAAAAATGTTAAAATAGTTCAAAAACTCCACCGGTGGCTCATAAATGCTATTATAAATAGCATTGTAAGCTAAAATACATACCTCATTCAAAAATAATAATAATATTTTTCAAAAATAAAATAAAATGATACTGCATGGTATTATTGGCTGTTGTCTTCTTCTTCTCAGTTCTCCGTTGCTCTTCGATCACCTCTAGTTCTAATCGACCAAAACAGTGGTTTAGACATGACAAGAGAAGATATCCATATGGGTAATTCTATTCCAACCCACAATTTTGCTTTGTAGCCCCCCGATAATAAATAAAATTATTATGACTAAATTACCCTTAAGGAACTTTTTGCAAACGTAACTTGCTTTCAGCATTCCACTAACAGAGCCAAAAACCCTAATTTACAAAATTCTTTAGAAAAGTTTGATTTTCAAACAAATAATTGATGGATTTTGAAGAGAATGACGAAACTATATCCCAATCACAGCAGGTTTGTCAGAAAATCATGTTTTTATCAATTTTTTCAGTTTTTCTTTCCCAGAGTCGCTGATGCGAATTAGATGGGAATGCTATTAATTCCCGTTAGAATGCTACTAGGATAAGGTAGTAACCTCGTAATGAAAAAGTGAGGAAACATACACAACCACGCAGAGCCACAACGTGGTAATCTACACAACCACGTATACTCTCTACGTGATTAGATGAACAACCACGCAATGGAGGATGTGGTTGTCAGAATCAGTTTTGCAAATTGACTTATTTGTTGTCTAATTTTATTGTCGTTCTTACATTTTTGTTGTGTGCTACTTCTGTTTGCAGATCGTACCATTTTCAAGTGATGAAGAAACTTGCGACGAAATGGTGTTGGATTATTCTAATGAGTTTACGACATATGATGTAAGAGTAATGTGAAACATTTTTTGTATAAATTAATCGTCATACTTTTCCTTGTATATTACTTACACTTCATTTTACATTTGTATTTCAGATATTTCCTTCAAGGAACAAATTAGTTGATTGGGTTCGTGATACGGGAAAACGTCTTGGTTTTGTTATCATTATTCTAAAATCAGATACTGGTGCATCAACCAAAAAGCCAAGAATTATGTTTGCTTGTGAACGAAGCGGTCTGTACAAGAAGAGAAAAGACAAAAGCCCGAAGAATCTCCGAAAGACCGGGACGAAAAAATGCAATTGCCCTTTTAGACTCAGAGGTGAGAAACTTCCTACTTTAGATGATTGGCGATTGCATGTTGTTAATGGTGTTCATAATCATTCGGAATTAAAGAACAACGAAGGACATTCGTATATTGGTCGACTAAGTGAACATGAGACCAAGTTAGTTATTGAGATGCATAGGAACATGGTAAAAGCAAAAGAAATTTTACACACCATCAAAAGAAATGATCCTGCAAATTGTACGACAATCAAAACCATATACAATGTTATCCGAGCTCAAAATGCTATTGAACGAGCAGGGCGATCTCAAGTTCAATATTTGCTTAGTAAATTGAAAGAGTTTGGTTATTTTGAATGGCACCGTAAAACACTTGACGGAACAGATATTATTAAAGACGTTTTTTGGGCTCATCCAACTAGCTTGGATTTTCTACGCACCTTTCCCCGAGTTATCATATTAGACTGCACATATAAGACCAATCGGTACAGAATGCCGTTACTTGAGGTTGTTGGTGTTACTTGCACCGATCTTACATTCTGTATCGCGATTGCGTACTTAGTTGCTGAAACTGAAGAAAATTATGTATGGACCCTAGAACGATTGAAATCTATTTTGCTTGATTGTGAAGTGGAATTGCCATCGGTATTCATTTCTGATAGGGAATCAGCGCTAGTTAATGCTATTGGAGTTGTTTTTCCAACCTCCGCTCATATGTTATGCACGTGGCACATTAAAAACAATGTTCTAACGTTTATGCAAAAAAAAGTGAAAGATATGGAAGTTGAGGAGAAGAAGTCATTTTTATTTGATTGGAATGAACTTGTTTGTTCAAAAAATATAGTTGTGTACAATAAAAATTTGCAACTGTTACATGAAAAGTACACGAAGCATAGTTCACTTCTGAAGTATATTCACGATAGTTGGTTGGATCCATACAAAGACCGATTTGTTCAAGCATGGACGGATGATTACAAGCATTTTGGAAATTATACTTCTAATCGGTACTTATCTTTCATACTATTATTAATATCTATTTCAAATAGTCATATTTTTTTATAATAATATTGTTGTGGCATATGCAGGGCCGAATCCGCTCATTCAAAATTGAAGAAACATTTAGCTAGTTGTCAATGTAATTTCGAACAAGCTTGGATGAAGATGCATTCATTATTGGAACTCTCGTTTACTGAACTTAAAGCGTCATTCGAGCAAAGTTTAACAAAAGTAAAGCACATATTTCATATACGGGAATTCAAAAATTTAAGAGGTTTTATTTCTATCAAGGCACTGGATTTGATTCATTCAGAAATACAGAGAGTAAAAGATGTTGGCGAGGACAAATTGCTATGTGGATGTGTTGTTCGTAGAACACATGGATTGCCATGTGCGCATGAGTTAGCACATCTTGGGCCTGGTGCCGTCATATCCCTTGAAATGATTGATGTTCATTGGACAAGACTTCATCTTGTTGAAATTAGTGGAAAGAAAGATGTTGGTGTTGTAGAAAAAATGGAGATTCTTTTAAATGATGTTAAAAAGATGGATACCCCATACCAAATGCAAATTTATAAGAAGATGTTGGTAGTTGTTGAACCCCAGACGTCGTCCCTCGCATCACCAAAAAGCAAAATAAAAACACGTGGAAGAGAAAGCAAAAAAAGTGCTAATAATTCAACTAAAAGAATGCCTTCGTCATTTGAGCTTGTGCAAAGTGTCTACAGTCAAAGTTCGTGTACTTCAAAAAAAGCTCGTGTCGATAAACTTCCTATTCGAAAACCAAAGAAGGTACGTAAAAAACTTGCATGTTATTTGCATACATATATTAGTATAGTATTCACTTTACTTGTCACCTTATTTCCCAGGTAGAAGAACTAACCGCTGGCATGAAAACGTATTTGCCCCAAATACCGTTGGCGATGAAGGCATTTGTTACTGATATTATTGACGTCCGATCAGATGGTAACTGTGGATATAGGTGCGTCGCGGCTTTGCTTGGTATGGGTGAATCTAGCTGGGACCAAATTAGACGGGATTTGTACGAAGAATTATACGAAAATCAGAGTTTATACGCTCGTGTTTTCGTTGAGCATGACAGAACTACTACACTTCTCAATAGCATTAAACATGAAGGTGAAGGGTTTGCGCCGATAGAAAAGTGGATGTCAATGCCCGATGTTGGTTGTCTCATTGCAACTAGATACAACGTTGTAGTATTCAATATTAGTGAAAGACTCATGCTGACAATACCACCGTTGAAAGGTAAAGTGCCCCCGCCGATACAACGCACTGAAATCGGAATAGCTTTTGTAAACCAAGATCATTTTGTGCAGGTATGTAACATACAAACTAACTCTGCCATTCGTCATTTTAACTTAAACTTGAACTGAAATGGTATACTCTAACTTGTAGGTGAAACTGGAGCCCAAACACCCGGTTCCACCAATTTATTCGAAATGGTTCACAGCTCGTGATGTGGATGCAAGTAAATGGGAGTACGTGCTCACCGACCGAAGACAAGCGTGGGATGAAAGAAATGAATATGCCGAATGGATGTAGTTGTTTTTTACTTTAATGTTATTGACATTTGATATGAATATGTTGAACGGTTGTATAACTGCATTGAATGAATGAAATTGACTTATATTTTATGGTGTGGATAGATTATGGTTCACTGTTCTGCACAGATTATATTTTTCCCCTATATGAAGTAACCACGTACCAACCACACGTGAATATGGTTCCAGTACGGGAAACATGAACGTGGTATGTGCTTTATCCTCGTTTGTTCACAACGTGGTTCGTCCTTAACCACGCAGAGTTCCTACGTCGTTCTTCATATTCCCCGTAGACTCAACGCGTGGTTTCTCTTCGTTCCACGTTCTTGCAGTGCGTGGTACACACAGAGACTGAAAAAAATATAGTTTGGCAAAATTTTTAATCGCAAACATACAGTTTCAGAATGCAAACAACATACATTTCATAATGCAAACAACATACATTTCATACCCCATTTTGGTACACAGTTTCATACAACAATTCGACCACCAGTTCAAACAGAAATTTGTTACAATACATAGCCTATTCCAAAAAGTCAATTAACCATACAATCCAAAAAATTTCACTAAACCATACAACAATTTCAGAAGTAACTAAACTTGACGACGAATGTAGCGTGATGCGGCGACTCTGGCACTATCAACTTGAGGGTTAGCTCCATCCAAAAGACCGTGCACATCATGTAGGGTCTGCGAAAAAAAATTAAATTTAAAATAAACTATTGTAAACTAAGTGTCATAATTGTAAATGAAACGATTCATACCGCGTAGAGTTGGTCATAGGTCGGCTGAAAATGTGGAGCTCCAATCTGTACATCGGCAGGTAATCTTGCTGGATTTTGAACACGCAAAACACTATGCTCCCGATACCACTCCATAAAGTCTTCAGTGCAACTCATGAAAGAATTTTGAAGTGGTATGGATCTACGGGCCTCTGCAATCACATGATTGTACCAATTCTCCCATATACTTTCTAGAAATTGATAACGCACTCGAGTGTATGTGGTTGAAGTTGAACCTCGACGTGCATTTGTTGCTACTGGAGGAATAGGAGGCATTGGAATGTTCTGAACTCTGCCAAACTGTCTAAGTACTCTATCGGGATGATAAGGCTCCACAACATTGAGGCAGAGTACGCAGCCACTATACCAAGCTATAGGATGAAATGGATGATATTGTCGTGCGAATATATAAGGATCAAAAATAACCTGTTCAAAGAAATAGTTAACATCATCATCATTATAGTCCAAATACATCGTAAAAAATAGATATAATTACCTGCTCAATCTGAATAGTATCCAGGAATATGCGATAATCAATGACTGACGCACCACAGTCTGTAGATGGATTCCACCGAGCTGCACGGGGTAAAGTCTCATAGTACAGATTAGTGGACGGATGAAAGCATGGAAAGTGCTCAAATATCCATGACTCTAGTAAGCAAAGGAAGCCTGCAATCTGTTTCACACCCATACGAGTCGCTAACCCAAGCTGCCTGTATAGAAATGCGAGTGCTGCTGATCCCCAAGAATAAGTATTGACTACATCCAAATGTTTTAGTGGATCCAACAGTGAAATATGCACATGAGACTTGCTTTTATCTGCAAACAATGTGTTACCGAGAAGGAATAGAAGATAAGCACGAGCAGCACGCCTAACTGCTCGATCTGTCCAATCATCATTAACATCTTCAAAAATATCGTATAATTTAGACAAACTTATTTTATACCCAACCCTCTCATTCATTTCCAATCTAGCTTCTGCTTTGGTAATGCCGAGATACTTCGAAACAATATTGACTGCTTGTTCCATTTCATACCCCATGCTCTGTACGGGCTTACCTTCCACTGGTATATGCAATAAAGAAGCAACATCATCGAGAGTTATAGTCATCTCACCGAATGGTAAATGGAAGGTATTTGTCTCAGGATACCAACGTTCTACAAAAGCTGATACTAAATTCTTGTTAACACTCTTGTAGCAAGTGCTAACAATAGAAAACAAGCCAGACGCGTCAATGATTGCTTTGAATCTTGTAGCATTATCTGGAATCTTCCACTCGAACACCTTTTGTGCATGGTTAACACAAGTGAGCGGTGATCGTTCCTACATGAATAAACAGTAGAATTAGCAAACACATACTATCCATATGACTGTTGTAGAATAAATATTTGGTACATACCTGACCAATCCATATCATTGAAGCAACGTGAGTATCAAACTCTCTAATCACATCATCAATTCTCGGTCCACCTTTCTCGTTTACATCTTCCTCGCCTTCATTGTTGGACTCCTCATTCTCAGACTCGTCATCTGTCTCGTTGTCAGTACTAGTATGTGAATCATCCCCTGTGTCATCTCCTTCTTCACCTCCCTGATCTCCCTCTTCTCCTTGATCACCTCTCTCATCTCCCTCATCTCCTTGATCACTCCGCTCCCGGCCAACAATTTCATAATCGGTTGCATCTGTCTCTTGCTGCTCCTCTCCCGTATCATCTCCAGCTTCAACTACGGCGGACTTATCAGTTTTCATGTCTGCACTAGTACCTCCGGCCCTTTGCATCATTCTCCGTTTTCGCTCTGAAGCGGTCATTCGTGCTCTATCCATCTGTAATCAAGTTTAGAAAAACCAATTAACACGACCATATTCGTAACCAGTAAATATTAGAGGTTGTCTAGAAATTTTTTTTTTGCTGCACACAGTTTACCACGCAGGCAAAATGCGTGGTAAAAATGCCATTCACGCAAGGCCAGTGCGTGGTAGAAATGAATACCACGTATAGTTTTCGCGTGGTATTCATTTTTACCACGCAGTGGCCATGCGTGGTTCGCATTTTTACCACGCATGTGGCCTGCGTGGTAAACTGTTTACAGCAAAAAAAAATAAATCGCGATTACAAAAAATTAACGCAGAGTATAATTCATGTTAAGTTTGCGATGTTGCCTAACTCAAATTAACGCGGAGCCTAATTCATCCTAACTCAAATTCAAACCACTATACAACAACATTGACGCATAGTATGAGCCTAACTCGAACTGTTGTGAAGCTATAGGATGTTGAGGCAGAGTATACAACAAACATTCAAACCCTAATTGAGAAGGAGGTGGAGTAGCGGCGTACCTTAGCTGCAGAGGAGTCGATTTGTGGGTCGCGACTTCGGGAGGAAGAAAAACTGTGCGAGAGGAAGAAGGAAAATGTGCGTACGTTTTGTGAAGGGGTAGAATTGGAAAATACGGGGGATACTAATCAAACTAAGGGGTATGCGGAAAAAATTGGAAAATGGAGGGGCTACAAAGCAAAATTGTGGGTTGGAATAGAATTACCCTATCCATATATTTTTAACAACAAAATATTCACATAGACCCGAAAAAACGTAAAACACACCCTTAAATGTAGATAAAAAATCACATTTGAATAGACCCGACTCCACTACAACAATTGAACACTGCATCCACATGATCACCAACAGTTCGTCGTACAAGACAATTCCCTGATTTCATAAACGCTGCAATCCGTTACGAGCTCTGCTACTTCTCCCAAACACAGAACACCAAATAAATCATGTCTTCGATCAAAAAATCTGCCACGTCTGCACTATTTTCCTGTTTGCTGTTCAGCTTAATCACGAAAAGGCGTGGCGGTCCTTATCATCTAATCACAGCGATGCAAACGCCAAAAGAGTCAACAAAGATTAAATTGCAATTATTTGGATATAAAAATATATACGATAAAATATTATTTACGAATTAATTATTGGAAAAGTATTGTTGTTTTGGGACGGGGTTTTAATATTTGAATTATTAGATCTCAGCTGAGAGTGGAAGATCGTCGAAGATTCGAAGCTGTTATATTTTTTCTTTATTTTGTTGAGATTCGTTCGAATTTTGCTGTGTTCAGCTATGGATCGATTTTGTTCGATTTATATCCAGATTGATCTTCGCAAAGGTGAATTTTTCGTATGTCGTAATTTAGATCTGTAACTTAGAGAGCTTTATTATTTGATGATCAGATGATGCTGAATTTGTGATTTTTTGGGTATATAAGCTGATTTTTTAGGAATTGTTGTCGTGGATCTACTTTTCTTACTGAGTAGGCGATTTATGTGTGTTTTAAATATATTCAGGTGGATTTAAACAAATCAATGCTATTTTGTATGCTATGTGTAGAAACTTCTTATCTTTTGAGAGCATGCATCAAATTCTGGATGATATTTTAGTTAACGTTTTTCTTTTCTTTAAAATTTATAAAAAATTTGAAGCTTGAGAACTTTGCAGGGACAGTTATGAGTTAAGTTGGAATCAAATAAATATAACTTGAGTTTCTACATTTGGCTGCCACATGGTGTTTTGATGGCAGCAGCTTTAGTTGTATCACCATTTGCAGAACTTGTCTATTTGACCTTGATTTTGCTTAAGAAATTTATGCAGCTTCATTAAATTTGTTCAGGTCTGTATAGTTATTAGTTGGAGATAAATGTTCTGATGTGATTGTTCCTCTGTTGCTTTATGTAACGTTTTACAATTTGCTAAGCATTGTTCTGTATCAGTTCATTTTTAATCAAATTGGTTATTGTTTCAAGGTTTCAGCTAAGTTGCTAGTAAGTTTTTTCTAATTATATGACGGGTTATCATGACTTTTGCTACCTGCTGTCATTGTGATATTTTACAGTACTGGATTTTGATATGGTTTTTTTATGTCTGTTTCAACTTGCATAAAAAAAGAACAATTGCATGGTCGTATTTTTTATGTAAGACTTTTGTTATTAATGTTTTGCTAACCAGATTTAAGTTAAGAGTCTTAGCACTGGACATAGATAAGAGCATCCCAATGTGGTTGCTTTGTGAGTATTCATACTCGCATGCTACCTCAGTGAAGAGTGAAGACACCGTATGGTTGTTATTTTCCAAATTCTTACCCGTATTGATGTTACTTTCCAAATTCTTACCCGTTCGCAAAATGCTGCTACGGATCAGTAGTTCCTTTTCCGATGGTCAAAACTTTGGTTAAGTTTTATAAATGTTTTTTTTTTGGAAACAACTTAATTTTGTGGATTCACTGTGTATGTATTTATTTATTGTATTTACTATGTAAGAAATACCTTTTTAATTATATTTATTGTGCAGGCAATACCTTTTTAATTATATTTATTGTACAAGCAATGCTTTTTTAATTATATTTATTGTTCAAAACTTTGGGCAAGCGATATTATTGTTTTTTGGAAACAATTCAATTTATCGTGTAGCAACTGTATATGTGTGTTTATTTACCATTATACATTTTTTTTGTATGTATTATGGAAGCAAAAATTTTCAGCTTTATTTAGTGTACATATTTGGTATTTTGATAAGTCTTTTTTGGTACTTTGGTATTTGTACCAGTACAAATGATTTTATGCATATATATTTGCCGTTGTTTACATTCATTTGTGTACATTGATTTTCATAACACTAAATTATAACGTTTAAACATAAACACCGTATATCCATTATGTTTTGGTATTTTTAACAAGTCCTTTTGGCACTTTGATGTTTTTACAAATATATTTGGATGCATATATTTGTAGCTGTTATTTTCATAACACTAAAATTATAAAGTTTCAACATAAACACGGCAAAGATTATAAAATTAAAGTATGAACATTATGAAAATTAAATCATAACGTTACATACTTTTAAACACAATAAAACTGAAATGTAAAAAATTAAAATTAGCTACATGTTTAAAATGCTAACGTAAATAATAAATGAATTTATGATTTATTTATGAATCCTTGTATAACTCTTCTAGCTATGTTTGTGGCAAGTAACACATTGGTATATGCTCATTACTGCATTCAGTGAAATCTCATTCTTGACTTGGCAACAACTTTTCAAATTTCAGTGCTCTCTTTGATATCCATTAGTTCCTGGTAGTTACCATTTTCAATATTTGCATTTCTATTTTTTGTTCTGAAAGAAAAAATGATTTGAATGGAGTGAAAATGTAGAATGATGGGTGAAAAGGTGAAATACGTTGATGCGAGAGAAGACTTCAGGTAAGTAAATATTTATGAACTCATCTGATGTACTAGACATCAGTCAAGTCCATATCTTGAAGGGATATTTTGTTTCAGATCTTTTGTTTATGATGATATTACTGGAGAAGTTCATACTGCTTTCATATTAGTAAAAATTCTTCCATATTAATAATCTACTCCCAAAAATATAATAAATAATAAAATCATAGTCCAAATTCGTCATCATAAAAAATATAACAAATTTATCATCATCATAAAAATTAATAACTTTCTAGGATCATGAATTTAGTCCTACGCCTTCAAATTAAGTGCAATGAGGAAAATTATAACATATCAGATCAGATTACTTCTTGTTTAAAATACAATGTACAATGAGGCTACTAAATTTGCACAAACGAGCATTATTTGAACATCAAATATTTTATATCATTTATCTAAATAAAACATCTTTTTCAATCATATAATATTAGTTATTTTTGCAAAAATAAAAAATTCAAAATTTTGATGTGGTTTGCATTATAAATAACGCGAAGCACAAAAAAACAATCAAAATTGCATCAATAAAAACAAATTTGGACATTTATAGTTTAATATTATTTACATGTATAAAACATGTCACTTGGTAGATAAATTTAAAAGAATCCATGGCTTGTATTGTAGAAATGGAAAGTACGATGATAGCGACCAAAATTGCATAAAGACATGATTTTGAACATTCAAGTGAATTTTATTTTTTATCTTTATACAACATCTCATTTCTTTTTATAATGCAAGACATTTTAGTAAAAACAAGTAGATCTTAAATTTTCAAGACCAAAATTGCATAAAGACATGATTTTGAACATTCAAGTGAATTTTATTTTTTATCTTTATACAACATCTCATTTCTTTTTATAATGCAAGACATTTTAGTAAAAACAAGTAGATCTTAAATTTTCAAGTAGCATGCAATTTACAAAGAAGCCATCAAAATTGCAGAAAATGACATAATTTTGAACATTTAATAATTTGCATCATTTATTTGTAACAATTAATAAATTCATATGTAATAAACTTTAGTTGCATATAATGTATGACTTTACATAAATTAACTAAAGACCAAAAGAAACACATATAACAATCATATTTCCAATGAAAAACATGGAAGCACTTTATTTATTTAAGGCATTTTTTTCATGCATTTTATCAAACACTTTATGCATTATCTATGTGCAATATTTTTAAGTCAAGCATCTTCTCAAATCATTAGAAACAATAGCCCATTAATCTTCAGTAGAATACTTAGTTTTAAGAAATTGTTCAAAATTAACAAACAAGAAACTCCCTAAATCAACATGATAAAATTTCCTTCTCTTTAAACAGTGAAAACGATTTTAAAATAAGAAGAAAGAAGAACAGAAATGAGAAGAAATATATGTGATTAGGAAGCAAGAAGTTGAAAATTTAAGTCTAAAATCGCAATATTAAAATTGAAAATGGGGATCCGCTTTGAAATATACGAAAAACAAAGATATTTAAGAATATATGATAAATAATAAGGATGTAAACATACTTGTTACCTTGTACCTGTTGGGCAGCAATGGGTGCATAAATGGTTCCTAAGATTGCTGTCCCGACTTACTATTTGTTGGTTTGTATGCTCTGACCAAAAAATATATAGAACTATGGACATCCCTATATTGGTCACTTGTTTTGCAACGCAAATTGATAAATATATGTATGCTTTTAGCCTCGAAAGGTTTTACATTCTTTACTTAGGTGGACATTGGATTGCAATGACATTGTTGTGCACGAGTGTATAATGTGATCGCTCAATGTCTTCAAGCAGTTTGTTACGAAAAAGCCCTGTCATCCTAAGATATATCTTCTCTCCTTATCTATTTTTTTTGGCAGTTTATATTGCAGTTACATAGTACATACTACATGTTATCATTAACCATATTATTTGCTTGTGAAGTATTACATATGATTACTTGCAGGGTTTGGGTAAACTAACGCTTGTCTTTGACATATTGCACAAACTATGACTAGCGTTCCTCCAAAAACTTCTGAGAACTACAGAACAAATGCATCAAAGAAGGCCACATCTCTTAATCCTAATGCAGCAGAATTTGTTCCATCTGCTTTTCGATCAGGAAATGCTAATGCTGCAGCTTCAAGCAGGATACAAAACTTTACACCTCCAGCTAAAGTTATTCTTGATCTTTCAGACACTAATATTCCAAATAATTCAGATAATGGGTCACTACAGTATTGGGAGCATCAGCTTCCTGATGACATAACTCCCGACTTCAAATCCAGCGCAGTAGAAAACATCCCACTTGCAGGCAAGGTTTTCAAAACGAGATTCAGACCATGAAGTTCAAACTTTAAATCAGAACAAGATTTAAATTGTAAATCATATATTCAAAGTTTCGTATTTTATAGTGTATATATATACATGTATGCTAGAAATTTTGTTTTATGTCCACATTTATGTAAAAACATCATTTCTTTTTTTCCACATTAATAATTTATGTTTTTAAAATAGATTTTGACGTTTGAGTTTTTCTGCATCTAAACCTAAGACTTGTTTGATTGCCTCACATGAATCAACTGAAACTTATTTTTGAAATTGATTGGTAAAGTTATTTGTGGAATTTGCCTCTACACGTAACTTAAAACCTAAGAGCATTGGAACTTGTTAATTTTCTTGCTGATTCAAATCACAAGATTTAAAGGTTTTTTTATGACAATGCTTGCAGGTTTATCCATAAGAGACAGTATCGATTCATCAATGTATAATGCATCAACAACAAATGATGTATTTAGCATACAACAAGTCGAATCTCATATTGGCCATAGCAACTCAACAATAAGAGGTAATGCAGGATACCCGTGGGATAAGAAATTTGTAAGTGGAAACCAAAGATTTGTCAAGAGAATTGGTGTGCCACACTATGATGGAGATTCTAATGTTGTATTTCCAAATTCTTTGTTTGATGATGAAACTGCTCTAGAAGATGCTAAGATCGATCCGGTTGTGGTTTTGGCAGCCCAATTTCCTGGTTTTTCTACTGAGAGCCTTTGGGAGATGTATTGTGCTAATGGGTGTGATTTGAACTTTACTATCGAGATGCTTAGTCAGCTTGAGGTGTGTTCCCTTCTTTTTAGTCTAAATGTGGAAAATTAGTGAATTTTGATTACTCAAAGTTCGAACAGAACTTTTTCATTATGTTTCTGCATTTAAGTTGTTTGTTTGATGCTTGGCCCAACTTATTGTTCATAAATATTACCGCTTCCAGACATGAGAGGGTCATTAGCTTTTAGGCATCTTTATGGAAATATCATTTTATTGATGTTCTTAATTTGCATGCACTGCTTAGCAGTAGCAATGATTTTAACTTCTCAATCAGAGTCAGATTTATACATCATTCAACCGAGCTTGTTACCCTAAGAATGGTTAGTCATGTATTATATATATACTGAGGCATGTGCAATGCACATCTGCATGATAATATTCTTGAAAAATATATACAATGAATTATGAAAAAAAATATAACCTGATTTTCCACAAGGTTTTGTCAAAAAATAAAAATAAAGCACAGAGTAACATAAGTGAAATATTAAATGCATGAATGAAAAAGAGAATTAAGCTATGAAGAATATATGTAAATGTATTTGATATTTGAAATATAAAAACATAAATAAATTGAAATAATATGAAGATAAATGTATACAGTTTAAGTCAGAACTAGATTCTAAAACTTATACCAATTTTTTTATACTAGAAATAGAAGAATCCCCCCTCTACCATTACCTACTTCAATTATTAAAGAAGATAAACTACAGTTGAATTATTAAAGAAGATAAACTACAGTTGATAAACTAGAACTAGACTCTCTCAATTTTTCTTATTTTCTTTGAATTAATTCTTCATAATCCCCTCTATCATTACAATCACAATTGACATTTGGTTTTGGATTTTGAGCTGCCAACCTGAATAAATATATATCTATAATTTATGCTTGGGAGGCCTTTGTACTAATATTCTTGCCATATTTTACTTATTTATAAACCACAGGTTCAAGGAAAAGGATTTGGTCACAACCTAAACTCAAAGTCCTTTAGTGTTCCAAGCCTGGGTAAACTGGAGATACCACCAAATTCTTCTTTCGACTCTCACGATGGACTATCAAAACACACTCAAGATCTTCTCCACTCTCCAGGTTCTCATGGGCCCAATCCCAGTTTATTCAGAACATCTGCAGAATTTTCACCCTCTGTCAGAAAATTTTCTCCCATTGAAAGCGGTCAATTTAAAATGGAAAAGAATGGGTCTTCGGATCTCAACAGTGGCTTAAATAGAAGCTTATCCCAACTTTCCAACTCATTCAATGGCCATGGGAAACTGTTCTATGGAGACAAAGCTCCAAGTCCAGGCGCATCTAGGTCCTCCCCTGTTTGGCTTGGCGCAGGAGAAGCAGAGGGTAATATTTTGGGAACAAATTTTCTATAACTACCTAAAAATAGTATGAAGTGTAATTTTATGTAGTTTCATAAGTAGAAATGTTTGGGTAATTAAGTTGAATTTTATATAATAGATTGTTGTAAAAATGGAATGGGTCATAAACAAATATTTGTTTCTTATAACTTATCAACTTCTAACTAAACTAATTTCTTCTCATATGTTATTTGCCAAACACACAAATACAGGTAAGTAATTTCTAAGTTGTTTTGAATATTTAGCTGTCAGATATAACATCTTTTCAACCTTTTCAGAAGTTTTCTTATAAAATACTGCGGGTATTGCTAGTCTTTTACCTATTATTTTGATTTGATATTGCGAGGGCAGTTAATATGTATGCGCAGTTGAGGGAAGAAGTACGTGATCTTGCACGCCTTCGCGATACTTGCTTGGAACAGGTAATGCATTATGCTAGTGATATTTTACTGTATTTTTGGTTCATTGTGTAGTGAATTGATGCTTACCGACGTGGGAGCCTTCAGTACTTTGATTTGTTTCAATTTTTCTTAAACGTGGCTAGATTGTTTCAAATATACGAACATAAATTTTGGATCAAAATAAAATTGAATTCAAAAAAAAGAAAAGAATAGAAGGAACCATGACAAAAATAGGAAGAGTATAAAGAATGTAGGGATTTTATTGTTGTATCGATCAGGGATTTGTTAGTTATCTAGTTTGCCAAACTTGATTTGCAGATGTCAAATCTGTTTGTGTTCCATCGGCCACTGCTTATAAGTAGTTAAAACAGCTTATAGGTTATTCGTCACTGTTTTTGTGTTCGTCAACTTATATGGGGGTGAATTATAAGCTGATAAACTTAAACAACAAATCCTTGCTTATGACTGACTTCTTTTAACTAAATTTTATTACCGTTTCTACTATTTTATCTACTTTGTATTTTAATATCCTCTGGAAACTACTTAAAAGTTTATTTTCAACATTACTTCTAAATAATTTTTCAATAAGCTGTTCCCAAACGGTTTCTGAAAGCGTAAAACATAACCTTTTCATGTATTTAAGCGGTACTATATACTATCACTATGCTGTTTTTACAATTAACCGTGGATAGAGAAGTTCTTGCTGCTCCGTTTGATGCCAATATGTCATTTCTTTCTTTTCCTATATTGCAACCAGCTGTATATCACCACAAGGATTTGAAAGTGCAGCAGGTTTACAATAATAGCACCGGAAACAAGAAATGTTTTACTTTACTATTAATGTATTATTACATTAAATTCATAATCTGAACTCACCTGAAAGTTTTAAATTACCAAATAGGCTAGCCAGGCTTTTCTTATTGGAGACAAAGCCTTGGCAAGAGAACTGAGCGAGAAGGGGCATATGTATAATCTGCAGATGAAGGCAGCTCAACTTAAAGCTGGAGATGCAACCTACCATAATAGGTATGGTTTTTTTTTTTGTTTTTTTTGGGGAAATTTTGGCATGCATCCGTATAATTACAAAAGCTAAGTTTTAGGTCCCTCCAATTTCCTTTTATACAATGCGTCCATATTTTCAGAAAAATAGCTCTAATTTTAGAGGATATTTGGATAATTTTACTAATCTTAGCATGTGCTCATACTGTTATTTTTCATAAGTCATAAATAGCTGTAATAAATGCCTTGACAGCCACTTGGAAACGAGGGATGTAAAAGTGAAAAAATTATAAAAGAGAGGGATGTATAAAATAGTTTTTAAAAGAAAGGGATATAAATCAAATAAGTTGTAGAAAAAGGGATCTGCCCTGATTTCCACATTTTCTTCTTCTTTCTACTGCAGTATTATCTCATCTTAGCTGCACTTCTCAAACATAAACATAAGAATTTGATTTTCAACTGAGGTAGAGAGAGAGAGTGTGTGTGTCCATATAATATAACAAAATCTGACATAACAAAGTTTAACCTTGGATCTTATTTTGGTTTCTTAAGGGGTCGAATTCAAGGGA
Organism: Allium fistulosum; assembly: GCA_030737815.1. Lineage (NCBI taxonomy): Eukaryota > Viridiplantae > Streptophyta > Magnoliopsida > Asparagales > Amaryllidaceae > Allium > Allium fistulosum. The sequence continues at coordinate 661,048,938 of CM060902.1, forward strand.
AAATCGAATGGTTCAGATATGCTGTGTCACTATTTTTTTTCTCATACATATTGAGACACACAAAAGAACACAAAATCCAACGCATTAAAGTTTAACCATTAGATCTTATTTTGGTCACTTAGGTGGTCGAATTCAAGGGAAAATCGAATAGTTCCACTAATTGTGTTTCCCATACATATTGAGACACACAAAAGAAACACAAAATCCGGCACATTAAAGTTTAACCATTGAATCTTATTTTCTGTCATTTAAGAGGTCGAATTCAAGGGAAAATCGAATGGTTCAGATCTGCTGTGTCACTAATTGTGTTTCCCAATAAATTTTTACATATATGTGTGTGTCTATGTATGTATGTGTGTGTATGTGTATGTATGTGTGTGTATCGGCTGCACCTCTATTCCTTCTTGATTTCAACATCACATTTCGATTTAAATAATGCACTTTCTTGTCACCTCATTATATTATTTAAATCGAAACGTGTTTGAAATCAGGGGAATAGAGGTGTAGCAGAAATGAGGTGAAACTGATCTTTGCCATATATATATATATACGTACGTATACATACGTATACATACGTACCTAGACATACATACACATACATAGACATACACACATACATATACATACATATATTATACATATACATGCATAGACATACATACACATATATACATACATAGACATAGACACATATATACATACATATAGACATAGACATAATACATGCATAAACATACATACACATACCTATACATGCATATACATACACACACATATACATACACACACATATACATACACATACATACACATACATACACATATACATATACATACATACACACATATACACATACAAATACATAGACATACATACACACATGTATACACATGCACATACACATACACATATGCATATACATACACATACACATATACATATAGATACATAGGCACATATATACATACATATACACATGTATACATACATACATATACAGATATACATATATACATACATAGACATACATATACATATATACATATACATACATACATACACATATATACATATACATATACATATACACATATAGTTACATAGACACATATATACATACATACATATATACATATACATACACATATATACATACACATATATACATATAGATACATAGACATATATATACATACATAGATACATATACATATACATATAGATACATAGACACATATATACATACATATACATACATATATACATACATATACATACATATACATACACATACATACACATACATACACATACATACACATACATATATACATACATATACATACATATACATACATATACATACATATACATACATATATACATACATATATACATACACATACATATACATACATATACATACATACACATACATATATACATACATATACATACATATACATACATATATACATACATATATACATACACATACATATACATACATATACATACATACATACACATATATACATATACATATACATACAGATACATATACATACATATACATACATACGTACAGATACATATACATACATATACATACAAATACATATACATACAGATACATATACATACATATACATATACATACATATAGATACATATATACATATGTACATAGACATACATATACATACATAGACATACATACACATATATACATATACATATACATATACATATATACATATAGATACATAGACACATACATATACATATACATACATACAGATACATATACATACATATATACATACATAGACATGTACATATACATACATATATACATACATAGACATATACATACATACATATACATATAATATGTACAACACAAAATGTGTGTGTATATACATATAAATACGTACACACACATATAAAACACAAAATGTACTTCATATGACATGTATTTTATCAGGGATGAACTCCAAAACTACAACCGACCAAGTCAAGAGCGCTTGATCGACCTCCACGGCCTCCACATAAGCGATGCCCTCCACATCCTCAAACACGAACTCGCGGTCCTAAAAACCACAGCCCTTGCCACGGGCCTTCGCCTACGTGTCATGATTTCACTGGGCAGCGGCGGGCCCCACGCCAGAAGTAGTATTATGCATGTATCTCCAAGGCTATCCATGGCGGTAGAGCAGTTCCTCATCGAAGAAGGCTTCCCATTCACGGAGCGCCAACCCGGCCTTCTCCGTGTCTCCATATACTGAAAATAAAACAATAAAGAGAAAACAGAAAGAGAACTCTGAAGCTCGGTGTATAATAGGATGTGAGATGAAGAAGGTGATGATACTATGATGTTTTTCTAGTTTGGCAACAAGAATAGCAGTGTATTATTTATAGTTTTTTTCTTGCAATATTCGTTGCCCTTTTTTAACATTTTATTTTTTTAAGGTAGGGGACACCTTTTTGTAGGTTTATTATTTTACCATAGTCAACAGTAGTAACTTTAGAGATTCTCTTTTACTATGTAAATTCTCCTTCCTGGCAAGAATTTGAATCGGTGCTTGTGCCAATGTGAGGCAGTTGTTAATGTTATGGTTCATATGAAATGAATATCAGAACATGGATGATTCAAATTTGAAAGCACTGATCTTTAGAGTGAATGTGATGCAGTTTGAATACGTTGATGCTCATGAAGAAGAATTGAAGAATATAGATGAAGCAACGAGGTAGAAACGCTACTCTAAAGCTACTACATATTCAATCAAGAAGCCCTCGAAATCCATTCAGAACCATGGACTCTCCAAATGCCTAGAATATCTCCAGCAGTGAATGTAAAACATAGCAGTAATAAGTTCACTTATATTTATTTATTTTTTATTTTTTCAAGTAAATCCAAAAATAGTAGTGATTCCAGTAATCAAGTATGTTTTTATTTTCACCATTTACGCTTCGTTTGGACCGATTTATATTAGTCGTTTTTTTGGTTTTTTTAAAGTCAATAAATAGGTTGTGGTTTTCAAAAAACAAAAAAACCGGTTTATTTAAGTGAATTCAAACAAACACAAAACTCGGATTCATGGCTGGGATGCTTTAAAATAAATAAACGAATTTACTAAATATGGAAATACAAAGCATCTATGTAAACTGAAAAAGCTGTATTTTCAACCAAATTCAACTATTAAAGTTGGTTGTGTTAAATTATTTAAGTTATTTTCTACTAGATGCTTTGAATTTCTTTTTAGAAAAGGCAAATTAAGCCTTATGTCATAGGAACACATTACCGAAAATTATTGTTAATTCTAGTCTATAAGTTCCGATGTGCATAAAAGCAAGTCATTTTCTTTGAGACGAATGCTATGCTAATATAACATCAGAAAGAAATTCTGAAAATGATATATTAAACTAAAATTAGATAAACGGAGTGTTAAATTAAACTAACATCGCATCGCATAAATAACGTTAGATGAATTGAAATATCACTCATTTTCATAGTTAAAAAGATGGCAAATTTTTAATATATCATTCCTAACTCATATAACATTTGATTTTTCTGATACTAAATTAATATATCATCCGGTTACTATTTCGAGATACATGACTTGGTATTGGTCGATTACTCGAAGATTCATTGTTGTAGATCAGACTTCTCACGAACGAGCATACACCGCTCGTGCACCGCTTGAGCGAGATGTGGTAAATCTTCATATTATCATGATATTTTTAGTTCGTTGGCTTGAAGTGTTCGTATTTTCATTTTCTAGCTTAATTTCTAGGTATTTTCATATTCTAACTTAATTTCTAGGTATTTTCATATTCTACAAGACGATGCAACTCAACTATGAATATTACTATTTTTAGTTTAATATTAGTTTGCTTTTGTAATCGAACTAGAACTTCTACTTTAATGCGAATGTAATCGAATTCTAACTATGTTATGGTTGAAATTGTTTAATGGTAGTTTTATTTGTCGGCTTTTATATGGGTAAACGTTTGCTATTATTTAAGATTGTGCATTTGGATTTGGATTTGAATTTTATACATTTGGATTTGGATTGCTTGGTGAAGGATGCTTGCTGTCCAGATTTGGACTTTAGAATTACACTGGCGCATTTGACAAATGCGCCAGTGTAATTTATAAGGGACACATTTCATAGATGCGTCCCGTACTATTTTTTTTTAAAATAATGGCCAGCTCATCGCTGAGTTGGCCAAAACTAGCCAAAACTTGCAAATAGTTTTCAAACTAGCCTATTTACGCCAATAGTTTGAAAAACTAGTCTCTTTTGAAAATTTGTCCTTACACATATACAATAACTCATATAACTCTGATTTTTATGATACTAAATTAATATATCATCCAATTACTTCAAACTATATTTTTTAACTTATTCATTCATTCAGAAAATGCGATTGAAGTTTTTTTCCCCTTTTTATATGTTGGGAAATATCAGACTTTCCTGCTTCGTGAAGTTAAGATAAGCACTTTAAGATTGAAAGTAGTAATGGAAGCACAAAAGTTTATAGTTCTCTAATATGAAGATTCTTCCACTATACCGAAGAATAGTAGGATTACAAGAATATGATTACAAAAGCAATTCACACTTGGTGGCTCACTCAAGTTTGAGTATAGAGACTTCCAAAGCCATCTCCTTTTCTCTCTCAAAGAGGCTCTCTTTTATAATTCTTGAATATTTTTTTTATTGATGATTAAGAATGAAGGCTCATACCCCTGTTTATACTCAACCTCCACAATGAATGGTGGAGATTACTTGCATCCAAGGGTGAAGATTGATTCTCTAGAATGCTCCACACTCTCTAGGAGTTTCTACACTCTTTCATTCCCTTTTATATCCTTCCATACTCTTTCGTAAGGTTCCACACATCTTCAGAATATTCCAGAGGGTTCCACACTCTTTCATAAGCTTCTAGAGAATTCTCCGGAACATTCTAGAAAATTCTATACTTCTCTAGAAAGATCTAGAATTTTCTAAAAACTCTCCAATTAAGAAGGGATCCCAACACTATATTCATGTATTTATTATTACTTTAACTATAATCAGAATTAGTGACGGTTTGGCAAAAGACATGATGCTGTCGACTGAAATTAATGTATACAAATATTTAGGTGGTTAAGTCTTAAGTTAGTATCGTAGGAGTAACATATAGCCACGTGAATCTATACTTAGCAAAATTAATAGAGTTAATTGGTACTTAGAGTTATACACCAATTATGAAGCTCTGAGCATAAATAATCTTCTAGGTCATTTCTCTTTCTTTCTTGTCATTTTATTTAGCTCATTCCTCATGTGGATTCTCTTATTAATGGCAACCGCCAATTAACTCAAGAAAGAAAATGGTTAGAAACTTAAAAATAAATAAATATATATATATATATATATATATATAAAATAATCAAATGTTACACATACACACGAAATAATTCAAGCAGAATATCATCATCACTCAATGTAATATTATCAACATAAGACTACATGCAAAAGTGGAGCACATTGTTCATCGATATTAATGTTTGGAGACGGTGTTTAGACGCGTTCCATGCTAATCAAGGTGTAGTAAAATTTTCTCCGATCCACATGTAAGATATTATTTTGAATCTTAGGCCACGTTTGTTGACAAATTAGACTAAAAGTCAGATGTTAGACATTAGAACCAAGATGTTGTTGCATTCTTAAACTAAAAATTGATTAAAGGTTGAGTATATATTAATGTATAATGTACGGTGTTTATTTTTTATTTGCCATACTGGATACGAGGCTAAAATATATTTAAAATAATTTTATAGAGAAAACGAGATTTTTAAACAAATTTTAGTGATTATTAAATAAGTGATATAAGAAAAAAAAATCCATTTATCGAATAGATTATCTATTTATAAAATACTTTAAAAAAAAATAATTACTTAAAAACCATTTAAAATGTCTTAAAAACATTTATTTAATTAACCATAATTTATAAAAAATTCAGAAACTTATTCAAGACCAAAATCAATTAAAACCATCGAATTCTTCAAATATCGACATTTATCGATATTTTGATTGAAATAGAATTTAAATAAACGTTAAGACCGTAGCTTTTAGTAGTGCTAGCAAAAATGCAAGTGCCGGCTTACCTATTTTCCATCCCTAGTGAACTTTAAAGAAAGCAAGACCAGTATATTAATTAGGGTTGATCCACCCAGTGGGGATGAGGAGTATATTAATTAGGGTTGATCCACCCAGTGGGGACGAGGAGACTGGAAGAAATTAGCAAGGCTTCTAGAAGGTTCCAACATTGTTTATTATTATGTTTAATTAAGTTCAATGCCTCTAATGTTGAAGTATTATTAATTATTTGCAAAAAAATTCGAAAAAGAGGTGTGTCCAATGTATCTTAGTACATAGGACGTAGGTATTATATCCCGTCCAATTGTTATTTTTAGAAGTTCAAACGTTTTTTATTAAAATGTTTATTTGAGTTAAGTCGGACGTTGGACGTTGCTATTTCTTGTCGCTGAACGCACCTTGGACGTTAATTCGATTAAAATTATGAAATGATGATTATATGAGTTAAAATAGAATTATTAGGGTACATAATTGATCCATTTGAGTACGGATTAAATAATTAGAAACAAACATTCGTCTAATTAACTAGAATTAAGGAGCTTTGCACGAAAGGTTCCTATTTCTGTTATTGTTATAAGGAAAGTCCCTGTAAAAATGAGTATATAAATTAGGTCCCTGTTTTTTTAAATCAAAAAATGCAAGTTAGCTTGCGCTTTTTAAACATTAAAAAGCTTTGAAAAATTTCAAAAATATTTTAAAATCAGAAAGCGCAAACTAGCTTGCGCTTTTCTGATAGAAAGCGCAAGTTATCTTCCGTTTTTTCAAAAATTTCAAAAATAATTTCAAAATCATAAAGCGCAATTGCGCTTTTCGAAATTTCGAATTTTTTTTCTTACTTTGTGTGCGATGAATCATGATTGGCTGCATTTGCTGTTGCTTGTTTGGAGTGCTTAGCGATATTGTTTATTGAGAATGCTGTTTATACCGACCATACGGTGATTTTTTTTAAAATAAATAAATAAAAAAGAACTCACTTTCTCGTATTCACACCTGAGTTAACTTTTGTTAGGTACGTTAGACAAGAATTGAACGGTTGTCCATCTTTGTGTGGTTGCAGACTGCACTACGCCTGCGAACACAAATAACAAAATTTTACACAAATAACACTGTAAAATGAATCTCAAAAATTAAATATGTACATAAAAAAATGAATTGGTCAAACCTTTTATAGGTTATAACCGGTATTTGAAAAGAAAAAATTAATTGATTATCTTATCTAAGAGTTATAATTTATCTAAAATATTTGCACATAATGATTTGAAACAAAAATTCTCTTTTATTAATAGATTTGACTAAAACACATTAACTATAAATTTATACGGAAATGAACTTAATCATTTATAACTAACCATTAAAAAATGACTTATCTCAAATTAAACTTTATTTTATGATTATTCCAAAATAACAATTATTCCAAATTAATAAACAATTATGAATCATCCCATATAAGAAGTATCTTTTACTCAAATGTTGCATTGTATTAAGAATTATCCTCATTAACAATTATAAATTGCATTAGCCTAAAATAACAATTAAAATTATGAATTATCCCAAATTAAATAGGCAAATTAGGGTTTTGGGAAATCAAAAATAAATAGAAATCAACCCCTTTTCAATTTAACGCTGTGGAAGATGAAGATACAACCGCTCACTGTTGCCTCCTCCTACTGTCGCCTTTGATAGGTGATGTTGGTGCGCAATGCAAATTTGTTCTCTGCGGTGCACGATTTTTTATTTTACCTTTTTCCTACTACGTGCATTCACTTTTTTCTTTTCTACCTTTCTAGTGCAATGCAATGAACCAGTGCCTTAGATATTTATGGGCCCAAAGCGGATGCTCAACTGCTTCGCTAAAGGGCCGACCCTAGCGACAACAACAATCCGACCATCACTCCGATCGACATCTCAACAGCTACAACATCGGATCTCATTCATTTGGATCAGATCGGCGGCCTCAACGAGGATTTTCTAGCAAGCGCCGACTCATCTTTACAAGTTGTTGGTTAACTACAATAAAACTTTAGTCCTACATCATCTGATATTTTATTACTCTCATCTTTATATATCTTTAGTTCTACTACTAATTAATTAGGCATGGTTAGTATCGATTACTAGGAAAGCTTCCACACGCATGCACGTGTGGCGTTGACGACTGCGCATGCGACACTCTAATGTCACACTTGACACGGCAATGGAATGAGTTTGATTCTCTATTCCTCTTCCTTCTATCATTTTCTATTATTATTTCAGTTCTCAAAATGGAAAAGACAAACCTTTATCTACTTACCAGTTACAATTGTGATTAATAGAAATTATTAATGTACTAAAAGAATTATTTCATCATTGCCCCGACTGTTCAGATTTATCACCTTTTGAATTTTGAGCTGCGGTTTTGCACATACACCTATTTGTCATTATTCACTCTCAATGGAAAAGATAGAAGAAAACATCCAATTCAACTTCTCCAGTTCCCTCAAAAATTCTCGAGAAATTGCCTTTCTACACTCCTTTAAATTCTTGAACATTGAATGCATAAGATTGAAGATTGTTGTGTGAACCTTGGGGAGCGAACGACAATCAACTATTGCATCTTAATCATGCCAAAGTTTACTTCCAAAGTAGTAGCCTGTCCGCGGTAGAACCTCCATATCTTAATCTTTGTTTTCTATCTTTTCTTACAATTTGAAAGCACACTTTATAGTAAAGAGTAATGACCCTTCCAATCAAGTGCATTCTTGTTGATCCTTCCAGATTTGAAGAATTGGATAGAACCAACTACAAACGTTGGTCTTAGAAACTACTTATCATATTCAAGCAGTTCGAAATCAATTATGTTTTGTATACTGAACTCCCTTCTATCGAGGTTCTAGAAGATGCTCCTCTAGCCACAACTGAAATTGCACAACAACGTACCATTTCAAAGGAGATCAATAACGATGAAGTTGAAAAGAAATTTGAAAATGATAACAAATTGGTCAAAGGACACATGCTCACATACATATAAAATAATCTTTTTAACCTGTTTGTCAATAAGAAATATACAAAGATCATTTGAAAAACGTTGTCAAAGAAGTATGAACTAGATGACGTTGGAAGAGAAAGGTATATGGTAGGTAAATGATTGCAATTTCAGATGGTTGACAACAAGTCAATTGTAGAGTAGATTCATGAATATGAAAACTTGGTATCTGATACACTCAATGAATAAATGAGTGTGAGATCCTATAGGCTAATGTATTACTGGAAAACTTTCCACCATCTAGGAGAAATTACATAAACTATCTCAAGCTTAAAAGAAATGATCTTTCTCTTCAAGAAGTAATCAGTCACATGTAGACCGAGGAAGCCAACTATTTGAAGGATAAATTCAGTAATATGTCCATTAACTCTAACAACGCTAATCTCGTGGAAAATGGAAATCATTCTAACGCAGATAGATTCAAGAACAAAGGAAAAAAGACTAAGAATTTTGCTAATAAAAAATTTCAAAAAGTTGTAGACAAAAATGATAAAATTTAGAAGAAAAGGACTCTATTATGTCTGTGGCAAACTAGGTCATAAGGTACATCAATGCTTTCAACAAAAAGGACAACACAAACAGAAGCAAGCTACTAGTGTCAAAGCACAACCAAATCTTGCCGAGGATGAAGATATCACAACTGCAACCATTATCAAGGCTAACTTGGTGGAAGAATGGTTGGGTATTAGACACAACATCTTTGTGCAAATTGAGAGGTTTTCCATTAATTCCAAGATGTAGGGGATGGTGAGCACCCATCAGTGGGAGCGAAAAAAAGAGTTGGTGAACTCTTAGCATTTAAACATATAGATGTATGTAGTTCACAGTCCAATGATACCAAAACGAATTTGCTTAGTTCATTAAATTTACATATGAATTATCATAGAAATGAATATGTGTATTTGATGCTGCATCATCATCTCAAGTACTACTCTAAGATGATCTTCATGCTCTCATTCATATTTAGAGTATACCAAAATGTCATCTATAAACACCAACACAACCTATCCAAATACTCTTAGAAAACTCGGTTCATCAGATCCACGAAGAAAGCATGTGCATTCGTTAACCTGAATGACATTATTAACCATTCGTACGAACCATACCTAGTCTAAATGATGTCAAAGGAATACTGTCCTCTGCCACTCTTAACTGATGGAAACCTGTCGTCAAATCAAGCTGGGAAAGCACTCTGACTCCACACAACTGATCAAATAGATCATCAATACTCGGCAAAGGACACTTATTCTTAATCATCCTCTCATTCAACTTACAATAGTCAATACACATCCTCAGCTACCCATCTGATTTCTTCACGAATACCACGGCCTCTCCCCAAGGCGAACTGCTTGGTCTAATAAAATTCCTTCCTTCTAAATCCACTAGTTGCACCTTCAATTCCTTCATCTCGGTCGGTGTCATCCTGCTAGGTGGTCTACTTACAGGTTTAGCTCCTGGCACAAGATCTATCCAAAACTCGATAGCTCGTTTCGGTGGTAGTCCCGTTACCGGCTCAAAAATATCAACAAACTCTCTTGCTACTCGAACCTGACTTAACTCTTCTCCCACTTCCATAGCACTTAACAAAGCACAACTACTTCGGTCAGAATTCTCCACTGAGAATATGGTTCGGTTATGACTATCAAGGTGTCTTAGTGATATCTCCCCATCCTGGAAAAATATCCTAGCTTTATGCTTACTCAATCAATCCATACCCAAAATAATTCTGAAATCTACGAAATCGAAAATATATAGACTGCATGCAAACTTATGACCTAACAAGTCTAGTTCTAACTGGTCACATCTCATCCCTAGAATTGCATACCCTCATATTGGATTCACAACCCTTAAGGAAGTAACAAGGTATGTAGGTTCTAAGCATAACCTATCAACCAGATTCTGAGATATAAATGAATGTGATGCACCAGTATCAAATAGTATTCTAACTGGTATACTCTGAATCAAAAGCGTACCTTCCATCACAGTCTTCCCTTTTACAGCTGCAGTTGGCCTAGCAGATGATGGTCCAATAGCAAAAACATTTCCCTTGTCCGCCCTAACTGGTTCTGAACACTGGGTTTTATAATGCCCAACCTGGTCATAATTAAGCACTTCACATTCTTCTTATCTACAACCTTCTTTCCCTTGCCTGACCGACACTCATGAGCATAATGACCCTTCTTATCACACTTGAAGCAAACTAAATCAGCCTTTGCCTTCTTGGCAGCCTCCCCTTATGGGCTCCCTTCTTCCTAAAGAACTTCCTCTTCTTTTCCTGAGAATCGTGGGTTTCAAATGGCTTCTCTCTAGCACAAATAGCAAGCATCTCTTCATAGCGGATTGCCATCTCCACAACCACATTACAAGGATCACAGATATGTGTCAGGGTCACCCTAACAATCTTAGGCCTCAATCCACGGATGAACCTCTAATTCCTTCTAATGACGGTGTCTATAGTAGCATACCCATATCGGGACAACTCATCAAATTTAGCAGCATATTCAATTACCGACATCTCTCCCTGCACCAAATCCATAAACTTTCTCACCAACGCTGACTTAGCAACTTCAGATAAAAACCTCTGTTCAAATCTCCTTCTAAAATCTGCCCAGGTCAACTCCTCCTCCGGAACTTCGGTAGTAACACTATTCCACCAATGAAGTGCTGCCCCTGGCAACTGCCTAGAGGCCACCTCCTCTTCTGTTCATCATCCAAACCCCAATTAACAAAGATCCTTTCGCAATGCAACAACTAATTCTTAACCTCTATAACATCCTCCGTTCCTATAAACGGCTTCCCACCAAGACTGGTGTAATCTCTGCTCAACTTAGCATAGTTATTCCCAACTAGATCCATAGGATTAGCTCCTCCAACATTTCCAGCAACACAAGCAGCAGCTCCAGCTTGCATCATATTAATGAAAAACTGATACATCGCCCCCATATCTACTGGTGGATTTCAGCACCCACATTGGCATCAACATTTTGGTTAGCATTATCCTGTCGACCCGGGTTTCTCTTGGTGGGTCGAACATTTTCGTTGGTTGTGGTGCTTTCTCCACCGAGATTTCCTCTTTCGTTTCCTGCCTCCATATCTTCTTTCTCGTAAATCTGCATACGAGTCATAGTAAGATACAGAAGAACGGTCTAAGAGAGAGGGTAATACATACTTATATATATATGTATATATATATATCATATACAAGTACATTACTATAGCGTTAACCCAAACCCTGATCTTATTTTCTGATTCATTGGATTATGTTTGAAAATATTTAGGTTTAAATTCATTTTATGTTTCATAAACCTATGCTCTGATACCAACTAGTAACATCCTCCACTTGGAAGCCCAAAACTAATGGCTATGGATGATGTATTCATCCATGGTTATTAATACTCGGCGACCAAATATGGTAATGTTAGATACAATGATATAACAGAAACACATTGATATGAAATTTTTTAAAATTCATAAAACAACTTTCACATTCCATTCCAAAACCATTTCAACATTCATTACATAATCCCACAATCGTTAACCACGTTCAAATAAAATATAAATATTACACATACCCCAAGAGCAACATATGAAGATGTCCACTTGGAGGATCATAGTATATAAGTAGGCAATTAAACATATTTTCCTTTACAACAAAACATAGCGGAATAAAAATAGAAAAGAACTCTAAATAGCTATCATGCTTTCTGCATGTCTTCGGAAGCTTATTCGTCTAAAGTGGTACCTAAAAACCTCAACTCTCAAACTACTCAAAATCAATTAAGCACCCGAGAGTTTAAGGGGAAAACATAAACTTTGAGTCAGACATAAAGCCTGGTATGAATAATAATCTACCATCTCAAACCATTTAGATATCTAATGAGACCACACCGCTTAGTGGAACGGGTTTTCCCCTCACTAGTATCTGATTCAAAACTTTATAAAATCATACACTATTCTCCTACAACCACAATGGTTAAAATTATAACATTTCAAAATATTATGACGATATGCATACAAGTTAAAACATTCTTGATTTCCCATCCCTTTTTTAATTGACTACCTGTCATGTTTGTAGTTTCTAGGGTCACTGTTAACCTATTAGTTTTCATGGGCTGACAAATAACCCGTTTAATACTTATGGAATCCCTGTCCGATTTTGTAGTTTTCATGGGTTCACTACAAACCTATTGGCCCCTGCCAAAAACTCAATCTAATCATAGTTTTCATGGGTTTACTATGAACCTATTAGCATCTGCCAATAACTTTTCCTAAACATAGTTTTCATGGATTTACTATGAACCTGTCCATCTGGCAACTTCACTATTTAGGCATCCTACATTCTGGTCTATCTGGCCTCTTGGATGCAATTCTACTCATTCAGGAGTTAACTTAATTTATATTCACTACTGGATCAACCTGGCTAGTTATTCTTCCCTTTCCCAAAATACTATTATGGGTTCATTATAATGTGAATATATATATATATATATATATGAAGAAGTAAACATAATAACATGATAATACCAACACATGTGGTTTAATATCCTTGAAAGTATTTTATATAAAACTTGGTTAATCCCTTTAACCTATTAATCAAGGAAAACTTCTTTAAAACTCCATACTTAAATCATTCCAAAACTCTTTTATTATGCCATGGTTTTCCTTTAAAACAAGATTGGGTTATTTGTTTTGAAAACTAAGGCTTTCGAAACCTTTAATCATTACTTTCGAAACCATTGGAAAACTTCCTTTTGAAAGCATTAAAATCTTCTTTTCAAAACTCTAGGCACCAGCCTTTCGAAACACTTTAAAACCTTTCTTTCGAAACCTTTTGAATGTATTAAAGTGAAACCATTCAAAGGAGCATAGCTTCGAAACCATATGAAAGTACACCTTTTGAAACCACTGGGTTTACCTTTAAAATATCTTTTGGGTCAAAGTGAACATAAATGGAAGTATCTTTCAAAACCATTATTTATCACATAAAAGTGGTTGGGGAAAAACTTGATGGCGTTGGAACCATCCTTTCGTAAGCTTAAACCATTTAAGTAAAATGTTTGAAGTTTAGGTTTGAAACCCCTTTCGAAACCATTGCCTTCGAAACCATGAACCCATTTCGAAAGCTTTAGGAAGTGGCTCATATTTTCATAACAAAGTCTACCTTTTGAAAGCATTGATATATTTAATTCCTTCAAAAGGCATAAATTCGGTAGAAAGGTTTCGGCTATGTCGAAATTGCCCCTTTTTACATCATTAGTTTGGAAACTAAGTAACTCATTTGAAATCTATACTTTAAACAATAAGGCGGCAACCCCCTTTCGAAAGCTATTCTAAAGACCCCTTCGAAAGCATATAATTCGACACCTTCGAAAGCATTTAGTAAAACAAGCAAGCACATTTCTTCAGAAAACAAAACAAAGGTTTCGTTCCCATCGGAAGCGGTATTTCGACACCATGCCTTCCCCCTTTCCCCAATCCACTATGTACCAATGTTGATACCTTGTGTATTGGTTCCGGCTTTGTGGGTTTTGACTTGATCGAAGGCGGAAGCTATGAGTCGAAAGGTGCTTCTTAAAGTGGCGAAACCCACTTTTTTGGGTAAAAACTGATTTAATGCTAACTAAAGAAAATACTTTCTAACTAACCTGCCTATATGTAAATATGTGATTGGTTGCCTCAACTTTTCAAATTCTTACAAAAATAACTGCCGCATAATTTTAGATCTAAATCAAGATTAATTTAACAAATAATTCCTTCCATTAAGAAAAACAATTAAATCATTTAGGTCCTCCTTTCAAAATAATTTAATTCTCATAGTAAATCACTTAGAAAAATCTTCAAAAATCATAGAAATTCACCTTTAATATGTTATCTAACGTATCTAAATTTCAGATCCAAATTCTCAATATAATTTCCGAAATAAATTTCTAAACCCAATTAACCATATTTTCCTTTGAAAATCCATAATAAATTCTCCATAACATGAAAAATTATGAAAATTAAAACCCACCTCCAAAATCATGTTTTATATGACATAAAATTTTCTCATGGCATTCCAAATTTATTTTTATCGGTTTTACCCTTAAAATCGTATAAAATCGTATTTAAACAATTTTTGTTTAAATCAAACATGTTATAATCCAAGCATATCATCATCCAAATCATCATTAAAATGGATTTAATCTTAAATTCGAAAAAAATGATCATAAAAACAAAATAGAGATGATATAGATTATTATACACCTTGATTAGGATAAAGAGTTTGAATTGAGATTAATTTCCCCTAGCTTGAATCCTAAGCTTTACTTGAATTTTCTTCTTCTTCTTTTCTCCTAGTAATGGCTGGCTCCCTTCTTTTCTTACTTTTTTAAGTTTTTTAAAGGTGTACGTGAGAAATGAAATGGGACATGGGTATAGGGTATTAAGGAGTTATAGTGCGCACTTCCTTATATGCCCTTGTGTTAATATTCTCTGATTAACATACAAAACCATTTATAAACCCATTTAAACAATTAAGCTCGACCTCTAAGTATTTATTAAAATCTCAATCCCCTTATCACTTTAATATTTATATATTTAATTTATCTAATTAAATATCCTGAATAATGTTATCAAAAATTAAGGGTGTTACATATAAATGGTGTATTTGCTTGTTGGGAAATGATAATATTTAATTATTATCATTATTGTTTGATTAGTCATGCTTAGTTAGGAGCATTGGCTATTGTTTGTTGATTGAGTAGTTGTGCCCGACCAGTTTATGGGCATTGACTATTGTGGTTCATTAGGGGTAGTTTTATCCTTTTCACTACATGAGTTATGTAAATAGTAATTGTCGGAACGTTGAAACGAACATCTTGTGAATTCAGTTTCACAATTAGACTACAAGACGTTCGATGATAATGTCGGATTAAAATTTAACTCTAATAAAAGTTGTTTATTATAATCTAAATAATGATATACATTTGTGAAATGGTTTTATATAAGAAAGTGAAAATTATATAAGTATAATTTATGAACGCAGTTTATAATAATAATAGTAATAATAAAAAGAGATTCAAGCTGAGAATTTGAGAATTTAAATCCTGATGGTTTAGAAATTTGTTTTTCAAAAGTTTTGGAAAAATAATAATAGTATTATTTGAAAGTATTTTCGAATAAAAATATTTTAAAGGATTTAGAGGAGATAGAAAGCACAAAACTCGCTTCAATCGCTGGAAAATAATTCTTATGATAACTGCAGCATCATCAGTGTTCATTTTCGAGTGTCTAAGTGACGGTAGTAATTGATTATATAGTTGTTTTGGTAACAAATTTTTTGTTTTAGATTATAAAAGTATGTTTTGATATATAAAGAAGATTTGTATATTAATATTATTATTTCAGAATATTTTGAAATAAAAATCAGGTGTTTAGTTCTTGAATTTTCAATTAAGAGATATTATAGACTCATGTATCCTATCTATTAGGATAGCTTGGTTTTTGCATCTCGTTTGGAGATGTTGTTTGGTAATTTTTATTATTTATAATGCAATGGAACTTTTGACGATTTTGAACAGTCGAAACCTTCTGAAGTGATATAAAAATTAAAGTTAAGTGTTTTTGGTAAAAATATAAGATAATAAGTTTTGGAAAATTATAAAATTTGAGAAATAGTAAGTTAAAACAAATTTTGAATTTGTTGGACATTTAGGTTAAGTAAAAACCCCTGAAATTTGTATATATACTTTTAGGATATAGAAGTGTGTTATACAAATCTGAACTTAAGTTTAAAGGGTGATTGATTTACATAAGTTGTGTTTCATAGGATGTAATAAGCTTAAGTGATAGTTTTATGAAATAGTTCATAATTGATTTTAATATTAAATGTAATACTATTGATATAATTAAAGGTAGTGTATTATACAAACTTAAGTTATAAAATATTTATACACTTACATGGTTCAAAAATGAATTTAGCATGAAATGGAGTGTTGTTAAATAAAGACTGAATGTGATTTAAAGTGTAAGGTAATTAGTTTAGTTAAGAAACCAATTGGAATAAATACGTAAGATATACATAGATCATTTTATTCATATGAGAATTTTGATTCGGATTCGGGCACATGATTTCGAGATGATTTACACCTGTCTGAGTTAGGATTTTACACTCGATTCTTGAGGGTGAACACTAGATATGGATTTTTGATTTGATTTCGAAGTTTTCTACCATAGTTGATGGTTACGTAAGAAGAATGGAGATTTCTAATCAAGGAACCGGATCAGAGTCCACACTAGAGTGGTCAAGTGAGCGACACTAGTTCGAAAGTGAAATTATGTGATCGAGCAAGCGATCAGATTTGATATTGCATATGGATGGTAGATATACATCATACAGGCTTTAGTAAATTATATGTTTAACATTGAAAAATGTAAAAATTATATGGTTATGAGTTATATTGTTGCATATTATTTGTAAATAAGATGCATGTATATGAAAGCTAAGGCCAGTTTGATGCTTTTGGTTTTATGAGTAGCGTTGTTTGCCTGACAAATAAGTATGTGTTTATATTATTGTTTGGTTGATGGTTTTATGCCCCAGATATGGAAGGTCACTTGGCCTTTGTTTTCTTCTATTGGTTTGGGCCCGTAGTGACAATTTGTAGTTTTTCCGATCGAGCCGCGCAAAGAAGACGCTGCCGAAATTTTTCATAATTTTAAGAACTTAGAAAATTTAATAACAAGTTTAAACTAATTGATTTTGAAAAGTTTAAGGGTTTGGAGGCATTTTTCCTACCTTTGGAATTTCGAGGACAAAATTCTTTTAAGGGGGAGAATGTAACGACCAAAAAATTTGGTTATTTAATTTTGAATATTTAATTAATTTTATATATTGAATAATTGGTTTTTAAAAATTTGAACTTGAATTCAAATATAGAGATTATATAAATAATTGAATTGTGCACTTAATATTTGGATTGTGATTTAAAATATCTAATTTTGAATTGAATATATATTTAATGGATGGTTCTATTTAACTCCTTTTAATTTATAAGTAATAACGGTGAAATTCATTTTTTAATTTATCTGTAGAAATAAACAGTTCGAATAAATAATTATAAATTTTAATTTCAATATAATGACTCAATTTTTATTGACATATTTTTAATTTAATTTATTGTTTTTTCCAAAAATTTTAATTTGGAAATTATTGAAATAACCGTTTGACGATTTTTTCGACAAATGACGGTGTTTTTGTGATTTTTGAGAAATCAATAACTAGTGTATAGTATTATTGTTTTGAGGTCGCATCGCTGTTCTGAGCACGATCATTTTTTTGTTTCACTATTCGCAGTTCATACGCAAACGGAAATTTGTGCGGCGAAATGCCAGAATTTTCAAATTATATTTATAAGTCAACCACACATACAATTCAACTCCTCTGACTATTCTCTCCTTCTACTTTTCTTGCTCAAGAATGAGAAAAAAAATAAAAATGGCCTCTTGTTTAACGAGAAAAAATAAATTAAATTCCACATTTATACTCAACGAAAAATTGAGAGATTTGCTCCATTGAGTTAGCTTGCCTAATTTTTCATTTGGACCTGTTTTTGATGGGTGCGGCAACCTGTTTGGTTGTTCGACGGTGATGGATAGCAAAACTAGGGTTTGGAATCGAATGAAATTTAGGCGGAGATAGCTCGATTCGAGAGTGGTAGCGTGTTTCTCTTGTTGAGGGGAGTTGGTGGTATGATTTTCGAGAGGTGCGGCACTAGATTTCATAATGCATCATTCACGTACGGCCTCAATGTGGAGCAGGTCGTGATTTTATGGCTTGACCGAGCTAAGAGTTGGAGGGCCGTCGTGAAGTTTGCGTGACAAGGAGTCGATCGAAGGAAGCCGCGTTGATTTTCATCGAGAAATGAGCAATGGGGAGAGGAAAAAGCGCACGACATCTTAGTGGGTTGGCTTCAGGTTTTAAGTGGGAAGGAGAAGTTGTAATGGAGGAATATGAGTTAAGTTTGTTTAATTAAGTTAAATAAAGAATTAGTGTAATTAATATTATTTAAAAAATCAAAATCTTATAAATTGTATAACTCTCTCATACAAGGTCCAAATTAAACGCGGTCAATTACACTGCACTCGTAGGAACAATGTCTACATTTTAGAGTTGGATTGGTGGAAATTGGAGCTATTGGAATTTTGTACTAAAATTGAACGTTGTTTCATTTTAGACGGAACTAGAACGCTTCGATGATAACTTGAATTTCGGTGAATTAAACTCACCTTTTTGGTTGATCAGTATGTTATATAATAGAAAAAAATTATTTATTGTCTGCTTGGATGTTGAATTTGCTGGTTGTTTCGTTTGGATAAATTATCATTTCTGAAAATGGATAATGTATAAAGTGATAAAATAATACTGATTTAAGATAATTACATTGTTTAAATAATAACGTAGTCAATTTAAGCGTTCCTCTTTGGTGTTATCTATTTGGTTAAATAAACACCCTCTAATAATAAACGAAAGAGTTTATTTTGAATCACATTGATTAGCAGAATAAATCTACCTTCTGCTATTATGTTAATTTGGATATTCTTTAAGCGCCAGTTGATTTATACTAGATAAGTGATGTGTTAACAATTGATTGTTAACTATGGATTTGATTTACATGTATACCTGCTTATGTAAATACATGTAATTTAACTTGGAAAGTGAAATTTAACTTAATGGTGGCTTGTTTAAGTACCATTGTGGTCGCTAAGCCTCTTTCTGAAATTGGAAAGTTATGGATTTAAATTAACTTCAAATTTTATAATTTGAAGTAAAGTGTTTTATTTAATTATTATTTTCAATTAAGTATTTTATTAATTATTATTTTAACAAAGTGTTTTATTTAATTATTATTTTACAAAGTATTTTTATTAAATTATTTGTTTAGTAAAGTTAATTACTATATTTATAATGTTTTAAAATTAATTATTTTATTTATATTGTTTAAAGATAATTGATTACTTGTCAAAGTTGTCTAGAGATAATAAATTATTTTATTATTGATTATTTAAAACTAGTTAATTATTTTATTAGTAATGTTGCTTGAAGATTAATAAATTATATTTTGAAAGTTGTTTAAAGTTATTTTATTTTATTTATTAAAATGTTTTGATAGTGAATTATTATATTATTGAAATTATTTTTAAAGTTTATTATTATATTATTTAAAAATGTTTAAAATTTATCTTTATGCCGTTAAAGTTTTATTTATTATAACTAAATAATAAATTGTTTATAAAATGATTTCTTTTATAAAAAGTATTTATTTAAAGGAGTTTATAAATTTGAAAGATGTTTTGAATTTGAACGGAGTTAGGTTTCGAATGATTTTAGAAAAGAAGTTTGTATATGGTTTAGCGATTTGAAAGGGAAGTTTTATAAACAGGTTTTTGAGATTTATAAAAGAGTATTTTATAAATAGAATTGGAGATTTATAAAGAAGTTTTATAAGTGAAAGCTTGGACATTTATAAAGAAGCTTTATAAATAGATTTGGAAATTTATAAAAGAGATATATATAAAACAAAAGAGATTTATGGAAAGAAATGGCGTTTTAGGTTATTTATATCTCTCTTTTAATAACATTTTGTTTGATCATTTTAATATGGTTTTGAAATAGAAAATCTTTATAAGTTTTTGGTGAATATACTTATATCATAGTATAAGTATATGGAAAAGTTTCCAAGTTTTGAAAGCGAAATAGTTTGTGAATATATATACACTGTTGAGATACGTATATAGTTATATTTTCTAAGTATCGAAAATATATTAATTTGTGAATATATTTGTTCTTTTGAGATAAGTATATGAAAGTGATTTCCAAGTATTTACAAAGTGATTTTTATTAATTGTAGATTAGTTAAATGAGGCTTGGTGGTTTTTATGGGAAATATAATCTCTTTTTGGAATGTTTGTTTATTTGATAGTTAAATAACTGACTATCATCTTGGCTTAAATATGTAATCCTTCTTAATTTTGGTGGTACAAAAATATTTCCTTACTTAACACCGAAGGATTTTAACTCTGGAAATATCTAGGAGAAACACATGAATTATATGTTACAGTTACCGTCAATGGTGCTATACTGTACGTATAAACTCGTTTTGTTCTTCTAAGACAAATAATAAAGAGGTCCGTCCACATAAAAGGTTAAGGGGTGATCTACGTTTGTATGTATTATCTGATTATTTCTAAAAGAACTGGTATTAAGCATTTCAGAAATCGATTGTTTGGTTTTGGAAATCCATATACGGGTTCTATGCTTGAAGGAGATTCGAAATCTGTTTTGGAAGTTGGAATCCATGTGTTATTCCAAGACCCGTTAGAGTGTCAGAATCTATGTGTGATTCCGAGATCTTTGTTGAGATGTGGGAATCCATGTGTGGTTCCAAGACCCGTTGGGGTATGGAAATCCATGTGAGATTCCGAGATCTGTTCAGGTGGTGGTGCATGAGCTGGAACGTCAAACGTAGCCTCACCAGCGATAATGACTAAAACCAGAGATAAGATGTATGGCCAGTGGCTTAGCTAACCCATAAGGTGCAGTCGTCTCCTTCCTAGAGTTACCTACAGTTGTTATGCATGCATGGAGCGATTCGGCTTGACAGCTTTTGGGGCCAGCTATGTATTTCCTGTTGTTCATCAATAGGGATGTATTGTTACTTCGAAAGGATAACTCTGGTTCCTATGCAGGAGGACCATTTTCGTAGTACTGAGAGCATCTCCGTGGAATCCTGCACAATTAGCGAACACGTCTTAACAGTTTTTGATTATATACCTATTATTGTTGTGATGTACACTCACGAGCATCACAACTACTTGATTATTGATATTTTCACTCTTAGACATTATTATAATATCATTTGATTTTCTAATATAAATGGTTTAGTTATCGTAAGGTAAAAACTCATCTGTGCTTATGTGCGGTGTGGTCTTACGAGATACATTTATTTGAAAGGTTTTATAAAAATTTAAAATCCAATTGAGGTGTGTTTCTCATACTGGTTTACCAGGCTGATCCGGATGTTATTTTATTATAATGCTCGGAACAGACCGGACATATTTTCAAATTCAGTTTGGATGCTTAGAAGCTTTAGAAGATGAGTTAGATCCCTCCAAGACGTATTCACGTATATTATATTTTCCGCTCATTGGTTGTTTATATTTTTCAACAATTGTGAGGACATATTGTTATAACTGTCTAGGCTATTGATTTATTAGTTGACTCTGATTGATATATGTATAATAAAGTTCAGTTTTTCTTTTATAAAGTTCATTGTTATATTATAAATTACTCGTCACATTGTGAGATTTTGTTCTGCCTTTTCTTTCTTTATTCCCCAACAATCCTTCTTTCCAGTACTTGGATGCTTAGCACATGAAAACAATGGATGTATTAGTGTTGACTTCTGAGGATCAAAAGAGCGGATCGTTACAGCCAACCTCTACTCTCATGCATTTTCCGAACTCTTACAACATCAACTTCATTTGGAGAACCTAAGTACTATGTCATATACCTGTAAAATGACATAATTTTTGAAGCGTTTCCAAAGCAGTACTCTCCTTGATCCTATATGGTTCGTCCAACGCATCGGTAGGGATACCGTAAGCCAATATGTAAAGCAACGATCATTTTCTAGTGACCACTCAAACCCATAGTTTTCCATGAATTTTGCTTATATTAGAACTAGGAGTTATTGGTTTTTACCTCAACTAAAATTCGTAGAAACAAACGTCTCATTTTGTATTCCGTCGAAATATGTCTGGACAGTAAGTAGGATGTGCCGCAAAGTAGTCATGTATTAACATTTTATGAAATGCTAAATGGTCCCGTTTGATAAATCGATGATCTTTAACTAAACCGCCATGCCTTCTTGATGATGATGCTTTCCTTTCCTAATGAACCGTCAAAAGCATTTGACTCTTTTCATATTGTTCTAGTTCTACTTATTCATCTTTAGAAGAACTTTCTAAATCCATATAAAGGTTGATGAAGAAAGACATTGTTTAAGTAGTAAGTTTTTCGTGTATTTTAAAGTGCGAACTATTTCTGGTGTGAAGAAGATGGTGAATGCTGGCCTTTCTATATACAAATTAATGTTTTGTTTTGTATGATGCAAGTGACAGAGTATTGTCTAATCTGAAATAGTACGTTCTATTCCGTCAAATCAACTGTCTCAGCATACGTTCGATACTCGCTTTAAAGGAGACTTGTCTAATTCGATACGGATTCTTGTCAATCCTGCAATTTCAACTTTGTCTCGTTGTACGATTAATGCACTAAGTGGCAAAGAGTTGTCTAATCCAGTACATTAGATTTTTGCTCTGTCATGTCAACATTATCTCAGTGTACTTTTGATACTCGCTTTAGCAGAGACCTGTCTAGTTCGGTAAAGTACGTAATTTCAGTTCTGACCCATAAAATGCAGAGACCCCAAATGTCGAATTGGACGTCCGTTTAATGGACCCTCAAGTTGGACGCCCAAAAAATAAATGTCTAGTTGTTTGGAAAAATAGGGACATTCACCCCTTGAAAATTAAATTCAGCCCTCTGACTTGTTAGGATAGTTGGAAATGCCATTATGTTGATTATGTTCATATTATATATTTAATGTGAAGATATACTCATAATTTGGGTAGAATTGTTTTGTTTCAAGACAATAGTGCCCGAGTTCAAAGGTATATATGGAACAAAAATATGTTGGTGTTAGTCTTAGGTATAATGGATGATTATTCGAATCAAGAGATTTCTAACCGTGCACGGTTCAACCAGTACCAAAATTTCAGGATATCAACACGTAGAATTTGCAGAAGTTCATAAATGGAAGCCGTAGTAAAAGTAAATAAATAAATAGTAAAAGAACTTGACTAAAAAAAAGGAAGAAGAAGCAAGCGTAGGCTAAATGTTACGAATTTGAGACAAAAGTGTATTTTAACTCATCAATAGAAATGGTTCGAGTCTACAAGTCTTGCTCATCTTAAACCAAACTTGTGATGCATTAAACCTTCAAACTTGCAAGAGCGTACAACATAAAAGTAAATAGTTGTGGTCTCGGGAAAGAAAGTAATTCAGGTTACTCCTAACAGTTTCAACCTAGACAGTATACCTCACTTCACATTAAGATTTTTTGGGCACCAACTCTTCCAAACAGAAAGTGTACTATAGCATGAATTTTTTGGGTGTATGAGACTATAAGCTGGTTTATGTGATTCGTCTCACACGTAAAACAATGTAGTATAAATCATGCACCACATGGTCACTTTCTTAGTTTCGCTTATTTTCTTATACACATACCAGTGGTCGAGTTTACATAACATATAGAAATCATGCCAAAAACACAAAAACATTCTATAACAGCTTCTATGCACAATGCAAAAATTATGTACACAAACAAACAATACATCACACACAAACAAATGATACAACTCACAATCAAATTTATTCTATCCTGTAAAATTATGTGAAAAATAAGATGAAATGAAAGACTGCCTATCTTATGTACCCTCCCGACTTTCTCACATTAGAAGTTGCAGACTCAGGAACAATGATGTTCATAAATTCCCTCTTGCAAATGCTAACCACCATTTGTTAGGCATTCCATTTGATCTATAAGCGCAGCTCAACATCTACCGCTCGTTTCCTCTCTGATCTGCTTCAAATAGCTCCTGAATAGTTCTGAAGAAAAAAAGGAAAAAAAAATCATACTAGTTAACAAAGTTAAAATAAAGTTTGCAGTTTTATGCCATTGCAAAAAAAAATGTACCGGCTTCATCATCGGACTGAGCAAGAGAGAAGAGACCAGGAAAAGGAAAGCCTGCCTCTCCTAATGATAGCTTTTGTACCGACCGCTAATGTTCTGCAACCTTCAAGTCTTTTTAATGCCACATTTATGTAAAATGTCAAGTATATTAAAAGCTTGTCAGCTGAGCTTTTAATGTCGAAATTTCTGAAGAAGACATTGGCACGAAAGAAAGATATTGCCTCATCGACAATGTCAGCTTTGTCTGCGGTCATTGTACATATAGTTAGAACTAAGGGATGAAAATTTTAAATATTATGTGGTAGTTTTAAGTGGATGATAATTTACCTTCGTCAAAGATGGCAGCTGGGCCCTTTATATGAGTTTTTAGTGGAAGGAGAGGGCACCCACAAGCTTTAGTAACACCTTCATCCACGAAACTACAATGATACACCTATTGATTAACAGATGATTAGAATTATAATGATTTATCCTTTGTTACGTAAACTGAACCATAAACAAGTAAAAGGAGTTCAAAGATTATATATAAGTTGATTTATTAGACTTCACATGTCATATAACCAAAGAAAAAGGAACAAAATGACTAAAATTAATTGCAAATATGTTTTAATTCGGTATATTTGTGCGCGCAGATTAGCTGATAGGATACATGATACTTCACATTAGACAACATCATAGCGCCAATTAAGTAATTATGTGATGAACTCACAAAATCATTTGACATAAATAAGCATTGTCAATTCGAGAGTTCTAAGTAAGTATACCTACCTGTGTATATGAATCTTTTAAAGTGAAAACAAGTGAAAGCCAATAGAAGCTATTAGTCAACTGTCGTTGGATCGCAGTTTTATTCAAGGAACCGATTGTCCCTTTAAGTTGATTCCAGTTCAAAGACATAAGTAAACAGCAGTATAAGCCAATTAATTAAGTTTGAATCATCGCGCCTAAGCATATTCCAGCAGAAAGTTTAAAGTAAACAAATGTAAAAAATGAATATCCATTTTTGTGGAATTAGAGTTATTATCCAGTAATTTGAATAATTATTATCATAACATGCCAATGGTTTGACAAGTGAAACAAAAGCATGGCAAAAGGCACAATCGGTGATACATCTAATATGATTCTAATGAATAAAAGTAAAAAATATGTAAAAAAAATAAAATTTCAAAACACATGGAAATTTTTTATGCATACCTCATCCTTATATACATTTTTATACGAATACACAAAATTTGTAATTGCTCGTTATCCTACAATAAATAAATAAATAGATTTAAAGTTTATATTTTATATACAACGGCTGGATTTGAATGCATTTTTCAAAATATAGTTCAGTAGTATAATATAAAAGTTCATTCAAATAAACTCATTCTTAAAATAACTACATAAAAATTGACCAACAACCTAAAGAACATCAAATTTTCGTTCATCTTACTTATCTCTTCTCTAAGTTGACCTATAATTCTAACGAATAAAAGTTTCTTCACGGAATAACGAAATAAATAATATCCATCATTTTACACTCATAAATTAAAAATATGTAATTTTTTTTTTTCAAAACACATGGAAATTTTTTATGCATACCTCATACTCATCTACATTTTTATATGAATACACAAAATTTGTAACTGCTCGTTATCCTACAATAACTAAATAAATAAATTTAAAGTTTTTAATTTATATAATTGTTGGATTTGAATTCATTTTTCAAAATATATTTCAATACTACAATATAGAAATTCCTTCAAAATAAACTCATTCTTAAAATAACTAAATAAAAATTGACCAACGGCCCAAAGAACACATCAGCTTTTCGTTCGGCGCATTCATTGTTCAATAAAAATAAAATAAAATGTATAATAATATCAATTGTTTTCCTCCAATGTCTCATAAATCCAAATTATTAACAAGTTGTGTCTTCTAATAATATTATAACTTAAGATCCATAGTGGCACAAAATGGCACTAGATAAAGTTATTTAATTTTTTCTCCTGAAAACTATTAAACCTTCACCAAAAGTAACTGCATGATTAGATGGTTAAATAGGCTTAAAAGATTTTTTCTAGAACACATACTATGTATGAATTCACATTTCTTAACTAATTGCATAGCATAACAAAGGTGTGTATACTCTAAACTATCAATACCAGTTGGAACTTTAGATGAATTAATTAAAAATATATAAAAATAGGTTAATAGTTATAAATTTATGAGCCTTTATTATAATTGTACCATTGCAAATGTATAACGATAATATATATTTATGAGCCATTATTATAATTGAGCCACTGCAAATGTATAACGGTCATATATTTATGAGTCATATTATAATTGTGCCGTTGCAAATGTATTACGGTAATATATATATGAGCCATTATTATTGAGCTATTCCAAAAGTTAATGGTATTAAAAATTCATTTTAAATGACAATAAATTCAAATCCATTAACATTCCCTCACTTCAGTAACACATGCAATTTCCATTCTGCCTATTTAAACAATAGGTAGGCAGAAGAGAAAGTGTGAATAACAGATAATTTTTCTTTTTCTTCTTTGTCCTTTGTATTTTTCCTCTCTTTAAGAAACTTTACAAGCAATTAAATTAGAAAATGCTATACTCAATACAATTTCTTGTAGTGCAAACAACAAATTGACCAAATTTCAGATAATATTTTATCCTACGGACAGAGTGGTTGATAGATAGTTTTGCACCTTGAGGTTAAGCCGCGAATCATCTTAAAGAGAGCGACCTAGTCCGCGACTCAGCAAAAAAAGACACTGAAGATTCAGATTGAGGTACAGCAACTTTAAGACGATCAATGCTTCGATCGCCGGTAACTCTACTGCCCCGATGTCGATGTTTGAGGTTCTGACTATATCTGTTGCGCCCTTCAGATTCAAAGGCTTGCATTTCGAACGATGACACCAAAAGATGGAGTTTTTTTTACCATGCAAAAGGTGGCACATGTGCCGACGACTGAAAAACCAACGTTGCCAAAAGAAGCAACAGACGATCAGAAAAAGGCTTTAAAGGACTGGATTGGACATGACTACCTCTGCAAAAATCATGTTCTTAATAGCTTGAGCGATGATCTGTATGATTACTACAACTTAGACAAGTCAACAAAGGAGATCTGGGATGCGCTGCAAAAGAAATACGATACCGAGAAAGCTGGAGCGAAAAAATATATTATTGGTCGCTATTTGAAGTTTCAAATGACGTATGACCAATCTGTGGAGGTGCAGTCGCATGAGCTTCAGAAAATTGTGCACGGGATCATCTCCGAAGGTATGGCTTTAGATGAACAGCTTCAGGTTGCTGCGTTAATTGATAAATTACCCCCTAGTTGGAAAAATGTTAAAAATAATCTCAGACATAAGAATAAGGAGTTTTCCTTAGAGAGTTTGATTATTCATCTTCGTATTGAAGGGAAGGCCAAAAAACAAGACCAGAAAGAAGAGATGCTTGTTGTATTTATCAACAACATGAAGAAATCCATAAAAAAGAGTCTGAAACCAAGTGCGAAAAATTTTAAAAATCAAAATCGCAAACTGAATCAAAACCATAACAATCAGTATTAGAAGAATCAGCATAATACCCCCCCAAAGAATGGTACTAGACAGTTGTCCTTATGCTACAACTATGGCAAACCAGACCATATGGCACGAAAGTGTCGGAATAGGCCAAATCCTGCACTGTAGGCTAACCTGACTGAAGAAGCCCTTGTGGCTATGCTTACTGAGATCAACTTAGTCGGTAGATCAGAAGGGTGGTGGATAAACATTGGTGCTTTTCACCATGTCTGCTATGATCATGAAATGTTTAAAACATATAATGCTACTAATGATATGAAAGTGATGTTGGGAGATTCTCACACCACTACTATTGCTGGAATTGGGTCTATGGAGTTAAAGTCTACGTCTGAAAACAATTTATTACTGAAAGACGTGATGCATACTCCATAGATGAGGAAAAATTTAGTATCCTGTTTCTTGTTAAATAAAGCTGGTTTTACTCAAACTATTGGATCTGACTTGTACGCCATCACTAAAAATGATGTTTTTGTTAGTTAAGGATATGCTGTAGATGGCATGTTTAAGTTGAACGTTGAAGTTAATGGTTCTGTTTATATGCTGTGTGATTTTAATATTTGGCATGCTAGACTTTGTCATGTTAATAAGGGACTAATTCATAAAATGAGTAACTTAGGCCTAATCACTAAAGTTTCCATAAATGATTTAGAAAAATGTGAATATTGTAGCCAAGCTAAAATTACTAAAACCCCACATAAATCTATGTTTAGAAAGTTAGAATCTTTAGATTTAATACATTCTAATATATGTGAACTTGATGGTACTCTAACTTCGGATGGCAATCGCTACTTTATTACTTTTATTGATGATTGCTCTGATTTTACTTATATTTATCTCATGAAGGATAAAAGTGATGCGTTAGATATGTTTAAATTATTTCACTGAAATTGGAAATCAATCAAGTAAGAAAATTAAAAGATTTCGAAGTGATAGAGGATCATAGTAAACTTATTCATTGAATTTTATAAACAACATAGCATAATTCATGAGAGAACCACACACTATTTGCCTGAAATGAACGGTAAAGCTGAAAGAAAACGTAGGACTCTTACCGAATTATTAGCAGCTGTTTTATTAAATTCAGGTGTAGCATCTCACCGGTGGGGGAAAGGTTATTAACTGTTTGTTATGTCATAAACAGAATTCCTAAATCTAATAGCAAAATTTCACCTTTTGAGATTTTAAAAAATCATAAACCCAACTTGTCTTATTTTAAAACTTGGCGTTGCTTAGCGTATGTTCGTATTCCTGACTCTAAAAAATTAAATAAACAAGTCGAGCATATGAATGTTTTTCATTGGTTATTCCCTTAATAGGAAAGCATCTAGATTTTTTGATTTGAATGCTCGAGTTATTATTGAGTCAAATGATGCTGATTTCTTGAAAATAAATCTCCATTTAAACTTAGGAATAGGCGGCGCTTACTACTAATAATCCAATAATCGAAAATAATGAACATAATACAGAAAGTGAATATGAACTTAGAAGAAGTAAAAGAGCTAGAATAGCTAAAGATTTTGGTCCAGAATATTATGCTTATGCACTAAAAGAGGACCCTACTAATCTAAAAGAAGCTATGGCTTCTTTAGATTCAGATCTCTGGCAAGAAGCTATAAATGATGAAATGGAATCTCTTTAATCTAATAAAACTTGGCATCTAGTTGATTTACCTCCAGGTTGTAAATGAGTACTTAAAAAGAATTTGAAACCTGATGGTATAATTGATAAATATAAGGCTCGTCTGGTAGCTAAAGGATTTAAGCAGAAAGAAAACATTGGCTTTTTTGATACTTCTTCACGTGTTACAAGAATAACATCAATTCAAGTATTAATTTCTCTTGCTTCACTATATGATCTACTGATTCACCAAATGGATGTAAAAAAATACTTTTTTGAATGGTGAATTAGAAGAAGAGATTTATATGGACCAACCCGAAGGTTTTGTTATACCTGGTTAAGATCATAAAGTTTGTAAATTAGATAAATCTTTATATGGTCTTAAATAGGCACCGAAACAATGACATGAAAATTTTGACAATCTAATTATTTCACATGGTTTTAATGTAAATAAAGGTGATAAGTGTATTTATTATAAATCTGATAATAACATTTGCACTATCATATGCTTATATGTTAATGATTTACTTATATTTCGTTCAAATATTCATGTTATAAATCATGTTACGTCCATACTATGTGCCATTTTTAATATGAAAGATCTTGGTGAAGCAAGTGTGATTCTTGGTATTAAGATGACTAAGTATGAGAAGAGAATTTCTTTAGATCAATCTTATTATATTGAGAAGATGTTAAAGAAATATAATTACTTTATGTAAACATGCCAGTACACCATATAGTCCAAGTGTAAAACTATTTAAGAACAGTGATGAATGTGTAAGACAGTCTGAATATGCGAGCATTATTGGCAGTCTTCGGTATGCCACTAGTTGTACTAGACCCGATATTGCATACGTCGTGGGATTATTATGCAGATTTACTAGCAGACCTAGTATAAACCATTGGCATGCTATTAAAAGGGTCATGAGATACCTTAAAAGAACTATGAACCTCGGATTACACCATCAAAAGTTTCTTGCCGTCCTTGAAGGATACAGTGATGCAGATTGGAATACTTGATCAGACGATTCCAAAGCTACAAGTGGATATATTTTCAGTATTACAGGAGGAGCTGTATAGTGAACCGTATGTCTGTACCCTTTGAGTCAACAATAATTCATACTAGTTCAACTCAAAAATGAATGGGAATACGGATCATTAGGGGTGAAGAAGGAAGGATAGAAGAAAAATAGAAACAACAACACAAAATCTCACAATCGCAGCAGAACAAAATATAATATATAATAACAGATCTTTATACAAAACAACTATAACTGTTTTATACTTACAATCATCAGAGTACATCAATCAGCAATCAATCTGGACAGTTATACTAACTTGTCCTCACACGGCGGAAATATAAATCAAATACGGAAATACGCCTGAAATCCTCCAGCTCGTCTCCTGAGCTCCATAGCATTCTAACCTAAATCTAGAATACTCGGTTTGGCCCAAGCATTATAATAAAATAACACCCAAGTCAGTCTAGAAAACCAGCGTGAGAACACACACTCAATTTGAATTATTACTATTTTCAAAATCCTTTGAAAAACAAAAGTATCTCGTAAGACCACGCCACACATAAGCACAACGGGATTTTACCTTACGATAACCAAAACACTTTACATCAAATCATCTGATATTATAATAGTGTCTATAGAAAGTAAATTAGAAAATACCTGAAATGCTTGCATCTCACGTTTTAGCATAGTTGGGCACAATCAAAACCATATTGGCTCATAGTGGATATTGGATTCCATACAATGACTGGGCTATTGGAGTACCGCCCGCCACAGTACACCTCTAGAAAATTGTACCGAGATCGTACCTAACGATCTGTGACGCCCCACCTCTATGCTCATAATAACAAAGAGTATTAAAAGAAATACTGTCTATTATTACGAAGAATAAGGCTGGATAGGAGCGACCATCCGTAATTGGCCTTACACTAATATTGGTTATCTCGATAGGAGTGGTATATATTTTTCATCTATTATTTATTCACTCCCATCGACATATCCAATTATCAGTATAAAACAAACTACGATGATTCATAATAGTTTAGGACATTAGATATAACAATAACACAGATAATATAAATGCGGAACACAGATGAAAACAAAAGTCTCATATATATATAACTGATGTCAGTTACAACATAGTTGACACAATACATATGATACAACTACAACTGTCGACTCTGGAAGTTATATATACATGTACATTATCAACTAATATACATGAATACATATCAACCTATACAATTTGACACGACTACTACAAAACGACGAAGACCACTTCAAAAGATGTAAAAAGTCTTCATATACCGAAGAGCAACTCAAAGCAGGAAATCTACAACCTGAAATAACTCGGGTCTTACCCGAGTATTACATTCAAAAGAAAATAATACATGGGTCAGTCTAATTCAAACTCAGTTATTAGTGCATAGCAGCAATAATAATCAGATAGTCAATAGACGACAGTCACAGAAATCACATATATCCAACTCTCAATACGAGAATTTGATAACGGCGTATATAACACTAAACAGTGTAAATCATCAAATCAAAAATCTCAAAATGATCAAACACATCAAATTTCTATGTGGCAGCAGCACACGCACGCGTGCACTGCCTCGCCACATAGTACGTGAAATCATCACGACGGTGAAAACTAACAGCAATCAAAACGGTAGAAGTCAACATAAATAAACTTACAGGGTCAAACCCAGGTCTTTGAGACCGGATTCAACTCGCTGTAAAATCTCAAAAATCAATTTGAAACAATCACGAACCAACAAAGGCAAAATCAACTAACTCAAGCGAAAAGGAAGCGGTGAACAAGTTCACGCTTCAGATCAAAACTGTGATATCGAACAAGCCATGACCGCAGTCAATACCCAAACTTCTCAAATTCAACATGACAATCAAGAGCCCAAAGACAAGGTAATCCAACTGTAGCATAGCAACAAAAAGAAAACTGCATATACGACTAAGCAGTATACAGTATTAAAACTGAAATTTCCAAAGTGAAGCAAGAACTAATGTTCATGAACATGAGGGCAACATATATGATCAAGTGAAGTATAACCATCAAGTTCCAGTTTATCCAAGTTCAAAGTGCAGATATGATAATTTGAATGCAATAGTGGAACAGACCAAAATGCAGACCAAAATCAAGGCAAGAGTATCAGACTACCAAGAAGAGGACAGAGCAATGAAGACTACAAGGAAAAACATCACTGCTTCTTATATAGGACAGGCCTGACCACACATGCAAATGGAAGCAAAGCCCAATTACATTAATGAACTAATATGTAGTGCACCCTGTATATACAAATTCTAACTTGAAGTACGCTACACCAGCAAGCATTCGAACAAGGTCAAGTTTAAAATGACCATGTCCAAAACAAATTCGACCAACAAAGCAAAAGGTACAAATGCTACAAGATGTATCAGACTACACACTTACATGGGGCCACAGTATGCTACAAAGAAAATGAAACTGTGGTTTCAATTCAAAGGAGCCAAGCCTTAAAATTGTTACTAGTTCAAGCAAAGTCAAAAGTCACAAATAATTTACATTTCAAAAATCAGAGTTAAGCCAGAAGCCCAACCCAGTCAAGTTGCAGTTATTGAAATCAATGCTACAGGAGATAAAAATCACTATGACCCAAATCAGCAAAGCATAAGCAATAGACGGTGATCATGTAAAAGTCGAAGTCAACCAAAATAAGTTCGAACAAAACAACACTATCAACTCAAATTCAAAAAATCATCAAAGTCGTAAATTCACAAATTTATACAACTCGGCAAAGCCAGAGAAACATCAAACATCTGCATATATATGAAAATCAAAGAATTCAAAGCCATGGAAATCACCAAATCACATATATATCAAGTGACCGAAGTCAATGCAAGCCGGCCGAGATTCCAAAACCAACTGCCCGTAGTTCATCAAAGAAAGCAAGGCCGAAGCCAACAACGCAAATGACAATCAAGGGATTAGCAAAGGTTACCAGTTCGAAAAACAAAACCCAAAGCCACAGTCAACAGAAATCAAAATCGTGGTAACCACAAACGATCTCAATATCGTCAAACCCAAAATCGATTAGGGATGTCCACGAAAACGAACAACACGAAACCAAATAACAAAATAGTATACTGTTCGAAACAAGAACAATGCTGCAAGTATCACAGAGTCGAGACAAATCAGAAGTTACCAACAACAAGACAAAGATAGAACTGCCGTAACGAAGTATGAATTAGATGTGAGTTGCGAGCACTCACCTTCTTCGAAGAAGCAGCCGCGAGCAACCTAGCGGAGTCGACGTCGTAGCATTACGAAAGCGAACGAAACCATCGGCAGAAGCCCTTAGCATTCGATCGAGCAGAGAAGCCAACGCCTTTGATTTCGCGAAGCCCTAAATTGGAAAAACGAACGAACGAAGAAATCGTGGCCTCCATTCTTCTCTATTGCTTAGATTAGGGTTTTTG
Organism: Allium fistulosum; assembly: GCA_030737815.1. NCBI lineage: Eukaryota > Viridiplantae > Streptophyta > Magnoliopsida > Asparagales > Amaryllidaceae > Allium > Allium fistulosum. The sequence continues at coordinate 661,083,604 of CM060902.1, forward strand.
ACAGTGAATGGGGGAGAGGAGCGAACGAAAGATGAGAGCCGCCACCATTTTTCTTTCTTTCGACTGTTTGCTTAGGTTTTTTCGAATGAGGAAAATGAAAAGGGTGGACGGGTTTTAGCCTTAGTAAATTTTCACGGCTACCATAGAGAAGGCCAAGACAAAATGGGAAGCCCAATATCAGCTCTAACCACGAATAATAATTTTTATTAAAGAATTTTAACCCGAATAAATCTCAATTGCAATCAAACAATTTTCACATTTCAAATCCGATTCGAATTCCAATAACAATTATCAACTGAATTAAATCGTCATTTTGACGATAATTGAAATTACAAAAATCCCGGTTGTTACAGACTCCCCTCCTTATAAAAATTGTGTCTCCGCAATTTTCATAATTAAAGGTGTCAATAACAATTACTTTTCTAACATAAACTGGTTAAGCTAGAAAAATAAAAGTCGAGAATTCAAATGCCAAAGGAATCTTTTAATTCCAATAAAAGAGATTCACAAATTTTCAACCATATCTAACTATCAATAGATAATCAGAAAACAACAAACCCGAATAAATGCAACCATCAGCGATATTCAATTATCAACAAGATAATTAAAATACAGAATTTCACAAAACAACAATATCTAATCATCGATACGATAACTAAAAAACAACAAAATCCAATTATCCACAGAGATAATTATAAAACACAATCGCAATTCGCAAAACTGCCACGATCTAGTTATCCGACAAATAACTGGAACACAAACTTCATAATCAACAAATTCTAAATATTAACAGAGATAGAAAGAAAATAGCAATTCAATAAAAATCAGCATAATTTAGATCCAATTAGAGACTAGAAAATCTCGTATCAACAAAATCAGCAAACATCAATTTATCTAATTATCTCAAACGATAATCAGAAAACAAATCAAACATCTAATTATTTCAAACGATCATCAGAAAACAAATCAAATGTCTAATTATCTCAAACGATAATCAGAAAACAAATCAGCACATATCTAATTACCACAAACGGTAATTAAAATTTCAAATTCAACAAATATTCGATTATCACAAACGATAATCAAATTTCAAATTCTACAAATGTTCGATTATCAAAAACGATAATCAAATTTCTCAAATCAACAAATATTCGATTATCAAAAACGATAATCAAATTTCTCAAATCAACAAATATTCGATTATCAAAAACGATAATCAAATTTCAAATTCAACAAATAATTGATTATCTCAAGTGATAATCAAAATCCAAATTCAATAAATATTTGATTATCTCAAGCGATAATCAAATTTCAAATTCAACAAATATTTGATTATCTCAAGCGATAATCAAATTCCAAATTCAATAAATATTTGATTATCTCAAGCGATAATCAAATTTCAAATTCAACAAATATTTGATTATCTCAAGCGATAATCAAACTTCAAATTCAACAAATATTTGATTATCTCAAACGATAATCAAATTCCAAATTCAATAAATATTTGATTATCTCAAGCGATAATCAAACTTCAAATTCAACAAATATTTGATTATCTCAAGCGATAATTAAATTTAAAATCAGCAAATATTTAACTATCTCAAGCGATAATTAAATCTAAAATCAGCAAATATTTAATTATCTCAAGCGATAATTAAATCTAAAATCAACAAATATTTAATTATCTAAAGCGATAATTAAATCTAAAATCAGCAAATATTTAATTATCTCAAGCGATAATTAAATCTAAAATCAGCAAATATTTAATTATCTAAAGCGATAATTAAATCTCAAATCAGCAAATATTTAATTATCTAAAGCGATAATTAATTCTCAAATCAGCAAATATTTAATTATCTCAAGCGATAATTAAATCTAAAATCAACAAATATTTAATTATCAAAAGCGATAATTAAAAGCAACAAATATCCGATTATCGAAAACGATAATCAGAACTCATATCAACAAATATCTAATTATCACAAGCGATAATTAGAAACAACAAATATCCGATTATCAAAAACGATAATCAGAACTCATATCAACAAATATCTAATTATCACAAGTGATAATTAGAAACAACAAATATCCGATTATCAAAAACGATAATCAGAACTCATATCAACAAATATCCAATTACCTGCAGATAATTGGAAACAACAAATATCTAGAAATCAATTAAGAAGACTAGAAAATCAACATAAAAGCTTGGATCGATCCCATCAGATGGCGAGTTTTTAATTCGCCGCACGTGCATCAACAAATGGCCGAAGCCTACCAAGTACTCAACATAATTTTGGCGCCCAACAAATGACCCGAAGGTCCGCAGAGTGACCCAAAGGTCTAGTACTGGTATTTGACCCGAAGGTCCATCAGAGTGGCCCGAAAGCCCAACAAATGACCCGAAGGTCCAACAAATGACCCGAAGGTCCTCATAGTGGCTCGAAAGCACACGAAAACATCAAAATGTTTCAATTAACGAGTCTGGAATTAACCAAAATAGCAAACGCACATGTCCCATAACCACGAGTTTTACTAAATTGTTTAATTCTCTTCATCGTTTCCTTGAAAGTGTAAAATCATCAAAATCATCAAAACAACAGATATTTCAATTAACGAGTCCGGAATTAACCGAAATAGTAAAAGTGTGGTTCCATACTCCGCACTTTTGCTAAATCGTTTAAATCTCTTCATCGTTTCCTTGAAAGTGCAAAATTGTGTATTTTGTAAAAATACACTTTACATTCTCAAACGGACAAGTCCGGAATTAAGCGAATCAGTAAAAGAAAGGGGTCATAGTCCTCGATTTTGCTGAAACGTTTAAATCGCTTCCTCATTCTTTTGAAATCGCAAACTGTAAAATTTCTGAAAACAATTTTATTTATTTTGTAAAAATAACAATTCGCATTCTCAACTGAACAAGTCCGGAGTTAAGCGAAACAGTAAAAGAAAGGGGTCATAATCCTCGATTTTGCTGAATCGTTTAAGTCGCTTTCTCATTCTTTTGAAAACGCAAACTGCTAAAATTTTATAAAACAATTTTCATTTTAAAACGATTTTCCAATCACGTGATTAGAACAGTAAATCTGTAACAATTTCGGTAAGGAAATCGTACTTCTCAAAATACCGTAAAAACGGTCACAAAACAGCATTGCGGAATAACCGCTTGAAAATCCACTTTTAAAATTTGACGGTTACTGAAGCCAAAGCGACAGTAATTTTAAAACGTCAAAATCACATTAAAACAATTTACATCAAAATGTAATATCAGAGAATTTTCATTCATCAAAATGCCACAAAACACCGTGCTTCAAAAATTTAGCATTGGTGTAAAAAGCCCGTTATAAAAATAACGGCAACAAAATACGTTTCATAACCTAGCATCGGTTCAACGTAAAATAAATGCAGTAACGTGCAATTCAAATTTTGCACGTACTACAAAATGAACAAAGAAATTATTCGAAGGTATCTTCAATGAAGACAATTCAAAATAGCAAAAATCTGATCAATATATGATTAGTACAAAAGAAAGCCAGCGGAAATTTCAACAAAAATCACATAGCTGCAATTTCTTCGAATCCTCAATTCGGATTCGAAATTCTCAAAAAACAAAATAATTACAGCTATGTAAACAACAAATGAAATTCATATCAATTTCGTATTTCGATTTTTAAATCAAAAAGATTATCGGTTGTACTCAGCAAAGACAGTTTCACTGTTTCCGCTGCGCAATCTGATAAATAGAACACAAATCAATCAAATCAACCAAAACACAGTTTCACTTTTATTTTTAAATAAAGATATTTAAAAATTTACATCTAGATTTCAAAACTTTAGTTTTGACTCAAATCACAGATAAAACATCGACCAATAGTTGTAACATATGTTCCATCCAAGTTATGTTTTATATTATGTCCATAAACCCCAAGCTCTGATACCAACTGTGACGCCCCACCTCTATGCTCATAATAACAAAGAGTATTAAAAGAAATACTGTCTATTATTATGAAGAATAAGGCTGGATAGGAGCGACCATCCGTAATTGGCCTTACACTAATATTGGTTATCTCGATAGGAGTGGTATATATTTTTCATCTATTATTTATTCACTCCCATCGACATATCCAATTATCAGTATAAAACAAACTACGATGATTCATAATAGTTTAGGACATTAGATATAACAATAACACAGATAATATAAATGCGGAACACAGATAAAAACAAAAGTCTCATATATATAACTGATGTCAGTTACAACATAGTTGACACAATACATATGATACAACTACAACTGTCGACTCTGGAAGTTATATATACACGTACATTATCAACTAATATACATGAATACATATCAACCTATACAATTTGACACGACTACTACAAAATGACGAAGACCACTTCAAAAGATGTAAAAAGTCTTCATATCCCGAACAGCAACTCAAAGCAGGAAATCTACAACCTGAAATAACTCGGGTCTGACCCGAGTATTACATTCAAAAGAAAATAATACACGGGTCAGTCTAATTCAAACTCAGTTATTAGTGCATAGCAGCAATAATAATCAGATAGTCAATAGACGATAGTCACAGAAATCACATATATCCAACTCTCGATACGAGAATTGGATAACGGCGTATATAACACTAAACAGTGTAAATCATCAAATCAAAAATCTCAAAATGATCAAACACATCAAATTTCTGTGTGGCTGCAGCACACGCACGCGTGCACTGCCTCGCCACACAGTACATGAAATCATCACGACGGTGAAAACTAACAGCAATCAAAACGGTAGAAGTCAACATAAATAAACTTACAGGGTCAAACCCGGGTCTTTGAGACCGGATTCAACTCGCTGTAAAATCTCAAAAATCAATTTGAAACAATCACGAACCAACAAAGGCAAAATCAACTAACTCAAGCGAAAAGGAAGCGGTGAACAAGTTCACGCTTCAGATCAAAACTGTGATATCGAACAAGCCATGACCGCAGTCAATACCTAAACTTCTCAAATTCAACATGAAAATCAAGAGCCCAAAGACAAGGTAATCCAACTGTAGCATAGCAACAAAAAGAAAACTGCATATATGACTAAGCAGTATACAGTATTAAAACTGAAATTTCCAAAGTGAAGCAAGAACTAATGTTCATGAACATGAGGGCAACATATATGATCAAGTGAAGTCTAACCATCAAGTTCCAGTTTATCCAAGTTCAAAGTGCAGATATGATAATTTGAATGCAATAGTGGAACAGACCAAAATGCAGACCAAAATCAAGGCAAGAGTATCAGACTACCAAGAAGAGGACAGAGCAATGAAGACTACAAGGAAAAACATCACTGCTTCTTATATAGGACAGGCCTGACCACACATGCAAATGGAAGCAAAGCCCAATTACATTAATGAACTAATATGTAGTGCACCCTGTATATACAAATTCTAACTTGAAGTACGCTACACCAGCAAGCATTCGAACAAGGTCAAGTTTAAATTGACCATGTCCAAAACAAATTCGACCAACAAAGCAAAAGGTACAAATGCTACAAGATGTATCAGACTACACACTTACATGGGGCCACAGTATGCTACAAAGAAAATGAAACTGTGGTTTCAATTCAAAGGAGCCAAGCCTTAAAATTGTTACCAGTTCAAGCAAAGTCAAAAGTCACAAATAATTTACATTTCAAAAATCAGAGTTAAGCCAGAAGCCCAACCCAGTCAAGTTGCAGTTATTGAAATCAATGCTACAGGAGATAAAAATCACTATGACCCAAATCAGCAAAGCACAAGCAATAGACGGTGATCATGTTAAAGTCGAAGTCAACCAAAATAAGTTCGAACAAAACAACACTGTCTACTCAAATTCAAAAAATCATCAAAGTCGTAAATTCAAAAATTTATACAACTCGGCAAAGCCAGAGAAACATCAAACATCTGCATATATATGAAAATCAAAGAATTCAAAGCCATGGAAATCACCAAATCACATATATATCAAGTGACCGAAGTCAATGCAAGCCGGCCGAGATTCCAAAACCAACCTGCCCGTAGTTCATCAAAGAAAGCAAGGCCGAAGCCAACAACGCAAATGAAAATCAAGGGATTAGCAAAGGTTACTAGTTCGAAAAACAAAACCCAAAGCCACAGTCAACAGAAATCAAAATCGTGGTAACCACAAACGATCTCAATATCGTCAAACCCAAAATCGATTAGGGATGTCTACGAAAACGAACAACACGAAACCAAATAACAAAATAGTATACCGTTCGAAACAAGAACAATGCTGCAAGTATCACAGAGTCGAGACAAATCAGAAGTTACCAACAACAAGACAAAGATAGAACTGCCGTAACGAAGTATGAATTAGATGTGAGTTGCGAGCACTCACCTTCTTCGAAGAAGCAGCCGCGAGCAACCTAGCGGAGTCGACGTCGTAGCATTACGAAAGCGAACGAAACCATTGGCAGAAGCCCTTAGCATTCGATCGAGCAGAGAAGCCAACGCCTTTGATTTCGCGAAGCCCTAAATTGGAAAAACGAACGAACGAAGAAATCGTGGCCTCCATTCTTCTCTATTGCTTAGATTAGGGTTTTTGACAGTGAATGGGGGAGAGGAGCGAACGAAAGATGAGAGCCGCCACCATTTTTCTTTCTTTCGACTGTTTGCTTAGGTTTTCTCGAATGAGGAAAATGAAAAGGGTGGACGGGTTTTAGCCTTAGTAAATTTTCACGGCTACCATAGAGAAGGCCAAGACAAAATGGGAAGCCCAATATCAGCTCTAACCACGAATAACAATTTTTATTAAAGAATTTTAACCCGAATAAATCTCAATTGCAATCAAATAATTTTCACATTTCAAATCCGATTCGAATTCCAATAACAATTATCAACTGAATTAAATCGTCATTTTGACGATAATTGAAATTACAAAAATCCCGGTTGTTACACGATCCTTGCCAACACAGGACCTACCTACCCCTTACTGGATAGTACCGAATATGTTATCACCCTGGGTGTTCCCACCCTAATCGAGCGCTCTATTTTCCATGCATAACCATATCCATAATTATTTTATAATATATCCGAGGGTATCTAGAAAAGTGATAACATACCCTAATTGGGTGCGACCCACTTAGCCCTGCTACATCTTCCCTGTTTTAGTCATTCTCGGTTGATGAGGCTTGAGGCTACGTTTACCTTTCAAGGAATTTATACTTAGAATGCTCATTGCCCTCCAATGATAATGTGCTGATAGCATTCATCCATACAAGTTGTTCTGGGTCTGAACAAACCGAATTTCCAGAATCACCATCTTCATATCTTCATGATATCCCAATTCGTAACGCACAAATTGGATCGAAGTGGTTTTCGGATAATCAAATCTGATCCCGATCTCTTCAAAACGATCAATGAATTTGGCCAAATTTGATAGTCGGTTATTTAACTATCAAATAACATCCATAAACAGTCACTAGGCCTTATTTTATAATCTTCAAAACATTCATTCAAAGTATCTTTACAAAGATATATATTTAAATCCTTTCTAGTATATTCAATAATTGGAAACAATTCAAATTCTTATATCCGGAACAGGATATTTAAATCCATATCAACACTTAGAATATTTCTTTCAATCCCATTTATAATTCAACCTTTTGGGAAATATTTCTAAAATAGAAATCTCGTAGTTAAATATTTCAAATCCTCTTCGTTTAATACTTAGAAAATATTTATAAGTATATTTTCCTAAAATCACTTTATTTCCAATACTTAGGAAATATTCCCTTTTATTTCATACTTCTCAAAATCCTTAAAATCCACTTGAAATTTCCTTAACCCTTTATAACGAATTCGATAAGTTTCCAAAATTCACTAATTAAACCCCTTTAAAATTTCCAACATCGATTATACCCGTCTATAATCCCAACTACCCATTTCTAACTTCCTTTTATGAATTTTAATTCATTTCCAATATTTCTATATTTAAATACTTTGGAAATTTCCTTAAGTTCTCAAAATTTCACTATAAGATTTCACTTATAAAAATCATCTCTGTTAAATAAACTCTGTTTACAAATCTCGAGAGGATTTATAAATAAATTTCAATCATTTCAAACTATATATATATAATAAGTATTTTTAAATAATAATTCATTTTTAAACATATTTGAGTAATTTATTAAAATATTAAAACACTTTACATAACATTTATAATTAATTTCCAATTCATTTTTAAATAAACTAATTGATTTACAAGGCTGGTTTTAAAAATTAGAATTTATTTTAATAAATATCAAATACTTGAATAACTAACTTTTTCGAAATTATTTAATCTAAATAATAGTTTTTAAGCTACATAGTATAATAAATAAAAATCCCATTTAAACAATTTAATTTCTCGAAAACAATCTATTTTAAAAATCCAATATTGCCAATTTCAATTTATAAATCTCTCTCGATTCATATCATATCGACTACATTTACAAATTTCATAATCATTTCCACATTTCAAATAGAATCGACTATTTTTCCAAAACCCGATTCCCATATCTCGATATAAATTCACACTGTGTATTTACATCCCCAATTAATCAACTAATATCATCTCCCCTTATTTATAAACATCGTTTATAAATTTATAACCCCTTTTGAGTATCACTTTTTATAAAAAATTATCTCATTTATAAAATTCCATTTTATAAATCCATTTCTTTTAAATTCTATTTATTTTTCAAATCCATTTAAAATATCGATTTTTAACTTCTTTCCATATTTTTCCAGAAATCACTTTAAAATCCATTGTTCAAAAATCCTTTATATAAATTATTTTTAAAAACTCTATTTATATATTTTTCCCAAATAGATAAGTACAAATTCCAAAATCAAATCATTTATTTTATCCATCCTAATTCCTTTTTAAATTAATCCCAAAATCCAATATAAATATTTTCATCTCTAAATTGGCTTTATTTTAAAAATCAAAAATATTCCTTATGGTATTTATAATACCAAAATTCAGGCCAGTGCTACTATAGCATCCAAACAATCAAAACACACAACAATCCATAATAGATTATTCAATTCCATCATATATCACTATATATGAAAAACAATAAATATATTTTTGAGGAATCCAGTTTGATCCCTCCAACCTATTTCCCTGCATCCACAAATGTTAAATAACATAAAAATATCAATCCCACTTCGAGGGGGATATCACGGTAATATAGGGTCATCCGCTATTATGCGGGGCGCATAGTGTCTCATCCGCTCCAAAGGCGGGAAATATATCTAACTACTAATATATATACTACTATATATATATAACATCCAAACTTATAATAATTTATAAATTCAACCAGCATCCAATAATTAATTTTAATTATTATAATTAAATCCAGCAATCCAAGAAGAGTGAGATTTACTCACCTTGATTTTTAATTGCAATACTTCCAATTTTTAATTAAATCGAATAGCGTTCAATTAATTTAAAATTTCCTCTAACTTCAAATGATTCCAACCAAATTCTGGATTGTAGTGTTTTCCCATAATGATTCCAATGTAACTCATTTCATGATTTTTGGACCTCACATGAATAAATTATGGTTTTTTAACATTCGAGTAATTAAAAATAAAATTGACTTAAACTAACTTTAAATTTAAAATCTAATCCCTTACCATTTCTCTCATTCTTCCCTTCAGATATCCACGTGTTAGTTCCTAAGATGATGGTTTTGATGACAACAACCTTAGGACTTGTTATAAAATATAAATACTAATATTCTTATCTAGATATATATGTATATGCAGGATATATATATATATATATATATATATATATGTAGGTACTGAGAATGAAGGCTGTAAAGTATAAAGATTCAAGACTGAGTATAGAGATTCAAGACCAACGAATTCAGGATTGAAGAAATCAAGACTGAAGACTCATGAGTATCAAGAGTTTAAGAGTTCAAGATATCAAGATAAGTAATAGAGTCAAGATTTATGTTAAAACTTCGTAATAGCACTAAAATCTTTATTTGGATTTTAATTGTGGAATGGAATCCACCTTCTCGCTTTAATAGTGGGATGGAATCCACGACCTTTTTAGTGGGATGGAACCCACGACCTTCTCTAGTGGAATGGAATCCACGAAATTTTCAAAATGATTTATTTTTTAAAAACTATCTTTTTAAAGTCATCTCTATCAATTTAAATATTTTAGCCTTAATTCAAAAACTATTTTTAATCATATTAATTTCAAATTTTCTCTTGTTTTTTAAACTATCTCTTGATTTTAATATTTTAGCTTTAATATATTTTAAAGAAATCTATACTTAGTTTTTAATATTACTTTTATATTATAGATTATATATTTTAAGATTACTTTCTAAAACTCTTTTATAAGATTAAACTATATTCAAAATGGTTTACAAAGTTTAGAAATTGTTTTGACAAGTTTTAGAATTGAAATCATTTTAAAGCAAAATCTATTTTTAAAAATAACATATGCATGTCGACATCCCTCATCCCCCCATGTCGACATGGTAGCTGTAGATTTCAAATTTCAAATTTTCAAAAGAAGTGTCTATTCATCATAACCTTTCGCGAATGGACATGACCGTTGTTCTCCTATAAATATCAGTTGTTTTCAATGAATTTTAAGTTAGTTTTTATTCATTTTTTCACTCCTTCTCCACTCAAATATTCTCTTATATTTGAAATGCTTTAACAAAACTCTGCTGAAATTCTTAGTGAATCAAACTCAATCATCTCTAGTTTGATTCTCTACCACTCTCTCTCAAAGATCTCAGTGCTACTCAGAGTTATAAGATAATTTGCAATCAGAGAAGTGTATTGAGTCTCTCTCTATCAAAGTGTGGTTGGAAATGGTGTGATTATAACCCATAAATCAATTAGGTGATCTTGTAGCCTTGTTAAATTAAGAGAGTTTTCCCTGGACTCGGAGACATGAGGGTGTATCTCATGGCCTTGAAATCAAGGTGTAATATTGACATTATATTTGAAAAGAAATCTGCACAAGGAATTGTGTGCGACTGGATGTAGGGTAACTCCGAACCAGTATAAAATTCCAATGTGTTCTTTCCTTTACTGCTTTTATTTACTATTTTCATTTGTGTCTGGTTCTGTGATTATCTCCGTGTTTGTGAAATTGCATCTGTATTTGTTCAATTGGAAAAGATTTCAAAAATTCCATAAAATCCATTAAACAGTATTCACCCTCTCTCTAGTGTTAATTCAGTCTTAAGATCCGTAATCCGCATTTCCTACATTTGGTATCGGAGCATTGGTTTTCAAAGTTTTCATAATCTGATTTTTGAAAAGTTTTCAAATGGCTGCCAATACTGGTAATGTCAACACTATCACTAGTTCATTTGTAGAGGGTCATTCTACTGCCAGACCACCACTTTTTAATGGTAGTAACTATGTCTATTGGGCATGTACGATGAAAATATATTTACAATCAATAGGATTAGACGCTTGGAATATCACACAAACTGAGTACATTGAACCCACAACTGATTTACACACTGGACTACTGAGCAAAAGACTGTTGCACAAAACAATTCCAAAGCCATGAATATCTATTCTGTTCACTTGATAGAAATGAGTTTAATTGAGTGTCTGTCTGTAAGTCTGCATATGAGATCTGGAAAACTTTGCAGTTACTCATGAAGGAACAAGCGAAGTTAAACAAACCAAAATATCTATCTTAACCAATCGGTTTCAATTATTCAAGATGAATCCAAATGAGTCCATTTCAGACATGTACAGTAGGTTTTAAGACATTGTGCACTCACTAATTGCATTAGGAAAGAACTTTTCCGAAGAAGATCAAGTTAGAAAAATTCTGAATTCACTCACTCGAGAATGGGATCAGAAGACTCTAGCAATTGAAGAGGCTAATGATATCATTACTCTGAAAATTGAAGAATCGATTGGGAATTCGATGTCGTTTGAATTACAAATGCAAGGGAGAAGAGAAAGCAAGGCCTCGGAAAAGAACTCAATAGCGTTCAATGCAATAACAGATGGTTCAAACTCAAACGGTGACAACGATGAAGAAAAGCCTTTATAACAAGGAATTTTAGAAAGTTTCTGAAATACAGAAAGATGAAAATTATAAGAGAAATGATCACAAGAATTCTGGAAATAGTAAAGAGACTCAAAACAACGTCAGATGCTACAATTGTGATGAGCCAGGCCACTTAAAAAGAGATTGTCCGCATCCGTATAAACAGAAATTTTCTCCAAGTAATGATTCATCAAAGAAAAGAAAGAGAGCATATACTGCTACACTGGATGATTCACACTCATACTCTAGTGATGAAGATCAAGGGACGGAAAATTCAAACATGTGCTTTACAGCTATTCACGATTATGATGATCTTGGAAATATGGATCTAAAAAGAGGTACGCATTTCAATTATATTGATTAAAAATTCTTGTTTGAATGTTTGATTGTTTGCATGTTTTGAAATTGCTTGTTGTTTGAATTTAAAATTTTTATTTTCAAAACAATATTATTTTAACAATATTTTAATATTAAAGTGTTATTATATTTAATATTATTTTAGATAAAATATAAATTAGATTATAGAATATATATATATATATATATATATATATATTAAATAAAATAAGAAAAATAAGTCACATGATTTAAGGGACCATGTCGACATGACCCTACCCCCATGTCGACATCCCTCCAGAAATTTGAAATTCAAATTTGAATTCAAAACTTTGAATTTCCCTCCACCTTTTCACCAACTCGAAAGCTCTGAAAAGGTGTCTCTTGACCAGAGAACACGGCTCTTAGATATCTATTTATCTTCTTAACTTTATCCTATCTTTTCACTTTCATTTCAAAATTCAAACTCTCTTTCAAACTCTCAAGCTCTCTACTTTCTTCAAAAATGGCTTCCTCAAGCACTCCATCCACCATTAGACTGTCCAAGGCCACCAAAGAGTTCCTCTACAATGATCCAGAAGCTATCACAGCTTACATAAGCTATGTAAGCTTTGGAAAAGTCCATACGGAAAAATTTGCTATCTTTAATGATTTTTCTTCCTATGAAATCAATGTTCTTTTTGAAGAGAATCAAATTCTTAGCTTAATTGATGATTCTCAAAATGATTTTGTTTGTTATCTGAATCTTGTCAAAATGTTTTATGCAAATTTGAACCGTAGTTTTTATGAAGGAAATGAAGGGGAATTATGGAGTAGCATTAAAGGAACGTGTATTGTTTTAAATAGTGAGATTTTGGGTAACATTCTTGGTTGTAAATATACGGGAATGTATCTTTCGGATTTTCAAATCGATGAACATGATCGTGAGACATTTCATCACATTTTTGAAGGAGATGATAACTTTGAGTTTATAAACCGAAATTTCCGTCCTAAAGCTAGAATTGTAAACCTTCTTTTGCAACATACCATAACTCTAACATCGGCAAATTTCAATCACCCTACTTTAAAAGTTTGTAAGGCTCTTTTTGCTATTTTTGGGCACTATGACATTAATTGGGCGCAAGTGATTTTGGATGTACTTCGTCCCAAAAAAATTTACTTTAGGTGAAAACACTTTATATTATGGGATTTATCTCACTCAGATTTTTAACTACTTTGGTGTTAATTATAAGAGGGAGGAGTTCATTTCTAGAAAAGTGTTTAACCATGCTAACATCTTTCTCATGAAAATTCCGTTTGTGTTTCAACCATATAAAACACTTGCTGAAAAGGATGAGAGATTGGCTCATGAAGAGATGGAAGAAGAAGAGGAGGAGGAGGAGGACGAAGGGGAGGAGATGAAAGTTGAAAAAGAAGGAGAGGAGGAGGAAGAGACTTCATTGGAAAGCATCGAATACCCTATCACTCCTAACAATCCATCCAACAAAATGCTTCTCAAGAATCAAAAGATTATCGTGGAAAACCAACGGATTCTCCAAAGATCCGTTAGTAAAAAGTTGGACAAGATTTCCACCAAAATGAACAAGTTCTTTGGGAAAGTGAGTCACAATCTTGGATTATCATCATCTTCATCATCCTCTAACTAATACTAGTTTCACTTCATATTGTATTAGTTTGTATCTCTCTTTAGTTAATGTTATGTATCGTTTTATGTAATGTTAACTAAATTTATCAATGAAAATCCTTTATTTCTGTTTATTAGCTCTAAAATATCTCTGGAATGCTTGTTATTATATTATATAAGTTTTTATATATAGACTTGTATATAATATAAAGAAACAAAGCAAATTTCCAAAATTAACATGGGCATGTCGACATCCCCCTACTTCCTATGTCGACATGTAATGGCCAGAAACTGTTTTCTGTTTTGAAATTGAAATTGATATAATTACCTTGTGTCTTTTCATTTCAAACGACTTTCTAACTCTTTAAATACCTGTTTCTTCCAGAAAAATGCATACTCTCAATTCCTTTTATTTTCCATTGAATTTCTTTATATTTTATCAAAAAATGGCCTCTTCTATTCATAATTTAAGTGAGAATCTTGAAGAAACTCTCAATTCCTTCAAGAACATACTTACTTTTATCCTTCGCAATCAACAGTACTTAGAATTAAGCCAAATGCTGATGATAAAAGAACAAGAAAGGCATTTCGATGCCATTCGATGGATGATCTCAGCCCTCAACAAAGAAGAACTTGAAACGAATCCAGAAGGAACTCTGAATAAAGATAATGAAGAATGGGATGCTATAAAGGCAGATCCTATCTTCGGTGAAGAAGGATGGGTTCAAGTTCCAAGAAATGTTTGATTTGACCTATATGGTTTGATTTACTTTGATTTGGTTTGAATTGTTTGGTTTGAATTGGTTTGGTATGGTTTGGATTGATTTGAATATGGTGTGTAATATATGATTGAACATGGTGTGGTTTGATAAGAACATGATGTATATATTGATCGATTATGTTTGAAATTTTCATATCTCTCACATTTACCTTACTATATTTTATTCATATTATTATCTGTCTCATTTATATTCTACTATACTATGTTATTATCCTATACAGTGCTACAGTATAAGATTTAGGAGGAGTTATGTAGTTTAGGATTAGTTTTTGTTGATAACAAAGGGGGAGAATTATAAAATAGGTTAGTTAGGCTTAGATTAAGGGAGAGTTAGTAGATTAAGGGGGAGTTGTTGGAATAAGGGGAAGTCGGGGGTATAATTAGAGTTTGGTGGAGTATATTTTATAAACATAGGTTGTCATCATCAAAAAGGGGGAGATTATTAGTTCCTGAGATGATGATTTTGATGACAACAACCTTAGGACTTGTTATAAAATATAAATACTAATATTCTTGTCTAGATATATATGTATATGCAGGATATATATATATATGTATATGCAGGATATATATATATATATGTAGGTACTGAGAATGAAGGCTGTACAGTATAAAGATTAAAGACTAAGTATAGAGATTCAAGACTGACGAATTCAGGATTGAAGAAATCAAGACTGAAGACTCATGAGTATCAAGAGTTCAAGAGTTTAAGATATCAAGATTAGTAATAGAGTCTAGATTTATGTTAAAACTTCGTAATAGCACTAAAATATTTATTTGGATTTTAATTGTGGAATGGAATCCACCTTCTTGCTTTAATAGTGGGATGGAATCCATGACCTCTTTAGTGGGATGGAATCCACGACCTTCTCTAGTGGAATGGAATCCACAAAATTTTCAAAATGATTTATTTTTTCAAAACTATCTTTTTAAAGTCATCTCTATCAATTTAAATATTTTAGCCTTAATTCAAAAACTAATTTTGATCATATTAATTTCAAAATCACCTCTTGTTTTTTAAACTATCTCTTGATTTTAATATTTTAGCTTTAATATATTTTAAAGAAATCTATACTTAGTTTTTAATATTACTTTTATATTATAGATTATATATTTTAAGATTAATTTCTAAAACTCTTTTATAAGTTTAAACTATATTCAAAATGGTTTACAAAGTTTAGAAATTGTTTTGACAAGTTTTAGAATAGAAATCATTTTAAAGCAAAATCTATTTTCAAAAATAACATAGACATGTCGACATCCCTCATCCCCCCATGTCGACATGGTAGCCGTAGAATTCAAATTTCAAATTTTCAAAAGAAGTGTCTATTCGTCATAACCTTTTGCGAATGGACATGACCATTGTTCTCCTATAAATACTAATTATTTTCAACGAATTTTAAGTTTCTTCATTTTTTCACTCCTTCTTCTCCACTCAAATATTCTCTTATATTTCAAATGCTTTAACAAAACTCTGCCGAAATTCTAATTAAATCAAACTCGATTATCTCTAATTTGATTCTCTGCCACTCTCTCTCAAAGATCTCAGTGCTATTCAGAGTTATAGGATCATTTGTAATCAAAGAAGTGTATCGAATCTCTCTCTATCAAAGTGTGATTAGAAATGGTGTGATTGTAGCCCATAAATCAATTAGGTGATCTTGTAGCCTGGTTAAATCAAGAGAGTTTGCCCTAGACTCGGAGATAGGAGGGTGTATCTCGTGGCCTTGAAATCTAGGTTGTAATATCGACATTATATTTGAGAAGAAATATGCATAAGAAATTGTGTGGGACTGGATGTAGGGTAACTCCGAACTAGTATAAAATTCCAGTGTGTTCTTTCCTTTAATGCTTTTATTTACTATATGCATTTGTGTCTGGTTCTGTGATTGTCTCTGTGTTTGTGAAATTGCATCTATATGTGTTTAATTTGAAAAGATTTCAAAAATTCCATAAAATCCATTAAACACTATTCACCCCCTCTAGTGTTAATCCATCCTTAAGCCTTAAGCCTTAAGATCCAAAATCCGCATTTCCTACACCACGAACCCGACTTCCTCCCATTATCCACTATCGCACATGTCTCCAAGATGACTAGAGGTCATCATCTTGCCGCTATGGCTGCACCACCACCCTACTCAACCCCTAGCTCTGGTCCCCTACCTTCTGCCCTTTCCACCATTGTCGACTTCTAACATCCCCCAGCGCCTCAAAAATTCAATTGCTGCCCAACAATTCGCCAAACGCTGCTCAATCCCCCAGCATTTCCTAAATACCCTCACACCCGCCGCGCCTCGGGCCACCAGAATCCATGCGCCCGTGTACCCGCGATGACGAACTCCACCGAACCTAACAGCAGCGCCTCGAATGCCAAGCCCTCGCCTTCAACTGCCACCCACTCGCTCGTGACAGAGCCCCCGCCTCTACTTCCTCGTGCTCGAGTACGACCCCATAACCAGGTCGTGATTTATATATATTTTTTCTTTCTCTTTTATCTACTGCGATTTATTTTTATGATGATCGAACTGATTTCGATTGAAGAAGGAAAGGGAATTCGTGATTTAAAAATAAGGAGAAGGCGACTGCTTCGTACATGATAGAGCAGGCTACGTTTAGTGGTAGGGTGGCGGTTCAGGCTAGGGTGACTCATGACTTGACGCTATATATTTATATATTTCATTTAAAAATATCTCGTTTTCATATCTTGAATTTTTGAATCCCTATCAAGGCATGCCGCCTGGCGTTCCTAAAGTTATACCACATTTCCAAACCCTATGGAACAAGTCTCGAAGTCTAATTCAATCGTATGTGGAAGATAGCTTTTTGAACCCAATTATTAAATTAAATTTTCAATATTAATTTCAACGCGTTTCTATTCCGTACGACCAAACAACAACTCTAAACGCTACGAAATTTGAAATCCGATAATAATACACTATTACGGATCTAATGGAATTGGTTTCGCCGAATTTCGAGACTATGCCCTGGATCGCTATTTTAACGCGTCGATTAAATCGACATTTTCAAAAATTTGTGAAATCCAAATTCAGTTTTAAAAACTTACTAACTAAATTCTAATTCAAATAGAATTTATATCAACATTAGAAATTGTTTCGATTCTTATTCAACTCAGATTTTAATTATTCACCCTTTCCATATTATGATAAATCGTTATATTTGAAATTTAAATTCATTCTAAAATTTTAACTAGTAATCCCATATTAAAAATCAACTTATATTTCAAATCAAATATCTAAAACCATTTAAATATTCAAAATTAAACGTCGAAAAATCTGGGTCGTTACAAGCTGTGTCTTGGAAATCTAAGAAATAAACTATCTTAGCTCAATCCACTATGGAGTAAAAAATGATAGCACTAGTTAATGCTAGTGAAGAAGTAGATTACTTCAAAAATCTGCTAGCTAAGATCTCTTTATGGGAAAAACCGATACCAGTTGTGTTGATCCATTGTGATAGTACCACGGCTATTGCAAAAATTGAGAACCGTTATTACAACTGTAAGAGATGACAAATTCATCATGAGCATAGTACTGTAAGAGAGTATATATCTTTAGGATCTATAAGAGTGGATCATGTACACACCGATGAGAATTTGCCGGATCCTTTGATGAAAGGACTAGACAGAGAAAGAGTCATTTCTACATCTAAAAGAATGGGACTATTGGACTTAGATTGTTGAGTCATGCACAATGGTAACCCGACCAAATGACAGGAGATCCCAAGAACTAGGTTCAATGGTTATTAACAAGTTGTAAAGTGATATGAGTTGAACATGCTATATTTATATAATTAGAAGCATGTATTCCTGAAGTGATTAGAGAATGAGTTAATAGAAACTCTTAATGAGATCTATACTCTAAATGGAGTGGAATACCTACCTTCAGGAATACTCTTGATAGACTCAATTGTGTGAATGTGGAAATGTTACCATTTCCTATGGAATTTTGGGCAAGATTCCTATAACATTCACTAATTGGGATAGACATGCATGGCTATAAATGCATGGGATTAATTGATAACACTTTGTAACACCCCATATTTTTAGTAACATTATTATTTAGGATATTTAATTAGTTAAATAAAATAAAATAATGTAATATGATTAATAGATTGAGATTTGTGATCAAATAAGGGGTAGCCGTGCCATGTTAAAAAAGTGAACTAAAGAATAAAAAGTGAATAAAAGGTTAGGAAATATGCAAGGGCAAAATAGGAACAAAACACATCCTTATACCATAAACCCCTTAGGAATTCATTCTACACGTTCATTCTATTTTCACAATAAAAAATACAAGCTAGGGTCGGCCACTATTAGCAAGCTCAATAGAAAATAAAAGCTAGGATTTCAAGAGGGAGAATCAAATCAGTTAATTAAGAACAAATCTCATATCCTTAATCGAAAAGCTAAGGTGAATAATGACTACATCTCAAGTTTTTAAAGCTTTTCAGTTTTTAGTATAAAATCCGAATTATTTGCAAATGTTTTGCCTTGTTTTGGATGACAAAATGTGTATCTATATGTTGTTGATGATTTATGCTAATTCATACAGGTTTTATGATATGTTTTGATATGAAAACCCTATTATATTACATCCAATTGCCTTGTGAATTTAAATTTAGACTATAAACAATAATTTAGAAATGGGTTTCAATTTTCATAATTTTCTGAATTAATTTGGATTTTATATGAATTTTCTAGTGAAGAAAATGCTATTTTGGGTTAAAAATTAATTACTGCCAAATTATATTGGCTTAGGGTCTGAAATTTATATATGTTGGAAAACATATTAAAATTGATTTACAGGAATTTTTGTAGAATTTTCCTAGGTTTTTTAATGGATATATAAATATTATTTAAGGTATGAGACTAAAATGTTTTATATATTTATAAAAAGGAGAAGGGGTATTTTGTAAATAATCCAAATTGTTATTTCTGAAAATTGACAGTACTTTTAAAAAAGAAAAATATGCAATAAATCATAATTTGACAAACAAGGCAGGTTAGTTACAAAGGACTAATTTAAAAATTCAAATCAACATGCTTTTTCCTGTTTCGATGCTTTCGGCACCAGGCTTCCGATTCCTTACCTCTACCTCCATCTCAGTTGAAACTAATTTGCCTAGTATCAATACATTGGTATGTAGTGCATTGGACAAAGGCAGAAGGTATTGGGTCGAAACCAGGTGTTTCGAAGGGGTCCAAGCACTACTTTGCTTTTAAATTGAAAATGCGTCTGCTTTTACTTTCGAAGGAAGTGCTTTCGACTTGGTTGGCTTTCGGCTGAGTCAAATGTTTAAAAGGGAAGGTTTCGAATAGGTTGCGCCTTTTTTTTTAAATGAATGCTTTCAAAGGAGTCGAAACCCCTGACTGCCACTTTTTACCTTTCGACCCAAATTGGTTTTGAAAGGGTTACCTTGTTTTTAAAACCAAGCCACTTCTCCAATGTTTTCGTAGGGTTGACACCATCACTTCTTTACTTAGGAAATGCTTTCGAAAGAGATGCTTTCGACTTAAATGTTTTAATGGCCCTTTTGCTCTAAAAGGTAGAACCTAAATGGTTTCGAAAGAGATAGTTTTAATGGTTTCGAAAGGTTTTTCCACATGTTATAAATTGAACCCAAATGCTTTCGAAAGGCTTGATATTTTAATTGTTTTGAAAGGTTTTAAAGATAGGTTTCTAAGGGGTGGTTCCCCAATGGTTTCGAAAGGTCGAAAAGGAAAGGTTTTCTAATGGTTTTGAAAGGCAATGTTTAAGTGTTTTAAAGATAGGATGTCTAAGGTTTTAAAGCTTTCGAAGAAGATGTTTTTGAACGCTTTCAAAAGGATAAATATGAATGGTTTCGAAAGGTATGACTTCGAAAGGTATGTTTTGGCCTTTGGCCAAAGGTTTTACTTTTATTGAAAGGGGTACTTTCGAAAGTTTAAACGTTTTCATCAAGAAGGTTTTGTGTAAAGAATATGCAACATGGCAAGGTGGTTTGAGTAAAGCAAAGAGTATATATATAAATAAATTTCTTGTTTAAAGAATGATTTAAAGGTTTAAATCAATTTGAAAGAAAAGGTTTTCAAGGAAAATTTTAGGGTTAGATAACCCCAACTAAAATAACTCAAATATTAGAATACCAGATGTGACTGGTATGGGATCACGCCATATACTTTTGATATACTTTAGCTAGTAGCCCCTAGCTAAAATAGGTCCAAAATTCCAATGCGTAGGGCTTTGTCACAGGTGAGATTAAAATTATGTTACACGCATAAAGGAATATAAAAAGGAAATATAGGTTATTGGTGAGCCCGCAAAACCATTAGGATCAGTTAGACCTGGAGAAGTAAGTAAGGATAGACCGTCCAGAAGAGGAGTATCTAACAGATGTTAGATTTTTTATGTTTCCTAGTAGGCCCGAGTTAGCCAAGGGCTAGTAGTTAGCCAAACAAAACTACAGTGGATGGAAAGATAGTCAATTTGATAGTGGACAAATAGTCCATTTGATAACTGGTATGTACATATACATGATATTGCTTTACATATTTAGCCAGTTTTGGTTGCAGGATTATAATTTGCAAAAGATATATTTTTAAAAGGATACTAATGAGAGGAAACCCTATTCGCTAAGCGGCGTAGTCTCACTTAATATCAGATAACCGAGATGTACAGTATTATTCACACCAGGCTTTATGTCTGACTCGAAGTTTATGTTTTCCGCTTAAACTCTTGGGTGCTCAAAAATTGATTTGAGTAGGCCGAGGGTTGAGGTTTACAGGTTTTAGTAGGTTGACAAATAAAGCTTCCAGTGATGAGCAGGTGGCTAATGGATAGCTAATTAGAAGTTGCTGTTATATTTTGGATTAATTCCGATGTGTTGTATATATAATACTCTAGTTAACCAAGGGGGCATCATTATATGTCGCTCTTGGCGTATTTATGTAATAACTATATTTTATCTGAACCTGGGAAAGGGATGAGATTATGTAGTTGAATATGGAACATATTTTGGAAATAAAGTCTTTTTTTTTTAAATCTGTGATTTTGTTTCATATTCAAGTGCTTCTGATATTATGAATACCATTAACATAACCGTATTTAGTTGCCGGAAGTTAATACTATGGATGACTACAACATCTGTAGCGCTTAGCTTTGGGCCTCTAGATAAGGGATGTTACAACTTGGTATCGTAGCATAAGTTTATGAAAATCTTTAACTAAAAATGATTTTTGAAAAAACATAATCCTAAGGAGTTAGCGATAAGATTGGGGTAAGGGATAATGTTATTGTAACGTACTTGTATTTGCTATATATAAGTATGCGCTTTATCTCTAGTCTTCTTTCTCTATTAGGTTATTTTTTTGTATCTCATGAAGGTTCGAATGCAGATATGGATTTTCGAAGAGATATTGTTGGAGGAGGAAGAACCACTTTAGGTGGAAATGCCAAACCTAATACTAGAAGGAATCCAGGTCAGGCACGAGTTGGAAATATTGGTGCTGAAGTCCAGTAAGTTGACATGGGAGCCATATATCAGTTTTTCATAAATATGATGCAAGCATGGGTTGCTGCTGGAGTAGTTGGAGGAGGAGTTCAGGAAGTTCCAGTAGTCACCAATTATGCTGCTCCAAGTAGGGACTATGCTAGGTTGGGAGGAAAACCATTCACTGGGACTGAAGATGCCATAGAAGTAGGGAACTGGTTGCTGCATTGTGAGAGGATTTTTTACAGATTTAGGGCTCAGTGATGAGGAGAAAAGAAGGCTCACTTCGAGACAGCTTCAAGGAGCAGCTTTATACTGGTGGAATAGTGTGACGGTTGGAATGGATGAAGGAACGATGACATGGGCTGAATTTAAGAGGAGGTTCAAGGAGAGATTCATGTCTATGATGGCGAAGTCTACCTTGCTCAGAAAGTTCATCGAGTTAGAGCAGGGAGAGATTACTATGTTAGAATATGCTACAAGGTTTGAGGAGTTAGCAAGATATGGTCATGCCACTGTGGATACCGTGATTTAGAGAAACGAGAAGTTCATTATGGGGTTGAAACCTGAATTTGCTAGGGCTATATTACCTCATATGAGGGATCCTTGTGATGTTGTAGTAGAGATGGCTCTAATACATGAGGAAATTATTGCCTTTGTGGAGAAGAATAAGGCGAAGGAGGTTCCCGTAGGGCAGAGTCAGAAAAGGAAGTTCTTTCCTAAGAAGGGAGCCCAAAAGGGTGGAGTCGTGAAGAAGGAAAAGTCAAAAGTTGTCTATTTTAAGTGTGACAAGAAAGGGCATTTTGTGAATGAATGTCTTTCTGGAGAGGCAAAGAAGGTGACCGGGAAGAAGAATATCAAATGCTTCAACTGCGATCAGATGGATCATTACAAGAGCCAATGCAAGGAGCCTGCTAAGGATGGAAAAGGCAAAGTATATGCATTGGAGCCAACTACCTCGAGACCCACGGCAGGGAAAAAAGGGAAAGCAGTGTTGGGAGGTACGCTTATGATTCTTGGTATGGTAGTTAGTGTTCTGTTTGATACTGGTGCGTTGCATTCTTTTATACCTCGTTGTTTGGTAGATATGCTTAACCTAGAACCCTCATACTTAGTTACTTCCTTAAGGGTTGGAAATCCGATAGGAGGGTATACAACACTTTGGATAAGATGTGACCATCTAAAGTTTGACTTGTTTGGTCATACTTTTGTTTGCAGTTTGCATGTGTTTGATTTCGTAGGATTCGAATTTATTTTGGGTATGAATTGGTTAAGTAAGTACGATGCTAGGATATTTTGCCATGATGGGAAAATGTCACTTAGACACCCAGACTGTAGGGAGCGAATTGTATATACCGTAGAAAAGCCTAGCTATGAGGTGAATGCTTTGTTGGGTGTTGTTGAGATAGAAGACGAGCTGAATCGAGTTTTTGTGGTTAGAGAATTTGCGGATATTTTTGAACTCGTAGTAGGATTACCACCGAAACGAGCCATTGAGTTTCAGATAGATTTGGTGCTTGGAGCAGAACCAGTAAGTAGACCGCCAAGTAGGATGACACCTACCGAAATGAGGGAGCTCAAGGTGTAGTTAGTGCATTTGGAAGGCAAGAATTTTATCAGACCTAGTAGTTCACCTTAGGGAGCAGCCATAGTGTTTGTAAAGAAGTTGGACGAATCGTTAAGGTTATGTATCAATTATCGTAAGTTGAATGAGAAGATAAAGAATCGAAATCCGTTGCGTAGGATTGACGATTTGTTCTATTAGTTGAGTGGAGCCAAGATATTTTCGCAGTTGGATTTAGCAACAGGTTTCCATCAGCTTAGAGTGGCAGAGGATAGTATTCCTTTGATGACGTTTAGAACCAGATATGGATCGTACGAATGGTTAGTGATGCCGTTCGGACTGACTAATGCGCCAGCTTTCTTTGTAGATTTGATGAACCGGATTTTCCGAGAGCACCTGGATAGGTTCATATTGGTTTTCATAGATGATATTTTGATCTACTCTAAGGTTGAAAGAGAGCATGTAGTTCATCTTAGAGTAGTGCTTGAAACGCTGAGGCACCATAAGATGAAGGAGAAATTCTCGAAATGTCATTTTTGGAAGAAGGAAGTGGAGTTTCTTGGCCCTGTAGTTTCTGAGAATGGGTTATCAGTGGATCCAGCTAAGATCGAGGTTGTGAATAGTTGGAAGAGACCAAAAACGGTGACTGAGATAAGAAGTTTTCTAGGATTGGCTGGTTACTATCGGAGGTTTATTAAGGATTTTTCATGGATAGCAGCACCAATGACCAAGCTAGCTCGAAAGGATGTGAAGTTTTCTTGGACCGATAAGTGTGAGGAGTCATTCCAGAAGCTGAAACACTTATTGACCAATGCACCCGTGTTAGTTGTTCCAAAGGGGAATCAAGATTTGGTGGTGTGCACAGATGCATGTGGGACCAGGTTAGGAGCTATGTTAATGCAGAGGGGTAGAGTGATTGCCTATGCTTCTCGACAACTTAGACTGCATGATGTCAGATACCCAACCAATGATTTGGAGTTAGCTACGATGCCTTTTGTGCTGAAGGTGTGGAGACATTATCTTTTGGGAGAAAGATTTGAGTTGTATAAGGATCATAAGTCGTTGAAGTATTTGTTCTCTCAGAAAGAGCTGAACATGAGACAACAGAGGTGGTTAGAGTTCTTAGCTGTTTATGATTTCGGTATTGTTTACACATTGGGAAAAGACAATAAGGTTGCCGATTCGCTTAGCAAAAAACATCAGAATGTGGTGTTAGCAATGATAGTTGAGTGGAAAGATTTGGAAGAATTAGCGACTTGCAGAATATAGTGGAGTACTAAGAGTAGTTCAAGTACAGAAACTGCTTTGTTATTATGTTTGGAATTTTGACCAGTTATGATCGAAAGGGTTGCTTCTAAATAGCTAGAGGATCCAGTGTTGGCTGAATGGATCAGAAAGCTAAGAGATGGAATGGAGAGCGATGACTTAAAGGATTTTAGTCTTGACTGGAATGGGTGGTTGAGAAAGAAAGGAAGATTGTATGTTCCGGATGTGGGAGACAATAGGAAAGAAGTTCTAGATGAATGCCATCGTTCGAAGTTCACTGTTCATCCAGGAGGAACTAAGATGTATCATGACATGAAGAGAAGTTTCTTCTGGGAAGGAATGAAGAGGGATGTAGGCTTATGGGTGAAACAGTATTTGAACTACCAACGAGTAAAAGCCAAACATCAGAAATCAAGTGAGTTTCTTCATCCTGTGGACATTCCATTGTGGAAGTGTGATTCATTTCTATGGATTTCAGTGGCGGGTTATCAAGGTATAATAGAGGAAATGAAAGCATATGGGTCATTGTGGACAGGTTGACCAAGAGTGCCCATTTCATTCCAATTAAGTAAACCAAAATGGCACTTGTCTTAGCAAAGTTGTTTATGAAGAATGTAGTTAGACTGCACGGAATTCCTAGTAGTATAGTGAGTGATAGAGATTCTTTATTCACTAGCGAGTTCTGGAAGAGTCTACATGATACCTTAGGTACCAAGCTCAAGATGAGTACCGCTTACCATCCACAGACTGATGGGCAAACGGAGAAAGTTAATAAAGTCTTGGAGGATTTGTTACGAGCTTGTGTGCTAGATTTTGGGGGATCATGGGAAGACCATCTATATCTCGTCGAGTTTTCATATAACAATAGTATCAGGCTAGAATAGGGATGGCGCCATTTGAAGCTTTGTATAGAAGGCCATGCAAATCTCCAGTTTATTGGTTAGAGATCGGGGATAGGTTGGTTCTTGGTCCGGATTTGATTAGAGAAGCTATAGAAAAGGTTCAGTTGATTCGAGCTAGAATGAAGGAAGCTCAATCTTGGCAGAAGAGTTATGTGGATAAAAAATGAAAAGACTTAAAGTTTTTGGTTGGAGAGCATGTTTTCATTAAGGTGTCGTCGATGAAGGGTGTGATTCGATTTGGAAAATCAGAGAAGTTGGCTCCAAGATTCGTTGGATCATTTCCTATTATTGAGAGGATTGGGAAACTCGCATATAGAGTAGAGTTACTAAGCAGTTTGGTAGGAGTCCACGATTTTTTCCATGTTTCTCATCTAAGGAAATGTATTCGAGATTCGGATACTACTATATCACCGACTGTGTTAGATGACTTAGTCGTAGAGCCGAATTTGACTATAGTTAGGAAGCCCATCCGTATAGTCGCGAAAGATGAGAAGAGGCTCGAAAACAAGACAATAAGATTAGTTAAAGTCTAGTGGAGCGACGATGATAGAGACAGTACATGGGAGACTGAGAGTAGGATTAGAGATGCTTATCCTGATTTCTTAAAGGGTATTTTTTTACCTTTGATTGTTTTGATGTGTACCTTATCGTAATTTCGAGGACAATATTCTTTAAGAAGGGGAGTCTGTAACACCCCATATTTTTAGTAACATTATTTAGGGTATTTAATTAGTTAAATAAAATAAAATAATGTAAGATGATTAATGGATTGAGATTTGTGATTAAATAAGGGGTAGTCGTTCCATGTTAAACAAGTGAACTAAAGAATAAAAAGAGAATAAAATGTTAGGAAATATGCAAGGGAAAAATAGGAACAAAGCACATCCTTATACTCTAAACCCCTTAGGAATTCATTCTACACGTTTATTCTATTTTCACAATAAAAAATACAAGCTAGGGCCGACCACCATTAGCAAGCTCAATAGAAGATAAAAGCTAGGATTTCAACTAGGAGCATCAAATCAGTTAATGAAGAACAAATCTCACATCCTTAATCAAAAGGCAAAGGTGAATAATGACTACGTCTCAAGTTTTTAATGGTTTTCGGTTTTTAGTATGAAATCACTAGTACACAATCTGTCTTTTGCGTCGCCTTATTTGCGACGATTTAGATAAAAACAGTAGCAAATAGTATAATATGCGATGGCTCTTCTCAAAAATCGTAGCAGTTGGTCTATAAGAAGTTGGAGAAAATTTAATAAAAGCAATTGTTACAACCTCGATTTTGATGACAACAACTATACAAGCACTTGATGTCAATATACATAGGTATATATATCATTCATATGCACGTAGACTTTCGCATCCAAGACTTGAAGACCGACACAAGGATTATTATACTGAGAAATATTAGTACATTCTATTAATGTAGTAAATAGATGATATGTACAATCTTCTCGAGTAATCTTTACAAGCACTTGCACATACAAATTACTTAAAAAGGAAGATAACAGATTATACATGTGTCAGACGTCTGGCGTATGTACTCAAACGTCTGGCAACATGTTCTGGTTTTAAATCTTTTAACAAGCCAGACATCTGGCGTATGTGCTCAG
This sequence comes from Allium fistulosum, assembly GCA_030737815.1. Classification (NCBI taxonomy): domain Eukaryota; kingdom Viridiplantae; phylum Streptophyta; class Magnoliopsida; order Asparagales; family Amaryllidaceae; genus Allium; species Allium fistulosum. Next base: position 661,111,280 of record CM060902.1, read on the forward strand.
ACGTCTGGTAACATGTTTTGTTTTAAACTTTTTAACAAACCTGACGTTTGGCACAAATGGCCAAACGTCTGACCTGGTAACAGCTATTTTCCTCCAAAAGACATCTTCTTCAAATAAAGAGTTGCATCCTTCTGTTTTGGTCATAACTCTTTCTTCTCAAACATTGTAACTCTTAGACTGAAATAGAGTGAACCAAAAGCCATTACTCCTCAAACAAACTCTTCACCATCTATAAATAAACATGAAATTGAATGTTAGAATTTAACTTGCTATTCTGAACTTTCTTTCTTTATTTTCAAATATTTCTGTGATTTACAAAAGCACTCAAAAATACACTTTTTATCTCTTCCTTATATCAAAGCTTAAACTACATACTACTCAAGGAGATTATAGGAAGAAGCTGTACTTGTAGTCAAAATCAGTGTTGCATAAAACACACATTTGTCAAAGAAATACTCTTGTGTAAAAGCCTATTCCTCTGGGAGAAGCGAGGGCAATTGGTTAGTGTATTTCCGAAGGGGAGCTTCGGGACTGGACATAGGACGGGTGGTTCGAACCAGTATAAAAACTCTGGTGTGATTATTTTTAATTTTACCTGCATGATTACTCTGTGCAATTCATACTATCATGCACATACTTGTCATATATTATATACATATATGATCCACATAGACTTTCAATTGGTATCAGAGCAAGGTTAATTCAAATCACAGTAACACGTGTTTGAAAATTGTTAATATGGAAAGTATCTTTCAAGAAGGTCAGTCAACTACACATCCTCCACTATTCACCGGATCTAATTATGCATATTGGTCAACCCGAATGAGAATTTTTATGGAAGCAAATGGTTTAGAAATATGGTCAGCAACTCAAAATAAGTATGTAGCACCTGAAACAAATATTAGCACATGGACAGATGCACAAAAAACCGCTGCTCCTAATAATGCTAAAACTATGAATGTACTATATTGTTCTCTTGATAAAAATGAATTCTGATGTGTTATGTTATGTACTACTGCATATGATATATGGCGTACTTTACAAGTTACACATGAAGGTACAACTAAGGTCAAACAAACAAAAATATCAATTTTACAAAATCAATTTTCATCTTTCAAAATAAAACAAAATGAGTCAATTGTTGACATGTATTCAAGATTTCAAACCATACAACACGATCTTATGGCACTAGGAGTTAAATTTACTAATTTTGATTTAGTATCTCGAATTCTCAACTCTTTAACAATTGAGTGGGAAAGAAAAGTACTGGCTATCGAAGAAGCTAATGATCTCTCTGTACTAAAAGTTGAAGAGTTGGTTTGAAATTTAATGTCATATGAAGCAAATTTGTAGGCCAGAAAGGAACAAAATCATGAAAAGAAGAACATAGCATTTCAAGCAAGTAATGATGATTCTGAATTGGATGAAGATGAGATTGTATTTATTGCCAAGACCTACAAAAAATTTAAGAAATTCAAGAAAATGACTAGATTCCAAAATAACGGAAGATCAAACTCATCAAATCAAACTTCGATTAAGTGCTTTGGATGTGATCAATTTAGACATATGAAGAAGGATTGTCCAAATCTCAACATCGAGAAGAAGAAGAAGAATTTTGAGAAATTTAAGAAAAAGAGAAAGGCATTCCAAGTTACATGGGATGACTATGACTCTTCCTCTTCATCCGATAGTGACAGTGAAAGTGATACAGAGTAAGCAAATGTATGTTTCATGGTACACACTAATGAGGTATGTCCCAATCTTACTTATGATGAAATTTTAGAAATAAGTATGGAAATCGATGACAAATATAGAGAAACTAAAAAATTAAATAAGGAATATGTTGCTAAAATAAATCGATTAGTGTTAACTCATATTTTAGTGACGACCTAAAACTCTGCGACCTAAAGACTCTGCGACCTAAAGGAGGTTGCGACTTAAGAAACCTCGCGACCTAAGGAACCTCACGACCTAAGGAATGTCACGACCTAAGGACTTCACGACCCAACGAGTTAAGAAACTTCGCGACCTAACTGCTGAAGGGACTACGCGACCTAACATGCTTAACGACCTAAGAGATTCTGCGACCTAAGAGATTCTGCGACCTAAGAGACTCTGCGACCTAAGGGACTTAACGATCTAAGAGAGCCTGCGACCTAACTACTGAACAGACCTTCGACCTAATTCCTGAAGCGACCCAGCGAGTTAAGAAACTCCGCGACCTAACTGCTAAAGGTATCTGCGACCTATGAAAAGCTACGACCTAGCGACCTAACTTCTGAGCGACTCAACTTCATAAGGCAGTCCAGCGACCTAATGGCTTCAGCAACTGCTCCTTAGGTCGCTCACGACCTACGACCTACCTTAGGTCGCTCACGACCTAAAACTTGCCCAGTTTAAACAAGTTCAGACAACTCCCTATGCCGCTTTCCTTTAAGTCGCTCGCGACCTACCAATCCACTAGGTCGCCAACAACCTAGTACCCTCCTTAACTCGATCACGACCTATGACTTTGGCCTTCCATCAAGTGATCCAGTGCAAAACCGCTAAGTCGTAGCCCTTGCGCCTTAGGTCACAGGCGACCTACGATCTATCTTAGGTCGTCCATGACCTAGCGCCTGTTCAGAACTCGCCTATAAATACCCCCTACCTTCAACATGAAGAGGACTTTTTGGCCAATCATTTCTGAAGCGTCATTACTCTGCCAAACTCTCAACTCATCCAAGACTCGAAGAACTCCAAACATCGAAGATACTACAACAAGCTTTGATCGAGATTCTACACGTCCGACATGGATTCGACAAATCTCACTGTCAAAGTTTGAGCTACTAGTCCGAAGTGTTTGAGTGATCAAAGTGAATCGTATTGAGAGTGTATTGTATCAAATTGTTATCATATCAGCAATAAAAGACTATAAAGTGGACGTAGGCTCAATTACGGGCCAAACCACTATAAATCTGTTGTTCCTTTACTGTTTTCTGCTATTTTCAGCTTATATTCTGTTCCCGTACCAACGGGTGGTGCTTTCACATTGTTATTACACACATCGGGTGTTAGCATTCGATTTTCAGCGTTAACATTTTGTTGCTTTCACTGAGAATTGAACTCAGGAATATTCTCACCATTGCTCCGCAAGAGTTTGTTGAAAGAATCTCTCTAAAGACCAGAAGTTTATATGAAATCATGGCACCTGGAAGAAAGGGTAGATCTACCAGATCCGGAAATGCTCATGAGGGAACCTCTGCTTCCCCAACAGCAAATCAAGCAACTCCTACCGTCGGAGTCACAAGAGCTGAATTAGACGACGTAGTGTCGGGATTATATCAGCAAATTGAAGCTCAAAACGCTTTAATGATGGACAGATTAAACGCTCTACTTGGGGCAAATCAACGGCCAGAAAACAATGAAACAGTCTTCACTGAAGATGCTCGTAATTCCTAAGAGAAAGATATTCCTCAAAGAGCAGCTGGCACCGCCGAAATGCCACCTTTCCAAGCTGAAGGTCCAAGGCCACAGCCAACTTTTCACGAGCATTTGCCTAGGCAAAATTCCGAAAGAAGAGGTGATTTCTACCCGGCAATGCCTCTGAACAATGAGGAATACCTATCAGGGATGATTCGCCAAATCATGAAAGAAAGCATGCAGAGGGAAGAAAACGAGAGTGATTGGGGATTTGCGCCAAGAAGAACTCCGTTTACTGAAAGGATCCTGAAAGCAGAGTTTCCAAGAAAATTTGTACCTCCTACTATTCCGGCTTATAGAGGGACAAGTGACCCTAATCATTTTCTATACAAGTACGATTGGCATATGACCGGCGCGAGGGCGTCAGATGAGATTAAATGTCGATACTTTCCAGTATACTTAGAAGGAGTGGCTCTGCTATGGTTCACAAAGCTACCAATTTGGTCCGTAGATCAATTCTCTGATTTAACTCGAAAGTTCAAGGATCAGTTCAGGTTGTATGCTTCAAAAGCTAAGGATATAATGTCGCTGTCCAGCCTTGAACAAGGGCCCGGAGAATCTATCAGATCTTTCTTGAACCGTTTCAATATAGCCCTAGCCGAAGTGGATAATGCAGAACCCCGTATGATCTTGACTTACCTGATGCGAGCCATCAACAAATCAAGTGAATTCGTAACATGGTTAAAAATGAAGGAGCCAAACTCACTCGAAAAATTCTATAAAAAGGCCGACGAATTTATGCGTCAGGAAAACCTCTCCACGCCAGCAAAAGTGGTTGTTGCCGAAGTCAAGAATAACAGTGTTACTCCTAACAAAAGAGAATCCGGAGACCAGAAAAAGGAAAATGATGGAGGAAAGAAGCAGAAGAATGAGAAAAAACCTTGCCGCTTTAATCTTTCAGATTTTACCCCTCTAACTGATACTCTGGAAAATATCTTCTTCGCAACAAAAGATGCTGTCAAATATCCCAAACCGCCTGAGATGAGAGGAGGTGCAGTAAATAATGGGAAATTCTGTCGGTTTCACAATCAACCTGACCATGACACTAACCAATGTCGCCAATTAAGGAATGTGATTGAGGAATTGCTGGAACAGGGTAAACTGCAACAATATGTAAAGAAAAACAGAGCAGACCCAACCTCATCCACTCAGGGGCAAGAACACCCTACCCATCAATCTGACTCTGGCAACAACACTGCGATGCAAGAATCTGAAAAGCTTGTCATTAACATCGTCACAGGAGGTCCCCACGCAGCAGCCAGGAGTTGGGACGACTATTAACCACTCACAAAACTGCAGCTGGGGAATCTTCCAATATCTCTGGCATATGAATCAAAAACTACGAATCCAGTAGAAATAGAAATTCAATCTAGAGATTCTGGATCAACAATCACTTGCATCCAATTTTTACTTAATATCATTGCTTAAATTTGTAAAATGATAATGGATGTATAACTCTTGTATTGTAAACCACTGAGAAATCAGTGCGAATCAATAATAAAGAATCTTAAATCTTGTGTTCTAATGCTATATAATGCCTGTTTCATTTTGATATGCAAATATTTTAAATATATTGCTAAAATGTCGATTTAATATTATAGGTTATCAAAGCAAAGCTTACTTATTCAGCACATCGCAAGACTCAGCGATTCCCATAAAATCACTTAACAACAAAGTACATTTCTTTGGCAAAAAGCAAGCAACTCGCAAAAAACTGGGGCATGTACTTGAAGCAATGACAAGGAATCGTTAAGGAGCAGATGGAGAAAGGACACAAGCAATGATTGCTACTCTTCGGAGCCCAAAAAAGACTTCTTCGTAGGCAAGAAATTGCTTCGGAAGCACAAGACTTCTTCGTAGGCAAGAAATTGCTTCGGAAGCACAAGACTTCTTCGTAGGCAAGGAATTGCTTCGGAAGCACAAGACTTCTTCATAGGCAAGACTTCTTCGTAAGCAAGGAATTGCTTCGGAAGCACAAGACTTCTTCGTAAAGCACAAGACTTCTTCGTAGGCAAGGAATTGCTTCGGAAGCACAAGACTTCTTCATAGGCAAGAAATTGCTTCGGAAGCACAAGACTTCTTCATAGGCAAGAAATTGCTTCGGAAGCACAAGACTTCTTTTGAAGCACAAGACCTCTCTGGAGGCACAATGCAACTCTTCGGAGTCCATGCTACTCCACAGGGTCCAAATGCTAATCTTCGGAGTCCATGCTACTCCACAGATTCCAAAATGCTAATCTTCGGAGTCCATGCTACTCCACAGATTCCAAAATGCTAATCTTCGGAGTCCATGCTACTCCACAGATTCCAAAATGCTATATCTCAAAAATGCCAAAAAAAGCCCTCCTTAGAGCCACATTTCAAATCTCAAGGAAGACCTACTTGTTCATCTTGAAAAATTCTTCCCCAGAAATTGAAGTGCTAAGTAAAATCCTCTTTAGAGGCCCGCTTTACCGCATAGGAGAATTCACTTCTAAAAAACATGAAGTGACCATCTCCGAAGGTTGAAGCGTGAAAGAGACACGCTCCATTTAAGTAGAACAATTGTTTCCTCAAAAATGGAATGGTTATTCTCCAAAAATAAGAGTACAAGTCTCGCCAAAGCAAAAGATATTGCAATGCACTTGTGGTATAGGGGCAATATCATACAATACAACTATAACAATAAAAGTAATATTCAAGCAACATACCACAAGCACATTACAATGTCACACAGAAAAGATGTAGAATAAATGCATTCTCAAACACAAACAAAAAGTTTGTGCAAGTAAAAAGAATCGCTTATTCTACACTAAAATGAGAAATAAATGCATTCTTACATACACAAGAATTCATACAAGTAAAAGAATTATTTTATTCAATACTGTGAAAATTCTTTACATGTGCAGATCTCAAAAAAGCAGGGACCGGTACCTGCACAATCTCTGGTCGATACAAGCAAAAAAGCAAAACGGAGAAAATAAAATCAAGCTCATTTCTCCTTCTTCCCACCTTTGGAGCTTTTACCCGGCCTAATGATTAGTTTCTGAGGCCGCTGTGAACGAGTTGGGGAGGAAGGAGAAAGAGGAGCAGCTGGATCTTCTTCAACATTTTCTTCATTAGCCAAAGCGCTCTTCTTCTTCTTCATTGCGCGTTTCCCCTTCCTCTTGGAAGAAGACTCACTTCCGGAGTAAAGAACTCAGAAAGCTTTGTATCGTCATCAAAAGTTTGCTCCAGGGTCTTTTCGCCTTCTTCAAGTTCCCCAGTCTTCTGTTCTTGCGAAACAACCGGATCGTCCAAGTCTTTGAGGGCTTCTATTTTCTCTTCTTGCGATCCTGGTTGAGAAGCAGAAAGAGGAGTGACTTGAGAAGGAGGAGGAACAGCAGCCGAAGAAGGAGAAGTTAGCGCAGCTTCCGGAACTTCCGCTGTAGAAGAAAAGAAGTTAAAACCGGTATTCTCCGAGAAAAGAGAAGACATTGGTTCATCAAAGCTTAAGTAATAAGTAAGAAGTTCGTCAAACTCGGTTAAATCGAATAAGCGATTCAGTGAATCCAAGGCGACGTCAAAGTTACCTGGAGGAGTTGGCTTTGAAAGACCAATCTCGAATTTCTCAGCCTCAATATCTTCCAGAGCCTCTTCCTTAGTAGGAGTAGTCACAATTTCAGTGTCAACCTTAACAGGAAGCGAAGAAGGGGCACTGGAATCTATAATGTTGACATCAGCCGAAGTTGGAGTATGAACGGGGGCAGTTGAAGGGGCTTCCTCTTTCGGGTATTCATCTCCCGTCGACTCAGCTCGCGCTCTGGCAAGTTGCTCTTTTCCTCTAGCAAGAGCAACACGAGCTTCATCGTCAAGATAACGCGCCTCAAGTCCTGCCTCATCATAGCCGGCACCGCCAAGCATGTCAACTGCGGCTTCCCACACTTCAGCCAGGGTAATCTCATATTCAGGGCCCAGAAAAGAGAGGCTCCCACGTCCCAGAACGCTGTGCAAATAAAAGTCGAATAAGGTAGAACTGACATTAGCTTTCGTTGCCTCATGCGATTGCTCAGCCGCTTCTTTTTCGGCAACGGCTGCAACTCGACCAGCAACAGCCTCATCACGCTCTTTCTCAGCTTTAGAAAGTCGAGACTTTAGCAATTCGATCTTCACGTTCTGAGAGTTAACTGTTTCCCGCAACTGAGCGTTATTTTTGCGGTATTCTTCAGCAACGAACTACTCAGCCGCAAATTTCATCTCAGCATCCCTTTGAGCAGCGTGCACATCCCGCACTTGTTTTTGAAACACTTCTTCTTTTTGAGATTGCGAAGCAGAAGAAGCGGCGAGATCTTCCTTGAGTTTTTTAACCTCAGACTCAAGTCTTGCATTGTCATCAGCAATGCTCGTCATCTCTGCATTATGCTGCTTGCAGACTTTATCCCATTCCGACTTATCATTCTCCATGGTCAGCATGGCTTCGAGGTTCACACGATTGACCCTTTGCAGCTCGTCAACAAGTTTTTGCCATCCAGACATCCTTTCAATATCAAGTTTGACGGCATCAACGTTACGCAGCATAGCCGGTTTATCGATTGGGACCAAGTCAAGGTCGAACCGTACCCCCTTTAAGCACCATTGCGGGAACCGACTTTGAAGAGTTGGTGGACCTGGTCCAACTCGATATTGGGGTCTGTTAATGATTGTTTGGATGTCAGACTTCTCAAGAGCAGGAGAATCAGTGGGGATATCAAAAGGAATTGAAGCAGGAGTCTTCTCAGAAATTGCAGACGCGTCACTAGGCTTGACCCGCTTGCTTGGATCTCCAGTAATGTGACTCTTCCCTTTATCGTCATGGGATTTTCTCTTGTGAGAGTCGTCACCTCTGTGAGAAGAATCATATCGTTCAACGTCCTTTCTTCTCTGCCACTGCTCATAATCCCGCCTTTCTTGAGCCTTCCTTCTAGCCCTTTCTTCATCTGTCTCTCTCGGGGCATCGAGGTATCGCCTAAAGTCATAAGATCCGCGGCCTCCACGGTGCTGAAATGTGTCATAGTATGAGCCAGATCGCCCCATCGGAGAATCTGAAAATGGAAAAGAAATGAAGTTTAAAAAAAAAATCTCCCGAGAAAGAGTATAAGTGCATGTAACTGCCAAAAAATTCTAAGTGTGTGTGGCGTGTAAGCTATACGTGTCATGCTACAGACCACTTTTTGGTTGAGGAGTGATAGCGGATTGTGAAGCAGAAATCGGTTTTTGAGCTGATGAAATTTGCTGCAAGGAGGATGTTACTTCAGCTGCTGAGGAAGCAACTTTAGTTATATCATCTTTAAATAGCTCTTGTGAAGTAATCATTATATCACCCAAGTCATCAAAGGTGTCGTCGCCGTCATGTTTGGCAGGACTCTTATCCTCAACTTCTTTATTGTCATCATTCCCGGAGGATTTAGGAATCTCTTCTTCTTCGATTACTGGGGAAAGTGGGAGTTTCCCACATGATCCCGCAATATCGATAGAGATAGAGCACTTCACTAATGCATCCTCTACAATAGGTCTTTCCGATGAAACTTCTTCTGCAGAAGCTGGGGCATTTGATGTCTCTACTCGAGAACCCGAGGCAGCTAATGTTTCGGTATCAGAACTAGAGATTTCACGAATCTGAATCGATTTGGAGGAATTTAAAAGTCCGAACTGATACAGAAATTCGTCTTTCAGCAAAAATTTAGCGCTTTTCTCTTCGGCGGCCACAGCACTCAAAGTATCTAAGGTCGACTTAAGGCTGGGATCTCGAAGTGGAGGAGGAAGTGCTGCAAAAAGTAAAGAACGAGGTTAACCATTTGACAATTCGAATTCCGAGAAGTTCATAAAATGAAGAGAACAGAGAAAGGCAATCTTACTTCCGACTCTCCAGATGGCATAAAATCCCGGAGGACAGCGGACAAAGAAGAATTGGCTTAAGAATCCGTGTGCACTTTCGGGCAAGTCCAGAATCAATTTACGGTTCCGAGCACTTCTCACAAGTGTGATAGAAGGGTGATCTTTGTTTCTAGCAAAAGTGCACAAGTAACAAATCTCTTCGAAGCTCGGAAAACGATTGAGCGTCCTCCTGAACAATACACACAATCCCATTAAGATGGCAAGGCCATTAGGGTGCAGTTGAAAGGGGGAGATAGTTAATCGAAGAAGAAGCTGTCGAAGGAAATCATTAAAAGGCAGAATGGCTCCGCTCAGGCACATCTGACGATTCACTGCGACAAAACCAAGAGGTGGCCTGTCAGCGGTGTCGTTTGCTCCAGGAAATAAAGCATCTGCTTCGGCAATACCGAACTGGATGCACAGTTGTCTGAAGATTTTGTGACTCAAGCTGGTCGGAGCTCTTTCTGGAGGGTCGATCAATGGGTTGGCAATTGGGAAAGCTTCTCCGGATGGTCCAGTATCTTCTTGATGAGATGCCATTCTACACAATCAACTGGATGTTCAAATATCAAGGTGCACGTTTCCTAAAAAGTGTGAAGTGTTGTGCGTAACTAACAAAAACAGAATGTAAACATAACTGGAATTAAATTAGTTGACAGTTATCGATTATAAAATTTCAAGGCTTGTTATCTTAAGTCTAAATACAGTGTTGTGTTGATGCAAACAAATCAGCTTTATTTGATTATTTCAGCTTTGCTTTAATACTTCACTTGAATGTGTTGTTTCACAGCATTTCACTCGCGAAGTTCGTTTAAGTTGATTATTCTTTATCTACTAATCTGTCGTTCGATGTGGGCAGTCAATGGCAGTATATTCGTCCCAGTTTTCTGCAAATATTGTGTTTGACAGGTTATTATCATTAGAGATGACCTATAAAAAAAGTTTAGGCAGTTCAGTTCAAGCAATTCAAGTTTAAACAGTTTAGTCAAGTCCTGCCCAGATTTTACAAGTGTTAGGTCGTTCAGTGACCTAGCATAGGTCGGAGATTCCTTAAGTCGCATCATGCAGAGTAAAAGGTTATAGGCAATTCAGATTCGTCCAAGTCCTAAGTCGGTCACGACCTAAAGGCCTATGCCGCAAGGAAGTTAAGTCGTAAATTTCTTAGGTCGTTCTGCTGTCATTCAAGCGAAGTTAAGTCACGAGTCTTAGGTCATTTGATTCCAAGCTCGACCCAAAAGTTAACTCGTAGGAAGTTGTTCTGCTTTACTTAAGGTCGTAAGAATTCTTAGGTCGGCCAAGTTCCTTAGGACGTAAGTCTTAGGTCGCGAAAATTTCGGCACGACCTAATTTTTAGGTCGCTTAGATTTGTTAAGTCACTGAATTCCTCTTCACGCAATCCATCTCGACCCAATAACCCATTATCAATTGCATACAGAAATCCATCGTCCTCTTCGTGAAGTTCTCCATCCTTTCATACTATTGAATCACCCCAAAAACAATTCAAAACCTCCTCAATCCATCACAGATTCAATACATTGCCATGCCTTCATAAATTAGTCAAGCGGCGATCAAAAGTCGATCGCGACAACCACTCGAAATGAAGCATGACACATGGAATTGAACCGAAGTTGGAAAATAGGGATTCATAGTTCAACGATGATTATGGCAGGATGAAGATTGAATTCACTTACGAGTATAGTGGTAAAGATAAATCGGTGACTAAAGTGGGTTGAATTCGCCTTAGGAAACTCGAAGATTCGTCAATGGCAGTGGGAGATCGGAGCAGTAAGGTGAAGAGGAAGAAGCGACCTAACAAATTTATATGGGACTGAGAGAGGAAGGCAAATAGGCGTACGAGTTAGCACGATTTTTAGGTCGTTTACGACCTAGCAAAGTTAAGTCGAAGCACACGACCTACGACATAGGCCTGCACTTCGAGGGGCAAATGTTAACTCATATTTTAGTGACGACCTAAAACTCTACGACCTAAAGACTCTGCGACCTAAAGGAGGTTGCGACTTAAGAAACCTCGCGACCTAAGAAACCTCGCGACCTAAGGAACCTCACGACCTAAGGAATGTCACGACCTAAGGACTTCACGACCCAACGAGTTAAGAAACTTCGCGACCTAACTGCTGAAGGGACTACGCAACCTAACATGCTTAACGACCTAAGAGATTCTACAACCTAAGAGATTCTGCGACCTAAGAGACTCTGCGACCTAAGGGACTTAACGACCTAAGAGAGCCTGCGACCTAACTACTGAATAGACCTTCGACCTAATTCCTGAAGCGACCCAGCGAGTTAAGAAACTCCGCGACCTAACTGCTAAAGGTATCTGCGACCTATGAAAAGCTGCGACCTAGCGACCTAACTTCTGAGCGACTCAACTTCATAAGGCAGTCCAGCGACCTAAAGGCTTCAGCAACTGCTTCTTAGGTCGCTCACGACCTACGACCTACCTTAGGTCGCTCACGACCTAAAACTTGCCCAGTTTAAACAAGTTCAGACAACTCCCTATGCCGCTTTCCTTTAAGTCGCTCGCGACCTACCAATCCACTAGGTCGCCAACAACCTAGTACCCTCCTTAACTCGATCACGACCTATGACTTTGGCCTTCCATCAAGTGATCCAGTGCAAAACCGCTAAGTCGTAGCCCTTGCGCCTTAGGTCACTGGCGACCTACGACCTATCTTAGGTCGTCCACGACCTAGTGCCTGTTCAGAACTCGCTTATAAATACCCCCTACCTTCAACATGAAGAGGACTTTTTGGCCAATCATTTCTGAAGCGTCATTACTCTGCCGAACTCTCAACTCATCCAAGACTCGAAGAACTCCAAACATCGAAGATACTACAACAAGCTTTGATCGAGATTCTACACGTCCGACATGGATTCGACAAATCTCACTATCAAAGTTTGAGCTACTAGTCCGAAGTGTTTGAGTGATCAAAGTGAATCGTATTGAGAGTGTATTGTATCAAATTGTTATCATATCAGCAATAAAAGACTATAAAGTGGACGTAGGCTCAATTACGGGCCGAACCACTATAAATCTGTTGTTCCTTTACTGTTTTCTGCTATTTTCAGCTTATATTCTGTTCCCGTACCAACGGGTGGTGCTTTCACATTGTTATTACACACACCGAGTGTTAGCATTCGATTTTTAGCGTTAACAATTAGAAATTGAAATAGGATTACTAAAAGATGAAAAATCTATTTTAGAAGAAGATTTAGAAAATGCTCAAGAAAAATGTAAGGGTCTTTCTATTGAAAATAATGCTATATCTTGTGAGTTAGAAAAAGTTAAACCAGAAAATAATAAAATTAATAATGAGCACACTGTCTTAAAAGATAATCTTGAAATTTCAAAATCTGAAAATATTGATCTTAGAAACAAGTTGGATAAAATATCAAATAATGTTACGAAATTCAACAAAGGTAAATAAGACTTGGTGAATTTAATTAAAATTCCAAGCCATTAAAAAATCGAAATGGAATAGGATTTGAGAATAAAACAAAAATTACAAAGTATAGTAAGATTTATACTAAGATAAAACCTTCTTCCAAAAATAAGAAATTAATCACAAATTCAAAAATGATTAAAATATGGGTTCCTAAAACAAATAACAACCTAATTAAACAAAAATATATAGGTAATTATATGAAAGAAGTAATTCACAATAATAATTACATTTCTAAAGGAACTAAACCATCTTGGGTATGGTTACCCTTACAAACTAACACATAGGACCCAAAAATAAAATGGGTACCAATTTAAATATTTTTATTTTTTGCAGGTATCCAAATACAAAAATAAAGAGAAATGGATATTAGATAGTGGATGCTCCAAGCTCATGACAGGAAATGCTCGCATGCTGTCAAATATAAAATACATTGATGGTGGCACTGTAACTTTTGGCGATAATTCAAAAGGGTTCTCCATTGGCATTGGAAAAGTCATTAATATCAGTGTCTCTAACTCTCCTATTATTACAAATGTTTTATTAGTAGAAAACATAAAACATAATCTTCTTAGTATAAGTCAGTTGTGTGATAAAGGGTTTGAAATAAAATTTGAAAAAGATAAATGTAAAATTTTCGATCAAAGCAAAAATTTACTCTTTGAAGGATTTAGAAATTGTAATATATATATCCTAAACATGAACATTAAAAATAATTCAGATTTATGTCTATCCACAAATCATGATGATCCTTGGATTTGGCACAAATGTTTTTGTCATATAAATTTTAAATATATCAACAAACTAGCAAAACATGATCTAGTTAGAGGTCTACCTAAAATTAATTATAAAATTAAAAATTTATGTGACGCTTGTCAAAGGGGCAAGTTAAAGAAAAGTTCTTTCAAATCTAAAAATAAAATATCTACTAAGCAACCATTAGAATTAGTTCATTTAGATTTATTTGGACCAACACAAGTATGTAGTATAAATCATAACAAATATTTGTTCGTAATTGTGGATGATTTTTCAAGATATACTTGGACATTATTTTTAAAACATAAAAGTGACACTTTTGGAATGTTTAAAATCTTTGCAAAATGGATTACTAACTTAATGGATTTAAAAATAAAAAATATACGTAGTGATCATTGAGGAGAATTCGAAAATGAATTTTTCACTAATTTTTGTAACAAAAAGGGAATTAGTCATAATTTTTGATTCCACGAACACCACAACAAAATGGTGTAGTTGAAAGGAAAAACAGAACTTTACAGGAATGTGCACGAACACTACTAAATAGTAGCAATCTACCCAAACATTTCTAGGCTGAAGCCATTACCACAGCCTGTTATGTATTAAATCGTGTCACACTTCGACCTATGACTATAAATACATGTTATGAAATATTTTATGGAAAGAAACCAAAATTTTCGTATTTCAGAACATAGTAAAGCTTATAGAATTTATAATAAACAAACAAATATTATAGAAGAAAGCTTACATGTGTCTTTTGATGAAAATTTCCAACAAACTATTGAAGAAGAAGAAGATGAAATTTTCAATCAAAATCAAACTGATAATGCAAATAATATGAATAATTCATCCTCTGATAATAATGAAAATTTTTAAGATCACCCACACGAATATAAAAAATCATCCTTTGGATAATATAATTGGAGACTTAAATTCTCGAGTCACGAGAAACAACTTAAATCAAATGAGTCACGTTGCTTTTATCTCAAATACAGAACCTAAAAATTATAAAGAAGCATCTAAAAATGATTCTTGGATCTTAGTAATGAAAGAAGAATTAAATCAATTTGAACATAATAATGTATGGGAACTCGTTCCTAGACCATCAGATCAATCTGTAATAGGAACAAAATGGGTTTACAAAAACAAAGCAGATGAAAATGGAAATATTATTCATAACAAAGCAAGATTAGTGGCTCAAGGCTACAACCAAGAAGAGGGAATTGATTATGAAGAGATGTTTGCTCCCGTAGCTCGTCTTGAAGCAATTCGTACTCTACTTGCTTTTACATGTCATCACAACTTTAAATTATTTCAAATGGATGTTAAGAGTGCCTTCTTAAATGGTTTTATTAAAGAAAAAGTTTTCGTAGAACAACCACCATTATTAATTCATGAAAAATATCCAGATCATGTTTTTAAACTCAAAAAGGCTCTATACGGCTTAAAACAAGCACCACGTTCTTGGTACGATCGACTAAAAACTCATCTACAAAATTCTAGATTTTAGATAGGCAAAATATATACTACACTATCTATAAAACATAAAAATAATGATATATTAGTTGTACAAATATATGTTGACGACATCATATTTGGATCAACTAATGAAAGTTTATGTAATGAATTTTCTGAAATAATGAAAAATGAATTTGAAATGTCACACATGGACGAATTAATTTTTTTCCTAAGATTACAAATAAAACAATTGGAAAATAGTATTTTTATAAATCAAGAAAAATATTGTAAAGATTTACTTAAACGTTTCGGAATGGAGAAAACCACTAGTAAACCAACTCCTATGAGCACAACTTTATATTTAGGTAAAGATGAAAAGGGAATAGATTATGATCAAAAATCTTATCGTAGTATGATTGGCTCTCTATTATGTTTAACAGCTAGTAGACCTGATATAATGATGAGTGTCTGTCTGTGCGCTCGATTTCAAGCTCAACCTAAGGAATCACATCATCGAGCAGTCAAACGAATTTTACAGTACTTAACTAACACCACAGATTACGGCTTATTTTATCCTAAAGATACGGCCTTCCAACTCATATCATATAGCGATGCAGACTTCGGAGGATGTAAAACAGACAGAAAAAGCACAAGTGGTACCTGTCATTTTATTGGTCAATCTTTAGTTTCATGGTTTAGAAAAAAGCAAAATTGCGTTTCCCTCTCGACATGTGAAGCAGAATATATCTCTACTGCCTTAGCTTGTGCTTAAGTCATCTATATGCAACAAACGCTTAGAGATTTCGATAAAATAATTGAAAAATCTCCAATATACTTCGACAATGCTAGTGCTATCAATTTATCTAAAAATCCATTTAATCATTCTCGAACTAAACATATAGACATACGACACCATTTTCTTAGAGATAACGTAGAAAAAGGAGTAATATCTTTAGAATTCATTAACACCGATAACCAGATAGCAGACATTTTTACAAAACCATTATGTGAAAAATCATTTATAAGACTTAGAAGAGAACTCGGAATATGCTCCTTATCTGAACTTTAAGAAACATAAGAATAAAATTTAGAATTCTTTTTACCTCTCAACATTAGTGGCTAAACAGGACATCTAATTTCTATACCAAGTTTTTCTACAACAGAAAGTTTTTCCAAACGTCTGTTTAACAATTCAGACGTTTGACCGTACTCTGCAGCAACCTTTTAGCCCCATCAATAAATCATCTTTTTCATTCTTTAACTATTTTCACCAAAATCCTACAGCAAAAACCCTAAGCCCCAAATCAATCTCCTTTCTTCTTCCAAATACTTCAACTCCATGGCACCCAAATCTAAGAAACCTTTTCCCAAACGCAATAAGGCAGGCCAAAACTCTCAACAACCTCCTCAACAATTTTTAACTGATGAAATCATTGAAGACTGGATGGTGGAACAAGATGGCAGGCAAAAGCTTCAAGAATTAGAGAAGAAAAGAATTCATTATGGTCCATTTTACATGCTGAGGAGATTCTTCAACTATGAAATCGATGATTTGGCGAGTGATGCTGAGATTCACCATCTCATTAATTATGATTATAACTCGGGTCAAATTGATCAATTAGCTATCTTTTTATTCTTCATAAATTTATGCTCACTTCATATTTGGAACTCCTCTGATCCCGAGAATTGGATTTGGACAAGTGCTTATGGGGAAATTATCAAATTCAACGTTGAAATGCTTGGACAAATTTTACAGTGCTCATATACAGGAATTAGATTACAAGATATACCTGATATGAGGTACCAGCCAAGAGATACAATTACACATCTCATTTGGGAAGATGACATGAGAAAATTATCACCAACTTATTTTCGTCCACAAGCTAGACTACTTGATCGAATGTTTGTCAACACTATACTCCCTAGATTAGGTAGTCATGAACAAGTATATGACCATGACCATAAAGCCTTATATGCAATTTTTGGTCATACAAAAGTAAATTGGTCTCAATATATTTTTGACCAAATCAAAAGCTTCTGGACACCGGTTCATCAAACAATCGTTTATGCTTCATATATTATGCGAATTCTCCGAGCACACAACGTGCCTTATTTCCTATTACAATATGAAGAACTTCCTGTTAAGGAGAGTGGAATTTGCTTCCTATCTTTAATGCATCTTCCCAAAAATCCTCCAAATATTACATCATTTGTTGAGTATCAACACCAACAACACCAACAACGCCAACCTCAACCCCAACAGTCTACTCGTATACAACCTACCTCTACAACAAGACCCTCTGAATCAATAGGTTATCACTCTGATTCCGAAATCCAAGAGGCTCGAATTGCAGCAGGACAAGGTGAAATTTTTTGAGATGTAGCACTTCAAAACCAACGTATTCTATCTCTAAATCAAAAAGCCTTGGATAAGAAAGTTTCCCGTCTCGCACGATCATTTTCTACACGGATGACTAAGGTCGAAAAGACTTTAGAAAAGGTCATCTCAACTCTGGGAAAGGTTTTGCGGAAAGTTTGCGGATGATAAGCTTCACGATCTTCATCATCTCCGTCTCCTCCACCACCTCCACCACCTCGTGCACATTCATCCAGAACTTGAACAATCGAAGAGCCTTTACAGAGCCATGCTCTTGGAAAAGCTCCAATCACTATCGACACTGAGGAAAGTGAAGATTTCTCCTAGCCTCCACAAGAAGCCCAGTATCACGAACACTTTTCATCTTTTCAAGGACTTTCTATTCAAGAAAATGAAGAATATCATGATCAGTAGCAATGGTGACATAATGACTATGATGACACTGCATCTAATCTTTGGGGTTATTTTTCTTCTCAATAAATTAGCTAATAATTTTTTCCTGCTTTAATAAACTATGATAATGTGCTTTCTGCTTATTAACATTATGATATTGCCCTATTATTTCATTAACTCTTTTTCAATAATGACAAAGGGGGAGAGGATATATTACAAAAGAAAGGGGGAGCCTCTGAAATAAATTGTATAGTTGTCATCATCAGAAAGGGGGAGAATGTTACAACCTCGATTTCGATGACAACAACTATACAAGCACTTGCAGTCAATATACATAGGTATATATATCATTCATATGTAGGTAGACTTTCGCATCCAAGACTTGAAGACCGACACAAGGATTATTATACTAAGAAATATTAGTACATTCTGTTAATGTCATAAATAGATGATATGTACAATCTCCTTGAGTAATCATTACAAGCACTTGCACATACAAATTACTTAAAAAGGAAGATAACATAGTAAACATGTGTCAGACGTCTGGCAACATGTTCTGGTTTTAAATCTTTTAAAAAACCAGACGTCTGGTGTAATGACCCAAGATTTTAGGAATTTATTCTGAAAAATATAAATAAATTCAAAATAATTTTTAAATAAATTTTGAAAGGGAATTGATATAGCTTGATAGTGTATTAGTATGTGTGTACATGTGTGCACAGGAAATGCACATGAACTTAAGCTAAAATCCCTAAACTCTAAGAATAAATACATATTGATATGTATAGGAATATATATATATATAGATTAAATCCTTAAAAGCTGTATGCATAAGTAAATATACATATATGGATGCTAATGAATATTTTTGAGTGTACATGTGCATGTGTGTGTCAATACAGAATGATGTATAAATATATATATGGGTGTACTAATTATTTCAGTAAGACTTATATATATATATGTTAATAAAATACTAGAGTTCAAATTAGTAAAATAAAATATACAGACATATTTTAGTATATAGGCAGAAAGAAAAAAAAAATGAGGATATAAAAAGGAGTAGTCCTCTTGTAAATAAATAAAGGAAGTACATACCATTTACATGAAAGCTAAAAATAGGAAAAATAAGACAAAACAGGGAAATGCTTGGTATAGGCAGAATTAGGAAGAGTATTTGATAAATAACAAATCAAGTCACATTTTTAGCATGATTGTAGACAAAGGAAAAAGTATTTTCTGAAAAGCAAATTTCTGAAATTAACCAAAAAGAATATAACCACTTTTCTCTTCACCTAAATTAAGCCGGGAAGGGTAGAATTTTGGGTTCAAATAAAATGCAGATAACATGATTTTTCTGGTGGGCAAAAATGGCTTTAGCCAATACCCAAAACCCTATGGAGGACCCTGTATATATATATATGCATATGCAGCAGCCTCCTCTCCTTCTCAGAAAAGAACTTTGAAAAAAAAAAGAAACAACACCATAGAAATCATAAGGCAAGGGAAGGAAAAGAGCTTGAGGCTAAAGGCAGAAGTTCATCAATTAATTAAGGAAGCAGAGAAGAGAGCTAGGTGAGAAAACTCACTCAACAACTTAAGGCACTAAGTCCTAATGAAGGCAGCCAGTTATAAATGAATTTTTCTTAAAAGTATATGTGATTGTTCTTCAGAAGTTAAGGATGCTTTAATGCTAAATGGTTGTTCTGGTTGTTTTATTTTGTGAATATTCTAAATATGATCTGCATGCATACATAAGTATCTTTGAAATCCAGATCTCTTTTTAATATGATACTGGTTAGAAACAAATAAATACCCAGAAAAATAAAATGTTGGATATAAGCAAGTAGTGTTGGTTTTGGCTCAACCCAGAAGAATTGATAAACTTATGGGCTGCAATATACATATGTATATGTGCTGAGGCTTAAAATGAAAAGCAATTAGGAGTGCAATAGGCTTGCCTATGTGCTGACACTCCTGATTCAAAGAAAATATACAATATCCACCCAGCAAATATATTTTGTGATTTAGGAAGCTTGGTCAATCTGAGTTAACTAAAGCACAGATGTTTGCAATAAAATCTTCCCATAGAGCTATAAACCAATGTTAGTTGTCTATATCTCTTTAAAATTGCAAGAACATGTTTTAATAAGTACCAATACTAAAATTGCTTGGTTGTCTCTGTTTGTTTATGAGAATGATAAGGAATGCTATGAGGTGAATGCTTGTTTTTGTAAAATAACTCACTGATTGGGTTTGCTCTGAAAAATTTAAAAAGAGAAAGTACCTAAGAAATTGATTAGGAAATGGGGTCAAGATTACTGCAGGAATGACTTGTGTTCTTGAGTAATGCAAATTGACACATGGCTTGTTCAAGTCCTGAGATCTTTGTGTAATGGAGTGAATTAGTTCATTACAGTGTGTCCATTGATTCATAAAATTGCAGATGAGACCAGGATAGATAAATATACCAAGGGAAAAATATTTGATATGATGAGGAAGCTAGAGTTTTTCCCAGAATTGAAATATGAGGATGGAATAAATGATTTAACTCATATTGGTTATTTTCCTGTTTGGTGTGAATGATTGTTTGACTATGACTGAATTGTATGCTTGAATGTATGTACCATATTTATATATGTAGTCTTTGGAAAGAAAGATTAAAATATGCACATGCACAATGACACAGAGCATGCACACAAGTATTACCTGTTTCCAAAGGGCAGAACTTTATGTATATGTACTTAACTTGATTTTAACCTAATTAATTAATTGCTTTTGTGAATTTTCTCATACCAGACATGTGTCTGACCCTAGTGTGCTAATGGCATCTAGGGTGTCTCATTTAAAATGAGGCAGCTTCAAATGCTTTTTCAGGGACAGCAGCCTCTAGATAGGAGTAGAAGCAAAGCATTGAGAAGAAGATTATAGCATGCTAGAATTAGATAGATAAGAGCTTACAAGATGAAAATTTGCATGTATGATATTTAAAAAAATTCCATTGTACTAAGTACAGAGTGATGTTGGATATTTGGTTAAGTATTTTGAGAATTTGACTTGGAACTGGTATTTAAAATATCTGAGTTTTATTATCTGGAATGTTGAAAAGTTTTTAGCTATAATTTTTTAAGTAAGATCACCAGTAGGGATTTTATAAGATAATGATGTTAGATCCATATTAGTTAATTATTTACATGTTCAGATATGATTTTCTCAGACACTGTCACACCAGTACCTTAGTAATTTTAACATAAAATCTGAATCCCTCTTTACTAAAGCTTTGGGCAAAATGCATTTTAAGACCCTAAGAAATATGTCTGAGTAGAGAGTCTGTTTAATCCATATTTTATTTGCTAAGTATCCATGTGTGAGGAAACTCACCCCGGACTGCATTTCATTTAGTCTAGTACCTTGGTATCAAGGAATCAAGCTTCTGGAATATGATGATTCACTTAAGAATATCCCAGACATGAGTTTGCATATAAGGTAGATATTATAAGAAAGCAAACATAGGAAATGATATAGGCTTATATCATTTTCAAAGCACAGACACTATACAATTGATTTTACATATAATCATAACATAATTATCTGGGTTCTATGAATCATATTTCATGGAGAATCCAGCAAGCTACCAAAGAATAAAAACCATACTATTACCTATATGAATAAGATTTTCATTACTTAAATAATAAAATGAAATTAAGCTATGTGGGGATTGATTAAATTTAATCAATCACTGTAACCTCTTGTTTGCCATAACCTGATTAAACCAGAGGGGCACATGCATCTTCATATGTGTGTGCATATTTTTGTAGTTGCACTGATATATCTATATTGGTAAAATTTTTGATCCTGGATAAAGTTTGTTTATTGGGAAAAAAATGACCCTGGAAATATATTTGTTAATAAATGATATATACATATATCATCTCTAAAAAAAAATCCTTACAAAATGAAGGTAGAGAAGAGAGGGTCATTTCATTTGGTATCAGAGCTATGTTATTCAACATAGTAGAAGTAAAGATCAAGTTCTTAGATAGAAATAAAATTTAAAGGAACTAAATATATATCAATGTTTTCAGTGTGAATAAAAACCACTGAAATAATAAAATTACCAATCAAACTAACCAGCTATGTAAATTATTATTAGCAAACTATGGTAGGGAGACCACCAAATCAGGGAGCAGGATCTTCCCATGCACCACCAATGGTCAATCTGCAAGACTTGGTGAGAGCATTTAGGGATGGGGCAGGACAAAGGCAAGAAAATCCCTATGAAGAACTCTCAAAATTACTTAAGACATATACTCATTTAGGAGGCAAAAGCTTTGAAGGGACAGAGGGTATCATGGAAATTCAAACATGGTTGAGAACATTGGAAAGAATTTTCAATGACATGCAACTTGATGATCAAAGAAAGAGGCAAGTGGCTTCAAGACAGCTAAAAGGAGTAGCTTTAAGCTGGTGGGAAGTAATCATTGCAGGGAGAGGTGAGAATGAAATCACTTGGAATCAATTCAAAGAGATGTTGGAAGCAAGGTTTGTACCAGCATCAGCTAAGACTACCTTGCTAGAAGAATTTATTAGACTTAGACAAGGAACCATGACTGTCACAGAGTACACTCAAAAGTTTGAGGGGCTTTCCACATATGGAGCAATGCTTGTGGCAGATGAGGCATCCAAAAATGATAGGTACATAAAAGGTTTGAACCCAGGACTTAGCAGAGCCATGTTACCCTATGCTGACAGGACTTTTGACCATGTGATAGACTTAGCTTTGAGGTTGGAGCAGCATGACAAGGAAAGGGAGAAGTTCAGAAATTTTAAGAACAATAACACCAAGAAAGGTAAGGGGAGGTATCACCCTTATGATAAGAAGAAGGAAGAGGCCAGTAACAAAAGCACTGGAGATGTCAAAGCTAAGGAAACCAAGAAGATTGTGTGCCATCAGTGTGGAAAAGAAGGACATATCAAACCAAGATGTCCAGAATTGAAAGGAGGAGCTTTCAAGTGTTATTTATGTGGGAAAGAAGGGCACATGAAAAGAAATTGTCCTGAGAATAGGCAGCAAGGAAAATTAGCAAACTTGGAAGAAAAAGGCAAAACAGTGGAGATCAATGCTGAGAAGCACAGTCAAGTGGAAGGTACACTATTTATTTGTAATGTACCCATAGCAGTAGTATATGATACAGGAGCAACTCATTCTTTAATTTCCTATGAATTAGTTAAAATGCTGAAATTAAGTTGCATATTGGTTGAAACCCCTTTACATATACAAAGTCCATTGGGAAGTTCTAGTGTTTTAAACATGATCTGTGTGGATGTGGGATTAAACATAGGAGGAGATACTTTTATTTCCAATTTATATGTTTTAAATTATCCAAATATAGGTGTTATTTTGGGAGTAGACTGGTTAAGGCAATTCAAGGCCATAATTAACTTAGACTCATCCACCATATCATTGCAAAACCATGGAAGCCAGAGGATCACAATTTTGTGTGAAGTGTCCAAGGGAAGAAAATTGTGTCATTTGATTGATTTGGGTAAAGATTCCAGTAAACATATTATTGAGGAAATTCCCATAGTCAATGAATACTTGGATGTTTTTTAGGAGGTTAATGGTGTTCCAAACCATAGGCCAGTGGAATTCCAAATTCATTTAGTTCCAGGAGCAAGCCCAGTGATTAAAAAGCCAACAAGAATGGGGCCAAATGAACTAAAAGAATTAAAGAAACAATTAGAGGAATTAGAAAATAAGGGTTTTATAAGACCCAGTAATTCTTGCTGGGGCGCACCAGTGGTGTTTGTTAAGAAACAAGATGGTACTTTGAGACTCTGCATAGATTATAGGGAATTAAACAAGGTAACCATTAAAAATAAATACCCACTGCCAAGAATAGATGATCTTTTTGATCAATTGGCTGGAGCAAGAGTATTCTCTAGGCTAGATTTAACATCTGGTTTTCATCAAATGAAGGTGGAAGAATCAAGCATCAAGTACACTGCCTTTAACACTAGATATGGGTTGTATGAATTTTTGGTTATGCCATTTGGCTTGACCAATGCACCATCATACTTTGTAGATTTAATGAACAGAACCTTTAGGGATTATTTAGACAAGTTTGTGCTTATTTTTATAGATGACATTTTAATTTATTCCAAAACAATGGAAGAGCATGAAAGCCATCTGCACATGGTTTTGTCTAGACTAAGAGAAAAAGACTTAAAGGCAAAATACTCAAAATGTGAATTTTGGAAAGAGGAAGTGCATTTTCTTGGCCATGTTATATCTGCCCAAGGAATTTCTGTGAACCCCAATAAAGTAGTGGCTATTCAAGCATGGAAGAGGCCAAGCACTGTGAGTGAAGTAAGGTCATTTATGGGGATGGCAGGGTATTATAGGAGATTTATAAAAGATTTTTCAAAAATTTCTACACCACTCACTAACCTAACCAGGAAGAACCAAGCTTTTGTTTGGTCAGAAAAATGTGAAAAGTCTTTTGAACAGTTGAAGGAGGCATTGGTGAATTCTCCAATTTTAAAGGTACCTCATGGAAATGAAGAATTAGTTGTATACACTGATGCTAGTGGATTTGGCTTGGGTGCAGTGTTGATGCAACAAGGCCAAGTCATTGCATATGCATCCAGACAACTTAAACCCCATGAAGTAAGGTATGCCACACATGACCTTGAATTAGCAGCTGTGATCTATGCTTTGAAACTTTGGAGACATTATTTGTTAGGCACTAAGTTTGAACTTTACACTGACCATAAGTCTCTAAAATATTTATTTTCACAAAAAGATTTGAACATGAGGCAACATAGATGGGTGGAATTCTTAGCTGCCTATGACTTTGACATACTCTATACACCAGGCAAAGCAAACAAAGTTGCAGATGCTCTAAGTAGACAGTATGCTAAATTGGCTATGATGATGATAGAAGAATTTAAGGACTTGTCTTTGCTAACTGAGTTAGAAATTGGGGAGAATGGTTGTGTGCACATTGATGAGCAGATGCATGGTGCACAAGAAGATAAAGGGAAGTTAAGCTTAATGACACTTCAACCAGATTTAATTCTGAAGGTAGGAAAAATGCAAGAACAGGATGCCAACTTATTAGAGAAGAAAATGCTCCTCTCAAAAGGGGAGGAAGTGATGAATCACCATATTGATAAAAATGGTTATATGAGATACCAAAATAGGATGTGTGTACCAGAGGACACAGAATTGAAGAAAGAGATATTGAATGAATATCACAGAAGTAAATACTCCATACACCCAGGCAACACAAAAATGTACCAAAATTTGAAAAGAGACTTCTGGTGGAAGGGGATGAAATCTGATGTAGCTAAATAAATTGCCAAATGTATGACTTGCCAACAAGTCAAGGCTGAAACCCAAAGGCCATCAGGGTTGATGCAGCCTCTTAGTGTACCACAGTGGAAGTGGGAAGACATATCTATGGACTTCATAGATGGACTGCCTAGATCTAAGAGAGGCAATACAAGCATATGGGTGATAGTTGATAGGCTAACCAAGGTAGCACACTTCATCCCAGTCAAGTCAGAAAGGACAGCACCAAAATTAGCTCAAAAGGAAGTGGTAAAGTTACATGGCATTCCCAAAACCATTGTGAGTGATAGGGATACCATCTTCACCTCAAAATTCTGGAGAAGCTTTCAAGAAGCAATGGGAAGTGAACTATGCCTAAGTACTGCCTACCATCCTCAATCAGATGGGCAGACCGAGGTAGTAAACAAGGTTTTGGAGGACATGTTGAGAGCATGTGTACTGGACTTTGGGGGCAACTGGGAAGATTATCTTCATCTAGTTGAATTTACATACAACAACAGCTATCAAAGCACCATAGGAATGGCTCCATTTGAAGCCTTATATGGTAAACCCTGTTTGTCACCTGTTTGTTGGGTAGAAGCAGGAGAAAGGTCTATTTTAGGACCTGAGTACATACAAGAAACTAAGGAGAAAATTGAGTTGATAAGAAGAAGAATGGCAGCAGCACAAGAAAGGCAGAAGAAATTTGCAGACATGAAAAGGAGGCAGGTGGAATATGAAGTGGGAAATTTTGTTTTCATCAAAATCTCACCTATGAAAATGTGTTGAGGTTTGGGAAACAAGGCAAGTTAACCCCAAGATATATTGGACCATACAAAATTCTGGAAAGAATTGGTCCCTTGGCATATAAGTTGGAATTACTAGAAAACATGCAAGGTATACATGATGTTTTTCATGTATCACAATTGAGAAGATGGGTCCATGACAAGGCAGAAATTCTTGAGACCCCAACCCAAGTGCAGATAAATCCTAATTTGATTTATGAAAAGGATCCAGTGGGAATTTTGGCAAAAGATGTGAGGAAGTTGAGGAATAAATCTCTGAAACTTGTAAAGGTACAGTGGAGTCTTGATCCTAGTGATTGCACATGGGAATTAGAAGACAAAGTTAGGATGAATTATCCTAAGTTATTTTCAGATTAAAGGTAATTCTGATTTTTGATTGTTTTAGATGCATATATTTTTAGTTATTATAGAACTAAAAATCTATTTGGTTGAGAATGTACTTGTTCTCTGAATTAAGTTTAAAATTCATTTTAAGCTTTGGAAAATTGTGGGACACAATTTCTAAAAGGAGGGGTGTATGTAATGACCCAAGATTTTAGGAATTTATTCTGAAAAATATAAATAAATTCAAAATAATTTTTAAATAAATTTTGAAAGGGAATTGATATAGCTTGATAGTGTATCAGTATGTGTGTACATGTGTGCACAGGAAATGCACATGAACTAAAGCTAAAATCCCTAAACTCTAAGAATAAATACATATTGATATGTATAGGAATATATATATATATATATATAGATTAAATCCTTAAAAGCTGTATGCATAAGTAAATATACATATATGGATGCTACTGAATATTTTTGAGTGTACATGTGCATGTGTGTGTCAATACAGAATGATGTATAAATATATATATGGGTGTACTAATTATTTCAGTAAGACTTATATATATATATGTTAATAAAATACTAGAGTTCAAATTAGTAAAATAAAATATACAGACATATTTTAGTATATAGGCAGAAAGAAAAAAAAATGAGGATATAAAAAGGAGTAGTCCTCTTGTAAATAAATAAAGGAAGTACATACCATTTACATGAAAGCTAAAAATAGGAAAAAATAAGACAAAACAGGGAAATGCTTGGTATAGGCAGAATTAGGAAGAGTATTTGATAAATAACAAATCAAGTCACATTTTTAGCATGATTGTA
Organism: Allium fistulosum; assembly: GCA_030737815.1. NCBI lineage: Eukaryota > Viridiplantae > Streptophyta > Magnoliopsida > Asparagales > Amaryllidaceae > Allium > Allium fistulosum. The sequence continues at coordinate 661,138,355 of CM060902.1, forward strand.
GACAAAGGAAAAAGTATTTTCTGAAAAGCAAATTTCTGAAATTAACCAAAAAGAATATAACCACTTTTCTCTTCACCTAAATTAAGCCGGGAAGGGTAGAATTTTGGGTTCAAATAAAATGCAGATAACATGATTTTTCTGGTGGGCAAAAATGGCTTTAGCCAATACCCAAAACCCTAAGGAGGACCCTGTATATATATATGCATATGCAGCAGCCTCCTCTCCTTCTCAGAAAAGAACTATGAAAAAGAAAAGAAACAACACCATAGAAATCGTAAGGCAAGGGAAGGAAAAGAGCTTGAGGATAAAGGCAGAAGTTCATCAATTAATTAAGGAAGTAGAGAAGAGAGCTAGGTGAGAAAACTCACTCAACAACTTAAGGCACTAAGTCCTAATGAAGGCAGCCAGTTATAAATGAATTTTTCTTAAAAGTATATGTGATTGTTCTTCAGAAGTTAAGGATGCTTTAATGCTAAATGGTTGTTCTGGTTGTTTTATTTTGTGAATATTCTAAATATGATCTGCATGCATACATAAGTATCTTTGAAACCCAGATCTCTTTTTAATATGATACTGGTTAGAAACAAATAAATACCCAGAAAAATAAAATGTTGGATATAAGCAAGTAGTGTTGGTTTTGGCTCAACCCAGAAGAATTGATAAACTTATGGGCTGAAATATACATATGTATATGTGCTGAGGCTTAAAATGAAAAGGAATTAGGAGTGCAATAGGCTTGCCTATGTGCTGACACTCCTGATTCAAAGAAAATATACAATATCCACCCAGCAAATATATTTTGTGATTTAGGAAGCTTGGTCAATCTGAGTTAACTAAAGCACAGATGTTTGCAATAAAATCTTCCCATAGAGCTATAAACCAATGTTAGTTGTCTATATCTCTTTAAAATTGCAAGAACGTGTTTTAATAAGTACCAATACTAAAATTGCTTGGTTGTCTCTGTTTGTTTATGAGAATGATAAGGAATGCTATGAGGTGAATGCTTGTTTTTGTAAAATAACTCACTGATTGGGTTTGCTCTGAAAAATTTAAAAAGAGAAAGTACCTAAGAAATTGATTAGGAAATGGGGTCAAGATTACTGCAGGAATGACTTGTGTTCTTGAGTAATGCAAGTTGACACATGGCTTGTTCAAGTCCTGAGATCTTTGTGTAATGGAGTGAATTAGTTCATTACAGTGTGTCCACTGATTCATAAAATTGCAGATGAGACCAGGATAGATAAATATACCAAGGGAAAAATATTTGATATGATGAGGAAGCTAGAGTTTTTCCCAGAATTGAAATATGAGGATGGAATAAATGATTTAACTCATATTGGTTATTTTCCTGTTTGGTGTGAATGATTGTTTGACTATGACTGAATTGTATGCTTGAATGTATGTACCATATTTATATATGTAGTCTTTGGAAAGAAAGATTAAAATATGCACATGCACAATGACACAGAGCATGCACACAAGTATTACCTGTTTCCAAAGGGCAGAACTTTATGTATATGTACTTAACTTGATTTTAACCTAATTAATTAATTGCTTTTGTGAATTTTCTCATACCAGACATGTGTCGGACCCTAGTGTGCTAATGGCATCTGGGGTGTCTCATTTAAAATGAGGCAGCTTCAAATGCTTTTTCAGGGACAGCAGCCTCTAGATAGGAGTAGAAGCAAAGCATTGAGAAGAAGATTATAGCATGCTAGAATTAGATAGATAAGAGCTTACAAGATGAAAATTTGCATGTATGATATTTAAAAAAAATTCCATTGTACTAAGTACAGAGTGATGTTGGATATTTGGTTAAGTATTTTGAGAATTTGACTTGGAACTGGTATTTAAAATATCTGAGTTTTATTATCTGGAATGTTGAAAAGTTTTTAGCTATAATTTTGTAAGTAAGATCACCAGTAGGGATTTTATAAGATGATGTTAGATCCATATTAGTAAATTATTTACATGTTCAGATATGATTTGCTCAGACACTGTCACACGAGTACCTTAGTAATTTTAACATAAAATCTGAATCCCTCTTTACTAAAGCTTTGGGCAAAATGCATTTTAAGACCCTAAGAAATATGTCTGAGTAGAGAGTCTGTTTAATCCATATTTTATTTGCTAAGTATCCATGTGTGAGGAAACTCACCCCGGACTGCATTTCATTTAGTCTAGTACCTTGGTATCAAGGAATCAAGCTTCTGGAATATGATGATTCACTTAAGAATATCCCAGACATGAGTTTGCATATAAGGTAGATATTATAAGAAAGCAAACATAGGAAATGATATAGGCTTATATCATTTTCAAAGCACAGACACTATACAATTGATTTTACATATACTCATAACATAATTATCTGGGTTCTATGAATCATATTTCATGGAGAATCCAGCAAGCTACCAAAGAATAAAAACCATACTATTACCTATATGAATAAGATTTTCATTACTTAAATAATAAAATGAAATTAAGCTATGTGGGGATTGATTAAATTTAATCAATCACTGTAACCTCTTGTTTGCCATAACCTGATTAAACCAGAGGGGCACATGCATCTTCATATGTGTGTGCATATTTTTGTGGTTGCACTGATATATCTATATTGGTAAAATTTTTGATCCTGGATAAAGTTTGTTTATTGGGAAAAAAAATGACCCTGGAAATATATTTGTTAATAAATGATATATACATATATCATCTCTAAAAAAAAATCCTTACAAAATGAAAGTAGAGAAGAGAGGGTCATTTCATCTGGCGTATGTGCTCAGACGTCTGGTAACATGTTTTGTTTTAAACTTTTAACAAACCAGACGTCTGGCACAAATGTCCAGACGTCTGACCTGGGTAACGGCCATTTTCCTCCAAAAGACATCCTCTTCAATCAAAGAGTTGCGTCCTCCTGTTTTGGTCATAACTCTTTCTTCTCAAACATTGTAACTCTTAGACTGAAATAGAGTAAACCAAAAGTCATTACTCCTCAAACAAACTCTTCACCGTCTATAAATAAACATGAAAGTTAGAATTTAACTTGCTATTCTGAACTTTCTTTCTTTATTTTCTAATATTTATGTGATTTACAAAAGCACTCAAAAATACCCTTTTATCTCTTCCTTATATCAAAGCTTAAACTACATACTACTCAAGGAGATTATAGTAAGAAGTTGTATTTGTAGTCAAAATCAGTGTTGCATTTGTCAAAGAAATACTCTTGTGTAAAAACCTATTCCTCTGGGTGAAGCGAGGGAAATTGGTTAGTGTATTTCCGAAGGGGAGCTTCAGGACTAGACGTAGGACGGGAGTTCCAAACCAGTATAAAAACTCTGGTGTGATTATTTTTAATTTTATCTACATTATTACTCTGTGCAATTCCTACTATCATACACATACTTGTCATATATTATATACATACGATCCACATAGACTTTCAGCAATTTGCGACGGTTTTTGTCTATAACCGTAGCAAATACGTTGTTATTTACGACTGTTATTTTCATAAATGTAGCAAATACCTATTGCAAATGGGACTAAAAAATTAAAAAATAATTTGCGACGATTGTATAATACATCAGTAGCAAATACATAAGCAAATTGCGACTATTATGCTTCAACCGTAGCAAACGAACGTAGACTTTCCCAAGCCCACCCGAATTGAAACCGCATATAACCTAATTTCATTTCCTTCTTCAAAAAAAAACTAAATCTGCCGCTCCTTCATCTCAAATCGAAGTTCCATATTTCTCAAGGATACCTCCATCTCCGCCTGCCTACCTCCGTTTCAACATCTCAAATCGCGTATTAACATCTCACTGCCTACCTCTGTCTTCGCGTTTCTACCGCCGCCGATTTGAGATTACTGGTATGTATGCAACTTTGAGTTTCTTTTTTGTTGGTGTTGTGGAAATTTGCATATGAACGTGAGATTTTGAGTTACGAAAATTTATGTAGGTGGTTCAGATTTTGAGTTATATTTTTTGTTTTCAGATTTTGTTCGGACACATGAATTATTCATTATCTGACATCCGATATTTCACCATCATTCGACATTCAACAACTCCTTTTTAGACAGCCCTATCATTTGATGGCAACCAATCAGTGAAAAATTACTCGAGCCTCGATGTGTGATGAAAAATCTAAAAGTAACCGGAGCCATTATAATGAGCAATAATGACCTTAATTTAACAAAGGATTGAATGTCAAATCGTCAATTTAGGGACATGTTCCTTTTTCTTTAGTTAAGCTGTTAGATAAGGTAGAAAAAGGAAAGAATTGGAAATCTAAAGTGATCCATAGTGTAACGATCCCAAATTTTAATCAATTTTAAATTGATAATTTAATTTATTTTTGATTTAAAATTGTGAAATTAAATGATAAATTTATTTGAGTTTATCCAAATTCAAATAAAATATGCAGCCTATAGAGTTAGAAAAGCAAAGACAAAAGATAAGATAAAAAGATGTTCAACTATAAGTATGTACACTTGAAAACAAAACTAGAAATATCTTCTCTGTGCACTAGAAAATAAAAGACAGCAAATACATGCAAGGCAAGAACAAAGTTAAAGAAAGAAGACATAAAGGACTAAGGTAATAAATGCAACATACCTCTAGCATTTAATGAAAGCACCTTCAGCATGCTTTTTGTACACAAGAAAATATATCAGCCACCACAAAAAAATCTGCATAGCCGAGATTTGCATAATGAACAAACAATATTTTATCATATTGTACAAACTTAAATATAATACCCTGTACCAAAAACATATAACCCTGTAACTTGTTTCCTCTATATATCAATATCATTTTCATTTCATTTCGTTCAACAAAATATAGCAAATCTGAAATAAGAAAAATAATAATAAACATCATCATTCTACAAACTTTAAACAACAATCCAGATCATTATCAAACCCGAGATCAAATTGAAGATTTCAACTGGAAAATTCAAAACCTGTTTCAAATACTGGAGACTCTGTTCTTTCTTCTTCCTAAAAAAAGTGAGTAACTTCACCTTTGAACTTTAAGTATAATTTCTGGTTGCAAGTCATTGCTCTGTCCATTTCTTAATCAAGTGAGTAAACTGACCCCTTTGAAATTCGAATCTATGATGCTTTGTGAAGTAGTTGTTGTGAAAAATGATAAATGAATATCTCTACATGTATATATATGTTTGTGTGGTTGGAAGTATACATGCCTGGGTATATATGTGCTCTACTGTGATTTTAGACCCAAGAACAACCAAAGAAAAATTCATATCTTTTGTCTAATCTCTTTCAAGCTATGATCCCTGAAAGTAAGATATTTGTAACAAAGTAATACAAATTTTAAATTTATTTTTAATATTTAAAAATGAGAATGTTTTGTCTGGGAATGAGATTTACAGTAAAACCCAAAATCATGTCGAAATTCAAGTATCACATCTTATTGATTTATCTACATCACTGTGTTCAACATCAAAAACCATGATTTTTAAAATAAATTTCAGAATTTTTTATTCGTTATTGGATGCGAAATCTCGAGATGAACAGAAACTGTATTTGGGTCAGTTTCCGACAATCCACGTCGAACTGGGTGTTGAAATCCATGGTGAAGGAAGCTGACACACAGGAAATCATGGGAAAAATACTCACAAATTTTTTTATGGATCGTAGTGATCAGACGAGATCAATTTAGGGTTTGAACTGGGGTTTTGGTCGATTGAGTTCTCAAGGGAATTGCGACGTCGACAAGGTTTTTGGGGCAATCGGTCAGTGGGGGATCGGAGCATGGTTGAACGGTGAGGCTGTGGCCAGAATTGCGAGGTCGCTGGTGGTCTAAGTCGTCGCCACGATTAAGTTTTTGGGTGATCGATTTTGTCTCAGTGGGTTTCGTATTGCTCGATTTCGAATCCGCCATAAATTCGAGAACCTGGGTGGTCGAATGGTTAGGGGGGATGGTCGGCGACGTGCCGAAGGTCTCGGTGATGGTCGGAGGCGCGGCAGTGATGTGTACACGTGTACGTGTGCATCAGTGTGTCAGTTGTGTTTTGTGGTTTGGGGAGCGCAGTTGTCTCGAGAAGAACTCGCGAAAATTTGGTTGGGTCTCGGGTTTATTCTCGAGAGAACGATGGTTGGACTCGAGTTAATTTTTCTCTGGCTCGGGTCTGTTTGATAGATAACAGTTTTTTCAAAATTGAAGATAAAATCTGTACCAGGTTTTAAGTATAAAACAAATATTATACCAAGGTTTAAAACTAAGGATATGAACAAGTTTCAGAGGGAAAATGTTAAGGTTAAATGTTTTTAAATTTGTTTGAAAATTAATTGATTTTGAATTAATTTATATGATGATAAGGAATAAATTTTTAAGTATTTTTAAATGAAATTTGATAATGCTTGAATCAAGCAAGTGTTTGAAATAAGTATATTAGAAACTTTGATTAAGAGATGATTTTGAATCAATTTAAATAAGTTGTAATGATTTAACTAAACAATAAATTAAGATATATATCTTAATTATTTATTTAAGGTCTTTGTAATTGAAATATAATCTCTTAATTAATTCAAGTATAATTACTTAATAATTAGTGATTAATTAATTAAGTAATTAAAGATTTATTAATTAATGAAAATGATTTAAGAAGAATTGATTAATGAAAGTAATTAAAAGGATAATTACTTAAGATTCAATTAATTGAAGTAATTAAAGAATAATTACTTATTGAAATTAATTAGAGAATAATTAATGAAAGAGATTAAAGGATTAAGTACTTGATTAATTAAGGATAATTAATTAAACGGTAATTAATTAGGGGTTAATTAATTGATGTAATTAATTAAAGAATAATTAAATAATTGAAAGTAAATTATTTAATGATTAAAGTTTGATTTAATTATAAATTAAGGTTGGTTAATTAATGATTAAAGGTTAATTATATTTATCATTAGAGGTAAATTAATAAATGATTAAAGGATAATTAATTAAAATGGTTTGTAATTAATTAATGATTAATTCACCAAGATTTGTAGTTTATTCATAAGTAACTAATCTGGTATAAATTAATTATAATCAGATATTAATTGATCTTACTTATGGATATTTGGATTCTATTGGATGACTTGATTGTTTGATATTCTGATCTGTAATGCTTTGTGATATCTTCTGATTTGTGTGTGATATGTACTGTAGTTATTTATCTGAGATGAATGCAATTTATTATCTGAAATTTATATATCTGTGATCTGTGAATAAAAGATAAGCGTTATAGTTATACCGCTTATCAACTACATTTCTATATTTTGATCTGTGATGATTCATTAATGTTGCACTACTGTGTTAAACCCCTGGACTATACCATACACACACAAATATGGATTTCACGTGGAAATTGGTTAAGTCATAGATGATTTAAAATTTAATGTTTTTGAAATTGAAATTTTGATTTCAATTGATTTTGGAAATGAATTTGGGTTGAATGTTAAAGCTTTTGAAAAGGAAGTTTTTAAGATAAAAGTTATTTCGAATAACTTGGTAAAGTTTTCAATTTAAATAATTTAATTTGAATTTGAATTCAATATTTGGAATTGAATTCAATGATTGGAAATTTTGATTAAAGATGATCACTAGTACAAAATAGATCAGTTGCTTCGCCTCATTTGTGTCGGTTGTCCATAAAACCGACACAAATAGTGTAATTTGTGTCAGTTGTTTATTAACAACCGAAACTATTGACTTATGGGGTAAGAAGAAAATGTTAAAAATGTAATTTGCATCTGTTGTTCTTAAGAAACCGACACAATTGAAGGAAGCAATAGATTTACTCGTGTCGGTTGTTTGAACAACCGACACAATTAAATACAATAGCATCGGTTGTCCAAAAACTGACACCATAGGCACACAACTTTTCCCCCCAAATCCATTTCAGCCGCCCCATCTTTTCCCGCGAACCCCAATAATTCCAGACTAATTCGTAAATCATGTCCGAAATCCTAATTCTCATTCTTCTCCTTTTCCAAACCCTAAATCTATTCTCCGCCTCGCCACCTCCAGGCCTGGACACCTTCCTCTCCTCCCTCCCCCTCTCCAATCCCCTCAACGCCAACGACTCCTTCCTCACTCTCCCCTCCTCCCTCAAAAAGTCCCTCTCCCGAACACTAGACCCAGCTTTCAAGCTCCATGTCTCCGTCCCAGTTTACGTCAAGCAGCCACCAGTAGCCACGAACCCACTGCTTTCGTCCCCTCCACCTCGACTGCTCCTCACGCCGACCAAGCACCGCGCCCAGATCTGGCCTTCACCGCCGAGCACATCTTGCCCAATGCCTCAGCTCATCACCACCAAAACTTGCCGAACAACTACCCCTCTCCTTTCTCCACGCACAGCAATTTCCATGCAGTATCTTCCCGCTTTCCTCCTTCCTCCGCTCGCCTCCATAACCTAGAATGGTCGCGTTACCTATCCACCTGCCACCACCGTACAGACCATCGTCACCCTCTCTAGCGACCGAACCCACATTTCCCCGCAACTACTTCCCAGCCGAGACAGAGAGCCATCACCGAAGCAGTCATGACCGCTCCTCCCACTGCCCTGCGTCTTCACCGCATCGCCTGTATCATCACGGCCACACGTAGCTTCCATCTCGGTGGAAATCTTCTCTTCTTGCTTCATATCTCCTCTCTGTTGCATTGAGGTAAATGAATATATCTTATTTTGTATATATTCGAACGGTACAGAGTATCGGTGTTAGATATATTGATTTTTAAAAATATTGTTTAAAGAAAAATTTTGTAGCTTGTATTGATGTTTCCTATAGCTTGTTCACATCCATTCTTTGCATTGGCCATTAAGCCTGCTTGTGACATTCGACTAAAGATATTAATATATATTTGTATATTTATAACCTGAGTATGATTTTGAATAGTTTATATATACAGTGTTTGTTCACAACATGGAAATAATCAACGAGAACAAGATAGACGAAACCTAGCTAGAGCAAGACCAACAATGTTGGGTGTAGATCAAATTATTATTGGTGTGGATTTGTTACCTCGGTAGTCATTAGAAATGGTAATGGTATAGGTTGTTATTTCATATGTGTATGCATCCCCTATGGCTATGGGTTCAATGAGCAAATCGACAGCCCTTTACCTCAAAGAGTTGTTGAATATACGTTTTAGAATCGCAAAATGAAATTGAATCACTTTGTAATGCCTAAGTGAACTTCAGATATATCATTGTAGAGATGCTTGGCGTAATAATTAGGAATATTTTGAGGTTCATGTTATGTTTAGGGAGGAGGTTGTATCACTTAATCTTGTATCATTGGATATATTTATCTTTCTTTAATTGTGTTAATTTATCTTTGTATGCGTGCGTATTAAATGTTTTTGTATTTATGTTCATATTTCCATCCGGTTATACAATCATTTTACAGAAAAATAAAGAAAAACATTACACGAAATAGTAAGTAATTTACATCATTCATAGTATACATTGACATTCATGTTAGCAGTAGCACCATTATCAGTAGCACCATTATCCTCTTTAGCGTGATTAACAAACATGACATAATTGTTAGCAGTAGCACCATTATCCTTTTTATTTCGTTTATAGATGTTGTAAATATAGCATTCATTCATGAAATGTATTGTTTATAGATATAAAAAACACTTCCTTCATTCATGTCATAGTTCCTATAAATTTTTAAGTGAGATTTAATGGATGTTGTTTTGTTGCTAAGAAATGACACGGTGCCTGTAATATCAGTTACAAAGCAATCTAGTCAAGATTACTATATTAGTTAGCAGACTTTCAATTTTATAGTATACACTCCAGATTACAACATGTAACTAGCATATGATTCACATTAAAAGTATTTACATCCTGAATCTACCAAAAAAATATAGTTCTGCATACAACAAAAGAAATTTACATCCTAAATCTACCACAGAAAATATAGTTCTGCATACAACAAAAGAAATTTACATCTTGAATCTACCCCAGAAAATATAGCTCTGGATACAATAACAACAACAACATGGTTTCACTCTTTAAGCTTCAAAATGAACTGCCAAAGCTCATGTTGATGTTACTGCATATGCTTGTAAGCTCCTAAAAATCGAGTCCTATTTTAAAAGTTTTATCGTCATTAGATGGGAAATAAAGAAATAAAATAAAGCCAGAAATAAGTGATGCGTCTTTGTTGTTTATGTGCAGCTTTTGGGGCATGGACATGCCAAATGTAGAGTTGGTATGTGCATGCATTGACATTTGCTGTAACAATATTTAACTAATTTATTAGTGCATGTGCCGGTTGGACATCTTTACAAATTTGTGAGTGTGATTTAATTCTTTAGTATAATCGTTGCTATTTTTTTGAGAAGAAGAGACAATATCATAATCGGCTATATATGGTTTCTCTTTATCTCATGTTCAATCTTATGATTTCTCTCTGTTTTGGCATTTGGGCTTAGGCTATTATGCAAAGCTGAAGTTCATTTTCATTACATTACTTCAGTATGCTTTGGATATAAGACATTTCTCCATCTTCATCTTTTTCGAGAGAAATATATATGTTTGTGATATTACTCTTACATTTACATTCTAAAATGGTATAGGCATATTAGAATACTACCAATTTTATTACCGAATTTTCCGGAAGTTTTATCATTGTTTATGAACTTTTTAAAACTTAAGGATTATGCAGTTTTCTTTTGTCTAATACCTATTCAATTTCCATCTAGAACATAATTTTATTGATGAATTATTCTTCTAATGCATGAAACAATTGTTTCCTAGCATATCATGTTATTAAAAGCCCTCACTATAGTTCAATTAACGAATATAAATACGTTTTCCTCTCATACCAGTTTGCTTTTATGCATATGAACGGTTGGAAAAATTGTGTGGGCTATACGTATTTGTGCTTATGTGCCCCTTATGAATTTATACTGCAATCTTGTGGCATTTTAGTTTCAACGTTCATTTGCCCAACTGTTGGTAATATGCTTAGGGAGATGATACAATAACACAGTTCATGCTTCTCTACACGCTTTTGACAGTGAAAATAGAATAATTCTTATGACTGACTAAGTTGATTTGAATAGATATAAAGGTTAGCTTGGTAATATTACTTTGTGTGGAACACAATTGAAAGGGTGGTTCAAAACTTCAAATTTAACTTCATGATCCTATTCGAACATACCAGTTACAAACAAGCATATGTAATTATTGTTGTGATGCAGTCTGCTTCGTCAATGATAAAAAGTTTCACATTTGTTTGGTGGTTCATTTTCTTATTAAGTTGTCCTATATGCTCAGGCTATTGATGATGACTGCAACCAAACAGGTCAAATGGTCGCTGGAATTCTTAAATGGCCACAGGGAACCTTTGCCTCAAAGGTTAGATATTATACTGAAGTGTCTTTAATTACTTTACAGGGCCGTTTATATTTGTTATTTGGACATATGCTTACACCAGAATATAAATTCTTGGCCATATTTGATTCATTTGTTTTTATTTATGCTTTAGGTTGAGTACTTGATTCATCCTGAATTGTTTATAATGTTTTTTCTGGAGGGTGTATTCATATATATATATATATATATAATCATTTGCAATATTCCTACTTATTTTGTGCGTCTAGCTCTGTTAATTGTTCTAGTTCTACTACTTTGCCAGCTCAGTTGAAAGATTTTGAAATATTTTTCTCTAAGACAATACTCCAAGCAGTAAAGAATTTGCATCTGCAAAATTTTGATTTATTTACAATTATGTTAATAGGTGTATGTAAAATTAAAAATTTATACATGAAATTAGTGTATGTAAATTAGTGCACCTATTATTTCTTAAATTTGGCTCATCACGTTAGAAGTTTGATTGTATATTGGTAAATCCTTGTGTATATATACTTTTTATACTGATTTGGTCATTGATATTACTGGATTTTAGTTAATTTATGATGATTATTTTGACATTTGTTTGTTTTACTGAAATAACAATGTCTAATTTAGTATACTTTTTTGATTTTCATGAGTTATGTGATGCCTAGAATTGATACAAATTATTACTCATATGCTTACATCAACTCAGAAAAATTGATTGCAAATAAAAAATATTCTTAAGTCCATTTTTTTCTTTCTGATTTGCAAGTCATCAATTCGGTGGTTTTCCCAAATATTGTAATCAAATGGTAGGTTATAAAACATTGGATTTTTAAACTCCTTATTATCTATAATTAGCATATTTTTTTAGTATCTTTCTTTCTTACATAAAAAAATATTAGTGTATGAAAATCAAAATCAACATTTGAAAGAACATACAAAGATGCGTCGGGTGTTGGGACGGGTCGGGTCTTATCCAGACCCATATGGGTCTTAGGTTGGGACGAAAATTTGGACCTGCACTGGGTCTACGGGGAGGGTCTGGGCAGTGTTTAATAAACCCGGGTCGGGTATGGGGCACAAAATACCGTCCCAACCCACCCCATTGCCATCCCTAGTTTCTGGTTGTTCTTCTTGTTTTGGCTCTCGATTTCTGCATAAGATAAGTTATGTCTATTTGAATAAGCTTCGATCTTTCTTTTTAGTTTGTACTTCTTGGCTAAAAAACTCATTTGTTCCTTTCATCCCATAGGTGGTAGATTGTCATGACATAACGACATGCTGCTAGTTGGCCAATCTGATCATTGCAGTGAAAGTTAGATCTGATTATTTATATCTCGTCATCAATTTTCAAGGAAATGTCTTCATTAGTAATTACATTTAACTTCATAAGAGTCCACATACATCAGATGTGGCTATAGTTAAAGAATAGATGATTGATTGTTACACATTGCTCTTCACATTCTACCCCCATTGCCGTATTTTATTTTTTATGTTTAGTCTACTTAGAACTATTGTATTGGCACAACTTGACATTTTTTGTTGTCAATATTGTTCCAAAAGATAGGGCACCGGTTGTGCTATTCATAAATCTGTCTGCATGTTTGCTATGTTTTTGAGAAAGAGAATTATTGTTGCCTACACCATTCCCGGTAGTCATTATTGTTTAATGCATTGATCTGTGCTTGTTGGATTAATATGTTGCTTTCTCTTGTCTCTGTTAGATGTATTCCACTAGCCATCTTGAATGATATATGAGACATGGACATTTCTGTATTCACTGATGTGATATCTGTCCCAACCCAGAATATCTACCAGACTTTTATTGTTTATCCCTTGTTCTGTCCATAATAGAGTGTCTTTACCATTGATAATTACCTTTTTGATATACTTCAAACTTTTTGCTCTATTTAATCATATTCTTCATTGCACACGACATGTTGAATGTAAATCTACAATAAGAGTTTGTAAATAGTATCATGCCATGTCAGTCGAGTGTAACTAGATTAAATGTTCCTTTAAGCAGACTGGGGAAAATTGCCAAAAACTTCTCATGTGCTATATTTTCTGAATGTTTTAGCAATTAAATTATCAAGGTCCTTCATAAACAAATTGAAATCCATTTAATATGATGCAGGATGATATGAACTATGCTGAAAACTATGTACGATTTCTCTGCAAGTGGTTGCTTGAACATTGTCTTCCAGACATGGAATTAATGGTGAAAAATTATGACAAAACAGCTATAGAACGCCTAAAGCTTGTTTCCTCTACCCCATTTGAGCGCATATCATATACAAAGGCAGTGCAACTCTTACAGAATGTCACAGACAAAGAGTTTGAGAATAAAGTTGAGTGGGGCATAGATTTGGCTTCTGAGCATGAAAGGTTAGTGAATATTTGTTCTTAATCCTTCTTAAGTTTGCTCTTATATTCATTTTTCTCATAGTCTTTATTTTGTTGATTGAAGGTACTTGACCGAGATGATTTTCAAAAAGCCTGTCATCGTGTACAACTATCCCAAAGAAATAAAAGCATTTTATATGAGACTTAATGATGACAAAAAGACAGTTGCAGCAATGGATGTTCTTGTGCCTAAGGTACATATACGAACTTTTGTGCAACTGTCATATGATCAAAAACTTCTAATACCATACATCTTTGCTTTTTTGCCTACAATTATGTTATTGCTGCCAATACCACACATTTTCTATGTTACTCTGTATCACAATCCCTCTATTTTAATCCACTTTTTTTATTAGGTCGGCGAGTTGATCGGAGGAAGTCAGAGGGAGGAACGCTTGGATGTTCTTGTAGAAAGGTACATATACATTTACTTCATAGGAATTTGGATCGTTAAAGTTGAAAATGGTTCTGATTTGCACACTTGATATTTATTTCAATATGCTTTCAGTATATCTCTCATCTCATCCGAATCAATGCTATTTATCTAACGGTTAAACAACATATAGATGTATTTAAACCTCGAGAACAGTTCAACTGTCATACGTATTTAAATCTCATCCCAAATATTCTTTAGTCCATTTTTACTGTGGTTGTTTTGGAATTCAATTATTTGCTTTGTAACTTGTTTTGAATGGTATACTAAGAAATAACAACTTGTACATCTTCGTTTGTGGATTGTGTACAAGTTCTGGACAAAGAAAATAATTATGGCTGTAATTTGTTTTGTGAAATGCAAAGTAGATGAATCTGAAATCATAACTGATATATTTTTGAAAAATTAGGAATTGGATTATATTTTCTAATTGGAAATAAATAGTAAAGATATTTGTTTATAATCGAGTAAAATATTGAACTTGACAAATTGGGAATGAAAATCAATTATTAAATGGATTGTATGATATGGATTGGGGATAATACATAATATATTCAGCTTATGGTTCAACTTGTGTTTGAATTACACTCTCAGATTCTTTTATGCAGAGCATTTCTGACTTAATTATTGTCTTTTGTATAACAATTCTCTTAATTGCAGGACTTTGTACGAGACGGTTCTTATAACCAACAAGAGATAGACGAGGTTTGAGAGAATTTAGCTAGTTATATCATGTATAATTGGATGTAGTTGTTTTTTGTTGTGTACGCTGATCTTTTGTAACGTACGTGGTATTTTGTTATGTACGTTATGTTTGTGATAGATTATATTCTATTTTGTTCTGTAAACAAGAATTATGTTGATGGATAATATAATTATGTTTTTTGTTCAATCAGTTCATAGTAACGTTCGTTTATAAAAAATTAAAATTCAATTTCATACTGTTTTTATAATCTTAAACGGTAATAATATATTTTTTTTGCTTCAGATATAACTTGTGTCGGTTGTTACTTCAAAGGGAACCGATACAACTGCATATCAATTGTGTCGGTTGAAAAAACAAACATAACCGACACAACTATCAATCATTTGTGTCGGTCGTCAATAAGGAACCGACACAAAACAAGCAACAGTTGTGTCGGTTTTTCTTAAAGGACCGACACAATAAACGGTGGTTTGCTTCACTATACAAGCTGATTTGTGTCAGTCCTATTAGAAAGACCGACACAACTGTTCATAGTTTTGTGTCGGTTCTCTATTACCAACCGACACAAATAATTGATATTTGTGTCGGTTGTACAACCGACACAACAGAAAAATGTCTTTTGTGTCGTCTTCATTTGAGTCGGTTGTAAAACCGACACAACAGGGGTTACACAACCGACACAAATGACCAGTTTTGTACTAGTGGATATAAATGTGTTTATATGAAGTTAAACCATTTTAAAAGTATAATTTTGAGAATTTGAATTTAACCCAAGAACTTTAACTCGTATAAATGAATCAGGTTTCCAAAATGAAAACTGTTTGTTTTAAAAGAATAGAAGCTTTCATATAAGAAATGAAATTCCAATTTAAAGGAATTTCAAGATTGAATTGAAAAAAATGGTTTTCCAAGTTATGAATGAATTCTTTTTGAAAGCTATGAATTAAATCTGTTTATTTTTAACAGATTTAAAATGGTAATTTTTTTAAACCATTCGAAATGGAATTGTTTTGAAAGCTATCAGTTAAATCTTTGTTTTAAAGATTTAACGAGTTAATCCAAATTCAAATGGAAATCGATTTGAAAATCTGTTAATGAATTTTTGTGAAACTGAGTGAACTTTGTGAGATAAATCTTTTTGTTTAAAAAGATTAAAATGGTAATTTGTTTAACCATTTAAAATAAAGGTTTTGGGTAATAAGTTGTGACTTAATTGAAATCCCAATATCCATATGTTTTAAAATATTGCGCTCGTTATTTAGTTTAGCCGGGAGAGGACCGTTATGTCATATCACCCATTCCGAATAATGATACGTCGTATATGGATAGCATTTGAAGACCGGTGGTGCAGACCGGATATTTTCGAAAACGAAAGGATAACTCGTCGAATGTCTCTGCATCGACTGGTCCCCGGTATAGAGATTCTAGCACCCTTTGTGATGGGAAGTCCGGACGTGATTAGAAAATTATCCGGATTTGCAATGGCTTCTTTGGAAGTGCCTTCTGTTCTGTTCGAACCCGGAGCAGACTTGTATGGTTACATGTCTGACATTACATTTTGAGATATAAAGCAGATTTCTTTCAAATACATTTCTGTTGGTGGCGGAGAATTTATTCTCTTAGCTTAACATCCTTCTCTGGGACGTACGAGCTCAGAGGTTATGTAGTTGAAGGTTATCAACGATATACTCCAAATTTGGTAATGTGGCATGCTGAGTGTTGCTGTGTGATGATCATTTATTGATCATTTGTGATCAAAGCGTGGCTTTGTGAAAAAGCGTAGCTTTTTGGACGAGACTTCGTCAGACCTCACAACCCGAAAATGGTCGAAACAGGAAAGATGAGGCAAGGTTTCAGGGGTAGCTTCCCTAGGGTATGACCATTCCTTCTGGAAAAGGGTAGTATCATGGTATGGAGCCCAGATACTTACTCATGTGGACACACTATATTTATTACTGTGTGATGTTGGTTATCGAGAGCTCTCGGATAAAGGTCCCAAAGGACTGGGGGTGGCATATCTCAGGTTTACTACCCGGGAAGGGGGTAACCGGCCTTGTGTTGGCAGAGAGCAGGTTGTCTCTCGGAGCGTCCTGCCAGAGGCATTCCTACGTGGCATAGGAAGTTCCTTAGCCTGACCATTTGTTGGAAATCCATCTTCTAATACGAACCTTGTACGGTTTTAGTTGTAGAACCTGCCATTTACTTATGGTGGCGCCCCACTGTTTAGATGGTAGCTATAGTAGGCATATGATACTGGTCGTATGTTGGCTAAGATTGATATTATATTTTCAAAATGTTTTTCTGCACTATGCACTAATAATAATAATCCAATGATTTTGCGTAGTAAGCATGTTTGACTATCATAAGAAGAAATCTCCTCCAATTCTGCGTTTGCATTGTGTGTGTGGCGGGAGGTTTTATGGTAGTTTCATTTTCCAAAAGCATTGCGGATTTCAATGTTTAAAAGCCTTTTGTGTTTGTTTAAAGATAAACTGTTTTTGTTACTCACACCAGTCCCATGACTGACCTAGAGTTTATTGTTCCTTTCCTAAACTCTTGGTGCTCACAATTTTCCACACGAGCAGTCTAGAGTTGGGTTTCTCAGATATTCAGGTTTAGTAGAGAATCTGGAGCTGGTTCAGTTCTTGGAGCATTCTATTGGAGACATTCTATCCGCTGCTGGTGTTATCTATTTTCTTTCCGCTGCTATTTCTTGTATCATATCTTTGATGTATATTGATATCTGTTGTATCATATTGTATCATATTTTGTATCTGTCATTGTATCAATGTTATATATAATGATATATTCTTTTTCTTCTGCTGTGTTGTTATATACTTACTATGTTATAAGCTCCGGGAAGCCAGATTCGGCGTTTGAATCTACGGCATTTGAGTACAAGTGAAGTACGGGTGCCGATTTTCAAAGGCCGAGTTTTTGGACTCTTACATAGCTTGTTAATTTTGCAAGTAAAGTGTTCGATAAAATTGCTGAATCGAATCCCTTGGATTTAGCTTGTGTTGACTTTCAGCAAACAATTTCAGAAAATCAAAGTGGATAACAGATTAGTTTATGGATTTGCAAATTAAGAATTATGGGTTGAAAGAACGTTTCCAAATTTTTAATCCATTTATAATATTGATGGGATAATGCGTTGATAAGTCTGCTCAAACAGTTTTTGGGTACTTATTGAATTATTTGTAATTTACTTACTTGAGTTGAGATATGTCAAACTAAAACGAAGGTTAGGCATGCCAAGTTGATGTCGGGAATAAGGCATGATGGCGAGTTATAAGTAGGCATTAGTGTCAAGCTTGTACTAGAATTAAGGCACATTTAAATAGTATTAGAGCATAGTGGGTTTATAGAATAATAAGGCTGGCGATCCTGTTAGAGGTATTACTGACGAATATAGGGGATGATGCAGATGTCGAGTTTGATAGCATTTAGATGTCATATAGAGATACAATGAATATATATATATATAGACCAGAACTCAGAGGTGAGGACAATAAGTCACAATGTTCTTGGTAGATCTCCAGAATCCGAAGCAGTCGCGTATACATCATGCATTGATATGGTTTGGGAAGAATTAGATGTTTAAAAAAGTTTGTATCAATTTCAAGCTTATTGTATAAACTAGTTTTTATTTATAAAAGGTTAATAACAATTTAAATTATACTTTTATGCTAGTGATCAAAAGACAAGATGTATATATATGAGTTTCGAAACTTTTATATGTGCCATTCTATAGTCTGACCTTTCTATAAATCAGCGTGTGCGCGCGCGTGTTGATTTGAATTAATACATAACTTATTTAGCAAACTGCATTTTTAAATAAATAGAGGACTTGATGTCCATGTTTTGTTTTATAGGTTATAGTCTATTATTCTATTTCCTTTGGTCTAAATAAAAGAACCTGACATATTATTCCTTTTGATATGGTAGCATGTGGTTTGTCTAGCCTTACTTTCATCCACGTGCTTTGTTGCATCGTACTTGTTTATGTGTAAACCCAAGAAGTGATCCTTGCCTTGACTTATCGCACTTCCTATGTTATTTTATTTACATGTCCTCATTGTTTTGTCTTTTTGAAATGGTCCTTAATTTGCACTTCTCTTGCTATACTTATGCACATGACCTGATGCTTTGTTTCATTGTTTGTAATGTTTTATTCCTACATGCAAACAATTTTGTCCATGCTGCTGTTGAATTAAATGGATGGCTGCTCTATATTTTTGTATGTCTATTGTACATATATATATGTGTATATATATGTGCTACTGTTGAATTAAATGGATTTCACCATACGGTATGTCAGTAGTCTGCACCGCTAATCAATCTCAAGGTATGTGACTTCGATTCCATTAAAAAAATTCAGGCATTAAGGATCGATTGTAAAAGACGAATCTTTAAACATTCCTAAAAAACCATATTTTGAACTTTAAAAATGATTGCAAAGCTGATTTCAAAAGGTATTATAGTTTTAAAAAGAAAATTTATAGCTCCAAAAAATATATTTTTTGAACTTGCTGATTTTAAAGGAAATGATTCAAAAAATGAGAAATTTGTTTTCATAAATCACTTGATTTGATCTCAAAACCATGGATTTTAGCTTTTAGATAATAAATACACGATTCTTCAATATATAGTAATACATGATTTTAGCTTTAGTTGGAAGAACCGTTTGCATTTATACTAGAGAACTACCAGAAAAAAGACACAGTTCCAGTTCCTGAAGTATTAAGGCCATTCATGTTTTGCGTCCTTTTTTCCATTTAGGAATTAAACAATTTTCAAAAGAAGTTGATTTTGTTTTGTTTTTTTATGTTTGGTTAGAATTTCTTAAAAATTAATCTACGTGTGTACTAGAGAAGTAAGGATTAACAAAATGGGTCGTATACAAAAGTTTAGAATGGGTCCAAGTCAATAACTGCAATGTTTTCCCAAAATTTACAACTTTATGGAAATTTAAAAATTGAAATCGTAGTTTTTTTTACCGTAAATATAAAAAAATCGAGTAAATTGATCAATATTGAAAGGTTTGGTCCAACTAGATATGTACGCAGCAAATAAAGATTGTGTAATGAGGTGACAACATTTTTCAATACACTTGTTTTTTAAAAATAAAAATAAAAATTGGAATTCTAGTTTTGGCAAACTACTAATTTTGTTGAAACCGTCAAGGCTGCGTACTCTTCTTCTTTTGTGTAAGTTCTTTTTCTTCCATTCATATCTTTATAAAGACCTAACCATATAACTTGTATTTTCTTGTTTAATTGATGATTGTTTCCTCTATACCATTTAATTATAGTCTAACATTCAGTTTACAGAAGCCTGTATTCAGTTCATGTTTCTGTACTGATGCTTAAATTAAAACTATGTTAGAATCACTGTCTCCAAAATTTATGAATCCAAAGAAGTTTCAAACCTATTTTTGCTCTCTAGATCTATTCAGTCCCTTTAGATAATCATTATTTGATTTGATTATTCGTAACTATGATAGTTTGCAAATCAAATAAGGTGTTTGAATGTGAAAAGGATGGAAGCAATACACTGGTCTTTCTATGAAATAAATAGTAATTCAATGGAATTCGCATTGGTAATGAATATATTGATCGATACAATGGTACCAACATAATTTTGTACCATGTGTGCATTAACAGTTGATGAACTAATAGAAATGTTACTTTGATTGGCTCCTTGTAAAAAGTCTCAGAGTTTGATTAGTTCAATACTATTAAGTTTTTAGGAACTGTTGCTACTTCATTCCGCAACAAAGCCCTTAAGAAAGAAGGAAAACATGATTGAAGTGAAGTCAGATGTTCAATTCTAGGTCTGCATGCTCTAAGTACCATGTTGTAGAATCAAATAACATAGTGAGTAGGAAGAATAAGTATTCTACATCGGGTTCTAGATTGCTTGAAGCGTCTTGTTTAGGGGGTGGTGTAGTTGATTTTAAAATGCATAGAGAGGCTGGTTCTAGTTTGAGTGAGCATAGTTCAGTGAGGAGGAGTGCTTATTTTCGTAGAGCGGCCACTAGGGCTTCTGATAGCTCTAGCTCAGGAAAAGATAAATTTGGAAGTTCTTTCTTTCTTTCTTTTTGTCCAGGGAATTGGATAGTGACATGATTATATTAGCAATAATTCTTAGTGCTCTTCTATTCATTCATTACTAAGATATTAGTTGACTACTTATGTCTTTTTCCTAGAATAAAGATTGAACTGTATGAACTCAAACTCTCAACATTTTCCATCGAGTACTTGTTATATGTACTTTTGTTGTTTATGATTATTGTAACGACCCACCTTTTTAGACGGTTTAAATCAACAATAAACCACACATGTCTAATTCAAACCATTCAAAAGGGAGGATTGTTAATGTGGTAAATAAGAAAATAAAAGAAAAGAAAGAAAAAAAACACTGAATCTCGCAGCGGATTTACAAAATATAATAATCAAATAAACAGTTCATGAAGTTATTTTACAAATAACATTTGATTACACTTTACAATACAAATCAGAGTTATACAATAGGAATAAACCAATAATGCAGCGGAATAATTATAATAAATAGCAATAATATACTGAATCTTCGTCTTTGTCATCCAGAAAATAGTCTTCAATTCACTGAAAAGCTCAGACTGACCCGAGCGTAATGAAAAAACAAAACACTTGAGTCAGAACTAAAAGATCTTATGCAAATTAAATCAAAATTAGATGAAATAAGGAATGCAGATAACTACATTTTTGAAGGTTCAAATTTTACGGAAAAGATACAATAGATTTTACAATAGATCCATTCTAGTAACTTACAAATTTACATAAAAATTCCCAATTAATTTTCATAGTTCAAGTGATTTGATTTATAAAAAATGTTCCAAAGTTTCAACATTCAATTCTATGGAAACTTCCCAATGTTTCAAAATTTAATTTTGAAAACTTTCAAATAAGGTAACGACGGTTTATTTCTCAAAAATAATTTTTTATGGTTCAAATAGTAAATCTAAACATACTAATTTTTTTCTCATGTAAATATATGAAATTCATGAGTTTTATATCTTTATTCAGTGTTCAAATAATCAATATGAAAATTTATACAATAAACTGTAGGGTGATAGCAAGGATATATCAAAATAAATGAACAAATACACATTCAATCGTAATAGCATCCATTACAACATACCATCAACATTCAAATCAACCAATTCAATAACATGTCACAATAATTATTAATTATCACATATTGGAGTTTAGGTTTTCAAATTTAATATCAATTAAAATTCCAAACCAACAATAAAAATTTATCACTAGATGACCTGGTTTAACTTGCAATAAAATTATAGTATTTCGTGAGTGAGTTTAAACACTCACCTTATGCATTTCCCTTTTCTAGTCGGATTTGGATCCGCTACTACTTCCTCCTTTTGATTTGTTTCCTTGCTATCTTAGTCTTCCTTTTTTAGAAAGTTTTGGAAGAGATGGAGAAGTTTGTATAGATCTAGATTTGAAGAAAAGGATATGGAAAAAGAAGAATGTTTGGAAAAGAAGATTTTTTTTAAAGAAGATGAAGAATTGAAAAAGAAAAAGAAGCTTTGAAAAAGAAGGAGATTTGAAGAATAAGAATAAGAAAAAGGAAGCTTTGAAGAAAAAAAAGAGAAGAAGGAGATTTGAAGCTACATAAGATGAGATTTGAAAAATGAAATGAGTTATAGGAATGAAGATGGAAATAAATGAAAAGCTAATAAAGTATATATAAACAAACTAAGAATTGAAATAAAGTAAAAATATGAACAGCCTTAAAATGGTAGTATTGAAAGAGGTGAAGTAAAGGAATAAATATATGAATAAAGATAAAAATAAATTTTATGTTCTTTAATATGAAGCTTCAGAAGAAAGAGTTGATAATGAAAGGAAGCTACAAGAACTAATAACGGATAAACAAAATAAACTTCAGAAACAGAGAATAGTAAATGCTAATTAGATGGCATGAATATTAATTTGGATGTTCGCATTAAAAATGGAAAAAAGAAAAGGAAAAAACTTCAAGTAAAGCACTTGAAAGGAGCAAACGAACAAATGAGAAACAAATGAAAAGAATGAGGCAATTGTTAATTAGAAATAAATCAAATGAGGCTATTATTAATTAATAAGAAATGAATGAGTAGTCTAATAATTAAATGGATGCTCAAGTGGAGCCTACGCTGAGAACTTGAAAACGAAAAGAGAGAAAATGCGACGTGATAATAAATGTAAAGCAAATGAAGGGACCACTTATATCCTATAAACAAACCTTTGGGGTCCAAATTCCAAAACTTACTCCAATTAATTCATATCAATAAACCCAAATATACACATATTTACGTCATTTAATTCCATATTAAAACCTTCGTTTTATGTTAATATATGTGCACACTCCATTAATGCAATCAATCAATTAACAATAAATCAATCAATTAATCAACCAATCAATCTATATATTTATTTACGTTACTCAAACCAGTTTTATTAATCAACGAATATATATCTATGTATGCACTATAAAAATGATTTACTTTACTTTTTAATTACTGTAACGGTCACCTTAATGCAACCAATTTACAAGTTTTAACCATATATAAAATGAAAAAATAAATATATGTGAACTTATGTAATTAATTTACAACTATTAATACAAGGTAATTCTAATTGATTCCACAACATTTACACAACCATGAACCCTCTGATATATTTAAAAATTTGAATATAATGTGTGTGTATATAGATTATTCTAAAAATCAATTATTTTTTCAAAATCATACTTATTCAAAATGAAATTTTTATTTTTATAAACGCGCAATTATCTTAATCAAAATGTTCATTCCATATTGACACAAAATGCAAGTTCCTATATTAACTCATTCATTACAGTTTATTTTATGTTTCCTTTTAATTGAAACATTTCAATTAATCTAATTCTAGTTCATTGCATTACTAATTTCAAACAAATTCTGTTATAAAACACTGTTTTCTTTTCATTTATACCAATTCAAACATGTTTTATAAAATTTCGTATACAACAAAATTTATACACTATTTACAAAGTAAATGTTTTATCTTATTGAAAATCAACTTCTCCAAGATGCATTTCAAATAACAACTTATGTTATTCTTTCATTAAAACATTCACTTCATCCTTTATCCAAATTCAACATTTGTTATTCTGATTAGAGACAAACATACAATTTATTCTTTTCAAGTCAAAGCTTAAATTTCATTAAAATGTTTATCTTAATTTAATTTAAAATGTAAGTTCTTATGTTGAACTTGTTAATTACAACGCACTTGTCTTTTCTTTTCAATTAAAGGATTCCAACAACTCTTATTGTAGTTTATATTTAATATTAGATTTCAAATGAATTCTCATTATACCACTACTGTTTTCTATTCATTTCATATATTCCAACATTTATTTCTTAAATTATTCCATTCTTATATTAACATCTATTATTACAATCAATGGAACTTACATTCAAACAATTATTAAAATAAATTGAAATTACACTAAAATAGTAATCAATTACATTAAATCACATTATTAAATTACATTCTAATTGTTTCCTTACTAACAAATCATAAATTTCTAATTTCATACAATGTTAAATCCTAAAATCTTATTAAATTCAATATTCTAATTATCGGAAAAAAATACAGGTCGTTACAATTATCGACATCCATTTTAATTTAAATAATAAATTAAAATATGTAGCTTGATATCAACTGGAAATACCATGTTAAATGATATCTTAAAAAAATTTATTATATTATTCGGTTGTTATTTTAGTACAAA
The DNA here is from genome assembly GCA_030737815.1 of Allium fistulosum. Taxonomy (NCBI): domain Eukaryota; kingdom Viridiplantae; phylum Streptophyta; class Magnoliopsida; order Asparagales; family Amaryllidaceae; genus Allium; species Allium fistulosum. The sequence continues at coordinate 661,163,095 of CM060902.1, forward strand.
ATTTTCATAAATTTTTTGACGACATAAGTTTCAAATTACATTGTTTGAAAGCTAGTTTAACGTGAAACACTAAAGATTCTTATTTAGTGTGTCTCTAGCATTTGTACATGGATCGTAGTTGGATGTACAACATGAAACGTAGCGATGCCGAGTTCTTGAACAAAATTGAAGAGTTCATCAATTGCGCGTTGAATGATCAATTGTGCCAAATTTTCATGATAATCCCAAAGCATCAAAACAAAGATAACCGACTCCAAATTAAAGAAGCAACAACTTACAATTACCAAATGTCAGTTATCAAATGGGAGCTAATTAAGATAGTAAATAGTAAGGTTCTTACACGAAACTCGCCTCCACCTCTATCTCTACTACTGATATATGGGATTGATTATTATATAGAATTCATCGGTGTGCTGCAATTTCAAGCGTTGTTAAAATTACATAAATACATTTTAAATACTTCATATATTATTATATTTTTACATCAAGTGCATATGTATGCATACCCCGTGTGTCGTGTGCTAGAAAGTATACAATTTAAATCCGTATGATACTAACTATTATGTTTTTTATTTTATTTTCAATTGGTTTCTCCCAAATTAAATAGCGTGTTTCATAGTATGTGATGAACCAGATTTTTTGACCTCCGAAAATCAATATCAATACATTCACTATATTACATGCCGAGCAATCGAATGCTGGAAATACCAGATCGTTAGGGAAAAATAAGAAAGAGGTAGAAGAAGAAAAATAGAACAACAACACAGAATCTCACAATCGCAGTGGAACAATATATAATAGATAACAACTGGTCTTTATACAAAAAGAACTACAACTGTTATTTACATATTACACCATCAGAGTACAACACATCAATAACACACTACTAGACAGTTATAATAACTTGTCCTCACAAAAGCAGAATATACAGCCTACAATACACAGCGGAATAAAATCAAATACGTATAATACGTCTTCGTCATCTAGCTCGTCTCCTGAGCTCCATAGCATCCTATCTTGTATCTATAATACTAGGTCTGACCTGAGCATTATAATAAAATAACACCGAGTTAGTCTGGAAAACCAGCGTGAGAAAACACACTCAATTTGAATTATTAAAGTTATCAAAATCCTTTGAAAAACAAAGGTATCTCGTAAGATCACGCCATAAATAAACACGATGGGTTTTTACCTTACGATAAACAAAACTTTTCATATCAAATCCTCTGATATTATAATAGTGTCTAAGTACAAATACTTATTCAAATAGCTGAAATTGTTACATTAATTAAATTCCAGCATACTAGGCTCTACAACCAAAACCGTAAAGGCACGTATTGGAGAATGGGTTCCATATGAATGACTAGGCACTGGGGTACCACCTGTCACAGTACAAGTCTAGAAACAGTGTACCGAGGACCATGCCGGGATCCCCCTGCAACACAAGGCCAGACTACCCCTAACCTGGATAGACCAAATATGCTATCACCCCGGGTGTTCCCACCCTTTTCGAGCTCCTTCCATGTATCGTAGTAATAATATCCGATGGTATCTAGAAAGGTGATAAACATACCCTAATTGGGTGCGACCCACTTAGCCTTGCTGCTATCCCCTGCTCTTAAGTCATTCCCGGTTGATGAGGCTAGAGGCTATGATTACCTTTTAAGGAATTTTCACTTAGAATGCTCATTGTCCTCCAATGACAATGTACTGATAGCATTCATCCATACAAGTCCGTTCTGGGTCCAAACGGAACCGAAGGCACTACTCCTACTACATCCATTTTGGAAAAATCCTCAGGATTAGTAGCGATTAGCCCTTGCACTTCACTGCTCCATCTTCGACTCCATACTCTTGTATTCCCTTCGAAAACGTACTCATTGGATCGAAGTGGTTTTCGGATAACTTATTCGATCCCGGTCTCTTCGAAACAACGTTCGATATTTCCGGTAAACTCAACCCCGGTTCTTTAGGAAATAATCAGACGAAAATAAGATCGGAGATCACCTCCTTACCGTCAATGGACGGATTTCCTTATCAACGTCCTAGAAGAACGAAATGAGTATATACGTACAGTATAGCACCTCGAACGGTAACTGTACCATATAATTCCCGTATTTCTCCTAGATATTCCCAAAGTTATATTTTGGGTCCAGATTTGATAGTCGGTTATTTAACTATCAAGTAAACAATCATACAGTCACGGATTCCATTTTCCACTGAAAAACACTAAGTCTCATTTAATTTAAATTTCAATCACTTAAATCTCTTTATCCAAAATATATACTTTCTTACCGAATTTGGTATATTCACAAATTATTCTTTTCAAAGATATTTGGAAACCTTTAAAATAATCTAGAAAGTACCACTGCGGTATCAAACCATGGATTCACAGCTCAATGGTTACGTCTTTATCCCAGAGAAATCCAAAACTTACCTGCAGACACTCACCGCCTCCGATTTCGCCATGCGAGTATACCATTACTTCCCGAAAACTTTATTTAAAAAATTTCAAAATAATATTTATGAAGTTTCTATAATAATTTTCCAAGTTAAACTTTAGGTAAATACTCTTTAATAAAAGTTATTATATCATAACATTAATATTGAATAATTTATCCTATTAAAATGATAATACTAATTAATTCTAAATAATAATTAACTTAATACAAACTGACTTAATTCATAATTAAATATGCTTACAACAAATTCAAAATAACTAAATAATTATTTTTCTGAAATATCCTTAAACACTTTTAAATTTTCTAGTTAATACTTAAAATATCCTCCTTTTTAAGATAACAAAATTTCTCGATAAAAATATATTTTGCCATTCCCAATATAACCAGTCTAACATCTATAAATCTCTCTCGATTTATTTCCAATTTGATTTACGTCCCGATTCCTTAAATTTCCTTTTTGCATTTCTAAAAATAAATCTACCATTTATTTTTAAACCGATTTACCCATCTCCTTATAAACCCTCGCCGTGAATTTATAACTTCAATTTATCCACTGATAATCACTTTACTTTATTTATGAACCTTGTTTATAAACCCTATAGTCTCATTTCCCATTTATAACAGTTTCACAACAATGAATCGATTGTAAATAAATTTCTAAATCAAATTCCATTTTTTAAAATCAATTTCTTAATCAACCAAACTATATTCCAAAAACCCAACTAATTCTGATTTCCACTTCCATTTCATAATTTAAAATCTTATTTAAAATCTAGTATATCAATTGGTCTTTTATTTTCAAATTTCCTTTTTATTCTACCTACTATTTAAATCTCGAGTTTAAAAATGTAACAGCCCAAAAATTTTAACAAATATTTTTATTCATTTATTTAAAGATTTTGGCGTTTGATTTCTTAAAAATCTAATTTTGGAAATTTTCTTGTAATGATTTTTTTTGATCAATTGTCCAATTTGTAATAAAAATAAACAATTTCCGAAATTTGGATTTGGATAAAAAGTTTAACTTTAATAGAAATTTTAAATTTTTAAATTTTATATTTCTAACTGCCAAATTTTCATCTTGAACTGTATACAATTGTGTAACATTTGTTTCACTTTTGTTTTGGTCAGATGTGTTGTATACTTTTAAAAGTTAGTAATAATTAGTGTGAAATGGGAAATTAAACTTTACATTTCTTTTACGTATATTTACATCCGTTCCTTAACTTTATATTAATCAATCAAATGGGTGAAGCTAAATCAAATTTTATTAATTATGGTATAATAGCTATTAAATTTTGGTTTAAAGTGATGGGTTATTTTCCTAATAGAAACGTTAGTATTTTTTTATTTAATAAGAGGAACAAATAACATTTGTACGTTACTTTGGGCATTGCATTTTATGTTTCTTTTGCCTTGATTCTTTGTCTATTTTTGTTTCTAGGCGTTAACATTGCAAGTTTTCAGCCGTATATTCTCTTTTGAGAATTCAAAAATCTTGCCTTAAATCGTTTCCACATGAGAAATTTTTGCTTCCCTTTGCCTTCCATACGTTCCATCTATTAATAAAATTAAATGCCTTAAATTCTTTTGATTCCTCTACCGTTCAAAACTTTATATCTTGCCTTCTCTTCACTAAATCAACGTGAGTAGTCATGTTATATTATATAGCCTTGCTCACAAAGAAATTTCCAGACCACAATTTTCTCTTTGGCTTCCATCAAATTTTCGTGAGCATCTCACTGAAGGTAAGGACAGCATGCATCCTCTTTCCTTTTCATTTTGTTATTTCGTTTGTTCTTCTTTCCGTGCCTTGCTTTATCATATTTCCTGCCACCACATGCTCAACCCCATGCCAGATCTTGACCAGCCACCACCACGAACCCAGGCCAGAACACCCACGTCACTACGAACCCAGGCCAGACCAAGCCCACGTCACCTCCAACCCCATGCCAGACCGAGACCACCCACGTCACCTCCAACCCCATGCCAGACCGAGACCACCCACGTCACCACGAACCCAGGCCAGACCACCCACATCACCACGAACCCAAGCCAGACCAAGCCCACGTCACTACAAACCCAGGCAGACCGAGCCTTGTTTGAAAGAAAAAAAAAGAAATGAGCAAAAATTGCTTTTGTCACCGTGTATTTGAAATTTTAGTCTATATGCCATCGAGCCTTTGCTTTGAAGTTATAGTCTATTTTTGAAATTATAGTCTATTTTTAAAAGTGGTCGAGCCTTTGTATTTTTGAAGTTATAGTCTATTTTTAAAAGTGGTCGAGCCTTTTGTTTTGAAGTCATAGTTTAGATTTTCCACCGAGTCTTTGTTTTGAAAAAAAAAGAAATGAAAAAAAATTTGCCTTTTTGTCACTTTTGTATTTTTAAGTCATGGCCTATAATTCCTCCGAACCTTTCAAATCTTGAATCTGGTAAGTGGTCGAGACTGCGGGGCTATGGGTTGAGTCGTATGGTGAAGTGGTCTAGCTATTTCTTTCTATTTTTCAACTTGTTTCCTGTCTGCTTCATTTGAAAATTTTGTTATTCGTATCCGTACTTAGATTTGTTTTATCTATTTTGTTTCAAGATTTGAATCTTGTTGGCGCTTTATCTAAGAACTGATCGTGCTTTCCGTGTGCTTTTCGGTAGATAGCGTATTTCCTTTTTGAAGCAAATCTCCAGCTCCGTAGAGGTGAGTAAATCTCACACGAATATTCATACTTATATGATTGTGAAACGACCGCAACTGAATGTGTAGAAAATAAATAAATAAATAAAAATTATGTTATAATTTCTTGTGATTATTTATATATGATGTTAAACTTGTTAAAATTGCATAACATATCATCTGTTATATCTTGTTCTTATTTTACTATTATTCTATTCTGTTAAATCACACTACAAGTTCCCTGTAGAATAGAATCATTATGGGTTGAAATGATACATACCCGAACGGACTTTAGAATAACAGAAGATCGTTATGGGCTGAAATGATAGGCCTGAGCGATTTTCAATTAAATTTTATTTGCTTGGGATTACGGGTTTGAAATGATAAAACCCCGATTTTTCTTTGTAAACTACGGATTGAAATGATATATTATCCGTATCACTTTACCTAGGCTAGAAAATATTATACAGACCCGTGGTTATTTTCTGTATTTTTCTGGATACTTTTAAATATTTTAAATTTTTTAATAATATTAAATTGGTTTAAATTAAATTTTTAAATGATTTATTTAAGTGGAAATGATTTTTATGTGTAATAAATAAAAGGATAAAAATAGTGATTTGAAATATAACATGAAATTGAAATTTATTGAAATAAAAAAAAGGAAAACTTAAGTTAATTAAGTTAAATTGAAATTTAGTTTAAATGGTGGAAGAATGGGAATTTAAAATTTAAGTGTTGAAAAAATGGTTAAAGGTGGAAAACGAGAAAATTTACACACTTGAATTTTATAAGTAAATATTGGAAATTTTGATTTTTATTTGAAAAATCTTTCTTTATAAAAACCATAAGTTAAAGGATTTAGTTGAACATTTTTAATGGGAAATTTATGATTTTATAAGTTCTAAAGGATTTAAATTGAAGTTTATTTATGGCTGGAATTGCACTTAAAACCTGGAAATTTAATTTATAGCACTTCAGAAATGCTACCATTTCTGGAAATGAACAAATTCTAACTAAGTAGAATCAGCAGCACTTGTTAAGTGCTATGGTTATACAAATGAACCAAAAGACTAAAATAAACTAAGGCTATGATAGCACTTGGTAAGTGCTGTTGTAGCAGGAACTAAAATTTAACCTGAAACTAATAAAGGGGCTACTGTAGCACTTGTTAAGAGCTGCAGTAGGCTGAAATATGATTTTTGTTTAAAACTGAACTGTTACAGTAGTTTATAAAAGCTGTCTTTGCTGAATTAAATTGTTTTCAATTATAACTTACCGCAGCACTTTTTAAATGCTGTGAAAGCTGAAATTTTAATGTTTTATTGTTTTTAAGTGAATAAATGAACTCGGAAAAGGCTAAAATTTTGGGAATTTAATATTTGATTTAAAAGAATAATGACATTGTTTTTAAATGGTTTAATTTGAAGTATTTTGATATAAACTGTTTTAAATTTATAACCACGGGTTATAATAACGTTGGTTGTTAAAGAGACCGGGATCGGATATGGATATACTCTCTGTCGATACTGAAAACCACTTTGACAACTGTGTACGCGGTGGAGTTTCCAGAATGAAGTAGGATTGTGGCAACGATCCTAAGGTATATACGTGGACCCAACTCCCTTGAGTTGGCATAAGGTGGCTAAAACAGGAGCGATCGACGGGCCAAGGAGGTAGCACCTCTGATCGGACACACTTCTTCGATACCATTCTATTACTTGTGATTGATTTGGTGGCCACCCTTGATTTGGGAGTGTTGTTCGAGGTGGGCGGTAGTGGCTGCTATGCGTCACCACCAGTCTGGATGCGTAATTGGTATATCTACCCTGGCATTGCCTTGTGTGCCGTGTCACCTACCATATCGAACCCACTACGATTTTGGTTTAAAGATCCGACCGCGTTAAGGTTCACCATCCCCTTAACGCTATTTTCTATATGATTATACTTTACTGATTAGACACTACTGTATATAGCGTATATTACTATATAGTAAATAGTTTAACGGATCCTTAGAGGATGGGCGGTCCCAAGCATCTTCTAAGTTACTTGTACCTTTACTACAATTCACTTGAGTTGGTTTACATTGTATAAGTATGTATGTCCTGACTCGAGTGTTTATGTTTTATTTTACGCTCGGGTCAGCCTGAGTATCAGTTTGGACTTCATCTTCTTGGAGCTAGGACTACTGGAGATCATCTTTATCAAGCTGCTATCTATTTTGCTATTCAGTCTTTTATTTTAGCCTATGTAATTTGAGACAAATGAATTTGGGATTTTTTGTGGTTGTTCAAACTGTATTGGTTTTTAGACTATGTCATTTGTACTTGTTTTTGAGACTCTGTATTTTAGTGGCTTCATGAACCACTATGGTTATTTTAAATTCCGTTGCGAGTATTCTGATATTTTCTGTGTCTGTGATTCTATGAATGATTTTATTGCTCCAAATTTTATTACAATATGTTATTTTGTATTATTCAAGTCTGACATGTGTGGATTATTGTCGATTTGAATGGTCCAAAATAGCGGGTCGTTACATTTGGTATCAAAGCCAGGTTTTAGGCAAACCCTAGCCTATGGAGCAAAAACTCATTAGAGATAGGGTAGAAATACCCTAGAATGAGTGAAATCAAACTCAGAATCATTTCTTTGTGAGTGAACGTATTTTCAAAGTATAAAATGATTTCAAATGATTTTTCAAATGATTTTCAAAGATTATTTTGAGATAAAATTTTCTTGTTTGAAAAGCAATTTTTCTAAACTTCCTTCTTTCCGTATCTACCTTGTTAGAAATTTTGTTATTAGGATATTTATCCAAGTGAACTTATCGTGTCTTAGCTTATCTTTGTCTTCTCTGTACCTTTGTCCTAAATTCATTCTTGATATTTCCAGGATGAATCGTGGAAATGCTAGAGGTAGGGGTCGTGGTACTGCCCCAGCTCCTCCACCTGTTGCACCTGTTAGATTTACTGTTCTCTGTAAGGAATTCTCTTAGCTCGGTGGTACTAAGTCCACCGGTTCAGAGAGTATTATCGAAGCCCAGCAATGGTTACGGAGTTTGGAGAGGATATTTTCTGGTCTTGAGATCACTGATGCCCAGAAGCGTCAGTTAGCAGCATGGCAGCTGCAAGAGTCAGCCTTAGATTGGTGGGAGTCTATTACGGCTCACACTAATGAAGGTGACCTTTCATGGGAGCAGTTCAGGTATCCTTTGTGTTATCTTGAATTTTCCCCATTTCCTTTTTCTTTTGAATCTATCTTAAGTTCGGTTTCTGTATCTTCTTTCCAGGGAGGCTTTTGTGGCAAAATGGATGCCCGAAGCCGGGAAATCTCAGCTTTATCGTGAATTCATGGATCTTAAGCAGGGTACCATGTCTTTTTCAGAGTATGAGAGGAAGTTCAATGAACTTTCCAAATTTGGTCCTGGTCTTATCGACACTCAGCTAAAGAAAAATGAGAAGTTCATTGCTGGAGCTCGCCCAGAGTTCTACGACAGTCTTATTTCACATGTTCATGGCACTTTTACTGAGCTCATGGATATGGCTATTCGCTATGAGAACCCTACTTCCAAGGGTCCTGCTGCTTCTGGTGCTCATGTACCACAGTCTTCCTCTGCAAATTCCAAGAAGAGAAAGCCCAACTTCCACCAGCAGAAGAAAAATTGGCTCAAGAATCCAGGCTTGGGATCTTCATCATCTTCTCCTTCCCAGAGACACCCTATTGATCTATCCACCATTACCTGCCTCAAATGTGACCAGAAGGGACACTATGCTAATAGTTTTCCTAGTTCAGTTAGTGCTGTTGTTCCTCCACCTCAAGTAAGCAGGAACAATCTTTGTCATGTTTGTCTTCAGCCAGGTCGTTTTAGGAATGACTGTCCTTTATATCAGAAGGGAAAGCCATCTGGTGTATTTGCTGTCACATCTGCTTCTTCACCTACTGCAGCTGCCCCTGCTCCTAGCGATGATCAAGGTACTCTTCAGGGCACCTTTACTTTATTTCATCATCCTGTTCGTGTTTTATTTGATACTGGAGCTTCGCATAGTTTTATTTCTGATAATTTGTGAAGTAAGTTTGAACTTCTCCTTTCTCCTGAGGGTGTGCTTCTGTTCCTCTATGTGTTTCAAATCCTATTGGTGGTCCCGCAAATCTTAATAAGATTTGTAAACATGTGAAACTCTTTCATTCTGGTTATCGGTTTTCTAGAGATTTCTATGTTCTTGGTTTCGATGCCTTTGATTTATTACTCGGAGATGATTGGCTTGATAGGCATGATGCCCGTATCTCTTGCAAAGCACGTATCATGACTCTTGTAGGAGATACGGGTGATCCTTTGGTTATTCAGTGCCGCATGCCTCAGGATTTTGCTGGAAATTTTATCTACTCTCTGGATTCTTCTCTTGTTGATCTTCAATCGACTCGTGTAGTCAATCTCTATCCCGATGTTTTTGGTGAAGTTACTGCTTTACCTCCTAAGCGGGAAATTGATTTCCGCATTGATCTTATTCCTGGAGCTCGACCTGTAGTTCTTCCTCCTAGAAGAATGGCACCCCGCGAGAAGGTTGAGTTAAGGAAGCAAATTAAGGACCTGTCTTCCAAGGGTCTGATCAGACCTAGCTATTCAGAATGGGGAGCTGCGGTGGTTTTCGTCACCAAGTCCAATGGTTCTCTTCGGATGTGTGTTGATTATAGGGAGCTGAACAAGCTCACTATGAAAAACAGATATCCAATGCCTCGCATCAATGATATGTTTGATCAGCTTTATGGTGCTACTGTTTTCTCTCAGCTTGATCTTGCCACGGGTTTTCACCAACTCGGAGTTGCCAAGGAAAGTATTCCCAAGACTGCTTTCCGTACTGAGAATGGATTCTTTGAATGGTTAGTCATGCCTTTTGGTTTGACTAATGCCCCTGCTTTCTTTGTTGACTTGATGAATCGTGTTTTCCGTGATGTGCTTAATAAATTTGTTCTAGTCTTTGTTGATGATATCCTCATTTTCTCTAAGTCTGAAGAAGAACATGAGTCACATTTGAAATCTGTTCTTGAGACTCTTCGAAATCATCAGTTAAAGGCTAAATTTTCCAAATGCCATTTCTGGAAGGATGAAGTCTGATTCCTCGGGCATATTGTTTCTGGTAATGGAGTTTCTGTTGATCCAGTCAAAATCGCTACGATCAATGTAAGTCTCTCTTCCTTCTCTTTCCTTATTTCATTCAATTTATTCTATCTTTCCTATTATCCTCCTATCCCTATTCTGTACAGGATTGGGAAACTCCTAAGACTCCTACTGATATCCGTAGTTTTCTGGGCCTTGCCGGTTATTACCGGAGATTCATTGAGAGTTTTGCTCGGATTGCTGCACCTCTCACTGCTTTAACTCGAAAGAATGCTAAGTTTATTTGGAGTAATGAGTGTAAGGCCGCATTCAGTGAGTTAAAACACAAGCTTACTTCCGCACCTGTTCTTACCGTTCCAAATGGAAATGAGGGATTAACGGTATACACTGATGCTTGTCGAGAAGGTTTGGGAGCTGTTCTATTGCAGGATGGTAAGGTGATTGCTTATGCTAGTCGACAGTTGAAGACCCATGAAGTAAATTATGCTGCCTATGATCTAGAGTTGCTTGCTATTGTTTTTGCTTTGAAGCTTTGGAGACATCATCTTTTCGGTACCAAGTTTGAGCTTTTCACAGATCATCAGTCTTTGAAGTATATCTTCTCTCAGAAAGATTTGAACCAGAGACAAGTTAGGTGGTTAGAGTTCCTTGCTTCTTATGACCTCGACATCAACTATACACCAGGGAAAGCTAATGTTGTGGCGGATGCTTTGAGTAGGAAGAAGGCTTTGTTGTGTCAGCTTGTTGTTTCTTCACCTCTTGTGGATCGTATTATGGCTAGGCAGGATGAGGATCAGATGCTTAGATTGATTAAGGAGAATGTTCGAAGTAGAGTTGGAGGTAGTAATCTTGATGGTATTGGAGCTCAGATTGACGATAATGGTGTGTTGAGGATTAATAATAGGATTTGTGTCTCGAATGTTGATGGATTGAGACAGGAGTTACTTCAGGAGAATCATCAGTCCAGACTTTATATTCATCCAGGCGTGACCAAGATGTATCAGGATATGAAGAAGTTGTATTGGTGGAGAGGTATGAGGCGTGATATTTCCATTTTTGGTAATAGGTGTGCGACTTGTCAGCAAGTCAAGGCAGATCATCAGAAGACCCCTGGTTTGTTGCAGCCTCTTGAGATTCCCAATTGGAAGTGGGAACAGGTTTATATGGATTTCATTGATGGATTGCCAAGGACTAGGAAGGGTAATGAGAGTATCTGGGTTATTGTGGACAGATTGACCAAAACAGCTCATTTCATTCCGGTCAAGTCTACCCGTTCAGCTTCTAGTTTGTTTGAGATTTACATGAGGGAGATTGTTCGTCTCCATGGTGTTCCTCTCAGTATTATTTGAGATCGTGATCCTATCTTTACTAGTAGGTTTTGGAAAGCCTTTCAGGATTCTTTGGGTACTCGTCTGAATCTGAGCACTGCTTACCATCCACAGACCGACGGTCAAACGGAAAGGGTGAATCAGATTCTAGAAGATCTTCTTCGTGCTTGTGTGCTTGATTATGGAGGATCTTGGAAAGATCATATCCATCTTGTCGAATTCACCTATAACAATAGTTATCAGGCCAGTATTGAGACGTCTCCATTTTCTTCTCTTTACGGATGACCTTGTAGATCTCCTTCTTGCTGGATTGAATCCAGTAATCGTTTGGTTCTTGGTCCTGAGATGGTTTTAGAAGCTTTTGAAAGAGTTGAAGAGATTAAGAGGAAGATGAGGATTGCTCAAGATAGGCAGAAGAAGTACGCTGATCGTCGAAGATGGAGTTTAGAGTTTGCTATTGGTGATTTGGTTTTCCTTAAGGTCTCTCCCTTAAGGAATGTTATTCGTTTTGGTCGTAGAGGGAAGCTTTCTCCTAGATTTGTTGGTCCTTTCCGCATTATGGAAAGAATTGGTTCTCTTGCTTATCGTCTGGATTTGCCCGAGAAATTTTCTGGAGTGCACAATGTATTCCTTGTATCTCATCTTCGTCGCTATCTGCTTGATCCATCTCTTATTATCCAGCCTTCTGCTCTTGATAGTTTGGATATTGAGCCAAATCTGACTGTTGAGAGGAAGCCACTACATATCGTAGATCGAGGTACGAAGCAGCTAAGAAGGAAATCTGTCAACCTGGTTAAAGTGCAGTGGAGCACTGATGAACGGGATTGCACCTGGGAGACGGAGGAGAGCATTCGTGCTTCGAATATGGAATTGTTTATTTCAGGTACTTTTGCTCTACTGTCTTATCTTTCTTTGTTTTCCTTTTTCGTTCCTTTTCGAGGACGAAAAGTTTTGAGTGGGGGAGAGTGTAACAGCCCAAAAATTTTAACAAATATTTTTATTCATTTATTTAAAGATTTTGGCGTTTGATTTCTTAAAAATCTAATTTTGGAAATTTTCTTGTAATGATTTTTTTTGATCAATTGTCCAATTTGTAATGAAAATAAACAATTTCTGAAATTTGGATTTGGATAAAAAGTTTAACTTTAATAGAAATTTTAAATTTTTAAATTTTATATTTCTATCTGCCAAATTTTCATCTTGAACTGTATACAATTGTGTAACATTTGTTTCACTTTTGTTTTGGTCAGATGTGTTGTGTACTTTTAAAAGTTAGTAATAATTAGTGTGAAACGGGAAATTAAACTTTACATTTCTTTTACGTATATTTACATCCGTTCCTTAACTTTATATTAATCAATCAAATGGGTGAAGCTAAATCAAATTTTATTAATTATGGTATAATAGCTATTAAATTTTGGTTTAAAGTGATGGGTTATTTTCCTAATAGAAACGTTAGTATTTTTTTATTTAATAAGAGGAACAAATAACATTTGTACGTTACTTTGGGCATTGCATTTTATGTTTCTTTTGCCTTGATTCTTTGTCTATTTTTGTTTCTAGGCGTTAACATTGCAAGTTTTCAGCCGTATATTCTCTTTTGAGAATTCAAAAATCTTGCCTTAAATCGTTTCCACATGAGAAATTTTTGCTTCCCTTTGCCTTCCATACGTTCCATCTATTAATAAAATTAAATGCCTTAAATTCTTTTGATTCCTCTACCGTTCAAAACTTTATATCTTGCCTTCTCTTCACTAAATCAACGTGAGTAGTCATGTTATATTATATAGCCTTGCTCACAAAGAAATTTCCAGACCACAATTTTCTCTTTGGCTTCCATCAAATTTTCGTGAGCATCTCACTGAAGGTAAGGACAGCATGCATCCTCTTTCCTTTTCATTTTGTTATTTCGTTTGTTCTTCTTTCCGTGCCTTGCTTTATCATATTTCCTGCCACCACATGCTCAACCCCATGCCAGATCTTGACCAGCCACCACCACGAACCCAGGCCAGAACACCCACGTCACTACGAACCCAGGCCAGACCAAGCCCACGTCACCTCCAACCCCATGCCAGACCGAGACCACCCACGTCACCTCCAACCCCATGCCAGACCGAGACCACCCACGTCACCACGAACCCAGGCCAGACCACCCACATCACCACGAACCCAAGCCAGACCAAGCCCACGTCACTACAAACCCAGGCAGACCGAGCCTTGTTTGAAAGAAAAAAAAAGAAATGAGCAAAAATTGCTTTTGTCACCGTGTATTTGAAATTTTAGTCTATATGCCATCGAGCCTTTGCTTTGAAGTTATAGTCTATTTTTGAAATTATAGTCTATTTTTAAAAGTGGTCGAGCCTTTGTATTTTTGAAGTTATAGTCTATTTTTAAAAGTGGTCGAGCCTTTTGTTTTGAAGTCATAGTTTAGATTTTCCACCGAGTCTTTGTTTTGAAAAAAAAAGAAATGAAATTTTTTTTGCCTTTTTGTCACTTTTGTATTTTTAAGTCATGGCCTATAATTCCTCCGAACCTTTCAAATCTTGAATCTGGTAAGTGGTCGAGACTGCGGGGCTATGGGTTGAGTCGTATGGTGAAGTGGTCTAGCTATTTCTTTCTATTTTTCAACTTGTTTCCTGTCTGCTTCATTTGAAAATTTTGTTATTCGTATCCGTACTTAGATTTGTTTTATCTATTTTGTTTCAAGATTTGAATCTTGTTGGCGCTTTATCTAAGAACTGATCGTGCTTTCCGTGTGCTTTTCGGTAGATAGCGTATTTCCTTTTTGAAGCAAATCTCCAGCTCCGTAGAGGTGAGTAAATCTCACACGAATATTCATACTTATATGATTGTGAAACGACCGCAACTGAATGTGTAGAAAATAAATAAATAAATAAAAATTATGTCATAATTTCCTATGATTATTTATATATGATGTTAAACTTGTTAAAATTGCATAACATATCATCTGTTATATCTTGTTCTTATTTTACTATTATTCTATTCTGTTAAATCACACTACAAGTTCCCTGTAGAATAGAATCATTATGGGTTGAAATGATACATACCCGAATGGACTTTAGAATAAGGGAAGATCGTTATGGGCTGAAATGATAGGCCTGAGCGATTTTCGATTAAATTTTATTTGCTTGGGATTGCGGGTTTGAAATGATAAAACCCGGATTTTTCTTTGTAAACTACGGATTGAAATGATATATTATCCGTATCATTTTACCTAGGCTAGAAAATATTATACAGACCCGTGGTTATTTTCTGTATTTTTCTGGATACTTTTAATTTTTTTAATTTTTTAAATAATATTAAATTGATTTAAATTAAATTTTTAAATGATTTATTTAAGTGGAAATGATTTTTATGTGTAATAAATAAAAGGATAAAAATAGTTATTTGAAATATAACATGAAATTGAAATTTATTGAAAAAAAAGGAAAACTTAAGTTAATTAAGTTAAATTGAAATTTAGTTTAAACGGTGGAAGAATGGGAATTTAAAATTTAAGTGTTGAAAAAATGGTTAAAGGTGGAAAACGGGAAAATTTACACACTTGAATTTTATAAGTAAATCTTGGAAATTTTGACTTTTATTTGAAAAATCTTTCTTTATAAAAACCATAAGTTAAAGGATTTAATTGAACATTTTTAATGGAAAATTTATGATTTTATAAGTTCTAAAGGATTTAAATTGAAGTTTATTTATGGCTGGAATTGCACTTAAAACCTGAAAATTTAATTTATAGCACTCCAGAAATGCTACCATTTCTGGAAATGAACAAATTCTGAACTAAGTAGAATCTGCAGCACTTGTTAAGTGCTGTGGTTATATAAATGAACCAAAGGGACTAAAATAAACTAAGGCTATGATAGCACTTGGTAAGTGCTGTTGTAGCAGGAACTAAAATTTAACCTGAAACTAATAAAGGGGCTACTGTAGCACTTGTTAAGAGCTGCAGTAGGCTGAAATATGATTTTTGTTTAAAACTGAACTGTTACAGCAGTTTATAAAAGCTGTCTTTGCTGAATTAAATTGTTTTCAAATATAACTTACCGCAGCACTTTTTAAATGCTGTGAAAGCTGAAATTTTAATGTTTTATTGTTTTTAAGTGAATAAATGAACTCAAAAAAGGCAAAAATTTTGGGAATTTAATATTTGATTTAAAAGAATAATGACTTTGTTTTTAAATGGTTTAATTTGAAGTATTTTGATATAAACTGTTTTAAATTTATAACCACGGGTTATAATAACGTTGGTTGTTAAAGAGACCGGGATCAGATATGGACATACTCTCTATCGATACCGAAAACCACTTTGACAACTGTGTACGCGGTGGAGTTTCCAGAATGAAGTAGGATGGTGGCGACGATCCTAAGGTATATACGTGGACCCAACTCCCGTGAGTTGGCATAAGGTGGCTAAAACAGGAGCGATCGACGGGCCAAGGAGGTAGCACCTCTGATCGAACACACTTCTTCGATACCATTCTATTACTTGTGATTGATTTGGTGGCCACCCTTGATTTGGGAGTGTTGTTCGAGGTGGGCGGTAGTGGCTGCTATACGTCACCACCAGTCCAGATGCGTAATTGGTATATCTACCCTGGCATTGCCTTGTGTGCCGTGTCACCTACCATATCGAACCCACTACGATTTTGGTTTAAAGATCCGACCGCGTTAAGGTTCACCATCCCCTTAACGCTATTTTCTATATGATTATACTTTACTGATTAGACACTACTGTATATAGTGTATATTACTATATAGTAAATAGTTTAACGGATCCTTAGAGGATGGGCGGTCCCAAGCATCTTCTAAGTTACTTGTACCTTTACTACAGTTCACTTAAGTTTGGTTACATTGTATAAGTATGTATGTCCTGACTCGAGTGTTTATGTTTTATTTTACGCTCGGGTCAGCTTGAGTATCAGTTTGGACTTCATCTTCTTGGAGCTAGGACTACTAGAGATCATCTTTATCAAGCTGCTATCTATTTTGCTATTGAGTCTTTTATTTTAGCCTATGTAATTTGAGACAAATGAATTTGGGATTTTCTGTGGTTGTTCAAACTGTATTAGTTTTTAGACCATGTCATTTGTACTTGTTTTTGAGACTCTGTATTTTAGTGGCTTCATGAACCACTATGGTTATTTTAAATTCCACTGCGAGTATTCTGATATTTTCTGTGTATGTGATTCTGTGAATGATATTATTGCTCCAAATTTTATTACAATCTGTTATTTTGTATTATTCAAGTCTGACATGTGTGGATTATTGTCGATTTGAATGGTCCAAAATAGTGGGTTGTTACAAAAAATAAATCCTTTTATACTTAAACAATATCGCTTAAGTTCTATTATTTAAAATCCTGTTATTTACATTATTCAAAAATCTCTATTTTTCCATATTCCAAAATTATCAAGTGCTAATTTTAAAATCAAAACTATTTATTTTACCCAAATTCATTTCTTTTAATTAACCCAAATTCCAATATAAATACTTCACTTCCAAAATTCCTTTTTAAATTTCCTTCCAAACTCAATATATATATTTATGATATTTTAAAATATAAAAATTTATGCCAGTAATACCGTAGCATCCAATAACTTCAAATTACGCTATAATCTATCACAGATTATTCAACAGTTCATATATCACTATTTATGAAATTAAATTCAATATTTTTGAGGAATCTTGTTGGATCCCTCCAACCTGTTTCCCTACATCCACAGATGTTAGCACAATATAAAAATACCAAACCCACTTCGAGGGGGATATCGCGTTATATAGGGTCATCCGCTATTATGCGGGGCGCATAGGGTCTCATCCGCTATATATATGCGTGAAAATCAATCACTCCAATATAATATAAACGCGTCGAAATTAATACCGAAATTTAATATATATAATCGGGGTGTTTGGAGTTATCGTTTCGTCTTAGGGATATAAACGCGTCGAAATTAATACCGAAATTTAATATAATAATTGGATCCAAAAAGCTATCTTCTCCATATGATCGAATTAGGACTCGAAACCTTTTCCATTGCGTTCGGAATAGGGGTATAACATTATAAACATGTAGCGACACGCCTCAATAAGGGTTGTAGATTTCTAGTTACCTAAAACGAGATGCTTTCAATAATATATATATATATAATATATATATATATATATATATATATATATATATATATTCAAATCAGGGCTGTCATCCCCAAATTGAAACGTATACGTTTCCTATTCCGTCTCCAACACGCCACCCTACCATGTCTTTCACCTTCCTCTATAAATCACGTTATCCCTCCTTCAGTTCTAAAGAAAACGAAAATCAAATCGAATTCGTATATTATATAAAAAATGAAAGAAGACAAAGACGTTCGGCCGGCGATTGAAGTGGCCTGGGATGGAAGCAAGCGAAGCTCAGATGAAGGCGTCGTGATTTGATGATTACGAGGGTTCGGTCGCGACTTGGTGAAGGAGGAGGCGAACTCGGCGAAGTCAAATGGTGGGGAGGCAAAGTCAAGTGGTTATCGGCAAACACGATGGATTTGGGGGCTGCGTTGTTGGGGCCAGGACGAGCTTTAGGAAGTATGACGACAGCTTAACGCCTGTAGCAGTGAAGAAGTGGCAAGTCAAACGTGGAGGTTGGCTTTCGGTGTCGGTAGTAGGTGTCGCGATTTAGGGGAGTCGAGTCCATCAGAGAGCAGATGCCTGGCGAAGTCGAAGGTCGGAATCGATGGGTTGCTCGGCGTATCTTTTCGTGCGTGTACATGAGAGTTCATCGGTGTTGCGTTTTGCTGAGGTGAGATTTTCCTTTTGAGTAATTAATTTTACTTAAATTTAATAAAGAAATAGTCAGTAAGTAATTAGTTCACACTAGTAAACTAGTTGTCTAAAACTTAATTAAAGTGAGATCGTTAATTTATATAAATCCAAAATTTGCTTATACAAGGTTTAAAATTTAACGGAATCAGCTTTGGATTCGTAGCTGAGGAATCTATGCAATAGGATCAGATTGGAAATTTTTTTGAAGTCCGCTGGGGATTTTAAATTAAATCGAACAATGTTCGATTTATTTTAAAATTTGGGTATTCGGAAAATTAAAAATCTAGGTGAGAATTTCTCACTCATTTTGTAACGACCCCGAATTTTAATTACATTTAATTGATAATTAAATGAATTTTTGAATTAAAATTTGTAGAATTAAGTGATAAAGTGATGCGAGTTTCCCCGAACTCAAATAAATCCTATGTTAAATCATTTAAAATTTAAATATTGTAAATATTATATGTATGTGAATATATATGTGTTGAGCATATATGAGCGAATTTGAAATAATATATATAGATATATATTTGATTTGAATTTAAATTGTAAATAAATGATTTTAGCTTGAATTTGAATTTAACAAAGGTTGTTTTGTTCTTATTTTAAATATAGTTGATAAATAAGTAATTTATTTTTATAGAGATAATTTCTTTATAAATTATTTTAATTTGATAATGAGTTTTAATTATAATAAAATATGTTTACAAATGGGTTTTTAATATGTATAGAAATTGTTTATATGTATGTACTTGGGAAAACTATGATTGTGAATATAAATTAAATCTTATAAAAATGTACATAAGTTTGAAATAATTTTGAGAAAATTAAGTATATAAGTACATGAGGATAGCTTGCAAACAAACAATATATATCTCAAATATGATGAGTATGAACACTTAAAACAAATATATAAAAGCAAGCTATGTATATACACTTGCAAAAGAAAGCATATATTCAAGTGTAAGCAAAATATAAGTATGTGCACTTGTAAATGAAGAAACATAAAGTACAAAGTAATTTAATGCAAGCACCACAACACTATCATCTCAGCAGAGAAAAAGAAAAAAAAAGATATAGTCAAGTTGAACAAATACAAACAACACTTAATGACAAAGCAAAGTTCTAAATATAAAGTGATAAGGCAAAGCAAAATTATATCAACCGAAGTCAACTGGTATTGTAAATGTAGACATAAAGGACATTGTCATTAAATGCTAATATCTCTAGCGTACATTGTATAGATCACTTCAGCCCCCATAGAGATAAAAATCTCTGAAACATGTTTGTACCAAAAGAGAAAATAACCTGTATATTTGTTCACACATATCTATCTACCTCATTTCATTTTCGTTGCAAAGAAACTTAGCATTCTAGTAAAGTAAAGACATTTACAAATGAAGCTTCAGTTCTACTCAACAAAACATGGAGATTTAACAAGTTCCAGTTACAACTCTCAAAAGCTTGTTTCAAAAATAAAAGCTTTTCAAGTATATAGGCTGCTCTGTTCTTCCCTTCCATATCTGGTGAGTAACATCACACTTTTAAAAACTTTAAATTGATCTTGGTTGAATATTAAGTTCTGGGAATGATTGTTTCCTTTGTGAATATATTTGTATGGAGTATTTTCTGCTTATATGTGAATGTGTTGATATGTGTATATGTACATTTCCTGTATCTCTTCTGTTACCAGTCTTTTCAAAGCTTAAGACTTATTCAAAAATCTTCTTTCCCCTTGATCTAGTTTCTGTTAGGAATTAGATTATAAACAAAAGCTGTTTATTTAATCATAGACTAATGTTCAAAATTTTAATTAAGTTAAAATTTCACTTGAATGTCTTAGGAAACTAAAACAACAGAGTAAACTCAAGATAACTAAGAATTCGACTGCCTTAATTCATTGATTCAGATCTATGATCTGAAGCCTTATTAAAAGTTAGGATTTTTAAAGGAGAAATCATAATTTTTAGTTAAGTCTGGGATGAGCAGTTCTAATTCATCTGAATATAGGAAATGAGGTAATTTATGGCGATCTAATGGATGGGGTGGTCGGGGGTTTCCCTGATGATGAAGGAGCAAGCGTAGTTGAGGGGAAAAATGGTTGATGGTGATCGAATTCATCGAGGAGGTCGTGGCTGTGGTTTTATATCTAGAACCCTAGTTTAACTAGGCTGTGTTGAATTGATTGTAGCGGCGTGAAGGATGGATCGAGTGCGATGGGGTTTAACGTGATGGTAGAGGGGTTGACGTCGAATAGTTGGCCGAAGTTTCGAGCCTTCTGGTTGTCGTGGTGGCGAGAACGACGCCGTGCCAGGTTTGGGAAAATTCACTTCACGTTTCCAGGTTTGGGTTGTAAGACTCGATTTTGATTTTGGGTAGTTAGTCGAGTTCAGGTGATCGTTATTGGTTGTAGAGGGGTTTCGATGTGTGGAGATCATCGCTGGCGATCGGAGTTGGTGGCATCAATCGTGCACGTGCACGAGCACGTTTTCTCATCTCTGTTATTTTGGGGAAGACGAAGTTCTAACTCGGGTTTACTCGAGTCATTCGAGTATATTACTCGAAGCAGGAAGGGAATGACTCGAAGTCACTTTAGTCTGGGCTCGAAGCAGTTTAGACGATTTGAGTATGTTGTGTTCCAGGCTTTTGTTTAAGGTATAGCCTGGCAGTTTCTTGATTTCAAAGAACAATATAAAATCTGAACGAATTTAAAACCAAGTTTAATTAGAATTTTTAAAATCTGAATTCAAATTGGAAATTTGAATCTTAGGATTTGAAAATGGACTAAAGTTTATAACTTTAAAATGATGTAAATAAGTTAAAAGTAAAGCATACTTAACGATTTGAAAATTTAAAGGGGAATTTAGTTAAAATCTTTAAATTAGAATTTAATGATCGGATTCATTTAAATTAATAAGTTAATTAAAATGGATTGATAAATTTAATTAATAGTTGGATTAATTAAGTAATTATGAGTTTTAAACTCATAAATTAAGTCTTAAGTAAATTAATTAGGAATAATTAATTTGGATTTAAGAATCATTAATTTGATAAGGTTGGATTTTGAATTAATGGTTGAATGTTAATTAATCAATAATTAAAGGTTAATTAAGTTACATTTAAAAACTTGAATTAATTAAATAATTAATGGTTAATTAATGGGTCATTAAGGATTAATTAATTAAGTTAATTAATTAAGGAATTATAAATTAATGAAGGTGATTAAGGAAAGATAATAAATTAATGGCTAATTAATCAATGTGATTAATTAAGGATAATTAATTTAAGAATAATCTATTAATTATTAATAGTTAGTTAATAAACGATTTAAAGGATAATTAATTATATTGGTTTGTAATTAATTAATGATTAATTAACTCGGATTAGAAATTCATAAGTAATTAATCTAATTTGAATAAATCTGATAATTAACTGACCTTACTTATGAATATTTGGATTTGATTGAATGATTGAATTGTTTGATATTTCCTGATCTGTGATGCTTTGTGATATATTCTGATTTGTGTGTAATCTTTACTGTAGTTTATTTATCAGAAATTTATATATTTGTGATCTGTGAATGAAAGATAAGCGTTATAGTTTATATCGCTTATCAACTATATCCTGTATTTTGATCTGTGATGATTCATTGTGTTGCACTATTGTGTTAAATCCCTGGACTACATCTTTACACACACAAATATGGATTTCACGAAGAAATCGATTAAGTCACGGATTTTTGAAAATAGTTTTGAATTTATATTTTTGAATTCAAATGTTTTGGAAATGGATTGGGTTTAAATGTGAGAAGCTTTTGAAATAGAATTTCAAAGATAAAAATTTATTTGAATAACTTGATCGAGTTTTGAAAATTTAAATAATTTGATTTAAATTTGAATTCAAATTTGAAATTTGAATCCTATGATTTGAAACTAGGGATTAAAGATGATATAAATGTGTTTGTATGAATCTAAACCATTTTAAAAGTAAAATTTTGGGAATTTGAAATTAACCCAAGGATTCTAACTCGTATGAATGAATCAGATTTCCAAAATGAAAACTGTTTGCTTAAAAGAATAAAAGCTTTCAGATAAGAAATGAAATTCCAGTTTAATTAAAGGAATTTCAAGATTGAATTGAAAAATGGTTTTCCAAGTTATGAATGAATTCTTTTTGAAAGCTATGAATTGAATCTGTTATTTTTAACAGATTTAAAATAATGAATTGTTTAACCATTTGAAATGAAATTGTTTTTGAAAGCTATAAGTTGAATCTTTGATTTAAAGATTTAACGAGTTAATCAATTGAAATGGAAAATTGATTTGGCAAATCTATGAATGAATCTTTTGTTTAAAAGATTAAAGTGTGGAAACTGTTTAAACCATAAAGGTTGAATCTTTTTGTTTAAAAATTTGAAAATGGTAATTTGTTATACCATTTGAAAGGAAAGTTTTGGGTAATAAGTTGTGACTTAATTGAAATCCCAATATCCATTTGTTTTAAAATATTACGCTCACTATTCGGTTTAGCCGGGAGAGGACCTTTGTGTCACATAACCCATTCCGAATAAGTGGTTCGTCGTATATGGATAGCATTTGAAGACCGGTGTTGAAGACCGGGTGTTTGCGAGAACGAAAGGAAAACCTATCGATTGTCTCTGCACTGAGTTGCTCCGGTATAGAGATTTCCTAAGTGATGGGAAGTCCGATCAGGATTGTGAATACCCGGATTGCAAGGGCTTCTTCGGAAGTGCCTTCGGTTCTGTTCGAACCCGGAACAGACTTGTATGGTTACATGTCTGACATTACATTTTGAGATATAAAGCAGATTTCTTTCAAATACATTTCTGTTGATGCGGAGAATTTATCCTCTTAGCTTAACACCCTTCTCTGAGACGTACGAGCTCAGAGGTTATGTAGTTGAAGGTTATCCACGATATACTCCCAATTTGGTAATGTGGCATGCTGAGTGTTGCTGTGTGATGATCAGTGTTTGATCATTTGTGATATGATCATTTGTTTGATCATTTATCTTTGTGATCATAGGTTGATCATCTGTTGACCCAAAGCATGGCTTTGTGACAAAGCGTAGCTTTGTGGACGAGACTTCATCAGGGCCTCACAACCCGGAAATGGTCGAAACAGGAATGTTGCGGCAAGGTTATGAGGGTCGCGCCCTTTAGGGTATGTCATTTCCTTCTGGAAAAGGGTGGTATCATGGTATGGAGCCCAGATACTTACTCATGTGGACACACTTTATTTATTATGTGTGATGTTGGTTACCGAGGCCTCGGATAAAGGTCCCAAAGGACCGGGGGGTGGCATATTCGTGAGTTACCTGTTACAGGGGTAACCCGGCCTTGTGTTGGCAGAGAGCAGTTTGTCTCTCGGGGCGTCCCGCCAGAGGCGTTCCCATGCGGCGGAAGGAAGTTCCTTAGCCTGACCATTTGTTGGAAATCCATCTTCCAAATACGAACTTTGTACGGTATTAGTTGTAGAACCTGCCATTTACGTACGGTGGTCACCACTGTTTAGATGGTAGCTATAGTAGGCATACGATACTGGTCGTATGCTGGCTAAGATTTATATTCTACTTTCGAAATGTTTTCTGCACTATGCACTAGTAATAATATCAAATGATTTGATTTCGCGTAGTAAGCATCTTTGACTATCATAAGGAGAAATCTCCTCCAATTCTGCGCTTACATTGTGTGTGTGTGCGGGAGGCCTTATGGTAGTTTCATTTTCCAAAAGCATTGCGGATTTAAATGTTTAAAACCCTTTTGGTTGTTTGTTTTTAAAGATAAACTATTTTTGTTGCTCACACCAGTCCCATGACTGATCCGGAGTTTATTGTTCCCTTCCTAAACTCTGGGTGCCCACTATTTTCCACACGGGCAGTCTAGAGTTGGGTTTTTCAGATATTCAGGTTTAGTAGATTATCTGGAGCTAGTTCAGTCTTTGGATATGGACTGCACTTGCTTATCTTTGTGCATCGTTATTGGGAGTTCGAGCTATTTCTGGATTGCTGCTTTGGTGATGGAGATTATCCGCTGCTGATGTTATCGTTTTCTTTTTCGCTGCTATTTCTTTTATCATATCTCTGATGTATATAGATATTCATTGTATCATCATTGTATCTGGATATTGTATCAGATATTGTATATCAATGTATTATTCTGTTTCTTCCGCTGTGTTATTTACTTAATGTTGTTATAAGCTCCGGCGACTTGGATTTGAACGGTCGAATCTACGGCATTCGAGTACGATGTAAATTATGGATTAATTAAAATGGATTGATTTGGCAAATCTGTGAATGAATCTTTTGTTTAAAAGATTAAAGTGTGGAAACTGTTTAAACCATAAAGGTTGAATCTTTTTGTTTAAAAATTTGAAAATGGTAATTTGTTAAACCATTTGAAAGGAAAGTTTTGGGTAATAAGTTGTGACTTAATTGAAATCCCAATAACCATTTGTTTTAAAATATTACGCTCACTATTCGGTTTAGCCGGGAGAGGACCTTTGTGTCACATAACCCATTCCGAATAAGTGGTTCGTCATATATGGATCGCATTTGCTATATTACAGCATGATAGGGGGTTCTCGCTTCGCGGTTTGGTGGCGAACGGGAGACTCTTACCCCTGCATGTCCCTGAGTGGGATGGGTTGGTTGTGACAGTCGAGAGGCTGGCCATAAAAGCAACTGCGAGGTGCCAGTGTAAGCCACGGTGGGGCTGGGATGGTTGAAAAGCCTACCGGTTGTGACCGCCGACGGTTCGTTCGTTACATTTGGTATCAGAGCTAAGGTTGAACTTTAGCTCAGGAGTATAACACGTTAAGTAGCTCATTAGAGATAGAGTGAAGTAAACTCTGGAATGAGTGTATCTCTAAGATATCCGTCTGAATGTCTCAGTAAATTCTCTTGCTATCCACTGATAGTGAGTATGAGTGTAAGAAGAAGACGAGACAGGGGACAGGGGAATATGACTATAATCGATCAATACTCTGTAACAATAAGGAAGCAAATTTTCTCTATCAATCTCTTTTGATCAACATCTTTTCTCTATTCTTTGGTAGTTTCTGGTAGATCCAGGAAGAAAATCCGATATATATTAATATGGGGCATAAACTCCGGATGGACCAAAATTGTTTGTATGGATGAATTGGTTGCTTTGGTTGCTATGGTTGATAGGTATAATTTAGTTTTTAAACTAAAAGTTTTGAAATCGTATCCACATAGCTATCTATTCTTTGGGTCCGGATATATATTCTACGAATGGTAAGTTATCCCTTCGAACTAACCGATGCCACTGCATACTTCGTAGATCCGGATAACCTAAGTATTTTGTGAAGAATTCAATAGATTTGTTCTTGTATCTATTATTGATATTCTGATTTGGTAAGCCAAATATAGAATATAGATATTCAGTTTGAATTGATGAAATATTCTTCATCTTTCTTTGTGTCTCCTTGGCAATTTCGAGGACGAAATTCTTTTAAGGGGGGAAGTCTGTAACAACCCCGAATTTTAATTACATTTAATTGATAATTAAATGAATTTTTGAATTAAAATTTGTAGAATTAAGTGATAAAGTGATGCGAGTTTCCCCGAACTCAAATAAATCCTATGTTAAATCATTTAAAATTTAAATATTGTAAATATTATATGTATGTGAATATATATGTGTTGAGCATATATGAGCGAATTTGAAATAATATATATAGATATATATTTGATTTGAATTTAAATTGTAAATAAATGATTTTAGCTTGAATTTGAATTTAACAAAGGTTGTTTTGTTCTTATTTTAAATATAGTTGATAAATAAGTAATTTATTTCTATAGAGATAATTTCTTTATAAATTATTTTAATTTGATAATGAGTTTTAATTATACAAAAATATCTTTACAAATGGGTTTTTAATATGTATAAAAATTGTTTATATGTATGTACTTGGGAAAACTATGATTGTGAATATAAATTAAATCTTATAAAAATGTACATAAGTTTGAAATAATTTTGAGAAAATTAAGTATATAAGTACATGAGGATAGCTTGCAAACAAACAATATATATCTCAAATATGATGAGTATGAACACTTAAAACAAATATATAAAAGCAAGTTATGTATATACACTTGCAAAAGAATGCATACATTCAAGTGTAAGCAAAATATAAGTATGTGCACTTGTAAATGAAGAAACATAAAGTACAAAGTAATTTAATGCAAGCACCACAACACTATCATCTCAGCCGAGAAAAAGAAAAAAAAAGTTATAGTCAAGTTGAACAAATACAAACAACACTTAATGACAAAGCAAAGTTCTAAATATAAAGTGATAAGGCAAAGCAAAATTATATCAGCCGAAGTCAACTGGTATTGTAAATGTAGACATAAAGGACATTGTCATTAAATGCTAATATCTCTAGTGTACATTGTATAGATCACTTCAGCCCCCATAGAGATAAAAATCTCTGAAACATGTTTGTACCAAAAGAGAAAATAACCTGTATATTTGTTCACACATATCTATCTACCTCATTTCATTTTCGTTGCAAAGAAACTTAGCATTCTAGTAAAGTAAAGACATTTACAAATGAAGCTTCAGTTCTACTCAACAAAACATGGAGATTTAACAAGTTCCAGTTACAACTCTCAAAAGCTTGTTTCAAAAATAAAAGCTTTTCAAGTATATAGGCTGCTCTGTTCTTCCCTTCCATATCTCGTGAATAACATCACACTTTTAAAAACTTTAAATTGATCTTGGTTGAATATTAAGTTCTGGGAATGATTGTTTCCTTTGTGAATATATTTGTATGGAGTATTTTCTGCTTATATGTGAATGTGTTGATATGTGTATATGTACATTTCCTGTATCTCTTCTGTTACCAGTCTTTTCAAAGCTTAAGACTTATTCAAAAATCTTCTTTCCTCTTGATCTAGTATCTGTTAGGAATTAGATTATAAACAAAAGTTGTTCATTTAATCATAGACTAATGTTCAAAATTTTAATTAAGTTAAAATTTCACTTGAATGTCTTAGGAAACTAAAACAACAGAGTAAACTCAAGATAACTAAGAATTCGACTGCCTTAATTCATTGATTCAGATCTATGATCTGAAGCATTATTAAAAGTTAGGATTTTTAAAGGAGAAATCATAATTTTTGGTTAAGTCTGGGATGAGCAGTTCTAGTTCATCTGAATATAGGTAATGAGGTTATTTCTGGTGATCTAATGGATGGGGGTGGTCGGGGTTCTCCCTGATGATGAAGGAGCAAGCGTAGTTGAGGGGAAAAATGGTTGATGGTGATCGAATTCATCGAGGAGGTCGTGGCTGTGGTTTCATTTCTAGAACCCTAGTTTAACTAGGCTGTGTTGAATTGATTGTAGCGGCGTGAAGGATGAATCGAGTGCGATGGGGTTTAACGTGATGGTAGAGGGGTTGACGTCGAATAGTTGGCCGAAGTTTCGAGCCTTCTGGTTGTCATGGTGGCAAGAACGACGCCGTGCCAGGTTTGGGAAAATTCACTTCATGTTTCCAGGTTTGGGTTGTAAGACTCGATTTTGATTTTGGGTAGTTAGTCGAGTTCAGGTGATCGTTATTGGTTGTAGAGGGGTTTCGATGTGTGGAGATCATCGCTGGCGATCGGAGTTGGTGGCATCAATCGTGCACGTGCACGAGCACGTTTTCTCATCTCTGTTATTTTGGGGAAGTCGAAGTTTTAATTCGGGTTTACTCGAGTCATTCGAGTATATTACTCGAAGCAGGAGGGGAATGACTCGAAGTCACTTTAGTCTGGGCTCGAAGCAGTTTAGACGATTTGAGTATGTTGTGTTCTAGGCTTTTGTTTAAGGTATAGCCTGGCAGTTTCTTGATTTCAAAGAACAATATAAAATCTGAACGAATTTAAAACCAAGTTTAATTAGAATTTTTAAAATCTGAATTCAAATTGGAAATTTGAATCTTAGGATTTGAAAATGGACTAAAGTTTATAACTTTAAAATGATGTAAATAAGTTAAAAGTAAAGCATACTTAACGATTTGAAAATTTAAAGGGGAATTTAGTTAAAATCTTTAAATTAGAATTTAATGATCGGATTCATTTAAATTAATAAGTTAATTAAAATGGATTGATAAATTTAATTAATAACTGGATTAATTAAGTAATTATGAGTTTTAAACTCATAAATTAAATCTTAAGTAAATTAATTAGGAATAATTAATTTGGAGTTAAGAATCATTAATTTGATAAGGTTGGATTTTGAATTAATGGTTGAATGTTAATTAATCGATAATTAAAGGTTAATTAAGTTACATTTAAAAACTTGAATTAATTAAATAATTAATGGTTAATTAATGGGTCATTAAGGATTAATTAATTAAGTTAATTAATTAAGGAATTATAAATTAATGAAGGTGATTAAGGAAAGATAATAAATTAAGGGCTAATTAATCAATGTGATTAATTAAGGATAATTAATTTAAGAATAATCTATTAATTATTAATAGTTAGTTAATAAACGATTTAAAGGATAATTAATTATATTGGTTTGTAATTAATTAATGATTAATTAACCCGGATTAGAAATTCATAAGTAATTAATCTAATTTGAATAAATCTGATAATTAACTGACCTTACTTATGAATATTTGGATTTGATTGGATGATTGAATTGTTTAATATTTCCTGATCTGTGATGCTTTGTGATATATTCTGATTTGTGTGTAATCTTTACTGTAGTTTATTTATCTGAAATTTATATATCTGTGATCTGTGAATGAAAGATAAGCGTTATAGTTTATATCGCTTATCAACTATATCCTGTATTTTGATCTGTGATTATTCATTGTGTTGCACTATTGTGTTAAACCCCTGGACTACACCTTTACACACACAAATATGGATTTCACGAGGAAATCGATTAAGTCACGGATTTTTGAAAATAGTTTTGAATTTATATTTTTGAATTCAAATGTTTTGGAAATGGATTGGGTTTAAATGTGAAAAGCTTTTGAAATAGAATTTCAAAGATAAAAATTTATTTGAATAACTTGATCGAGTTTTGAAAATTTAAATAATTTGATTTAAATTTGAATTCAAATTTGAAATTTGAATCCTATGATTTGAAACTAGGGATTAAAGATGATATAAATGTGTTTGTATGAATCTAAACCATTTTAAAAGTAAAATTTTGGGAATTTGAATTTGACCCAAGGATTCCAACTCGTATGAATGAATCATATTTCCAAAATGAAAACTGTTTGCTTAAAAGAATAAAAGCTTTCAGATAAGAAATGAAATTCCAGTTTAATTAAAGGAATTTCAAGATTGAATTGAAAAATGGTTTTCCAAGTTATGAATGAATTCTTTTTGAAAGCTATGAATTGAATCTGTTATTTTTAACAGATTTAAAATGATGAATTGTTTAACCATTTGAAATGAAATTGTTTTTGAAAGCTATAAGTTGAATCTTTGATTTAAAGATTTAACGAGTTAATCAATTGAAATGGAAAATTGATTTGGCAAATCTGTGAATGAATCTTTTGTTTAAAAGATTAAAGTGTGGAAACTGTTTAACCATAAAGGTTGAATCTTTTTGTTTAAAAATTTGAAAATGGTAATTTGTTAAACCATTTGAAAGGAAAGTTTTGGGTAATAAGTTGTGACTTAATTGAAATCCCAATATCCATTTGTTTTAAAATATTACGCTCACTATTCGGTTTAGCCAGGAGAGGACCTTTGTGTCACATAACCCATTCCGAATAAGTGGTTCGTCGTATATGGATAGCATTTGAAGACCGGTGTTGAAGACCGGGTGTTTGCGAGAACGAAAGGATAACCTATCGATTGTCTCTGCACTGAGTTGCTCCAGTATAGAGATTTCCTAAGTGATGGAAGCCCGATCGGGATTGTGAATACCCGGATTGCAAGGGCTTCTTCGAAAGCCTTCGGTTCTGTTCGAACCCGGAACAGACTTGCATGGTTACATGTCTGACATTACATTTTGAGATATAAAGCAGATTTCTTTCAAATACATTTCTGTTGGTGTGGAGAATTTATTCTCTTAGCTTAACACCCTTCTCTGAGACGTACGAGCTCAGAGGTTATGTAGTTGCTGTGTGATCCGCAATATACTCCCAATTTGGTAATGTGGCATGCTGAGTGTTGCTGTGTGATGATCAGTGTTTGATCAATTGTGATATGATCATTTGTTTGATCATTTATCTTTGTGATCATAGGTTGATCATCTGTTGACCCAAAGCATGGCTTTGTGACAAAGCATGGCTTTGTGACAAAGCATGGCTTTGTGGACGAGACTTCGTCAGGGCCTCACAACCCGGAAATGGTCGAAACAGGAATGTTGCGACAAGGTTATGAGGGTCGCGCCCTTTAGGGTATGTCATTTCCTTCTGGAAAAGGGTGGTATCATGGTATGGAGCCCAGATACTTACTCATGTGGACACACTTTATTTATTATGTGTGATGTTGGTTACCGAGACCTCAGATAAAGGTCCCAAAGGACCGGGGGGTGGCATATTCGTGAGTTACCTGTTACAGGGGTAACCCGGCCTTGTGTTGGCAGAGAGCAGTTTGTCTCTCGGGGCGTCCCGCCAGAGGCGTTCCCATGCGGCGGAAGGAAGTTCCTTAGCCTGACCATTTGTTGGAAATCCATCTTCCAAATACGAACTTTGTACGGTATTAGTTGTAGAACCTACCATTTACGTACGGTGGTCACCACTATTTAGATGGTAGCTATAGTAGGCATACGAGATACTGGTCGTATGCTGGCTAAGATTTATATTCTACTTTCGAAATGTTTTCTGCACTATGCACTAGTAATAATATCAAATGATTTGATTTCGCGTAGTAAGCATCTTTGACTATCATAAGGAGAAATCTCCTCCGATTCTGCGTCTGCATTGTGTGTGTGTGCGGGAGGCCTTATGGTAGTTTCATTTTCCAAAAGCATTGCGGATTTAAATGTTTAAAAATCATTTGGTTGTTTGTTTTTAAAGATAAACTTTTTTTTGTTGCTCACACCAGTCCCATGACTGATCCGGAGTTTATTGTTCCCTTCCTAAACTCTGGGTGCCCACTATTTTCCACACGGGCAGTCTAGAGTTGGGTTTTTCAGATATTCAGGTTTAGTAGATTATCTGGAGCTAGTTCAGTCTTTGGATATGGACTGCACTTGCTTATCTTTGTGCATCGTTATTGGGAGTTCGAGCTATTTCTGGATTGCTGCTTTGGTGATGGAGATTATCCGCTGCTGATGTTATCATTTTCTTTTTCGCTGCTATTTCTTGTATCATATCTCTGATGTATATAGATATTCATTGTATCATCATTGTATCTGAATATTGTATCAGATATTGTATATCAATGTATTATTCTGTTTCTTCCGCTGTGTTATTTACTTAATGTTGTTATAAGCTCCGGCGACTCGGATTTGAACGGTCGAATCTACGGCATTCGAGTACGATGTAAAGTATGGATTAATTAAAATGGATTGATTTGGAAAATCTGTGAATGAATCTTTTGTTTAAAAGATTAAAGTGTGGAAACTGTTTAAACCATAAAGGTTGAATCTTTTTGTTTAAAAGTTTGAAAATGGTAATTTGTTAAACCATTTGAAAGGAAAGTTTTGGGTAATAAGTTGTGACTTAATTGAAATCCCAATATCCATTTGTTTTAAAATATTACACTCACTATTCGGTTTAGCCGGGAGAGGACCTTTGTGTCACATAACCCATTCCGAATAAGTGGTTCGTCATATATGGATCGCATTTGCTATATTACAGCATGATAGGGGGTTCTCGCTTCGCGGTTTGGTGGCGAACGAGAGACTCTTACCCCTACATGTCCCTGAGTGGGATGGGTTGGTTGTGACAGTCGAGAGGCTGGCCTTAAAAGCAACTGCGAGGTGCCAGTGTAAGCCACGGTGGGGCTGGGATGGTTGAAAAGCCTACTGGTTGTGACCGCCGACGGTTCGTTCGTTACATTTGGTATCAGAGCTAAGGTTGAACTTTAGCTCAGGAGTATAACACGTTAAGTAGCTCATTAGAAATAGAGTGAAGTAAACTCTAGGATGAGTGTATCTCTAAGATATCCGTTTGAATGTCTCAGTAAATTCTCTTGCTATCCACTAATAGTGAGTATGAGTGTAAGAAGAAGACGAGATAGGGGACATGGGAATATGACTATAATCGATCAATACTCTGTAACAATAAGGAAGCAAATTTTCTCTATCAATCTCTTTTGATCAACATCTTTTCTCTATTCTTTGGTAGTTTCTGGTAGATCCAGGAAGAAAATCCGATATATATTAATATGGGGCATAAACTCCGGATGGACCAAAATTGTTTGTATGGATGAATTGGTTGCTTTGGTTGCTATGGTTGATAGGTATAATTTAGTTTTTAAACTAAAAGTTTTGAAATCGTATCCATATAGCTATCTATTCTTTGGGTCCGGATATATATTCTACGAATGGTTAGTTATCCCTTCGAACTAACCGATGCCACTGCATACTTCGTAGATCCGGATAACCTGAGTATTTTGTGAAGAATTCAATAGATTTGTTCTTGTATCTATTATTGATATTCTGATTTGGTAAGCCAAATGTAGAATATAGATATTCAGTTTGAATTGATGAAATATTCTTCATCTATCTTTGTGTCTCCTTGGCAATTTCGAGGACGAAATTCTTTTAAGGGGGGAAGTCTGTAACGACCTCGAATTTTAATTACATTTAATTGATAATTAAATTAATTTTTGAATTAAAATTTGTAGAATTAAGTGATAAAGTGATGCGAGTTTCCCCGAACTCAAATAAATCCTATGTTAAATCATTTAAAATTTAAATATTGTAAATATTATATGTATGTGAATATATATGTGTTGAGCATATATGAGCGAATTTAAAATAATATATACAGATATATATTTGATTTGAATTTAAATTGTAAATAAATTATTTTAGCTTGAATTTGAATTTAACAAAGGTTGTTTTGTTCTTATTTTAAATATAGTTGATAAATAAGTAATTTATTTTTATAGAGATAATTTCTTTATAAATTATTTTAATTTGATAATGAGTTTTAATTATAATAAAATATGTTTACAAATGGGTTTTTAATATGTATAGAAATTGTTTATATGTATGTACTTGGGAAAACTATGATTGTGAATATAAATTAAATCTTATAAAAATGTACATAAGTTTGAAATAATTTTGAGAAAATTAAGTATATAAGTACATGAGGATAGCTTGCAAACAAACAATATATATCTCAAATATGATGAGTATGAACACTTAAAACAAATATATAAAAGCAAGCTATGTATATACACTTGCAAAAGAAAGCATATATTCAAGTGTAAGCAAAATATAAGTATGTGCACTTGTAAATGAAGAAACATAAAGTACAAAGTAATTTAATGCAAGCACCACAACACTATCATCTCAGCCGAGAAAAAAAAAAGATATAGTCAAGTTGAACAAATACAAACAACACTTAATGACAAAGCAAAGTTCTAAATATAAAGTGATAAGGCAAAGCAAAATTATATCAGCCGAAGTCAACTGGTATTGTAAATGTAGACATAAAGGACATTGTCATTAAATGCTAATATCTCTAGTGTACATTGTATAGATCACTTCAGCCCCCATAGAGATAAAAATCTCTAAAACATGTTTGTACCAAAAGAGAAAATAACCTGTATATTTGTTCACACATATCTATCTACCTCATTTCATTTTCGTTGCAAAGAAACTTAGCATTCTAGTAAAGTAAAGACATTTACAAATGAAGCTTCAGTTCTACTCAACAAAACATGGAGATTTAACAAGTTCCAGTTACAACTCTCAAAAGCTTGTTTCAAAAATAAAAGCTTTTCAAGTATATAGGCTACTCTGTTCTTCCCTTCCATATCTGGTGAGTAACATCACACTTTTAAAAACTTTAAATTGATCTTGGTTGAATATTAAGTTCTGGGAATGATTGTTTCCTTTGTGAATATATTTGTATGGAGTATTTTCTGCTTATATGTGAATGTGTTGATATGTGTATATGTACATTTCCTGTATCTCTTCTGTTACCAGTCTTTTCAAAGCTTAAGACTTATTCAAAAATCTTCTTTCCCCTTGATCTAGTTTCTGTTAGGAATTAGATTATAAACAAAAGCTGTTTATTTAATCATAGACTAATGTTCAAAATTTTAATTAAGTTAAAATTTCACTTGAATGTCTTAGGAAACTAAAACAACAGAGTAAACTCAATATAACTAAGAATTCGACTGCCTTAATTCATTGATTCAGATCTATGATCTGAAGCCTTATTAAAAGTTAGGATTTTTAAAGGAGAAATCATAATTTTTAGTTAAGTCTGGGATGAGCAGTTCTAGTTCATCTGAATATAGGAAATGAGGTAATTTCTGGCGATCTAATGGATGGGGGTGGTCGGGGTTCTCCCTGATGATGAAGGAGCAAGCGTAGTTGAGGGGAAAAATGGTTGATGGTGATCGAATTCATCGAGGAGGTTGTGGCTGTGGTTTCATTTCTAGAACCCTAGTTTAACTAGGCTGTGTTGAATTGATTGTAGCGGCGTGAAGGATGGATCGAGTGCGATGTGGTTTAATGTGATGGTAGATTGGTTGACGTCGAATAGTTGGCCGAAGTTTCGAGCCTTCTGGTTGTCGTGGTGGCAAGAATGACGCTGTGCCAGGTTTGGGAAAATTCACTTCACGTTTCCAGGTTTGGGTTGTAAGACTCGATTTTGATTTTGGGTAGTTAGTCGAGTTCAGGTGATCGTTATTGGTTGTAGAGGGGTTTCAATGTGTGGAGATCATCGCTGACGATCGGAGTTGGTGGCATCAATCGTGCACGTGCACGAGCATGTTTTCTCATCTCCGTTATTTTGGGGAAGACGAAGTTTTAACTCGGGTTTACTCGAGTCATTCGAGTATATTACTCGAAGTAGGAAGGGAATGACTCGAAGTCACTTTAGTCTGGGCTCGAAGCAGTTTAGACGATTTGAGTATGTTGTGTTCCAGGCTTTTGTTTAAGGTATAGCCTGGCAGTTTCTTGATTTCAAAGAACAATATAAAATCTGAACGAATTTAAAACCAAGTTTAATTAGAATTTTTAAAATCTGAATTCAAATTGGAAATTTGAATCTTAGGATTTGAAAATGGACTAAAGTTTATAACTTTAAAATGATGTAAATAAGTTAAAAGTAAAGCATACTTAACGATTTGAAAATTTAAAGGGGAATTTAGTTAAAATCTTTAAATTAGAATTTAATGATCGGATTCATTTAAATTAATAAGTTAATTAAAATGGATTGATAAATTTAATTAATAACTGGATTAATTAAGTAATTATGAGTTTTAAACTCATAAATTAAGTCTTAAGTAAATTAATTAGGAATAATTAATTTGGAGCTAAGAATCATTAATTTGATAAGGTTGGATTTTGAATTAATGGTTGAATGTTAATTAATCGATAATTAAAGGTTAATTAAGTTACATTTAAAAACTTGAATTAATTAAATAATTAATGGTTAATTAATGGGTCATTAAGGATTAATTAATTAAGTTAATTAATTAAGGAATTATAAATTAATGAAGGTGATTAAGGAAAGATAATAAATTAATGGCTAATTAATCAATGTGATTAATTAAGGATAATTAATTTAAGAATAATCTATTAATTATTAATAGTTAGTTAATAAACGATTTAAAGGATAATTAATTATATTGGTTTGTAATTAATTAATGATTAATTAACCCGGATTAGAAATTCATAAGTAATTAATCTAATTTGAATAAATTTGATAATTAACTGACCTTACTTATGAATATTTGGATTTGATTGGATGATTGAATTGTTTGATATTTCCTGATCTGTGATGCTTTGTGATATATTCTGATTTGTGTGTAATCTTTACTGTAGTTTATTTATCTGAAATTTATATATCTGTGATCTGTGAATGAAAGATAAGCGTTATAGTTTATATCGCTTATCAACTATATCCTGTATTTTGATCTGTGATGATTCATTGTGTTGCACTATTGTGTTAAACCCCTGGACTACACCTTTACACACACAAATATGGATTTCACGAGGAAATCGATTAAGTCACGGATTTTTGAAAATAGTTTTGAATTTATATTTTTGAATTCAAATGTTTTGGAAATGGATTGGGTTTAAATGTGAAAAGCTTTTGAAATAGAATTTCAAAGATAAAAATTTATTTGAATAACTTGATCGAGTTTTGAAAATTTAAATAATTTGATTTTAATTTGAATTCAAATTTGAAATTTGAATCCTATGATTTGAAACTAGGGATTAGAGATGATATAAATGTGTTTGTATGAATCTAAACCATTTTAAAAGTAAAATTTTGGGAATTTGAATTTAACCCAATGATTCCAACTCATATGAATGAATCAGATTTCCAAAATGAAAACTGTTTGCTTAAAAGAATAAAAGCTTTCAGATAAGAAATGAAATTCCAGTTTAATTAAAGGAATTTCAAGATTGAATTGAAAAATGGTTTTCCAAGTTATGAATGAATTCTTTTTGAAAGCTATGAATTGAATCTGTTATTTTTAACAGAATTAAAATGATGAATTGTTTAACCATTTGAAATGAAATTGTTTTTGAAAACTATAAGTTGAATCTTTGATTTAAAGATTTAACGAGTTAATCAATTGAAATGGAAAATTGATTTGGCAAATCTGTGAATGAATCTTTTGTTTAAAAGATTAAAGTGTGGAAACTGTTTAAACCATAAAGGTTGAATCTTTTTGTTTAAAAATTTGAAAATGGTAATTTGTTAAACCATTTGAAAGGAAAGTTTTGGGTAATAAGTTGTGACCTAATTGAAATCCCAATATCCATTTGTTTTAAAATATTACGCTCACTATTCGGTTTAGCTGGGAGAGGACCTTTGTGTCACATAACCCATTCCGAATAAGTGGTTCGTCGTATATGGATAGCATTTGAAGACCGGTGTTGAAGACCAGGTGTTTGCGAGAACGAAAGGATAACCTATCGATTGTCTCTACACTGAGTTGCTCCGGTATAGAGATTTCCTAAGTGATGGGAAGTCCGATCGGGATTGTGAATACCCGGATTGCAAGGGCTTCTTCGGAAGTGCCTTCGGTTCTGTTCGAACCCGGAACAGACTTGTATGGTTACATGTCTGACATTACATTTTGAGATATAAAGCAGATTTCTTTCAAATACATTTCTGTTGGTGGCGGAGAATTTATTCTCTTAGCTTAACACCCTTCTCTGAGACGTACGAGCTCAGAGGTTATGTAGTTGAAGGTTATCCGCGATATACTCCCAATTTGGTAATGTGGCATGCTGAGTGTTGTTGTGTGATGATCAGTGTTTGATCATTTGTGATATGATCATTTGTTTGATCATTTATCTTTGTGATCATAGGTTGATCATCTGTTGACCCAAAGCATGGCTTTGTGACAAAGCGTAGCTTTGTGGACGAGACTTCGTCAGGGCCTCACAACCCGGAAATGGTCGAAACAGGAATGTTGCGGCAAGGTTATGAGGGTCGCGCCCTTTAGGGTATGTCATTTCCTTCTGGAAAAGGGTGGTATCATGGTATGGAGCCCAGATACTTACTCATGTGGACACACTTTATTTATTATGTGTGATGTTGGTTACCGAGGCCTCGGATAAAGGTCCCAAAGGACCGGGGGGTGGCATATTCGTGAGTTACCTGTTACAGGGGTAACCCGGCCTTGTGTTGGCAGAGAGCAGTTTGTCTCTCGGGGCGTCCCGCCAGAGGCGTTCCCATGCGGCGGAAGGAAGTTCCTTAGCCTGACCATTTGTTGGAAATCCATCTTCCAAATACGAACTTTGTACGGTATTAGTTGTAGAACCTGCCATTTACGTATGGTGGTCACCACTATTTAGATGGTAGCTATAGTAGGCATACGATACTGGTCGTATGCTGGCTAAGATTTATATTCTACTTTCGAAATGTTTTCTGCACTATGCACTAGTAATAATATCAAATGATTTGATTTCGCGTAGTAAGCATCTTTGACTATCATAAGGAGAAATCTCCTCCGATTCTGCGTTTGCATTGTGTGTGTGTTAGGGAGGCCTTATGGTAGTTTCATTTTCCAAAAGCATTGCGGATTTAAATGTTTAAAACTCTTTTGGTTGTTTGTTTTTAAAGATAAACTATTTTTGTTGCTCACACCAGTCCCATGACTGATCCAGAGTTTATTGTTCCCTTCCTAAACTCTGGGTGCCCACTATTTTCCACACGGGCAGTCTAGAGTTGGGTTTTTCAGATATTCAGGTTCAGTAGATTATCTGGAGCTAGTTCAGTCTTTGGATATGGACTGCACTTGCTTATCTTTGTGCATCGTTATTGGGAGTTCGAGCTATTTCTGGATTGCTGCTTTGGTGATGGAGATTATCCGCTGCTGATGTTATCGTTTTCTTTTTCGCTGCTATTTCTTGTATCATATCTCTGATGTATATAGATATTCATTGTATCATCATTGTATCTAGATATTGTATCAGATATTGTATATCAATGTATTATTCTATTTCTTCCGCTGTGTTATTTACTTAATGTTGTTATAAGCTCCGGCGACTCGGATTTGAACGGTCGAATCTACGGCATTCGAGTACGATGTAAAGTATGGATGTCGATTTTCGAGCGCGAATATCCAAATCGTTACACATTTGGATTACCGTACTTAAATTTGAATGTTTAAACTTAAACTTAAATTTAAATTTAAATTATTGGATGCTTGATCGATTTATAAATTTATAATTTATCTATTGGATGGCTATATATATAGTAGTATATATATTAGTATTGGAGTGACATTCCCACATATTATAGCGGATGAAACTCTATGCGCCCCACATAATAGTGGATGACCCAATATACCGAGATATCCCCCTCAAAGTGGGATTGGTATTTTTATTGTTGTCTAACATCTGTGGATGCAGGGAAAACAGGTTGGAGGGATCCAACTGGATTCCTCAAATATATTAGTATTCTTCATATTTATAAAAATGCTGGATTGTTGTGTGTTGTAAATTTTTAAAAGTTATAATGGCATGGAAATTAATTTTGAGCATATTAAATACCATGAATATTATTTTAAAATTTTAAGGAATTAAAAGGAGATTTTAATATAAAATATATATATCGAAACTTTGGATTATTTAAAAGAGGTTGATTTAAATAAACAATAATGGATTTTTTATTGTATTAAATAATGCGGAAAAATATTTTAAATGGAAGATTTTAAAATAAATTATATAAGCATTTTTTTAAAATGGCTGGATTTTAAAATGGTATTGGGAAAATATGGAAAGAAGTTGGAAATCGATATTAAAATAGACTGGCAAAAATAAATGGATTTTTAAAGGGACTGAATTTATAAAATGAATTTTATAAATGAGATTATTTTTAGATAACTCAAAGGAGTTATAAAAATTTATAAACAAAGTTTATAAATGAAGGAAAGTAATATCGGATGATAAATTTGGAATATAAATTTATGGGGAGAATTTATATTGGAATATGGAATAGGGTAAGAAAAATAGTAGATACTTTTTTTTAAAATGAAGATGGTTAAGGAGACCGGAATGGGGAAATGAGATGAAAGTCGAGAGGGGTATAAACTGGAAATTTTGGTTATCTAGACTTAAATATTTATTTTTTATAAATAAGTTAAGTTTTAAATTCTAAAAAGAAATTTTTATTTATTAAACTATGCTATTTTTGAAGTAGTTAGTATTGAAATATTCCAGAAGTGAATTTTTTTTTAAAAACTTAATAATTATTTTAATAAAATCGTTAAATTAAAACTTGTTTTGAAAAGGATGTTATATAAAGGTGTTTTCCATATTTTAAATAATTATTTGAATATGTCTTAAAAATAAATAAATATTATTTTCTTTAAAATACTAATTTATATATATATATAGAGAGTTTTGAAATGTTTTAAATTTATTTATAAACCTTCTCGGAAGCCGGGAAAATGGGTTATTTAGTGGATATGATTTATAAGAAAATTCTTAATTGGGAAGAAAAGTAAGAAAATTTCCGAAGAAGTTTAATAAAAGTGAACTTCGAAGAATGAAAATAGAATTCATAAAGAAGTACAAAGGGAATTTAGTTTATAAGCAAGTATAACTAGTCTTGAAAATATCAAGGGAATTAATTAAGAAATTCCGGAATTTATAGAATTCATGTAAAACGAGCTGGGAAATTTACAGATAAAATTGTAAATGATTTTGAGAAAAGAAAAAGAAATAAAAGGAATATTCTTCCATGTTTTTAATATCAAATGAAGTGAAGAAAATATTCTAAGTATTGGGAAGTGTTGGAAATGTTTCGTGAAATTAAGAAGGATTTGAAAACTGTTTTCAAAAGTTGAGGAACTAAAAGTAATATCTTATAAAGATATTTGAGATAAATTTTGGAAAATTTACAATAAGGCATGATGATTGTTTATGGAGGTGTATTGATAGTTAAATAACGGACTATCAATTTTGGCCAATTTCGTTAATCGTTTCGAAGAGACCGGGATCAGATTTAATTATCCAAAAACCACTTCAATCCAGTTTGAACGTAACGAATGAATACCGTAAAGATGATGAAGATGGTGATTCGGTTTGTCCAGACCCATGACAACTTGTATGGACGAATGCTATCAGAACATCGTCATTGGAGGACGATGAGCATTTTAAGTGAGTGTGTTCTTTAAAAGGTAATCGTAGCCTCAAGCCTTATCAACCGGGAATGACTAAAACAGGGGAGATGCAGCAAGGCTAAGTGGGTTGCGCCCAAGTATGGTAAGGTTACCCCTATCTAGAGTTCCTTTTATTCGGCTATGTGGCGGTTGCTGATCCCAACCGCGGGGTAATCTTATTCGGTCTATCCAGGTTAGGGGTAGGCCGGTCTTGTGTAGCAAGGGTTCCCGGAGTGGTCCTTGGTACATTGTCCTAGAGGTGTACTGTGACGGGCGGTAGCCCAATAGCCCAGTTATTCGATGGAATCCAATCTCCAATAAGCGCCGTACGGTTTTGATTGTGCCCAACTATGCTGGAACGTAAGATGCAAGCATTTTAGCTATATTCTATTTACTTTCTATAGACACTATCATAATATCAGATGATTTTGATAAAAATTGTTTTGGTTATCGTAAGGTAACAACCCGTTGTGTTTATTTGTGACATGGTCTTACGAGATACCTTTGTTTTTCAAATGATTTTGAAAAATTAATAATTCAATTTGAGTGTGTTTTCTCACGCTGGTTTTCCAAACTGACTTGGGTGTTATTTTATTATAATGCTCGGGTCAGACTGAGTATAACAAATTCAGGTTAAAATGCCATGGAACTCAGGAGACGAGCTGGAGGAGTTCAAACGTATATCACGTACTTGAATATTTCCGCTGTATGAGGACAAGTTGTTATAACTTTCCAGATTTGATGTAATGATTATGTACTCTGATGATTGTAAGTATTAAACAGTTACAGATTCTTTTGTATAAAAATCTGGTGTTATATATTATATTTTGTTCCGCTGTGATTGTGAGATTTTGTATTGCTGTGTTGTTTTTTTTCTATTTTCTTCTATCTCTTCCTTCTTCTTTTCCCTCAACAATCCATCTTTTTCGGCACTCGATCGTTCGGCATGTTATACGAGGAGCGTATTTATGTCGATTTTCGAGGGTCGAAAAAGCAGGTCGTGACATTTTGGTATCAAAGCAGAAGCTTAAGCGAGAACCTTGGCTCTGATGGGGATTACTCATTAGAAATAGAGTCAGTAGTACTCTAAAATGAGTTTGAGTGTATTAATAGATATGAGCGCGTATTTGTTAGTGAATATAAATTATTTTATATTGTGTTGACTTATTGGTTGAGTGTTTATAAATTTTGGTCGGCACGGTCTGGACAACTGTATCGATAGGGATTTCTAAACTCTTAAACTAGACAAACCGATACAGTGTTGTTTTAAAAAGTGAGTAAATGAAATAATTTTACCCAAACCATATTTTAATATAAAGTAAATAATTTTCCGAAACTATTATAATCAAATAGGATTATAAAATAGAAAATAGTTTATATAATCAAATGACAATTTGTATAAGTGTAAAATATACGAATGGATTATAATTAAATTGGATTTAAGTCAGAATTTAGAAATTTAAAATCCCGAAAATTTTGAAAAATAAATGTTTGGAAATGGATTTGAATTAAGTATTTGGGAAGTTTGAAGAATATTTTTTGAAGTGTTGTGGAAATGAAATAGCATTATTTTTGGGAAAAGTTGTTTTGAATTGTTTTAAAATGGATGTTGGAAGAGATACGCCCAAATGCATGCACCACACGCCTACTGCGCCACAAGCTCCGACCACCGTGAGTCACGTCGCCTCCCTGTCGTGCCATGCCGCCCCCACCTTCTTCGACATTTTCCATGGTCGAACCTTTACTTCGCTGCATCTCCTTTCACCGACCACGATTAAACAAAACAACATCGCCATCCTATTCCTCATCAAAAGCCGCATCTCCCTGACCCATCGAACCGACCTCTACATCATTATAGCAAATCGCAACACCACCCATAGCCATGCTGACTAGTACCAGGTCACACCCTCCCCTAAACACCACCGAGTGCTACGAAACTCCACCAGTGGAGGCGCCTCGATCTTCTCGTCCCAAATC
The DNA here is from genome assembly GCA_030737815.1 of Allium fistulosum. NCBI lineage: Eukaryota > Viridiplantae > Streptophyta > Magnoliopsida > Asparagales > Amaryllidaceae > Allium > Allium fistulosum. The sequence continues at coordinate 661,206,251 of CM060902.1, forward strand.
TACACCCAGATCCATAAATCGGCGACCACAACCCCCAATATCTAAAACCCTAGTTCACGCGAGCATTTCCAACTATGGCCGCAACCTCCAAATGTTATACCAGATTGAAAAGGATGAAGAAACAAGATTTTACAAACAAGTTTCATGATTTTTAATAGGGTACAGTAAGAGGAAATAATTTTTGAAGTTGATTTTCATTCTCTTTCTCTATGTAATCGGGTGCGTGGATTTAAAAAGGTGAAAGGAGGTAAGAAAAGATGTTGTCGTGTTGGTGAATATGTACAACGACTTGAATTTGAGAGAAAACGAATGATGTAATTATATTGGTCAAGTCAATCATATAAATATATTATTTAGGTTTTTAAATCGTCCCGTTTTACACAACTCGAAATCTCGAACACCTATTGAGGCATGCCTCTAGGCGTTTATAATGTTATACCCCCATTTCGAATGCAACGGAAAAGGTTTCGAGTCCTAATTCGATCGTATGGAGAAGATAGCATTTTTGACCCAATTATTATATTGAATTTTCGATATAAGTTTCAACGCGTTTATATCTCATACGGCCAAATGATAACTCCAACCGCTATGAAATTTGAAATTCGATAATAATACACTGTTATAAATCCAATGAAACTGGTTTCGTCGAAATCCGATACTGTGCCCCAGAAGGCTATTTTTAAATGTCAATTTAAATGATATATTTTTAAAACTGAACAAATCACTTTTAAATTCAATTTAAAAAGTTCTATTATATTCATTATTATTAATATAAATTTTATAAGCCTTTAAATTATTTTTAACAAGCTTAAACCCTAGATTCCATATTTTTAACAAATTTTCAATTATTAAATCCAATAATAAATTTATCCAATAAATCCTTTTATTTGAAATTCAAGTTAAAAATTAACTTTTAAATATTTAAAATCAATTAAATATTCCAATTTCAAATAATCAAAATTTTTGGTCGTTACATTCCTCCCCCCTTAAAAGAATTTCGTCCTCGAAATTACCAGGTAAGAAGAATGGTCCAAACCCAGTTAACTATTTCAAAACCAATCAGTTGAAACAACTTTTCCAAAATCAATTTATCGAAAACACATTATCACCTTTACTAATTTCCAAATTCATCCATAGATTACAACTAATATTATTTCCTTAATCATTCAAATTATAATTTAAAACCAAATTTTAAATTATCAAAATTTTCTAACTCCCTAATTTTTCGAATTTTTTTGCCAGCGTCTCCTTTGCGTGGCTAGATCTGAATAACTACAAAACGCCACCATGGGCCCAAATCATCAAAAGAAAATGAAAGCCAAGTGGCTCAATCATAAAATCATCAAATTCAAACACAATTTAAACACGTACCTTTTTGTCGGGCAATCAAAATTTACTTCTGAAATCGAAGACATCAATTTAGCTTTTGCTTTTAAATACCTGCACCTTACTTACCAATAGTATCCAATCATTTAATTAAAATTAATTTTATTCAGTATTTTCAATTACCTATATTTATTTCACTAAAACCCATACGATGTACATATATCATCCGCACGCAATATCAAATCCGATCGCTCACTCGACCACACAATTTCACTTCCGAACTAGTTCGTTCACATGACTCTCTAGTGTGGACTCAGATCTGATTTCTTGATTAGAAACCATCATTTTCCTTGCATAGTCGTATACTATAACAGAGAATCTCAAAATCAATCAAAAATCCATACCCATGGTTCGCCATCAAAAATCGAGTGAAAAATCCTAATTCGGATTGATATAAATATCTCGAAATTATATGCTCGAATCTGGATCAAATCGTTATGCGAATAAAATAATATATGTACAACTTACATATTTATTTCAATTGATTATTAGCTATATCAATTTCTTTTTATTTACATTTACTTCCTTCCCACTCAATTATTCTCAAACCACTATTCACATCCCTTATTTAATCTGAATTCAAATATTTACTTAGTATATATCTTAAGTACCAATTCCACTTAAGAACTTCCTCTTTAAATTTTGTAATTCAATTATAAACTTGTTATACAAAAGTTCTTATGCTTATTACCACTTCACAACTTAATCTTATATCCATTTATATTCAAACTCAATCCCCTACCGTATTTAATTAACTAATTGCTTTAATTAGTTCCATTCACTAATTTATTTCAAATATCAATAAATTTTTATCTCCAAATTTTAATTTTATTTAGTCCAATTAAAATAAATTCCAATTTCACTTTATTTAACATGATTCAAGTTAAATATCATTCCAATATTCAATTTAAATTTTATTTACTTACTAATTAAATTAATTAGTCCATCCACACACTTATTTTCAATCTTAATAAGTTCTATTTTCAATAATTCTTTTTTTCATTTAGCCTACTTAGGCTAAATTCTCAAATTCACTTTACATTTAAAATTAAGTTAAGTTTAATTCCATTCCAATAATCAAATTTCAAAATTTCTTAAGTTATCAAACTTACTAATATTCCATAAAACATTTCCAATTAAAATCCCAGAGTTTACCCCTTATTCCCAAATTATTCCAAATCATTTTTAAAATCAAATACATATACACAATCCATTTGTATATCAAATTATTCCTTTGCATTTCAAACCAAAACCAGTTTTTCCAAAACAAAACTCCAATTGCAAATCATTAAGGTAGCAATCCCTCCCTTGGAAACTCGAAAATGAACACCGATGATGTCGCGATCATCATCAGAATTATTTCCCAGTGACCAAAGTGAGTTCAGCGCTTTTATTCCTTTAAAAACCATTTTAAATATTTCAATTCCAAAAATATCCTCCAAATAATATCACTATTATTTTCCAAGACTTCGAAAATCATTTTCAAACCCAATGGGGAAATTAAATTCCCAAATTTCTAGCTTTTGAATCCTTTATAAATCGTTTTTATAAACCGTATCATCTTTAAATATTCCTTTGGAATTTTATTTCATTTCAATTTATAAATCACATTTATAAACTCATATTTACAAATTCTATTTTGTTATATGAATTATTCCTTAACTGTTGACTAAAATATCAACTTTTATTCAATCACCATAACAACAAATGATAATGGTTTAATATTATCATTTCCTAACAACCAAGCACACCATATATAATAATTTCTTGAAAAATTAATCCTTTATATATAAAAATAATTTGGGTAATATTATTTCATTTACCCCCTTTCAAAACAATACCGTGTCGAATTGCTCTGTTCAAGTGTTTAGAGATCCCTATCAATAACGTTAATTACTCGTATTGACCAGAATCCATAATCCACTCAATAGATCAATCAACACAATATAAAACAAATTTTATATTCACTAACAAATACGTACTCATATATATTAATACTCAACTCATTCTAGGGTGCTACTGACCCTACCTCTAATGAGTAATCCTCACCAGAGCCAAGGTTCTCGTTTAACCTTCAGCTCTGATACCAAGTGTGATGAACCGGATTTTTTGACCTTCGACAATCGACATAAATACGTTCACTGTATTACATGCCGAGCAATCGAATGCCGGAAATACCAGATCATTAGGGAAAAAGAAGAAAGAGGTAGAAGAAGAAAAACAGAACAACAACACAGAATTTCACAATCCCTGCGGAACAATATATAATAGATAACAACTGGTCTTTATAAAAAAAGAACTACAACTGTTATTTACATATTACATCATCAGAGTACAACACATCAATAACACACTATCGGGCAGTTATAATAACTTGTCCTCACAAAAGCTGAATATACAGCCTACAATACACAACGGAATAAAATCAAATACGTATAATACGTCTTCGTCATCCAACTCGTCTCCTAAGCTCCATAGCATCCTATCTTGTATCTATAATACTAGGTCTGACCTGAGCATTATAATAAAATAACATCTGAGTCAGTCTGGAAAACCAACGTGAGAAAACACACTCAATTTGAACTATTAAAGTTATCAGAATCCTTTGAAAAACAAAGGTACCTCGTAAGACCATGCCATAAATAAACACAACGGGTTTATACCTTATGATAAACAAAACATTTCATATCAAATACTCTGATATTATAATAGTGTCTAAGTAAAAATACTTATTTAAATAGTTAAAATTTTATACATTAATTAAATTCCAGCATACTAGGCTCTACAACCAAAACCGTAAAGGCACGTATTGGAGAATGGGTTCCATACAAATGACTAGGCACTGGGGTACCACCTGTCACAGTACAAGTCAAGAAACAACGTACCGAGGACCATGTCGGGATCCCCTGCAACACAAGATCGGACTACCCCTAACTTGGATAGACCGAATATGCTATCACCCCGGGTGTTCCCACCCTTTTCGAGCTCCTTCCATGTATTGTAGTAATAATATCCGAGGGTATCTAGAAAGGTGATAAACATATCCTAATTGGGTGCGACCCACTTAGCCTTGCTGCATCTCCCCTGCTTTTCAGTCATTCCCAATTGATGAGGCTAGAGGCTACGATTACCTTTTAAGGAACTTTCACTTAGAATGCTCATTGTCCTCCAATAACAATGTACCGATAGCATTCATCCATACAAGTATGTTCTGGGTACGAACGGAATCGAAAGCACTACTCCTACTACATCCATTTTGGAAAAATCCTCAGGATTAGTAGCGATTAGCCCTTGCACTTCACCGCCCCATCTTCGACTCCATACTCTTGTTTTCCCTTCGAAAACGTACTCGTTAGATCGAAGTGGTTTTCGGATAACTTATCCGATCCCGGTCTCTTCGAAACAACGTTTGATATTTCCGGTAAACTCAACCCCGGTTCTTTAGGAAATAATCAGACGAAAATAAGATCGGAGATCACCTCCTAACCGTTAATGGACGGATTTACTTATCAACGTCCTAGAAGAACGAAACGAGTATATACGTACAGTATAGCACCTCGAACGATAATTGTACCATATAATTCCTGTATTTCTCCTATATATTTCCAAAGTTATATTTTGGGTCTAGATTTGATAGTCGGTTATTTAACTATCAAATAAACAATCATACAGTCACGAATTCCATTTTCCACTGAAAAACACTTAGTCTCAATTTAAATTTCAATCACTTAAATCTCTTTAACCAAAATATATACTTTCTTACCGAATTTGGTATATTCACAAACTATTCTTTTCAAAAATATTTGGAAACCTTTAAAATAATCTGGAAAGTATCACTGCGGTATCAAACCATGGATTCATAGTTTAATAGCTACGTCTCTATCCCAGAGAAATCCAAAACTTAGCTGCAGGCACTCACTGCCTCCGATTTTGCCATGGGAGTATACCATTACTTCTCGAAAACTTTATTTAAAAATTTTCAAAATAATACTTATGAAATTTCTATAATAATTTTCCAAGTTAAACTTTAGGCAAATACCCTTTAATAAAAGTTATTATATCATAACATTAATATTGAATAATTTATTCTTTTAAAATAATAATACTAATTAATTCTTAATAATAATTAACTTAATACAAACTGACTTAATTCATAATTAAGTATGCTTAAAACAAATTTAAAATAACTAATTAATTAAATTTCTAAAATATCCTTAAACACTTTTAAAATTTCAAGTTAATACTTAAAATATCCTCCCTTTTAAGATAACTAAATTTCTCGATAAAAATATATTTTCCTATTCCCAATATAACCAGTCTAACATCTATAAATCTCTCTCGATTTATTTCCAAATTGATTTACGTCACAATTTCGTAAATTTCCTTTTTGCATTTCTAAAAATAAATCTACCATTTATTTTTAAACTGATTTACCCATCTCCTTATAAACCCTCACCGTGAATTTATAACTTCAATTTATCCACTGATAATCACTTTACTTTATTTATAAACCATGTTAATAAACCCCATAGTCTCATTTCCCATTTATAAAGGTTTCACAACGCTTAATCAATTTCTAAATTAAATTCCATTTTTCTAAATCAATTTCTTAATCCACCCAACTATATTCCAAAAACCCAACTAATTCTGATTTCCACTTCCATTTCATAATTTAAAATCTAGTATATCAATTTCATGTTTTATTTTCAAATTTCCTTTTTATTCTCCCAACTATTTAAATCTCAATTTTGAAAATAAATACTTTTATACTTAAACGATATCGCTTAAGTTCTATTATTTAAAATCCTTTTATTTACATTATTCAAAATCTCTATTTGTCCATATTTCGAAAATATTGAGTGCAAAGTTTAAAATCAAAACTATTTATTTTACTCAAATTCATTTCTTTTAATTAACCCACATTTCAATATAAATACTTCACTTCCAAAATCCTTTTAAATTTCCTTCCAAACTCAACATATATATATTTATGATATTTTAAAATATAAAAATCTAGGCCAGTAATACCGTTGCATCCAATAACTTCAAATTACGCTATAATCTATCACAGATTATTCAACAGTTCATATATCACTTTATATGAAATTAAATTCAACATTTTTGAGGAATCCAGTTGGATCCCTCCAACATGTTTCCCTGCATCCACATATGTTAGCACAATATAAAAATACCAATCCCACTTCGAGCGAGATATCGCGGTATATAGGGTCATCCGCTATTATGCGAGGCGCATAGGGTTTCATCCGCTATATATATGCGGGAATATCAATCACTCCAATATATATACTACTATATATAATATCACATGCAATGGATAATAATTTATCAATTCAACCAATCAATCAATAATTAATTTTAACTATTTAAAATTTAAAAACTAGCAATCCAAAAAGAGTGAGATTTACTCACTTTTTAATTCTTGTCACTTTCGCGTTCCAGTTCTGATTTAATTTGAACGTGTTTAAATTATATGAAAATTCCAAAAGCTCTAAATTGTTACAAACTAATCCCATCTCATAGAATACACTATTATGAACACAACGCAAAATTTTGCGTTCGAATCCGACCTAGAAATTGCGAGTTATGACATTTATAAGAATTTGATTTTAGTAAAACAATTTATATTTTTATATAACAATAACTTAACCCTTATTTGACCTAGCCCACATGTGATTATCACCGGCCCACTACTGCTTAACCCAATCATTGCCTGCTTCTTCTTCCCCCTTTGTTTTTCGCCTAGCTCAAACGTGCACGCGTGCACAGATACGCCCAAATGCACGCACCACACGCTTGCCATGCCACCAGCTCCGACCACCGTGAGTCACCACGCCTCCTTGCCATGCCATGCCGCCTCCACTTGCTTCGACATTTTCCATGGCCGAACATTTACTTCGTTGCATCTCTTTTCACCGACCATGATTAAACAAAACAACATCGCCATCCTCTTCCTCGTCAAAAGTCGCACCTCCCCAACCCATCGAACCCACCTCCGCATCTTTACAGCAAATCGCGACACCACCCATAGCCAGGCCGACCACCACAAAGTCGCACCCCCCCAAACGCCACTGGGTGCCACGAAACTCCACCAATGGAGGCGCCTCGATCTGTTCGTCCCAAATCTACACCCAGATCCACAAATCGACGACCACAACCCCCAATATCTGAAACCCTAGTTCACGCGAGTATTCCCAACTATGGTCGCAACCTCCAAATGTTATACCAGATTGAAAAGGATGAAGAAACAAGATTTTACAAGCAAGTTTCAAGATTATAATAAGGTATAGTGAGAGAAAATAATTTTTGAAGTTGATTTTCATTTTCTTTCTCTATGTAATAAGCTGCGTGGATTTAAAAAGGTGAAGGGAGGAAAGAAAAGATGTTGGCGTGTTGGTGAATATGTATAGTGACTTGAATTTGAGAGAAAACGGCTGATGTAATTATATAGGTCAAGTCAATCATATAAATATATTATTTACGTTTTTAAATCGTCCCGTTTTACACAACTCGAAATCTCCAACCCCTATCGAGGCATGCCGCCAGGCGTTTATAATGTTATACCACCATTCCGAATGCAATGGAAAAGGTTTCGAGTCCTAATTCGATCGTATGGAGAAGATAGTTTTTTGGACCCAATTATTATATTGAATTTTCGATATAAATTTCAGCGCGTTTATATCTCATATGGCCAAACGATAACTCCAACCGCTATGAAATTTGAAATCCGATAATAATACACTGTTATAGATCCAATGGAACTGGTTTTGTTGAAATCCGAGACTGTGCCCCGGAAGGCTATTTTTAAAAGTCTATTTAAACGATATATTTTTAAAACTGAACAAATCATTTTTAAATTCAATTTAAAAAGCTCCATTATCTTCATTATTATTAATACAAATTTTATAAGCCTTTAAATTATTTTTAACAAGCTTAAAACTCAAGATTCTATATTTTTAACAAATTTTTAATTATTAAATCCAATAATAAATTTATCCAATAAATCCTTTTATTTGAAATCCAAGTTAAAAATTAACTTTTAAATATTTAAAATCAATTAAATATTCCAATTTCAAATAACCAAAATTCTGGGTTGTTACACAGTAACCTTAAGTGTTTGAGGTTGTTGAATGATCAACTATACAATATTTGTTTAAATATGTCTCAGTTTTACTTGTCAAAAAGTTGCATACACAAACATGATAAATAGTATGACCGTGTAAATGTAAATACAATCAACCAACAAATGTATCCCATTTATTGATTAATCAAAGCTATAGCCCAAAGTATTTCCTCATGCATTACCTTCATTCAACACTATATGTTTAATGGATGAAAAGTACTATAACTACAAGATTTTAACCAAGAAGGAATACACGGAATAACGGATATATACATAGGTACCCGTAGTCCGTGGATGCAGTGTATTAACCTGACTCTAGCCCATGAATTACTACTGAGTTAAAACCCAGCAGGAGCTATAATTTTCTTTTAGGATAGTGGAAAAATGAACAGAGTACACATTTACCACCTCAATATTCTAAATTTGACAATTCTAACATGAATTTTTTATGCACCCATCAATACCACTTTACACAACAATCTATTAATTAGTGTATCCAAGCTTTTAAATTCCTTATTTCAAACAAAATCTAGGACTGACATTTTGCTCATGTTGATATCTTAGCGAGACGAAGATTTAAAACATAGGTTATCCATGACTATAAGTATAATTCATGACATAAGTTGCTTTCTATTGTCATTTTTAAAACCATCATATTTCTCTATATACATTTAATATATGAATGGGTACATACATTTAATTGTATATTAATCGTGATTTATATTAATCATGATTTAAAATATCTCTTTGATACAGGAATGGTGGAAATAGAACAATATGGACAAAATGAAGAGCAGAACACTTCTGCTTCGCAAACGTTTAAGAAGAAGATAAAAGCTCCAATAACCAGAAAGAAATATAGAACACAAGAGCCAAAATACATTGAGTGGACTGATAATGGCAAACCATTGGAAAGTGGGCAAATTCTTTTAAGGCATATGTAGGCGAAGCATATAGATCCAAATATGATATCAATATTAAGAATTGGGAGGATGTTAGTCAGGGGCTTAAGGACACTATCTGGAAAGATATTAAGGTATTATAAATTCAGTTGTTCACTTATTAAATTGTCAATTGGATTCTCTGTGTTTTTTGATTCCATTGCAAATTTATATATTTTGTTTTTAGCATAAATTAAACAAGATCTTCAATACCTGGAAAATTCCTAAACACTTAAGGTATCGAGTACATACATAAATTTGGTATCAGATAGATAAACATTTTATCTGTACATGAACCTTGAATACATATTACTTTCGAATTTTAATGGAAGATTTCTAAAAGTTTTGTGTGCTTACATGATGAATTTTAAACATTAAGACAGAATTGAGTTTCAAGACGTATTCAATTTCCCAAAAAAGCAGCATGCTCTACTTATAAATAAATTCTTAAGTATATTAAAATTAATTATGTACAAGTTTGAACATGGCAGCTTTTTAGATATTAATATCTAAAAATATTGATATCAAATATGCTGAGTATAAGCATTCATATTAAAGTTATATCAAAAGATCAATTAGTATCATATGTACCATTGGTCCTAAGTATTTACTTGTCCAAATATACATATATGATAACAACTGTATGAATAATGTATGCTTGTATAAGTTTCTAAAAGGGAATATGAGGTTTTCAATATATATATGACTTTAAGTAAGGTACTCTAGATCTCTGCTCTTTGTAATGTTTCAAAAAGCCTGAAGCTTTTTAAGATTGATTTGAATATGATTTTGTAATGTGTGAGTTTCATATATACCAGCCTTTGGGTATGTAAAGTTTTCAAAGATACAGGTTATAAGGGAAATGCATAGCTTTATTTCAGTTCACTACAAGAAAATATAATTATTATAACGCTAATAGATAATGCATTATTCCATAGCGTTATTGTTTTTGTTAATTTGTTTTATTTACAGCAGAAATTATCTATGTAACACTTAATGCCCCAATTAATTTCGATGGCCGCCAATTACTCAAAAATTATTTCACTCTTCCATCTTTATTTTTTTTCATTCAATTACTTTCCACTTCTCAAACCGAAGAAACTTTAATTCCCTCTCTAACAAATCCCTAAATCCACTCCGCTTCGCCAGTCGATCTACGCTCTATGTCATTCTGATCCGCCGTTGCTTCTGCTCTGCACCGCTGCATCGCATCACTCTCGAGTCAAGCATCTCACGACAGCATAGACGCACAGTATCGACCGCATCGAAGCATGGTAATGAACACAACAACGATTTAGTTTTAAGATCTGTATTTTCGAAAGGTAAATCAATTCCATTAGATATGCTCCGTAATTGCTTGAGACATTAGTTATACGTATATGAAAAAATTAAACACAGTAGAACTCCCTTTGTTTTCTTGTCTTATAATGTTAGTTTGCTATTTGAATGGAGATCATCAGTATGATGGTAGTTGAGATATTTGATGTTGGATTCCTATATATGATCTTTGTCGAGAATAATATGTTCAGTGGTCAAAATATATAGTCAACACATGCACTTTATATTAATTATCTGCTATGATAATAGAAGAATTTTTTTATAGACATCCATATGTTCATGATAAAAAAAGATAGCTGGTTTGGCACAAAAAAAATAGCACTGACATTTTGCAATAAACTGCTTTGAAAAACTAAATTGTATCCGGATTAAGTTTAGGTCCAAAACTAATAGAGTTAAGTGCTAAATTCATTATTCAATTATTTGTGACACACTTTTCAAGTTACATACGTATATATATTCTTAAAAGCAAGCTATATATATGGTTGTAAAAGTATCATTGGCATTTTAATTTAAGTGATAGAGTAAATGGTTGTAAAACTGACAGAGTTAAGTAGCAATAAAAGATGCATTGGCATTTTACTTCTATATTTCTTCTTACCTCTAAAGAGTTCAGTTTAGAATGCACCAATTTTTAACTGTTTCAATCATTGTTTGTAGTGTCAAATGAGGATATATTTTTGGTTTTTAAGTCATCATTCAAGTTTAGGCTTAGAATTGCTTCATATCCGCTGGCTGAAATCAATTGCAATCTGATTTTGTATTTATATAGACATTTGCATCTAATCAGTCAACTAAAAAACCGTGCAAGTTTTTCATGAGCCATCATATTTGGGTGTATGCTAAGTGCATAAATTCGTTCAGTGAAATTTGAATTTTGAGGCACTAAACATATATCAGTTTGTTGTGTAATTTTTTGTGATCTTGCAGGAAAATCTGCAGCAAGGAGCATGCTCATATGCTTTGAGGATAAAGACTAGCTGCTTTTCACCTAGATATACCAGAGATTACACTAGTGTTTCTTTTGGGGATGTTTACAAGAATGAGGTATGATTTCTATTATAAAGATTTGATCTTTGTAAGTGTTCATTGTTTGGATGGATTTGTCATATAGGCTTTTTTTAATTGTTTGGTATAGTTTTTGTAAAAGTTGCAATTGAAGAATATAGTAGAAATTTTATTATTGAGAAAGAAATAATTAGTCCATACTAGGACTTATTATAGGCAACATTCACACAATAGTTCAGATGTTTAAAAAGATTCAAATTCGAACATTTACCGACATTGGTTTAGAAATTAGAATACGAAGGATATTCTCAATTGAAATATTGTTAACAAGATGAAACATGAAATATTTATTATTACTTTCCAGATGTACAAGTACAAAGTACATATCAACCAATTTATGTTTATAATAAGTGGTTATCGTTGAATAGAAACACTTGAATAAGTGGGTTAGGGCTAAATTATGAGCATATTTGGCAAGTACTTAGAAGTAGTTAAAACAACTATAATGTGCTTATATTACCGTTTCTATGTTTGCCCATAATTTATAAGATGGTAAAATAAGTTGCTTTGAAGTTGATGAGTTATAAGATAAGTCGTTAATAACAAATATATACTTATGGCTCATTTTAACTTTTACTGCTGAAATCTATCCTAATTTCAACTTATTTTCCTAATTACTTTTACCTTTTAATTTTTTTTCACTTAAAAGTTAAAAAATCATTATTCAAAACTACGTTTTTGTAGTTATAAATGAAGTTCCCAAATGATTTTATAACTGAACAGTGTGTTAAGCACTTTACAGTCATTGATAACTTAATGCCAAGGTTCATGAGACATTTCTACAATTTAATTCGAGAAACTTCTTTTTTAGTTTTCTTTATTTTTCAATTGATAATATCTACATAATTATTATTATATATGCATTAAAGGTTGCTTAACCTTTCAGGAGTTAATATTACATGGTCATCACACAAACTTGGGCCGTTTATGGTGCAACTAAAAGTGGCTTTGATCCCAATCAGTTGCAGTAAAAAAAAGAGAGAAGCCATGTAGCTAATTGCAATAGTTCAGGGCAAAAGCAGTTTTATATTTTTATTAAATCCAGATTTTTTTTGTTAGGATAATTTTTTTTGCATATTTTAATCCATGTGGGAGACCACTATTGATAACTTTTATAGCATATTTGAATTCATATGGGAATCCTCAGTTAATAGATTAATTTTGCTTAAAAAATATGTCAAATTTATATTCAGTTACTGATATTAAGTAAAGTTACTGCAATAACCAAGAATATGTAACCTGTTATTGCTTCTCATCCATGTACTAAGATAGTTCAGCTACCATTTTTTCCTTTTAAGGATATGTTGATTTTAGAAAGGAGCTTTTAGTGTTTAAGCAATAAATTGAATGCCATAAATATGTTTTTCGAATACATGTTCTATAGTATCATTTCAATATTTTTGTATAAATTAATTTATAGTGAACGGGAAATAAATTCTGTTTTTGTAGACTGTTCGACGCTCTTAATAATCAATATGTTTCTTTACATGTGGACATTATATTATATCGATCAATGAGTATAATTGAAACCCAAAGTTTCTCCTGCTTCTGCTGCTTGTATAATTGAAATCCAAAGCTTTATTTTCTCTTACTTGTATAATTGAAACCCAAAGATTTATTTTCAGTTAAGCTAGAATTCAACAAGTAATTATTAAATGCTCCAATTTGATAAAATGGGATTGGTAAGCCTCCTTCTTATCACTTGGACTGGGCAATTACTTGTATGGAAACTTCTGCAAATTTTTTGACTTTCTTTTTATTCATTTATATCATCTAGTCCGCTTGGGATTCTAATAGAGCTATAAATTTGTGAAATATCTTATGAAGTCCAAACTTTCAAATCTATACCATTTATATTGATCATATTTGTACTCTATTAATCTTCATTTCTATGCAAACAAACCAAGTTTATAAAGATAATACTAACAATAATTATGTTGGTCATAATAGTAATAATAATAATAAACAAACCAAGTTTATAAAATTTAACTAAGTTTAATAACAATTCACTAAGTTTAGAATAATAATAATAATAACAACAAATTATAAAGTAATGACCAAGTTAACTAAGTTTTATAAAAATTAACTAAGCATATAATAATAATAATATATTAACTTTATGTTTTATAAAAATTAACTAAGTTAATAATAATAATAATAGATTATATAATATTAACCAAATCAACTAAGTTTTATAAAAATTAACTAAACATATATAATAATATTTAAATTCTTCGATTATGTTTTGTAAAAATAAAAAAATTTATAAAAATTAACCAATTTTATAACAACAATAATAGTAATAATTCATCTAATGCTTATGATAAATCACTAAATTGATAATATAATAATTTCACTAATATTTTTGATAATTAAATATAATAATAATATTACTAATAATAATAATAATAAAAACCATAATAGCAATATTAACAACTAATAAACTAAGTTTTTAAAAAATAATTAAGTTTCACAAAAATTAATTGAGTTTCACAAAAATTAATTAAGTTTATAATAATATTATACATAACCAAATTATAGTACAATCCAACGACACGAGTTCTATCAGTCTTTGGTACAACCAATTTTGTTCATGAAGTTCAGGCTAGTGTATATAGTACACATGGCAGCAACATCATTCAATAAAACAATGTTCATGCTTCGCATTATATTCGATTTCAATTAGTATTCTTTCATGGCTCTCTGTGATAGTCACACATGTTCTATTACAAGTTATTCTTCTCCTTTACGATGTTGATGTTTAGTCTGCTGCAAATAATTCAGCTTCACATATTAGTCTCCCCACTCTATAATTGCAGCCCATATTTCAGATCCACTTTTGATTAATAGCATTTTTTCGTTGGCATGCAACAGTAGTCAAGTTTGTTATACAATCTGATCAGTTAATATTTGTGGGATGACCATTGTTTTGATGCGGTACATGGCTAGCAAATTTGATAAGTAACATAGTTTTCTATGTAACGCTAGCAATCATTCTTTTCGATAGTCTTTAAATTTCTTTTATAGTATTGTATATACAATGATAATTAATTTACATGTAATGTTTTTGTGTTTAGAATGAGAAATGATAAGAGATAAAACTAATATTAAACGTATATAAAAAAAATAACCCTATACCCCAACCCCCTCCCAAAACCGAATGAATATACTCAAGTAGAATAAGATGCTAGCATTGTAGTCGATACATACGATCTTTCTATGGTTTGATGTTCTTTCGGTGGTCATTGATCTACAATTCATTCGGTATGAAGACGCTAGCGGCGTAAATGTTCATGGGATGATGGAAATGATTGAAAGAATGTTGCACTTTAGGTCGGATAGCACAAATATAATTTCTTCAACCACTGTTGCATTTGTAATAATCCTTGTAATAATCCATTTAAAATCCTTTGTTGGCAAACATTTAGAAATAAATTGTAACAACCCGCATATTTATCGATTTTATATTTAAATATTTTATTTAAATATTTCATCGTTCGTCGGATTGAAGTCCGAAAAGCTACTTTTTGCAAACAGTCGAATTAGGACTCGAGACCTCCTCCATTGAGTTCAAAACGTCGTTTGCGATCTTTTTGAGTGTAATCTTCGATATGTTTGGAGCTAGTCAAAAATTTGACCATTTGCACTTTGGGTTTGGTTTTGGGTT
Organism: Allium fistulosum; assembly: GCA_030737815.1. Taxonomy (NCBI): domain Eukaryota; kingdom Viridiplantae; phylum Streptophyta; class Magnoliopsida; order Asparagales; family Amaryllidaceae; genus Allium; species Allium fistulosum. Next base: position 661,221,792 of record CM060902.1, read on the forward strand.
CAGCCCCTTTGCCAACTTAAACCCCAAACTGAACCATCCCTCCCCATTCACTCTCACTTCCTCCTCTTGCTCAGTTCTAAAGCAAAAAATGGTGGGAGAGATGGGAAATTAAAACTCCCAAACCCTAGTTTCATCTTCAAATCAAGTTCTAGCTCCAAATTCAAAGAGAACCCATTGGTAAGCATCTCCTTCATCTTCTCCAACCCGTTCTCCTTTCAATTTCAGAAATTCCTAAACCTAACTTTAGGAATGTTCTTCTTTTTGAGCATAGATTCAAGCTCATTTGGGTTGTGTTGAAGAGGAGTTGATCTTAGCTTGTTTTAAAAGCTTCTTCTTCATTTGTTTGGGTTCAAAGGTGAGATTTTTATCTCACATCTTAAACTATATTTATCTTCGATTGTTAGGTATGAATTCCTAACACTTATTCTTGTGCAATTGCTTTTGGTTTGGATTGATTTGGTGAATATTCCAATTTTTAGTGTTTTGAGTTCAATTCTTTAAAAATCCAAACTTTGATCTTTGATCATGATTTTTGTGATGAATCGAAGAGCGTATATGGCCGGGTAGTCGATTGGCGTTAACCCTTAGCGCCGTTGCTCGACCGATTGCATTTTGGAAGGGATTGGCATTCATTTGATTGGCATGGGAGTGCTGGAAACAGGCTCCGATCGACCGACCTTAGAGTCCGGTCGACCGACCTGCTACTCTAGCATCTCCCTGCCTCTGTTTGGAAGTGCAGGTTACAGGCTTCGGCCGACCGACCTCAGGGTCCGGTCGACCGACCTCAGGGTCCGGTCGACCGACCTGCTACCCGAGCACTTCTGTCTCTGGTCCGGTCAACCGAATCAGGGAGTCCGGTTGACCGACCTGCTCCTATTTGCCAGTTTTTCCTATATTGCTTATTTGTTTGAATTTCCAACTTTAATCGATTCGTGTGGTCTCCTATTTGTTGTTATCATTTCTTAAGACTTTGATGACTCCTCTTTCGGGATGGTACCTCTTTAGGTCGCTCGACCCTATCTCCCTTAGGTCGTTAGACCTCATTTTGTCCTCTTTAGGTCGCTCGACCCGTACACCTCTGCATAGGCAATCTTATCCGAAAAACATTCAACAGAACTTCTTACTTTGATGGTTTTGGGAATTGATTTCTTTGGATTTTATTCACGTCTTCGAATGTGAATTTTAATGCTTGATTGTTTCTACAATCATTTCTATGATTTGTCACTTTAAAATATAAAGGTTTTCTATACTAGTAGTAAATATCAAAACCCTTTCATTAAAACGATTTCAACTCTATTTTCAATATCAAAGCTCGTTTCTTAAAACCGTTTTCCAATCTATTAGTATATACAAACCTTTACCTCATTCGTATGAGAAAATCTAATTAAACGGCTTAGCAAAACAAGTGGTATGAAACGCTTGCATTTACCTCGTCGGTTAATTTATGGACTTGTTCGATTGAAACTTTTGTGACAATTTTCTAGTGGAGATCTACAATCTGTTCGTAAATATTTGAGTTAAGTAAGTGGTTATGGGACATGAAGCTAAACTCTTATATTTACTAGCTTAGTGTAATTGACACTTCCTCATGATCGATGATGATCATTTTATGATTTAGACTAGCGATTGAGCGATGTCTCTTTGTTTGCAAGGTTAGACTAGACACCATTTGTGTGATTTCGATTCACACATATCTCTTTATCTTCAAGGTTAGTCTATACCTCATTGGTGTGATTTCGATTCACACATATTGAAACTCTTGTGACAATTTTCTAGTGCAGATCTACAATCTGTTCGTAAATATTTGAGTTAAGCAAGTGGTTATGGGACATGAAGCTAAACTCTTATACTTACTAGCTTAGTGTAATCGACACTTCCTTATGATCATGACGATCATTTTTGTGATTTAGACTAGCGATTGAGCGATGTCTCCCATGGTCTTCGGGCCATTTCTGTGTGGAAAATTAAATAGATAGCTTCTCATCCGTGTGTTCGGAAAATTAAATAGATAGCTTCTCATCCGTGTGTTCAGAAAATTAAATAGATAGCTTCTCATCCGTGTGTTCGGAAAATTAAATAGATAGCTTCTCATCCGTGTGTTCGGAAAATCAAATGGATAGCTTCCATGAGATAGCTTCTCGTCCGTGTGCTCGGACTTCCCCCTTTTTGTGATTTCTAGATTTCGTGTGTTGATTTCTGAATTTAATGTTTCACCAACTTTTACAATTGGCATTAATATGTATGTCATTTATTGTGGCTTGGTGAATTAAATAAAGAATATGACATTCTTTTTAATCTTTGAGAAGATTCTTGTGGTATTGATTAATCTCTTGTTGAATTTCAATTACGTACTTATCACAGTACGGTATTATGGTTATGATACGTTTTTGTTATCTCTCTTATTCTATATCACTTTATCTGATATTTATAGCTAGACTGATCCGTTTATTATTTTCTTATAAATAATACTCGGGTCAGACCGAGATGTTACAGGTGCTTCTGCTTGACTTCTCTTCAGGACTATTCTGACTTTTGGTTAACTACATAGATTTGTAGTTTTTGGATGTACACATTTGAGATATAGACTCTATGTTGTGTACTTATTCTTTTGTATAGCATATGTTGCTATTCTTTTTGTATTATCGTGGATCTTTCTGACCACTACTCTGATGTACACTTTCATGTGATGTATATTTATATTAATATCTTCTTCCGCCTTTGTGATATGGATGTCTGTGACTGATTTATGTTATGTTTATTTCTATATTTGTTTCCGAAGATTATATATAGCCATTGTGTGATAGCTTTGAGTTTGTATCGGTATGTCAGATTTCCTCCTTAAATGATATGCATTTTATACTATCTGACATATCGGTACTCGCACAAAGAAGTTACATGGATGGTCGCTCCTCAACAGCCTTATTCTCCGCGCTAGTTGACAGCATTACTCCGTAGTGTTCTTGGCTAGCGTGGGTATAGAGGTGGGGCGTCACATAAATCTTTTTAAATGGAACTGACAGGGTCTGGACTGAGTGAAGATAGACCTGGACTCGATCTTGTGGCTGTCTTAGATGTCAGCGGGAACATGAGCGGAGATCAAAGATTAACCAAATTGCAAAGGGCATTGCGATTCCTTATTAGGAAACTTAGCCCAATTGATCGTTTGTCCATTATTTATTTCAACCATATGGCAAAAAGATGATGTCAATTGCGTTAGATAACTAAAGATTCTCAACAACAGATCGAAGGCATTATCAACAGTTTAGAAGCTAAAGGGGGCACAAACATTCCAGATGACATTTCGGAGGCCTTAGATGTAATTAATGCACGTAGGTACATAGGTCGTACCATAGCAATCATGGTTATGTCCGACGGTGAAACCGCTGGTAAAACCATTGAAGAAAAAGATTACCATATTTCTAAACTTCAGATGAAAGAGGTACACGTTTTCACATTCGGCTTTGGCAATGGCCAAGATTCCAGGGTAAGTTCAACATCAATTCATCAATATGTATGTATGTATGCACGTAGGTATGTATGTATGATGTGTGTAATGCCACTAAACCTAATGTACATATATATGAACAACTGCTGAACAAGATTGCAAAAGGCAGCAAGGGAGGCACCTATTTAGATGTTTAGAACACGAGTACGCCGAGCCTTGCATTTTCACAATGTTTGGCAGGGCTTCTAACTATAGTTGTTGAGGACGTGACGCTAACAGTGGCACCACTTACTGTGCCACCATTGCAGCCGACAATGATTAAGAACGTGAACAATGGCTATTATCCAATGTCTAAGGACCTCAATGCTGGAGGCACTGTAACTGTTTCCTTTGGAGATCTGTATGACAAAGAAGTACGCAGGGTCTTGGTTGAACTTCTTCTTCCTAAACCGAACAGTCGGATTAGCATGTATTTCCTTCGAGTTTCTATCTCGTATAAGTATAACTAACTTCCTCTTTTAATTATTTAACTTGATGATCACTTGGCTGTTCTGAAACTGAAGAAGAAATGGTAATACATGTGCAGGTCGAAAGGAAAGAAACTAGATGCACCTCCTATACTGGAAACAGTGACAAGAACCATATATGCTTGGCTACTTGGGGAATTGCTCTAGCCAGGTAAATGCAATTGGTACTTGTATTTGTATTTTCCTTAGTAGAAATTTACTCTTATCATACTAAACATCTATATACTTAGGCCAAATGGGTAATACCATAATTGTTGCGAAGAGTATGAAAGCTTCATTTTGCCTATTGATTCATTTAAATTATTGAATAGGTGTAGGTGCGATGTTGTGTGTGCTTGTGCAAGTTTGGGTGTGTGTGCAGTTTGGTGCATGTGTGTATGTGCACTTGTATTATTAAGAAAAAGCAAACGTGGGCTCTTGTAATGCAACATGCAACAAGACATTATCTTCATCCATCTAAGAAAAAATTGATGTTTAAAAAAGTTATGTAAATCTTCATCCATCTAATAATAGAAGGTACTACCAATAACCTGTAATTTTCGTCACAGTTTTGTATAATTATTTCAAATTGTTCTGAATTTTCAGGAAGTACTACCAATGACCGAAGACACGCATGAAGAAAGGCTTTGAGCAGTTCAAGTTCTTAGTGATGCATTTGGTACTTGTAGACGTTAACTTTGAACTATGTTGTCTTTTGTTATCATGAATATGTATTGAGTTTGGTAACTAATGTATTGAACTTATTTTTTATTAGTTGATACTTTATTTTGTTATCATGAATAAGCGTTACATTTGCTGATTATTATATTTTTTTCTTCCATACATTGTTCAAATTATTATCTATTTAAAGAAGATTCATTTTGATTGTTATTATTAAAATGTAATAGTGGGGTGCATCAAATATATAGTAAAATAAAGCATTGCTCCTAAAAAGTGTTATAACTATATGACATAAGTGCTGTAAAAAGATAATGCAATATATGAGGTTACTGTCAAAGGATAGCAGCAAATAGACGTTATTGTATCTACACATTTTATAGCGGTATATATATGCTCTAAATGGATGTAGAATATACTATACTATACACATGTTGATATATAGCACGAAATAGGCGCTATAGAATAACTATTTTTTAGCGGCTATTTATGCTATGAAATCATGCTCTTTTATAGCGGTTTTTTGTGTGTTATAAAAGTGTAATTCTTTTTTATAACATATCGATATACAATGTTTATCAAACCGCTATAGTTGTGTTTAATAGCGGCTATATGCCGCTATAAAAGACTGTTTTTCTTGTAGTGGTTTCAAATATATGTATATATGTTTTCAGAAATGTATAATATTAATTGCTACAAATTTATAAATGCATACCAGTTTTCACACAGTGTACCGGATCTATAAATATATAAGTTTTGAAAATATGTTACTTCCTAAATATGAATGATTTCAAGTGTACCATGCTTTTGATAATGCATATTACCAATTTTGAATACAAATAGTTTCAAAATTACGAACAAAATTTTGGGAAACATGTCATGTACTTATGAGTGCGCAAGTTATTTTTGTACTTACCAGGCTATTAATTGAAAGAAAAAATTAATAATTCATATATGTTAACTTGGCTGTTTCTTTTGCCAATATCAGCCTTTATAATTCATATATGTATGGTGTCATAAATTTCCATGTAACTTGCACTATATTTAATTAGCTTTTTTCTTCTCGTTTTAATTATCTCGGACCGAGTACCACATCGATGACAAAATGAAAGACATTGTGTTAAGAAGTGTTAATGAATGGTGGAAGGATTTCAAATCAAGATTGGTTAGTGGTTGGATTACGAAGACAAGAAAGCTTTAAGAGGACCATAAAGAGCCATACGAATTTTATGATGGTATTACACAAGCATAATGGGAAACATTTAAGAAGAATCACGAAACTGAGGAATTTAAGGTATATTTGTATCTTTTATCTAATTTAATATTACGTAGATAAATTTTGTTACTAGATCTGGAAATTGTAAAAAAAAAAGAAAAAGAAAAAAGAGCAATAGAGGTTAAGGTGTTAGAAACTGTATAGCTCTCACAATAGCGGATATATATTTTCTTTATGTACTTCCGTTGTGCACTTTTTTATTTCACTTCAGCACCATCAGTTCTTAGCACAATAAGCTTTAGTTCACTTTTGCAGATCCTTCATATATATATAACATATTTCTTGTATCAAAATTCAAAACCATAATCTTGTATTTATTAATGTCATAAATTAGCAAATAAGCAAGAAGGCTAGAAAGAATCGGGCATGCAATGAGCATCCTCACTATTTGGGGAAAGCTAGATATGCCGGGAAGAAAGCTAAATGGGTAGTCGAAGGCCATACTTCATCAACCACATTACCAAGTGGGCTGAATTTGGATCGGAGTGTTGATTGGATTTTGGCAAGATCACAGAAAGGAGTTGACGAAAATTATGAAATCCCTAATGAGAAAACCAGGATAATTGCAGATAAAATAGTATGACTTTATCTCTTTTGGTTAATCATTTCCAGAATATAGCAACAAAATTATTTAGAATTTTTTTTGACAGAGTGATTGGAGAGAAAAAGCCGTCGAAGGGACATGGGTTCCAAATAGGCATGATAACTTCTTAAATCATGCTCTTGAAAAAAAAGAGCACCCAGGTCGAGTTAGGAGAATTGGTGGGATGGTCGATATCAAAAACATATTTGGGAAGGGACAAAAAATGAATGTCCAAGTGGTGTAGTATCAGCAGATCAACTACATCTTATCACCCAGGATTGGTGATACAAAAGTCGAACAAACATTTCAGACATTTTGAACAGGATTGGTATGCACATGCCCAACGATATGATGGTCGACAACAACACACCATCAAGTGGTCATCGTAGTAGTTGTTAATCAGCATAGTTGGACAAATTACAATCTACAAGCAAAACGCAAGAGACGGTTCCCTATGTTGACTTGTAGGTAAAAGATAATATAACCATTTTTTACAACATTTTAAAAAATACTCATGTATACATACATATATATATATCGATATTATTTAGGGAAAATACTCTAGATGAGCCTATGTGATGTTTATCTTTTTACAATTTAAAATTAAGTGCTAGTAGTTTCATGAGCAATTTGGATAAAGAAAATCATAAGCAGAAATTTTGTAGCTAAGCTATGTGATTTTATGTCTTTTTGCACAATGTGCCGTTAATCACTGCTTTTGTTACTGGAAATGAGCATGGGAGTTAACATATTTCAGAATATTCCAACATGGAACATTTATAAATATTGTTACATTTTGTTTTCTTACTTTGTTACTGTCAGTTCACTTCTGAACTTGTAGTAGGGGCACACATTCTTTTGTGGGAAAATATGGCACATATTGTTTTGAAAAGTCATGGTGTTGCTTTGAATTTTTCACCTGCTTGTACATGTTAGCCTTTTGATAATTCTTTGTATCTATATTTAATTATAGCTTGCTTTGTATAGAGACATATACTTTCGAAAATTGCCTGTACAACATATTTTGGTAGCTTGACTTTTTACTGTACATATTCATAACTCCATCAATGCATATAGCCTTAAAATATGTAGACTAACTTTTCAAAACATATATAAGTTTTGATTTTTTGTTGTACATGCTTTTATTATTTAGCCTAGTTTACATAAAGCATACATACAAGTTTAGAACTGCTTATGCTTTTCATTTTATACATACTTTGATTATGTAGCCTGACACCTTTTAAACACATGGTACTATATGTATGTATGTATGTATGTAGGTATGTATTTATAGTTTGACTTTTGGCATCTATTTGCAAATACTCAGGAGTTTACTTGCCTTTGCTCACATAACTAAGCATACTTGGTTTATTATTTTTGAAAATATATTGCCGCTTGGTCATGAAATAAATTTTACATCAGTACACAGTTATATGTTTACATAACTAGCATCTTCATCTTGCCCTACTATTTCCAAATGAGGTGCTGCCTTGTCATGTTTTGGAATGCATATATTTATTGCATCCCTGTCTTTGTTTTTATGCTTTGATGTTTAGTATGATACTGAATTATTTGTTTTTTTGTAGATTTTAATTGATTTGGTTTTGTACATGTCATTCTAGAAACCAACCAAATGCCGTTTAGCTGTGAGTTTGGACTCCAAAATTGTCATAGTGGGTCACCACATGGTACACCCTGCTTCAAGGCCTGAAGATCAATGTCATACTCAACAAATCTTGGCCGATCATGTAAAGGTTGGGATTGACGCAGTGGAGCCTATTCATGAAGGAACCCCACTTCCGATTCCAACTAAACATCACATCACGAGAGGAGAAGCGCTTAGTAGTTTTGTTCAATGGCCTAAAAGTCTTGTGCTGTTAAGGGATAATGATACGGTAAATAAGTCACTTTTGATATTTTGTTTGTTAAGCTTTGACATTTCTATTTTGTTATGTATAATAACCGTCACAAGATCCTGCATTAATTTTCAAGTTTGTTGTGTGTAGGGTACACCTATTGCGATCAAAGACAAAGTGGAAGAGTGTGTTGCTAAGGTCAAGAATAATAATGGAAAGGTCAATATGATGACAAATGAGCCTATAAAGCGAAATAGAATCGTGGATGAAGAGATCTTCAAAAATTTACCGGATAAGTGCAGATATTTCCATGACTTGGTAGTTCAAGTGCCATCCGATGATGCCATAAATGCAATTCAAGTGAATAAGGATTTATTTAAGTACGAGGAGGACTTTGAAATCCATATCACGATGGATGACATTATCCAGTTCCTTAGTATGACATGGTTGAATGAATCATGGTTGCAGATTTACATCATGTAAGTATTTCTTACTTACATAAGACTACATTATAATGTTGATTATATGTTTAAATAATGTGCAGGTGGTTAAATCATATGTGTAATGACCTCGAACTGGAGACCATCGGATTTATGTGTCCCCATAAGCTTTCCCAAGTGCAGAAACATCCAGACGCGACAAATATATATATCACGAACACATAGCGTGTGTCGTAATCTAAGAGCTTACTATTAGCCCCACACTACGAAGGGTACGAACAATATAGTAACTAGTACAAATTTGTTGTTGATTTTAACTTCCTATAAATCTTATAATGCAGGAAACATTGTCTATTGCTTGTTTTCCATATAGAAAAGAATGAAGTTTATGTTTTTGATCCGCAGACTGAACGCAAACGTAGACTATAAATTAAACTGCCAGTGAACATGTATGTTGTATTTATTTTCTTTTTGATTTCATTTGGTTTCATGCTATCCTTTATTTCACATGATGGATTTCGTTTGATTTCATATAACAAAAATTATAATTGTGATAAATTTATAAAATTTAAATTCAAATATTTGGGAACTATCAATGCAATTCAAAAATTATAATTCTTTTCTTGCTTCAAAAAAAATGTCCCACATCTTTTGCTTTGCATGTCTGCATATATTTATAAAACAAGTAGTTTATATTGAAAAATTACTTTAGAAACATATATTTGCAAGAAAATGTAACAAATGAATCAAACAGTTAACCCAAGTCAATGTAATTAATTAACATAGAGAAATAATTGAATATATACTTAGAATATCAAGATACACAGTTTTGTTGCCTCAATGTACATGACATGGTTGCAAAATGGTTCCAAAATTGACATGGTTGCCTCAAAGTACCTAACATGGTTGCCTCAAAGTACATAATTGAATCTATACTTAGAAATAATTGAATCTGTATTTATAATTCTTTTCTTGCCTCAAAGTACATGACATGGTTGCAAAAATGGAAATCGCTTAGTTTAGTGTAATTAACATATTTTTGGCAACAACATTCTTTTTAACAATATTTTAGGCATTCATCACTAACTTAAACTATAATGCTAAACAAATTATACGGTGAACTCCATGTGCGTAGCACGAGTTCACGCTCATATGTATAATTATTGAATCTTGAATTAGTTTTTAATTTGTTCGGATTTATTACTATTACCATGTTTGAAATTTAACAGATATTTAGTACATAATAACGACTACTAATAATGTTGTCAATGATCCCCTAAAATATTCAAAAACGGTCAGCATCCGCATTTGGAAAATGGGTAAATAGCTGATATTTGGAAAATACGAATATGGATGATGATATAAAGACACCCTCATTTGAAAATCCCATTTTGATTTTTATTAAGATCATATGTTATATTATATGTATTTTGATGCAATAAAAGATATGTATTTAATACCTTATCAAATTAGTATTTTATATTAGAGCCGACTATTTGAGCACAAAATTAGACACGATTGGTCATACAAAAGAACTTGATCGTTGGAATTTTTTTAATTTTTTTTTGCTTTATAGGGATGGTGGAAATCAAGTAGCAATACAATGGTGTAAATCCATTATGTCACCAATTACGTCTATATTTTGTGTCTAAATAGACTGTCCCTTTTATATTACTTTCATTTAATGTACATTAACCATTTTATCCTTTTCTTTATTATCATCACGTTTAATAATTTTAATTTTATGATCAATGAGATTGAAAAAAAATAGGCTAAAACAATTTATTTATTTATTTTTCTTGATTTACCGATCATTGATGAATGTAATAACTATATAATATATTTGTCTGTATTTACGGATAAGGATATCCGATATCCAAATTGATTTTGGTTGCGGATGCGACTATCCACATCGAAATGCTTCCAAATGTACATGATGTTAGGCATAACTACTGACGCAATTAAATGCCAATGTATAATCAATGTCTCTACCATTTTTTATGGAGTACTTCATGATGGTATTCATTTCAAATGCCAAAAAATAATGTTATTTTTCTGCCTTTCATTACAAAATCTGTTTACCATGGTTAACTGACTATTTTTGACTTTTAAATATTTGCGCAACAATTGCGAACCATGACTTATGCATTAGTACATATTTCTACTTCATTTCTTTTACATGTAAACCTTACTGGTTTAGAAAAGTCTAGAATCCATTTACTTTGATTTTTGATTCTTAAGTTTATCCTTTTAAATATGTATTACAAAAGGTGTGGAAAGCAACATGGAGAATTAATAAATTTTAGCCATTACAAACAAGGTTTGAAATAACGAAAACTGAATGTTGCATATAGATTAACTACTAAACCTACTAAACTATAATCATATAACTAATAAGAACTAGACATAGTGGAAACCCAACTAATAAGAACATCCGACGACAACTCTACGCTAGTAAATATATCCTGACATTGCCTGTGTGCGTAGCACGGGCCACACACTAGTCTATACTTAGAATATAAAGATACACAGTTTTGTTGCCTCAAAGTACATGACATGGTTGCAAAATGGTTCCAAAATTGACATGGTTGCCTCAAAGTACCTAACATGGTTGCCTCAAAGTACATAATTGAATCTATACTTAGAAATAATTGAATCTATATTTATAATTCTTTTCTTGCCTCAAAGTACATGACATGGTTGCAAAAATGGAAATCGCTTAGTTTAGTGTAATTAACATATTTTTTAAAATTCACCAAATGATTTTCTAAAAACCTGAAAGATAACCATTTAGCTATCCATGCTCCAACTACTGAAGCTTGGTGAAGGAAAATTATAATTCTACCTAAAAAACTAATGGATATGACTTTATGTTAATTATAATTCTTATTCATGTCTATTACATTTTCTTGCATATGTGCAGGGCCTTTAAAGCTTATAAGGCATACGGTGGTAAGTCTCGAGGAACTTACTTGAAATGGATAAATGTTAACGTGATTTATTTTCTAACAAACAAATAAAAACTTGTAATTCGTTTGAGATATAAATTCATTTTAAACTGACTAATGAAATATCTTGTAATATTGCTATATTGTCCTCAATAATCTGAATCAACAGATTGTGTATATTATGTGATGAGGTATATGCATGAAATAGTAAAAAACCATCAACAAAACAACGATCTAGCCAAGGTACCACTTTAAATTTTTTTCCTTCATATATTATGTTAAATAATTATATGATTAATGTTTTGAAACAATCTCTTAATTGCAGTACTTTGTACAAGTTGGTTCTTATGGCCAAAAAGAGATGGATGAGGTTCATGATAATTTAGCTGATTATATCATACATAACTGGATGTAGTCTTCCTATATGGTATACTATGGTGAATTTATTTCTTTTCTATTGATGTATGATAAACATCATAAATATAGTTCATTATATCCTGCATAAATATGGCATGTTCCAACGATCACTCTCAATCTCCAACATAGAATGTTGATTCTACTAACATACCGCATAAAGCCATTATGACATGATGGGGATGTGTTAGTTTGTTTAAGTATTCATACGTGATCCAAGTTTTCATAAGGAGCAGCATCGTAGAATTTTTCTTTCTCTGTTTTTTGTGCTTAATCTTAGTGGAATTCGGTGATAAAATATGTTCCTTAGTTGATGTATATACTCCATCCATCTCTTTAGTATTCATATATTATCATGATCTTATCTTTTTAATAGTTTGCTCCTTAACTAAGAGCTATCCCACAAAGTTAAAATATACTACAATATTACTCTTTATAATTTTCATCTTCCCCCCTACTTCTTTTTTTCTTTCCTGAAAAACAGAAAGACATATGGTATGCCTACAAGCAACGTACTATTATATTTTTTCCTCGAATTTAATAATTTCTCTATCAAATTTAACAATCCAAAATCATCAAATTAAAAACAATAATAATAATGATTCTAGTTGACTGAACTACAAAATGGAAGTTGCAGTGGATCATAGTAATGCATAGTCGATGATATTTTGAAAATCTAATATGCTTATATCATTTAAATGCATAAAATATAGCATTTTTGTTCAGGCAAAATGTTACACAGTTGTACCACAAAAATTACAAATTTGTTGCTCCATTTCGACCAAGGCACTATACTCGTCCACAAACTTTATGTTTGCCTAACAGTCTTCAACTTTTGAGCCACCAACTATAACATAGGATGCACCTCAATACACTTACTTTTGCTTGTGTATTTATGCGTGCGTTTAAATGTAAAAACAACAAACTCAACTAACTTCGAAATCTTCTTAAAATGTAAATAACGTAGGCAAATGATTTTTTTTTCTAGAATTATTAAATGGGACCTTAAAACTACTGGGCGTATACCTTTCATCAAGCTTGAAATTCACCTAAAGAACCGCTAACAGCAAACGGAAATGATTTCATTATCCCTAACATAAATACAAAAACTAACGGTCTAATTCTTAATTAGAAAAAACAAAATTTAAACATACTTACAACTTAATCTTTTTCTCGGACTAAATACTTAGAAGATTCGGTTGTGCACTATCCAATCTGAATCCCAAATAATAATAATAATTTTCTCAGAAAATATACTCAAAAAACAAGGTAATGTGATTATTTGTGAGAGTTTTGACCACAAAGGAAGAGAACGCCATTGCCAGACTTGCAAGAAGTCGAACTCCAGACTGCAGTTCTCGCCATTTCTGAGAGAGTCGTTGTCAATTACTGACTCTTGCTTTCTGATTAACTTTCCCTGATCATCTTCTACCAGGCCCGCAACATAAAATATTGAATGATGCTAATCTCTATTTACACTTGTTGATTATCCAAAAGCTCAATCTCCTTGACAATGCCCAAATTTAATAAACTTGAGGGTAGAATTTTCAAATATCACATTTTCTATTATGGAATTACAGTCTGTGCCTTAATTTCAAGTTAGATCAGTCCAAAACATGAACAATCGCTGCTTCACCTGCCTTTTAATAAGAATATGAAGGTATATATTATTTGCCTACCATTTATATGCCTAAGTGTGTGTTTTTTCTTGTCTAAACTCTAGGTAAAAGGATTAATTGCTGTTGGAACATGGAAGTGGCGTTGAAGTTTATTTACCGGATTCTTTTTGCATGTTGCTTTTTTAACAAATAGAATGACATTTTTTTGCATGTGCACGTCCAGTTTCTTCTTTGTCGTACATTATGACACTTGATGACATGTATGTGACATCTATCAGTTTTTTTTGGATGTGATGACACAATTATGTAAGGCTGTAAAGACTAGCATTAGAAGATATTAATATTGCATGTGTATTATAAGATAATATATGTTATTAAATTATGTGAACTACTTATATATTTCTCGTATTTATTGTCTTTTATTAGGTAACTGTTTATATATTTTTCTTTTACTGATATTTTGTAAATGCGACTGAGCTAATTTATATAAACAACTACAGCAGAAAAATATATTTATTTCCTCTTTTTTGCGACGGTTGCAAGAAAAAACCGTAGCAAAAAGCCACATTTTTGAAACAACCCAAAGGTCTGTTGCTACCATTATTACGGAGAACCGTAGCACAAAATAAAGTTATTACGTCAGTTGTTTACGACAACCGTCGCAAAAGGGAACACTTTGAACTCAAATGGTGATTTTTGCTACTGTTGTTGTAAAGAACCGTTGCAAAAAACTAACCTATTGCGTCGGATGTTTAGGAAAATCGTCGCAAAATACAACACTTTTGAACTCAAACGGCGATTTTTTGCTACTGTTATTGTAAAGAACTGTTGCAAAAAACCAACCTATTGCGTCGGTTGTTTAGGAAAACCGTAGCAAAAAAGAGTGTCTTGCGACGGTTAAACAACCGTAGCAACAGGTTTATGCTTGTTGCAATGTCTGCATTTGCTATAGTTTCTGAACCGTCGCAACAGGGGTAAAAAAACTGATGCAAATGACCTGTTTTGTACTAGTGAATCCAAATTATTTGCAAATGTTTTGCAATGTTTTGGATGACAAAATGTGTATCTATATGTTGTTGATGGTTTATGCTAATTCACATAGATTTTGTGATATGTTTTGATATGAAAACCCTATTATATGACATCCAATTGCCTTGCAAATTTAAATTTAGATTAGAAACAATAATATAGAAATGGGTTTCAATTTTCATAATTTTCCGAATTAATGTGGAATTTATATGAATTTTCTAGTGAAGAAAATACTATTTTGGGTTAAAAATTAATTACGGCCAAATTATATTGGCTTAGGGCCTGAAATTTATATTTGTTGGAAAAATATTAAAATTGATTTACAGGAATTTTTGTAGAATTTTTCTAAGTGTATTAGTGGATATATAAAAATTATTTAAGGTATGAGACTTAAATGTTTTATATATTTATAAAAAGGAGAAGGGGTATTTTATAAATAATCCAAATTGTTATTTCTTAAAATTGGCAGTACCTTTAAAAAATAAAAATTTGTAACCAATCATAATTTGACAAACAAGGCAGGCTAGGTACAAAAGACTAATTTAAAAAGTCAAATCAACATGATTTTTCCTGTTTCGATGCTTGCGGCACCAAGCTTCTGATTCCTTACCTCTGCCACAATCTCAGTCAAAACCAATGCACCTGGTATCAATACATTGGTACGTAGCGCATTGGACAAAGGTATAAGGTATTGGGTCGAAACCAGGGGTTCCGAAGGGGTCCATGCACTACTTTGCTTTTAAATTGAAAATGCGCCTGCTTTTTCTTTTGAAGGAAGTGCTTTCGATTTGATTGGCTTTCGGCCGAGTCAAATGTTTAAAAGGGAAGGTTTTGAATAGGTTGCGCCTTTTGTTTTAAATGAATGCTTTCAAATGGGTCGAAACTCCTGACTGTCGCTTTTTACCTTTTGACCCAGATTGGTTTCGAAAGGGTTACCTTGTTTTTAAAACCAAACCGCTTCTCCAATTTTTTCGAAGGGATGGTCTTGACACCATCACTTCTTTACTTAGGAAATGCTTTCGAAAGAGGTGCTTTCGACTTAAATGTTTTAATGACCCTTTTGCTCTATAAAAGGTAGAACCTAAATGGTTTCGAAAGAGATAGTTTTAATGGTTTTGAAAGGTGTTTCCACATGTTATAAATTGAACCCAAATGCTTTCGAAAAGCTTGATGTTTTAATTATTTTGAAAAGTTTTAAAGAAGGGTTTCTAAGGGGTGGTTCCCCAATGGTTTTGAAAGGTCTAAAAGCAAAGGTTTTCCATTGGTTTCGAAAGGCAATGTTTAAGTGTTTTAAAGATAGGATGTCTAAGGTTTTAAAGTTTTTGAAGGAGATGTTTTTCAACGCTTTCGAAAGGATAAATATGAATGTTTTCGAAAGGTATGACCTCGAAAGGTATGTTTTGGCCTTCGACCTAAGGTTTTACTTGTATTGAAAAGGTATTTTCAAAGGTTTCGAGAGGGGTACTTTCAAAAGTTTAAACGTTTTCATCAACATGGTTTTGTGTAAAGAATACGCAACATGGCAAGGTGATTTGTGTAAAGCAAAGAGTATATATATAAATAATTTCCTTTTTAAAGAATGATTTAAAGGTTTAAATAAATTTGAAAGAAAAGGTTTTTAAGGAAAATTTTAGGGGTAGATAACCCCAAGTAAAATGAATCAGATATTAGAATACCAGATGAGACTGGTATGGGGTCGCGCCCTATACTTTAGTTAGTAGCCCCTAGCTAAAATAGATCCAAAATTCCAATGTGTAGGGCTTTGTCACATGTGAGACTAAAATTATGTTACACACAAAAAGGAATCTAAAAAGGATAGATAGGTTATTGGTGAGCCCGCAAAACTATTAGGATCAGTTAGACATGGAGAAGTAAGTAAGGACAGACCGTCCAGAAGAGGAGTATCTAACAGATGTTAGATTTTTCATGCTTTCTGGTAGGCCCGAATCAGCCAAGGGTTAGTAGTTAGCCAAACAAAACTATAGTGGATGGATGGATAGTCCATTTGATAGTGGACAGATAGACCATTTGATAACTGATATGTACATATACATGATATTGCTTTACATATTTAACCAGTTTTGGTTGTAGGATTATAATTTTCAAAAGATATGTTTTAAAAATGATATTAGTAAGAGAAAACCCGTTCCGTTAAGTGGCGTGGTCTCACTTAATATCAGATAACCGAGATGTATAGTATTATTCACACCAGGCTTTATGTCTGACTCAAAGTTTATGCTTTCCCCTCAAACTCTCGGGTTCTCAAAAATTGATTTGAGTAGGATGAGGGTTGAGGTTTACAAGTATTAGTAGGTTGGCATATAAAGCTTTCGGTGATGATCAGGTGGTTGATGGATAGCTATTTAGGAGTTGCTGTTATATTTCTGATTGATTCCATTGTGTTGTATATATAGTACTTTGGTCAACCAAGGGGGCATCATCATATGTCGCTCTTGGCGTATTTATGTAATAAATATATTTTATCTGAATCTAGGAAAGCGATGGGATTATGTAATTTGAATATGGAACATGTTTTGAAAATGAAATCAATAATGTTGTTTTTAGAAATCTATGATTTTGTTTCATATTCAAGTGCTTCTGATATTATGGATACCATTAACATAGCCGTATTTTGTCGCCGGAAGTTAATACTATGGATGACTGCAACATATGTAACGCTTAGCTTTGGGCCTCTAGATAGGGGATGTTACACAGTTTTGAAAGGTTGTGTGTGGTTTGATATCAAGAATAGAGTTTAAGGCTACAAGTCACTCTAGTAAATTGAATCTTACTCACTATACGAAGGTTCAAATCTAAAGATACCTTTTTTTATGCACAATCATATATTTTCAGAAATTACTTGGAATTTTTTTTAATAATTCAAGTGGGGGATTTTTGTAACTTTAAGTGAATTAATTAATAAATAAAAACACGTTAATGGTTATATATTTATGAGCCTTTATTATAATAGAGTCATTGCAAATGTATAATGGTAATATATATTTATGAGCCATTATTATAATTGAGCCATTGCAAACGTATAATGGTCATATATTTATGAGTCATTATTATAATTGAGCTGTTGCAAATGTATTACGGTAATTTATATTCATGAGCCATTATTATTGAGCCGTTGCAAAAGTTAATGGTATTAAAAATTCATTTTAAATGATAATAAATTCAAATCCATTAACATTTCCTCAATTCAGTAACACATACAATTTCCATTCTGCCTATTTAAACAACAAATAGGCAGAAGAAAAAATGTGAATAATAAACAATTTTTTTTCTTCTTCTTTGTTCTCTGCATTTTTTCTGTCTTTAGGAAATTTTACAAGCAATTAAATTAGAAAGTGCTATATTCAGAATAATTTGCTGTAGTCTAAACAACAAATTGACAAAATTTTAGAGGTTGTTTTATCCTAGGGATGGTGCGTTTAGTGGATAGCATTGCATTGAGGCTAAGCCGCGAATCATCTTAAAGAGAGCGACCTAGTCCGCGACTCAGCCGAAAAAAATGAGGCTGCAGATTCAGATTGAGGTATAACAATAGCATAATAAAAGCTAAAGTTAGAGGATTCATGTGTATTAAGGAAATCCCATTTGAGGCAGTGGCCAATTTTTTATGTGCATAGCTATAGAAAAGGAAACAAATCAACGATTATCATCTTAATATCAGAGGCTTTACCAACCTAACAGGCTACCTTTTCTTACTGCCTAGAACATACAAATCCTACCTACTTAAAAGAAGCAAGATTTTCTAAAAGGATGCCTAAACAAAAGGCAGACTAACTTCTATCGATATTACTCTTTACTATTTGTGTTATAAGGCTTTATATAGTCTAGTTGATAGCTGATTGCTTCTGAATTTCTTAGTCCTATATCTGAATAGCTAAAAATTTGTCTTTGTAAATGGAAATCATATACATGGTCTTCAAGTGAAAAAAATAATAGTGCATAAGATCAATAAGCTGAATATTGAGTAGTCAAAAACTGATTAGGATAAATTTTCTTTTATCAAAATTAATGTTATAATTGCATTTCAAAGACTTAGAAACTTTCCTTCAAAATCAGATGGTAAAGGACTGTGTAATTTAAAGAGTGGCTAATGAGGTCTCAGCAAGACTTTACTTTTACCCACAAATGAAGTATCACCACCACTTATATAAATTAACACTAATAATATTTGTGCAGACATTTTAGTTTCTTATTAAGCAAAGATCAACCGTGACTGATTCCACAAATTTTACAATACATATTATTTGTAATCCTTAGTTTATAATATTTTTCATGTAACTGTATATTATACATAGTACACACACACTTATATTAAGAACTAAAACAAGGTGCTTGGCAAAAGAGTGCATAAGCATTTGAAATTCAAGCCAAAAACTTATTAAGGTCCTGAAATTAAAGCATTATTAATCTAATCGAATAATAAAGAATAGAATCCAAGAAATGTTGACAGCTATGTTGTTATTATGCGATTGAAAGATATGTCTATGAGTGCTTTAGATTGAAGATATGGTGTAGAGCTCCATATTGGAAGAGATGGGAAGTCGATTGGAGAAAGGAAGCAAAAGAAGATGGAGTAGAAAAGCTGAGAATTGCTTGTGTCGGGCAATCAGACGTCTGGGAACCCATGCAAGACGTCAGAATGCCTATAAATTGTAGAACTTTAAGCCTTCAGGAGATCAGACCTCTGACTTCTCTAGTCGGACATTCGAATTGCTTTTTTGACAAACCCTAGATTTTTATGTTGTTTTATAGAGACTTATGATCTTCACTTAGACGTCAGACCTCTTCACTCAGACGTCTGAGTCGCTGAAGCTTTATTTTTTTTGAGTTTTGCTGAAGTCAAATTTTGGAGGGCGGTTTCATCATTTTAGTGTGAGGTTCTTCTCTATTAATGGTGCAGATTCTTTTGATGTGATCCAATGGCCTAGAGTGATTAGAGCATCCATATATTAGCCTCTTAATCATCTTCCTCATTAAGGATTACATGATGAGATTAGATTTCCAATAATTGTAATTAATAGAAACCTTAACTAAATTAATTTAGGGGTTTTCTATTTTGAGTGCTTTAAATTGTAATTCTTTAATTGAATGATTGATTCGAGAGAGTCTCCACATCTTGTAACTCTCTAATCATTGATTTAGCTTGTAATCTCCCTAAATTGGTAGTAGAAATAAAAAGGGTTGTTGGGTCTCCATGGACGTAGGATACAAATCTGTACCAAGTTAAATCTTTTATGTCTCTTTTCTTTCTGTTGTTTGATCATATGTGATATCATATTTGATTTTGAATTTGCATTGGTATTAAAACAGATAATACCATATTCTAGTTAATCGCTTTTGCTCATTGGTGATAAATCCTTCTCTATATTTATTCACCATAGTTTGGTATCAGAGCTAGTGTTACTATTCTGTTTGGGTATTAGTGGCGACTTCCGAAAAATCTATTGTAGATCAGGTGTTAATTATGTTGTTACGCGTTTTGATGGAAAAGGTGATTTTGGAACTAGGAAGATGAAGACGAAGGTAGTGTTGAAGAAGGAGAAGATTTTTAAGATTGTTTCTGTGCTTGATAAATTGAAGGGCACTGAAGCGACTATTTTAGAAGAGATGGAAGATGAAGCTCTTACAACAATCTAGTTGGGTATTTCAGATGAAGTTCTTATAGAGTTTTCTCAAATGAAGACGGCGAAGGAATTATGGGATGTATTATCCGATGCATATCAAGACAAGTCTCTTATGAATCGGATTATTCTTTAGCAACAATCTATTTGTTTAAGATGAAGCCTAGAGCCGATCATATATAGCATGTAGATACTTTGACCACTTTGATTATGAACTCGAATGTAGTAGATGTTGATATTACTGATGAGGCTAAGTCCTTATATGTTCCTTTCCCAAGGAGTATACTCCTTTTGTTAACTCCATGATATATGGTCGCCGTAAGATTAGCCTATCTGACATAAAGGCTGATCTTCATAAATAAGTGTTAAGAGGAAGATTAAGGAGCACTAATTTAGATAGTGATACATAAGGCTTATTTGTCCAGAGAGGTAGAAGCCAAGGCTAGTCAATGAATGGTGGAGGTCGATATAATTCAAGGTCTCAGTCTAGGGGCCCTAAGCGATTGACTTGCAATTATTGTAAGAAACCGTGGAACTTTGTAGCTTAATATCCCAAGCTCGAAGAATGAAGAAAAGACCCAAAGCAAGTTTCAGCATCTACAACAGTGAAATCAGATACTCGGAGTGATACGATGTATTTATAGTTTTTGACTCTTTTGGGAAGAGCAACTTATGGCTTATTGATTTTGGTGCATCCTATCATATATCACCCGATAAGAACTGTTTCTCTACATATCGTGAGATTGATGGAGGAGAAATTCCAATGGGAAATGCTGCTTCTTGCCGTATGGTCGGTGTTGGTGTTGGTAGTGTGAAGGTCAGAATGTTTGATGATGTTTTTCGTACTATTACCGATGTTAGACATGTGTCGGATTTGAGAAGGAGCTCGATTTCTATTAGGGCTTTGATTAGGCTTGGGTTGAAGATTTTAGTTAAAGGAGAGAAAATAAAGATATCGAAAGGTTCCATGATTGTTATGAAATACGTGAAGGCAAGAAATCTTTATTTATTGAAGGATGCTACTATAGTTGCTGAATCAACTCTGTTACTTATGTTGATTTAGATTCTTCCAAATAATGGCATTTGCGGATGGGACATATTGTGAACGTAGTTTTGATGAGTAGAGAAAGAAAGGTTTGGTTAATGGTGTTCAACATTCAAAGCTTAGCTTTTGCGAAGAGTATGTTATTGGTAAGCAGATAAAGATTTCTTTCGGTACTGGAGAACATAAGGCAAAAGCTGTTTTAGAGTATGTTCATACAGTTGCTTGAGGACCCTCCCCTTGCCCATTGTTGGATGGAGCTAGGTACTTCGTTTCAACTATAAACGTTTTCTCTCATAAAGTTTGAGTATACTTTCTACAGTCTAAGAGTGAAACCTTTACTGGGTATCTAAAGTGGAAATCTATGGTTGAGAAGTAGTATTGGAAGAAGTTGAAAGTTCTTCGTTCGGATAATGACGGTTAATTTGTATAACAGGAATTCATCGATTATTGTAAGTCTAAAGGCATTAAGTGGCATTACACCACATCTGGTGACTCTCAGTGTAATGGAGTTGCTGAAAGAATGAATCAGACATTAGTGGAGAGAACTCGTGGCCTTAGATTGACTGCTAAGTTGAAGAAGGGATTTTGGCTAGAAGCTTTAACTATGGCGGTTTTCCTCATCAACCGCACACCTTCTACTGGTATAGACATGAAGGTTCCTAAAGAAGTATGGAAAGGAGAGCCTGTTAGCTATTCATGTCTCAGAGTGTTTAGATGTCCATCTTATGTATATGAGAGCAATGGAAAGCTGGAACTTAGACCTTGCAAGTGTATCTTTCTAGATTATAGAAGAGGAGCGATGGGATATAGGATGTGGTTCCCTATTAGCGAGAAGTTCATTATCAACAAGCATGTGAATTTTGATGAGAAGGCTATGTTGAAGTTGGAGCCTTCCTCATCCGATGACAATGTGAGGACAGATTCAGAATACCATACACAAAGAAGGTTATCTTCAGATTCTTTCTATAGAGATAATGATGGTGTTCCTGATGGCACCGTAGTTGATGAGGATAGTATAGATGTTTGTACAGAGGATCAGACTCAAGGTGGAGCTAATTTAGAGACTAGGTATGTTAAACAAAGAAGGAAGCCAAGGTGGCTTAATGAGTTTGTTGGATTGAGCATCGAAGACATTGACTTCGATGACATGGCAACATATGCATTGAATGTTGCCCATGATGAGCCCAGAGATGATAGAGAAGTTATTGTATCAGTTGATAGTTCCAGTTGGTTAGTTGCTTTGGAGGAGGAGATTAAATCTTTGTAGAAAAATCAAACTTAGGATTTGGTCCGTCTTTCCACCGACAAAAGGGCAATTGGATGTATGTGGATCTATAGAGTGAAAGATAGCGACAATGGTGATTACAGATACAAAGCAAGATTAGCAGCAAAGAGGTATGTTCAGAAGAAAGGGGTAGAGTATCATGATATCTTTGCCCCAGCTGTAAGGCAAACATCCATTCATATTATTTTGGCATTAGTTGCTCATTATGCTATGGAACTTGAGCAACTAGATGTCAAAACTGCATTCTTCCATGATGATCTAGATGAAGAGATTTATTTGCGTCAACTGAAGGGGTTCATTGATAGTAGCAGGCTAGATTATGTTTATAAACTTAAAAAATCTTTATATGGACTGAAGCAATCTCCCTGACTATGGTGTAAGAGATTTGATAAGTTTATGCTTTCATAGGGTTACTCTAGAAGCTTTAAAGACCAGTGTGTTTATTTCAGGAGGTGTGATGGAGATATGATACATCTTTTGTTATATGTTGATGATCTGTTGATTGCATCTCGAAGTATGGTTCGAATAACAGAGTTGAAACTAGAGCTCGACAAGGAGTTTGTTATGAAGGATTTGGGAAAAGCACAAATAATTTTGGGAATGGAGATATTCAAAGATAAGAAGCAGAGAGAATTAAGATTCACTCACGCGTAGTACATCTAGAAGGTCCTCACTCGATTGGTATAAATAAAGCTAAACCGGTTGACACTCTATTAGGCTCCCATTTTAAATTGTCGTATGACTTATCTCCTTCGTTGGATGCAGACAGAAGTATGTGGCTGATATACATTATTCTAGTGTTGTTGGTAGTCTCATGTATGAGATAGTGTTCATGAGACCAGATATAGGCTATGTAGTAGGTGTTGTGAGTCGATATATGTCTAACCTGGGCAAAGAGCATTGGCAAGCAGTGAAGTGGATACTTAGATACCTTCATGGCATTTCCTCAGTTGGCTTGCTGTATAGTGGAGTAGATGGCGACATCTCACTTAGAGGTTACTGTGATTCAGATTATGCTGGGGATAGAGATGGATGGAAGTCAGTGTCAGGTTATGTTTTTACACTTGGTATAGGCTCGATTTCATGGAGATCAAAGCTGCAGTCTATGGTAGCTTTGTCAACTACCCGAGGCTGAGTAAATATCAATTATGGAAGTGACTAAGGAGGGATAGTATTTACTTCAGTTATTGGATGATCTTTCTATGGTGCAGCAGACAGTAGAGCTATTTTCAGACAGTTAGAATGCTATTCATCTTGTAGAGATTCAAGCTTATAGTTCTCGTACGCAGCACATTAATGCCAAAGAATTCTTTCTTATGATTGAGGAAGAATGAAATAAGATCAAGTTTGTGAAGGTGAGTACTATGGATAATCCTTTAGATATGATGACAAAGTCACTTCCTAAGGACAAGTTTGAGCATTGCTCAAACTTGATCAGTTTGACTTCAGTTGCTTGAGCGCCATAAAGTGCATGGCCCAATGACCCATATAATTATTTTGTTGATTGTTGATGAGACTTACATATTTAAATCGAGATGGAGTGTTGTTACTATGTGATTCAAATGTACCAATGATGCTTCAGATTGAAGATATGGTGTAGGGCTTTGCATTGGAAGAGATGGAAAGTCAATTGGACGAAGAGAGCAAAAGATGATGGAGTAGAGAAGCTGAGAATTGCCAGTGTCAGGTAGTCGGATGTCTTGGAACCTAAGCTAGACGTAAGCTGAGAATTGCCAGTGTCAGGTAGTCGGTTGTCTTGGAACCTAAGCTAGACGTCTAAATGCTTGTAAATTGCCGAACTTTGAGCCTTTAGGAGATCAGACATCTGACCTCTTTAGTTAGACGTTTGAGTTGCTTTTTTAGACAAACTCGAGAGTTTCAGCTTGTTTTACAAAGACGTCTGATCTTTACTCAGAGGTCTGACCTCTTCACCCAGACGGTTGTCATTGAAGTTTTGTTTTTCGAGGATTTTGTTAAAGTCGTATTTTGGAGGGCAGTTTTGTTAATTTGGTGCAAGGCTCTTCTCTATTGATGGTGCAGGTTCTTTTGATGTGATCCGATGGTCTAGAGTGATCAGAAAATCTACATATTAGCCTCTTAATCATCTTCCTGATTAAGGATTACTTGATGAGATTAAATTTCCCATAATTGTAACTAATAGAAACCCTAACTAAATCAGTTTGGAGGTTTTCTATTTTGAGTGCTCTAAATTGTAATTTTTTTCATTTGAGTAATTGATTAGAGAGAGTTTGCACATCTTGTAACTCTCTAATAATTGATTTGGATTTTAATCTCTCTGAATTGGTGATAGAAACAAAAATGGTTGTTAGGTCTCCGTGGACGTAGGATACACATCTGAACCATGTTAAATATTCTATGTCACTTTTATTTCCATTGTTTGATCTTGTATGATATCATATTTGATTTTGAATTTGCATTGGTGTTCAAATGGCAATAGTAAATTTTTCTTAAATCGCTTTTGCTCATTGATGGTAAATCCTTCCCTGCATTTTTCACCACATGCTATGGTTTTGTACAGGATTCTACCCTGGGAACAAAATCATGAACTAAAATTAACCTGAGAGCACGAATGTGGAAACATAATTATCTAGAAAAGTTTTAAGATGGGTATATAACATTAAAATATCATAAATTAAGAAATATTTTATGATGGTTTAAAAACTTCTCATATTTTTGTAAAGTATACATACATTATATCTTTAGTTAGGTTGAAACTAGATAGTATTGAGATAGCAATTCAAAATTAACCATGTTACTCCAAAATTGTATTTTATAGATTTCAATTCAAATAATATTTAAAAAATTTGTAAAAGAAAGAGTATAAGAAAAAAGTGCACAGTTTTTCATGATTGTATTCATATATTAAAGCAAATGGGAATAACCACAATTGATTTTGAGCGAATGAAAATTTTGATATGATTAATTCTGTCATTCTCACACAATAACTTTGGTAAAGATACATAACCAAAGGAATCTCAAAAAACAATAACAGTAATAATAATAGTTAAAAAAGAAATAAACAAAAAAATTCTTATTTAATGTTTTGGTTGTTTTATATCTACACTGATCTCATTGCAAGAAAAAAAGTGTTATCAACTTCATATCTATTTTGAAAGTGTCATTGAACCACATTTTCATCACGTTTGAAAGTAAAATCTGCTGGTCTGCAGTCCAAAGTAAGAAACGTTTCAGGTGAATGGTGTGCACATGCGAGTGTGTGTGAATACCTATGCACACACATGTGTATGTATATGCATATGTGATTGAATATATGTATGTAAATATGTATATATGTACATATATACACACATATACATTTAAAAAATTTGATAATACTTCTCATTAAACATTCTAATGAACAAAGCTTCCTTGTAGAAGGATGCTCTTAGAATCTAACCCTGATTTTCATAAAATAATAAAATGGGAGCCACCAACTATATATCCTGATTGTATCAAAAGTTCAGAATATGGTAGTAAAATCAAGCCTTTTTAACTAAAATTAATATACCGTGTATCAAAACTCCTGATATTAGCAATTATATTTTTGACTAGTCACTCAACATTTAATACATAATACATCAAGTGTTCTATTATAAATATCTCTCCTATAAGGTGTGTTCTACATTCTACCTATATGACACATAAGAAATAAACATTTTGATTGTATGAATTATTATCGTCTGAAACAAGCATTAACCAAGAATAAATCATATAACCATATTTTATTACCAAAAATATCCATCGAGAGCATAGTAGGGAGAGGTTTAGAGAAGGAAATTCTGCTCTAAGTTACACTGCATACATTTCCCTGTTATATGTCAATTATTACTTGAGTGCTTCAAAAAGAAACCTTGACCTTATATGTGGTTAGGAGGATTAAATCAGCTCATATTTAGCTCTTGCAATAACAAATTGTTCCTAATCAATTTATATGTAACAAACACTCATTGCTAGGACAAGCACCATTTTCCCAATGGTTAAGTGATTCGGCTTTGGTGCGAGAGGTCACAAGTTCGAAATTTGCGTAGCGGGATTCGAACGTTTATTGACATGTGATATGTTGTCCTAGTGACATGTTGTATATAAAGTACTATTTCAAAACAAAAAACAAAAACATTCATTGATAGCTCTGGGTATGAAAGGCAAGTCATGAAGCATGACAAAACGAGGACTCATTTTGCTCCCATAGTGCACTGCACATTAAAAGGCGCATTAAATGGCATAATTTTACTATTTATTTGTGCATTTTCATCGTTATAAAATAGTATTAAACAATTAACATATTATAGGCTTTTAAGGTAAATAATAATATTATTTTATTTGAGCAAATGTACCGTGCCTGAATTAAGAAGCCCATTCAATAATTAAACAATCAGAGCACCATAATGATACCAATATATTTTATAATTTTGCATTGACTTTCAGAGATAGTCATAAAATTACAAAGGCTGATCATTATCTGACCATATAAGTACAAATCCATGTGTCATAATTAGAGCAAAAGGGTAAAATATCATCCTTTAGGGATAAAAAATTTACATAACATCTAGTGATTCGGCGTACTAATGAAATAGCCTTGTACCTCTATAAACTATAAACCTCTCACCTCGATGTCAAAACAATCTATCTTGACTTAGTTTAGATACTAGTGTATAACCTGTGCGTTGCATACGGTAATGTTATTAAAAATTAGTATTTACATTTTAATTATTGTTAAAATATAATGTTATTATACAATATATGATAAATTTACCGTGACATATTAATCACAACCTAAACTGACATGCACTGCTCAAATGTAACATCGAGGGTTCAATCATCGCTAACTACATATATTTGGAGCAACCAATGTTCTAACTGAAAAAAATTATAAAATAAAATTCTTAATATTGTAAATGTAAATAATTTATGTTATTTAATATTATATTTATATATACGTGAATAAATAACTTTACCATTTTAGATAACATGATTGTTGTGTATACATTCAACTCTTATTTTTATTAAGGATTTATAAATGGATTAATGAA
Source organism: Allium fistulosum (assembly GCA_030737815.1). NCBI lineage: Eukaryota > Viridiplantae > Streptophyta > Magnoliopsida > Asparagales > Amaryllidaceae > Allium > Allium fistulosum. Next base: position 661,249,606 of record CM060902.1, read on the forward strand.
TATTAAAATAATTTAATTTATTTAAATAATTTGAATTAATGGTCAATATTATTAATTAAATATAAGAAGTTAATGTAAAAAGTTGAAAAAATGAGAAGAGCTCTGGACGTATTTGTTGCTAAAAAAGCATCTTGTGGCCAGCTTATCTAAATGCGAGCTTTTATCCGTTATTTAGTTTTCATTTTTAAACAATTTTACCTGTGTAGTTAACCATAGATTTCATGTTATTGTAGGAGGGCTGTGCTTACAACTTTGATAATTACAGAATAATATGGACTTGACTGTAAAATATGATTTGGGTATGTTTTATGCGAATTATGAGTTGGGTATGTTTTAATAACATATTAAAAGTGAGAATGTTTATATAATCTAATTTTTATCAGTGTAATCTATGCGTTCAAATATTAATGGTGTAAAATATAAATTTATCCTTTAAAGGGTGTTAGAAATAAAATCATGTAATAATTTTTTGAGATAAACAAATTAGAAATTAAAAAAGTTATTATATTTATGTATACGTTTTATTTGATGTGATACAATATCATGTATTTGATTAAAGAAATAATTTCATTATTTCACACATACACACGTATATATGTGAATATTGTATATTTTCAACTTACCATATTTTTAGCAATTATTAGATGGATTAATAAACATTAGTTAATCAAATATTTAAATAGTTTAAATTTAAGATTTACATAATTAGTTAGACATATGGACTTAACTGTAAAATGTTAGGAGAAAATTGGGAAGGGTTTCTAAGTAATTGTAAAGAATTCAAATTTTAGGTGTTTGAAGTTAGTAGAATTCTGCATATTCATTTAGTGAATAAGTTATACAATAAATTTGTTATTATCATTAATGATATAATTTACATTATGTGATTTATATATATTTGTATCTAAATGAACTCTTTTTACCGAGTTGTTAATGCGTCTGTAATATACATATTTAAACTTTCATTTTTTAGGATTAACTAATAAATATTAGTTGACTAAGTTTATCAATTAGTTTAAAATTTGGATTATGAAGTTAATTTAAACGTGTGGGCTTTAAAGTAAAATATTTGGAGAGAATTAAGAAAAAATTGTGAACTATTATAGAGTTTTTAAAAAGTAAGCATCTGAATGTAAAATAGTATAAGAAAATTAGTAGAATAATTAATTGTAAGTGGTAAATTATATGATTTTGAAAATAAAATATCTAAACTTGGAGAGAGTTAAAGAGCATAGAGATAAATTCAAGAATACACATAGTTAAATAGTTGACGTACATGTTATGCTAATGTTAAACATATATTTGTGCAAGTCACGTGTTTCAATTATTTTCTATATGTTAGTGTGTAATAAAATACCAATTTCGGGAGAAAATTAACAATATAAACTTAAATGTAGCTTAATTGAATGGAATCGAAGAGAACATTCTAAATAATTTGTAAATTATACTTCAATATAAGTGGTAAATAAAAATAAAGAGAGCCTTCATTATTATGCATGTTCATTATTACTAAATATCATTTAAGAAAGAAAATAATAATACAAACTTGAATGTAAAATAGTTGAAGTTAACTAAACAATGATGAAATTTATATTTGAAACTAAATGATAGGTCAGAATTAAGGAGTGACTTGTCAATAATCGTAAAAATAATAAACTATAAACAATAGTGATCTTCATATAAAATACAAAATCGAATAATAATAGACTTTAATTCTCAAAATTCATAAGTGAGATATAATTCCTTTCGCCTTACTATTATTTGATAGAATATATTTAATAAATCATTCTGTCAATAATTTAAGTTACATAAGAATAAATCACCGAAAATTATATCTATTATTATTTTGGATTATAAATATATATTTCTGAATTTAAAACGATTCTAGAAAAATGTTTTTGAAACTTAAATAAATTATACCTTAAGTATAGAATTTAATTAATTTATATGTATAGTAAATGGGTACACAAATAAATTAATAGAAAACTTATATTGCTATTTTCGTATCTTTGTGTTAACATAATATTTTTGTTGTTGTAAAATAATATTTCTCAAATTAAGTCACTTACATTTTAAATATTATACTTAAATAATTTATACGTTAAGTAGTTATAGATACTATTATTTTCTGGTTCTAAATATTCATAGTGAAATGTCTAGTTCTAAGTTAGTTTCAAAATACTTTATATTTTAAAGTTTTATTAAGTTACATTTTAGATTATATGAAATATTTAGATTAGATTTAGATGAGAGTATAAAATTGTAACACGTACACATACATGCATACATAAATACACACACACACACACACATATAACAAAAGATAACCAAGGATAATACTATTTTGTTTTTGACTTACTGAAATCGTGAGATGCTACATGAAAAATCGATCAATAGAGGGAATAAAGAATAAATCTTAAAAAGAAAGAATTAAGGAGAAAAATATATTCTATTTTACTATTATTTAACAGATCAGTACTTAGATAAACGTATATATAGTGATTAATTTAATATATTAACGGAATAGATTATAAGTACCTATATTTTTTTATACCATAAATATCTAAAATAATGTATTTGGATTATAAAATAATTTTGAAATTTATAACATTAAGTATAATATTTCACTGATTTAAAATAAATATAAATGAATTTATAAAAAAATTATCATTATTATTTTATTATATTAGCATGTTAAAATGTTATGTTTTCATCCTAACATATATTAAAATATTATTTTCTAGTAAAAATAATCGTATATTCATTATTCTCACATTCTAACTATTTAAAATGATATATTTTGTTTCAAACTAGTTTTATAATAATATTTCTAAAGTTTAAGAAAATTACATGTTAAACATATTATTTTATTAATTTATACGTTTAAAAAATGTAAATAAATAAATATATATGTATATTATTGTCATTTTCAAAATTTTATGTTTTAAAATATTTTATGTAATTTCAAAATAAGTTTAATTTATATTTTGAAATTAAGAAATTATACGTTAAATATGACTGATATACCTATATATGTGAAACAATTATAAGTATTTATTTGTATAATGAATTTCAAAGAAAAATATTGATGTAAAATTTTCCTTTTTGAAGTAATATTGAGTAAATTCATGATCGTGTGTGTTTTTATGCCCACCCGCACATATGATGATGAGATTTAGATGTTAAATTGCAAAACCTGTATTGATAAGAATTTTCAATGAAACATAAGACTTTTAAAGGAAAAACTTTGTAACGACCCGTGCTTTTAACACTTTAAAAATACGAATTAAAATAAAAATTTCGCATAAAAATTCGAAGGAAATAAAATTTTGTGTTGTTAAATGTGAATTACAAGTTAAAATACAAAACTGAATTCTGAAATAACTTATTTGTAAATTGAATATGGATGTTAACTTGTATTGAATGTAAATAACGAATTGAATTTGATTGTAAACCAAATTGGTTATGATTGTAAACAAAGAATAAATATAATGGTAGATTTAATATTGAAGTTATAATATTGAAATCAACGTAAATGAATGTAATTTAATATTACTGTGAATTTAAATAAGATGATAGCTGAAGAAAATGAAAGTAAATGAATTATAAACTATTGACAATAATGTATAAGTAAATGGTTGATTCAATAATGAAAGTGTAAATCGAAATAAAAGAATTCAATTGGAATTAAATAACTTGAATTTGAATTACAATATAATTGAACGCTGAATCTAATGTAATCTTTTATACTGGATTTATAATGGAAAACTTTATTGTAAAAGATTGTTAATTATTATGAAATTAAAAATGAAATTGGTGAACAATTGAAATTTGATTTAAAAGTTAATAATTTAAAATTGGGAATTTTATATTGAAATTAGACTGTAGAAATAACCATTTTTACAACTGTCTCGGATTTCGACGAAAGCAGTTTCATCGGATCCGTAACAGTGAATTATTGTAAGGTTTCAATTTTCGTAGCAATCAGACTTGTCGTTTGATCGTGCGAGCTTGAAACGCGTAGAAATTTAACGTCGTTAATTAAAATAATCGACTTCAAAAAGCTATCTTTCACATACAATTGAATTAGGCCTTGGTACTAGTTCCATTGCGTCTGGAACGGTGGTAAAACCTTATAAACGCCTGGCGGCACGTCTCGATTGGAGTTCGGACGACTTTGGACCTACCTATATAAATACACACACAAACCAAGACAGTTTTACTGTCATTTTAATCCAGAAACCCTAATTCTATCTTATGGCCGCCACCTATTCAATGGCCATAATCGCTCGAACTTCTTTCCTTAATATCTATCAATCCGTTCAACGAAATCAAAAAATTCCAAAAGCAAAGTTGTAGATCTCGGCGAGCTCTTCAAATCCATACGGTTGATCTATGCTTTTACATCACGGATTCGCCCAGATCTGACTTGGAAGCGTGTACGGTTTTTCTTGGTTTGCGTGCAAACGGTGGCGAATGGGGTGGCGAAACTTGGCGCGTAGGTGGAGCAAGGAGAGGCGCACGCGATGACATCCCCTGATCGAGGTCCGGTCGCTCCTAGTTGCGCGCGTATGGAAGAAAGAGGCGTGCGTGAGTGGGTTTCTGCGCGTGAAGAAGAAGAAGGTTAAACGGTTAATTAATTTTTATTATATGGCTAATCATGTTTTAAATTATATCTTTATATTAATTTAAACGTAACTTTTGCATACGAGGTCCGCTTCGGACGAAACATCTGGCGACGTTGGAATCGCAGCGACGAGTGCTGCGCTGCAGTGCAGATCCGAAGACATTTGGAGCTCGTTAAAATTTTAGGTTAAATCGAACGTCGTTCGATTTGATTTAAAACCGTAGATTCAAGGTGAGTGTTTATACGCTCACAATTGACTAAAATAATTTATGGTAGTTAAATATGACATTATGAAGTGATATGAATTTTATTTGTCGTTGTTTGATAATATTTAATTGTCATATAGATTGTCATTTGAATCCACCGTTGAAAATTAAATTGACAGTCAAATTGAAATTAAAATTGAATTGCGATTAAATTACCTAACATTGATAACTATGAAATTGCCGTGAATTGTATTGTCTATTGGATGATGTATTTCGATGGATGCTATTGGTTGATATTTAGATGTTTGGATGTTTATTTGCTTATATATATCCTGTTATACATACATTTGACACTGTGATTTGGTTTAAGTGATATATATTCATCCCTGACATTTAATTGAAATAAATAATCACTTGGCCGTAGGTTAGAAAATTATATACGGACACCGGGTTGGTTAAATTAAATGATTTTAAAAGTTGTTTTGAAATTATTTAAATGAATTGATTTTAAGAATAAAATCCAATTTATGGAAATTGAATTATTTTGAATTGAAGCTCGAGATGTTGGAATTTAAACTTGGTAAATGAAATTGTTTAATTATTTGAAGTTTAGATTTTAAGAAATTTTTTTTGAAATACGGCGTAAATTTTCGAAAGTTGATTTGTTTTAAAAGATTGGACTTTTAATCGAATTCTGAATATTTCTAAGAAAATTTATATGAAATGATATTTCAAGTTTGAGTTTGGAATTGAAAATTGATTTGAAATTGAGATTTAATTAATTTGGAATTTAATTGAAATTCAAAGGAATTTGTGAATTGGAATAAATTGAAACTATTGAATTAAATTTGAAGATAAAATTGATTTGAATCGGATTTGAACTGAAATTGATTTGGAATATAATACTTAAATGAATTCTTGAAATCCGAATATTAATCTAAGTTTATTGAATTGGAATTGTTCCAGAGATTAAGTAAACTACTTAATACGGATGTTTAATTTAAAGTATATTCTAATTTGAATACAAAATGGTTTTAAAGCGAATCTTATATTCTTATATAAATATATGAACTGTTTTGAAATGTGAAATATTTAAAGTTTCGAAATATATTGGAAGTGAAATTGTTTATTTTGTGGTTCAAATATGTATTTGAAATTGATAATTTAAAATGGTTTATTGAGAAGCTGAATCAAGTTGAAATTGATGATTTGAAATTTGATTAAATTTTAATTTTGGAATTCGAGTTTATGTGAATTGTTTTATGGAATTTGAGGCAAAAATGATTTTGAAATCGAAATGAGATATTGAGGCGAAAAATGATTTTGAAACGGAATCTTACATCTTGAATAGATATGATGATATTTGAAATGGATTTGATCTTTGAAGCGAATATGATAATTTTGATAATCAATTATGAATTGATTTTGAAAATGTAAAGATCCAACCGGTGTGAAAAATATAACGTAGTTATTAAAGAGACCGGGATCGGATATGGACATACTCTCTGTCGATACCGAAAACCACTTTAATAACTATATTCGCGGAGTGTTGATGCAGAATGAAGTGGATGGTTTGATGAACGTGTTGACTGAAGAAAGAGAACGATATTGGATGACCCCTGACATGACTAAAACAGGAGCCGCGCCGGGCCATTGAGGATCGCCATCTCTAGCGAACACACTCCTTCAATACCATGTCTATTACTTTTGTGATTCGATTTGGGTGCACCCCTCGATTATGGGAGTGTTGTTTCGCGGTGTTGGGGTAGTAGCTGCTATGCCCAACATCAGTCCGGATCAGGCAACTACTAGTATCCTAGTTGGTATCGCCTCATGTACCTTGTCATACTGATTGTCCTATTCGCGACCACTACGTTTTGTTTTGTACCTTTAGTATATGGATTGCCCTCTGGTGACTTCCGATTTTGGGGAAACTACGGTCTTGTATATGCTCTTGGGAATATAAACTGTGTTAAGGGTGGAATGGGCCATGGCTTAACGCTATTTTAATACTTTTACTTTAATGTATACATATTATAATAGCGTATTGTACTACATAGTAGATAGTTTAACGGATCCTTGAGAGATGGAAAATCCCGTAACATCTCTTAAGTTATTGCACTCACGTTGACACTGGATAGGAGATGTGAAACCCCGTAAACATCTCTGACACCGTCACACTCATATTTCTTATTCGATTTGACTTACATGAGATATTTTAGTCCTAACTCGAGTGTTTTGTCTTTTCATTACGCTCGGGTCAGCTTGAGCATTTCAGATAAGGTTGAAGATCCATTTTGGAGGACGAAGACGGAGTTTGGTATTACATCATTTGTATTCTACTACCATATTATTTTTCTGCTGCATTATTGTATTATCTCTGATATGTATGTAACTCTGATTTATGATGTATAATAATAATCAAATTTATTTATTTAACAGCTTCATGAACTGTTATTTTATTATTATATCTTGTTCCTTCCGCTGCGAGATTCTGAGTTTGTTTCTGTTCTTTCCTTTCTTTTCTTTTCTTATTTACCCCAATAACTATTCGTATTTCGGATTGTTTGAGTCGGCATATGTGTATGTTTTGTCGACTTGAATGGTCAAAAATGCGGGTTGCTACAAACTATTTTTTAAAGTTTACTAAAATTATGGAAGATAACAAAAATAATAAAGTAATAGAATATATCACATGCATTGCAGACGCTAATGTTGTAAAAACATGGTACTCATACTTTAAATATTGTTAAAATAAAATTTTGTTATGCAATGCTTGATATATCAATCATAAATGAAACTTTTATTATTGTTTATGCATATAATTTTTGTTAAGTGGTTCATATATTTTTATATTTGAGAAAAATATCTACCATTTTGTTAATATGAATGTGATATATAAATTGAAATTATCATTTTGTTTATAAATTATCAAAGAACTTAATGAGTAGTAATTACTTCAATTTATTTACATAGTATGGATTTATAGTGTTTGGTTAATTTAAATACATGGATTTGAATGTAAAATAATAAGAGAAAATTGATGAAAACTTTATAAATGACCGTAGAAATTATAATATATATATATATATGAATATAAAATCATGGAAAAAATTAATGCAATATTTTGGATAACTATAAAATAAAAATTTATATGGATTCAAAAAAAATCAAAGAGAATTAAGTAGTCAGGATGAAATTTTTATAATTACCGAGATGATTTGTAATTTTTAAACTTCTATCATTTAAACGATAGTTTATTAAAATAAATAATTATACGTTAAAGTTCTTATAGTCTTTTATGTGATCCATATTTTTTTATATCTGAATAAAAATTTAATCTATACCATTTTGTTTCAATGAGCGTGATATACTTGTTGACATTGTTATCCGTATTATTTATTAAAGAAATTAATAAATAATGCAGTTTATAGTTAAATTATTTAATTAATTTAAACATACAAACTAAAATGTAAATTGTGCATGAAAATTAAGGACTTTGAAAATAACAATGGAAAGTAGGAAGCGTAGGTTCTCGAATGTAAAACGATAGTGTAAAATTAATAAAATATTATAAGCAATTTAAAAAATAATAAATTGTATTAGGTCTTTAAAATAAAATATTAATAAATATCTAGAGAAAGTTAGGAGAGTTGAAAGAAATGCTAGAATTAATGTGAGAGCTAGAATTTCTTCTGTTTTACTATTATTTAATAGATTTTGTGTTGTTATTTTTAATTTTATTGTAACGACCCTGAATTTTGAACAATTTAAATTGAAAATATTTAATGAATTTTAAATATTTGAATGATGAATTGACTCGAGTTTCAATTTATCAGGATGAATTTGGTGATTAAATTTTAGAATTTAATCTATTGAAAATTGAATAATAATTTAAATCGAATTCAATTTAAAAGTTCTGTAACAACCTGGGGTTTTGCCCAATTTATAATCATAAATAAATGATTAATGTTCACAGCTAATTGCTGTCTGTTGCTGGAACTTTTGTAACAATAAATTTTTTCGTCAATTGATGGTTTAATTTGGTTGTTAATGGCTATCGGCATTTTAATGGGTTGTTGATTGCGGTTGATAGTTTCTAATTTAATTGAAATTCTTTTCAAAATTTTTGCTAAGGGTTAAGTGGGCTTGAAAATAATACTGCCCATATTTTCCTTGATGCCGTGATAAAAATCCAAACCCGCCCCCTCATTTTTCCCATTCATTTAAAACCCTAGAAATGAAAGCGTACAAAAAAAATGGCGGCCTTCGATTTCTTTCTTCCTTGTTGCTTCCAAAATTAGGGCTTTGCTTTGTCGAAGCAACCGTCTTCTGTTGATCGATCGCGTTCGTCTTCCTCTCGCTCGCGACCTCTTCGAAAAAGGTGAGTGGTTTCTCCCCCGCTCATAATTAATTCATGCTTCGAATTATTTAGAGTTCGAAGCTCTGTGATTTTCGTTGTTTCTATTTGGTGGCTATCTTGACTTTGAGCGTGCTGTTCGATTTTCGTGATTTTGGGGTTTCTCTGATTTGTGTTCTGTTGCTTTTCCTTTGATTTATGCTTGAACCCGATAGTTCTTGCTTTGCTCTGTTGTCCACCCCGCAGTCGATGATGATTTGGGTTCCTTTATATAAGTGTCTAATGTGATTAACGTGTTCTTCACGTTGCCGATTCTTTCCTGTTTTAAGCTTTGGTATTTTGGGAATTTCTTTCAAAGCACGACTTTAATTTTGTACCGTTCGATCTTCTGGTTTTTAACAGTCGAACTTCTGATTTCTGAAACCTTCCTAAATTATAAAGTGTTGACTTTTTCCATTTATTCGGCTTTGATATGTTAACGTGATTTTTTGATCATCTGTACTTTGTTCTGTGATATTTTTTTTAGACTTTACTATGACTTCGATGATCTCTTCTCCGATCATCTTCACTACTGTATATATGCATACTGTTCTCTGACCATCTGACATTGGCTTCATTACCTTGTTGCTACTGCATATATTCTTCATGTTGTAGTTTCATTCTTCATTTAGCTTTGGGTGATTGTCACTGCATTCATATTGTAACGCCCCACTCCGAGACCCACTGTAACAAAGAGTATTACGGGAGTAATACTGTCTGTTAAAGCGGAGAATAGAGTATAGTGGAAGCGACCATCTATAATCAAGCTATAACTATCTACCGAATACGTCGAAAGATGGAATCTATTTAAATTTTTCTCAATCAGGTGGTTCGACATATTCGATAAATACTTATAACGAAATTACAAATGGCTAAAGATCTATCAGGACAAAGCATAATAATAAATGATAAAAACATCACAGAACAGAATCACATAACAGATATAAAATCCCAGAACAATACATCATCAATACAGATCCAAATATCATAAGGGGGTATAAAGCCACTGCTCACACATGTGAGTCAAAAATATGTACATATCAAAGTCTGAATAATAAGAGAGTAGCGGAATGGTGGATAAATAAAAGCGCTATCTATCAGCATAGCAGATAATGTCCAAGCGGAAGCACAGAAGCTAAGTCCAGAGACCTAACCTGAAACAACTCGGTCTGACCCGAGCGAAAACACTCGGGTCAGGCTAGCTAAACAATCAGTAATAACTGAGATATATAATAATGCGGTACATAAATAAAACAGTACTTATCCAAAGAGAAGTATATTATGAACCACATGAATAAAATGATGATCCCTAATCATCAATAAACGATAAAAATCTCCAAAGAGAAATCAACACCAAAGTGTAGAATAAATAAAATCGCCTCATATCATCGGCGTAGCCAAAGCTATAAAAAGATGCCCATAGGCAATAATCCCAAGAGTGACCAGAGTCTGTAATCAATGCCCAAGCAAAGATCGATGCTCCAAAGAGCAATGAGGATATACTGAAAAATCAATGAAATCAAACACTGAAAAGCAGTGTCCAGAGACACTGTGAATGCACAAGGTAATCGCACTTACATCGTATGGTTCCATAGAACCAACGCCGAATGGCGGTACTCGAATGGATATAAAAATCATCAGATAATACAAGTATTGCACGTGCACCGACTAGAGTCGTTGTTGCCAAGTACTATAGAGTTGTGATCGATCACTCGCACCGATGCGAAACGCGCGAGACGGCGAGATCCTTCCCAGAAGGATAAAGGCCCAGAGGCACACGCCGAAAAGTAAACTGCTCCATAGAGCAGGTGTCCAGAGACGGTTGCCCAGAGGCATGGTGACCTAGAGGTCCAGTACTGGCCGCCCATAGGCAAATGTGTCACTAACTTCTTGGAGAGGAACCCGCAAAGTGTTAACAATGAGTCCCATACCCCACGTTCGCACTAAACGGTTTCCTAACCAATAGCAAGCTCACACTCCAAACAATAAAAAGTCTACCTCATATCATCGGTAAACTAGACCCAAAGGTCAAAACGATCAATCGAATAGGTCGGGGATTAACCGGAAAGAAAATACACACGGTTTCCATAGGCCGGAGATTTCCTAACCGTTTAAGCACCTTTCCACTTCGCTCGACGTGCTAAAAGTGAGTGTGAGATTTTTATTATAGAAAATAATGGTGTAAAACAGATTTATAATTGATTTTCGAAATCACTTTTAAAACGGTCTTTTGAAAGGTCTCCTATTATGGAGTAGTTAATTTAATAATTAAAATAATATTATATAATAATTTTCAAAAGCCATTTAGGAGTGAAAAATCTTTTGAAAATGATTCATAAAACCCGTGTACGAAATCTAGAGACAAATCTCAAAGAAATCAATGAAAACCAGAAAATCATCAAAAATATTCTAAGTGTTTGTAAACATTCAAAAACAGCTGTGAACCCAAGTTCGGCAATTTATTTGGACCAGCAAACAGTGTCCAAATGTCATGAAAATTTGCAGGCATGTAGTCCAACATCCCTACTGTAAGATGCAAAAAGAATTTCTGGATTCAGAGTTGAGACGAAGTGGCAGCGACGTCTCATAGTTGGACCCAGAACAAGATTTACACTGTTTACAAACAGCGACTAGAGTTCAACTTCGACACGAAATTCGAAGTACCAAACGAACTCCAATGTTGTCCAAATTTTCCTGAGATGGAGTTCGGAACTCCACCTTTCTAACGAGACCAAAAACGTCGAATTCCGACTTCCGATGCGAACGTGGCGGCATCGCGGAGTGGCGCTCAAAAGCTGGAAACAGAAGGGATATTTGATTTTCATTCTAAGTGTTTGACCATTCAAAAAATGCTGCGAACCCAAGTTCGGCAATTTATTTGGACCAGCAAACTGAATCCAAATGACTTGAAAACTGGTAGGCATATAGTCCATCCCTACTATAAGATGCAAAAAGAATTTCTGGAATCCGAGTTGAGACGAAGTAGCAGCGACGTCTCAAAGTTGGACCCAGAACAAGATTCACACTGTTTACAAACATCGACAAGAGTTCAACTTCGACACGAAATTCGAAGTACCAAAAGAATGCCGATGATGTCTAAATTTTACAGAGATGGAGTTCGAAACTCCACTTTTCCAACGAGACCAAAAACGTCGAATTCCGACTTCGGATGCGATCGTGGCGGCATCGCGAAGTGGAGATAAAAAATCTGAAACAGGGTTTAAAAAAAATATTTATTATTTTTTTTTTCTTTTTTTTTTATTTCTTTTTTTTTTTACTTACGCGGGCCCGGCCCGCGTCAGCCTGCCCCAGCCCAGGCGGGCTGGGTGCAGTAATGCCCCAGCCCGCTTGGGCTGGGAGCACCCAGCCCACGCGGGCTGGGTGTTTTCTACCCAGCCCACGCGGGCTGGGAGGCACCCAGCCCACGCGGGCTGGGTGTTTACTACACAGCCCACGCGGGCTGGGAGGCACCCAGCCCACGCGGGCTGGGTGTTACACCACCCAGCCCACGCGGGCTGGGTGTTACCCCACCCAGCCCACGCGGGCTGGGTGTTTACTACCCAGCCCACGCGGGCTGGGAGGCACCCAGCCTACGCGGGCTGGGTGTTACACCACCCAGCCCACGCGGGCTAGGTGCTGATCTGCCCCAGCCCACGCGGGCTGGGTGCAGTAATGCCCCAGCCCGCCTGGGCTGGGGTTCAATGCATGTGGCCAGCCCCTTAGGGGGCTGGCCTGCTCAGGGCTAGCCCAGCTGGGCTAGCCTCATCTGGGCAGAACCTGGGTGCAACCAGGGTCTGTTTTGGCTCTGTTTTTCAGCCTGCACATATCAGCCAACATTTTTTTGTGTTTTTTGGCATTTAGATGTGTTTTTTTTCAATTTTGGGCATCAAAATTATCACCAAAATTAACTAGCAATAATCATTAATAATTAGTAATTACCAAACTTACAACTAGCATTAATTACTAATCAATAGTAATTACCTCTACCAATCAAGCAAATAAGCAAACACTTCAAGTGCAACTTTCCAAAGCAAAGAGGATGTGGATTAGAGAGCTTCAAAATTAAAAAGAGAACAAAACCAGGGATTACAAAGAGATTTCAAAGATTAAAATAAAGATTAGAAGGTGATTAGGCCTAGGATTGCATTACCTTGCTAGGATTAAACAAGTCTAATTATGAAGAGATGGAGATGAGTCTTCTAAAGGGAGGCCATTAGTTTTGCTTAGATTTAGGTTTAGGAATTTATGAAGAGGATGAGGGTTAGGGTTATGAAATGGGTTTAAGATATTATATAGAGTGGGTGGGCTAATGGGTTTGTTATGAGGGTTTTACAACCCAATAAGGCTTAGTTCAATTACTTAAGTGCATATGTAAATTTAAAAGAAAATTTTCTAATGTTATCATTTGAACAAAAATTCTAAGTAGTAACCTAGTTTTAATCAAAACCATATAATTGTCTCATTAGCCAATTAAACCCATTATCACATTTAAAAATTCCCCTTTTAAATATTAAATTCCAAAAATATTAATTTTCCCATTTTAAACCCAAAATACTTTAATTTGCAAACCAATTGCAAATTTAAATTCCCAAAATTTTTGTTTAGCTCCCTTTTCAACTTAAAATCATAATTTTAATTTATTATTCGGTAATTGCAATCTCAGGGTTGTTACAGACTCCCCCCCTTAAGAAAATTGCGTCCCCGCAATTCCTTAAATATAGAAATCGTCTATAACATCTAATCCACAACGTGTAGATTCGCACGGAAAGAAAATCCACAAAGATCAATGTTTATATTCTCACAGAGCAAGCTAAGGGTCGTGGATCCACCAATGGGATTCACAATCCTTAGTGAAGAAACCATACAAGTAACATCCAAAGATAGTATCAACTAGTTCCTTTGATACGAATGAGTGAGAGACACCCGTATCAAAAAAACTCTAAAAGATTGATCGTGAAATAAAATAGAACCTTCGAGAACGGAAGGATGCGTACCTCGAGGCTGAGATGAAGATGCGAGTTAAGCACGATTCAAAGATAGATAATTCAAATGGAATACTACAGAATATAAATGTATTCCTAAACATATTCCTAACTTATCTATCCAATGTCATGAGGAAAGGGCTTTGTAATATTCGAATCATACTAGGATGTATTGTACTAAGTGTTACTGTTCTGTGTTTATTATGCTTATTCCTGAAACCAGGCTCTGATACCAAACTGTAATGCCCCACTCCGAGACCCACTGTAACAAAGAGTATTACGGGAGTAATACTCTCTGTTAAAGCGGAGAATAGAGTATAGTGGAAGCAACCATCTATAATCAAGCTATAACTATCTACCGAATACGTCGAAAGGTGGAATCTATTTAAATTTTTCTCAATCAGGTGGTTCGACATATTCGATAAATACTTATAACGAAATTACAAATGGCTAAAGATCTATCAGGACAAAGCATAATAATAAATGATAAAAACATCACAGAACAGAATCACATAACAGATATAAAATCCCAGAACAATACATCATCAATACAGATCCAAATATCATAAGGGGGTATAAAGCCACTGCTCACACATGTGAGTCAAAAATATGTACATATCAAAGTCTGAATAATAAGAGAGTAGCGGAATGGTGGACAAATAAAAGCGCTATCTATCAGCATAGCAGATAATGTCCAAGCGGAAGCACATAAGCTAAGTCCAGAGACCTAACCTGAAACAACTCGGTCTGACCCGAGCGAAAACACTCGGGTCAGGCTAGCTAAACAATCAGTAATAACTGAGATATATAATAATGCGGTACATAAATAAAACAGTACTTATCCAAAGAGAAGTATATTATGAACCACATGAATAAAATGATGATCCCTAATCATCAATAAACGATAAAAATCTCCAAAGAGAAATCAACACCAAAGTGTAGAATAAATAAAATCGCCTCATATCATCGGCGTAGCCAAAGCTATAAAAAGATGCCCATAGGCAATAATCCCAAGAGTGACCAGAGTCTGTAATCAATGCCCAAGCAAAGATCGATGCTCCAAAGAGCAATGGGGATATAATGAAAAATCAATGAAATCAAACACTGAAAAGCAGTGTCCAGAGACACTGTGAATCCACAAGGTAATCGCACTTACATCGTATGGTTCCATAGAACCAACGTCGAATGGCGGTACTCGAATGGATATAAAAATCATCAGATAATACAAGTATTGCACGTGCACCGACCAAAGTCGTTGTTGCCAAGTACTGTAGAGTTGTGATCGATCACTCGCACCGATGCGAAACGCGCGAGACGGCGAGATCCTTCCCAGAAGGATAAAGGCCCAGAGGCACACGCCGAAAAGTAAACTGCTCCATAGAGCAGGTGTCCAGAGACGGTTGCCCAGAGACATGGTGACCCAGAGGTCCAGTACTGGCCGCCCAGAGGCAAATGTGTCACTAACTTCTTGGAGAGGAACCCGCAAAGTGTTAACAATGAGTCCCATACCCCACGTTCGCACTAAACGGTTTCCTAACCAATAGCAAGCTCACACTCCAAACAATAAAAAGTCTACCTCATATCATTGGTAAACTAGACCCAAAGGTCAAAACGATCAATCGAATAGGTCGGGGATTAACCGAAAAGAAAATACACACGGTTTCTATAGGCCGGAGATTTCCTAACCGTTTAAGCACCTTTCCACTTCGCTCGACGTGCTAAAAGTGAGTGTGAGATTTTTATTATAGAAAATAATGGTGTAAAACAGATTTATAATTGATTTTCGAAATCACTTTTAAAACGGTCTTTTGAAAGGTCTCCTATTATGGAGTAGTTAATTTAATAATTAAAATAATATTATATAATAATTTTCAAAAGCCATTTAGGAGTGAAAAATCTTTTGAAAATGATTCATAAAACACTTGTACGAAATCTAGAGACAAATCTCAAAGAAATCAATGAAAACCAGAAAATCATCAAAAATATTCTAAGTGTTTGTAAACATTCAAAAACAGCTGTGAACCCAAGTTCGGCAATTTATTTGTACCAGCAAACAGTGTCCAAATGTCATGAAAATTTGCATGCATGTAGTCCAACATCCCTACTTTAAGATTCAAAAATAATTTCTGGATTCAGAGTTGAGACGAAGTGGCAGCGACGTCTCAAAGTTGGACCCAGAACAAGATTTACACTGTTTACAAACAGCGACTAGAGTTCAACTTCGACACGAAATTCGAAGTACCAAACAAACTCCAATGTTGTCCAAATTTTCCTGAGATGGAGTTCGGAACTCCACCTTTCTAACGAGACCAAAAACGTCGAATTCCGACTTCCGATGCGAACGTGGCGGCATCGCGGAGTGGCGCTCAAAAGCTGGAAACAGAAGGGATATTTGATTTTCATTCTAAGTGTTTGACCATTCAAAAACTGCTGCGAACCCAAGTTCGGCAATTTATTTGGACCAGCAAACTGAATCCAAATGACTTGAAATCTGGTAGACACATAGTCCAACATCCCTACTATAAGATGCAAAAAGAATTTCTGGAATCCGAGTTGAGACGAAGTAGCAGCGACGTCTCAAAGTTGGACCCAGAACAAGATTCACACTGTTTACAAACAGCGACAAGAGTTCAACTTCGACACGAAATTCGAAGTACCAAAAGAATGCCGATGATGTCTAAATTTTACAGAGATGGAGTTCGAAACTCCACTTTTCCAACGAGACCAAAAACGTCGAATTCCGACTTTGGATGCGATCGTGGCGGCATCGCGAAGTGGAGATAAAAAATCTGAAACAGGGTTTAAAAAAAATATTTATTATTATTTTTTTTTTTTTTTTTTTTTACTTACGCGGGCCCGACCCGCGTCAGCCTGCCCCAGCCCAGGCGGGCTGGGTGCAGTAATGCCCCAGCCCGCCTGGGCTGGGGAGCACCCAGCCCACGCGGGCTGGGTGTTTTCTACCCAGCCCACGCGGGCTGGGTGTTTACTACCCAGCCCACGCGGGCTGGGTGTTACCCCACCCAGCCCACGCAGGCTGGGTGTTTACTACCCAGCCCACGCGGGCTGGGTGTTACACCACCCAGCCCACGCGGGCTGGGTGCTGATCTGCCCCAGCCCACGCGGGCTGGGTGCAGTAATGCCCCAGCCCGCCTGGGCTGGGGTTCAATGCATGTGGCCAGTCCCTTAGGGGGCTGGCCTGCTCTGGGCTAGCCTCATCTGGGCAGAACCTGGGTGCAACCAGGGTCTGTTTTGGCTCTGTTTTTCAGCCTGCACATATCAGCCAACATTTTTTTGTGTTTTTTGGCATTTAGATGTGTTTTTTTTTCAATTTTGGGCATCAAAATTATCACCAAAATTAACTAGCAATAATCATTAATAATTAGTAATTACCAAACTTACAACTAGCATTAATTACTAATCAATAGTAATTACCTCTACCAATCAAGCAAATAAGCAAACACTTCAAGTGCAACTTTCCAAAGCAAAGAGGATGTGGATTAGAGAGCTTCAAAATTAAAAAGAGAACAAAACCAAGGATTACAAAGAGATTTCAAAGATTAAAATAAAGATTAGAAGGTGATTAGGCCTAGGATTGCATTACCTTGCTAGGATTAAACAAGTCTAATTATGAAGAGATGGAGATGAGTCTTCTAAAGGGAGGCCATTAGTTTTGCTTAGATTTAGGTTTAGGAATTTATGAAGAGGATGAGGGTTAGGGTTATGAAATGGGTTTAAGATATTATATAGAGTGGGTGGGCTAATGGGTTTGTTATGAGGGTTTTACAACCCAATAAGGCTTAGTTCAATTACTTAAGTGCATATGTAAATTTAAAAGAAAATTTTCTAATGTTGTCATTTGAACAAAAATCCTAAGTAGTAACCTAGTTTTAATCAAAACCATATAATTGTCTCATTAGCCAATTAAACCCATTATCACATTTAAAAATTCCCCTTTTAAATATTAAATTCCAAAAATATTAATTTTCCCATTTTAAACCCAAAATACTTTAATTTGCAAACCAATTGCAAATTTAAATTCCAAAATTTTTGTTTAGCTCCCTTTTCAACTTAAAATCATAATTTTAATTTATTATTCGGTAATTGCAATCTCAGGGTTGTTACAGTTTAGTAGTGCACTAGCTTGCACTGTCACTTGTTCATGTCGATGGTTCATTGTAGTAGATCTAGAATTGGCTTGTGGTCTTGATTTAGTGAAATTTGCTAGCATCCTTGATTCATTTTAAGTTGCAGTCCTTTATTACTACGGTGCATTCATATTTACATTGCGGTTTCATGCCTTATGTTTGCATACTACTACTTGTATACTTCATTGCACAACTCTGAGTTTATCTTGCAGTCTGTTTAAAATACTTCAAGTGGTCTGCATATACACTTGGTTACGTCTCCACTGCATAGCTTTTAACTTAAGTTGCATTTCTTGATTTCGGTTGTACTTGGTCATTTGAGGCGTTGGGTCTGCATACATATGCTTTGATGCGGTTTTGATTTGTTGTAGCTGCTGCACTTTTTGATTTAGTGTACGTGTGCATGCATCTTTGCATTTGTGTTTTCATTGGGTGTCTGCACATGCTTCTGGTCCATTGCTTAGCAAAGTCTGACTTGATTAGTTGTGAAGTTGCCACTGATTTAAGTCCATCTTGTTGTTTCATTTCCTTGCATCACTAGGTGGCACCTGCTGCCCATTTAACATGTGCATTTCCTTCATGTGTTCTGTGCACTGTGTGGCCACATAATTGTATATGTGTGGACTAGTCTTCATTTGCATTGTGCAGTAGCTTGAGCATTTAGCTTGTTGAATTGGTTATCTCACTGGACCTGTTGAGTTGTCCCTGTTGTCACTTTAGTCTGGACTGCATATATGAAGTGGTCGCTGACCTGATTTGTACATTGGTTAGCTCCACTTGACTTTGTTAAGCATGTCTCTATTGTTCCCTTGACTTGGTGCCTGTAGTTCTATTGCAGTCTCTATTTTGCATTTCATTGATGCACATATTTTTATTTGCAGTTTGATTTGGTTGTCCCTTGTACTGGCCATTGAATTCAAGTGGTGGCTGCATTTTCGTTGCAGTTTTACCCTTGTTCCTTGTGGTGGCTGCAGTTCGATTTTGTTGTATTTTTGGATTGTACCGCTTTGAGCTCGAGTACTTGTATCCATCGATAGTAATTGGTCGACATTCCTTTGGGTTTTGTTGTTATCTCTGGCTTGACTTTGAGTTGTATTTATTTCTATTGCCTGGTCTGGAATTATGTTCTGGTTCATTTGGCATTGATTTTGATGTGAACCTATTATCTTCTTGGTTAGGTTTCTTCCTCACTTCGGCCTTGGCTACTATGTTGCACTGTAACATATGCCTATATGTTGAGTGTCACTGCATTTTGAACTTCACTGGAATTTGTGCCTTAATGCTATTCATTTTTATATATGTTGATTTGAGCTCTTTGTTATTTCACTGCAACATATGTTTGCATAATTAATATGTAGATATACTTTGCTATGTCGCTGCTGCGTTGCCATATTTTTGAGCAGTTGTGAGCTCTTGGTCATTGTTGTCTCGGGTTTGAGTTTTTGCTGTTCTTGAAATTTCAGACCTGTAGCATTACGATGGACCTTGTTTTGATTTGTTAGTTGTGCTTTTGGTTGGTGCATACGAGTTGGCGAGGCAGTGCACGCGTGCGTGCACTGCAGCCACCCAGAATTGATAGTTTTGAATTGATATTTCCTTTGTTTGATTCATTGATCTTTTTGCGTATTTCGTATGGTGTTTTGGCGAGGCCGTACACGCGTGCGTGTACGGCAGCCAATCGAACTTTTGATGGTTTTAAAGTGACAATTTCAATTGTTTTAAATTGATTTAGTCGGTTTGATAAATTGTTTATTTATCTCTGTTGATGATTTAAATCTGCTGATTTATTGTTTAACATTGTTAAGTGTTATATTTACTGTTATCCGATTTCTTTGTTCAAAGAGTCGGATAGACGGGAATTACTGTGACTGTCGTCTATTTAAATTATTATTGCTTTTATGCACTAATAACTGAGTTTGAATTAGACTGACCTGTGTATTATTTTCTTTTGAATGTAATACTCGGGTCAGACCGAGTATTTTACAGCTTGAAGATTTTCGAGCAGCGAAGTTAGAGAGAGAGGGTAAAAGAATCACTTTTGTTTTCAAAAGAAATGTATTTTAAGATATTCCGCTGTATCAGTTTAATAACTTGTACAGACTCTGATGTATGTAAAAAAGATTTATAGTAATGAAATAAAGATTCATTTGTTTTTAATTTATTGTTATTATTCTGTGTTTCTGTGGCTGATTCTGTTTAAACTTCATAAACTAAATAACAATTCGTCTTTTTGAACGTTTCAAGTTGGTTTAATTACCGACTGGAGGCGGTCAGAAGGGGGAATGTTACAGAGTGGTATCAGAGCTTTGGTTTACACAAAGCTTAGTTTATGGTGTTTAATATGAATATTTATTAGAAACACTTTAAAGAAAATGTTTTTCAAATCTAAAGAAGTATAAAAAAAAATTGTTTGAATAGATTTGAAATTTAACTAAAGGAAGTTAAATAAATTGAACTTGATTTGATAAATTTTTGAGATGGAAATTTAAACTTAAAAGCTAAGTGATTATATAATAGGAATTGGAAAGTTTAAATTAATAAGTTGTATAACTTATAAAATGAGAAAATTTAAGTAAAACCAGTTGTAAAATGGTTAAACAGTTTTGTTAAGTAAAACAAAATCTGAATTTTGAATAGTGATATGAATTTGACTTTAGCAAAAGTTAAATAAAATGATTTTGGAAATGAAAACTAAGTGAAATTGAATTAATGGAAATTTGAAAGCTATATAAATTGAATTCAAATTGAAAGATAAGTAAATCAAAATAGAATCAAATTTGATTTGAATTGAAAGCAAACTAACTTGAATATAAATTAGTGAAAGTGAACTAATTGAATATGAATAAATGTTAGTAAAATCCAATGTGAATAAATCAAATATGATTAAATTGGAAATCAATTCAATGAATGATTTACTAAAGGACTAGTTGATTATTTTGGAAATAGAAATTTGATAAAATTATATAATAGTTTAAATTGGAATTTTTGAATTATTATAAACGGTTTATATAGAAGATTTGAAAAAATTGATATTATATTGGAATTATAAAATGAGTTTGTGTAAGTGTTAAAAGTGAAGAATTAAAAATTGTGAAGTTATAAAATGAACCGATGTTGTAAAATAAAAGAATTATAAGTAATTTACTTATAAATTAAATTTCTGATATAAACTGAGTTATAGAAGGAATGGTTAATAAAGTGATTTTTATAAATTGAAGCCTTTATAAATAGGAAGGGAATTTATAAACGTTGTTTATAAATTCGAAACTAACTTATTTTGATAAGTAAACTCTTATAGCTTGTTAAAAGAAAGTATATTCACAATTTTGGACCTTGAATATATTATTGAATAAAATGGACATGTTTTTGGGAAAGTGATATTTTAAAACGAAGTTAATTGTTTTAAAAGATGTTTTCAAAAGCATTGAATATCGAAACCATAGATTTCAACATTCATTGTTGAAATAGACATTTTCGAATATAAGGAAATGGTGGACTATAACACTATTGTTATAGTAAATGATTTCCGAAAGGAAATATTTTGTATAGTATTGGGATTTATATATCTATCTAAATTTTGAATCCCTATACTAGTGATTTTGAGTTGTCGTAACGATGTTTTACGTAACATTCGTTTTAACTCAAATAAATGTGTGAAAGAGAATGATTTCCTTAAAGAATGAAATATATACTTAATTTTGGTTTAAGTATATCGAATATTTTCCAATGTTGAAAATAAATTAGATTTGTGAATTACTTATTTTTAAATAAGTATGGAAATGTTTTTCCAAATATGAAATGTTGTGAATATATTCCGTAAGGAATAAATGATTTGAAATTCATTTTCGAAGTCGAAGTTGAAAAGTTAAATGAGAAATTTGAACAATTAGTTCAATTTGAGATTTTTCAAAAAGATTGAATCGTTGAGTTAAAATTGAGTTTAACTTCGACACCAAAGACAATATAAGTTGAGCTTTGAATTTCAGATGATGATTTGGATTGTATGTCTAACATTGTGAATTGATGACATAGCGATTGATCTCTATTAAATATATATCCGTTGGTGGCGGAGAATTTATTCTCTTAGCTTAACACCCTTCTCTGAGACGTACGAGCTCAGAGGTTATATATCGATAGACATCAATTCTGTGTTGAGAATTGACAAAGTAACATGTAATTCAAATCGAATGTGAAGTCGATAATAAATGGAATTATGAATATGAATTAGGTTGAGATAACCTTAAACTTCCAAATCGACTAAGAGGAAAATTTTGAAATCCTCTATTTTGTTATGAATATGAGATATGTAGGTTTTCAGAACTTATATATATGAATGCGGTAAATTTGAAAACCATTAGTTTAGAAAGTCATTGTTATGGAAATATTATGTATGTTTACATAGATATGATATGTACGAAATGTGAAATGAAGTACTACATATATATGATATTATGTTTTCTAAACTGAGGATATGGAAAAGTACCTTCCATTTATTATTTGAGAAGGTTTTGGAACTCGTGAAGAGTGTCCATTTGAAATTCGTAGCTACGTAGAATTTCCATTAGTCGGATTGACTATTTGAATCGGAATCCCTCGAGATGGATCATGTCGATAGGATCATATTGATGATTAGCGTAATTTGAGGGGCGAGATGCCCACAGTTACAAGCGATTCCATTGGGATAATGGCGCAACCGCCGAGTAAACTGCAATCTAAATGCCAAAGCGAAATTCGAGGGGCGAGATGCCTACGGTTACAAGCGATTCTACTGGGATAGTAGCGTAACCGCCGTGTGGACCGCGATCAATGACAACAACCATGGCGAAATTCAAGAGAGATGTGAAATCTACAGTTACAAGCGATTCTACTGGGATAGTAGCGTAACCGCTGGGTAAACTGTGATCCATGGGGGAACGTGCTTTCCATATCCATTTTTAAAAGAATTTTTAAGTATTTTCACTGGGAATTGAAGCAAGTATATTTAGTACTTGGAGATTTTTAGTCCTGCGCCTGGCCAGCGTATGCCTAATGTCTGTAAGTACGAAGATGGATTTGTTAAATTTCGAGTTAGCAAGTATTTTCAAACTGTAAATAGCAAATCAATAATTTGAAATTAAAATTTCAAAATTCCTACCTAATAAACTAAGGAAGAGGATCTTTGGAATGTTTTGAAAGTCCACAGCTTTGGAAGAGATATATTATGCAGATCTCTAACGTGAAGAATTTTAAAATTAAATCTGAGTTTATAAATTGAGAATTTTGGTAAAAGACTTTTTGCATTTTGATTGTAGAAATCAATAAACAAAGGAGATAATGAACAAAACTAGTAAGATTAAACAAACGGAATGAATCCTATATTCATTTATTTGTAATAAGTTTTAAACTTAGTAAAATTTAGTAGGGTATAAATATTAATGAAATTTTAACAACCTTTCCTTTTCGTGGACGAAAAGGTTTAAGGAGGGGAGATTGTAACGACCCTGAATTTTGAACAATTTAAATTGAAAATATTTAATGAATTTTTAATATTTGAATGATGAATTGACTCGAGTTTCAATTTATCAGGATGAATTTGGTGATTAAATTTTAGAATTTAATCTATTGAAAATTGAATAATAATTTAAATCGAATTCAATTTAAAAGTTCTGTAACAACCCGGGGTTTTGCCCAATTTATAATCATAAATAAACGATTAATGTTCACAGCTAATTGCTGTTTGTTGCTGGAATTTTTGTAACAATAAAATTTTTCGTCAATTGACGGTTTAATTTGGTTGTTAATGGCTATCGGCATTTTAATGGGTTGTTGATTGCGGTTGATAGTTTCTAATTTAATTGAAATTCTTTTCAAAATTTTTGCTAAGGGTTAAGTGGGCTTGAAAATAATACTGCCCATATTTTCCTTGATGCCGTGATAAAAATCCAAACCCGCCCCTCATTTTTGCCATTCATTCAAAACCCTAGAAATGAAAGCGTACAAAAAAAATGGCGGCCTTCGATTTCTTTCTTCCTCGTCGCTTCCAAAATTAGGGCTTTGCTTTGTCGAAGCAACCGTCTTCTGTTGATCGATCGCGTTCGTCTTCCTCTCGCTCGCGACCTCTTCGAAAAAGGTGAGTGGTTTCTCCCCCGCTCTCATGTAATTCATGCTTCGAGTTATTTAGAGTTCGAAGCTCTTTGATTTTCGTTGTTTCTATTTGGTGGCTATCTTGACTTTGAGCGTGCTGTTCGATTTTCGTGATTTTGGGGTTTCTCTGATTTGTGTTCTGTTGCTTTTCCTTTGATTTATGCTTGAACCCGATAGTTCTTGCTTTGCTCTGTTGTCCACCCCGCAGTCGATGATGATTTGGGTTCCTTTATATAAGCGTCTGATGTGATTAACGTGTTCTTCACGTTGCCGATTCTTTCCTGTTTTAAGCTTTGGTATTTTGGGAATTTCTTTCAAAGCACGGCTTTAATTTTGTTCCGTCCGATCTTCTGGTTTTTAACAGTCGAACTTCTGATTTCTGAAACCTTCCTAAATTATAAAGTGTTGACTTTTTCCATTTATTCGGCTTTGATATGTTATCGTGATTTTCTGATCATCTGTACTTTGTTCTGTGATATTTTTTTTAGACTTTACTATGACTTCGATGATCTCTTCTCCGATCATCTTCACTACTGTATATATGCATACTGTTCTCTGACCATCTGACATTGGCTTCATTACCTTGTTGCTACTGCATATATTCTTCATGTTGTAGTTTCATTCTTCATTTAGCTTTGGGTGATTGTCACTGCATTCATATTGGTTTAGTAGTGCACTAGCTTGCACTGTCACTTGTTCATGTTGCTGGTTCATTGTAGTAGATCTAGAATTGGCTTGTGGTCTTGATTTAGTGAAATTTGCTAGCATCCTTGACTCATTTTAAGTTGCAGTCCTTTATTACTACGGTGCATTCATATTTACATTGCGGTTACATGCCTTATGTTTGCATACTACTACTTGTATACTTCATTGCACAACTCTGAGTTTATCTTGCAGTCTGTTTAAAATACTTCAAGTGGTCTGCATATACACTTGGTTACGTCTCCACTGCATAGCTTTTAACTTAAGTTGCATTTCTTGATTTCGGTTGTACTTGGTCATTTGAGGCGTTGGGTCTGCATACATATGCTTTGATGCGGTTTTGATTTGTTGTAGCTGCTGCACTTTTTGATTTAGTGTACGTGTGCATGCATCTTTGCATTTGTGTTTTCATTGGGTGTCTGCACATGCTTCTGGTCCATTGCTTAGCAAAGTCTGACTTGATTAGTTGTGAAGTTGCCACTGATTTAAGTCCATCTTGTTGTTTCATTTCCTTGCATCACTAGGTGGCACCTGCTGCCCATTTAACATGTGCATTTCCTTCATGTGTTCTGTGCACTGTGTGGCCACATAATTGTATATGTGTGGACTAGTCTTCATTTGCATTGTGCAGTAGCTTGAGCATTTAGCTTGTTGAATTGGTTATCTCACTGGACCTGTTGAGTTGTCCCTGTTGTCACTTTAGTCTGGACTGCATATATGAAGTGGTCGCTGACCTGATTTGTACATTGGTTAGCTCCACTTGACTTTGTTAAGCATGTCTCTATTGTTCCCTTGACTTGGTGCCTGTAGTTCTATTGCAGTCTCTATTTTGCATTTCATTGATGCACATATTTTTATTTGCAGTTTGATTTGGTTGTCCCTTGTACTGGCCATTGAATTCAAGTGGTGGCTGCATTTTCGTTGCAGTTTTACCCTTGTTCCTTGTGGTGGCTGCAGTTCAATTTTGTTGTATTTTTGGATTGTACCTCTTTGAGCTCGAGTACTTGTATCCATCGATAGTAATTGGTCGACATCCCTTTGGGTTTTGTTGTTATCTCTGGCTTGACTTTGAGTTGTATTTATTTCTATTGCCTGGTCTGGAATTATGTTCTGGTTCATTTGGCATTGATTTTGATGTGAACCTATTATCTTCTTGGTTTGGTTTCTTCCTCACTTCGGCCTTGGCTACTATGTTGCACTGTAACATATGCCTATATGTTGAGTGTCACTGCATTTTGAACTTCACTGGAATTTATGCCTTAATGCTATTCATTTTTATATATGTTGATTTGAGCTCTTTGTTATTTCACTGCAACATATGTTTGCATAATTAATATGTAGATATACTTTGCTGTGTCGCTGCTGCGTTGCCATATTTTTGAGCAGTTGTGAGCTCTTGGTCATTGTTGCCTCGGTTTTGAGTTTTGCTGGTCTTGAAATTTCAGACCTGTAGCATTACGATGGACCTTGTTTTGATTTGTTAGTTGTGCTTTTGGTTGGTGCACACGAGTTGGCGAGGCAGTGCACGCGTGTGTGCACTGCAGCCACCCAGAATTGACAGTTTTGAATTGATATTTCCTTTGTTTGATTCATTGATCTTTTTGCTTATTTCGTATGGTGTTTTGGCGAGGTCGTACACGCGTGCGTGTACGGCAGCCAATCGAACTTTTGATGGTTTTAAAGTGACAATTTCAATTGTTTTAAATTGATTTAGTCGGTTTGATAAATTGTTTATTTATCTCTGTTGATGATTTAAATCTGCTGATTTATTGTTTAACACTATTAAGTGTTATATTTACTGTTATCCGATTTCTTTGTTCAAAGAGTCGGATAGACGGGAATTACTGTGACTGTCGTCTATTTAAATTATTATTGCTTTTATGCACTAATAACTGAGTTTGAATTAGACTGACCTGTGTATTATTTTCTTTTGAATGTAATACTCGGGTCAGACCGAGTATTTTACAGCTTGAAGATTTTCGAGCAGCGAAGTTAGAGAGAGAGGGTAAAAGAATCACTTTTGTTTTCAAAAGAAATGTATTTTAAGATATTCCGCTGTATCAGTTTAATAACTTGTACAGACTCTGATGTATGTAAAAAAGATTTATAGTAATGAAATAAAGATTCATTTGTTTTTAATTTATTGTTATTATTCTGTGTTTCTGTGGCTGATTCTGTTTAAACTTCATAAACTAAATAACAATTCGTCTTTTTGAACGTTTCAAGTTGGTTTAATTACCGATTGGAGGCGGTCAGAAGGGGGAATGTTACAGTATTACCCCGCTTTACTTTCAGCAAATTAATTTGTGTTTAAAATTCGAGTGGTTACTTAGTTTTGATATAAAGCCCAACGATCATTTCTTTTCTTTAGAAATTTTGACTATTCTCAATGCTTGCATATTTACAAGTTAGTGTGCTATTATTTCCATTATAGTTTTCTTCAACTTTTTTTTCTTATTCTTACTCGCTTTCACTTGCCCTTAATTCATTGTACTTTTATTTGAATTACTTTTATACATCTTTGGATAACCAAAAACATGGGTGTACAATCACCTGGAATCAAAGTATGTTATCCTGGCATGCCCAGCCATTTAAAACATGACACAGACATTTTTGCAAATAAATCCTCAAGAAAATAATAAAACTTGCAAGTAAGATTTACATACAAGAAACCAATATTGTTAGAATTTTTTTTATTTGAGAGAACTACTTATTCATTCACAAAACCAATTGGTCAATGTAAACAGTAGCCTGTTTAGTATTTATCCAAGATTTTCTGTAGCTTGGCTCATGCATGGTGGTTAAGCACACGCGTATTAGTTGAAATAGTTGAAGTCCTAGCTTCGATTATTGTTGAAAAGATAGTGTCAGCCATCGCATGTTGTAGAATAACTAGCACTTTTGACTCTTTTTATTTATTTTCTTTCAACTCTTTTTTCTGAGTTTGACTAAGCCTTGAAGCATCTCTAGGAGTAATAAATAATTCTTTTATACTATCCCATAGATCTTAAGAGCTAAAAAAATCTTTATTTTTATGCCCTAAAAATCATAATGTTTGCCCGTAAAAATGCAAACTCGAATAGATGAGGGTTGAACAATATTTGCCAACCTTGAA
Source organism: Allium fistulosum (assembly GCA_030737815.1). Classification (NCBI taxonomy): domain Eukaryota; kingdom Viridiplantae; phylum Streptophyta; class Magnoliopsida; order Asparagales; family Amaryllidaceae; genus Allium; species Allium fistulosum. The sequence goes on from CM060902.1 coordinate 661,277,905, forward strand.
GAATTTTTTTGGAAGTAGAGTAAAATAAAAGAAACGATGAATTTTTTATTAAATTTGGATGATATTTCAACGCGCACATGTGATCGAACCTGGCTCTGGTACCACTATTTGGAATATATTTTTTATTTGAGAGAACTACTTAGTCATTCACAAATTCAATTGGTCCATGTGAATAGTAGCCTCTTTAGTATTTATCCAGGATCTTCTTTATATGTATTTCCCGATGTGGGGCTTATATTTTCTTCAAATACACTTGTGAAGCCCACAACACACATTGAGTAACTAACAGTAGCATTGCTCTTTGATAACTTAGGAACAATCCCAACCTAAAGGTTGTAGAGCTAGCTTGAGAATAATAAACTGATTTTAAAAATTAAATACAACCACTTGTGATTTGAACCTTGCATAAATACAGTTTGTATGGGGTATAGAATTTAGGTTAAAATTGTTATTTCCATAACTCCAAAAATACGTGATAAATAATCATTTATTATATATGTGCGCAAAGGATTACCAATGAACAAAAAGAAAAAAGATAACCCAAATTAATAAATAAAACTTTTTCACTGAATGTAGTACAACCATGACTTTTCCAATTGATAAGCAAATTGTTATCTGGCTTTTTGACCAAGCAGATTTTCACTGGAACTAGAACATAAAAACGAAGATGAAACGATTCAAGAACTTAGGAATATGCTTAGAAGGTGATAAGATCAAGAAGTTACAAAGATAGAGGACCAAAGTGGAACACTCGGTACCGAGTCCTACCACTGATACAATGTCCTTTTTACTCCACTTTGGACTCCTAAAATAGCTTGAACATGAAGCTATCGCTCAAATGCTTTCCATGAAGTGTTCTTCTTAAAGAATAGACAGATAACTCTAAGGATTCTCGAGAAGAAAGAAGAGATGAACAGGCAATATCGAGAACCTCTTAGGAATAGCTCAATCACAAAGAAAAAGTGTAAGGAACACAACGAGTCAAAGATAGGAAACAAAATAAAGGAAGAGGGGAAATTCCCACTAAGAAAAATCTATTGGTACCGAGAGGAACCACTCGGTATAGAGTGGTTTTTATTATAGTGTGGGCCCCAAAGCTTACCTCTGAATACTTGGGCTTGGATCTGGACTTCATATCTCTTGGGCGCCAATCTCTACCAGGTGATTTTTCTATAAATACGGACTCTATGGCTACTAGGTTTTGGAGGTCTTTTATTTTTTTCATCTCCTATCTCTCCTCTCTATAGTCACCAAGCCAGACATTGTTGGTTGTTCTAGGCTTTAAGAACCTATCAATTCCTTGTACTGGTGACTCTCAATCAAATAATTAATAAATTACACTGGACGTAGGCCAAAGACTGCTGAACTACTATAAAAATTCTTGTGCTCTCTTTAATTTCCTTATAGTATTTGCTAGATCTCAATATTTCAATAGGTCTTTGGGCATTGTACCAGTTTTAGCATTAACCTTTTGATGCTTTCACTAAGAAGTCAAATTCAGGATTAGATCAAGCTTGCTATTTTGGGTTTCAAGGGATCCAGTGGTTAGGTCCATAAGTTTTGATTTAAAGAATTTAGAAACATGCTGGTAGAAATCAATGGTATCTTGGAGGCCAAGAAAAATCTTTAGGAGCAATTGCTGGTGAAAATAAAAGAAATGCTCACTAATTAGAACTTAGTAACAAACAGGCGGTACAAGGACTATCTGCTCAACATAAAGTGTCCACTAGGGTCTTGCTTGACAAGATGACGCAAGGTTTGAAAAAGAATTTGGTTAATAGTTAGAAACCTTTAATGGAAAAGATGGATGCTAACATAGCACTTTTGAGCCAGCAACCGCAAAGGACTAGAAGGAACATGAGAGAAGTTTCTCCCTCCAGATATGGAGAAGAGAATTCATTTATTTCTGGTTAGAATAGGTGAAATGAAAAACAAAAACAGAAGGAAAAAGTTGATGGAGCAATGGAAGAGCTTGTTGGGGGAAATCGGAACTCTCCCCCTAAAAGAAAACAACTCGGGACCTAAAGGAATCAGCCCGGTACCAAGGGTTTTCTTAATAGCATAGGTACAAGGAGTTAAACCTCTGGACTCATCTGACTCGAAGGATGATCTGCAGTTTAATGATGATGATTACGAACTAGATGTTGGAGTTAAAATATCTACACTAGAACCAACTGCATGCAACCAAACGAACGAAAGAGTGGTTCTCTAGCGACTGGAGAACCTAGACGTCAGTGGGCAAACTAAGATCATTTGCAGAGTCAAACACTCGGTGTAGCTCCCGATAATCGACCTTTGGAGTTCCATGCCAATAAGGAGTATATAGCTGATATGGTTAAGCGGTTGGTAGAGGATAGCAACGGTCGAAAGAATGAGGATTAGGGTTCCGTACCAAGCAGAACTCCCTTCACAGAAAACGTACCGAGGGAGGAATATCCCAAGAAGTTTACGATGTCGACAATGCCATCGTACAACGGGACTACTGACCCTAAACAACACTTATTCAAGTACGAATGACACATGGACAGTGCCAGGGTGATGGAATCTGTTTGTTGTAGGTGCTTTCCTATTTTCTTGGAATGATTTGCATTGATGTGGTTCACTAGGCTCACTCCGAGATCTATATCGACTTTTAATGGGTTAGCAAGAAAATTCATACAGTAGTTTCAGCTTTAAATTTCTCTCCATATGGATGTGATGTCCTTATCAAGCCTATCTCAAGATAAGAAGTCATTGAAGGGGTTCCTAAACCAGTTTAATGGGCTATTACAGAAGTGAGTAATCCGAAGTAAGATCTGGTAGTTATGGCATTGGCCCGAGGCATACACCCGGACATAGATTTCGTAGATGGCTGAAAATGAAACAACCTACAACTATGAAAGAGTTCCATCAAAAGGCTAGCCAGTTCCTAAAACAACCTACAACTATGGAGGAGTTCCATCGAAAGGCTAGTCAGTTCCTACAATTGGAAGAGGCAAGTTTTTCTACAAGAAAAGCTGATGATGAACAGTCAAAAGAAGGTATCTAGAGCAATGTGGCGGTGAAATAGGCTGGAGATGGCTCTGGTAATGTGGTAGTCAATGTTGGAAACTCTGGTAACCAAAAGAGAAAGGAAACATGGCCCTAGCGGTAGGAATAGCAAGAACCAGAAACGTCCGAGATACATGAAACCATAAAACTATATACCCTTAAATGATACACCAGAAAACATATACCTTGGTACTCAAGGAATAGAGCAACATAAAAAGCTGTCCAGGAAAGAGGCGACTGAGAATGAAAGGCGATCCAGAAAGTTATGTCGTTTCCATGAAACCTAAGGACACAACAGGAATGAGTGCCAACTTTTGAGGGATCTGATTAAAGAACAGATAAGGAAAAATAAACTCTAATAGTATGTTAAAGAACCACAAGAAGGTGGTCAAATCGCAAGACCCCAAAGGTCGTCTTCCTAAGGAAATCAGCCTGGATCAAGCGGAAAAGGCCCCAGGTAAAATGACAGAAGTTTGGTTATCAATACCATAAATAGAGGACCTCATCCAGTTGGAAAACGCTAGATGGAAATGGAGTGATGTGCCAGCTCGCTAAAGCACGTACCATAGGAGGATTGCTTTGATGTGGAAGAAAAAGCTTCGGCTAAGTAACAGAGACTGATAATGGATGATGTCATATTTAGAAATAGAGATGTTGATGGAGTCGAAGCACCAACTTTCGACCTTATGGTGGTAACGGTAGGTATTGGGCCAACCACAATACGTCAGGTCTTAGTGGATACTTGAATTTCTACAAACATATTGTTCATGAAGACATTTGATCAAATGAAAATTAATATGAAGGAAGTTGCGAACTACAAAACCAAGATCCAAGGGTTTACAAAAGAAGCGAGGCAACCAATTGGGACGATCGATCTGCTTGTGGAATTGGGTGATGGTACTCGCAAAATAGTTGAAATTCAAATTTTTTTATCGTGGATGAATATTCTGCATACGACGCCTTTTTAGGCCAACCAATCCATGTTGATTTTAGAATAGCATTGGCTCCTTGGTGTTTAATGATGATGTTCCATATAGAGAAAGGGATCGGGTTGTTGAGAGGAGACCAGAGCATTGGAAGAGAATGTTATGTTGCGGAGCTGAGGGGACCGAAGCGATAGGAGAAAGGCAAGAATGTGTAGGGGGCCCTCTGCATACGAGTATTGCAAAAATAATAATTAAAGCCAGAACCCTTTCTCAGGAACCATGGCAGGTTTGATAAGTATATGGATCCCAGGATAAAGTCATGGGAAGGGCGAGTAGCACCAGCTAAGCTGACAGTGAATATTCCAATCGATATGGATAACCCTACTAGGGTCCTAAATATTGGATTTAGCTCAGTGCAGGATTAAGGATGGAATTTGTCAATTTACTTAAAGGGAATTTGATGTATTCACTTGGAAATATTCAGATGTGCAAGATATCACCAAAGACAGTGTTTTATGCACTGAATATAGATTCAAAGTTCACACTAGTAAAATAGAAGAGCCATAGTCTGGGTCTAGAGTGACCTATTGCGTTGAAAGAAAAAGTGGATAAACTGATGGAAAACAACTTTATCTACGATGCTCTGTATCCTAAGTGGGTAACAAATCCTGTATTAGTCAAGAAGTCAAATGGGAAGGAGCGAACATGCACTAATTATTCCTATCTGAATAAAGCTTGCCTGAAGGATAACTTTCCTTTACCCAGGATTGACTAGTTGGTCGACAAAACTACAAGACATGAGTTACTCTCATTCATGGATGCTTACTTAGGATATAGCCAGATACCGATGCATATTATAGAACAGGAGAACACTTGCTTTATAATGAATTTGGGATGGTGCTACTATCAAGTAATGTCATTTGGTTTGAAGAATGCTGGGGCTACATGCCAAAAATTTATAAATTCTATGTTCAACAATCAGATCGGAAGGACAATGGAAGTATACATAGATGACATGCTTATGAAGTCACGAGTATCATGGAATCATTTAGATGACCTTTCAGAGATGTTTGAGGATTTGCAGAAGTATGGAATAAAATTAAATCCATTGAAGTGTTCTTTCGGAGTTGCATTAGGAAAGTTTCTGCGATTTATTATTGATGCAGGGGGCAGTGAGGCTAATCTTGAGCAGATTGATGCCTTAAGAAATGTAAGAGCCCTAACCTCAAAATAGAATTACAAAACTTGAATGGGAAGGTTGCCTCATTGAGTCAGTTCATCTCTAAGGTGATGGATAAATGTATACCATTCTTCAATGCTCTCAAATAGGGAAAGAAGAACTTCGAATGGAATACGGAATGTCAGTATGCCTTCGAAGAGTTGTTTAAGTACATGGAGACACCATCGGTCTTATCCAAACTACTGGACCATGAGGATTTATTTGTTTATTTTGCAATGTTCGCTCATACATTAAGTGTGGCACTAGTGCGTGAGGAGGCAAGAATTCAAAGGCTGATCTACTAGATCAGCAAATGATTTACGGGAGCTGAAAATAACTATCCAAATTTGGAGAAACTGGCATATTGCTTATTGATCGCATCAAGAAAACTGCAACCATGTTTTCAAGCCCACTCGATTAAAGTGCTAACTGATCAGCCTCTTAAGCAGGTAATGTACCGAGCCGAGACATAGGGAAGGTTGCTGAAGTGGAATATAAAATTAAGTCAATATGACTTAACTTACCACCCAAGGAGAGCGATAAACGACCAAGCATTGGCAGATTTCATTGCCGAATTTACCACACGGGATGGTGAAGAGGAGGACGATAGGGTCATACTTCCTCATTGGAAAATGTTTGTGGATGAAGCTTCAAATGAGGAAAGTTCATGCGTAGGAGTAGTGCTTGAAACTCCCGAAGGGCGTTCAGTTTGTTATGTGCCGAGGTTGTAATTTACCATAACTAACAATGAGGCAGAGTACAAGGCATTAATAGTAAGACTAAGAATAGCAAGAGCTCCGGGGATAAGGACACTACAGATATTTAGTGATTCCCCATTAGTGGTCTGTCAAGTGAGAAATGAATATCAGTCTAAGGGTGCGAGACTCGCTCCTTACCTGATGAAAGCACCAAAACTATTAGATGATGTGGAGCACTACACTATTACGCATATCCCCAAGGAAGTGAACACAAAAGCTGATTCATTGGCTAAGTTAGCTAGTTCTGGGGAAGCACAAATGATGGGCCTAGTTTCAGTAGAAGTTTTAATGGCTCTAAGCATAAATCAAATGGACGTCGATCGGATTTTGGAAACTGCAGAAGAATAGGAGTCGTGGATGACTCCAATCAAGGATTATCTACTTAGGAGAATTCTACCAAGAGATAGAAATGAATGGAAGAAACTTCTCTGAAAAGCACCTCGATTCATGATGCAAGAAGGAGTGCTGTATAGAAGAGGATTCTCAATCCCCCTGCTCTGGTGGGTAATCAAGGATGAGGCTAGGAAGATCCTCATGGAGATCCATGAGGGCAGCGGTGATCACACCAGGGCGTTGATTCTGGCTAAGAAGATACTTTGCTACGAATATTTCTGACTAATAATAAATCGTGATGTAGTTATTAAACTAGACAATGCGACAGTTGCCAGAGATTTGCGAAGATTTGAAGGGCCCCATCTGCTGAACTCACACAAATGGTTAGTCCATGGTCATTTGCAGTTTGGGGAATTGATATAATTGAAGTGCTACCAATCACGAATGAGGAGCCAAATATGCAATAGTCGTAGTAGATTAGTTCACGATGTGGGGTGAAGCGGAACCGCTTGCCACAATCACAACAAAAAAGATGATCAACTTCGTGATGAAGAACATTATCTGCAGGTTTGGATTACCCCAGAAAATCATCACAGACAATGGAACTTAATTTGAAAGTACCGAGTTTGGGGATCTTTGCAATCGGCACAGAATCAAGAAAAGCTTCTCAACAGTAGCACATTCGCAGGCAAACAGATAAGTGGAAGCGGGGAATAAAATCATCAAGTTCTCCTTGAAGAAACGGTTAACTAAAGCAAAAGGCAATTGGGTTGATGAGCATCCTTTAGCATTATGAGCTTATAGGACAATAAATAGGAAATAAATGGAAATAAATATGGGAGTTGTAATAATTTTATTGGGTAAATGGATTAATGGGACTGATAAATAAAAAAGTTGAATTAATAACTATGGAATAGTTAAAAAGATTGCTCATTAGATATTAGTAAACATATAAATGTCTTAGGAAATGTCCTTAGGATGATACTCATTTATCTTGGATAAGTTGACATTTATCGATATGTAATTAAAAAGGGAAATGGGTTAATAATGGAATATTTAAGTTAGATATATAGCCTTAAATAACAAAAAGGGGATCAGTAAGATAACTCAAATGTTCAACTTGGAATAATAAATAAATAACTTAAGAATAATAAGCCTAGTATAGTATGGCTTAGAATTAAAATAATAATAAGCTTAGGTTAATTAATTAGACTTAGTGGGTTGGAAATGCGAGGTATGTAGAGTTTCACAATAGAAGTTTGCCCTTTACTCAAAGGCTACCTGCAGTTATGCACACTTATTATTGATGTGAGATATTTCCAGCTATAGAATCCGAATAAATGGTTGCTAAGGCAAAATAAGAAGGAATTCATATATAGCCTAGTCAATTCACACGGTGAGATATGCGTATATATATAAGAGTGTGGTAGGTATGGCTAAGTCACAGTGATGTCTCCTATGATAAGTACTTGGCGATTACGTGAGGTTAGTTCCAAATTCTGTGTGGTAAATCTACCTAGCTAATCTGGTTACCAGCTTCTAGAAATAGTCGGACTAATGTGAGATGTCATTGTGAGTATAGGTCATAAAGCGAAGAATCTTCTTCGGGGGTTTGAAGGTATTTAGTGGTTGCCTGAGGACCCGCCTCTCTCGAAGTATTAAATGGTCGACCTATGAAAATAAATAAATGACCTGCTTAATGGATTTTAGGTATTAAGTGGTTGTTTGAGGGCCTGCCTCTTTCCTTAATTAGAAAAATATTAAATGGTCAGTATACGCGGTTAAGAGCGGTAGAGGATATCTTGGGAATAGTCCGCTTCGGGTTTGAGGTTTTAAGTGACTGCTATACGGTTTGCCTTTGCCTATAAAAAACAATTAAGTGACTAAGCGAGATTCCAAGTAGTATTAGCTATATTGTACCTTTGGGGAGTCTGCTTGAGGATAAGTGTTAAATGATGGGACCTACTTCGGGGGTTTTAAGTGGTTGACTGAGGACTTCCTCTCTCGAAGTATTAAATGGTCAGAAAACCGCCAAGTCCTTATTATAAAGGTATTAAGTGGCTTGGGTACTTTATCTCACATAGCTAGAGTTTTAAGGGCGATAGATGCATTAGTGGAATGGAAATTATATATTAAAAATCCTTGTATAGAGGTTGAAGGTCTCAGTAGCTAGGACCAAAAAACCAACGTTGACTATGCAATGGGGGCCGCTTTATTTTAGGAAGTATTAAGTGGCTAAATAGCATAAATTATACCTTTGCAAAAGGTTATGTAGATTTTGGGTAGGTAACCTATTGTATGCACATGGTAAACAAATTGGGTTTACCTTAAATAGTAGACATAACAATTAAATGGAAACCTATCAGTATAAATTTATGTTATGGACTGTATAGATTTTCCAATCACCAAAACATTGTTTTGACCCCTTCCTCATTACAACCCACAGGATAGATTAGAGGGACGGGTCAATGGAGATGGATATAATCGGTTGATGGTGTAGTCTTCTCTTTCTCATGCTCGGTATTGACAAGGCGATTGATGTCATAGGAATTCTATAAATTCCAAGGTTACAACCATTGTCAATATTTATATCCTAATATTAATTCTTCCGTTGTGAGTTTTGTTTGATCGATCTCTAATATGCTTATATTTATTGCAGGTACCAAATTCAACGATTCATTCTTTGAAGGACTTGAGTTTCGAATTTTTTTGAAATTTGGGCCTATTAAGGTACGGGTTGTTACACAACGTCAAGAAGATGTAACCACTTAGGGATTGATCGGATAATTAGACCTAACCATCGAAAATTTTCCATTGCTCGAAGATTAACAACGACAAGAGAGAACAACCACTTGGGCGAGGATAAGCGAGGATAGTCGTTAAAAATCTAAGAGAGGAATTATCGGACTCTTTCAATCTAGGATTAGGATGGGGAGAACGCAATCGGACTGGGGGCAATTAGAGTTTTCCCCACAATGTTTGCCTCATATTAGTGCTTGGATTCTAGCACTTAGGAAAACAGGTTCCACGAACAAGATCTGCTTCGAACAGGATCTATTTCATGGCAGGTATATATATAAACAAGAAGTAAAAATTACAATCAATGCTCTCTAGTGATAGGGAGCAAAATGGAACTTGGACTATTTATCGAAATATTCGCTAAAAGGCACACTTTGGCGATTATAAACATGGAAAAATACTGGAGTATAACCAAAGAAATTGTGAAAATTTTAATTATATGCACAGAGTTGCAGTAAATAAATGCATTGCACAGGAACATGCATATGTAATATAAGTAAATTGTAGTACAAGTAGTTATATTATATATGCAGGTAGTTATTCATAAGCAGGCGTAGTATATAAAAATATGGAAAAGTAAATGGAACAGGGATTACAATTCAAAAAGAGATCTTTCATTACTTCATTTTTTTATCCACAAAGGTAGAGAGGCCATTCCCACACAAACAAGGCATGTTTTCAATAAAAGGACACTACAAAAAACAAGATACCCCACCCACATGCTCCATGAATTATTTATTTGTTCTTCCCTTTCTTACTGCCCTTCTGACCGGAGCTCTAAGTTCGCCTCTTATGCATTTGTTTGCCCTTTGTCTTCCCCTCTTTGGGAGTATCACCCTCAAAATAGGTTATCTCTCCTTTAGTTGTGGCATAGGGTACATCGACAATCTTCCAAGCCGGAGTCTCGTAGGATTTGCTTTTGAGGGGCCTTAACTCAATTGAGGGAAGCTTGGTGGAAGGGCTTGTAGGCGTGGAGCCGATGGATTTTCAATGCCAGGCTCCTTCTTGATTTTGACCTTAGAAAGTTCAATCTTCAGCTGCTTCACCATTGTGATAGGATCAGTTGGGCCCGCTACACTGGTAATTGAAACGTCTTCCCCCAAAGACCGAGAAACATCCTCCAGCTCTTACAAGGTCGCGATCTTTTGATAATTGAAGTTAGGTTCGGAGCCAGGGGCAAGATCGGAGCAGCGTTCCCCATGGAAGTGGAGGTCGACATTGTAAAGATAGCCACGGTGCCCGACCCTTGATTAGATGGTGGTGGAGAAGGATGATGCAATTGACCTATAACTTGGCAAACATAATGGTAAAGGTTAGTGATGGATTCATGCGAGAACCGAAGTTTCTCAAAAAATGGTGAAGTCAAAGATATACCATTACCTAGGATCAATTATGAAGTAGGGGACTTGGAAAATTCATCCTCTTAGGGAGAGTATTGAATTGGCTAGTTTACGAAAGGAGGAATGTATGGCTCAACAAGAATAGCCGCTGTAGGAGCTGGGATGGTCTGGGTGGCTAAGGAGCTAGCCCCTTAAGCCTTAAGAGTGTCTATCGTAGGCTCCTTGGATTTTGGAACTGACGATGTTGAAAGACCCGATGTGCTTAGATCATAGACTCTCCACAACAGCAGTGGCCGCAGCAGCGACATCATAAGTAGCTAGTATGGCTTTTCCCTCCTCGAGTTTTGCTATATCTTCAGCGTTGAGGTAGTTAGCCAATAGCTCTTCCTCGGTGAGGCCTTTACCAGCAGCTTCAGAGTAGCATAGCACTTCCTCCAAAGTGTCTGCTAGAGTTTCAGCACAAGTGCTCCCCAACCTCTTTAAATTCTAATACTGAATCACGCTCGCGAAAAAGTACTTGAGAGTATTGTTTAGTTTTTCCTTTTCCTTAGCCTTTTCCTCCTTAAGCCCCTAATCTCTTTCTTTGCCATGGCGAACTCAATGCAGTATCGAGTTTCTCGATTTTCAGAAGAAGCAATTTGTATGCAAGTTTCTCATTTCTACACAGAGTTTTCAAAGTTCAGCTGCCTGCTCTTCGATAACTTTGTCCTTGGCTAGGATAATTTCATCTTCTGTAGTGAGGGCCAAGTCCTTTTCCGAGATCTGCGTCTTCCGTACAACACTATCCTCATGAGTAGTCTTGAGGCAATCTTTCAGCACGAAATTAGCATTAGAGTGTGCAAGCTTCAACTCCACCATAAAGCTGTCGGCCTTTTCTTTAGACCTAAGAGCGAAGTCTCTCTCTGCCTTCATTTTTGCCAAGTCTCCCTTATAACCTTCGATGATTCTTTTGTAAGTCTAGTTTTTAGAATCGAAGGACTGAATATTGGTATAGTTGATTTTGTTAACCTTGGAGAGGGCAAAGCAGAGTTTTTTCCATTTGGTGCCCTGGTCAACATGCTTTTGAATCCTCTAGGCATCCCGATCTATCTCTTTCTTTGGAATGTCTTTGATGTTTGATCAAACATGTCACCCTACAAGAAACGATTGGGAAAGGCAGCCTACAGACAGGTTGGTGCGCTAGAGGTAGAAGTTGGAGGAATGGAATATAAAGGCACTATAGCGGTCAAGGACTTAGAAGCAGGGACTTGTTAGTGAGAAGGAGGTTGAGATACAATGCAAGGCAAAGAAGTGCTAGAGAAGGAGCCGTGACGATCTTGTAACTCCTTGTGGTGTTTGGATTGATCAAAGGACAACCTTTCTTTGACCTGCCTTTTCTTTTGTTCTCTTTCAGTCCTACGGCGGTCCTCCTCCGCTTCATATTCCTTCCTTCCAAACATTTCCTTGTCGGTCTCATAACGACCTCGGTAACTGGAGGGAATGGATGTAGATTAAGAGTTTGTCCTTTATACTTATCAAAGCTATATTGAAGCTTCCGATATCTATCTCTAGCCATTGAACCTGAAACAAGAAGAAAGATTGTATAAGAATTGGAGTTTCAGAATACAAGTAGATGCATGAATGTGTATTCGTGATCCTAACGAAATGCAATGTGCTGATGACCCCCTAAGTACTCTACTAGCCATGCTTGCATGTAAGTACACATGGTTTTTTCCACCTGCATCTAAGATATCCCTAGGTGAGAAGCTAAAGTTTGGGGAACCATCAGCAAGGATATCGCTAATGAGATGTCGAAATTTCTCAAGCCAGAGAAAACCTCCCCTAATAACCCAGCATGAAGAGTTGTCTCGATAGGTGGCAATGTGCTCGGTTCCAAAGCTTTCTTGGGAGTTTTGATGACAATGCGCTTCAGGTGAGGTGAAGAAGGAAACTCAATTTTTTCAGGAGACGTCTCACCACATGACTCATCCATTTCCGAACTAACAGTGTATTCACCGTCATCCTCATCGGTGCCTTCTTCTTCCTCCTCCCCTTCCTCTTCTTCCATCTCTTCCTTTCCTTCTCTTCACCCTACGCTTTCACTGTCCTCCAAAATCGATGGCATTTAAGCTCCTTCATTCCCTTCTCTCGGGGCATTGCCTACAACCGGTTCTTTTGTTCCCCTTTCAACAGGCTTTTAGCACGTGCCATATTTGATGGATTGTCAACTTCCCCTTCAAGATTCTCGCTAGAGACACAAAAATGGTCAGAAGATCGGGTAGGTGTCCTAGAGCTACTTGGCGGAGTCGACTCATGATGAACGAACCTATTGGGGAGCAGAAGACCACATCATTGGAGGTTCTTGTTAATTAGGAGATACGTGGTAATGCGATGCTAGAAACATGCTACCACCAATTCTCACTTCAACCTTGTCGAAACCAAAATGAATAGAAGAGAAGGAAGAATAAGAGATGATAGCACCAATAAAGCCTTTCGAAGGAGTCGAAGGGATGCTAAAGTCAAAAGTTAGATATGTTATAAGCTTTCGAAGGGGTCGAAGGGCTCGAAAGCTTACTTTCAGTACAAATTGCTTCCTTTCAAAACATATGCTTTCGCCTACACGAAGACGTTTCGAATAAGTGGAGGGATACCTTTCGAAGGAAGCAAATAACAACCACTCACATGCACACCAAACCTTTTGAAACCGAAAGTTTGGCCTTCATTCAGATTACTCAAAAAGATGCTTTGTTGGAACAACCCCTTCGAAAGCATAGCTAAGCCTTTCAAACCAGTCGAAGCCTTTCACAACTAAGAGGGGTTCTGCATCAAGCTACAAGTATGTTTTCGTTAGTTACCTTCCATGTCGAAACCCTCAACATTTCAACACCTTTGAAACCATAAAGAATTACCCGTTGACAGAGTCGAAAGCTCATGCCTCTTCTTACTTGCAACAACAAAGCAACACAAGGTGAAAAGGTGCACTTACCCTATTCGATGAAGATGGAAGCATTCAAATGCAATGCTAAAGGATGCACAAAGGTTAAAGGTGACAAAAGGTCCACAAGGCCACCTTTCAACCAGGTCGAAAGCACTGAGTCGAAATGTGCTAACCTGCACCTATAAATAAGACCCTATGAGTCTGGTTTGGGGGATCCGTATTCTTTCACTCTCTTGTATTTTATAAAAGTTGTAAACCCTAATTTTCAAATTAGATTGGGAATTTGATCAGTTTGTACTTCTTGAGTTTAATGAAAGCAAGATTATGGAATTTTGGGATATTTGGCTGATTTGATATCTCTGTTAAATTCAGTTCATAATTTTCTTGTGTCGACTTGATTTAAGAGTCACTATTAGAGTGAGTTGAAACCTTTAGTTTAACCAATATTCTTATAGCCTAACTCCTACACTCAAGTTGTCGAAAGGTTAGGTTTCGAAGAAGTCGAAACCAATCTATCCAACTCATATCTTCAACTCATAAAAGCCAACCTTAGAGTTTCTTCAACTGATTCGACAGGGGGGTTTCGACAGAGTACCAAAGTAGATTAACTGGTTCGAAAGGCAATACAAGAAGAGTTTCCAGTGTTTCGTTTAAATCTAATGGTCCAATAAGAAGGATTATCAACCCCAATAACTTACACAAAAGGAAAATAGAAGAGAATAGAATGGATTATAACCATCCTAACCTGATTAAGATGTGTCAATTACATTCAACTTTTTGAAAGAATGTCTCGAAAGAGTTATCTACACTTTGAATTCAACTTTGGGGTGTTGACAAGTTTTCTTGTTAACATTTTGGCACTGGAACAAGGGGCTTGAACCTCTGACCTTGTTGAACTTTCAATTCCACTTACCACTAACCCGGTCTTATTCCAAGCCTACCTACTTTAAACTTTACATCATCATGTTTAGCAAAGCCAAAAGATCTGAGCAAGGATCCTCAGAACCACGTCTAATTGGATTCTTCCATGGAAGAATTCATGATTCAAATCTACATGAACAACAAATGTTAAGAATGAAGGCCTTAAGGATCTTGAGGAAAAAGAAAGTTGAACCCTATGATCCAAATAAATGGAGTTTAAACACTTTTCATATTGGCTCCACCCCTATCTTTGCCTTAGGGGAAAATAAAAATGAAAGGGACAACTTGTTTGATCAAAGGAGGAAAACAATTCAATATTACACCAAAGGCACAATCTTTGAAGATGGAATGATGGCTGATTACAATGCCTTTGCACACAAATGGCATCAAGAAACAAGTGGGACACTACCAACACAGGAACTTCAAAGGGTTTAAAAAAATAAAACTAGTCGTTGAGGGTGAAACTCTAGAACCAAGTAATAAAAGATCCAGAAACCATCCTTAAAAGACAAGCTTCAAGTCAAGACTTCCTGAGGAATGCAATTTGGCAACATCAATCGAGAATGTTTATCTGTTTACCAAGGAAGAGCTCAATTATTGGCCATCACAAAAGAAAAAGCCTAAATATGAAAGGAATCTAGGAGGATCCTATTGCCACTACCATATGATGAATGGTCATGAAACAAATCAATGTAGAGCACTAGAAGGAATGATAATCAACTTTTTAAGACAAGGCAAAATTAATGAGTTTGTAAAGAGATCTTAGAAGAAGTCAATAAAGAACTACTTTACTAAGAAAAATCTACATGGTTGGGAGTAAAATTCTCCTTGCACTTGGACATTACCTTAAATGGTCAAAGCCTTTATCTGCACTGAGTTGGCCAGGTTAAAGCTCCTCCTGGAGGGAGGTTAGAGTAAGCCTTTATTCGTGCCAAACTATTGCCAGATCAAGGCGCCGCCTGGAGAGAGGACAAAATAAGCCCTTGGTCCCGCTACGCTATGACTTGGCGAAGGCACCGAACAAGCCCTTGATCGCGCCATGCCATGGCCAGGTCAAGGCACCTCTTGGAGGGCGGACGGAGTAAGCCCTTGGTCCCGCCATGCTATGGCCTGGACAAGGCACCGAACAAGCTCTTGATCGCGCCACACTATGGACAGGTCAAGGCACCTCCTAGAGGGAGGTTAGGTAAGTCCTTAGGTCCTGCTTGTGGATAAGCTAACCAAGTACATCAGACAACAATGGACTAAGACGTCCAAGCCCGAGAAGCGACATATTAAACAACAGACTAAGACGTCTAAGCCCGAGAGGCGGCATATCAAACGATGGACTATGACGTCCAAGCTCGAGAAGCAGCAAATCAAACAACAACAACTTACAAAGCCTAAAGGGAACATATGTCAAATGAGTCAAAACCCGAGGAGCGGTACAGAACAAAGGGCTTAAATAAGAATCTGCAGCCTCCAACTAATCATCAAAGAAGAATTTCTGAACTTTGGTTATTAATATCTGAATCTGGGTTTTGGGTCTTTCATTATTAAGTTCGAGACTTCATTAATTAATACCCGAATCAGGCTTTTGAGTCTTTTAATCTATGGTCTTCGTCATACCCGAATTTTGGTTTCAGGGCTATTACTATTAATTACTGAACTTCACTCATTAATGCTTGAATCTGGGCTAAAGATCTCTGTTAAGAAGATTATTGTTATGGACTTCTGGTTATCATCCACAAATACTCGAATCTGGGTTTCATATTTTCTGACTTTTAAATTTCATTCGTTAATGCCAGAATCTGGGTCACTGGATTTCTACTACAAACTTTTAGACAATGATTATGGACTTCAATTACACGATCATTATCGATTTTCACTTAGCTATCTCCAGAAGATGAATTTCTAAGAATCTATGGTTAAATCCTTGATTAAATTTATGGTTTTCTACCATCGGATTTCTGATATTCCACCAATATAATTGAAGTTGAATTCCTAATTATCTCTCATTATTACCAAAGATGGGTTTCAAGACATTCAACTGTATTCAATTATAGAATTACTTTTCACTTATTATCAACATAATGATTTGTTAATTTCTACAAGTAATATGGATAAACTTCTATATAAATTTCAAGCTGACAATAAGGAATATTGTTTACTTCATGCTTTTCAAGGAAAGGAGTCTAGTAAAGAGGATTAAAAGATCCAGCAAATATGAAAATCATAGTACAAATTATCAAAAGGCTGATTCAGAAACGATATTATAAGGAAGGACTACAGACTAGGTGATATTTACAAAGTTTTCATAATTTACATAATTTATGAAATCGTTTACAAGTATATGGTACAAATATATGTATATCACAAATCTTGAGCAGCCTTATCAGGATTTTCGGCAATTAAAGGATCAACAATGTGATGAATTGCAATACAAAGAACTTCCTTAAGCTTCTTCTCTTTTTTCCTTATCTTATCGGCATCGTCGATAGATTCGATATGAGTCTTTAAAGCACGATTAGTGCTTTGTTTACACCTTTGAGAGTTTTATTTTCCCTTTCTAAATCAGCGGTACGCTTCTACAGAAGATACTTTTCATGTTCAAGTTTCTGAATCTTAGTTGCAGACTCATTTATGCGCTACGAGTATCTCATTCTTTGTTGTTTATCAAAATATTTCATCATCTCAAATTTGACTTTCCTGCACCATTCTCTTACTATCTTCTCATCTAAGCCAAGAGGAGGATTAGTCATAGCAGGAAATTTTTGGATGGCAAGGGAAGTAGACCTTGTTAATTTTGCAACAGATGGAATAATAGAAGAAGATGGTGAATCAATGTTTGAAATGTTATTCCCCATAATGAATTCAAGCGATTCATATTGAGCTTGACTATCTTTTAACTTAATCTCCAAATCACTTATTTGTTGGAGAAGTTCGGACATCTTATGGTCAAAATCAATTGAAGGATTTGACTTAATTTGGCATTTCAATATGGAAATCGTTTAATTCTTACTCTTAACTCCGCTTCTAGATTGGAGATCTGATCATTGAGATTTCTAACGATTGTCTTTTGAAGCAAATATCTTCTGTGCTATTCTAGAGCTTCGACATTATTTTGAAAGCGAGTAGACAAAGGATCGCTAAGAAGCTTCCTCTTTTCAATATCTGCGAACAACCTATCTCTAATACTGATAAAGCGCGATGTTGAATCTAGCGAGAGTGGCGTTGTAGATAACTGTAACTCCTATTTAAACAAATATAAAGAAAATAAAGTCAATGCTCAAATAATCAATCTCTTTTATTATAACAATAAAAGATTACAACTTAAGTAGAAATGAAACGAAAAAGTACAATTAGATGTTTGTTTCATATTTAAAGTTGAGAAACTGCATTTCTAACTTTACTTAAGGAATTAGCCGAAAGAATAATTGTTGAGTCAAAAGGAGCATTAAATCCTTCCCGGGTAATAACCGAATGATATTTGCTATAATCCCACTCCCCGGCAGGAGGACTATCACGACCACATATCAATTTGGTATGATATGTCCCGATTTCCTTAAGAAGCTTTTCTTTTTCTTCACCAAGAAAATTGAAAGGAAGACGAGGATGTTCCATGTAAAGTCTTTGTGAATCTCTAAGAAAGCAATATCTGGCTAAGTTTGATTTTTGAAATTTCAAAAGGCGTAATTAACTCCCGATTCTCTTTCAAAAGGCTATCATAACGAAGTCATGCCCTCCTCAGTCGTGGGGAAGCTTCTTGATTTTTGAAAGACGCTAACACTGCCGCACTTCTGTTAGGCCTATGATATTTATCAGAAAGGGAATTGTGTTCTTTTAACTACTTATCTACCTCTCTATACAAGCTATTTATTTCTCCTTGTTTTCTTTCAAGCTTGGTTTTATAAGGGTGAATGGATTTCCTCCTTATCTAAAATAAAAGATGTAAACTATTATTATTTGCGAAGTGAAAGCCATTTAAACAAGGAATTCCATACCTGAGAAGTGGGAATTGTAGTTTGAGAGACTGTTTTATCTCTCTTTGTTCATAGACGTCAATGTTCGCAGTCTCTTTTGGAAGGTCAGAAGGCTCCGGGGGTTCAGGTTGGCTTGATTCATGGATGATTGGATCTGGGTTGATCTTTTCTGTAGCCCCAGTATTGTCATCGTCATCTTTTTCATGAACATCATAGTGACCACCCCCATCGCCACCTGAACCTTGGCCTCCATCTCCATTATCATCATTACCATCATCATTATCATTATCATCACCTCCATTACTGCCTTCTTCCTCGGCGGCTTCATCTCTATCACCTTCATCCTTAGAATCGGAATCTACTTCGAAGGAAGGGACTTCGAAGGATAAGATTTTTGAGGCATCAATCTCCTCTTTTTCAGGAACTTCAACCCCCTTCTCCATCTCTTTGACTTTAGCCATAAATCTATTAACAAGAGCAGGGTCGAGAGGGGGAAAGCTCAAATCTGGGCATTTTTCTATGTTACCGGCATATGCAAGCATCAGGGCATATTCGTAGGAGTTAACAATGATGTCGTCGAGGGAAGTACTTAGGAATTGTGACACCCGTTGCTTAGCATCAAAGATGACATTGGTAGCCAACTTCATAGAATTTTTCTTTATCTCCAATTTTGTCATGAGAGAAAATTGTTTAGCCGTCATTTGAACTTTTTCTTCTTCGGATTATTTCAAAGCCGTTTTTAAAGCTAGATTTTCGTCAGCTAAAAGTTGTCGTGCTTTTCTTTCTTCAGAAATAATTGACTCTGATTGAGCAAGAGAGGCTTTCAGTCTCTCCAGTTCCATTGTATCATCATTATTACCAGCATACAAGGAGATAAGTTGGCTGTTCAAATTTGAAATTTCCTCTCAAAGCTTTGATGTTTCAACAGAGGATTTTAATGTGTTTTCTTGCAGAGAGAGCCAGCTTTTGGAAATCTAAAAGGAAAAGCATGATGCAAATCTGCATTCAGAGAGAAACAATGATAATAAGGATAAATAATGTGAAACGTACCAGGAGTTGTTATTCTATAAGAGACCTACAATGACCCGCAGGATCAGGGACAGAAGAAGGCGGGTGGATAGAAACAAAAGATGAGGAATTCAAGATAGATTGAACTATCTTTTCAAAATCACTTGTAGACATGTGAGACGTGGGTCTAGAGGGAGTTGAAGTTCCCAAGTCCTTTTGCATTTTCTCAATGACGCATGGAGAGAAGGAAACGACAATAGAGACAAGGGACCGTCTTTCGAAGGAGTCGTCTTGGGAAAATCAATAGAAGTTTCAACCATTGGACTCTCCGAAGTTTTACTCATATCAGCGGCCTCACCCTCTTCTAGTAGCGGAGAATTTAGAACTACAACAATTTTGGTTTCTTGAGGGATGGTTCCATCACGGCCACTTTACCCAGTTTTCTTTTAGCAGCCATCTTTGACCTAGCAATAGCCTGAGTCATAGATGAGGCATGGGATGTAGAAGTTAGGATAGCCAAATCACTTATGATTGGTTTAACCTGAGGAGCAATTGCCGAAGTTTCAAAAATATATAAGTCGGTGGAGTAATTTAAAAAGTAAGACAATAACAAACTACGAGGACTATGTTAAAAACTACTGGAGTGATCGGGGAAAATTGGAGACATTGGGGAGAAGTTATTCGAATGACCCAAAGATAGGAAGCGTTTGCTCCAAGAAATGTGTTGAACTAAGGGAGGTTGACCAAGTAGCATTTGACCTGCTGGTAGGAGGGAATGCTTTTGAAGGTTTGAGGGATTCAATAAAGTAAGCCTATTCCTAATGTTACTCGAAGCAGCAATCAATAGTTTGACAGTTCTCTTATCCTCATCATTTAGATCTTTAGCGGAAGGACCTAATAAGGAAGCGTAGATTAGCAAAAGAATGTAACTGGATAAAAATAAAAACTATGATCAACTTACGAGGGGAAGAGAAGACTCCGCTAATATTAGGAAAGCATTTGACAAAAAGAATTGCATTTTCCAACCTTTGAATTTGTTCACCCCTTCGAAAATTAGCTTTTTGGGGGGATTTGTTCAAGTTGCTAAGTTTAACTAATCGAACTAGATAGTTCAGAACTTCAACTTTTGGTGACGAAATCCCTGACTCAAGAGCATAAGTTCCAAGGATAGACATGTATATATGTTTGAAGATAGCTGGATGGGAGCAATGCCTAGATTGATTAAGAATTTGGATAAGAAATCCGGGAAAGGCAAGAAGCCTCCATGCCAAATATGGATAGCGGTATATGCAAAATATCCTTCAGGAGGGCTTGGATGGTGTCACTATCACTTGGGGAATAGCTTCCACTCCAGTAATGCCGAAGTCATTTAGAATTGCATCCACCTCATCCTGGGAAGATATTAAAGAGTGTTTAGAAGTCGTTTCAATCTTGTTTGGAGAAGATTCCATCGTCGGTACTATATCTTTTTTTGGTTTTTGAGAAGTCTTTTTCATGCTCAGGATCCTGCCATGTCAAGTCATTTCAGTAAGAAGTTATAATTTGTTATGTCATCAACATTTTTCAAGGATATCAAAAACCTATTACAACAATTCAAATATCAACCAAAACATGAAATTTCATTTCCTAGAAAAAATGTTAGAGTTAGTTTTGGAAAATGAAATTTGTTGAGCTTTCGACGGTTTCGAAAGGGAAAATGGAAATGGACCTCCAACAAACACCCTTCAACAATGCCGAAATCTTAAGGATAACTTTATTGTTCAAAGTTGTAGTTAAAGCCTACACCACTATTCAGATATAAATATGCACTAACAACATTCAATAAACAAGACAAGTAAACCTTTCGATACTGTCAAAACCCATGAACTTTGTTTTACTAAGGGAATATGAATGCTGTCGAAACCCTGTATGTCGATTGAGTCGAAAGGTTTAGGTTTGAGTAATATTAATATAAATGAAAAGGTTTTGAGATGTTTCGACAATATTTGTATAAAATGATGGTCGAATCCCAATTAGTTACATGGAGTGTCGAGAAAGTCGAAAGGAGTATATAGTTTTGAAAGCATACCAACAACCGTACTTGATTCGATACAGTAGGTTTTGATCAAGTCGAAGGGTTTGATCTGAATTACAATTTAAATAAAGTATGTTTTTCTCAATCCAATTTATAAAAAAATGATGATGAATCTCTAACTCCACACATCTCCTAAAATAAATTAGAAGTAGGCATGTCTTAGAGGTTTCGAAACCTATAAAATAAAAATTATGCTTTCGAAAGTATGTACTAGGTAATCATTTTGAAGGGCACATTAGGCAACTTCTTCGAAAGGTATCAGAATATACTAAAGTATAGCTATGCTTTCGAAGAAGTCCACTTCATATTAACCACATTAACCTTTCGATGAGATCAATTAAGAGATAGGCGCTGGACTTCTATTCGACCCCATCAAAACAGGTTGAAGAAGTAAAACAAAGTTAGCCGCCTCAAACCCATTCGAAGGGGTAGAAAGGTAAAATTATAGTGCCAAATTGCGATTCATACGGCTTAAACTTCTCTATGAAGTAACTGGAATACTCTTTCTTCCCCAAATTCAATTTTAACCCAATACTTAAAGAAAATTAAAATTAATTAAAAGCAAAATTGATTGAACACAAATTTACAATCAATAATCATAAAAATCCCCACAATGTAAATTCTAACCTTAAAAAAAACCAAACCAAATCAGATGAATTTTAAATATAGAATTGATGTGGGAAATGAAACAAATTAAGCTATAGAAAGAAATCCAAGGATACTTTCATATGAACGAAAAAATCAAATTATGGAATCAAAACAGTGATTTGAATTAAAACCTAATAAATTTTAAAAATCAAAATTCACCGTGGAAAGTAAGTACGAAAAGCAGAAATAATAAAAACTTACTTTGAATTTGAGTTTCTATTTGTTGGAAATAGGAATTATTCAAGAAATTAAAAGCTTTTATTCTTGCTTGAATTTTCTTTTAATCGTAGATAAATGAAAGAGGGGAAGAACGAAACGTGATTTATAAGTAAAAGTCGGCACGAAGGACGGACCGTATGATCAAATTTAAATGAATAGCCAGGATTTATGCAAGTATATGAAAAGGCGGGAAACTTTATGTGTTTCGAAATGGTTGACTTGGAAAGTCAATAGCATCCCTTCGCAAGGGAAGGGGCAAGTGTTACCACCAATTCTCACTTCAACCTTGTCGAAACCAAAGTGAATAGAAGAGAAGGAAGAACAAGAATGATAGCACCAACAAAGCCTTTCGAAGGATTCAAAGGGATGCTACGACCAAAAGTTAGATATGTTATAAGCTTTCGAAAGGGTCGAAGGGGTCGAAAGCTCCCTTTCACTTCAAATTGCTTCCTTTCGAAACAGATGCTTTTGCCTACATGAAGACGTTTTGAATAAGTGGAGGGATACCTTTCGAAGGCAGCAAATAACAACAACTCACATGTGTGCCAAACCTTTCGAAACCGAAGGTTTCTCCTTCATTCAAATTACTCAAAAAGATGCCTTGTTGGAACAACCCCTTCGAAAGCATAACTAAACCTTTCGAACTGGTTGAAGTCTTTCACAACTAAAAGGGGCTCTGCATCAAGCCACAAGTATGTTTTCGGCAGTTACCTTCCACATCAAAACCCTCAACATTTCAACACCTTCGAAACCCCAAAGAATTACCCTTTGACAGAGTCGAAAGCTCATGCCTCTTCTTACTTGCAACAACAAAGCAACACAAGGTGAAAAGGCGCACCTACCCCTTTCAATGAAGATAGAAGCATTCAAATACACTCAAATGCAATGCTGAAGGATGCACAAGGCTAAAGGTGATGAAAGGTCAACAAGGCCACTTTTCGACCTGGTCGAAAGCACTGAGTCGAAAGGTGCCAACCCGCAACTATAAATAAGACTCTATGGGTCTGGTTTGTGGATTCGAATTCTTTCACTCTACTCTTGTATTTTCTAAAAGTTGTAAACCTTAATTTTCAAATTAGATTGGGAATTTGATCAATTTGTACTTCTTGAGTTTAATGAAAGCAAGATTACGGAATTTTGGGATATTTGGCTGATTTGATATGTCTGCTAAATTCAGTTCATAATTTTCTTGTGTCGACTTGATTGAAGAGTCACCATTAGAGTGAGTCCAAACCTTTAGTTTAACCAATATCCTTAGAGCCTAACTCCTACACTCAAGTTGTCGAAAGGATAGGTTTCGAAGAAGTCGAAACCAATCTATCCAACCCATATCCTCCACTCAGTAAATCCAACCTTAGAGTTTCTTCAACTTATTCAATAGGGGGTTTTGATAGAGTACCAAAGTAGATTAACTGGTTCAAAAGGCAATACAAGAAGAGTTTTCAGTGTGTCGTCTAAATTGAAAGGTCCAATAAGAAGGAGTATCAACCCCAAAAGGTTATGCAAAAGGAAAATAGAAGAGAAAAGAATGGATTCTAACCATCTTAACCTGATTAAGAAGTGTCAACTACCTTCATCTTTTTGAAAGAAGGTCTCGAAAGAGTTATCTACATTTTGAATTCAACTTTGGGTGTTGACAAGTTTTCTTGTTAACAAAAACAATCTTTTTTAGAGATTTTAGGATATCAACATGCATGTTGCGACATCTCGAGCAGGAATATCAATGGGAAAGTAAGCAGTAAGTTAAGCACTTGGGCGGAAGGAATCCAAGTATCGAAAGAGAAGAAAGGAAGGGATCTTACTTTTGAAAAGCTAATGCTCGTTAAAGCCATACGAGCATCGGATGAAGAAGTATCCGTTCTTGAAATAAGAACGTTTGTTGTGAAGCTTTTCGAAAACCTTGCATCTACACCAGGCCTTGATGATCATATAAGATAGTGATTTGTGCCATTGCTTGAAGTGCAAAAGATAGGTTAGCTGGTTAAAGTTAGAAGGTACTGAAACTGATTCATAAATAGTACAAACAAGTAGCTTAGAAGAGCATACCCGTTAGGGTAAACTTGGGACGGAGCCAGCCCAACCCCTTAAAGAATCATGCATTAAAAAGGACTGAAGGGCGGGATAGTGTCGCCTAGACACATATACCAATTACATGCTATGTATCCCAATGGAGGACGGTGTGCTCATTCACCCCATGTCGGAAGAAGGACGTCGCTTTCAGGAATCTCGTATTGGTGACATATGTTCTGGAGCATCTTTGGAGTAAGAACCGTTGGAATTTGTTCTGGTGGGTCGTCCATGATCCTTAAACCCGTATATTCATTTAAAAGGGGAGGCTGATTTTGCAAAGGCTCCACTGGAATGACCACGCCTTTTAACTCGGTAGTAATTGAACGCCTGGGCCTGATAGGTACTGATGGTGAAGCCTGAGCTGTGGAGGACCTAGCTTCAGGAGGAGTAGATATGCCGGCTTTGAGCTGAAAACGGGGAGACAGATGAGTAATTTTGAACAGGAAAACTTGGTGTTCAAAACAGTCAGGTTTGTTTTACTTCAAATAATAAGCCCGTGTGACCAACGTCCAGAATCCAAAGGATGTCGACGTATGTTGATCAATTGGATTCTAAGCGTTGGCTGGCACAAGTGAAAGTGTTAATCTATGCAGTTTGAATACCATGTCCCATACACAATGAACAGACTGTTCTATGAAGATAGCTCACTCGTACTTGAAAAGCGCGTCGCTCCGCACAACGGAACCATTGTCCGTAGCAACACGGAAGCCTTTTCTTTTATAGGAACATGGAATGTATAGCAAATTGAATGTGCTATGTGCTGGAGTCATATTGGTATCAGAAAATAGTCAATATAACCGTTTAGTGGAAGAGAACCATCTAATTATGTTCAATCGATGATGCACGATTGACGGAATGGCATTATGGTCTAACTCGAGGACTTCGAAGTATGAGAACTCAGAGAAAGCCACGCAAACCCTGAGTTGAACCTAAAATCTCCTTTGGTTGAGCCTAAGTCATTCATTAAGATGACTTGTGCTTCGACAAACCTCGAGAACCACCAGTCGTGCCATCACCATCGCCCACTATGATGATGAGGAAGGAGCCACTCACCTTGATTACATCGGGTTTGGACATACGAGGGTGGAAAGATGAACAACGACTCCTGAAGCGACGACCTGGAGATGGCGGAGAACTCGAGTGGTCGGAGATGGCTTGAGGTGAGAAACGACAGGCAATTGAGTCCTTGAGATCGAGGCGGTGATGAATGCTCGATCATAAGAAGGCTAAGAGCTCGGGGTGTCAACGGTTGAAAGTCGAAAACGTAAGGAAAAATTCTCTAAGTGATATAATAAATAGTGCTTGTAATGAGCAAGAGGGTTCGGTACCAAGAGAAACCATTCGGTACCGACCTGAATTCTCCAACCGTAATTTGTGAAAAAGCATGGGAAAGGGAAGACATATCTTGCTAAGGCATGGAACAATCACTAGAGCGTAGATCTTGTCCTTAGCATGAGGAGTAGAATTTCAGCTATGTAACGCAGTTAAAAGAGTACCTATAGAATGAAGGTAACACTTCGAAGCAAATCCCGAACAACTAACCAAAACTGAGAGATAGTAAATTATATTCATCTTGTTCTAGAGCATGCTTTGTTTCAAATGAAAGCATACTATGAGGGCAAGTGTTATTTGAATTTTGACCAAGCAAATTTTCACTTGAACTAGAACATCAAGATGAAGATGAAACAATTCAACAACTTAGGAATACAATTCGAAAGCTGATAGGATCATCCTCAAGAAGTTGCATAGGCAAAGAACCAAAGTGGAACGCTCGATATCGAGTCCTACCACTCGATACCGAGTCCTTTTTACTCCACTTTAGACCCCCGAAATAGGTTGTACATAAAGCTATGGCTCAAGTGATTTCCATGGAGTGCTCTTCTTGAAGAATAGAAGGATAACTTTAAGGATTCTCGAGAAGAAATTAAAAAAAGCAGAGATGTATAGGCAATATCAGGAACCTCTTATGAACAGCTCAATTACAAAGGAAAAGTGTCTGGAACACAATGGATCAAAGATAGAAAGAAAAATAGAGGAAGTGGGGATATTCCCACTAACAAAACCTGTCGGTACCGAGAGGAACCTCTCAGTATCGAGTGGTTTTTATTGTAATGTAGGCCCTCACCTCTGAATACTTGAGGTTGGATCTGGACTGCATATCTCATGGGCGTCTGGCTCTGCTAGGCGATTTTCCTATAAATACGGACCCTATGGCCACTGGAAAAGGACTTTTCGGGGCTCTTTTATTTTCTTCATCTCCTACTTATCCACTCTATAGTCACCAAGGCAAACATTGCTGGCTGTTCTAGGCTTTAAAAACTTATCAATCCCTTGTACTGGTGACTCTTAATCAAATAATCAATAACATATAATGAACTTAGGCTAGAGATTGGCGAATCACTATAAAAATTCTTGTGTTCTCTTTAATTTCCTTATAGTATTTGTTAGATCTAAGTATTTCAATACGTACTTTGGGCATTGTGCCACTTTTGGCATCAACACAAATCAACTGCAATTCCTAGCCATCTAATTCGGTAAGGATTTGAGCTTCAATGTAGCTGGGATATTGAGTAGTCGCTGACCTTACGGTTATAGTCGGTTATGCTTCGATCGACTGTCGATTTCTAACACCTCACTCCCTTATTTCACCCCTAACCACTTATAGATGAAGCTTTTAGTAGTACTCTTTTCATTGGCTTGTTGTCCGGTATTGGCCATGGTAGGAAAAATGAATTTGCAGGCAGATATGAGGAAGAAATTTAGGGAAAGGTAGTAACAATAAGAGGATTAAACGCAGTGATTATGGCAATTTGTTCAGAGAGTAGATAGGAGAGAATGGTGAGGAGAATTAATAGCAGAAATTGCACAAGAATTAAGAATTAAAGAAGAACATAAGAGAAGGAAAAAATGAAGAACATAATCTGTTATTGCATGCATGATTTTACATTTCTCAACCTTTGTCTATATATAACACAACCCATCATCACATAGGCTCGAGTAGAACCCAATTTACAACGCAACAAACTCGAATACAAGCCCAAACACAAATTAACAAAAGGCTCGGCCTATATATGTGAATGTGCACTTATCCATGTGTGCACCACACACACACACATACTAACACATGCCTCTAAGCCGCAAGGACCCTTCTATCTATCCATGCCGAGAAACCACCTACTTCCGATGATCATACTCCAACCGCCCTTAATCACCTCTGGCAAACTCCTCTAATGAACTTGCTGGAATTAGAATTTGAGCCGATTCTAATGGTGGAATCAATTTGAGAGCATTACAACTCCCTCCCTCTTGGAAAATGGACTTTGTCCTATGGTCCAGAGTGGGTAACTTACTGATCATCTTCCAATACTCCTCGCATGTAGCATATTCCTCAGGTTGATCCCTCCACTTCACCAAAGTTTGGACTATGGGCTTACTATTTTTTGGTACCACTTCTATATCTAATACCTTCTCTAGTTCTTTAACCACTTCTTCAATAAAAGAAGGCAAATCTTCCTGAATAATTACTCCATATCCCACATTTTTCTTCATCTGTAATACATGAAAGATATGATGAATTTTGGCAAGGATTGGTAGCTTCAACGTATGAGCAACCTCTCTAATTTTTTCTTCAAATTTAGTTGGACCATAAAACTTAGGAGAAAACTTTTGATTTTTATAATTCCTGGCAGTAATTTGCCAATAAGGTTAAAGCTTAAGATACACCCAGTCTCCTACTTCGAAGCTCCTGTCTTATCTTCTGAGATTAGAAAAAAGTTTCATTCTATCTCTGGCAAGCTTTAAACTATCCTTCAACATTTGAATAACTACATCACTTGAAAATAACTCTTCTTCAATTTGTTGCACCTTTGTAGTGTTAAGTACATAGGTTAACAAGGTAGGAGGAGGTACCCCATATACTGCCTAGAATGGAGTGGTATTTGTAGAGGATTTCCAAGTAGTATTATACTAATATTTAGCTAGAGTAAGCCACTTAGACCATTTATGAGGCTTATGATAAATAAAACATCTTAAATACCCCTTTAATATTTTATTGGCCACATCGGTTTGCCCGTCTGTTTGAGGATGGTAGGGTGAGCTGTGTTTTAATGAATACCCTTGTAACTTAAATAACTCCTGCCAAAATACACTTGTAAACAGTGCATCTATATCACTGACTATGGAGATAGGAAGCCATGCAACTTAAATACCCCACCAAAAAATACCTAAGCCACATCCTTAGCTGAATAGGGATGAGATAGTGAAAAAAGTGCATATTTGGATAGTCTATCCACTACAACATAAATAATTATGCATTTTTGACTCTTTGGCAAGCCAGTAATGAACTCCATGCTTATATTTATCCAAAACTGCTTTGATATAGGCAAGGGTTGCAACAACCCTGGTACATTGATATTTTTTGCCTTATTCCTTAGACAAGTTTCACACTCTCCCACATACTTCTCGGTGTGCCTTCTCATTTTCTTCCAAAAAAATATAGTCTGATTCTTTTTAGCGTTCCTTTAAATCCTTGAGTGACCTACAAGTGGTATAGAATGGAATCATGCATCAAATCTGAATGAGTGTATTTTTGTGGTGGTCAATTAATATTCTCCCTTTATAAAATATCAAATCATCGACTATTTTATATTTGTTTGTTGCCTTCCTACTATCATTTATTTGTTGAATAATTTCTATATATAAAGGGGACTGGGCAACTGTACTCTTCAATTCTTGTACCCAAGCAGGTTGTACATGTGAGATTGCTATGCACTCAGGGTTATTAACATAAGCCCATTCATCTCTTCTTGATGATACATCATCCACCACATTCTACCTACCACTTATAAACTCCACTTGATGATCAAAACCATGTAGTTTAGCTAACCACTTGGCTTGTATTCCAGTGTGCAACTTTTGAGTTAATAAATGCTTGAGACTTTGATGATCAGTCCTGGTAACAAATTGCCTACCTAGTAAGTATTATGACCATTTTTTATGGTCAAAATCATTGAAAGCGGCTCCTTTTCATATGTGGACCAGTTCAGTGTCCTTTCGTGTAGGGCTTTACTCAAGAATGCTAATGGTTTATTAACATGGATAAGTATTGAACTAATGCCAATACCATTGGCATTACATTCAACAATGAATTTCTTATTAAAATTTGGCATAGACAATACTGGGGGATTACTAAGGCATTGCTTCAACTGACTCATAGCTTGTGTGGCTTTATCAGTCCACTTAAATGCATCCTTCTTGAGTAGGTCAGTAAAGGTTTTGGAAATTAACCCATAATCTTTATTAAATTTCTGGTAATATCCTGTAAGGCCTAGAAAACCTCTTAGTGCTCTCAAATTTGGAGGTGGTGACCACTGCTTCATGGCTTCAACCTTGTTGGGATCCACTGCTACACCTTTAGTTGATATAATATGCCATAAGTATTTAAGCGATTCTCTGCAAATGAGCACTTGGATAATTTGATAACTAATGAATTGTCCTTCAGCACCTGCAAGGTCATTTTATGATGCTCCATATGCTCAGACATTGTCTGGCTATAAATTCGTATATCATCAAAAAATACGAGTACAAATTTCCTTAAATAAGGTTTAAATATGGTATTCATCAAGGATTGGAAGGTAGAGGGTGCATTAGCCAAAC
Source organism: Allium fistulosum (assembly GCA_030737815.1). NCBI lineage: Eukaryota > Viridiplantae > Streptophyta > Magnoliopsida > Asparagales > Amaryllidaceae > Allium > Allium fistulosum. Next base: position 661,307,784 of record CM060902.1, read on the forward strand.
CAAAGGGCATAATAGTGACCTCATAGTGGCCTTCATGTGTCTTAAATGCTGTCTTGTGTAATTCTTCCTCATTTATTCTGATTTGATAATAGCCTGACCTCAAGTCTAGCTAAGAAAAATATTTGAATCCATGCAATTCATCAAATAAATCATCCACCAAGGGTATTGGGAATTTGTCTTTGAATGTAATATTATTCAAACTCCTATAGTCAACACATAATCTCTTAGTCCCATCCTTCTTCCTGAACGTAACTACTGGTGAAGAATAAGCAGTACAACTAGGGCCGATCACACCTGAGTCTAGCATTTCGTATATAAATTTTCCAGTTCATTCTTTATGTAGAAGGAGTGCCTGTAGGATTCGAAGCAGATAGGTTTGGAACCATATAGGAGTGGTATTTTGTGGTCTAGGCATCTTTTAGGAGGTAGACTGGGCAAGGGTTTAATGACTTATGGGTATTATTGTAGCATAGGGACAATGCTCTCTAGTATAATAGCTTGTTCTAGGGTTTTTTGTTTTAATTCTTTGGAGCATAGTATCATAGCTAGCTGTCCTTGGGTGTAATTTCTACTAATTTTTTTGGTTGACAACTTGTATAGAAGTGGCCTAAATTCCCTTCCATGCATAATTCTTACCCAAATAATTAAAATTAAATTGCATCTTGTTCAAGTTCAATGTAATTTCACCCAATGTCTTTATCCACCGTGCTCCTAAGAAAACCTGATAGCCCTCTAGAGGAAGTAATAGGAGATCTATCGGCATGCTACAACCTTGACATTTATGAATAACTTACCTACAAATGCTAGTGCCTTGAAGCTTATCCCCATTAACTATCATTACTTCATACATTCTTGAATCATCAATAGGCAAATTTAATCTCCTAGCCAATGCCCCATCAATAAAACTAAGCATTGAACCTGAATCAATTAATATCTAAACTTGTTTTCCTTATATAACCATTAATTCTAATTGTGTGAGGGATGGGTATACAGCTTCTGATAATTCCTCAGTGTTTTCATCCACATTCTCATCAATTTCTCCTTCATTCTCTAATTCCATGATTCCCTCAAGAACATAAACATATTTAATCTTGCACTAGTGACAACATGCAACTTTTCGGTGCACCCGTAGCATAAATTTTTTCTTCTTTCATCAAGTATTTCATCAGGGGTTAGCCCCTTACTCTTGGAAGGGTTCTCAAGTGAATTTCTAGCAGGATAATTTGAGTTGTTAGGTGGTCTAGGTTTAGTAATTTTGGGTGGTAGGGTTTTGGTGTAAGAGGAGGTTTGAGAATAAGGATTGAGTTTATTGGATTCCTTGATACTATTATACTTGTTCTCAAAGATCTTAGCCATAGCTACTACCTATTTGACATTTACTAGCTTAGAAGCTTCAACATCATATCTAGTCACCTCTTTAAGTCCGTCCATAACTTTATCAAACACATAGCCAGGGTGTAAGTGATCAAGAAGACCTTGAAGTTATTCAAACTTAGTGAGATAGGCTTGCACTATGGTTAACTATTTTAATTTTGCAAAAGTACCAAATGGTTTCCTCAGTTCAGGAGGAGTAAACCTGACAATAATCTCTTCGTTAATACGTTCTACTACATATAGCTCCTAATATTTCTTGATAAACATTTAAACCTTTTCTGTGCATCTTACTTGGGATGAAATGAACACGTTTGTACCCATTCAATTTTTGGTGCTTGATGATATCTGAAAAGCTGCTCCACTTGCTCTAATCATTCAATGAATGTATGATCTCCTGAGTAGGTGGAAAATTCAAGTTTAATAGTGGTATACTACAAGAGCTTGTGTGTAGACAGTATGCCTGGTGATTGATGAAGATTTGGGTCAAGGTCAGAAGGGTTTCCTAGATAATTTCTTTGAAAAGGTGGTACATAAGGCTGATTTCTTGATTGATGTGAGGATGTGGGGATGAACTCCGATTGTTCTTCAGTTCTTATAGCACTGAATTTAGCATTTTAGAAATTTGATTTATCTTGAGATTTAGCTCATTTGATTTACCTTGCAAATTATGGAGAAGTTCTTGATGAGAGTTATGAAATTCTTGTTAAGCTTCTTGTAGTTGATTCAAAGTATGGTTGGTTCTTTCATTAATTTGCTCTTGCCTCTGCCATAATTCATCTTCTTCCACAAGGTTCGGCATAGAAAGACGACTATCATCTTGATTGTCAACTTTGGGATTGGTGAGATGATGAAGAGGTGTTACCAGTTCATCAAAACCGCTCTGGTACCACATTGGTAGTACTCTTTTCTTTAACTTTTTGTCTAATGTTGACCATGGTAGGAAAAATGAATTTGCAGGGGGATAAGAGGAGGAAATTCAAGGAAAGGTAGTAACAAGATGAGGATTAATGGGATTATTTAGGGCAGTTTGTTTGGAAAGTAAATAGGAGAGAATGGTGAGAAGAATTAACAACAGAAATTAAACAAGAATTAAGAATTAAATAAGATCATAAAAAAGAACATAAGAGAAGGAAAAATAAAGAATACAAACTTTTATTCCATGCATGCTCTTACATTCCTCAACTTCTCTCTATATATAACATAACCCATCATCACATAGACTCTAGTAAAACCTAGTTTACAATGCAACAAACTCGAGTACAAGCCTAAACACAAATTAACAAAAGACCCAGCCTATTTGTGAATGTGTACTTGTGCATGTGGGCACCATGCACACACTAAAACATACCTCTAAGCTGCAAGGACCCCTCCATGAAATGACCCTCTTATTTACACACTAATTTTATTGGTGAATTTTTTTTTTTAGAGATGATATATAGATATATCATCTATTACAAATATATTTCCCAGGGTTATTTTCTTTCTCTAATAAACAAAAATATATCTAGGATCTTTCACAATATAGAAATATTGTTTTAATTCTAAATCATTTTTAACATACATATATGAAGATATCTATGTTATATTCTACTTGAATCAGAGCATGATAATAAGTAGAAATCCTTTTTAAATTTGCAAAATTGTGATAAATTCCCTTTTTAAATTAAAACTTATTGTATCCTGATTTTTGACTATAGTGTCCACTGGAAGTATGTACCTTAGACTGTTATTATAATTAAGAAATAACCAAGCAATAATCAGTGGAAAGCAAGCTTATAATATGGATGATTATCTTAAAGTCTGAATATTATCAAACTCAGGTTAAAAGAAAGTGGATCCTAAGTGAACACAAGCAACATCTAGGCGTAATGGAAACGCGCCTAACTTATTCATGCAAGGTCACTAGTTCGAGTACTATGCTGGTCGGTTCAAACACAATTTTTGTTTTTCTTTTTTATTTTCTCCTGTATGGCTGAAATCTGATACCTACCTATAATTGTACATATATATTTAATTTTTGGCTATAACCTAACATACAAAACAATTTTTCTTGCATAACTATTTTTAAAACCCATTCTTTCAACTGTTTTAAGAATTTACATCTATATTTTTGCCCAATATCAACATGTACACAGATATACATGTACATGTCTGTGTCTTTGTTCATTTTCCAGAAAACTGAGCTCAAATGTTCCCTTGCTTCATTGATCTGAAGTGAAACATTAGGCCTGACCTATGGCCTAACCATGTGGTTACTCTGGCCATTCTTTTGTTTGCATTTTTACAACCCAGATTATACACAAAACATTGATACCTTTCCTTTTCAAAAGCATGTGTATATATTTGTATGAATCAGACACCTTGTGATCAGATATATATCATTCTTCCTAACCATACTTCTCTTTCAAAAATACATCTTCAGGGTATAAACACTTTTTCTTGCATTTGGACTTATGTCAATATCATAAATTGAAGATATAGCAGTTTAATTCTTTTCTGGGTTTTCCCAATATTATTTTCTGTATATCTATATTCTTTTTGAAAGAACTCAGGATTAACTGAAATCATCATAAAATGATTATGCTTATAAAATCCAGGTTTTTCCTCTAAATCAAAACAACTTTAGCAAATAGGTTTTCAAATCAGTTTAATATCAATATCCTTAGTACATACCAAATCAGAAATAACCAGAAACAACATAGCACATGTCTCTTACAAGTTCTTCCTACTTAATACATTTAGATAGCCATATTAATCAGGGAATACATGCATGAATTAACACATTTTAGCTTTTATTTCTAATTATCTTAGCATCCTCTATTCCATATCTTTTTAATCTTGCTTACTTAGCTCCATCACAACCTGCAAAAGCATTAGTGGCTGCCCTATTATAAATGAGACACCCCCATGTGCCATGAGCAATAAGGGTCAGATCTATGATCTGGTGTGAGCATTTCTAACATATCCATGATATTAAGCTAAGGATACAGCATAAATATACTTTGCATACTTGACAGGTATTATCATGTACAATACATAAGAGCAATCATATGCAATAAAACAACTTTTATCTGGAACTACTAGGTTGCCTTTTCTTTTTCTTATAAATTCCTGGCCTCATCTGCTATAAGGAATCAAAGGGACACATTGCCATGAACTAATTAACATTATGGCACAAAGATCTCAGGACTTAAACAAGCCATGTGCCAACTTGTCTACTTCAAATAGGACAAGCATTCCAGCAGCCTTCTTGGCACAAAATCCTTAGTTATAACACTAAGTGTATTTATGTTCATTCTATCAATGATAGCTATGTGTACATACCATCTGTACTCATGAAGCATACTGGTTACCTTGCAGACATAATATTGCAAGCAAGTTAAAGGTTACTTTCTAGAGGTATAACACCCCCTGTCATTTCATCTCACATTATTTAGCATATAAACACCCTATTCAAGCATATACCAGAATGTTTGCAACTGAGAATAAATGCATGGCTCTATTGGGTTTATTTTGATTTTGCAAGCAACTATGTTTAGCCAGATTTTAATCTTGTTTAAACATAGTTTTTAGGCTTGTAAATTTCTGTTTAGTTTAGGGCTCAGCACTTATAGAGAGAGACTCCATTGCACCCTTAACCAATTATTTCAAGCCTCAGCACCATACCAATGTATGTGCAGCTCATAGTTTTCTTTATCTTTTCATTCTTTGTCTTAAGCCATTATTCAAACTAGTTACAAATACTCTGATATATGTTCCTTAAGGTTTTGGTATAATATACAGAGATGAAAATAAAGCAACAAAGTTATACATCCAGCATAGCAGATCATATTTCATCAAACATTCATGAAACCATCAGTAGCCAACATTGTTTGTAAATCAAAACATGCAAAATATAACATATAAAAGCTTGGCTGCCTAATCCCAGGTCTTAATGCCATGTATATGAGTGAGGATACTCACCTAAATGCTTACTCAAGCTTAAACCAGAAAACCCTTCAAATCTTTAGCCTTGTCTTCCTTTTCTTCCTTAGGTTAATTAATTAGTGAGAGCAGTTTTCTGATTGGGCTCTTGGTTTAAATAAGGGTTCTGTCTAGGGTTTTGGGTGATGCAAAATCCCTATTTTAGCCCAGACCAGAATCATGCATTTGGCATTGCATATTCCCTCCCTCCTAACCCTTAATGTCCCGGCCAATATTTTAAAACAAGACTAAATTGTGCCTATTTTCCTTTCTTTTCAGAAAGTGATAACTTTAAGTATTTTTATTATACTTACCTCAAACATGATAATGGTGTGACTTTCTATTTTCTGCCTATGCACATTTGCTTTCTTGCACTTTGGTTCTTACTGTTTTAGTGCTTCCTTTATTTATTTTCTGCTCAAATAAAATCTGGATATTTATATATACATTTATACAACTATGGGTGTTAATTTAACTTTAACCTTTTATTTGCAGAAAACATGTGCATACTTATGTGCATTTCTACACCTATTATTCAAATAAAATTTTACTTATTCATTATAAATCAATGTTCCCTTCTGTCTTAATTTCCAGACAAGTCATACATAGGCATATATATATAGATATATATATATATATACACACACATCCTCAGGAATTTTTAATATTCATGTCTAGGTCTATATTTCCTTTATTTAAAACATTTTATCTAAATGTTTCCCTTCCTTGTTTTATTATTCAGGAATTCTGGATTTCTCTTAGTGCCATAACTAGTGTGCACGTGCACACATGCACACAACCTTGCACCACTGAAAATCCCACCTATATAATAATTCTGATTTTTCCCCCAGAATTTTAATCATTTATTTAAAAGAATTTTCCTCAAAATCTTGGGGTATTACAATCACCCCTTCTTTTAGGAATTGTGCCCTCACAATTTGCAACATATTCTTTGGGTACTCCTACTTTCTTAGGAAAATTATTCAAATATGCATGAGCAATTCAAATAGTCACTGTCTATCATACATATCAAACTTTCTTAGTAATCTAAGAATTTACCTTTTAAATTTGCAAAGAGCCTAGGGTAATCCATCCTGATTTTATCCTCTAGCTCCCAAGTACAATCACTAGGATCTATACTCCATTGAATCTTTACAAGCTTCAATGTCTTGTTTCTTAATTTCTTTTCTTCCCTTGCCACAATTCCCACTGGCTCTTTCTCATAGATTAGATCTGGATTAATCTGAACTTCAGTAGGCTTTTCTAAGATTTCCTCCTTGTCATGCACCCATCTCCTTAGTTGTGACACATGAAACACATTGTGCATTGCACTCATCTTCTCTGGAAGCTCCAGCTTATAGGCTAGTGAGCCTATCCTTTCCAAAATCTTGTATGGTCCGACATATCTGGGTCTGAGTTTCCCCTGCTTGCCAAATCTCAAGACTCTCTTCATTGGTGAAACCTTAATGAAGACATAATCACCCACTTTGAATTCCACTGACTTCCTCTTTGCATCAGCATACTTCTTTTGCCTATCTTGAGCTACTGCCATCCTCTTTCTCACCAGTCCTATTTTCTCTGTGATGTCCTTGACATATTCTGGCCCTAGGATAGCTTTCTCTCCTGCCTCAGCCCAACACATAGGTGATAGACATGGCTTTCCATATAGGGCTTCAAAGGGTGCCATTCCAATTGTGCTTTGGTGGCTATTATTGTATGTGAACTCAGCCAAATGGAGGTGGTCCTCCCAATTTCCTCCAAAGTCTAACACACATGCTCTAAGCAAATCCTCTAAAATCTTGTTTACCACTTCTGTTTGCCCATCTGATTGGGGGTGATAAGCAGTGCTTAGGCACAATTCACTCCCCATAGCTTCTTGGAAGCTCTTCCAGAATCTTGAAGTGAAGATTGTATCCCTATCACTCACTATAGTTTTAGGAACACCATGCAGTTTTACCACTTCTCTCATAAAAGTTTGGGCTAACCTAGGTGCATTTCTGTCTGCTTTCACTGGTATGAAGTGGGCTACTTTAGTCAGCCTATCTACAATCACCCAAATACTTGTATTTCCCCTCTTGGATCTAGGAAGACCATCTATGAAATCCATAGATATGTCTTCCCACTTCCACTGTGGTATGCTAAGTGGCTGCAACAACCCTGAAGGCCTTTGGGTCTCAGCTTTTATTTGTTGACAGACCATACACTTAGCAACATATCTAGCTACATTAGATTTCATTCCCTTCCACCAATAGTCCCTTTTTAAGTTTTGGTACATTTTGGTGCTGCCTGGATGTATGGAATATTTACTTCTATGGTACTCATTAAGGATTTCTTCTTTCAATTCTATGATGTTTGGGACACATATCCTTCCCTTGTACCTTAAGTATCCTTTTACATCCATGTGATAATCCTTCACTTCCTCCTTCTTTAATAGGAGAGACCTCTTTTCTGCTAAGTCTTGATCTTCTTCTTGCATTTTTGCCACCTTCAAGGCCAAGTTTGATTGTAAAGTAATTAAACTTAACCTTCCTTTACTCCTTTCTTCCTCAATTATTTCCATACTCATCCCACTGCTCTCATTTATTTCCAAATCAGTGAGCATGGTCAAGTCTCTAAACTCCTCCATCATCAACATGGCCACTTTTGCATGCTGCCTACTCAATGCATCTGCCACTTTATTAGCCTTGCCTGGTGTATAAAGTATATCTAAGTCATAAGCAGCAAGAAATTCAACCCATCTGTGTTGTCTCATATTTAAATCTTTTTGTGAAAAGAGATACTTTAAGGCCTTGTGATCAGTGTATAAAATGAACTTTGCACCTAATAAGTAATGCCTCCAAAGCTTCAAGGCATAAACTACTGCTGCCAACTCAAGATCATGAGTTGCATATCTAGTTTCATGGGGTTTTAGTTGTCTAGATGCATAGGCTATGACCTGATCTTGCTGCATCAACACAGCCCCTAGCCCTGACCCACATGCATCTGTATATACAACTAATCCCTCATTGCCTTCTGGTACTCTCAACACTGGTGATTTTACCAAAGCCTCCTTGATCTGGGTGAAAGCTTGTTCACACTTATCAGTCCATATAAACTTTTGGTTCTTCCTAGTCAGGTTAGTGAGTGGCATTGCTATTTTAGAAAATCCTTGTATAAACCTTCTATAGTATCCTGTCATCCCCATGAATGACCTAACCTCACTAACATTGTTAGGCTTCTTCCATGCTTGGATTGCTACTATCTTATTGGGGTTTACAGAAATTCCTCTAGCAGAGACAACATGTCCAAGAAAGTGTACTTCCTCTTGCCAGAACACACACTTAGAGAACTTTGCTTTCAAATCTTTTTCTCTTAATCTAGATATGACCAAATGTAAGTGGTTCTCATGTTCCTCTATTGTTTTAGAGTAGATTAGAATATCATCTATAAAAATCAGAACAAACTTGTCTAAGTAATCTCTGAATATCCTATTCATTAGGTCTACAAAGTAAGAAGGGGCATTTGTTAGCCCAAATGGCATAACCAGAAACTCATACAAACCATATCTTGTGTTGAATGCTGTATATTTAATACTTGATTCCTCAACCTTCATCTGATGAAACCCAGATGCCAAGTCTAGCCTAGAAAACACTTTAGCTCCACTGAGTTGATCAAAGAGATCATCTATCCTGGGTAATGGGTATTTGTTTTTGATGGTTACTTTGTTTAATTCTCTGTAATCTATACACATTCTTAAAGTACCATCATGCTTTTTAACAAATACTACAGGAGCACCCTAGCATGAATTACATGGCCTTATAAACCCCTTGGCTTCTAATTCTTCCAGCTGGTTCTTTAGCTCCTTTAATTCACTTGGCCCCATCCTTGTAGGCTTTTTGATAACTGGGCTAGCCCCAGGCATAAGGTTAATCTGGAATTCAACAGGTCTATGGTGTGAGACACCTTTTACTTCCCCAAATACCTCCAAGTATTCTTTAACTATGGGGATTTCATTAATAGCTATTTCCCTGGGATTATTTTCTAATTCAATTAAATGATTTAGACTGTTTTCTTTGATAGGTTCACATAGAATTGTAACCCTTTGGCCTTTAGAATTTTGTAGTGAAATGGTGGATGCATCTAGGTCAATTATGGCTTTGAATTGTCTTAGCCAATCTGCCCCTAATATAACTCCTATATTTGGGAAATTTAGAACATACAAATTGGAAACAAATGTGTTTCCTCCTATGTTCAAATTCACATCCACACAGATCATATCTAATACACTAGAACTTCCTAAAGGGCTTTGTATTAACAAAGGTATTTCAGCCAAATTGCAGTTCATTTTCAACCTTTTAACTATTTCATGGGAAATGAGTGAGTGGGTTGCCCCGGTATCATATATTACAGCTAAAGGTATGGTACAAATAAATAGTGTACCTTCCACTTGACCATGGTTTTCAGCATTAGCCTCAATTATGGCCTTGCCCCTACCTTCCAGGTTTGCCACTTTCCCTTGTTGCTTGTATTCTGGGCAATTTCTTTTCATATGCCCTTCCTTCCCACATAGATAGCATTTGAAAGCTCCCCCTTTAAGCTCTGGGCATCTTGGCTTAATATGGCCTTCTTTCCCACAATGGTTGCAAACTATTTTTCTTTTGGCTTCATTGGGCTTTGCATCTACTGCCTTCTTACCATCTGCCTCTCCTTTCTTCTTATCATAAGGATGGTACTTCCCTTTGTTCTTCTTGTTGCTATTGTTTTTGAAGCTCCTAAACTTATCTCTTTCCTTGTCATGCTGCTCAATCTTCAGAGCCAAATCTATCACTTGATCAAAAGTTCTGTCAGCATAAGGTAGTATAGCCCTGCTAAGCCCTTGGTTCAACCCCTTGATGTATCTATCATTTTTGGATGCTTCATCAGCCACTAACATTGCCCCATAGGTTGACAATCCCTCAAACTTCTGGGTGTACTCTGTGACATTCATAGTCCCCTGTCTAAGTTTGATGAACTCCTCAAGTAAAGTGGTTTTTGCTGAGGCTGGAACAAACCTTGCCTCTAACATCTCCTTAAATTGATTCCAATTAATATCATTTTCATTCCGGCCAGCTATGATCACCTCCCACCAACTCAAAGCTGCACCTTTTAATTGCCTTGAGGCCACTTGCCTCTTCCTTTGGTCATCTAGTTGCATATCAGTGAAGATCCTCTCTAATGTCCTCAGCCATGCTTGAATCTCCATTACACTTTCAGTTCCTTCAAAGCTCTCGCCTCCCAAGTTGGTATAAGTCTTCACTAACTTGGAGAGCTCCTCATGTGGGTTCTCAGGTCTGTGCCCAATTCCATCTCTCAAAACTCTCACAAATTCCTGCATGTCAAGCATTTGTGGTGTGCTAGATCCTCCTTGATGATGAGACCCTCTTCCTACCATATTTCTAAAAGTATATGTATTTCATCTTATTAGTTTGTAACACTTAGCTTTAATTTTGAATTGATTGTATCTTTCCTATTTAATCATTGTGTATGTCACATGCACACACATACATATATTCAGGGAATACTTATAAACAGTTAAATATGCAAACAAACCTAGTATAAACATAAGCATACAAACATTTGCTATGTTAATTAAAACATAGCTCTGATACCAAATGAAATGACCCTCTTATTTACACACTAATTTTATTGGTGAATTTTTTTTTTTTTAGAGATGATATATAGATATATCATCTATTACAAATATATTTCCCAGGGTCATTTTCTTTCTCTAATAAACAAAAATATATCCAGGATCTTTCACAATATAGAAATATTGTTTTAATTCTAAATCATTTTTAACATACATATATGAAGATATCTATGTTATATTCTACTTGAATCAGAGCATGATAATAAGTAGAAATCCTTTTTAAATTTGCAAAATTGTGATAAATTCCCTTTTTAAATTAAAACTTATTGTATCCTGATTTTTGACTATAGTGTCCACTGGAAGTATGTACCTTAGACTGTTATTATAATTAAGAAATAACCAAGCAATAATCAGTGGAAAGCAAGCTTATAATATGGATGATTATCTTAAAGTCTGAATATTATCAAACTCAGGTTAAAAGAAAGTGGATCCTAAGTGAACACAAGCAACATCTAGGCGTAATGGAAACGCGCCTAACTTATTCATGCAAGGTCACTAGTTCGAGTACTATGCTGGTTGGTTCAAACACAATTTTTGTTTTTCTTTTTTATTTTCTCCTGTATGGCTGAAATCTGATACCTACCTATAATTGTACATATATATTTAATTTTTGGCTATAACCTAACATACAAAACAATTTTTCTTGCATAACTATTTTTAAAACCCATTCTTTCAACTGTTTTAAGAATTTACATCTATATTTTTGCCCAATATCAACATGTACACAGATATACATGTACATGTCTGTGTCTTTGTTCATTTTCCAGAAAACTGAGCTCAAATGTTCCCTTGCTTCATTGATCTGAAGTGAAACATTAGGCCTGACCTATGGCCTAACCATGTGGTTACTCTGGCCATTCTTTTGTTTGCATTTTTACAACCCAGATTATACACAAAACATTGATACCTTTCCTTTTCAAAAGCATGTGTATATATTTTTATGAATCAGACACCTTGTGATCAGATATATATCATTCTTCCTAACCATACTTCTCTTTCAAAAATACATCTTCAGGGTATAAACACTTTTTCTTGCATTTGGACTTATGTCAATATCATAAATTGAAGATATAGCAGTTTAATTCTTTTCTGGGTTTTCCCAATATTATTTTCTGTATATCTATATTCTTTTTGAAAGAACTCAGGATTAACTGAAATCATCATAAAATGATTATGCTTATAAAATCCAGGTTTTTCCTCTAAATCAAAACAACTTTAGCAAATAGGTTTTCAAATCAGTTTAATATCAATATCCTTAGTACATACCAAATCAGAAATAACCAGAAACAACATAGCACATGTCTCTTACAAGTTCTTCCTACTTAATACATTTAGATAGCCATATTAATCAGGGAATACATGCATGAATTAACACATTTTAGCTTTTATTTCTAATTATCTTAGCATCCTCTATTCCATATCTTTTTAATCTTGCTTACTTAGCTCCATCACAACCTGCAAAAGCATTAGTGGCTGCCCCATTATAAATGAGACACCCCCATGTGCCATGAGCAATAAGGGTCAGATCTATGATCTGGTGTGAGCATTTCTAACATATCCATGATATTAAGCTAAGGATACAGCATAAATATACTTTGCATACTTGACAGGTATTATCATGTACAATACATAAGAGCAATCATATGCAATAAAACAACTTTTATCTGGAACTACTAGGTTGCCTTTTCTTTTTCTTATAAATTCCTGGCCTCATCTGCTATAAGGAATCAAAGGGACACATTGCCATGAACTAATTAACATTATGGCACAAAGATCTCAGGACTTAAACAAGCCATGTGCCAACTTGTCTACTTCAAATAGGACAAGCATTCCAGCAGCCTTCTTGGCACAAAATCCTTAGTTATAACACTAAGTGTATTTATGTTCATTCTATCAATGATAGCTATGTGTACATACCATCTGTACTCATGAAGCATACTGGTTACCTTGCAGACATAATATTGCAAGCAAGTTAAAGGTTACTTTCTAGAGGTATAACACCCCCTGTCATTTCATCTCACATTATTTAGCATATAAACACCCTATTCAAGCATATACCAGAATGTTTGCAACTGAGAATAAATGCATGGCTCTATTGGGTTTATTTTGATTTTGCAAGCAACTATGTTTAGCCAGATTTTAATCTTGTTTAAACATAGTTTTTAGGCTTGTAAATTTCTGTTTAGTTTAGGGCTCAGCACTTATAGAGAGAGACTCCATTGCACCCTTAACCAATTATTTCAAGCCTCAGCACCATACCAATGTATGTGCAGCTCATAGTTTTCTTTATCTTTTCATTCTTTGTCTTAAGCCATTATTCAAACTAGTTACAAATACTCTGATATATGTTCCTTAAGGTTTTGGTATAATATACAGAGATGAAAATAAAGCAACAAAGTTATACATCCAGCATAGCAGATCATATTTCATCAAACATTCATGAAACCATCAGTAGCCAACATTGTTTGTAAATCAAAACATGCAAAATATAACATATAAAAGCTTGGCTGCCTAATCCCAGGTCTTAATGCCATGTATATGAGTGAGGATACTCACCTAAATGCTTACTCAAGCTTAAACCAGAAAACCCTTCAAATCTTTAGCCTTGTCTTCCTTTTCTTCCTTAGGTTAATTAATTAGTGAGAGCAGTTTTCTGATTGGGCTCTTGGTTTAAATAAGGGTTCTGTCTAGGGTTTTGGGTGATGCAAAATCCCTATTTTAGCCCAGACCAGAATCATGCATTTGGCATTGCATATTCCCTCCCTCCTAACCCTTAATGTCCCGGCCAATATTTTAAAACAAGACTAAATTGTGCCTATTTTCCTTTCTTTTCAGAAAGTGATAACTTTAAGTATTTTTATTATACTTACCTCAAACATGATAATGGTGTGACTTTCTATTTTCTGCCTATGCACATTTGCTTTCTTGCACTTTGGTTCTTACTGTTTTAGTGCTTCCTTTATTTATTTTCTGCTCAAATAAAATCTGGATATTTATATATACATTTATACAACTATGGGTGTTAATTTAACTTTAACCTTTTATTTGCAGAAAACATGTGCATACTTATGTGCATTTCTACACCTATTATTCAAATAAAATTTTACTTATTCATTATAAATCAATGTTCCCTTCTGTCTTAATTTCCAGACAAGTCATACATAGGCATATATATATAGATATATATATATATACACACATCCTCAGGAATTTTTAATATTCATGTCTAGGTCTATATTTCCTTTATTTAAAACATTTTATCTAAATGTTTCCCTTCCTTGTTTTATTATTCAGGAATTCTGGATTTCTCTTAGTGCCATAACTAGTGTGCACGTGCACACATGCACACAACCTTGCACCACCGAAAATCCCACCTATATAATAATTCTGATTTTTCCCCCAGAATTTTAATCATTTATTTAAAAGAATTTTCCTCAAAATCTTGGGGTATTACACTCCACCTCTCCATGCTTAGCCACCACCTGCTTTTGATCATCCTCCAACCTCTCTAGATCACCTATGGCGAACTCCTATGACGAACTTGGTGGAATTACGGTTTGAGCTGATTTTAATGGTGGAATCAATTTGAAAGCATTACAGCTTTCTTCCTCTTCTACACAATGATGTAATCAATTGACCTCAATGCATAAGGAATTTCATATCTTCGATAAGTGGTTGCTATCAAAAATATTAACTTTCAATAGAATACATATTTCCATGTTATTGATAGCTTCTTAGCTATTGGAAGTTCATGTATTTGTTAATCGATTTCCAGATTTTTGATATGGGTATTTCCGATAGGGATTCTTTTGATATAGAGGTTTCGATAGTTTGGAAGGGATATTTCCCATAGCTATTTCCAATAGGGGGATTGGAATCCTTTACAGTATTATAAAAAAATCGAGTTATTTCCTTAATTCGTAAATTCATTTAGGGTTATCTTGGTATTGTTGGAAAGCTTAAAAACAATAATGTTCAATGAAAAGTACCTCAGTTTCATAGGATATACTAATTGGAGTTATTAGCTATCGAAATCATGATTTTTCATAATTTATTTAGTGTAAAAGTGTAAATTTTCTGATTTTCTAAGATGAAAGAGGTTTGGTTCAACAAAAGTTCATAAAATATACGTTGATAATGTGTCATATCTTCCTAAATTGATAAGTTAATCTAATAATTTTTTGGTTAAGGTTGTGAAATTGTTTGTTAAAATGATTATGTGAAAATATAAAAAATAAAACAATTTTTTTTTTCAAATTTGAAGAACCATGTGGTTTAAAGAGGTTCTTTCAATGGTTTTTTCAGGGTTTTAAAGTTAGACCGTTGGTTCACATAGGCGCAAGGTTATTTCATTTTCAGAACCGTAGTATTCTAAGATCGGAGGTTAATCATGATCGAACCATGGTTGGGTCAGATTTTTAAAACATTGCTTGGAAGTCGAACAATAAGAGTCCAAGAAGATATATTATGATACAAAATAACTTAGAAGGAAAAATGTAAAATTAGTCAACGTTCAGTGGAACAAAGATATGAATGATAGAACTTGGGAAACATAAGAGAGTGATTGTACTTTATACTCGATATCCCTAAGTATTATTTACTATTTTTTGCTGTTTGTTTTGTTTATATGAATGATGAGTTTGTATAGGATTGTTAATACATCTGCTTATGATTTCTATACTTGTTTATTTCTATGCTTTGTTTATGCTTGTGCATGTTAGTTTACTTATATGTGTATGAATATTAAAGGTGAAATTCTTTAAGGGGAAAAATATAAATATTCATAAATTTACACATTTCAAAATATTTATTAGTTACTAGTTATAAAATGTTTAATTAAAATGTGATTTTTGGACCATAAGAAATTATGACCATACATTTTTTTTCATTGCGTAGATTTTTTTTTAACTAGATGTAAAATAGTAATGAATGTGTTAGGTTTGGAAACTGGTTAGTAAAATATGAATTCAATGAGATTTTTCATTTATCTAGATAGTAAAAGGGCTGGGACAGTTTTGTCTCATTTAACCAATTAATCCGTTATAGATAATAAAACAGTACCAACCGCGATCTCATTTCAAAATGTACATCACTTTTTCTTCTCTAAAACCTAATCTCCATCAACAAACTAATTATATCATATTAGTCAAAATTTACCTCCTAAATAAACAAAAAATCACAACTATTAATTTAAAGACCTTAGCAAGCTATTAGAGCTATCTAAACAGGAATTGGCGACGACTCATTTTTGGCTTTAGATCATTAGGTCAGTTAGAGTTGGATTTTATCATGAATTTGGGTAGCAAATTAATCTATAGATGAGTGAATTCAATACTCACAAGTTATATTTTTCTATTTCATGACATTTTACTATTTTCGTGCCTATAAGGTTAGAAAATAAGTCTACATGGCTATTTTGATTGTTTGATGTTAAAATGATTGTTAGGACAATTGTATATTATCATAAAATAGGGTTAGACCATAAACTATATGATCACTTGTAGTTTATTAGATTTGTTTTATGGAATTCTATGTTTTTCCCATATGTTGGGATAAAATATATTATCTTGTGTTTGTAATGTGCATTCAAGCAATGTTATGGATCAATATTATTGCAGACCACTGAGGGTTTTTGAAACGATTGATTTAGTTCTTTTAATGGTTCTTTAGGTTTTGAATGGATTGCCCTGAATATTCTTATTGAAATAACCATAAGATTAGGTGGTTCGATAATTGGAATGAGTGAAGAAAATTGAGCTAAGGGAATTTATGGGGCTAAGAAAGAGTTTTGATATAGGTTAGCTCGGTGGGGCCTTCGGGTACGACGTGAGAAAACCCAAGGGTTTTCTTATGTCAAAGTTTGGCACATGAATCTTGAGCTGAGCCATAAAGAACTCAAAGAAAATGTTTGCCAACTTCTAATCATGCAAGGGACTTGGAGTTGGAGTGGATCTATGCTTGACTTCGGGGCAACACTCAAAGATATTAAGAGCACGTTTGAGAACAACTTATTTTAAAAGGATTTAAAAGGAGATTTGAATAGTAACTTCTAAGTAGTTTTAAATAGTGATTTATAAGTAGAAGTGTTTGGATGCGATTTGACATTTAAGTTAATAATTAAAATAACTTGTTGAAACTAGTTATAAAATATGTTCATAAGTCATAACCAACAAATTATTGCTTCTCATATTTTGACTTATTTGTCACTTTTGTAAGCACCTTAATTATAAGGAGTGGCCAAACACTTGAATTACAATAAGTGACTTATAAGTAGTTTTAGCTACTTATAAGTAGTTGTCAAACGTGCTCTGAAGCCAAGAATTGAGTTTAATTTGGTTTGGCTATGCAATGCATGGTTAAACCACAAAAAGGGTTTTATTACACATTTGCTTCAAAGGAGATAAAGAACTATCCCGAGAAAAACATGAGAATGAAAAAAATTATGTCAATGGTGGATCCAATCTCTTGTGCACTCTTCGACACACGGTAACTATTTCATTTGAACTCCGTTTTTGACATAAATTCAACCTGTGTTCATAAGTCATTCTTCCAAGCTACATCTTGTGAATTTTTGGCCACCCTTTTAGGAATTTAAAAAGAACAATGAGTATTTGTTATTTAATGATTGTGCATTGTAGATCGACATTAGCATGTAACAATTATATGTAACATTTGGAGGAGCTTACATTCGACCGAAGTGTAGCTTCGAGGATAGACACGTTTGAGCCAGTAGTTGGAGCTCACTATTAGTTAATTGTGTGTTTAGTACATGTTTCAAGACCGAACATGTATCATTTGTTTAGTAGGACTAACCGTTAGTGATATGTATATACATATACATGAGTATTGGTTTGGGAAAAGTTCGATACATTAGGTATCCATTAGTACTAGTAAATAGTTTATTATTATTGTCGACTCCCTTGACTCAAAGCTCATCATCGACGGTCTAGTTCTACTCGTGGTTTTGATACTTTGGGGTGAATGCAACAGAAACCCATAGTGTAGACAAAATGACTGCATAGGGATGCCCGACTAACATTTTGGTGGCTTTACCCTAATTGGGTGGCTTGTGTTGCTCTTAGAGCACAACCAATAATGCCTTATTCTGTTGAGAAACTAGCCACGTGCAACCAGGTATGGCTTGTACACTTTCCGTGGCTGGTTTGGAGTGATCTCATGGTTAGTTGAGCGAACTGAAGACTGCTTTTTATAACGGAAAAGTGTACGACGTTTTATCTATAACGCAAAGACATTGCTGTTATATATCATAGCAGCAACCACTTTGTCGTTATAATATTCATGCTGTTTTTTGGTACAAATATGTACATCAAACTGCGTTATTATTGTCTTTTCACGGTAACATTATTGTCAATCTGTCTATATCCTTTTACAATTTCAATATTTTTTGGCACTACTTTGTTTTTCGTATCAATTTATCTTTAAACTACTGCTAGTTTATATAAAATAATGGCGAGGACTCCACCGTTATAATGACAGTTTTAATTATAACGGTAGAGCCTTTACCGTTCTATTATGATGGTTTTTTTAAAAAAAAGTGGTCGTGGCTGGTTCTGCGGTTATCTTGATGTGTAGCTCGTTCTCTCAATCCGAAAGTGAAAGTAAAAGAGAAAAGGCAAGTGAATAGGTCAGTTGTTGGTAATGGCCTTAGTTTGGTACATACATGAAAATATCCTAGAAGTTATCTATCAGAAGTTCATTAGTTTCACTTATACGTATAGTTGGGTATATTAGATACATTTTTTACTTCGTTTAATTTTTTGATTTGTTCACAACTTTTGACACACATGCCAGTGGTTTATCATATCTACATTGTGATAAATTGTTGCTAGCACTATAGTTTATTATGATAAATCGTTTTGGTGGCCCTGATAGTCATTGAGTCATCCTACATTATTAATGCCGGATAAGTATGTGGGCATAATTAATTACTTATTAATGGACTACAGTCCTGACCATACACATTTATCCATCATCAGAAATGCCAATTAAAGTTGTGTATTATTGGAGGCAGGTCAGTATGGATCAGTAAAAGTAATATTTATATGACAGAGTGACTGATTTTTGTTGTTGAGAATGCCCTTGGTATAACTTTAGATTTTATCGTATATATGTTTTGCACGTACATTATTCTGGTCAGAATCTTTCACACTATGCTTTATGTGAGATCCGCATTTTATCTTTTGTTCTCTTGTAACAATCTCTGCTATTAATAGATTGAGAGTCGTGTGACGATTATATGCTTCCCTGATACTGGATCAAACTATTGGAGATTTGGATTACCTTGGCTATTTATTGTTGATGGGACTGCTTACTATTTATTAGTGCATTTGCTAATGTATTAGAGATTATGATGTACACAGATCTGTTTAGTAGTTTTTTCTAACTTAACATTAGCGTTTGCAGCATTTTCAAGATCGAATGCACTATTTTTACATTGAATCCAGTGACGTAAACTGGGGGGTGTTAAAAATACTCAATATTTTCAATTATGATTGTAAATGATTGTCATATGACAATAACAGTTCCCAAAGTTTGAATTTGCAAGGTATTCTTGAAGAATAACTCTTATTGAGGAATAAAAGGGTAATAGATATAAAACTACTCAAATGGTAGGTAAATAAGTCAAGAACTTGATTCATGTAAACTAGATTTTTGACATATAAATTTGTTCAAATGATGAAATCTTATTTTAGTCATCCTAGATTTAGTTATATTGCACACTGTAAATTGCATTTAGTGATTGCTGGATATGTGAATGTGGTAAGGAAACTGTTTCCAGAAATTGTTTTAAAAAGATTTGCCTTTGCATACACTATGATCAAAGAATCTAAAAATCAATGGAGGCTTGAAAAGGTCAAATTAGACTTGATTGTAAACATCCATGCAAAGTTCGAACAAATTTCGATCAAGAAAGGATAATGATTTTTTTAGATTCGTACGTTCAGTAAATGATAAAGTGCTAAATGACTTGGCATAGATATCCAAATGATGTACACAACATTCAAAACTTTAATAAGATAGAGAAATCACAAACTTGGTTGTCAACTTATGTATAAATATCATTACACTAGAAATGGTACCTATTATACAGTAAGCTCTGTAAAATTAATGAAAGTTAATCACATAATAGAATATTGTACATATAGTTTATATTTAGATAGAAACATTAGCTTGAAATGTTACTCAAAACAAATGTGGATAGTTAAAGTAGTATAGAAATCATGGTTTCGTTGATACAATAGAATAAAAGATTTTTTTGGAGAAAGTGAGATCAAGCACTAATCTTTAAGTTAGAATTCTAATTGTGGTAGTATTAAAATTCAAAGTAATTCTTATAAAGCATTGAAAATGCACTTGTTTGTATCAATAAACATTTAACAGAAATAACCATTACTTACGGTATGGTATATTAATAGGATTCACTCACGAAAGCCACTCTAACCGTCTTAGTCTAGAGAGAATGGTTGAAGAGATGGACCGAGTATCATAATTACCCATCATGCACTGGAAGAAGACTGATAGAGTTAAGGGTGCTTGTAGGGGAAACTAGGTTAATTTTGTTATATGATTAAGACTAATTACTATCATTCTAAACAATAGCGGGCTATTTATTTATTTATCTATCGAACGCATTATTACATCTTTATGTGATGAACATGAAGAATTACCTTGTCATGTGCTTATAGAAAATCTAAACGTTAAAGGTGAGTTAATCGTGGTTGTGAAGAGTTCATAATCATGAGTATTAGATCAAGCACTTACACTTGAATTGTTAAATGATCTTATTCAAATGGATACTGATAAAACGGTATTGATATAGTAGATATGCTATTCTACTTAATGGTCTCTAAAATTATGGGTTGTGTGATTGTTGGAGTATGAATATAGAACAAATCACCTTGATGATTTGTACCAAACTTATGTGAAATAGAATCTCACATGACGATGTGTTGTAGCCTTTTCGCTCAAGAGCACTATCAAACTCATGTGTGAAAGCAACACTTTTGTTAAGGACAATCAAATGACTTGATCGTGTTATGATCATTAGTTGGGTTTATGTTGAAACACATGGAGTGGGACACTACTCATGAGAGGATTTGCCTTTCACCGTAAATAAAGACCGAGAGGAATTCCCTTTAGCCATATGTCCAAGGTTGTATTGTTGATGGTTAAATATTTTTAGTTTGAACTAAATGAATTTGAAAGTTGCAATTATTGTTAACTATAGAGATTGTTAGTGTTAGAACCATAATTTCATTATTTTGATGATAACACCCATACATCAAAGCTGCTAACATATCTTTCAAGTTCTACAGGTTAAATGTAAGCGATGGAATATTATAGTTACAACGATATGCTTTAGTAGGAGCTCATAAGTCAAAATAATGAAGACGAAGACTTATCAGATAGTGAAGGAAATGAAAGGAACATTAATTTGAGTTAACAAATCTACTGGGATATATCAGAGTCAAAGAAATAATCAAATATGGACAAATGGATACAAAAGTTGAATATTTTATTTGTCGAGCCATTTAAGTTTAGATTTGTTAGAATCCCACAAACGATCTTTGAATCACTCCAAATTTCGGTGCAATATTCGAAACATCATTAAATATTTTTAAATTTTTTTTGAAATTATTTTGAATGACAGAAAGTGTCAAACAAAAAGCAAAAAGAAAATAACATAAAAATTATATTTAAAAAAGGAGAAAACACACACATGTCGTCCTATATGGGATCATATGTTGACATGTATATTTTATATAGTTCGACCGTATGATCCTTTCCGTAAGTAGTTTTTTGAATATTTTTATCTTCCTGTTGTGGCTCTCCAATTCAAACTCCTTCCTCTTCATTTTCTAATAGTAGCAACCTCTCATATAAATCCATACATAATCTATAAAAGCCCTTTCCTTGTCCAGATCAAATCATCAATCTACTTTTTGCTTTTTTGAATCTATAATTTATTGCTCTAATCTCTGATCATATTAATTCTGTAATCATTCAATTCCATATTCACCGACTATCAATTTAATGATATACCACTCATTCATTCATTCATTCATTTCAAAGATACTATGTATGCGTTATAAGGCATTATACCACATAAGATAATTAGTGTAGTTAAGATACAGTACTTCCACAATTTATCTAAAATGACTAATAGTCCTCTACGGAGTTTCAAGCGAAGTCTTAAGCAGAGTTTGTAAGATATTTATTCCTTCGGGCCAAGTGATGGAAGACATTGAAATTCTCGATTGAAGTTTTAGGACTGGATATAGGACGGAAGTGTGAACCAATATAAATCATTGTGTCTTTTTATTGATGCATTTCTTACTTTACTTACCTTGTTCATTTTTTATTGCACATACTTCTGTTTACTTAGCTAGAATATTTATAAAATTAGATAACTTTGGTTATAGTTGATTCATATAGTTTTTTTAGTTTGTATCAGAGCCCATTTCTAAAAATTCATAACAAAATTTTAAAATTTTAATATGGCCGCCAGTTGCTTTAACACTTTTCAAGAAGGCCGATCCATTGCACAACCACCACTTTTCACTGGCTCTAACTACATACACTGGTCAACTCTAATGAGAATTTACGTTGGCAAATGGCCTAGAAAATTAGGATGCTACTCAAAATAAATATGACGGTCCTAATACTCTAATGAATACATGGACTAATGTCCAAAAAATTTGCTTCCATTTAAAATTCGAATGTAATGAACATACTATTTGATGCATTAGATAAGAATGAATTTATCAGAGTAATGGCTTACAAAACTGCATATGACATATGTTGCAAAAATTTACACAACACCCCAAATCAGATAAAAACGAGATGAATTCGAAAGAAAATGAAAATAGAATGTAGAAATATGAGATTTTTAAAGTGATTCAGCCTTAGTTTGATTGTCTACATCCACTACAAACTTTATTTCATTGTTTTTGCATAAGTACAATCGAATTGCAAAGTTTTCAGATTTAGAAATCTATTGAAATTCTTAGCAGCACTTTGTGGCCAAAAATGAGATAGAGATCCAAAGTCCAAAATGAAGTCCTTATTTCATTGCCAAAAGATAGATATTTATAATCGAATTCATCCTTCAAAGTGGTTAACTCACGAAAGAAATGGTAAAATCTCGGATCCAGGTTTTTAGGCACGAAGAATGAGTAAAACTCGCATCCATAATAGGTCAGTACCGACATGATCATGTCGGTGCCGAGACGTTTGTTGAACTTGCATCCTCGGCTCTTCCTTACATTTGTTCAAGTCTCCAAGCTTTTAATCTCTAATGAAAAAATTGCCCCTTCAAATCATGTTGGTACCGACATGATTTGTCATATTTGAGATTTTGACTTTTTCTTCAAAGTACACTACAACTTCATCTATAGTTCAAAGTTGGTACCACTTCAGCAAACTGCTCGATACCAACATGATCAATCATGTCGGTATCGACTTGATTTGCCTTATGAAAATCTTGTCCAAACTTCTTGTGCTTTACCTTTTCATCACTACAAACACCTCTTAAGTTTCTTGACCCATTTCTTCATCATCTCGAAGTCCAGATCCACCGAGATGCCACTTGGTTTAAATGTCGGATACTGATTGCCCTCCAAAGTCTGCTTTCGTGACAACAAAGAATGCTTCGGATCTAAACAAGCTGTAGAATCCCATATGCGAATATGTTAATGTTCTTTAAATTTTTATCTTGAAGCATCACATCCGGTATGAGTATATCGACACGTATCTTCACACAGCTGATTAATCACATCTTTACTACAAATTTAAAAGTAAAAGTTTTTCCAACTGTTAACAAGAAAACTTGTCAACACCTCCAAAGTAGAATTAACAGTGCTGGTGTGTCCAGATAAACCTTTTTTTGATTAAGTAGAATAGGTTGGGATCTATTTACTTTCTTTTATTAATCTTTCGAATAAGTCTTAATTATGAAAACCTGTCCTTTTCCAACCTTTCGACCCAGCCGAAACACTTATATCATTTTCTTTTAAGCCCTTCCTGCTTGCTGAAGTTGTTTGGTTATCTTTTCGATACCTCCTTTCGAAACAGTTGCGAAGCGCTAAAGGTTGACACTATGGATACAAGAATATGGTTTGATTGGATAGGTTTCGACTTTATCGAAAGCTGACTCTTTAAATGGTTTAAGTTCAATCCTGGAATCTAAGGAAAACAAGCTTAGGTTAAAGTTTCGACTCCCTAAAAAGTGAGTGTTTGGTGAATAGTGGATTAGAGCTATGGACTTAAGGGTATTGGTAAGTGAGAGGTTTTGACTCTCTCGAAAGGTATCCTTTCAACTAGATTGATACAAGTAGAACACAATTGAATCAAATAATTCCATAAAATAGTTGCATAATCTCCAATATCAAAATACAGTCTTTACTGAACTAATGATGTATAATCTGATTAATTTCCCGTAATTTGATTTTCAAATTAGGGTTTACAAGTTTACAAATTTAAGAAAGTATAAGAGAAGAGTGAATGAATTTGGATCCCCAAAACCAGACCCCTTGGGTCTTATTTAAAGATGTGGGTTGGCATCTTTCGACTTAGAGCTTTCGACATGGTCGAAAGGTGGCTTTATATACCTTCCGTCTCCTTTGACACTTGCACATCCCTCTGCAATGCTTTCGAATGGGTTTGAATGCTTCTGTCTTCGTCAAAAGGGGTAGATGCGCCTTTTTCTTTGTATTTCTTTGTTGTTGCAAGTGTGTAGGAGTAAGAGCTTCTGACTCTATCGATAGGTGGTTCCCTGGGGTTTCGGTGGTGTTGAAGTGTTGATGGTTTCGACGCCGTTGGTAGCTTCTGAACGCAGGCTTGCGAATTGATACAGAACCTTCCCTAGATGTCAAAGGCTTCGACCGATTCGAAAGGCTTGATTATGCTTTCAAAAGGGTTGTTCTGATTTAAGCATTTTTCTGAGTAGTTTGAATGAAGGTGAAACCTTTGGTTTCGTAAGGTTTGGCGTGCATGCTGCCTTCGAAAGGTACTCCTCCTCTTATTCGAAATGTCTTTATGTAAGTGAAAGCATCTATTTCGAAAGGTAGTTATTGACGCGAAAGGGAGCTTTCGACCACATTGACCTCTTCGAAAGCTTGTAAGGCATCTGGCTTTTGGATATAGCATTCCTTCGACTCCTTAGAAAGGTTTTTTTGGTGTTGTCATCTCTTGTTTCTTTTTCTTTTTAACTATTTTGGTTTCGACAAGGTTGAGGTAGGAATTGATGGTAACATTTGCCCTCTTGCGAAGGGATGCTCTTGACTTTCCAAGTCAACTCTTTCGAAACCTATTACACTTCCCGCCTTTTCATATTCAGGCGCAAATCTTGGCCGTTCATTTAAATTTGATTGTATGGTTTGTCGTGCATGCTGACTTTTCTTATAAAGCAAGCTCTCTTCTTCTCCTCTTTCACTTATCTGCAATTAAAAGAAATTTACATCAAGAATCAAAGTTTTCAAATTCTTAGATAGTTTCTATTCCCAGCAGTAGAAATTCAAATCCAAAGTAAGTTTTTGTTATCTCTTTTTAACATTTCATATTAATCTTCGATGTCTACATTCACCCAATTTTGGATTCAAAACTCTGCTTGAATCACGTAGAAATAATTTCAAGTTTTTTGTTTGTGAAAATGTTCATCAATTTGTTTGTATGGCTTAGCTTGTTTCATTTCTTCCTTTAATTTATTTTCTAAATTCATCCGAAAAGTAATTTTTTCAATTTCATAATTATTCTATTTTTTGAAAAGAAAACAAGGTTCGAAATAAATTTTGGGGATTTTGAAGGTTATCGATTGTAAACTCACTCTTAAATCAACTTAATTATTGATTATTAAAGTTTTAGGTTAAATTGAATTTGGGAAAGAAGGGGATTTCTAATTACTTCGTAGTGAAGCTTCTGCAGTTTGAATCGTATTTTGGCGCTGCAGTTTTACCTTTTTACCCCTTCAAAAGGGGTTAAGGCGGCAATTTTTGTTTTGCTTCTTCAACCCCTTTCGATGAGGTCGAAAGGTAGTCTAGCACTTCTCTTAATTGACCTCGTCGAAAGGATAAAGTTAGTATGAAGTGGACCTCTTTGAAAGCAAAATTATACTTTAGTGTATTCTGATACCTTTCGAAGAAGTTGGCTAATGTGTCTTCCTAAATAATTATCTAATAAATACTTTTGAAAGCATAGTCTTTGTTTTATAGGTTTCAAAACCCTTAGTACATGCTTACTTCCAACCTATTTGAGGAAACATGTGAAGTTAGAGATATATATATTTTATAAATTAGATAGGAGGCATGCTTCATATAAGTTGTAAATCAAATCAAACGTTTCGACTTAGTCGAAACCTACTATATCGATTCGAATTTTGTTGTTGGTATGCTTTTGAAACCATGCACCCATTTTCATCTCTATCGAAACCTTTTGTAACTAATTGAGATTCGATCATCATCTTTTACCAACATTGTCGATACGTCTCAAGTCCTTTTATTTTCAATATAATTGAAACTCAAAACCTTTCGACTTAATTGGCATATAAGGTTTCGACAACATTCATATTCCCTTAGAAAAATTAAGTTCGTGGGATTCGACAGTGTCGAAAGGTTCTTTCGCCTTATTTATTGAATGTTGGTAGGGTATATTTTATTCAAATTCGTTGTATAGGTTTCGACTACTTCTTTTTAATAACAAAGCCTCCACTGAGCTTTCGACATTGTTGAAGTGTGTTTGTTAGACGTCTACTTCCTTCCTTTCTTTCGACTCTGTCAAAAGCTCAATAGATTTTATTTTTCTAAACTAACTTTAACATTCTTTCAAGGATATGAAATTTTATGTTTTGGTTTGTTATTCTAATTATTGTAATAGGTTTCCAATACCTTTGAAAGAGTGTTAATTTCATAACAAACTATAATTTCTAACTGAAATGATTTCACCTAGCAGAATCATGGGTTCACCCAAGAAGATTGAAGCCACCTCCAAACATTCCTTAATATCTACCCAGGATGAGGTGGATGCGATTCTTAATGACTTTGGCACAACTAGGGTAGTAGTTGTCCCCCCTAATGATAACGACACCATTCGTAGCCCTCCTGAAGGGTACTTTGCTTACACCGCAATCCACATTTGGCACAGTGGTTTTCTGCCTTTCCTGGATTTCCTGGCTGAATTCTTGATCCACTTGGGCATTGATCCTATCCAACCATCTCCAAACGTATATACCTATCTTTTGTCTTTGGAACTTATGGCACTGGAGTCCGAAATTCCCTCTCTTAATGCTGAAGTTTTGAACTACCTTGTTTGATTAGTCAAACTCAACAACCTAAATAGCCAAATCTTCAGAGCCAATCCCCCCAAAAAGATAATATCCGAGTGGGGTAAACAAATTCAGGGATTGGGAAGCACAGTTCTTCTTCGTTAAGTGCTTTCCCAACATTAGTGGGGTTTTCTCTTCTCCCCGTAAGTTAATCTCAGACTTTATTTTCCATCTAGTTATTTTCTTTCGCTAATATATGCTTCTGATTTCCACTTCGAGTAGGATTGGGAACATGGTAACTCTGTTGAACCCCTCCAATTTACAAAAGCTTTCCCTCCTTCCATCTGGTCAGAGGGTACTTGGCCAACCTCCTTTCGTTCAACATACATCTCGGAGCAAGCGCTTCCTTTCTTTGGGTGACCCAAAGAGCTTCTCCCCAATGTCAACCATTTGTCCTGATCACTTTGGTAGGCTTATATGTAGTACTTGTAGTTTATTGCTGTGTTATTTCTCAAATTGCTTTACTGACTTTTAACTTGTTTGAATTTTCTATAGCTGCTCCTCAGGTTGAACAACCTACAAGTGATCTGGCTCTCCCTACTTCTACTTCTCGTGCGCCATCTTTGTCCCAGGCCATTGCTAGGTCGAAGATGGCCACCAAAAGAAAACTGGAAAAAGTGGCCATGGCGGAACCATCCCCCAAGAAAGCCAAGATTATAGAAGTTCCTAGTTCTCCGCCATGAGAAGAGGGGGAGTTTGTAGACATTGATAAATCCTTGGAGAGTCCAACTATCGAAGTTCCTCTTGATCAATCTAAGAACACTCCCTCAAAGGTTGATCCCATCTCTTACATTGTCATCTCGAGCTCTCCTAGTGTGATTGAGTCGATGCAGAAAGATTTGGGGACTTCGACCCCTTCCCAAGAGATAATTCCTTCTAGACCATCATATCCTATGCCCTCAAGTGATTTTGAAAATATAGTCCAATCTATCTTGAATTCCTCATCTTTCGCCTCTATTCACCCACCTTCCTCTGTTTCCGATCCGACGGGTCATTACCGATCCCTTATAAAACAACAACTCTTGGTACGTTTCACCTCACTTAACTTTATTGCTACTGTTTCTCCTTAAGTTTTTTACTTGTTGAACCTTTTCTTTTAGATTTCCAAGAGTTGGCTCTCATTGTATGAAAACGCGTCAAAATCCTCCGCTGAATCGTTGTAACGACCCGCAAATTTCAGTTGTTTTATTTATTTAATTAATTGAATTTTTTTGAAATTTTAAACAGTAAAATTTTTAAATATAAATTTGATATTTGGAATGCGTCTAATTAAACATAGCAACTGGTAAATTTTCATCCGAAAATATGAAAATTTATTTCGCGCGTAAATTTACTTCAATTTAATCAGTTAAAATTGATGATAATAAAATGTTTTCCAAACCTGAATATTTTTACATAGAAAATTTGTAAATCATATTCTGAGTGAGACGTCATCTTTCGTTTCGTCAAATTTGGATGTCTATTACTCCGTTTATCTTAATTTTGGCTGAATAGCAACATTTTCGGTACCGATTATCGACTTTTGATCGGATGATCGTACCACCAATATTTGTATACCGTTTTGATCGTCTCGTCGTGCTGATCTCAGCGGTATATTTATTTCTTTATTTTGAGGTCCGGTACGCGACAGAAATAATAAAACGTTCCACTGTAACGGTACAAAATTTGTGACTTTCCACTTTCTTACCTTTTCAAATTCAAACGTGCTATCCGTATCCTTTTATTTTAGTCTCTGACCTTTTCAAATTCAAACGTGCTATTCGTTTGGAAACTCCTTCCTTTATTTTTGATCCGTTGATTTTGCTGGCTACTCTTCCGTTCAATTGAAATGAAGTAAATATGTTCGTCCCTTACCTTTTTCGATTTCTTCCTCAAGCCAGCTTATATTATATATACATGAACTATTCACCTTCTTTATTTATTTCAGAAAAGCCATTCATCGATTCGTGTTCTCCCACCGAAGCCTTCGCCTACTGCAGTGCCACAAGCAACCTCCCTGCGCCTCTGACTTGCCTTCCCCTCTCAACGAGCTGCCTAACCCCATCAGCCTAAACGCCTACCCTTCCATACCGAGCCTATCTAACAGATCTGCCACCTCACCACACGTGGCCTTGAACCCAAAACCCACTGACCCACAACTCCTCCTCCTCCGCCACCTGTAACAACCGCGACCATCTCCCTCTGAGCCTCCACCGAACAGCAGATCCGTGCCCTCTCTCTACCTCACTGCCATGCCGAAGCAAGCAACCACCACCACGACTCTACGCCCTGCCACCACCACAGTCACGGCCGAGAACCACCACGACAGCCCTGGCCTCGCCCATCCCTGCCGAACCCAGCGTGCCGCTGATCATCCCACCTCCTCCAGCCCTTCCCCTCTGCTCGCGCCTCGCTCACTTGATCCGTCCCCTAGAACAGCCGTAAGTCCTCATTTTTTTGATGATGAATACAAGTGTTATGTATATATTATGTATAGTTTTATAAATATAGGCTATACAAGATCTTTACCTAAGTCTTTTATACAATTATAATATATGAGCCATACAAGTTTTCTGCATTTTCCTCTATATGATTATATAATACTTGGAAGAGTTTTATGTGAGTCTGAACAATATATATTACCATATATATAACTTATACATTTTGTTAGCTACTGTTTAAAGTATATATAAATTAGTATAACTTGTTCTGGTTTTGATTTCTGTATAATAAAGTGTTAGGTGACTTAAATATATATCATAGATATGAATGATTACATTTTTATAGATATATTTTACATTTTGATATATAGGCTATATATATATTAGTACATGAGTTTTTCCGATAAGTTATAGTAGCATATTGCATACGTATTGATATTTTATTTATATATATATAGCTGTACTTGTTTTTACTGTATACATATATTATTACAAAATGGTTTTATTTGGAGAAATTGCTTTAAATTACTATTTATCTGTTGCATATATATAAGTTTTATAAACTATAGTTTTGTTTATGTTATGATATATTTGTAATAGAATATGTGACTACTGTATAGGTATATGGTTTGATATCTAGATTTCGTGTAGGAAGATAATATTTGTTAGCATGCATATATTTTACTTTATAACGGTATCATATGGTATGGTTTGTTATATATTGGTATATTCAGGCATGTTTGAATACAATATATCATTACGTATATACGTTAAGTGTACTTGTTTCTGTTTTACTCTTTTTACAGTATGATTTAAATATTGATATCTTAAATTTTACTCTATAACATCTAATATGTGTACATATAGGTCAATTTATATGTTAGTCGAACAAGTTATATAGTATGTTATATAGGTTTTAAATCTCTCAATTTACTGTTTAAGTTATATATATATGAGTTGGTTTTGAATACGTATACTGTTGGAAAAAATGTATAAGGGGTTTCATATAAAAAAACTTTATATAGTATGACTATTTGAATATGAATATAAAACATTTATGACCTATTTATAATAAGTATATGTATCTAAATTCTTTGAAATATTTACTTGAATTATGTGTATTGATTATTATTTTAAGTATATATATTTGTAAACAAATGATTTTTGAAATATATAAATAATGTATATATTTTCAGTTATAGCAAAAATAATTCTGATCGGTTCTCATCGATTCCCATTTTATCAGCTTTTGGGTCTGTCATGCTTGTTCCTTCATCAAATTCGTACCCATCTCACTTTGCTCTGGATTCGTAGTTCATTTCTGTGTCAAATTTCTCTAGCCTCGAAAGGTGAGCAATCACTCACGATTAATGTTCTTATATTTATTAAGTTTAATTTCAATTGAAATGTCAATTGAAATATGCTGATGTTAGTTATTTAAATTGTTTATATGTCATTATCTGCATTTGTTCACCTGTGACATCTGACACCATTATCTGTTATTTATATTGTTGATATATGCCTGTTACTGCTGTTTATTTATATTCTGTTCTCACACTGCAAGTTCCTTGTAGAATAGAATCACTATGGGTTGAAATGATACATACCCGAACGATCTATAGAATAGGAGAAAATCATTATGGGTTGAAATGATAAACCCAAGCGATTTTCATTGAATTGAATTTGGGATTACGGGTTGAAAAGATATATACCCGTATATATATATTTTAAATTGCGGATTGAAATGATAAATATACGTATCACTTGACCATAGGATAGGAAATTTTATACAGACACCGTTGGTCTATATATATAAATGTTTTGAAATGATTTCTATGGTTTTGGAAAAGAAATATATGGTTTTGATAAATATTGATTTTTTAAGATTCATTAAAGTTGATTTAATAAAGTTGATAAATAATATGTTTAAGTATTTATTTAATATCTATATTTTTGAAATATAGAATTTATAATGATTTGAAATTGATTGAAATTATATTATTTAAAAATTATACTTAAATAAGTTTGATTTGAAATGTATTGAATTTGAAATTTAAAGAAGTGATTTACAATTTGAAAGTTGAAAAGGTGACTTAAATGGATATTTCAAATGTATAAATATTTAAATGAGATATTTGTTTATTTAAATTGTAAATTGAAATTGTATTCAAATGTTATGGAAATGTTAAGTTAATATTCCAAAACTAAATAATTGTAAAGTGAATTTGATATGTATATATATTTATTGAATTTAGTTTTGAGATGTTGAATATTTTGAAATATATTAAAATTGAAATGACTTATTTTATGGTTCAGATATGTATTTGAAATCGATAAATTGAAATGGTTTATTTAGAAGCTAAATCGAGTTGAAACGTATGATTTGAGATTTGATTAAATTAAATTTTTGGAATTCGAGTAAATTTGAATCGATTTGTGAAATTTAAGGAACTAATTTATTTTATAACGAAAATTTAATGTCTAGACTATTTAAAAAGGAAAGTGTTATGATTTCGGAAACAATATAATTTGGAAAGTAATATGATTTTAAAAATGGATATATTTGAAGTGAAATGATATCGTATTAAATTGGGTTTTGAAATGATAATGATTTTGGTTTGAAGTATAAACTATTTTGAAACGACCACGGTGTTATAATAACGATTGGTTGGCAAAGAGACCGGGATCGGATATGGACATACTCTCTGTCGATACCGAAAACCACTTTGACAACTGTGTACGCGGTGGAGTTTCCAGAATGAAGTAGGATGGTGGCGACGTTCTTAAGGTATGTTACGTGGACCCAACTCCCGTGAGTTGGCATAAGGTGGCTAAAACAGGAGCGATCTCGGACCAGTGAGGTAGCACCTCTTCTCGGACGCATTTCTTCGATATTATACTCTTACATGTGATTTGACTAGATGGCCATCATCCGATTTGGGAGTGTTGTTCGAGGTGGAACGGTAGTGGCTGCTATGCGTATCCATCAGTCCGTGTGCGTAATTGGTATATCTACCCTGGCATTGCCTAGTTGTGCCGTGTCATCTACCATATCGAGCTTTACTACGATTATGATTTTATGATCCGACCGCGTTAAGGTTCTCCATCCCCTTAACGCTATTTTCCGATATGATTATACTTTACTTATTTAGACACTATTATAATAGCGAATATTACTACATAGTAAATAGTTTAACGGACCCTTAGAGGATGGTTATCCCAAACATCCTTTAAGTTACTTGTATTTCAGTTGATATTTCACTTGAGTTGGATTTATTGAATATAAGAATGTTAATCTTGACTCGAGTGTTTTGTGTTTTGCTTTACGCTTGGGTCAGACTGAGTGATACAGCATTTGGGACTCACCTTTGGAGTTGGAGCTTCACTTGGAGATCCAGCTATCTATCGATCCTGCTTTCAGTTATTCCGTCGATCCAGTGATGTATTCAGATCTGGTATTTGATTATTTTGTTGAGACATCTATTGTATTCGAGTCCTCTGTTGTATTTTGTTTAACTCTGTTATATATATATAGTAGCTTCATGAACTACTATCCTTTTATTTCTGCTGCATTATTGTTATATTACTCTGTGTCTGTGATCTGTAATCATTTTATTTACTGTATATGCTGAGTTTTGCCAAATTTTATTTACAACGCAGTATTTTGAGCAATTCAACTCCGGTATGAGTGTCTATCTATACACTTATAATGGATGCGAATGGTCCAAAATACTGGGTCGTTACATGTGGTATCAGAGCTCTGGTTTTAGGCAAAACTCAGCATATGTAGTAAATTCGATTACAGAATCACTTTCGTTCAAGCTTGAATTCCTTCTTCTTTGACTCGGTTACTTTGAATTTTGGAACGTTCACTTCGGTTCCAAAGTCCATTCGTGTCTCCCCATTCGTGTCTTTTGATTCTGGAGTATCCTATAACTCCACTTCAAATGATCTCTATAATAAATCGGTGATCTCGCCAATCTTCGAATAATTTTGTACTGGGGTGAAACTCCTTTACAACAAACATTGATTCACCGGAGATTTCTGTATCCTCGATTTACGATGCTGCTATCTTATGCTATACCCGAATTCTACCTCTGGTAATCGAATGTCGATTTGCTTCAGAATTCTACATCGATCTTATCTATGAAGTCACGGTTGACCCGGTTAAGGTTGCCTGTGATTTATACAACTTTATCCATCTTCCTGTTTGTAATGCAATCATCTAACCTTCGTTTCGAGTCTATCTATTTTAGATTAGAATTCTCTTTGATTAGAGTCCCTCTATATTTGGATCTCTATCCTGGTGTTGGAATCAAATTCTGGAATCATCGTGTGAGGGAGTGTATTTGTAATTAATATAAAATAGTTTATGTTTATAGTGTGTTGTTTGAGTTGTTGATGTTGGTTTGGATTTTCGATCGATTCGTCTGATCAACGTTATCGATAGGAATCCCAAAACACTTGAACAGAGCAAACTGACACAATATAATATTCAAATTTGATAAATGAAATAAATTTATATGATTATATTATAAATATATAAGAAATATTTTCTGGAATTAAAAGTTAAATAAATTGGTTGTTGAAAATGATAATATTTGATTTTCATTTTATTGTTTTGTAAGTCATTGACTATTGCAAAATGACTATTGTTATAAATTTATTTGGACTTGAAATGGATTTAAATTGTGAATTTAAGAATTAAATTTCTGTTGATTTCAAACTTTGTTTTAAAGTCTTAAAATGTATATTATTTAAAGTATTTTCGAATAAAATGGTTTTCCAAGAATTTTTAAATGTTTAAATCAGTGCTCTTCTCTTTGTCGCTGGGAAATAATTTTGGTGATGACGGCCGCATCATCGACATTCATTTTCGAGTTTTGAAGAGGAGAAACCATTCTGTAGCTTTGCTACGGTTTTGTTTTGAAAAAAATACGTTGATTTGAATCTCTTTAGTATAATTTGATTTATATATATATATAAGTATCTTATTTTAAAAATTAAATTTTATATAAATATTATTATATATATATCTCTAAATTGTTTGAAGTAAATCGGAGATTTAAATTTCTTAAATTTTAGATTAAAGATGATTTCAATGATAAACTAAAGTCAAAATTCTTGGATAAATAGTTAACTGGGAATAACTGAATTGTAAAATCTTATTTGTATAATACTCAATTTCATTTCAACATAAATTACCTAAAATTTTCAGAAGTTAAAAATGTAATTGGATAATATACAATATAAAATGACTTTATAAGGAAAGATTTGAGTGTTATAATAAATGTTATACACTTAAATTTTATTATAAAGATATCAATAGAGATAAGCAGAATAATAAGTTAATTAAATAATAGATGAGACAAATAAATTGTTTTGAAGGAACTAATAAATTGAAATTTGATTAAAGTATGGAAATATCTTGAATTTAAAAATCAATTATTGAATATAAATTGATTTAAACTAAAATATATGGTTTAAATTAATTTATATGGTTTAAATATATGTGATAGGACATATTAAGTGGAATAAACTTAATAATGATTTGGAATAAAAGAATTAAATTTGTTGAATAAAATATGAGTATAATAAATGATTATACAAATTGATGGTTTAGAAATTGTTAATTGAGAATATGACTAGATAATAAGATAATGAATTTAGAATAGATAGATTGATTTAACTTAAGTGAACTCAAATGAATTAAACCAAATTGTTGAATATTAATTAGTATAATTTGAAATTCATACGGTTAATTTAATTGTTTTATTTGTATTTCAATCTAATTTCTTTCTGGTTGTTTCTATTCTCCTACCTTCTTCCTTTTCGGAGACGAAAAGTTTTGAGTGGGGGAGAGTGTAACGACCCGCAAATTTCAGTTGTTTTATTTATTTAATTAATTGAATTTTTTTGAAATTTTAAACAGTAAAATTTTTAAATATAAATTTGATATTTGGAATGCGTCTAATTAAACATAGCAACTGGTAAATTTTTGTCCGAAAATATGAAAATTTATTTCGCGCGTAAATTTACTTCAATTTAATCAGTTAAAATTGATGATAATAAAATGTTTTCCAAACCTGAATATTTTTACATAGAAAATTTGTAAATCATATTCTGATTGAGACGTCATCTTTCGTTTCGTCAAATTTGGATGTCTATTACTCCGTTTATCTTAATTCTGGCTGAATAGCAGCATTTTCGGTACCGATTATCGACTTTTGATCGGATGATCGTACCACCAATATTAGTATACCGTTTTGATCGTCTCGTCGTGCTGATCTCAGCAGTATATTTATTTCTTTATTTTGAGGTCCGGTACGCGACGGAAATAATAAAACGTTCCACTGTAACGGTACAAAATTTGTGACTTTCCACTTTCTTACCTTTTCAAATTCAAACGTGTTATCCATATCCTTTTATTTTAGTCTCTGACCTTTTCAAATTCAAACGTGCTATTCGTTTGGAAACTCCTTCCTTTATTTTTGATCCGTTGATTTTGCTGGCTACTCTTCCGTTCAATTGAAATGAAGTAAATATGTTCGTCCCTTACCTTTTTCGATTTCTTCCTCAAGCCAGCTTATATTATATATACATGAACTATTCACCTTCTTTATTTATTTCAGAAAAGCCTTTCATCGATTCGTGTCCTCCCACCGAAGCCTTCGCCTACTGCAGTGCCACAAGCAACCTCCCTGCGCCTCTGACTTGCCTTCCCCTCTAAACGAGCTGCCTAACCCCATCAGCTTAAACGCCTACCCTTCCATACCAAGCCTATCTAACAGATCTGCCACCTCACCACACATGGCCTTGAACCCAAAACCCACTAACCCACAACTCCTCCTCCTCCGCCACCTGTAACAACCGCGACCATCTCCCTCTGAGCCTCCACCAAACAGCAAATCCGTGCCCTCTCTCTACCTCACTGCCGTGCCGAAGCAAGCAACCACCACCACGACTCTACGCCCTGCCACCACCACAGTCACGGCCGAGAACCACCACGACAGCCCTGGCCTCGCCCATCCCTGCCGAACCCAGCGTGCCGCTGATCATCCCACCTCCTCCAGCCCTTCCCCTCTGCTCGCGCCTCGCTCACTCGATCCGTCTCCTAGAACAGCCGTAAGTCCTCATTTTTTTTTGATGATGAATACAAGTGTTATGTATATATTATGTATAGTTTTATATATATAGGCTATACAAGATCTGTACCTAAGTCTTTTATACAATTATAATATATGAGCCATACAAGTTTTCTGCATTTTCCTCTATATGATTATATAATACTGGAAAGAGTTTTATGTGAGTCTGAACAATATATATTACCATATATATAACTTATACATTTTGTTAGCTACTGTTTAAAGTATATATAAATTAGTATAACTTGTTCTGGTTTTGATTTCTGTATAATAAAGTGTTAGGTGACTTAATATATATCATAGATATGAATGATTACATTTTTATAGATATATTTTACATTTTGATATATAGGCTATA
Organism: Allium fistulosum; assembly: GCA_030737815.1. Lineage (NCBI taxonomy): Eukaryota > Viridiplantae > Streptophyta > Magnoliopsida > Asparagales > Amaryllidaceae > Allium > Allium fistulosum. The sequence goes on from CM060902.1 coordinate 661,345,051, forward strand.
TATATATTAGTACATGAGTTTTTCCGATAAGTTATAGTAGCATATTGCATACGTATTGATATTTTATTTATATATATAGCTGTACTTGTTTTTACTGTATACATATATTATTACAAAATGGTTTTATTTGGAGAAATTGCTTTAAATTACTATTTATCTGTTGCATATATATAAGTTTTATAAACTATAGTTTTGTTTATGTTATGATATATTTGTAATAGAATATGTGACTATTGTATAGGTATATGGTTTGATATCTAGATTTCGTGTAGGAAGATAATATTTGTTAGCATGCATATATTTTACTTTATAACGGTATCATATGGTATGGTTTGTTATATATTGGTATAGTCAAGCATGTTTGAATACAATATATCATTACGTATATACGTTAAGTGTACTTGTTTCCGTTTTACTCTTTTTACAGTATGATTTAAATATTGATATCTTAAATTTTACTCTATAACATCTAATATGTGTACATATAGGTCAATTTATATGTTAGTCGAACAAGTTATATAGTATGTTATAGAGGTTTTAAATCTCTCAATTTACTGTTTAAGTTATATATATATGAGTTGGTTTTGAATACGTATACTGTTGGAAAAAAATATATAAGGGGTTTCATATAAAAAAACTTTATATAGTATGACTGTTTGAATATGAATATAAAACATTTATGTACCTATTTATAATAAGTATATGTATATAAATTCTTTGAAATATTTACTTGAATTATGTGTATTGATTATTATTTTAAGTATATATATTTGTAAACAAATGATTTTTGAAATATATAAATAATGTATATATTTTCAGTTATAGCAAAAATAATTCTGATCGGTTCTCATCGATTCCCATTTTATCAGCTTTTGGGTCTGTCATGCCTGTTCCTTCATCAAATTCGTACCCATCTCACTTTGCTCTGGATTCGTAGTTCATTTCTGTGTCAAATTTCTCTAGCCTCGAAAGGTGAGCAATCACTCACGATTAATGTTCTTATATTTATTAAGTTTAATTTCAATTGAAATGTCAATTGAAATATGCTGATGTTAGTTATTTACATTGTTTATATGTCATTATCTGCATCTGTTCACCTGTGACATCTGACACCATTATCTGTTATTTATATTGTTGATATATGCCTGTTACTGCTGTTTATTTATATTCTGTTCTCACACTACAAGTTCCCTGTAGAATAGAATCACTATGGGTTGAAATGATACATACCCGAACGATCTATAGAATAGGAGAAAATCGTTATGGGTTGAAATGATAAACCCAAGCGATTTTCATTGAATTGAATTTGGGATTACGGGTTGAAAAGATATATACCCGTATATATATTTTAAATTGCGGATTGAAATGATAAATATCCGTATCACTTGACCATAGGATAGGAAATTTTATACAGACACCGTTGGTCTATATATATAAATGTTTTGAAATGATTTCTATGGTTTTGGAAAAGAAATATATGGTTTTGATAAATATTGATTTTTTAAGATTCATTAAAGTTGATTTAATAAAGTTGTTAAATAATATGTTTAAGTATTTATTTAATATCTATATTTTTGAAATATAGAATTTATAATGATTTGAAATTGATTGAAATTATATTATTTAAAAATTATACTTAAATAAGTTTGATTTGAAATGTATTGAATTTGAAATTTAAAGAAGTGATTTACAATTTGAAAGTTGAAAAGGTGACTTAAATGGATATTTCAAATGTATAAATATTTAAATGAGATATTTGTTTATTTAAATTGTAAATTGAAATTGTATTCAAATGTTATGGAAATGTTAAGTTAATATTCCAAAACTAAATAATTGTAAAGTGAATTTGATATGTATATATATTTATTGAATTTAGTTTTGAGATGTTGAATATTTTGAAATATATTAAAATTGAAATGACTTATTTTATGGTTCAGATATGTATTTGAAATCGATAAATTGAAATGGTTTATTTAGAAGCTAAATCGAGTTGAAACGTATGATTTGAGATTTGATTAAATTAAATTTTTGGAATTCGAGTAAATTTGAATCGATTTGTGAAATTTAAGGAACTAATTTATTTTATAACGAAAATTTAATGTCTAGACTATTTAAAAAGGAAAGTGTTATGATTTCGGAAACAATATAATTTGGAAAGTAATATGATTTTAAAAATGGATATATATGAAGTGAAATGATATCGTATTAAATTGGGTTTTGAAATGATAATGATTTTGGTTTGAAGTATAAACTATTTTGAAACGACCACGGTGTTATAATAATGATTGGTTGGCAAAGAGACCGGGATCGGATATGGACATACTCTCTGTCGATACCGAAAACCACTTTGACAACTGTGTACGCGGTGGAGTTTCCAGAATGAAGTAGGATGGTGGCGACGTTCTTAAGGTATGTTACGTGGACCCAACTCCCGTGAGTTGGCATAAGGTGGCTAAAATAGGAGCGATCTCGGACCAGTGAGGTAGCACCTCTTCTCGGACGCATTTCTTCGATATTATACTCTTACTTGTGATTTGACTAGATGGCCATCATCCGATTTGGGAGTGTTGTTCGAGGTGGAACGGTAGTGGCTGCTATGCGTATCCATCAGTCCGTGTGCGTAATTGGTATATCTACCCTGGCATTGCCTAGTTGTGCCGTGTCACCTACCATATCGAGCTTTACTACGATTATGATTTTAAGATCCGACCGCGTTAAGGTTCTCCATCCCCTTAACGCTATTTTCCGATATGATTATACTTTACTTATTTAGACACTATTATAATAGCGAATATTACTACATAGTAAATAGTTTAACGGACCCTTAGAGGATGGTTATCCCAAACATCCTTTAAGTTACTTGTATTTCAGTTGATATTTCACTTGAGTTGGATTTATTGAATATAAGAATGTTAATCCTGACTCGAGTGTTTTGTGTTTTGCTTTACGCTCGGGTCAGACTTAGTGATACAGCATTTGGGACTCACCTTTGGAGTTGGAGCTTCGCTTGGAGATCCAGCTATCTATCGATCCTGCTTTCAGTTATTCCGTCGATCCAGTGATGTATTCAGATCTAGTATTTGATTATTTTGTTGAGACATCTATTGTATTCGAGTCCTCTGTTGTATTTTGTTTAACTCTGTTATATATATATAGTAGCTTCATGAACTACTATCCTTTTATTTCTGCTGCATTATTGTTATATTACTCTGTGTCTGTGATCTATAATCATTTTATTTACTATATATGCTGAGTTTTGCCAAATTTTATTTACAACGCAGTATTTTGAGCAATTCAACTCCGGCATGAGTGTCTATCTATACACTTATAATGGATGCGAATGGTCCAAAATACTGGGTCGTTACAATCGTCTATGCTCCGAGGAGAAATTTCACACTTAAACAGTTAAGTTTCCTTTCTGTTCGTGGAGAAGAATGAGGCTATGATAGAATTAGAGTGATTGAGGGATTCTCTTGCCCAATCAGAATCTATTATTTCTGAGGAGAGGAAAGCTTATTAACTCCTCGCTTACAAGAATTTGGCCTTGAAAATGGCCCTTAAAGAATCCAAGGACGAAAAAGCTTGGATGGCAACAAATCAATCGTCTCTAAAAAAAGCTGAAGAAGAATAAAGATTCTCTAAAATTGGCTATTGACACGATTCTGATGCAAAGCAGCGGGTGTCTCGATTCCTTGATACTTCTCTTGAAGACATCATTGTCAACTCTTTTGAAGACGCTATGATGCTCGCTTATGCCGTCAATGTTGATAAATACCCAGAATTGAGCTTCCCCTCACTCGACCCTGCTCTTGTCAATAGGGTTATGGAAAAAATTAAAAAGATGGAGCAGGGGGTTGAAGTTGCTGAAAGAGAGGAGATCGATGCCTCTAAAGTTCTATCTTTCAAAGTCTGAAGTCCCTTCCTTCGAAGTAGACACCGACTCCGAAGATGAAGGTGACAAAGATGAAGTTGCTGAGGAAGTGGGCGGTAACGATGATGATGATAATGATGATGACAATGACAATGACAACGTAGATGGAGGTCAAGGATCAAGTGGCGACAAGGGTGGTCACACCGATGCTCCTGAAAAGATGGCGATGACAACGCAAGGACGTCAGAGAAGGTCAATCCTGATCCATCTTTTCATGAAGCAAACCCATCTGAACCCCCTGCGACTTCCGACCCTCAAGAGGAGTCTGCTTACATCAATGTAGAAGAATCAAAAGAGAAAGAGCAGGTTTCTCAAGCTTCAATTCTCATCTCTTAAGTATGAGATTCTTTGTTTAAACAACGTTCACTTCCAAGATAATAATAGCTTAAATCCTTAATTTTAGATAAGGAGGAGGAAACCCGTTCACTCCTATAAAACCAAGCTTGAAAGAAAACTAGCGGAAATAAATGATTTGTATAGGGAGTTAGATAAACAGATGAAAGAACACAATATTCTTTCGGATAAATATCATAGGCTTAACAGAAGTGCGGTAGTGTTAGCATCCTTCAAACATCAAGAAGCTGCCCCTCGACTGAGGAGGGCACGCCTTCGATATGATGGTCTTTTAAAAGAGAATTGGGAGTTGATGACGCTCTTTTGGATGTTGATTGAGGAGAAACATTTTGGTAGACTTCTTATACAAAGCTTATTGTAGACACCCAACTAAAGATTTCTCATACTTAGGTGATTTTAGTGGGGGTCTACTTAGGCGTTTATACAGAAGATACTTGGACGAATTTGGATCTAACCTGCATCCTGGAGCATGTTGGAACTTGCCACGAGTCAGATCAATTCCCTCAGAATTACCTCTTGAAAAACTAAAATACTATAAGGACAAGTTTGTTTCAGAATTATTTACAAAGTCGATTTTGTATGAACCAGATGAACAGTCATAATTATGTAATAACATTGATTTGTGAATTTTTGCTTTAATTTTCCTTTTATAGTTAGCTGTATTTTATTACATTGTCACAAAATAAATGTCCCTCAGGCCTCCTTGCTCTAAAGATTATCTAAGCCAGTATGTTAAACTAAGAAGAGATTATCTCGAAAAGGCATCAATTTTGAAATCTTCAAAATTAGCTAGATATTTCTTCCTTAGAGATTTGCAAAAAATTTATATGGAACATCGTCTTCTCCGTTTCGATTTTCTCGGTAAAGAAACAGAAAAGCTACTTAAGGAAATTCGGACATATCATACCAAGTTAATATGTGGTCGTGATAGTCCTCCTGCCGGGGATTGGGACTATAGCAAATATCCTCCGGTTATTACTCCGGAAGGACTTAATGTTCCTTTTGACTCAAGAATTATTCTTTCGGCTAATTCATTGAATAAAGTTAGAAATGTCGTTTCCGACCTTTAGATGTAAAACAACTGTCTAATTGTACTTTTGAGTCTCATTTTTACTTAAGTTGTAATCTTCTATTGTTATAATAAAGAGATGGATTATTCAAGTCTTGACTTTATTTTCTTTTTCTTTGTTTGTTTAAATAGGAGTTGCAGCTATCTGCAACGCCACTCTCGTTAGATTCAACATCACGCTTTATCAATATTAGAGATAGGTTGTTAGCAGACCTTGAAAAGAGAAAGCTCCTTAATGATCCTTTATCCACTCATTTCTAGGGTAACACGGAAGCACTAAAATAGCATAGAAGATTTTTGCTTCAGAAAACAATTGTTAGAAATCTTAACGATCAAATGCCAATCTAGAAGCGGACGTTAAGGGCAAAAACGAAATGATTTCATCATTAAAGCGTCAAATTAAATCAAATCCATCAATCGATTTTGACGATAAGATGTATGAACTTTTCTAACAAATAAGCAATTTGGAGATGAATTTAAAGGATAGTCAAGCTCAATGCAAATCGTTAGAATTCATTATGGGAAATAATATCTCAAACATTGATTTACCAGTTTCTCCCACTATTTCATCTATCGCAAAATCTACAAGGTCTACTTCCCTTGCTATCGAGAGGTTCCCTACTACGACTATTCCTCCTCCTGGCTTAGATGAGAAGGTAGTGGGAGAATGGTGCAGGAAAGTCAAATTTGAGATGATGAAATATTTTGATGAACAACAGAAAGTGAGATACTCGCGATGCATTAACAAATATGCAGCTCGATTTCAAAAGCTTGAACGCCAAAAGTATCCCCTTCAGAAGCGCATTGCTGATTTAGAAAGGGAAAATAAAACCCTCAAAGGTGCAAACATAGCTTTTAGTCGTGCTTTGAAGACTAACATCGAATCTATCGATGATGATGATGATAAGACTAGGAAAAAGGAGAAGAAGCTTAAAGAAGTTCTTCTTATTGTTAATCATCACATCATTGATCCCTTAATTGCTGAAAATCTGGACAGAGCTGCTCAAGATTTATGAGATGCTAGTATTTGTACCGTATACTTGTAAACAATTTCAGGAATTATGAAAATTTTGTAAATATCACCTGGTTTGTAATCCTTTCTTGTAATGTTGTTTTTGAATCATCTCTTTGATAGCTTTTACCATGATCTCTGTATTTGCTGGATCTTTCCGTTCTTTTTACTATTTTGCTTTATCTAAAAAGCACGAAGTAAATCATATTTCTCATCGTTAGCTTGAAATCTATATAGAAGTCTATTCATGTCATTTGCAAAAATTAACAAAACTATCATGCTAACATATGAAAATTAATCCCATCGTTGGATATGATTAAATGTCTTGAAACCCATCTTTAGTAATAATGAGAGGTAACCAAGAATTGAACTTTAATTTATATTGCGAGATTATCAGAAGTTCAATGGTAGAAAACCATAGATTCAACTAAGGATTTAATTATAGATGTTTAGAAATCAAACTTTTGGGGATAACCAATAGGAAATCTATAATGATCGTGTAATAGAAGTCCATCGACCCAGAATCGGGTATTAATGAATGAAATTTAAAAGTTAGATGATCCGAAACCCAAATTCGGGTATTTGTGGATGAAGACTAGAAGTCCATAATAACAATCTTCTTAATAGAGATCTTTAGTCCAGATTCAAGCAATAATGAGTGAAGTTTAGTAATTAATAGTTATAGTTTCGAAACACAGATTCGGGTATGATGAAGACCATGAATTAAAAGACCTGAAACCCAGATTCGTGTATTAATATGTGAAGTCCAGAATCTCAATAATGAATGACCCGAAACCTAGATTCGGGTATTAATAAGTGAAGTTTGGAAATTCTTCTTTGACGACTAATTGGAGGCTGCAGATTCTTACATAAGCCTTGTATGTAGTTGTTATTTGATCAGCTGCTTCTTAAGCTTGGACGTCATAGTCCATCATTTGATATGCCGCTTCTTGGGCTCGGATGTCTTTGTCTGTTATCTGATATGCTGCTTCTTGGGCTTGGACATCTTAGTCCGATGTTTGATGTGCCGCTTCTTGGGCTTGGACGTCTTAGTCTATTGGTTGATATGCCGCTTCTTTGGCTTGGACGTCTTAGTCCATTGTTGTCTGGTGCACTTGGTTAGCTTATTCTCAAGCTGGAACCAAGGACTTACTCAACCTCCCTCTAGGAGGCCCCTTGACCTGGCCATAGCATGGCGCTACCAAGGGCTTGTCGATGCTTTAACCTGGCCATAGAGTAGCGCGGATAAAGGCTTACTCTAACCTCCCTCCAGGAGGTGCCTTGACCTGGCCATAGCGTGGCGCGACCAAGGGCTTGTCGATGCTTTAACATGTCCATAGCATGGCATGGATAAAGGCTTGCACTCCTCCCTCCAGGAGGTGCCTTGACCTGGCTATAGCATGGTGTGGCCAAGGGGTTGTCGATGCTTTATCCTGGCCATAGCGTGGCACGGATAAAGGCTTACACTCCTCCCTCCAGGAGGTGCTTTGCCCTGCCCAACTATGCACGGACAAAGGCTTTGACCGATTAAGGTAATGTCCAAGCGAAAGAAGTATTTCACTCCCAACCATGTAGATTCTCTTTAGTAAAGTAATTCTTTATTGACTTCATCTAGGATCTCTTTACAAACCCATTAAGTTTGCGCTGTTTGAAAAAGTTAATTATCATTCCTTCAAGTGCTCTGTAGTGATTGGTTTCATGTCCATTCATCATATGGTAATGGCAATAGGATCCTCCCAAGTTCCTTTCATATTTAGGCTTTTTCTTCTGGGATGGCCAATAATTGAGTTCATCCTTGGTTAACAAGTATACATTCTCTATAAATGTTGTTAAGTTGCATTCTTTAGGAAGTCTTGACTTGAAGCTTATTTCTCGAGGATGGTTTCTAGTCTTATACTACTTAGCTATGGAGTTCCACTCTTGACAATTGGTTTTCCTTTTAAAACTCTTTGGAGCTCCTGCGTAGGCATTGTCCCACTCGTTGCTTGATTCCATTTGTGTGCAAAGGCGTTGTAATCAACCACTATTCCTTCTTCAAAGATTGTGCCTTTATTACAATGTTGAATTGTTTTCCTTATTTGATCAAACAATTTGTCACTTCTATTTTTGTTTTCTCCTAAGGAAAAGATTTGAGTGGGCCAATATGAAATGGGTTTAAACTCCATTTAAGTGAATCATAGGCTTCAACTTTCTTTTTCCTCATGATCCTTAAAGCCTTCATCCTTAATAGTTGTTCTTCTTGTAGATTCCTATCATTAATTGTTTCATAGGAGAATCCAATCAGATGTAGCTTCGAGGAACCTTGCTCGGATCTTTTGATTTTGCCAATCATAATGAAGTAAAGTCTAAAATGGCTAAGCCTGAAATAGAATTGGGTTAGAGGAAAATGGTGTGGAAGTTTAACAAGATTGGAGGTTCGATCCCTCCTTCTAGCGCCAAAATGTTAACAAGGAAACTTGTCAATACTCCAAAGTAGAGTAGAAAGTGCCGGTGTGTCCAAATAAACCTTTTTTTTAAATAAATAGAATAGGTTGGGATCTATTTACTTTCTTTTATTAATCTTTCGAATAGGTCTTAATTATGAAAAAATTTTCTTTTCCAACCTTTCGACCCAGTCGAAACACTTATATCCTTTTCGTTTAGGCCCTTCGTGCTTGCTGAAGTTATTTGGTTATCCTTTCAATACCTCCTTTCGAAACAGTTGCGAAGCGCTAAAGGTTGACACTATGGATACAAGAATATGGTTTGATTTGATAGGTTTCGACTTCTTCGAAAGCTAGCTCTTTAAATGGCTTGGGTTCAATACTAGAATCTAAGGAAAACAAGCTAAGGTTAAAGTTTCGACTCCCTAAAATGTGAGTGTTTGGTGAATAGTAGATTAGAGCTAAGGACTTATGGGTATTGGTAAGTGAGAGGTTTTGACTCTCTTGAAAGGTATCCTTTCGACTAAATTGATACAAGCAGTACACAATTGAATCAAATAATTCCATAAAACAGTTGCATAATCCCTAATATCAAAATCCAATCTTTATTGAACTAATGATGTACAATCTGATTAATTTCCCCTAATTTGATTTCCAAATTAGGGTGTATTAGTTTACAAATTTAAGAAAGTATAAGAGAAGAGTGAATGAATTCGGATCCCCAAAACTAGACCCCTTGGGTTTATTTATAGATGAGGGTTGCACCTTTTGACTCAGAGCTTTTGACCTGGTTGAAAGGTGGCTTTATATACCTTCCATCTCCTTTGACACTTGCGCATCCCTCTGGAATGCTATCAAATGGATTTGAATGCTTCCGTCTTCGTCGAAAGAGGTAGTGTGAGGAATGCAGATTACGGATCTTAAGGCTAGGAATAACATTAGAGGGGGGGTGAATAGTGTTTATAAGAAATTACTAAATCTTTTTGAGTTATTGTTGATTTGTACACAGATGTATGTAATATTCAGACACAGATATAATCACAGAATCAAACACAGATGCATAAATAAAGTAAATGCAGTAAAGGAAAGAACACACCGGATTTTATACTGGTTCGGGGTTACCCTACATCCAGTCCCGCACAACTAAGTACGGATTTCCTTTCAAAAGCAATTCAACAATTACAACCCTCGGTTTCAAGGCTACGAGGTACACCCTCCAGAATTACAATCCTCTGGGTAGAGATACTTGATTTCCGGGGCAACAAGTTCACCCAATTGATTTCCAAGGCTACAATCACACATTTTCTCGCTTGATTGATTTCCAAGGCTACAATCAAACCTTTTCTCGCTAGATAGATTACAAAGAAGCCTATAACTCTGAATAGCACTTGGATCTTGTTGAGATAATGATAGAGAATCAAACCAGAGATAATCTAGTCAGATTCAATATTGATTTCGGCAGAGTGATGATAGAATTTTGAATAAGAAAATGTGGAAGAAGAAGAGAAGTGAAAAACCATAAAATCTGATATAAAATTCGTTGAAACTAACCCTTATTTATAGAAGAACAACAGTCATGTCCATTCGTTAAAGGTTATGACGAATAGAAACTTCTTTTGAAATTAAAATTTTGAACTCAACTGTCACCATGTCGACATGGTCACCATAGGCATGTCGACATCCCAAAGCATTTTTGATAGTTTGTTTTTCTTTGAAAATAACCTTTATCTTATATTAAAACTATTTTAAACTTTATAAATATACTTGACTATAGATAAAATACATAGATAAATATAGAGAACACTATATATATAATTTTACTATAATTTTATATTTAAATCTAAGTATAAATATATTATATTTAAAAGATAGTTTAAAACAAACAAAGTTTAAAAACAAGAATATTTAAGGCTAAAACATCTTTTTGAAAAATCATTTGAAAAGATAATTTTTAAGGCTAAAACATTTTGAAAAACAATTTTGAAAAACATTCCGAAGTTGGTTTGAAAAAACATTTTGAAGTAGTTTTGCAAGCTTCTTCCTGCAGAGTATCTCATCATGTCAGGACTCGAGAACTTGTACAAAACTAGGATGTTCGTGGGTTTGTAAGCCACTTGTTGTAGGTTTGTAAGCTACTTGTCGTGGGTTTGTAAGCCACTAAAAAGGTAGAAATGGGTTCCATCCCAAAAGAAAAGTAGAGTGAAGATTTCAGTGCTATTTTGAAGTTTTAACATAATTCTAGACTCAATACTTATCTTGAACTCTTGATAATCTTGATACTCATGAGTCTTCAATCTTGATATCTTGAATCTCTATTTGTACAGTCTTCATTCTTGGTACCTGCATGGTTAAATCCTGCATATACATATATATCTAAACTTATAATGTTAGTATTTATATTTTATAATCTATTCTAAGGTTGTTGTCATCAAAACCATCATCTCAAGGACTAACAATCTCCCCTTTTTTGATGATGACAACCTTTGTTTATAAAATATTACTTCTATCCTATTGACTCCCCCTAAATATAATAACTCTCCCTTAATCTATGCCTAACTACCCTATTTTATATTTCTCCCCCTTTGTCATCAACAAAAACAAACTAACTCCAAACTATATAACTCCTAGTCTAATATCCTATATGATGATAGTGTTATCATCATTACTTACTTGTAATCCTAAAACTTAGTCCTAAATTACAAACTCTCCTAACTAAGAATCTATATAATAATACTTTTAATAAAACATATATAAGAACATACATTATTTATTAATTATATATTTGTTTATATTTACATTTTCGTAGAGATCGTAAAACAAACAACAATTAGAAAAGAAAGAGAAGAAACTAATGTGTGTTTTTGAACATAGGAGATCTATGAATCAAACAATTTGGATAGTAGAAACAGAAATTTCCACATTGTTTGACAAGATTTCCATCTTTATCAAAGCACACTTCGCCAATGCAAACGACTTTGTCATCGTCTTCTACATGCTCTTCTTCCATTGGTTCTTCTTCTTCTTCTTCGCTTTCCTCGTGTTCATGATCTCCTGAAGAGTCCTCGTCAATCAGGATTGGGTTAGCATGATTATCCATAAGAATTTTTTGCAAATTCCTAAGGATTTTGCCTTGCCTCTCTTGTTCTTTGGCCATTCGAACTTGCATCACTTGAATTTCAGCCATTAACTGAATGGTATCCTTCAGAGACTTCTCCATTTTCGTTACACGAGCGAGCGTTGATTGTTGAAACGGGCCAGAAGTAGGCGATGGAAATGAAAAAGTTGATTTTATGTTTGATTTAGAAGAGGAGGCCATTGATAGAATGATTTCGGAAGATAGAACAGAAAAAAACAGAGAGAATGAAGAAAATTTCGAAATAGGAGAAATTTATAACCACTTATTTGAATTTTGGTGGGAAAATTTTTTAAAAAATAAAAAACGTTATATGTCGACATGGGTTTAGGGGGGATGTCGACATAAGTCTTGAATTTTTGCCTATTTAATTTATTTTGAATTAATTTTTAATTATACTTATTATTTATATTTTATTTTTCAGTTAATGAACAAATACCTAATTCTCTTCTTAATTTAGTAAATGTAGATTCATTTAAGTGTTTTGTTAAGATATCAGCAATTTGATTTTCAGAATTGATATAGTCGAGAGTAATTACTTCTCTACTTATATTATCTCTGAGAAAATGGTGTCTGATATCAATATGTTTAGTTCGAGCATGTTGAGTAGTATTTTTGGATAAATTTATTGCACTAGTATTATCACAATAGATTGGTGATTTTGAAATATTTAAACCGAAATCTTTTAAAGTTTGTTGCATATATATTACTTGAGAACAAGCCAAAGCAGCAGAAATATACTCTGCTTCAGTTGTTGATAGAGAAGCTGTGTTTTGCTTTTTACTAAACCAGGAAATCAAAGAATGCCCTAAAAAGTGACAAGTTCCACTTGTACTTTTTCGGTCTGATTTACAACCAGCATAATCAGCATCACAGTAAGACATTAAATCAGACGAATCATTTTTAGGATAAAATAAGCCATAATCAAAGTTGTGTTTAACATATCTTATAATACGTTTTACAACTTTTAAGTGAGTTTCTTTAGGTTGGGATTGATACCTTGCACAGAGACAGACACTATGCATGATATCAAGTCTACTCGCAGTGATATATAGTAGTGATCCAATCATTCCTCTATATAATTTTTGATCTACATCTTTCGAGAGATCTTCTTTACTAAGGTACTCATTGGTTGCCATGGAAGTGGGTTTTCCACTCGCAGTAGTCAAACCAAATTTATTAACTAGGTCTTTAACATATTTTTCTTGACTAATAAAGATACCATTATCTAATTGTTTTATTTGTAATCCTAAAAAGAAGTTTAATTCACCCATATGACTCATCTCAAACTCTTTTGTCATTATTTCAGAAAATTCTTTATTCATTTCAAAGTTAGTTGATCCGAAAATGATATCATCTACGTAAACTTGTACTAGTTGAATATCATTTTTATTTCTTTTAATAAAAAGAGTATTATCTACTTTACCCATATCAAAATTTGATTGAAGTAAGTAAGATCTTAGTCTATCATACCAGGCTCTAGGAGCTTGTTTTAGACCATATAGAGCTTTCTTAAGTTTGTAAACATGATTTAGAAATTTTACATTTTCAAAAAGTGGTGGTTGTTCAACATTTACTTCTTCTTTTACAAATCCATTTAAAAAGGCACTTTTAACATCCATTTGAAATAATTTGAAATTATTATGATTTGCGAAATCAAGTAGAGTCCTAATGGCTTCTAATCTTGCTACGGGGGCAAAGGTTTCATCAAAATCTATTCCTTCTTCTTGACAATAACCTTGAGCGACTAACCTGGCTTTATTTCTAACGATCTCACCTTGTTCATTCATTTTGTTTTTATAAACCCATTTTGTTCCAATTATTGTTTTATTTCAGGTCTAGGAACAAGTTCCCAAACATCATTTCTTGTGAATTGATTTAATTCTTCTTGCATAGCCAAAATCCATGAATCATCAGTTGATGCTTCTTCTGGATTTTTAGGTTCAATAGTTGATATAAAAGCTACATTACTCATTTGACTAAGTTGGTTTCTAGTATTAACAACAGATTGCGTATCTCCAAGTATATTTTCTATAGGGTGATCTTTTAAGAGTTTAATCCTTTTATTAGGATGATTTAATTCATTATTAGTTTCAGTTGACTCTTGGTTTTGAGTGATTAAATCCTCTAAATCATTTATTTCTTCAAAATTTTTGAAATTTTCATCAAATGAAACATGCATTGTTTCTTCGATGGTATTAGTTCTTAAATTAAATACTCTGTATGCTTTACTTCTATTAGAATATCCGATAAAGATACCTTTGTCGGATTTAGGATCAAATTTATCTAAATTACCTTTTGTATTTAAAATAAAACATTTACTTCCAAAAATTATAAAATAAGATACCTTAGGTTTTTGAGTAAATAAGTTCATAAGATGTCTTAACAGTTAAAGGTCTAATTAAAATTCTATTTAAAATATAACAGGCAGTAACAACTACTTCTGCCCAAAAATACTTTGGTAAATTACTATCAGAAAGCATAGTTCTCGCACACTCTTGAATCGTCCTATTTTTACGTTCTACTACTCCGTTTTGTTGTGGAGTTCTTAGAAATGAAAAATTGTGAATTATTCCCTTTTTATTACAGAATTCTTCAAATTTTTCATTTTCAAATTCACCACCGTGATCACTACGGATGGTTATAATTTTTTGAGAAAATTGATTTTGAACCCTTTTTGAAAAATTCTTAAAACATTCAAAAGTATCACTTTTATGCTTCAAAAATATTGTCCATGTAAATCTAGAATAATCATTACAAAAACATATTTGCTGTGATTTAATGACTGAATTTGAGATGGACCAAATAAATCAAGATGAAGTAATTCAAGAGATTTTGAAGTTGAAATCAAATCTTTTAATTTAAAGGAACTTTTTCTAAGTTTTCCTAGTTGACACGCATCACATAGACTATCTACTTTAAAATTCATTTTAGGGAGGCCTCTTACTAGATCATGTTTTGACAGTCTAGATAAGAGTTTGAAATTCAAATGCCCAAATCTCTTATGCCAAATCCAAGGGTCACTTGTATTTGCCAAAAGACACAAGTTATCATTTGAAATTTTCATACTAAGAATATAAATATTCTTTTTCCTAATTCCCTCAAATATTATGGTTGAATTATTATCTTCAATGTGACACTTATCTTTTTCAAATTTAATTTTATATCCTTTATCGCATAGTTGACTTATACTTAGCAGATTGTGTTTCAGATTCTTAACTAGCAAAACAGTAGTAATAATAGGAGTTTCAGAGTTACCGACTTTGCCGATGTCGATCACATAGCCTTTTGAATTGTCTCCAAAGTTAACCAGTCCTCCGTTTTTGTATATTATATCATTCAGCATATCTGGATTCCCAGTCATGAGTCTAGAACATCCACTATCGAGTATCCATTTGTCCTTTTTGATCTCCATAGTTTGTTTGTTCTGGATTGATTCCTCAACTCCCATAAAACATGATTCCTGTACATCAAACAATCTTAGTAGACAACTTGTATTTGAATATTGATTATATGCAGACTCAAGAAACAATGATGATCTGAATATTTCTAAACATGCATTAACAAATTTCTTAAACATAGCCATTTAAAAAAAAATCAAAAAATCAGATTATGAAACTTTTGAAAACCTTGCTCTGATACCAAATGTGAGGAATGCGGATTACGGATCTTAAGGCTAGGAATAACACTAGAGGGGGGGGGGTGAATAGTGTTTATAAGAAATTACTAAATCTTTTTGAGTTATTGTTGATTTGTACACAGATGTATGTAATATTCAGACATAGATATAATCACAGAATCAAACACAGATGCAGAAATAAAGTAAATGCAGTAAAGGAAAGAACACATCGGATTTTATACTGGTTCGGGGTTACCCTACATCCAGTCCCGCACAACTAAGTACGGATTTCCTTCAAAAGCAATTCAACAATTACAACCCTCGGTTTCAAGGCTACGAGGTACACCCTCTAGAATCACAATCCTCTGGGTAGAGATACTTGATTTCCGGGGCAACAAGTTCACCCAATTGATTTCCAAGGCTACAATCACACCTTTTCTCGCTTGATTGATTTCCAAGCCTACAATCACACCTTTTCTCGCTAGATAGATTACAAAGAAGCCTATAACTCTAAATAGCACTTGGATCTTGTTGAGATAGTGATAGAGAATCAAACCAGAGATAATCTAGTCAGATTCAATATTGATTTCGGTAGAGTGATGATAGAATTTTGAATAATAAAATGTGGAAGAAGAAGAGAAGTGAAAAACCAGAAAATCTGATATAAAATTCGTTGAAACTAAACCTAATTTATAGAAGAACAACAGTCATGTCCATTCGTGAAAGGTTATGACGAATAGACACTTCATTTGAAATTTAAATTTTGAACTCAACTGTCACCATGTCGACATGGTAACCATAGGCATGTCGACATCCCAAAGCATTTTTGATAGTTTATTTTTCTTTGAAAATAACCTTTATCTTATATTAAAACTATTTTAAACTTTATAAATATACTTGACTATAGATAAAATACATAGATAAATATAGAGAACACTATATATATAATTTTACTATAATTTTATATTTAAATCTAAGTATAAATATATTATATTTAAAAGATAGTTTAAAACAGACGAAGTTTAAAAACAAGAATATTTAAGGCTAAAACATCTTTTTGAAAAATCATTTGAAAAGATAATTTTTAAGGCTAAAACATTTTGAAAAACAATTTTGAAAAACATTCTGAAGTTGTTTTGAAAAAACATTTTGAAGTAGTTTTGCAAGCTTCTTCCTGTAGAGTATCTCATCATGTCAGGACTCGAGAACTTGTACAAAACCAGGATGTTCGTGGGTTTGTAAGCCACTTGTCGTAGGTTTGTAAGCTACTTGTCGTGGGTTTGTAAGCCACTAAAAAGGTAGAAATGGGTTCCATCCCAAAAGAAAAATAGAGTGAAGATTTCAGTGCTATTGTGAAGTTTTAACATAATTCTAGACTCAATACTTATCTTGAACTCTTGATAATATTGATACTCATGAGTCTTCAATCTTGATATCTTGAATCTCTATACTGTACAGTCTTCATTCTTGGTACCTGCATGGTTAAATCCTGCATATACATATATATCTAAACTTATGATGTTAGTATTTATATTTTATAATCTATTCTAAGGTTGTTGTCATCAAAACCATCATCTCAAGGACTAACAGGTAGATGCGCGTTTTCCTTTGTATTGCTTTGTTGTTGCAAGTGTGAAGGAGTAAGAGCTTCCGACTCTATCGATAGGTGGTTCCCTGGGGTTTCGATGGTGTTGAAGTGTTGATAGATTCGACGCAGTTGGTAGCTTCCAAATGCATGCTTGCGAATTGATATGGAACCTTCTCTAGATGTCAATGGCTTTGACCGGTTCGAAAGGCTTGATTATGCTTTCGATAGGGTTGTTCTGATCTAAGCATCTTTATGAGTAGTTTGAATGAAGGTGAAACCTTTGGTTTCGAAAGGTTTGGCGCACATGCTGCCTTCATAAGGTACTCCTCCTCTTATTTGAAACATCTTCATGTAGGCGAAAGCATTTGTTTCGAAAGGTAGATATTGACGCGAAGGGGAGCTTTCGACCACATTGACCCCTTCGAAAGCTTGTAACTCATCTGGCTTTTAGCTATAACATCCCTTCGACTCCTTCGAAAGGTTTTGTTGGTGTTGACATCTCTAGTTCCTTTTTCCTTTTAATTATTTTGGTTTTGACAAGGTTGAAGTAGGAATTGGTGGTAACACCAACCTGAAATCTCCAACCTCTTTTGAAATTTCTAGAAGCTACCCATCTTTCGGCCAGGTAGATTCCCTTATTTCTTTTCCTCTTCTTTTTTCAAAGAATGGGTTTTAAAACACGTCGATGCTGGCATGATCATGTCGGTATCGACATGATTCTTAAGAGGAATATAAATATAACACTTAAAAACTTTCTAAGTTCCCAATTCATACAATCACCGCATCTGTTTTTTTCCCCATGATTACAACCCCGATTCCTTCAGTGCTACCTCAATCTACCATGCACTATCGCCATACCTTAATTGTTGTTGCTACAATTCTTGGGCTGCCATCATCTGAACTTTCTTCATAGGTCCTCATCGACTTCTCTAATCGAGCCCAAACAGATCCCGACTTGTCGTCCAAGATTCCAATTTGAGGTCAGTTTCCATCTTCGACGCCTTAGCTATTACCTCACCATCACCACCAACGTCAAGCCGTGGTTGCCAATTCATGCTCGATCCATAACATCTTGTTTTCCACTGTTGACTTGTTTTGACAAGTCCAAGAATGGTTTTAGGCTTCTTGGGGCCAACTCCAAGACTCTTGGATTTTACTTTAAGTTTTTGGGTTGGTTTTTATTTTTATAAAGCCAACTTTATGTTTTTTCGACCCGGCTTCGAGTCTCTTTAAGGTTGGCTTTAGGTTTGATGAATCATATAATGGGAATGTTGAATGAGAGGGGAGGTAACCAATTTTCATTAGGATTTCGTTGAATATGGATTTGCAACTTAATTTTTATGGGATGATTTCTAGAAATGGCATATCGAATGCTCCTTGGCACCCAGCAAAATTACGTGTTAACATTGCAAGTCAAACACATAATACTATAATCATGCAAGAAAAACTCTATATTGATTTGTATAATAGTTTAGTTATCGCATCTTCTATGATAACGGGTAAAATCTAATGCACAATTCCATAGCGTGACTGAGTTCATTTGCTAGAATGAGCGGGTTATCTACATAAAGTGTTCAAAGATGCCATGGACATATGACACAAATTTCATTGATAGGCATAATGCACTACCTCGGTCAATGTACATGATCTGATAGGTCAACACACGTCAACATCTGTTGAACTCTATAATTCAGCTACAAGGGTTTTAATAACTATAAGTCATATTGTGCATTTGTCATCAAGTTTTTTTAGTATAGAATGGCTGACTATAGACGATCTCATCATCTTCAAATTAGCACTAGCCCTACCATACCTCTAGATGCAGGTTCACCTTCTGACTTGGAATATACATTTACGCCATTGAGATTAAGGTGTTTAATTATGCAAGAACTTCAGCTTCAAGTCGCCTCAACAGACGAACCTCATGGTCCCGCTATTTCGGGGGATGATCAACCCATTCTTACAATCTTAGACACCTCCAAATGCCACAGCCTCTAGACTAACCCCTAAAAAACTAAAGTTGATATGATTAAAATAAAGGATTCCTAAATATGACATCCTTCTTCCTGAACCCCACCAAAGGGCTTACCTTTCTTGGGTCGGCTACACCGCATGTAATTAATACATGTGTCTTTCTAGAGCCTTGCCCAATTCAATGAGTTTCTCAAGTTTGTTCTTCAATCGCTATGGTTAGCTCTAACTCAAGTAAATCCAAATGGCTATGCCCTTTTGAACTCTCTCTTCATCATTTTGTAATGCACTTGGGCTGTTTGCCCAACTTAAAAGAACTCTCTTGCCCGTTGAACTTTAAAAGGAGGCAAGAAACCCTTTCTCTGCTAACGATCGAAGCCTTCACCCACTACAAGTTTATGCAGGGGCTTCACAACAAGTGGATCTACTTCGAGGACGATTACGATTTTGTCTGATGCCTTGAAGGCTTCGACCGCTACTAGTTGTCTAGCCGTTGGCTTCCTCATCCGATATCTTTGTCACATTTGGGCTTTCTTCACCCAAGTGACTAGCATTTTTTCTATATACTGATATATATTCCATAACGAGTCTCGCCTCCTGCTTTGGCTAATCTTCTGGAATTTCTAAAAGGAATCGACCAAATCTAAGGGAAACTTTAATGCCCGCATGCACCAATACCACCTCCTCTACAATGGAGGAAGTGCCGGCATAATCCAGTTCCTACTAGAGCATCCTAGGTTGCTCATGGTTATGCTTCCCTTATCCCCAATTTTGATGATGATGAACAAGGGAGTGAAGGAGGCCAAGGAACTAAAGAGAATCTTGTAGAGGAGAAAGAAGAAAGTGGAGATGAGAATTTAGGAGTAGAAGCGATATGAAGAGAGGGCATAGACAAGGAAAGAGATGAAGAAGAAGAAGGTAAAGAAGAAGATAAGGAAGAGGAAGATGAGGATGATTATGCCAGCGAAAATGAATCATTTGGGGAGACATCCCTTAAAGGCCCTATGTTCACATTACCTCCCAAGCCAAAATGACTAATCATCAAGTCTTCCCATCATGCGCCCGAGCCATGTCCTATCCTTACTAGTGAGTCAATCCCACCAGCAGGCGCGACTGACAAATATCTTCAGCTCTTTGAGTGACCTCGTGTAAAGACCCACATTTCCATACAGTTTAGGTTGACAATAAACCACACTTGTCCAACCCAAATTGAACGAAAAGCGGGATAGTTAAGGGTAAAAAGAAAAAGAAGAAGACATAGCAGAATCTCACACGAATGGAATAATATATATTATTTCGACAATCTATATAGTAGAAAAACTTTTAAATACATATATCAGAGTCTATCCTAAGCTTAGCCTGGATAGTTATAAATACTTGTCCATACAAATGCTAAAAAACAACAAACCCAATGGAAAAGTAAACTATGTCCATACATTGATGAAGATTTCCAACACTCCTCTGGAAACTCCAAGCGTCTTCAGCTAATCCTGAAACTACTCGAATCTGACCTGAGTATTAAAAATACCCGGGTCAGTCTAGAAAACTAGCATGAGAAAGGCAAATCATAAATATATATAACAGTGTCATAGATCGACTTTGATGCCAAAAAAAACCATTGAAAAGAAGAGTATCTCTTAAGACCACGCCGTGCGTAAACACAGATGGGTTTTTACCTTATGATAACTAAAACATATTTATCAAATCATTTGATATTATTTCTAATGACATTTCTTAAAACACTTTTCAATTGACATATTAAAATAGTCGGAATTATTAAATTTGTAAAATGCGATAGCATATTTTGGTATACAATCAAGTCCGTAAAGGTACATATTAGAGAATGGATTTCCAATGATGGCAGGGTAAGGGACTACCTTCCATATAGTACATCTTTAAAAAATGTACTGAGGCTCCAACCTCTACCAACACAGAACCGGCCTACCCCTTCCTGGATAGTATTGAATACACTCTCCCTTCGGTCATTCCCGACCTATCCGTGGCCACAGCATACACAACAAACACGAAATATAGAGCGTGATCTAAAAAGGTTATGACTATATCCTAATGGGTGCGACCCACATAGCACTGCCGCATCTACCATGTTTTTGCCATTACCGATGTGTGAGGCTTGAGGTAACATTTTACTTTTCTCAAAACAACATATCCCACTATGAATGCCACATGCTATTTTCGACGACACACTAATTGGTTTCCACAAAAGTACAACCCCCGAGTTCATACGCCTCAAGGAAGGGTGTTAAGTATAAGAGGGGTTACCTCCTACACCACCAAACAGATGTATGTTTGTAAAAACCAATATACCTGTACGTGGTTTTAGAAATGCAATGTCAGACACTTGTCCATACATGTTGTCCAAGAACAGGACAAATCGAAGGTATTCCTACTGCATCATATTTAGGAATCACCCCTAGGATTAGTAGCTACTAGTCTTTGCATTAAAGATTTAAAAATGAAGGTACTACTGCCACCATATGTATATAATGTGGGAATCACAAGGTTAGTGGCAAGCAGCCCTACATTATGAAGATTTCCATCTTCGAAATCGTCGTGTTCAATATGTCTTACCTTTCAAATGCGTATATTGGGTCAAAGTGGTTTTCAGATAGAAATCGCCCAAATCCAATCCTTGTCTCTTTGAACCAATTATCGATAAAAAGATGTGAATATAGAAATGTTAAGCCTCTTTTGTTAAATTCTCTTTTCTTCTTTTACTTAAAATATTATTTAACTTTGAAGATATCTTTTTATCTTTTAAAATATCTTTTAGAGATATGTATCTTTAAACCATTTCTGTTTCGGGATATACAGAATTATTAAACCTCATTTTAACTTTGGAAATACCAAATAATTTCCTTTTAATTACTTAGGGAAAATATTATCATATTCTATTATTAACATAATTAATAAATATTTCAATTTTTGAAACATGTTTTAAATGGGTCAAAAACAATGTTATTTAAGACATTGTTTATTGTAAAACCAAATCACTTAGTATTGAATAAAAATGATTAATAGATTTTAGACTAATTGTACTTAATGCTAATTTCTGTGTTCAACCTATACTATTTGTCAAATAACGGTGAAATCACCTTTTAAATTCATACGGATAGTACAAATTCCCTCCTCGAAGTTTAATATAGAGTTTAACTAGAATGTTCTCTTTACCATCAAAATCCTATTTGAAATCTTGTTTAATTTTGTAAAAAAATTCCAAATCTCTTTTCCATTATCTTAAGAAAATATGATCTGAGTAAATCAAATTAATTATCCCCTTAGTCGGGCTTGTCCAGATAGCTAGAGGGAGTAGGCAACTAGTTTCCCAAACTCCAGCCTAGACACTGTCTCTCTGTCACCCATAAAAGGATCAAGTTATTTGATCGATTCTAAAGTTTTAAAAGTATTTTATTTATCATTTGCAAAACATTTCAAAAAGATTTGGGAAGAAAATCCAAGTTTAAATCATTTATTCAACAGTAACCAAATTCCATTGCTAAATTGTCGGTGAATAGTGATTTTAAAGCTTTATAGATTAAAACACCAATTTCATTACATATAGCCCATTTTTATCATTCGAATTCTTTTTAAAACATTTTAACATATATTTGGAATTTATTTAATATTTTTAAGATTAAAAAAAATTCCATTTTAAAGATTTAAAAACAATGTTTAGCGAATTGCCAAAACGCGACGATTTTAGAAACTGGATTTGGACATATTTCATACTTTCTAAATGAAATTTTGATTTTTCTTTTTTATTTGAAAACTATGATCAAATGGGTCCGAAAACTCCTTATTTCAAAGAATTCCGGCTCATATTGTTTTAACTTACACATCCGTTTAACTTATTATGTCGCGAAATCGTGAACTACCGAAACGTGACGGCTTATTTTTCACCTTTTAGTCAAAATTTTCAAAACTTGTCTGATACACTTTTTAATCATTTTAATACCATATTAAACTATATTAAAACAAATTTTCACTATTTTGTTTTATTAAAATCTCATTTTCACTTTATTCCATATCTTTAATATTATATTATTATAATATTCAATTTCCATCGTTTTTAATTTCAAATTCTTTTATACAAAACCATATGATATTTCTATATTAGTTTCCACCTTTAAACTATTATTTTTTCATAAATGAAACCATAGATTTTATTTTCCAAAAAAGTTCAAAACTCTACCTTTTCAGTTTCTTTTAAAAAAAACTAATTTCAAATCTATTTCAAAACTCCATTTTCTCATTTCTTCACTTTTCCGAAGTAAATTCCAATATTATAAAATGACATTTCTTTTATTTTAAAAACAAAGAGGCCTAACATATGTTCTATACATATTATTTTTGGATATAATGTGAATAATTTTTCCCAAGATATGTATTGTTAATTCACATAGCTATCATTTCTCATCATTTATGATTTTCAACTTATAAATCATAATAATCATATCTATGACAACCAAACTTTTATATAATCAACCAACCATCATCCAAACATATTAAACAACCATATAAGTAATCATTTTTATATATAGGGTATAACTTTAAGTAGTTAATATCTATTATTATCACTAGTAGCAAGCACGTAACATCCCTAATTTTAAATAGCATTATTCAAGAGATTTAATTATAAAAATTAAATTGAATAACGAAGGGACTGGAGTGATAAGGAAATCGAGATTTGAAAAAACTAATTAGGGTCGTGCCTTAACTAAATGAATATATGTGTGATTTATAAATTAGAAATTTAAGAGAATAAGGTAAGGATAAAAAGGGAATAGCTATATACCATAGCCCATGAACCCTTTACCTCATTCTCATTCATATTTTCATAAACCAAAAACATAAACAAAAGGGAAACAAGGCCGGCCATAACCCTAGGAGAAGAGGAGCTCAAAAATCAATTAGAGGCTATGAATCAAGCTAGGAAGATTATAGCAAGAACAAATCTCAAGTTTCTTATCCAAATAAGGTGAATAATGATCTAAACCATTTCATATATGTCTTCTTGAACGTCTAAATTCGATTTTAAGATTTAAAACCATTTGGATCGATGAATGATGATATTCTTTGATTATTTGCCAAGTTATAATTGAAATAAGGATTTTTGTGGGATAATATAATTCAATTTTAAGATTAAAATCGTGCAAATTTATTTTCTCAATGCCATTATGAGTGAATATTTTATGTATAACATTATTTTGGAGATGGGTTTAAATTCTCGTAATATTCCAAGCTATGGATAATTTAATATGATTTTTGAATGGAAGAAATATATAACTTTGGGTTTAAATTATTTAAGGCAATTAAGTAATGTTTTTAGGTTAGAAATTTATATATGTTAGAAACATATTAAAAGTGAATAATTTTGATTTTTGGGGATTTTTCCTAAGTGTTTTATTATGGTTATTAATTATTTAAGTTAGAGGTCTTTAATATTTTAAATGTTTTGTTAAGTGAAAGGGCTTATTTGTTTAAATGATTTCATTTGTTAATTGTTGCATTCGGCAGCCTTTTAGAAAAGAATTTTGATAAAGAATTGGCAACCGAACATATTTTGACAAATTAGGCAAGTTAAAAAAAGGAATTACTACGAAAGGCATAAAAATTAGTTTTGTTTCGAATTACAACTTCGCCACTTCCATTTGCTTGTTTTCGTCACCATACTTCCGCCAATGACCTTTCGCACCCATTCAAAACCAATGCACATGGTATCAAGCCATTGATACGTAGTGTATTGGAAAAAGGCGGAAGGAACTGTGTCGAATGCATGCTTTCCAAGGGGTTGCAGCCAGTTTTATAAGCTTTCAAACAAATCCAACTTGACTTTGTTTTTAAAGAAGCTTTCGAAAGAGTTGCCAAATTTTGAACTCATTCGATACCTAGCTTCCGCATTCATACCTTTCGAATTAGCTAAAGGCTGCTTTTCTTTATAACCTTATAATAATGAGTTCGAAAGGAAGGCTTTCGTTTTATTATTATTGAAGCCGCCTTCCCAATGCTTTAGAAATGTCGCTTTTACCAATGGTTTCGAAGGCAATGGTTTCGAAAGGTTGGTTTCGAAGCTATCCTTTTCCCCAATTATTTTACTTGAAATCAATGCTTTCAAAAGGAATACTTTCACTTTTGTTTTCTCCGACCTAGTAGTTATATTTAATGTTAAACCCAATGATGTCAAAAGAGATACTTTCAAATGGTTTTGAAGCTATGCTTCCATAAATTCTTACTTGAACTAAATGCTTTCGAAAGGTATGTTTAAGTGTTTCGAAAGGTATATCTTTAAGAGTTTCGAAAGGAAGGTTTCAATGCTTTCGAAAGGTATGTTTTAAGTATTCGAAAGATGTGTTGGATGGTTTCGAATGAGAACATATAAGGTTTTATGTAACGACCCGATATTTTGCACCATTCGCATCTGCACATGCTGGACTTGAATAATTCAAAATACCGAATTGTTAATTTAAATTTTGCAAAACTGAACGTATACAGTAAATAAATAATCACAGATCACGGACACAGAGTAATAAATGCAACGGAAACAAAAGATAGTAGTTCATGAAGCTACTATATACATATCAGAGTTAAATAAGGTACAACAGATGTCTCGAATACAATAGCCAAATACAAGAATCCGAATACAATCACTGGAATCAACTGGATATTTGAAAGCTGGATAGATAGCTGGATCTCCAAGCGAAGCTCCAACTCCAAAGGTGAGTCTCGAATACTGGTACACTCAGTCTGACCCGAGCGTAAAGAAACACAAAACACTCGAGTCAGGATTAACATTCTTATATCAATAAATCCAACTCAAGTGAAATAGCAACTGAAATACAAGTAACTTAAAGGATGTTTGGAATAACCATCCTTTAAGG
Organism: Allium fistulosum; assembly: GCA_030737815.1. Lineage (NCBI taxonomy): Eukaryota > Viridiplantae > Streptophyta > Magnoliopsida > Asparagales > Amaryllidaceae > Allium > Allium fistulosum. Next base: position 661,371,047 of record CM060902.1, read on the forward strand.
ATCCGTTAAACTATCTACTACGTAGTAGTGTACGATAAGTAGATAATGCCTATCAGTAATATAAAGATATCAAAATAGTGTTAAGGCGTTACCATTATCCCCCTTAACACATTTTATATAAGCGTTATAGTCTATACAGCACTGTAAACTCCACCGTAAACTAGTGGGATATGAGGGAGTACTCCATAGGTATAACACAAAACAAATCGTAGTGGTCGCGTATATAGGGATACAAGTATGACAAGGCACATGAGGCAATACCCAAGGTAGTGAAACTACCGTTTGCCTGATCCAGACTGGTGAAAACGCATCGCCGCAGCGATCACAACACCGCGAAAAAACACTCCCAAATCAAGGGTGCACCAATCGACAACAAGTAATGAGTAGTTTTCGAAGAAGTGTGTTCGCTCGAGGTAGCTAACCCCCATTTGGTCCGGCACGGCTCCTGTTTTAGTCATTTCCAATTTGACACAAGTGTCAAGGCTATCCATTATCGTTCTCTTTCTTCAGTCATCACGCACATCATTCCAACCACTTCATTCTGTATCACACTCCGCGTATAGTTATTAAAGTGGTTTTCGGTTTAGACAGTGAGTATGTCCCTAACCGATTCCGGTCTCTTTAATAACTTTCGTGATTATTACACCGATTGGTTGTTTATTTATTTCAAAACCAAATCAATTACAATTTCAATTAGAATTTGTAAACCAACATTTCATTTCTCTTTCGAAATCAATTTCCATAATTTACGTTTCAAAACTTCCAAATTCATAATTTCAAAATCTTATAATTCAATTTCAATTTCTATTTAAACAATTCAAATATTGATTCAAGTTCGTATATAAGTTTCATTCCGAAATCATTTAAATTAATTTAATTTAACATTCAAATCAATTTAACTTCATTGATCGATTTTATTCAATGTTCATTAAGTAAATTTGTCATTCAAAACAATTTCTATTTAATTTCCAATTCATTAAATCAATTACTTAAGTTCAACTTCATTAAATCAAAACTTACAATTTTGAATTAAATTTAATTCATCAAATCAAATTCTTTACATTTCAAGTCTTACATTAATTTCAATAAAACACATTTTATTTCTTATTAGTGAAATTCAGTTTCACTTATTAATTTACTTAGTTACAATTTCAAAACTCAATTAATAAAGAAACTTAGTTTCACTTATTCAAGAATTTCAATTTCACTTAATAAAAAATTCAATTTTATTTAACTATTAATGTAACGACCCACCTTTTTGGACAGTTTAAATTGACAATCAAAACACTCTTGTCAACTCAAACCATTCAAAAGGGAGGATTGTTAATGGGGTGAATAAGAAAAGAAGAGAAAAGAAACAAGAAACAATCACAGAATCTCGCAGCGGAAAGATAAAATATAATAATCAAATAAACAGTTCATGAAGCTGTTTAATATACTTTTGATTATCATTTATACAACATTTATCAGAGTTATACATATACAACAGAACAAATAAAATAATGCAGCAGACAGCATGATGTAAGGATAATAATAGTAATAGTATACCAAATCCTCGTCTTCGTCCTCCAGAATAGATCTTCAATAAGCTGAAAAACTCAGGACTGACCCGAGCGTAATGAAAGAACAAAACACTCGAGTCAGGACTAAAATATCCTCATGTAAGTTAAATCAATCGTAAATAAATATGAGTGTAACGGCGTCAGAGATGTTTACGGGGTTTGACATCTCTTATCCAGTGTCGACGTGCGTGCAATAACTCAAAAGATGTTACGGGATTTTCCATCTCTTAAGGATCCGTTAAACTATCTATTATGTAGTACAATACGCTATTATAATATGTCTACAGTAAAGTAAAAGTATTAAAATAGCGTTAAGGCGTTACCCATATCCCCCTTAACACATTTTATATATTCCCATAGTCTATACAGTACCGTACGCTCCTCCGAGAGGTTTACGCAGAGGGCACTCCATAGGTATGGTACAAAACAAAATCGTAGAAGGCACGCTAGGGCATGTGAACACGGCACACGAGGAAATGCCAGGGTAGATATACCAATTGCACTCCCGGACTGGTGGTGACGCATAGCAGCTACTACCGCCCACCTCGGACACACTCCCAAACAATCGAGGGGTGGCCACCAAATCGAATCACAAAAGCAATATAATGGTATCGAAGAAATATGCCCGATAAGAGGAATGACCTCACATTAGCCCGGTATAGCTCCTGATTTTAGTCACATCTAAGCTGACTCACGGGAGTCAGGGTCACGTCATACCATATAGAATCGTCGCCAAACCATCCTACTTCATTTCTGGAATCTCCACCACGTACACAGTTGTTAAAGTGGTTTTCGGTATCGACAGAGAGTATGCCCATATCCGATCCCGGTCTCTTTAACAACCGAACGCTTATTACACACCGGATGGTTCTTTTACATTTTCAAAAATCACTTCATAATTGATATCAAAATATCAAGTTCACTTCAAAATCAAATCCATTTCAAAATCATCGTATTTACGCAAATTATACGATTTCATTTCAAAAATCATTTCACCCAATATCTCATTTCAATTTCAAAAATCGTTACATTTCAATTTAGGTTGTAACTTTATTTAACCCACTTCGTATTTAAATCCAAGATTTAAATATAAACATTTCACCTTATTGACAAGTTGGAAATTTTGGAAAATAGTTTTGAATAGTTTAAAGTAGCTTAAATAATTGAAAATAGTTAAAATACTCTAAATATTAAAGATAGATTTCAAAATAGTTTTAAATTGATTTAATATAGTTAAATAGATTTAAAATAGATTTAATATAATTAAATAGGTTAAGTAGCTTTTAAAAAAAAAATAGATTAAATATAATTAAAAATAAATTAAATAGGTTAATTATTTTAAAATTAAATTAAATTAAATTAAGTAGATTTAAAATAGATTAAAATAAGTTAATATGTTTAAATAAGTTAAAATAACTTAATATAATTAATATAGGTTAAAAATAGTTTAGTATAAAATAGTTTAAGTATTTAAAATAGTTTATATAGCAGAATAACTTCAAAAACCAAATTTGAAATAGCTTCAAAGTCAACCATTTTAATCTCCAACTTACCAATTCTGAATCAAATTCAAATTCCATTCAGTCGATTCAAATCTCAATTTCAGTTCAATCAATTTCGATTTCAAATTAATTCAATTCAATCAAAAATCCAATTTTCTCAAATTTCAAAATGTTGTCTTTATCACACTTTTACTTAATAATATTCAAAGTCCGAATAAAAATTGAATCCTTTTAAAAATCAAATCAATTTACGAAAATTCAATCATATCACAATTTTAATTCCAAAGTCTTAACTTCAATTATTAACCAATTTGTTTAACAAAATTTTATTTCAACATCTCAACATCAAATTCGCGATGAATTCAATTTCTATAAAATTTGATTTTAAATTCCTTTAAATCAGACCATTTAAAATAATTCCAAATCATAGATTTTTAAAAATTATTTAATTTAACCAATCCGGTGCCCGTATATAATTTTCTACCCTATGGCCAAGTGATCAGTTATTTCAATTAAATTTCAGGAATAAATATATATCATTTCAATTCGAATTATAGTGTCATAGGTATATATCATTTCAACCTATTTCTCAATTTTATTCAAAATGAATCAATCTGCAGTTGTAATTTATAAAAAGGGTGATGACAGGATATCGACAACCAAATATACATCCAAACATTTCAAACATCAATCAATAGCATCCATCGCAACCAATCATCCAAACAGACAATATAAATCACGGAAATTTCATAGTTATAAATGTTCAGTAATTTAATTGCGATTAAATTTCAATTCTAATCTGACTGTCGATTTCAATTTCTAACATTAAATTCGATGACAATCTAGATGACAGTTAAAATTTTATCAACAACGACAAATAAAAATCATATCACTTCACAATATTAAATTTAACAAGCATCAAGATATTTTAGTACGGTGTGAGCGTTATAAAACACTCACCTTGAGTTTCAATTTCAAATCAAATCGAACGACGTTCGATTTAACCTGAAATTTTTGTTAGCTCCAAATATCTCCAAATCAATTCCATGACGTAGAGCTCGTCAGCACGATTCCAACGCAAAAAGATTCGTCCGATTCTGATAACGTACGAAGGAGTTATGAGTTTTCAAAGATTGAATACAATTTAAACACAAATTTTCTTTTGTTTTGTTTTTTTTTTTTTTTTTTTTTTTACCAGAATCAGATCTGGCCGTTAATTTGCAATAGCCAATCACGACCGAAGAAAGCATCTTCTTCCCATTCGCAGGTTACAGGCAACATTCGAACGCAAGAACCCACAACGCCGCTCGTCTCCTCCATTTCTGCGACCACCACGACCCCTAGAACCCCATCAGAAGACGCCACTCGAAAGACCATCACGAACTCCCCTATCGACGACGATCCCACAGAACTCGGCTGCCCCCTGGCCACGAAATTCACGCTCGAACGCCGCTCTTCATCGCCAATTCCTGGCCACTACAAAGCTTCAATTCAGATCACAGCCGTTGATCTTGAAGATCTTGACGAGCTCTACAAGATTGCAGTTGGAGGATTTCTCTAATAGTTGATGGATGGATCAGAAATTTAGGGAGAAAGAGGTGAGCTATCGGCCATCGAAATCATCTCAGGCGGCCACGAGATAAACGATTAGGGTTTCGATGCGTAAACGTATTTATATACGTATGTACACATTATTATAATATTATTATCCACAAATAACATGATTTTCGAACGAACTCCAAATTAGACGTGCCGACAGGCGTTCGTAAGGTTTTACCCGCATTCCGAACACAATGGAACATGTTTCGGAGGCTAATTCGATCGTCTGGGTGAGTTATAGAAATAAACGATCGATTTTAAATTAAACCGATTAAAAGAATTTCTAAGCGTTTTCAGCTGCCACAGTCAAATGGCAACTCCGATTGCTACGAAATTTGAAATCCGATAATAATAAACTATTACGGATCCAATGGAACTGGTTTCGTCGAATTCCGAGACTGTGCCTCGGAAGGCTATTTTTACTCGTCGATTAAATCGACGACTTTTCAAAATTTTCAGAATTTCTTACGAATCCAATTTTAAATGTTAACAAATTCATTGTTGTTTAAATAAAATTTTATATCAATTTTCGATATCATCTTCAATCATATTATATTCAAAATTCAATTATTCAAATATTTGCAAATTTAAATTTTTAACAATTTTGATTATCCGAAATTCATTATCTTGAAATAATTGAAAATGAACTTATAAAATTTAACTTTAAAACGAATTCAAATTATGGAACAATTATTCCCGTTATACAGTTATTCAATTCCCGTTATTCAATCTATTTAATTATTCAATTTATTTCCAATATCAAATTTAAACAATTTAATTGATCCATATTCAACAAATTCCAATATTAGATTTTAAATGAATTCTCATTACTAATCAATTACTTTATTTACATCCATTAAATTCAACATTATTATTCAGTCCAACCATTGATCGTAAACTCATTCAATAAGTAGCATTTATATTTCAATATTGGATTTTTAAATAAATTTCCGTTATTAGTCAATTACCTTATTCACATCCAGTGCATCCAACATTTATTATTCAACTTCAGTTATTGATTGTAAACCCAGTTAATATATAAAATTTCATTTCATTTACAATTGGTTTCTAAGTTCGATTCGACTGACAAATAAACAAGTAACTTATAATAATTATCACCATTTACTTTTAATCACACTTAAGTTTATTATTTACTACAAGTGTCACAATTTCCTATACAATACCAATTAGATTCCATTACCATTGACTATATCTTATTTCATTAGTTAACCCAATATTTATATTTGTTTTCTTATATTCCCTTTATAATCAAGTTATAATATTTAAGTCATTTTACGTGATTGGAATTTCATTCAACTCATTAATAATTAACTCAGATAACTATTGTTGCAATTCATCCTAGTTATTATCAATAAATAAATTACAAATTTTAAATTCTTCCAACATTAAATCATAAAATCTTACTAAATTAACTATTTTTAATTATTGAAATCTACGGGTCGTTACACTCTCCCCTACTCAAAACTTTTCGTCCTCGAAAAGGAAAAAGAAGGGAAAAGGAACTAAGTAAAGATTTCGGCATTCGATACATTTTATTCAAAATTATCAACTTATAAAACAATGAAATTTTATTTATAAAGACGTTACTACACTTCCACTACGCTACTCCGATTGGCTTACGAAATTTCCAAGTTGGTTATCCAAATGAGTTATAAAATTTTAAAACTTGAAAAATTTTCTAACACCCGAATTTACGAAAAATTTCGGCAGCGTCTCCTTTGCGCGGCTCGATCGGTACAGCTACAAAATGCCTCTACAGGCCCCAAACCAATAAAAGAAAACAAAAGCCAAGTGGCTCCATCCAAAAACCATCAAATCCAATGACAAAATAAACACGTACCTTTTTGTCGGGCAATCCAAATTTCTTGATTTTAAATACCTGCATCTTACTTATCAATGATATCAAATCATATAATTTTAAAACAATTTATAATTTGCATTATCAATTTTCAATATTAGCTTCACCTAAACCTGTACGAAGTACATATATCATCCGTACGCAATATCAAGTCTGATCGCTCATTTGATCACAAAATTTCACTTCCAAACCCGTATCGTTCACACGACTCTCTAGTGCGGACTCAGATTTGGTTCCTTGATCGGAAACTGTTATTCTCCTTGCATAGCCATATACTATGATAGAGAATTCCAGAATCAAATCAAAAATCCATATCCAGGGTTCACCGTCGAGAATCGAGTGAAAAATCCTAACTTGGATCGATATAAATCATCTCGAAATTCTGTGCTCGAATTCTGATCAAATTGTTATGCGAATAAAATAGTATACGTACAACTTACTATTAACCTTTAATAGATTTCTATACAATTCATCTATATTCAATTAATTTACTTACCATCATTTCGTTTACAATTAATTATACACAATGCATTATTCATTCCTTAATTATTTAGCATGTCCATTTCTTTACATAGCATGTTCTTTTATACTATTATTTCTTATCCATCATTTCATACAATTTGCTTAGTTAAGTTCATTTTAACCATTCCATGTAATTTAATTAAATTCAATTTCATTCTTCAATTGATTCTTAGCTATATCAAATTCATTCGTAAATTTTTACTTCATTTTCATAATTTCAGTTAATAACAAATTTATTGGTGGAACATTGTATTAATCATCACTTAGTTTATAATTATTCTATAAATGGTATATATAAGAAGTTGGACTTCATCTAAGTTTATAATTATCTCAAAAGCTACAAATTTAAATTTCACAATTTCTTTGCAAATTTATATTCAATTCTATAATAAATTTACAAGGATATTATTTCGATTCATTTGTCTGTTTTCTTAAGTTCACTTACTTATTCCATTTAGCCATTCATCATTTCACATTTTACTTAAGTATATAACATTTTCCTTATCCCAACCAAATTTCCATTTATACACATTTTAATTACTTTTAAGTTTTGCTTGCTTGTATATATCCCATTACATATCCAAATCATTCTTTTAACTTCTAAACATTTGGTAAGTCCTATTATATGTTATTAGGATGCAATTTGATACTATACAAATTTATAGGATTTATTTTACTTAATTAGAATGTTCACAATTTTAACTAGTTTAAATTTTCTTTACCTTTCAATTTTAAGAGTTACAACTTCTTAATCCTAAAGTTTTTCAAAACATTTAGCTTAGAGTTTTTATCCTCTTATTATATAAGTTCTGATTATTCATTTTTCATTCAGAGAATTTGAAAAATATCAATTAACAGAACTTGAAAATTTAAATGCCCGGTTCATTTCAAATCATTTTAAATAAATATATACATTTATATCTTATATATATCAAATCATGCCTTTGGAGTTTAAACCAAACTGCATTTCTTTTCAAAACAGTTTCGAAGCAAAGTAAAGCTTCGTAGAAGTCTCCTCCACTTTGAGACTCGAGAATGAACGTCGATGATGCTGCGCAGTCATCACCGAAATTATTTTCCAGCGACATAAGAGAGGAGAACTGAATTCATTCCTTCTTAAAAATCCTTTCAAAATTATTTCCCATAAACATTTTCCAACTAATATCACTACATATTTTTCTTCAAAGTTTTGAAAAACCATTTTCAAAATCCCCGGGTCTTAAATTCAATATTTCTCAATCTAGATTCAATTTAATTTATAGGTCACATTTATAATTTATTCTTACAAATTTTTTTTTTACCTCCTTAAAACATTCCACAAGTTGTTTTATCATTGTTTATTTTGTAATAAACCTTATTTATTAGAACACAATATCCAATTTATGATAACCATCCATATTATCATTTCTAACAACCAAACAAACTGGATGAATCATAATAATTTCTAAAAATTATTTCTTTATATACAAAATATAATTTGGGGCAAAATTATTTCATTTACCCAATTTCAAAACAATACTATGTCGAATTGTTCTGTTCAAGTGTTTAGAGATCCCTATCAATGACGTTAATTACTCGTATTGACCAGAATCCATATGCCACTCAACAAATCAACCAACACAATATAAAACAATTTTATATCACTAACAAATACGCTCTCTCATACATATACACTCAGCGACTCATCATAGGGTATTACTACCCTATTTATAAAGAGTCTGACCCCACAAAGCTAAGGTTATCGCTAAACCAAAGCTCTGATACCAACTGTAACGACCCACCTTTTTGGACAGTTTAAATTGACAATCAAAACACTCTTGTCAACTCAAACCATTCAAAAGGGAGGATTGTTAATGGGGTGAATAAGAAAAGAAGAGAAAAGAAACAAGAAACAATCACAGAATCTCGCAGCGGAAAGATAAAATATAATAATCAAATAAACAGTTCATGAAGCTGTTTAATATACTTTTGATTATCATTTATACAACATTTATCAGAGTTATACATATACAACAGAACAAATAAAATAATGCAGCAGACAGCATGATGTAAGGATAATAATAGTAATAGTATACCAAATCCTCGTCTTCGTCCTCCAGAATAGATCTTCAATAAGCTGAAAAACTCAGGACTGACCCGAGCGTAATGAAAGAACAAAACACTCGAGTCAGGACTAAAATATCCTCATGTAAGTTAAATCAATCGTAAATAAATATGAGTGTAACGGCGTCAGAGATGTTTACGGGGTTTGACATCTCTTATCCAGTGTCGACGTGCGTGCAATAACTCAAAAGATGTTACGGGATTTTCCATCTCTTAAGGATCCGTTAAACTATCTATTATGTAGTACAATACGCTATTATAATATGTCTACAGTAAAGTAAAAGTATTAAAATAGCGTTAAGGCGTTACCCATATCCCCCTTAACACATTTTATATATTCCCATAGTCTATACAGTACCGTACGCTCCTCCGAGAGGTTTACGCAGAGGGCACTCCATAGGTATGGTACAAAACAAAATCGTAGAAGGCACGCTAGGGCATGTGAACACGGCACACGAGGAAATGCCAGGGTAGATATACCAATTGCACTCTCGGACTGGTGGTGACGCATAGCAGCTACTACCGCCCACCTCGGACACACTCCCAAACAATCGAGGGGTGGCCACCAAATCGAATCACAAAAGCAATATAATGGTATCGAAGAAATATGCCCGATAAGAGGAATGACCTCACATTAGCCCGGTATAGCTCCTGATTTTAGTCACATCTAAGCTGACTCACGGGAGTCAGGGTCACGTCATACCATATAGAATCGTCGCCAAACCATCCTACTTCATTTCTGGAATCTCCACCACGTACACAGTTGTTAAAGTGGTTTTCGGTATCGATAGAGAGTATGCCCATATCCGATCCCGGTCTCTTTAACAACCGAACGCTTATTACACACCGGATGGTTCTTTTACATTTTCAAAAATCACTTCATAATTGATATCAAAATATCAAGTTCACTTCAAAATCAAATCCATTTCAAAATCATCGTATTTACGCAAATTATACGATTTCATTTCAAAAATCATTTCACCCAATATCTCATTTCAATTTCAAAAATCGTTACATTTCAATTTAGGTTGTAACTTTATTTAACCCACTTCGTATTTAAATCCAAGATTTAAATATAAACATTTCACCTTATTGACAAGTTGGAAATTTTGGAAAATAGTTTTGAATAGTTTAAAGTAGCTTAAATAATTGAAAATAGTTAAAATACTCTAAATATTAAAGATAGATTTCAAAATAGTTTTAAATTGATTTAATATAGTTAAATAGATTTAAAATAGATTTAATATAATTAAATAGGTTAAGTAGCTTTTAAAAAAAAAATAGATTAAATATAATTAAAAATAAATTAAATAGGTTAATTATTTTAAAATTAAATTAAATTAAATTAAGTAGATTTAAAATAGATTAAAATAAGTTAATATGTTTAAATAAGTTAAAATAACTTAATATAATTAATATAGGTTAAAAATAGTTTAGTATAAAATAGTTTAAGTATTTAAAATAGTTTATATAGCAGAATAACTTCAAAAACCAAATTTGAAATAGCTTCAAAGTCAACCATTTTAATCTCCAACTTACCAATTCTGAATCAAATTCAAATTCCATTCAGTCGATTCAAATCTCAATTTCAGTTCAATCAATTTCGATTTCAAATTAATTCAATTCAATCAAAAATCCAATTTTCTCAAATTTCAAAATGTTGTCTTTATCACACTTTTACTTAATAATATTCAAAGTCCGAATAAAAATTGAATCCTTTTAAAAATCAAATCAATTTACGAAAATTCAATCATATCACAATTTTAATTCCAAAGTCTTAACTTCAATTATTAACCAATTTGTTTAACAAAATTTTATTTCAACATCTCAACATCAAATTCGCGATGAATTCAATTTCTATAAAATTTGATTTTAAATTCCTTTAAATCAGACCATTTAAAATAATTCCAAATCATAGATTTTTAAAAATTATTTAATTTAACCAATCCGGTGCCCGTATATAATTTTCTACCCTATGGCCAAGTGATCAGTTATTTCAATTAAATTTCAGGAATAAATATATATCATTTCAATTCGAATTATAGTGTCATAGGTATATATCATTTCAACCTATTTCTCAATTTTATTCAAAATGAATCAATCTGCAGTTGTAATTTATAAAAAGGGTGATGACAGGATATCGACAACCAAATATACATCCAAACATTTCAAACATCAATCAATAGCATCCATCGCAACCAATCATCCAAACAGACAATATAAATCACGGAAATTTCATAGTTATAAATGTTCAGTAATTTAATTGCGATTAAATTTCAATTCTAATCTGACTGTCGATTTCAATTTCTAACATTAAATTCGATGACAATCTAGATGACAGTTAAAATTTTATCAACAACGACAAATAAAAATCATATCACTTCACAATATTAAATTTAACAAGCATCAAGATATTTTAGTACGGTGTGAGCGTTATAAAACACTCACCTTGAGTTTCAATTTCAAATCAAATCGAACGACGTTCGATTTAACCTGAAATTTTTGTTAGCTCCAAATATCTCCAAATCAATTCCATGACGTAGAGCTCGTCAGCACGATTCCAACGCAAAAAGATTCGTCCGATTCTGATAACGTACGAAGGAGTTATGAGTTTTCAAAGATTGAATACAATTTAAACACAAATTTTCTTTTGTTTTGTTTTTTTTTTTTTTTTTTTTTACCAGAATCAGATCTGGCCGTTAATTTGCAATAGCCAATCACGACCGAAGAAAGCATCTTCTTCCCATTCGCAGGTTACAGGCAACATTCGAACGCAAGAACCCACAACGCCGCTCGTCTCCTCCATTTCTGCGACCACCACGACCCCTAGAACCCCATCAGAAGACGCCACTCGAAAGACCATCACGAACTCCCCTATCGACGACGATCCCACAGAACTCGGCTGCCCCCTGGCCACGAAATTCACGCTCGAACGCCGCTCTTCATCGCCAATTCCTGGCCACTACAAAGCTTCAATTCAGATCACAGCCGTTGATCTTGAAGATCTTGACGAGCTCTACAAGATTGCAGTTGGAGGATTTCTCTAATAGTTGATGGATGGATCAGAAATTTAGGGAGAAAGAGGTGAGCTATCGGCCATCGAAATCATCTCAGGCGGCCACGAGATAAACGATTAGGGTTTCGATGCGTAAACGTATTTATATACGTATGTACACATTATTATAATATTATTATCCACAAATAACATGATTTTCGAACGAACTCCAAATTAGACGTGCCGACAGGCGTTCGTAAGGTTTTACCCGCATTCCGAACACAATGGAACATGTTTCGGAGGCTAATTCGATCGTCTGGGTGAGTTATAGAAATAAACGATCGATTTTAAATTAAACCGATTAAAAGAATTTCTAAGCGTTTTCAGCTGCCACAGTCAAATGGCAACTCCGATTGCTACGAAATTTGAAATCCGATAATAATAAACTATTACGGATCCAATGGAACTGGTTTCGTCGAATTCCGAGACTGTGCCTCGGAAGGCTATTTTTACTCGTCGATTAAATCGACGACTTTTCAAAATTTTCAGAATTTCTTACGAATCCAATTTTAAATGTTAACAAATTCATTGTTGTTTAAATAAAATTTTATATCAATTTTCGATATCATCTTCAATCATATTATATTCAAAATTCAATTATTCAAATATTTGCAAATTTAAATTTTTAACAATTTTGATTATCCGAAATTCATTATCTTGAAATAATTGAAAATGAACTTATAAAATTTAACTTTAAAACGAATTCAAATTATGGAACAATTATTCCCGTTATACAGTTATTCAATTCCCGTTATTCAATCTATTTAATTATTCAATTTATTTCCAATATCAAATTTAAACAATTTAATTGATCCATATTCAACAAATTCCAATATTAGATTTTAAATGAATTCTCATTACTAATCAATTACTTTATTTACATCCATTAAATTCAACATTATTATTCAGTCCAACCATTGATCGTAAACTCATTCAATAAGTAGCATTTATATTTCAATATTGGATTTTTAAATAAATTTCCGTTATTAGTCAATTACCTTATTCACATCCAGTGCATCCAACATTTATTATTCAACTTCAGTTATTGATTGTAAACCCAGTTAATATATAAAATTTCATTTCATTTACAATTGGTTTCTAAGTTCGATTCGACTGACAAATAAACAAGTAACTTATAATAATTATCACCATTTACTTTTAATCACACTTAAGTTTATTATTTACTACAAGTGTCACAATTTCCTATACAATACCAATTAGATTCCATTACCATTGACTATATCTTATTTCATTAGTTAACCCAATATTTATATTTGTTTTCTTATATTCCCTTTATAATCAAGTTATAATATTTAAGTCATTTTACGTGATTGGAATTTCATTCAACTCATTAATAATTAACTCAGATAACTATTGTTGCAATTCATCCTAGTTATTATCAATAAATAAATTACAAATTTTAAATTCTTCCAACATTAAATCATAAAATCTTACTAAATTAACTATTTTTAATTATTGAAATCTACGGGTCGTTACAATTAAATAATTCAATCTTATTTAATTATTAAATAATTTCAAAACTCAATTATTAACTAATTTCAAAACTTAATTAATTATTAATAATTTCAAACTTAATTGTTAAAAATTCAAAACTTAATTCAATCGTTTCTCAAATTTAACAACGTTCTTTCATCAATTACATTGTTAATATTTTGTTTCAGATTATTAATATTAACATTTTCCTTTGATTAAAATTCAAATTTCAACTTCATTTCAAAACCATATTATTTATTCAAATAAAATCTTTATTTTATTTTTAAATCAGATTATTGATGTAACAACCCTGAGATTGCAATTACCGAATAATAAATTAAAATTATGATTTTAAGTTGAAAAGGGAGCTAAACAAAAATTTTGGGAATTTAAATTTGCAATTGGTTTGCAAATTAAAGTATTTTGGGTTTAAAATGGGAAAATTAATATTTTTGAAATTTAATATTTAAAAAGAGAATTTTTATTGTGATAATGGGTTTAATTGGCCAAATGAGACAATTACATGGTTTTAATTAAAAACTAGGATGCTTATTAGGATTTTTGTTTACATGATAACATTAGAAAATAAACTAAGTCCTAATGGGTTTTAAAACCCCTTATCATGACCCATTAGCCTAACCCCCTCCTATATAATATCTTAAACCCATAACCCTAACCCTCCTTCTCTTCATAAATTCCTAAAACCTAGATCTAAACAAAATAATGGCCTCCATTTAGAAGCTCCTTCTCCTTCTCTTCATAATTTGATTAGCTTAATTTTAAAGAAAAAAAAGGGTAAGGCAATCTCTCTCTTATTATCTAATCCTCCTTAATCCTCTTTTTATCTCTTCCATCTTGTTATAATTATTGTTTTTTGTTGATTTTGGGTCCTTGAAGTGGCTTGATCTTTTGCTTTGGAAGAGTTTGGCTTGCTTTGATTGTTGCACTCTAACTATTTGATCTTTTGCTTTGGAAGAGTTTGGCTTGCTTTGATTGTTGCACTCTAACTATTTGATCTTTTGCTTCATTAAGGTAATTACTATCTATTAGTAATTATTGTTAGTTATACCTATTAGTGATAATTGCTAGTTAATTTTGGTGAAAATTTAATGCTAAAAATTGAAAAGAAAAAACACCCCTAAATGCCAAAAAATGCAAATTTAATTAGCTGTTTTGTTCAGCCTGAAAACAGGCTGAAAACTGAAATCTGGGTGCACCAGGACAGACCTGGGTTGCACCCAGGCTGATGCAGGCTAGCCCAGCTGGGCTAGCCAAGAACAGGCCAGCCCCTAGTGGGCTGGCACATATCCCTGCCCACCCAGCCCGCCCGGGCTGGGTAAGGACCCAGCCCGCCCAGGCTGGGTCAGGTCCCCAGCCCAGGCGGGCTGGGTCAGGTCCCCAGCCCAGGCGGGCTGGGGCCTTGGAGGACCCAGCCCGCCCGGGCTGGGAAAGGACCCAGCCCGCCCGGGCTGGGTCAGGTCCCCAGCCCAGGCGGGCTGGGGCCTGGTGGTACCCAGCCCGCCCGGGCTGGGTCTGTTCCCCAGCCCAGGCGGGCTGGGGCCTTGAAGCACCCAGCCCGCCCGGGCTGGGTCTGTTCCCCAGCCCAGGCGGGCTGGGGCTGGACCAAGGCTGCACCATGTGGTGCAGCCCGAGAGAAAAAAAAATAAAAAAAAATAAAAAAAAATAATTTTTTTAAACCCTGTTTTCAGATTCTTTTACCTCCACTTCGCGATGCCGCCACGATCGCATCCGAAGTCGGAATTCGACGTTTTTGATCTCGTTGGAAAGGTGGAGTTTCGAACTCCATTTCTGGAAAATTTGGGCAACATTGGAGTTTGTTTGGTACTTCGAATTTCGTGTCGAAGTTGAACTCTGGTCGCTGTTGGTAAACAGTGTGAATCTTGTTCTGGGTCCAACTTTGAGACGTCGCAGCCGCTTCGTCTCAACTCGGAATCCAGAAATTCTTTTTGCATCTTAAAGTAGGAATGTTGGACTACATGCCTGAAAATTTTCATAACATTTGGACACAGTTTGCTAGTCCAAATAAATTGCCGAACTTGGGTTCGCAGCTGTTTTTGAATGTTTACAAACACTTAGAATATTTTTCAGTGATTTTCTGGTTTTATTGATTTCTTTGAGATTTGTCTCTAGATTTCGTACACGGGTTTTATGAATCATTTTCAAAAGATTTTGCACTCCTAAATGGCTTTCGAAATTATTATATAATATTATTTTTAATTATTAAATTAATTACTCCATAATAGGAGAGTTTTCAAAAGCCGTTTTAAAGTGATTTCAAAATCAATTATAAATCCATTTCGCACCATTATTTTCTATAATAAAAATCTCACACTCACTTTTTAGCACGTCGAGCGAAGTGGAAAGGTGCTTAAACGGTTAGGAAATCTCCGGCCTATGGAACCGTGTGTATTTTCTTTCCGGTTAATCCCCGACCTATTCGATGGATCGTTTTGACCTTTGGGTCTAGTTTACCGATGATACAAGGTGGACTTTTTATTGTTTGGAGTGTGAGCTTGCTATTGGTTAGTAAACCGTTTAGTGTGAACGTGGGGTATGGGACTCATTGTTAACACTTTACGGGTTCCTCTCCAAGAAGTTAGTGACACATTAGCCTCTGGGCGGCCAGTACTGGACCTCTGGGTCACCATGCCTCTGGGCAACCGTCTCTGGACACCTGCTCTATGGAGCAGTTTATTTTCGGCATGCGCCTCTGGGCCTTTATCCTTCTGGGAAGGATCTTGCCGTCTCGCGCGTTCCGCATCTGTGCGAGTGATCGATCACAACTCTACAGTACTTGGCAACAACGACTCTGGTCGGTGCACGTGCAATATTGTTATTATTTGATGATTTTTACATCCATTCGAGTACCGCCATTCGGTGTTGGTTCTATGGAACCATATGATGTAAGTGTGATTGCCTTGTGGATTCACAGTGTCTCTGGACACTGCTTTTCAATGTTTGATTTTATTGACTTTTCAGTATATCCCCATTGCTCTTTGGAGCATCGATCTTTGCTTGGGCATTGATTACAGACTCTGGTCACTTTTGGGATTATTGCCTATGGGCATCTTTTTATAGCTTTGGCTACGCCGATGATATGAGGCGATTTTATTTATTCTACACTTTGGTATTGATTTCTCTTTGGAGATTTTTATCGTTTATTGATGATTAGGGATCGTCATTATATTCATGTGGTTCATAATATACTTCTCTTTGGATAAGTACTATTTTATTTATGTACCGCATTATTATATATCTCAGTTATTACTGATTGTTTAGCTAGCCTGACCCGAGTGTTTTCGCTCCGGTCAGACCGAGTTGTTTCAGGTTAGGTCTCTGGACTTAGCTTCTGTGCTTCCGCTTGGACATTATCTGCTATGCTGTTAGATAGCACTTTTATTTGTCCACTATTCCGCTACTCTGTTATTATTCAGACTTTGATATGTACATATTTTTGACTCACATGTGTGGGCAGTGGCTTTGTACCCACTTTTAGTATTTAGATCTGTATTGATGATGTATTGTTCTGGGATTTTATATCTGTTATGTGATTCTGTTCTGTGATGCTATTTCATTATGTTATTATGCTTTGTCCTGATAGATCTTTAGCCATTTGTAATTTCGTTATAAGTATTTACCGAATATGTCGAACCACCTAATTGAGAAAAATTTAAATAGATTCCACCTTTCGACGTATTCGGTAGATAGTTATAGCTTGATTATAAATGGTCGCTCCCACTATACTCTATTCTCCGCTTTAACAGACAGTATTACTCCCGTAATACTCTTTGTTACAGTGGGTCTTGGAGTGGGGCGTTACAATTGACCAATCGGGTTTTATTTAATTCTCTATCCTAGGTCAAGTTCATTTGGGTATTTATCATTTCAACCCGATTCCAATTCAATTCAAAATCAAAGCATAGCAAAGGGAACTTGCAGTGTGATAACTGGGATGCTGTCAAAGTAAATAAACAAGCAATAACAACAATCAATATCAATCCAATAAACAATTCAAATAATCCCGAAATAATTGTATTAATTCACATTGTTATTTGTGTAAATTAATATAATTATTTCTAGAATCTACACTATCATTTCATGTAGATTAAAGATTATTACACTAATATTAATATGGTCTTCACTTGATACCTACTATCAAATTTCATACTACATCGATTTAAACAACATACATTTAAATGGTTCAAGGTGTATTTTACCAAATTTCTACGTGTCAATTAATTCAACATTTAAAGGGTCATATTATGCAAATGTCATCTAATCAAATTTAACATGTATCAAATCTAACTATCCTACGCGAATTTCAATTTCAAATTATTTATCACTTACAACATTAACAATTTAACGTCCAATTTGAACATCAAACAATCAATCATTTATCAACCAAACTGGATTATCATTGTATATATAACAGATAACGGTGTCAGATGTCACAGGTGAACGGATACAGGTAATAGCATATATAACAGTGTAATTAACTAACAGCAGCATATTTCAATTGTCGTTTCAATTGAAATCAAATTTAATAAATAAAAGAACGTTAATCGTGAGTGATTGCTCACCTTTCGAGGCTAGAGAATCTGAAAACAGAACAAGTTATGAATCTAGGCGCGAATTCCAAAGCAAAGCTAAATTGGCATGATTCGATGAACAAAGCTGATAAATAGGAATAGGCGAGTTCAAATCAGAATTGGATTGACAAAAATGGTATAATTGAGCATATATATATATAACTGATTTCATAAATGAAATCATATTCAAAACTCTCACAACTTAAATTTAAATATATATGTATATATAACTAATAACTAATGCATATAAGGTAACTTGTATAACTTATATGTATAACCCGAGAGTCACATAACCAATATGAATTTTCACATACACCACTGACGCAATAGAAAGTCTATATAAATCCATAATATTTAACTTAGATGTATATACATTAACATATATTAACAAATATATATATATGACCTATATAAATGAAATATATGACTCATACACTTATACGAAAATTTATGTATGCATACGAAATCCAATTATTTATATGTGTACAGTACGTCGAACACGTAATATATAGAAAGCAATAAGAAATCTTATATCATATAAAACATGCAACATATATATATACAGATTATTTGTATAAAACAAATAGAACATATAAATCAAACATTTGAAACATAATTATAGGATATAGAGTAGGCACAGCTGTAAACATACTCACACCTATATATCTGCCCTTGGACTTCTCTTCAAACAAATGAACAATTTACAACAAAACAAAACAGGCTTATAATATAAACTATATGTAAACTAACAAATCATATAACTATTTATGTTTTCAAACCAAAAGTAAAACAATACTGTAAAGACGTAATTTATATAAACAACATATTATATAGTATAGCTACAGACCCATATATATATAGCAGAACTAGTATATCCCTCTTTATAAATGCAAGATCTGGTATATTATAAACAAGTATAACCTCACACACAACAAATATATTTATATATTCAAATTAAAACCAATATAACATAAAATAACCACTTATATAATATATATATAAACAGAACTAAATTGAACTTACATTCGGCTACAACTCTATCTATACGAAGCAACATATATACATTTGTATACTTTTAAATCAAAGCCTAACAGACATGTTCTAGGTAAAATTTATACAAACTAATATCAAATCCACAGATCATATACGAATTGATATATTAAAAAAAAAATTTTTTAAGGAGAAAGGCAGTAGTTTCAGATATGTGCCGAGTTATCCAAATATGCAACCTATATGTGACCCATAGCTAACCACATAATATAAAATAGACTATGACATGATATATATATATATACAGTTATTACTAACGTATATAAATAACAAAAAATAAAAATTACAAAAAAAAAGAATGAAGGAGAAATGGGTTGACGGGCTGCGGTTTGAGGAAGTGGGAGATCGGCTACCAGAAAGTAAAGCCGAGGCTTGCTTGTGAGGTTGCAAGGTGAAGTAAGAAGGATGCGGGCTGTTTGGTCGGTTGGCAGATTGAGGTGCACGGCAGTAGGCAGCTTTGACGGGAAGGCGAGTGGCGGAGGCTAGTGGGGTGTCGGCCAGAGGTGGTTTGGGTTCGGGTTGCAAGACGAGGTCGTGTGTCTCGGCTGTGAGATGTGGTGGCTCGGCCATCGGCAACATGATGGGGCTGAAGGCGGTTGATGGCGCTGGATGTCATGGAGGCGAGGCCGGATGAAGATGGAAGGTTGCGGAGAGGAGGCGGGTGGTGGAGAGTGGGAGAGGGGAGGCAAGGTGGCTCTTGGAAGATGAGGCTAAGGGGAGAGGTAGAGGGGATGCACGAAGGAGAGGGGTGTTCGGCTAGCTTGTACAGGTGGAAAAATATGTTTCTCTTGTGAAAAATATATGAGCAAAAGTCTAAACTAAAAGAAGAGGAGAGAAGGGAAGATCTGGGAAAGGAAAATGAAGAGGAGAGGAATTAAAAGAAAGGGCAACGGTCAGATGAGCTGAATAATAAAAGCAAAAGATCTTTACGTGATATAAATTAATAATCAGACATTTATTTCAACATTTATTAGTGGCCAGAAATAGGGAGGTTGAACGTGCATTTACGAAAATAATAATAATAGCAAAACGGCAGTTGAGTTGAATAGACAGGGAATTCAAAAATTCCCAAATCCAAGAGTCACTGAACCGGTACCGATACGGTGAACAATTTATTGTTCCGTACATTTAGCTGTGTACCGAGCACCGCAATATACAACCGAATATATTGTTGAGGCCAGTACGACAAGACAATCAAAACTGTATATTGATATCGGTGGTACGATTGAATTTTAAAAATTCGAAATTTCAACTAGCGAAAAATGCAGAAAAAGTGCAGAAAAATAAGATCGACGGAGCCAAAGAAGTCCGAATTTGGAAAAACGAAAAATGACGTCTTGCTCAGAAGAAGATTTAGAATTTTTCTATATAAAAATATTTGGGTTTCGAAAACGTTTTATTTTCATCGCTTTTTAACTGATTAAATTGAAGTAAATTTACGCACGAAATAAACTTTCATATTTTCTAACGAAATTTTACAGTTTGCTATGTTTAATTAGACGCATTCCAAATAATAAATTTTTATTTCAAAATTTTATCGTTTAAAATTTCACAAAATTTCGACTAATTACGTTATTAAAATAGTTAAAATTTACGGGCCGTTACACTCTCCCCCACTCAAAACTTTTCGTCCCCGAAAAGGAAGGAGGTAGGAGGATAGAAACAACCAGAAAGAAAAACAGATTTGAAATACAAAATAACAATTAATTTAAACCATATAATTCAAATTTAAATTAATTGATATTCAATAATTGATTTAATCCATTTGATTTCACTAAAATCAATCTCAACTATTTCTAAATTCATTATCTTATTATCCAATTATCTTTAATTTACAATTTCTAAAACCCTAAATTTGAATAGTCTTTTATTATAATCAAATTTTTCTTCAACAATTTTAAATTCTTCTTTATTCCAACTTATTGTTAAATTTATTCTACTTAATATCCTATCACATATATTTAACCCATATAAATTAATTTAAACCATAAAAGTTTCGATTTAATTTAACTTATATTCACTAATTGCTTTTAAATTCAAGGTATTTTCATAAGTTGATCAAATTTCAATTTATTAATTCTTTCAAAACAAATTTATTAATTCTTTCGAAACAAATTTATTTCATTATTAACTGAGTTTTACTTATTATCCTATCTAACTCTATTAACATCTTTATAATCAAAATTTAGTGTATAACATTTATTATAAACACTCAGCTTTTATTTATAAAGACATTTTTTTAATGTACATTATCCAATTACATTTTAACTTCTGAATAATTTAGGTAAGTTATATTGAAATGAAATTGAGTATTATACAAATAATTTTTTTACAATCCAGTTATTTCAAGTTAAATATTTATCCAAGAATTTTGACTTCAGTTTATAATTGAAATCGTCTTTAACCTAAAGTTTAAGAATTTAAATCTCTGATTTACTTCAAACAATTTAGAGATATATCTATATATTTATATCAAATCAAATTAAAATTTTAAAATAAGATACCTATATATATATATAAATCAAATTATACTGAAGAAATTCAAATCAAAATATATATTTTTTTCAAAACAAAACCGTAGCAAAGCTACAGAATAGTCTCTCCACTTCGAAACTCGAAAATGAATGTCGATGATGCGGCCGCCATCACCGAAATTATTTTCCAACGACAAAGAGAAGAGCACTGCTTTCAACATTTAAAATTCTTTGAAAACGGTTCCTATTTGAAAATACTTTAAATAATATACATTAAAATTCTTTGGAAACAAATTAAAGTCAACATACCTTTAAATAATGTGCATTTTAAACCTTTAAAACCATAGTTCGAAACCATTGGAAATTAAATTCTCAAATTCTTAATTTAATTTAATTTCAAATTCTAAATCAGTTTATAAACCAAGTTTAGAAATTCATTTATCGAACAATAGTTGAAAATCAAATATTATCATTTCAAACAACAAATTAATTAACCTCTTCTTTTTTTTCTAGAAAAATTTACTTATATATTTATAATATAATCATACAAAATTATTTCATTTACCAAGTTTGAAAACAATATTGTGTCAGTTTGCTCCGCTCAAGTGTTTTGGAAATCCTATCGATAGCGTTGATCAGACGAATCGATCGGAAACCCAAATCAACATCAACAACTCAAACAACACAATATATAGAACATTTATATATTAGTTTACAAATACATTTCTTTGCTCGACAATACAGGAATGAATTTTCAAATAAGGATAGGGTTTCAAATTTTATGGACTCAAATCAAAGAGAAATTTGATTCGAAGATAAGTTCGAAACAAAGATATGATGATTAATAACAAAGTAGGAAGATTGATAAATTTATATAAATCGCGGGCAACTTTAACCGGGTCAACCGTGACTTCAAAAATAAGATCAATGTAGAATTCCGAGGCAAATCGACATTGATCTCAAGAGATAGAATTCGGCATAACCAAAGATGTCAGCATCTAAACCGAGGATATATAAATCTCCAGTGAATCGATGCTATCGTAAAAGAGGTTTTCCCCTTTACAAATCAATTTGAGCTTGGCGGGACCACCAACTCATTATAAAGATCATTCGAAGTGGAGTTATGTGATACTCCAGAATTCAGAAGAATACGAATAGTGAGGGACAAGAATGAATTTCGGAACCGCAGGGAATGTTCCAAAATTCAAAGGAATCGAGTCAAAAGAAAGAGATTCAACTCGAATGAAAGTGATTCTGTAAATACATTTACCCTATATGCTAAGTTTTGCCTAGAGCTACTAAAGCTCTGATACCAACTGTAACGACCCGATATTTTGCACCATTCACATCCGCACATGTTGGACTTGAATAATTCAAAATACCGAATTGTTAATTTAAATTTTGCAAAACTGAACATATACAGTAAATAAATAATCACAGATCACGGACACAGAGTAATAAATGCAGCGGAAACAAAAGATAGTAGTTCATGAAGCTACTATAAACATATCAGAGTTAAATAAGGTACAACAGATGTCTCGAATACAATAGCCAAATACAAGAATCTGAATACAATCACTGGAATCAACTGGATGTTTGAAAGCTGGATAGATAGCTGGATCTCCAAGCGAAGCTCCAACTCCAAAGGTGAGTCTCGAATACTGGTACACTCAGTCTGACCCGAGCGTAAAGAAACACAAAACACTCGAGTCAGGATTAACATTCTTATATCAATAAATCCAACTCAAGTGAAATAGCAACTGAAATACAAGTAAATTAAAGGATGTTTGGAATAACCATCCTTTAAGGATCCGTTAAACTATCTACTACGTAGTAGTGTACGATAAGTAGATAATGCCTATCAGTAATATAAAGATATCAAAATAGTGTTAAGGCGTTACCATTATCCCCCTTAACACATTTTATATAAGCGTTATAGTCTATACAGCACTGTAAACTCCACCGTAAACTAGTGGGATATGAGGGAGTACTCCATAGGTATAACACAAATCAAATCGTAGTGGTCGCGTATATAGGGATACAAGTATGACAAGGCACATGAGGCAATACCCAAGGTAGTGAAACTACCGTTTGCCTGATCCGGACTGGTGAAAACGCATCGCCGCAGCGATCACAACACCGCGAAAAAACACTCCCAAATCAAGGGTGCACCAATCGTCAACAAGTAATGATTAGTTTTCGAAGAAGTGTGTTCGCTCGAGGTAGCTAACCCCCATTTGGTCCGGCACGGCTCCTGTTTTAGTCATTTCCAATTTGACACAAGTGTCAAGGCTATCCATTATCGTTCTCTTTCTTCAGTCATCACGTACATCATTCCAACCACTTCATTCTGTATCACACTCCGCGTATAGTTATTAAAGTGGTTTTCGGTTTAAACAGTGAGTATGTCCCTAACCGATTCCGGTCTCTTTAATAACTTTCGTGATTATTACACCGATTGGTCGTTTATTTGTTTCAAAACCAAATCAATTACAATTTCAATTAGAATTTGTAAACCAACATTTCATTTCTCTTTCAAAATCAATTTCCATAATTTACGTTTCAAAACTTCCAAATTCATAATTTCAAAATCTTATAATTCAATTTCAATTTCTATTTAAACAATTCAAATATTGATTCAAGTTCGTATATAAGTTTCATTCCGAAATCATTTAAATTAATTTAATTTAACATTCAAATCAATTTAACTTCATTGATCGATTTTATTCAATGTTCATTAAGTAAATTTGTCATTCAAAACAATTTCTATTTAATTTCCAATTTATTAAATCAATTACTTAAGTTCAACTTCATTAAATCAAAACTTACAATTTTGAATTAAATTAAATTCATCAAATCAAATTCTTTACATTTCAAGTCTTACATTAATTTTAATAAAACACATTTTATTTCTTATTAGAGAAATTCAGTTTCACTTATTAATTTACTTAGTTACAATTTCAAAACTCAATTAATAAAGAAACTTAGTTTCACTTATTCAAGAATTTCAATTTCACTTAATAAAAAATTCAATTTTATTTAACTATTAAATAATTCAATCTTATTTAATTATTAAATAATTTCAAAACTCAATTATTAACTAATTTCAAAACTTAATTAATTATTAATAATTTCAAACTTAATTATTAAAAATTCAAAACTTAATTCAATCGTTTCTCAAATTTAACAACGTTCTTTCATCAATTACATTGTTAATATTTTGTTTCAGATTATTAATATTAACATTTTCCTTTGATTAAAATTCAAATTTCAACTACATTTCAAAACCATATTATTTATTCAAATAAAATCTTTATTTTATTTTTAAATCAAATTATTGACCAATCGGGTTTTATTTAATTCTCTATCCTAGGTCAAGTTCATTTGGGTATTTATCATTTCAACCCGATTCCAATTCAATTCAAAATCAAAGCATAGCAAAGGGAACTTGTAGTGTGATAACTAGGATGGTGTCAAAGTAAATAAACAATCAATAACAACAATCAATATCAATCCAATAATCAATTCAAATAATCCCGAAATAATCGTATTAATTCACATTGTTATTTGTGTAAATTAATATAATTATTTCTAGAATTTACACTATCATTTCATGTAGATTAAAGATTATTACACTAATATTATTATGGTTCTTCACTTGATATCTACTATCAAATTTCATACTACATCGATTTAAACAACATACATTTAAATGGTTCAAGGTGTATTTTACCAAATTTCTACGTGTCAATTAATTCAACATTTAAAGGGTCATATTATGCAAATATCATCTAATCAAATTTAACATGTATCAAATCTAACTATCCTACACGAATTTCAATTTCAAATTATTTATCACTTACAACATTAACAATTTAACGTCCAATTTGCACATCAAACAATCAATCATTTATCAACCAAACTGGATTATCATTGTATATATAACAGATAACGGTGTCAGATGTCACAGGTGAACGGATACAGGTAATAGCATATATAACAGTGTAATTAACTAACAGCAGCATATTTCAATTGTCGTTTCAATTGAAATCAAATTTAATAAATAAAAGAACGTTAATCGTGAGTGATTGCTCACCTTTCAAGGCTAGAGAATCTAAAAACAGAACAAGTTACGAATCCAGGCGCGAATTCCAAAGCAAAGCTAATTTGGCACGATTCGATGATCAAAGCTGATAAATAGGAATAGGCAAGTTCAAATCAGAATTGGATTGACGAAAATGGTATAAGTGAGCATATAAATATATAACTGATTTCATAAATGAAATCATATTCAAAACTCTCACAACTTAAATTTAAATATATATGTATATAACTAATAACTAATGCATATAAGGTAACTTGTATAACTTATATGTATAACCCGAGAGTCACATAACCAATATGAATTTTCACATACACCACTGATGCAATAGAAAGTCTATATAAATCCATAATATTTAACTTAGATGTATATACATTAACATATATTAACAAATATATATATATGACCTGTATAAATGAAATATATGACTCATACACTTATACGAAAATCTATGTATACATACGAAATCCAATTATTTATATGTGTACAGTACGTCGAACACGTAATATATAGAAAGCAGTAAGAAATCTTATATCATATAAAACACGCAACATATATATATATATATACAGATTATTTGTATAAAACAAATAGAACATATAAATCAAACATTTGAAACATAATTATAGGATATAGAGTAGGCACACCTGTAAACATACTCACACCTATATATCTGCCCTTGGACTTCTCTTCAAACAAATGAACAATTTACAACAAAACACAACAGGCTTATAATATAAACTATATGTAAACTAACAAATCATGTAACATATTATATAGTATAGCTACAGACCCATATATATATATACAGCAGAACTAGTATATCCCTCTTTATAAATGCAAGATCTGGTATATTATAAACAAGTATAACCTCACACACAACAAATATATTTATATATTCAAATTAAAACCGATATAACATAAAATAACCACTTATATATATATATAAACAGAACTAAATTGAAGTTACATTCGGCTACAACTCTATCTATATGAAGCAACATATTTACATTTGTATACTTTTAAATCAAAGCCTAACAGACATGTTCTAGGTAAAATTTATACAAACTAATATCAAATCCACAGATCATATACGAATTGATATATTAAAAAAAAAATTTTAAGGAGAAAGGCAGTAGTTTCAGATATGTGCCGAGTTATCCAAATATGCAACCTATATGTGACCCATAGCTAACCACATAATATAAAATAGACTATGACATGATATATATATATATACAGTTATTACTAACGTATATAAATAACAGAAAATAAAAATTACAAAAAAAAAGAATGAAGGAGAAATGGGTTGACGGGCTGCGGTTTGAGGAAGTGGGAGATCGG
Source organism: Allium fistulosum (assembly GCA_030737815.1). NCBI lineage: Eukaryota > Viridiplantae > Streptophyta > Magnoliopsida > Asparagales > Amaryllidaceae > Allium > Allium fistulosum. The sequence continues at coordinate 661,398,343 of CM060902.1, forward strand.
CTACCAGAAAGTAAAGCCGAGGCTTGCTTGTGAGGTTGCAAGGTGAAGTAAGAAGGATGCGGGCTGTTTGGTCGGTTGGCAGATTGAGGTGCACGGCAGTAGGCAGCTTTGACGGGAAGGCGAGTGGCGGAGGCTAGTGGGGTGTCGGCCAGAGGTGGTTTGGGTTCGGGTTGCAAGACGAGGTCGTGTGTCTCGGCTGTGAGATGTGGTGGCTCGGCCATCGGCAACATGATGGGGCTGAAGGCGGTTGATGGCGCTGGATGTCATGGAGGCGAGGCCGGATGAAGATGGAAGGTTGCGGAGAGGAGGCGGGTGGTGGAGAGTGGGAGAGGGGAGGCAAGGTGGCTCTTGGAAGATGAGGCTAAGGGGAGAGGTAGAGGGGATGCACGAAGGAGAGGGGTGTTCGGCTAGCTTGTACAGGTGGAAAAATATGTTTCTCTTGTGAAAAATATATGAGCAAAAGTCTAAACTAAAAGAAGAGGAGAGAAGGGAAGATCTGGGAAAGGAAAATGAAGAGGAGAGGAATTAAAAGAAAGGGCAACGGTCAGATGAGCTGAATAATAAAAGCAAAAGATCTTTACGTGATATAAATTAATAATCAGACATTTATTTCAACATTTATTAGTGGCCAGAAATAGGGAGGTTGAACGTGCATTTACGAAAATAATAATAATAGCAAAACGGCAGTTGAGTTGAATAGACAGGGAATTCAAAAATTCCCAAATCCAAGAGTCACTGAACCGGTACCGATACGGTGAACAGTTTATTGTTCCGTACATTTAGCTGTGTACCGAGCACCGCAATATACAACCGAATATATTGTTGAGGCCAGTACGACAAGACAATCAAAACTGTATATTGATATCGGTGGTACGATTGAATTTTAAAAATTCGAAATTTCAACTAGCGAAAAATGCAGAAAAAGTGCAGAAAAATAAGATCGACGGAGCCAAAGAAGTCCGAATTTGGAAAAACGAAAAATGACGTCTTGCTTAGAAGAAGGTTTAGAATTTTTCTATATAAAAATATTTGGGTTTCGAAAACGTTTTATTTTCATCGCTTTTTAACTGATTAAATTGAAGTAAATTTACGCACGAAATAAACTTTCATATTTTCTGACGAAATTTTACAGTTTGCTATGTTTAATTAGACGCATTCCAAATAATAAATTTTTATTTCAAAATTTTATCGTTTAAAATTTCACAAAATTTCGACTAATTACGTTATTAAAATAGTTAAAATTTACGGGCCATTACATTTTAAGTAATGATACAAAGGATATAGTCGAAAGCCATAGTTTTCAAATTTGAGAACCCAATCTCATTTTTAAAGTAAATACATGGCAATATGAAAGAATTTGGGAATGGTATTTATTGTTTTTAAAGGAAGTTTTCCTTAATAAGGATAGTTGGTTAAGGGTATTAACCATATTTCATTAGAAAAAAATGATTAGAAGGAATTAAATCATGAATTATATTGTTGTGTTTTGATCAGTTATCATGTATGCTTTTGTAAACATATTCACTTCATAATTAACCCATAATTTCATTTTGGGGTGTTAAGGGCAGAATAACCAGCAAGATTGACCTAATAGTGAATATACATTGAGTTAACTCCTGTGTGAGTAGACTTGCATCCAGAAGGTCAGGCAGACCAGAATATAGGATGCCCAAAGACTGATCAAAGGATTGTTGGTTAAGGCAGGTTCTTAGTAAGCCCATGAAAACTATGCATGGAAATTGTTAATGGTAAGGGGCAATAGGTTCTCAGTGATCCCATGAAAACTATGTCCAGAACAAATTGTTGATAGAGTTAACGCCATAGTAACGTACTTCCATTTTATATATATATATACATATATATAAGTACGTATTACCCTCACTTAGACCGTTCTTCTGTATCTTACTAAGTCTCGTAAGTAGATTTATGAGAAAGGAAGATACGAAGGCAAGAAACGGGAGAGGAAATCTAAGTGGAGGAAGCACCACAACAAATGGAAATACTCGACCCAATACTAGAAGGAATCTGGGTCGACAGGAAAATTCTAATCCAAATGCAACTACCAACGTAGGTGTTGGAACCCTGCCAGTAGATATGGGGATGATGTATCAGTTCTTTGTTAATCTGATGCAAGCTGGAGCAACGGCAGGAGTAGCTTGGGGAAATGTCGTGAATGTTGGAGGAGCTAATCCCATGGCCCCAGTTGGCAATAACTATGACAAGCTGAGCAGGGATTATAACAGTTTTGGTAGAAAGCCATTTTTAGGAACAAAGGATGTTGTTGAAGTAGAAAACTGGTTATTGCACTGTGAAAGAATTTTCACCGACTTGGGATTAGATGATGAGTAGAAGAGGTGACTTGCTTCTAGACAGTTGCAGGGAGCAGCACTTTAATGGTGGAATAGTATTACTGTAGGAGTTCCCAAGGAAGAGTTGACTTAGGCAGAGTTTCGTAGGAGATTCGAAGAGAGGTTTTTGTTTGAAGTTGCCAAGTCAGTATTGCTGAGAAAATTCATGGACTTAGTGCAAGGTGAGATGTCGGTGATTGAGTATGCTACGAAGTTTGATGAGTTTTCCAGACACGGATATACTACTTTTGACACCGTAATTAAATAGAACGAGAAGTTTATTCGAGGGTTAAGACCTGAGATTGCTATGGCGACTATGCCACATCTTCGTGATCCAAGTACAGTTGTAGTGGAGATGTCAATCAGGAATAAAGAGATGCTTTCTACATATTGGAAGGAGAAGCAGGTTGGAACCCAGGATCTAAAGGCAAGAAGAGGAAATTCTTTAAGAAAAAAGGAGCTGCCAAGAAAGGGAAGGCCGATGTAGTTTGCTACAAGTGCGACAAGAAAGGACATTATGCTCGTGAATGTCGATTTGGAAAAGGGAAAAAGGTTGTAGATAAGAAAGGAGTGATGTGCTTCAACTGTGACAAGATTGGACACAACAAGAATCAGTGTCCAGAACCTGTCATAGAAGACAAGGGAAAGCTTTTTGCATTGGAACCATCTTCTTCTAGACCAAATGCTGCTGGGAAGGGAAAGACTGTGATGGAAGGTATGCTTTTGATTCATAGTATACCAGTTAGCATACTATTTTATACCGGTGCATTGTATTCATTTATATCTCAGTGTTTGTAGATAAATTATGTTTAGAACCCTCATACCTTGTTACTTCCTTAAGGGTTGCGAATCCGATAGGAGGGTATGCAACTCTGGGGATGAGATGTGACCAGTTAGAACTTGAATTATTAGGTCATAAGTTTGCATGCAGTTTCTATGTTTTTATTTCTTAGGCTTTGAGATCATTTTGGGTATAGATTGGTTAGATAAATATGATGCTAGGATATTTTTCGAAGATAGGGAAATATCGCTAAGACATCCCAATAGTCATAACCGAATTATATACTCGGTGGAAAAGTTAGACTTAAGTGCTTATGCTTTGTTGAATGCAATGGAAGTAGAAGAAGAGTTGAATCAGGTTTTGGTAGTAAGAGAGTTGGCAGATGCTTTTGAGCCAGTCACAGGACTACCACCGAAGTGAGCCATTGAGTTTCGGATAGATCTTGTGCCAGGAGCAGAACCTATAAGTAGACCACCTAGTAGAATGACACCTACTGAGATGAAGGAATTGAAGTGCAGCTAGTGGATTTAGGAAGAAAGAATTTTGTTAGACCAAGCAGTTCGCCTTGGGGATCGACCGCGGTATTCATGAAGAAACTGGATGGGTCGTTAAGGATGTGTATCAACTATCGTAAGTTGAACGAGAAGATGATCAAGAATAAGTATCCTTTGCTGAGAATCAATGATTTATTTGATCAGTTGAGTGGAGCCAGAGTATTCTCCCAATTAGATTTGGCGACAGGTTTCCATCAGCTAAGAGTGGCAGAGGATAGTATTCTGTTGATAGCGTTTCAGACTAGGTATGGTTCGTACTAGTGGTTAGTAATGCCATTCGGGTTAACAAATACACCAGCTTTCTTCATGGATTTGATGAACTGAGTTTTCCAAGAGAACTTGGATAGGTTTGTATTAGTATTCATAGATGACATTTTAGTATACTCTAAGGATGAAAGAGAGCATGAAGTTCATCTTAGAGTAGTGCTTGGGACGCTGAGGCTGCATCGACCGAAAGCGAAGTTTTCGAAGTGTCATTTCTGGAAGAAAGATGTTAAGTTTCTTGGCCATGTGGTTTTAGAGAAGGGTTTGTCAGTTGATTTGGATAAGATCGAGGCTGTTAACAACTAGAAGAGACTAGAGAGGGTGACTGTGATCAAAATTTTTTTGGACTCGCTGGCTATTACCAGAGATTCATTAAGGATTTCTCACAGTTAGTAGCGCCTTTGACTAAGCTAATCAGGAAGGACGTGAAGTTTATTTGGTCTGACAAATGTGAGAAAGCATTCCTTAAGTTAAAGCATTTGTTGACCAACGCGCATGTGTTAGTAGTTCCGGATGGGAATCAAGGATTAGTAGTGTATACCGATGCATGTGGAACCGGATTAGGGGCTGTGTTGATGCAGAAAGGTAAAGTTATTATCTACGCTTCACGACAGCTTAGACCGCATGAAGTGAGATATCCTACTCATGATCTAGACTTGGCAGCGGTGATCTTCGCACTAAAAGTATTGAGACATTATCTCTTAGGGGAGAGATTTAAGTTATACATAGATCATAAGTCCTTAAGGTATTTATTCTCTCAGAACGAGTTGAATATGAGGCAACAAAGGTAGTTGGAGATTTTAGCCGCTTATGATTTTGGTATAGAGTATACACCTGGAAAAGGAAATAAAGTAGCATATGCTCTTAGCAGAAAACTTCAAAATGCGGTGTTAGCTATGTTAATAGAATGGAAGGACCTAGAGGCTTTGACTACTTGTAGTGTGTAGTTAAGGTCGACTGCTAGTTCTAGTCAGAGCACCGCCATGTTATCCTGCTTGGAAGTTCGACCAGTACTGATCGAAAGGATTGCTTCTAAGAAGAAAGAGTATCCACTGTTAGCCGAGAAGACTAAATGGCTTAAGGTTGGATTGGAGATTGATGATCTAAAAGATTTTAGTCTTGACCGGAGGGGATGGTTAAGAAAGAAGGGATGATTATGTGTTTCGAATGTTGGGGACTTAAGGAGAGAAGTTCTTAGGGAATGTCATCGATCAAAATTAACGATTCATCCTGGAGGAACCAAGATGTATCAAGACATATAGAGGAGTTTCTACTGGGAAGGTATGAAGAAGGATGTTGGCTTGTGGGTAAAGTAGTGTGTGAACTATCAACAGGTGGAGGACGAACATCAGAAGCCGAGTGGGTTGCTTCAACCTTTGGAAATACCAGTTTGGAAATGGGATTCGATATCCATGGATTTTATAGACGAGTTGCCAATGTCGAATCGAGGAAATGAAAGAATATGGGTCATAGTGGATAGGTTGACCAAGAGTGCCCATTTCATTCCAGTTAAGTCAACCCGGACGGCACCTGTTTTAGCTAAGTTATTTATGAAGAACATAGTTTGACTACATAAAATTCCTAGCAGTATAGTAAGTGATAGAGATACTTTGTTTACTAGTGAGTTTTGGAAGAGTCTACAGGATGTGTTAGGTTCCCGGCTCAAGGTGAGTACTGCTTATCATCCTCAGACAGATGGGCAGACAGAGAGAATCAACAAGGTACTCGAGAATTTGTTGAGAGCTTGTTTACTAGATTTTGGTGGATCATGGGAAGATCACCTACACTTAGTTGAGTTTCCCATAATAATAGTTATCAGACTAGTATAGGAATAGCGCCTTTCGAAGCTTTGTATGGAAACCCATGCAAGTCATCAGCATGTTGGTTGGAAACTAGAAACGAATTAGTCATAGTCCAGATCGGGTAAGAGAGGCAACATAGAAGATTGAGTTAATTCGAGGTAGGACGAAGGAAGCTCAGTCTAGATAAAAGAGTTACGTAGATAAGAGGCATAAGGATCTAGAGTTATTAGTTGGAGATAGAGTTTTCACTAAAGCATCACCGATGAAGGGTGTGGTATGATTTGGAAAGTCAAGGAAACTAGCACCGAGATATGTTGGACCATTCCCAGTTATAGAGAGGATTAGAATGCTCACATACAGAGTAGAGTTGCTGAGCAGCTTGGTAGGTGTCCATAATGTGTTTCATGTGTCTCATATTCGTAAGGATGTGCATGATCTAGAGGCTAATGTTCCTTCGACTGCATTAGAATACTTAATAGTAGAACCAGATCTGACCTTTGTTAGGCAACTAGTTCGGGTTTTAGCGAGAGATGAGAAGAGGTTAAGAAACAAGACAGTCAAGTTGGTGAAAGTTCAGTGAAGCGACAACGAGAAGGACTATACTTTGGAGACAAAAGACAGGATTAGAGATACTTACCCTGATCTGCTTTAAGGGTATGTTCTATATTTACTTTATATAGACTGTTTCCTAATTAGGTAGGCTAGTATGGTAGTTAGGAGATGTTACAGATGATTACTATGCTTTGTATATAGTCCTTGCTGAATTTCGAGGACGAAATTCTTTAAGGAAGGGAGCCTGTAACACCCCTAATTTTAAATAGCATTATTCAAGAGATTTAATTAGATAAATTAAATAGAATAATGGAGAGACTAGATGTGTTGATCCTGACTTGGCCTTCAAAAATCGGCACCTGTACTTCACTTGTACTCGAAATGTCGCAATTCAAATGCCAAATCTGGCTCACCGAAGCTTATAACACAGTAAGTATAACAACACAACGGAATAAAGAAATGAATGATATCATATACAACTCCAATGAATACAATATCCAGAATGATATACAACAATGATATCAATATGATACAAGAATATCAGAGATAAATAAAGATGCTACAGCGGAAAACAGAAGTGATACTCCAAAAGATCTTCAAAAGAGAATGAGTCCAACAACTCCAACATCAAGCTTGAACCATCATCACGATGCACAAAGAGAAGTAAGGTCAGTCATTGAACTCCAAAACTGAACTAGCTTCCGATAATCTACTAAACCTGACTATCTGAAAAACCCAACTCTAGACTGCCCGTGTGGAAAATTGTGGGCACCCAGAGTTTAGGAAGGGAACAATAAACTCCGAGTCAGTCGTGGGATTGGTGTGAGTAACGAAAACAGTTTAACTTTAAACAACAACAAAAGGATTTTAAACATTGATATCCGCAATGCTTTTGGAAAATGAAACTACCATAAGACCTCCCACCACACACACAATGCAATCGCAGACTTGGAGGAGATTTCTTCTTATGATAGTCAAACATGCTTACTACGCAAAGAAAACTCTTTTGATATTATTAATAGTGCATAGTGGAAATTTTTTTGAAAATACAATATTAATCTTAGCTAGCATAGGAACCATTATATTATGCCTGTTATAGCTACCACCTGAGGAGACAGGTTATACAACTGCAATCGTAAAGGGCTCGTATTGTTTCTTTGGATTTTCCAACAAATGGTCAGGCTAAGGAACTTCCTACGCCACATGGGTACGCCTCTGGAGGGACGTCCCGAGAACTAACTAGCTCTCTTCCAACACAAGGCCGGGTTACCTCTTACACTAGGTAACTACTACACGAACATGCCACCCCCCGGTCCTTTGGGACCTTTATCCGAGGCGCCTCGATCACAATGCAACAATCACACAGTAAATGAGATTGGAGCAACCACACAGGTAAGCATCTGGGCTCCATACCATGATACCACCTTTTTCCAGAAGGAAATGACATACCCTAAAGGGAGCGACCCTCATAACCTTGCCACATCTTTCCTGTTTCGACCATTTCCGGTTTGTGAGGTTCGATGAGGTATCGTCCACAAAGCTATGCTTTTTAACAAAGCCATGCTTTGATCAACAAATGATCAGCAAATGACCATCAACACACAGCAACACTCAGCATGCCACACTACCAAATTGGGAGTATATCACTGATAACCGTCAACTACATAACCTCTGAGCTCGTACGTCTCAGAGAAGGGTGTTAAGCTAAGAGAATAAATTCTCCGCCACCAAACAGAAATGTATTTGAAAGAAATCAGCTTTATATCTCAAAGTGTAGCGTCAGACATATAACCATACAAGTCTGTTCCGGGTTCGAACAGAACTGAAGGTACTTCCAAAGAAGCCCTTGCAATCCGAGTATTCACAATCCCGATCGGACTTGCCATCACTTAGGGAATCTCTATACCGGGCGCTACCCAGTGCAGAGACAATCGATAGGTTATCCTATCATTTTCACAAATACCCGGTCTTCAACACCGGTCATCAATTTCTATCCATATACGACGTATCACTTATTCAGAATGGGTTATATGACACAAAGTCCTCTCCTGGCTAAACCGAATAGTGAGCGTAGTATTTAAAAACATATGGATAATGGGATTTCAATTAAGTCACAACTTATTATCCAAAACTTTCCTTTCGAATGGTTTAAACAAATCACCATTTTAATCTTTTACAAAAAGATTCATCTCACAAAGTTCACCCAGTTTCACAAAGATCTATTCATAGATTTCCAAATCGATTTCCATTTCAATTGGATTAACTCATTAAATCTTTAAATCAAGATTTAACTTATAGCTTTCAAAAAGAATTCACTCATAACTTGGAAAACCATTTTTCAATTCAAACTTAAAATTCCTTTAACTTAAATTGGAATTTCATTTCTTATATGAAAGCTTTTATTCTTTGAAACAATTAGTTTCCATTTCGGAAAATCTGATTCATTTATACGAGTTAAAGTCCTTGGGTTAAATTCAAATTCTCAAAACCATACTTTTAAAATGGTTTAAATTCATATAAACACATTTATAACATCTTTAACCATAATTTCCAATCATGGAATTCAATTCCAAATTTTGAATTCAAATTCAAATTAAATTATTTAAATTGAAAAACTTTACCAAGTTATTCAAAATAATTTTTATCTTAAAAACTCCTTTCCAAAAGCTTTAACATTTAACCCAATTTCATTTCCAAAATCAATTGAAATTAAAATTTCAATTTCAAAAACATTAAATTTAAATCATCTTTGACTTAACCGATTTCCACGTGAAATCCACATTTGTGTGTGTACGGTGTAGTCCAGGGGTTTAACACAATAGTGCAACATCATCCAGTCATCACAGATCAAAACACGGAAATATAATTGATAAGCGGTATAAACTATAATGGCTATCTTTCATTCACAGATCATATATATATATATATATATCACAGATAATAAATTATATCACAGATAATTAACTACATTACAGATCACACACAAATCAGGATATATCACAAGCAATTCAAGAATCTCATACAATATAATCATTCATAAGTGAGGTCAAACATTCAAAATTATTCATAGATAGGATTAATTAATTGTTTAATCCTAATTAATTCAATTTATTTCGAATTAAATTAATTGCTTATGAATTAGTTATCTAATCCTGATTAATTAATGACAAATCATCTAATAAAGATTAATTAATCAATTACCTTAATTGATTAAATTATTTTTAATTAACCTTATTAATTAAATTAACCTTTAAGCCAATTACATAATTAATTAACCCCTTAATTAATTACTTTTAGAAATTTACCCTTTAATCATTTTCATTAGTTAATTTACCTTTAACTTAAATTGACTAACCTCAAATGAATCATCTTAATCAATTGATCACATTATCTTTGAATTAACTATTGATTAATCACTTGATTAATCAACTTTAATCATTAATTAATATTTAATTCATAATCCTTAATTACCAATTAATTAATCTTTAAACCTTCATTAATTACTTCAACCCTTTAATAACTTATTTAAGTAATCCAAATCATTAATTAATTAAATGAATAAATTATCCATTTTAACTAACTTAACAATTTAAATTTCATTTTAAATTAAAATTTCTTTTCCATACTTAAACATTTTTAAGTATTAAAACAATTTAAATTTAAAACTTTATTTGTTTTCAAACTAAACTTGAACTTATATTTAAACTTAAATTTAAAACTCAGTTTAAACATTGGTTTAAAAATTCAAATTTCAGTTTTAGATTTCAAGAACAAAACAGGTTTGAAAACCTGAGACAAATTCCTACCCGAGCTACGCTAAATTTGCTTCGAGTCAAACTGGACATTTCTCGACTAAACACCTGTGGCAACTCGCAAACCAAACAACCCAGTTCACCAGAAAAGAAAGTGCACCGTGCACGTGCACAACGCCGTTGATCTCCTCCAGATGACGCTACGATGTCGAGCACGTCGAAGTCCATCCATCGATCGACTTCTGATCATCAGAACTCCACCACCCCATCGAAATCGAATTCGAGCTTAAGTTTGAAACCTGGAACAACCAGACCCGCCCCAACCAAAACCTGTCAACGCCTCGTTCTCCGAGCCCCGACCACGAGAACACGTGAAACTCAGGCCATCACTTCGTCGACAACCCTTCCACCATCCCCCAAAAGCACGAAACACTCGATCAATCCAAGACGGCGAACGAATTAAAAACTTCGACCTCCCAAAAACTAGAGTTACGAACTAGAATTCGTCTCCGTTGCTACCACGTTCACCTGCAAGCCCAACCAATATTTTTCCTAGGACCCCCGATCACTCCACTACCAGCCCAAAGAACTACGACCTCCCTCAACACCGAGATCACCAGAAATTGATAAAAATTTGAATTTCGAACAAAAACGAACTGCTCTCGAACCACTCGCTTAAAAATCATCAAACAAGGCTTAAAAATCCTATTTTCCTACGAGGATTTGAGTTATATACCTAAATCAATATTTTATGAAACTCGAAATTTCCAGAAAATGAAGTTTCCACTGTAAAATTAATTTTTTTTCAACGGTACATGCTTGTACTTCATAAAACTATTTTTAAATTATCATTCATACTTAAACACATCTATCATGTTTTAAAACCAAAGTCTAATATTGATTAGAAAAGAAGAAATTGAATTTTCTTTGTTGTTTTGTACTCTGAGACTAAACAGAGAAGAAGATGCACTAATACATATATATATATACACACATAGCAATTACAACATATACTTAAGTTTAAATTACTAACTGTTACTCACCTTCCACATCTTGATTCCAGAGTTTCAGATTGAAGTTGAAACCCTTTTAAACTTTGCAAAGTTGAAATCTGGTTTGAATCTGATAGTTGGAACCTCCCTCTTGATCTCAGGTTTTGATTAATTGTTTTAATGTTTAAATGGAAGTTTGTTTAATTATAAGATGACATTACTTTAGTTTTCTTTTACTCAGTTATGATGGTGAACGAGACTGAAATGAGGATTGATATATGAAAAGGAAGTTTACAGGGTAATATTTTGTACAGGTGATATTATGTTGCTTGTACAAAAAATCAGAGATATTTCTTGCGTATGGAGGCTGATGGATACATTGGTGTACTAGAGATATTAATTGTCATACTTATCCACATTTGCTCTTCTTATACAAGCTGATATATATTTATATCTTTTTTTCTTTTATAAGCCTTCATATATATATTTATTTTTATTTGTATTTGAATGTATATTATTTTTCTTTTCTTTTGTTTTCTTTTCAACTTGTCTTTATAATATTACTTTATAAATAAATATATTTCTATTTTAACTTGTTATTAAAATTTTATTAATTGTATTTACCTTATATCTCATAATTTACCTTTTACATATTTATTTCTAGCTTAAATTTTTATTATTAATTTATTATTATTTTTTTCTAACATAACCCATCAATTTCAAATTTAAAGTTATTTATTTTTTTAAACTTGTATCAATTATCTATATTTTTATACTTATCTTTAAACCATTTATATTAAGATTTAAATTCAAATTCAATGTGTGTATATATATATATATATATAAATTCAAATTTACTCATATATGCCCATATACATATATATTCAATATTTAAATTTTAAATGATTTAACATAGAATTTATTTGAATTCGGGGAAACTCGCATAAATTTACAATTAATTTTACAATTTTAATTCAAAAAATAAATTAATTATCAATTTAAATATATATATATATATATATATATAATCCGGGGTCGTTACACTAGAGTGATAAGGGAATTGAGATTTGAGAACTAATTAGGGGCATGCCTTAACTAAATGAATATATGTGTGATTTATAAATTAGAGATTTAAGAGAATAAGGCAAGGGTAAAAAGGGAATAGCCGTATACCATAACTCTTAAACCCCTTACTTCATTCTCATTCACATTTTCATAAACCAAAAACATAAATAAAGGAGAAACAAGGCCGGCCATAACCCTAGGAGAAGAGGAGCTCAAAAATCAATTAGAGGCTAAGATTCAAGCTAGGAAGATTAAAGCAAGAACAAATCTCAAGTTCATTATCCAAACAAGGTGAATAATGATCTAAACCATCTCAAAGATGTCTTCTTGAACATTTAAATTCGATTTTTAGGTTCAAAACCATTTGAATGGATGAATGATGATCTACTTTGATTATATGCCATGTTATAATTGAAACAAGGATTTGATTGGGATAATATAATTCGATTTTAAGGTTAAAATCATGCAAATTGATTTTTGAATGCCACGATGTTTGAATATGTTATGTAGAGGATTATTTTGGAGATGGGTTTAAATTCTCATAATCTTCCAAGCTATGGATAATTTATTGTTAATTTTGAATGGAAGAAATAAATAATAGTGGGTTTAAATTATTTAAGGAAATTAAGTAATGTTTTTGAGTCAGAAATTTATATATGTTAGAAAACATACTAAAAGTGAATAATTGTGATTTTCGGGGATTTTTCCAAAGTGTTTTATTATGGTTATTAAATTATTTAAATTAGAGGACTTAAATGCTTTAAATGTTTTGTTAAGGGGAAGGGCTTATTTGTTAAAATGACTTCATTTGTTAATTGTTGAATTCGGCAGCCTTTTAGAAAATAATTTTGAAAAAGAATTGGCAACCAACCATATTTTGATAAATTAGGCAAGTTAGGTAAAAAGGAATTACTATGAAAGGGATAAATATTAGTTTTGTTTCAAATTACAACTTCGCCACTTCCATTTGCTTTCTTTCGTCACCATACTTCTGCCAATGAACTTTAGCACCCATTCGAAAGCAATGCACATGGTATCAAGCCATTGATACATAGTGTATTGGAAAAATGCGAAAGGGATTGTGTCGAAGGCATGCTTTCGAAGGGGTTGAAGCCAGTTTTATAAGCTTTCGAACTAATCCAATTTTCCTTTGTTTTTAAAGAAGATTTTGAAAGAGTTGCTGCATTTTGAATTCATTCGATACCTAGCTTCCGCATGCATACCTGTAACGACCCGTAAATTTAACCGGTTTCAATAACGTTATTAATTGAAATTTTAGGCAATTTTAAAAAGAAAAATTTTGAAATATAAATTTGATATTTGGAATGCGTCTAATTAAACATAGCAACTGGTAAATTTTCGTCCGAAAATATGAAAATTTATTTCGCGCGTAAATTTACTTCAATTTAATCAGTTAAAAAGTGATGAAAATAAAATGTTACCGAAACCTAAATATTTTACATAGAAAAATTCTAAACCATCTTCTGAGCAAGATGTCAGTTTGTCGCTTTTCTAAATTCGGACATCTTTGGCTCCATCGATCTTATTTTTCAGCGTTTTTCTTGCATTTTCTACTGGTAGAAAATTTGAATTTTTATAATTCAATCATACCACTGATATCTGTATACTAGTTTGTTTGTCTCGTCATGATGATCTCCACAGTATAGTCATATGTGTGTTTCGGAAGCCGGTTCGCGGCGGAATCTGCGTAAACGGTAACCGTATCGGTACTGGTTCCGTGCCTTTTGGTATCTTTTGCTTTTCACTTATCGACGTGAATTCAAACAGTCATCAACAATTTTATTCAGCATTTGACCTTTGCTATTCATTCCAATGTTTCATCAATTTCTCTGTTTTGTTCATTTTCTACTTGCTTTTACATAATATAAAAAAAATTATAAGACAAGTTGCCTATAATACGAAAGGCCACATTTCTTTTTGCATTTTGCCAATTCACGAATATCTTCTTCCATCTCCAATTTCGTTCATGGCCTCTTCATTTTTCCTCCTCTCTACCGATCCAAGTCCACCTCTTTTCCTACCATCTTCGACCCCACCTCACCGAAACCCTCTCCGCCTTGGCAACCCGCGTTCCACCCAGACCATTTTCCCGAGCCACCGGCCACACCTGGACCACCGCCTACCCACGCAGCCTTCTCCCCTGCTCACTTCGACGTTCCCACTTTCCCTCCACGAGCCAACAACCCAACCCCTAAGACCTCCACGACTTTGCCCTTCCTCCACGGCCGAAGCCAGTTCAACCAGCGAACTCCTCATCCATGCTTGTGAGGTATATATTTGTATATTCTTTTATATATTTAAAGTTTATATATATTTCATTCGGTATATATACTTTTGATTTAAGAAGTTTATATATATTTTTTGTGATGTCCTCCAAGTCTATTTTATATATATATTACAGTAAAATATATAGACATGTATATATATTTCGTATGCTATTTGGTTTGCGGGTTTGTCTGTAATGATATATATGATCTGGTTTATATATATAGAGTTATATAGGTTTGTATAATATATTTTGTGTACATATTATATGAATTTACACAAGTGGTAGATAATGAGTGGGTATGTATATGAGTTTTGTTTATAAATATAAAAGTTTGTTTAATTCCTGCTGTGTATATATATTGTTTTATAGAAATATGAAATGTATGTAAGTTATACATTTTGGGTAAAAAACCTTTTATATGTTAGTAGTTATAGTATTACTATGTAGTTTATATAAACTTTTATATAATGTTAGTTATATATATATATGTATATAGCTTTCTTTTAAAGAGTTGCAGTTTGAAAGAAAAAGGGTGTAAGTTGTGATAGTTTACTTTATATTATAAGCTACGGCAGTCTTCTTTATACATAAGGCAAGTTGTATTATCTTGGTCTATTTATATACATAGAAAAATAGTTGTTTTACTATTGCATGCATATTAAAGTTTTCGACCTGTTCATTTTGTCATTTTTCTTTCTTTCAGTTTTACAGTTATATAAAAAGAAGTATTTTTTTATAATTCAATAGTTTACGAGTTATGTAAGTTTTCTGTTGTTATATGTATATAGTAATATGTAAGTGTTTATATATTAAGCTATATATAACTGCTGTTCAAATGTATATGAGTTTGCATTTTTCTTTAAGGCTGTAACTATACGTATTTTTAATTCCTATGTTTTCTATTCTAAAATTTTGTCCAGATTATGTATTTCGTTTATGTCTGGTTGAAAGGAAATGTGATTTTAATTATTTATGTATATGAAAATATATCATTGTAATATATAAAGTGATAGTTTATATATATATGTTTGACTTGAATTCTATATATAGTTAATAAAGTATGTAGATAGTGGCCTTTCTGATATATATATATATATATATATTGACGTTGATTTTCCCAAACCTACCATGAAGATTTATTTTGTTTAATATGTGTATATGTAAAACCATATTGATTTTAGTATAAACAATGATTTTAAAAGTAAAAATATATTTAATTTAATATGTGTTAGAATTTAGAATATGATTTATATACAAATAAATAGTTATATATATATGGTTATCTATATGAGTTCACTTATACCCATTTATCTTCATCGACCCAATTCTGATTTGATTTCGCCTATTCCTTGTTATCAGCCTTGATCATCGAATTCGTGCTTGGATTCGTAACTAAATTTCAGGGTCCGTATCTGTGTTCGTATCCGTGCTATCTCCTGTTCTCTCTAGCCTCGAAAGGTGAGCAATCACTCACGATTAATGTTCTTATATTTATTAAATATGATTTCAATTGAAACGAAAATTGAAATATGCTGCTGTTAGTTATTTATATTGCTATATCTATGACATCATCTGTATCTGTTCACTGTGACACCTGACATCATTATCTGTTATTTATATTGATATATATATGCCATCATCTGTATCTGTTCACTTGTGACATCTGACACCCTTATCTGTTATTTATACTGATGATATATGCATGTTACCGTTGTTATATTATTATCATATCTGTTATCACTCTGCAAGTTCCCTGTTAGTATAGAATCACTATGGGTTGAAATGATACATACCCGAACGACTTCAGAATAGGAGAAAATCGTTATGGGTTGAAATGATAAACCCAAGCGATTTTCAAATTAAATTGAATTTGGGATTTCGGGTTGAAAAGATATATACCCGAATATATTTTAAATTGCGGATTGAAATGATAAATATCCGTATCACTTGACCATAGGATAGAAAATTATATACAGACACCGTTTGGTCTATATATAAATGTTTTGAAAAACATTTCTACGGTTTTGAAAGAAATATATGGTTTTAATAAATAATGATTTTAAAGATTTATTAAAGTTGATTTAATAAAGTTGATTTGAATCAATATGAAATATGTTCAAGTATTTATGTAAAATTTATATTTTTAAATATAGAATTTATAATGTTCCAGGTTGAAAGATAAATTTGAATTGATTTGGAATTCTTAATTATTTAAGAATTATACTTAAATAAATTGATTTGAAATCTATTAAATTTGAAATTTTAAGATATGTTTTATAACTTGAATTAATTAAGAAGTGGCTTAAATAAATATTTCAAACTTATATAAATTTAAATGGGATATTTTGTCTATATAAATTTGTAAATTGAAGTTGTATTTTGATGTATTGAAATGATTAAAGAAATATTTCAGAAACTAAATGTAATGAAGTTAAATTGGGACATAGATTGAATTATCGAATTTAGTTTTGAAATGTCGAATATTTAAACTTGAAATATATTGAAATTGGAATGGTTTATTTATGTTTCAAATAGGCATTTGAAATCGATAATTTGAAGGGTTTATTGAGAAACAAAATTGAATTGAAATTTGTGATTTGAGATTTAATTAAAATTTTAATTTTGGAATTCGAGTTTATGTGAATTGATTTGTGAAATTTGAGGAAGCTATTTTTATATAAAGTATTTAAACTATACCTAAAACTATTTATATTTTACTTTATAAATTTTAATATAAATTATTTTAATATAAATCATTTTCAATATAAATTATTTTATTTTAAATTATAACTATTTTATATAAACTATTTTATTTTATAAGCTATTTTTCTATATATACAAATTTTAATATCTAAACTTTTAAGAGGAAAGTGTTAGGATTTCAAAGTGTTATGAATTTCAAGGTTTTGATTTCCAAAGTGTTTTGATTTAAAAGACTTACGATTTCGAAAGCGATGTAACTTTGGAAAGTGATATGATTTTGGAAATGGATTTATTTGAAGTGGAAGTGGTATCGTATTGACATGGTTTTGAAATGGCAGTGATATGTCGGTTTTGAAATAAAACTATTTTGAAAATTTATTAAATGACCATCGGTGTAATAATACGTAGTTATTAAAGAGACCGGGATCAGATATGGACATACTCTCTGTCGATACCGAAACCACTTTAATAACTAATATACACGGAGTGTTGATCCAGAACGAAGTGGATGGTTTGGTGAACGCGTTGACTGAAGAAAGAGAACGATTTTGGATGACCCCTGACATGACTAAAACAGGAGCCGCGCCGGGCCATTGAGGATCGCCATCTCTAGCGGACACACTTCTTCGATACCTTATCTATTACTTATGTGATTCGATTCGGGTGCACCCCTTGATTTGGGAGTGTTGTTTCGCGGTGTTGGGGTAGTAGCTGCTATGCCCAACATCAGTCCGGATCAGGCAACTACTAGTATCCTAGTTGGTATCGCCTCATGTACCTTGTCATACTGATTATCCTATTTGCGACCACTACGATTTTGGTTTGTACCTTTAGTATATGGATTGCCCTCTGGTGACTTCCGGTTTTGGGTAAACTACGGTCTTGTATATGCTCTTGGGAATAAAAATGTGTTAAGGGTGGAATGGGCCATGACTTAACGCTATTTTGATCTCGTACTTTACTGAATAGACATTATCTACTTAGCGTACACTACTACATAGTAGATAGTTTAACGGATCCTTAAGGGATGGTTATCCCAAACATCCTTTGAGTTATTTGTATTTCAGTCGTTATTTCACTTGAGTTGGATTTATTGATATAAGAATGTTAATCCTGACTCGAGTGTTTTGTGTTTTCCTTACGCTCGGGTCAGACTGAGTGATACAGTATTTGAGACTCACCTTTGGAGTTGGAGCTTCGCTTGGAGATCCAGCTATCTATCCAGCTTTCAGTTATTCAGTTGATTCCAGTGATGTATTCAGATCTTGTATTTGACTATTGTGTTGAGATATCTATTGTATTCGAGACTTCTGTTGTATCTTGTTTAACTCTGTTATATATATATATAGTAGCTTCATGAACTACTATTCTTTTGTTTCCGCTGCACTATTGTTATATTACTCTGTGTCTGTGATCTGTTATTATTTTATTTACTGTATATGCTGAATTTTGCCAAATTTAAATTAACAATCTATTATTTTGAATTATTCAAGTCCGACATGTGTGGATTATTGTCGATTTGAATGGTCCAAAATAGTGGGTCGTTACAAGTGGTATCAGAGCTCTAGTTTTAGGCAAAACTCAGCATATGTAGTGAATTCAATTACAGAATCACGTTCGTTCGAGCTTGAATTCCTTCTTCTTTGACTCGGTTTCTTTGAATTTTTGGAACGTTCCCTTCGGTTCCAAAGTCCATTCGTGTCTCCCCTATTCGTGTCTTTTTAATCCTGAAGTATCCCATAACTCCACTTCGAATGATCTCTATAATAAATCGGAGGTCTCGCCAATATCTGAATAATTTGTAAAAGAGTGAAACTCCTGTACAACCAGCATTGATTCACCGAAGATTTCTATATCCTCGGTTTACGATGCTGTTATCTTTTGTTATACCCGAATTCTATCTTTGGCGATCGAATGTCGATTTGTCGTAAAATTCTACATCGAATTTATTCTTGGAATCACGGTTGACCCGGTTAAGGTTACCCGCGATTTATATAAGTTGTCCATCTTCTGTTTGAAAACTCAATTATCTTATCTCCCTATCGGGTGTACCTTTTAGTTGAATTCTTTTAGTTATAGTTTCTCTAATCTGAATCTCTATCTTTGTTTTAAAATCCATTCGAGGATGTCCGAGTGAGGGAGTGTATTTGTAATTAATATTAAAATGTTTTATATATTGTGTTGTTTGAGTTGTTGATGTTGATTTAGGTTTTCGATCGATTCGTCTGATCAACGCTATCGATAGGATTTCCAAAACACTTGAATAAAGCAAACTGACACAATATTATTTCAAATTTGGTAAATTGAATAGATTCGTATGATTATATTATATATATATATATATATATATATATAAGTATAGGAATTTCTGGAATTAAATAGTTAATTAAATTTGGTTGTTGAATGATAATATTTGATTATCATTTATTGTTCTAAATGAATTTATAAACATGGTTTATAAATTGATTTGGAATCGAAATAAATTTTAAAAATCAGGAATTTGAGAATTTGTTTTCCGGTGATTTCAACTTTGGTTTTAAAGTGTATATTATTAAAGGTATTTTCGAATAGAAACCGTTTTCAAAGATTTTAAAATGTTGAAATCAATACTCTTCTCTTTTGTCGCTGGAAAATAATTTCGGTGATGACGGCAGCGTCATCGACATTCATTTTCGAGTTTCGAAGTGGAGAGACCATTCTGTAGCTTTGCTACGGTTTTGTTTTGGAAAAATATTTTGATTTGAATTATATATATATGGGTATTATTTTAAATTTAATTTGGATTAATATATATAGTATACACATAATTATCTCTAAAAGGTTTGGAAATTTAATTTGATTTGAATTTCTGTGGTATGGCTTGATTTATTATATATATAAAGATAAAATTTTGATCTGATATATACTATATATATTTATCTCAAAATTGTTGAAGTAAATCGGAGATTTAAATTCTTAAGTTTATGATTTAAAGATGATTTCAATTATAAACTGAAGCCAAAATTTTTGGATAAATATTTAAACTTGAGATAATTGAATTTGAAAATTTTATTTGTATAGTACTAAATTGCATTTCAATATAACTTATCTAAATTATTCAGAAGTTAAAATGTAATTGGATAATATACAATATAAATTGATTTCATAAATAAAATTTGAGTGGTTATAATAAATGTTATACACTTAAATTTTAATTATAAAATGTTAACAGAGATAAATAGAATAATAAGATAATTGAAAAATAAATTTTGTTTTGAAGGAATTAATAAATTGAAATTAGATCAACTTATGGAAATACCTTGAATTTAAAATCAATTAATGAATATAAATTAATTTAAATTGAAATTTATATGGTTTAAATTAATTTATATGATTTAAATATATGTGATAAAATATATTACGTGGAACAAATTTAATAATAATTTGGAATGAAAGAATTAAATTTGTTGAATAAAATAGGAGTACAATAAATGATTATACAAATTGATGATTTAGAAATTGTTAATTGAAGATGACTAGATAATAAGATAATGAATTTAGAAATAGATAGATTAATTTAACTTAAGTGAACTAAAAGGATTTAACCAAATTGTTATATATTAATTTATTTAAATTGAAATTTATATGGTTTGAATTAATTGTTTTACTTGTATTCCAATCTATTTTCTTTCTGGTTGTTTCTATTCTCCTACCTCCTTCCTTTTCGGGGACGAAAAGTTTTGAGTGGGGGAGAATGTAACGACCCGTAAATTTAACCAGTTTCAATAACGTTATTAATTGAAATTTTAGGAAATTTTAAAACGAAAAATTTTGAAATATAAATTTGATATTTGGTATGCGTCTAATTAAACATAGCAACTGGTAAATTTTCGTCCGAAAATATGAAAATTTATTTCGCGCGTAAATTTACTTCAATTTAATCAGTTAAAAAGCAATGAAAATAAAATGTTTCCGAAACCTAAATATTTTACATAGAAAAATTCTAAACCATCTTCTGAGCATGATGTCAGTTTGTCGTTTTTCCAAATTCGGACATCTTTGGCTCCGTCGATCTTATTTTTCAGCGTTTTTCTTGCATTTTCCGCTGGTAGAAAATTCGAATTTTTATAATTCAATCATACCACTGATATCTGTATACCGGTGTGTTTGTCTCGTCATGTTGATCTCCACAGTATAGTCATATGTGTGTTTCGGAAGCCGGTTCGCTGCAGAATCTGCGTAAACGGTAACCGTATCGGTACTGGTTCCGTGCCTTTTGGTTTCTTTTGCTTTTCACTTATCGACGTGAATTCAAACAGTCATCAACAATTTTATTCAGCATTTGACCTTTGCTATTCATTCCAATGTTTCATCAATTTCTCTGTTTTGTTCATTTTCTACTTGCTTTTACATAATATAAAAAAAATTTATAAGACAAGTTGCCTATAATACGAAAGGCCACATTTCTTTTTGCATATTGCCAATTCACGAATATCTTCTTCCATCTCCAATTCCGTTCATGGCCTCTTCATTTTTCCTCCTCTCTACCGATCCAAGTCCACCTCTTTTCCTACCATCTCCGACCCCACCTCACCGAAACCCTCTCCGCCTTTGCAACCCGCGTTCCACCCAGACCATTTTCCCGAGCCACCGGCCACACCTGGACCACCGCCTACCCATGCAGCCTTCTCCCCTGCTCACTTCGACGTTCCCACTTTCCCTCCACGAGCCAACAACCCAACCCCTAAGACCTCCGCGACTTTGCCCTTCCTCCACGGCCGAAGCCAGTTCAACCAGCGAACTCCTCATCCATGCTTGTGAGGTATATATTTGTATATTCTTTTATATATTTAAAGTTTATATATATTTCATTCGGTATATATACTTTTGATTTAAGAAGTTTATATATATATTTTGTGATGTCCTCCAAGTCTATTATATATATATATATATATATTAAAGTAAAATATATAGACATGTATATATATTTCGTATGCTATTAGGTTTGCGGGTTTGTCTGTAATGATATATATGATCTGGTTTATATATATAGAGTTATATAGGTTTGTATATTATATTTTGTGTACATATTATATGAATTTACACAAGTGGTAGATAATGAGTGGGTATGTATATGAGTTTTGTTTATAAATATAAAAGTTTGTTTAATTCCTGCTGTGTATATATATTGTTTTATAAAAATATGAAATGTATGTAAGTTATACATTTTGGGTAAAAAACCTTTTATATGTTAGTAGTTATAGTATTACTATGTAGTTTATATAAACTTTTATATAATGTTAGTTATATATATATATGTATATAGCTTTCTTTTAAAGAGTTTGTAACGCCCCACTCTGAGACCCACTGTAACAAAGAGTATTATGGGAGTAATACTGTCTGTTAAAGCGGAGAATAGAGTATAGTGGAAGCGACCATTTGTAATCAAGCTATAACTATCTACTGAATACGTCGAAAGGATGGTATCTATATATTTTTTTCAAGTGGTTCGACATATTCGGTAAATACTTATAACGAAATTACAAATGGCTAAAGATCTATCAGGACAAAGCATAATAATAAATGATAAAACATCATAGAACAGAATCACATAACAGATATAAAATCTCAGAACAATACATCGTCAATACAGATCCAAATACTATATGTGGGTACAAAGCAACTACTCATACATGTGAGTCAAAAATATGTACATATCAAAGTCTGAATAATAACAGAGTAGCGGAATTGTGGACAAATAAAAGCGCTATCTATCAGCATAGCAGATAATGTCCAAGCAGAAGCACAGAAGCTAAGTCCAGAGACCTAACCTGAAACAACTCGGTCTGACCCGAGCGAAAACACTCGGGTCAGGCTAGCTAAACCATCAGTAATAACTGAGATATATGATAATGCGATACATAAATAAAACAGTACTTATCCAAAGAGAAGTATATTATGAACCACATGAATATAATGACGATCCCTAATCATCAATCAACAGTAAAAATCTCCAAAGAGAAATCAACACCAAAGTGTAGAATAAATAAAATCGCCTCATATCATCGGCGTAGCCAAAGCTATAAAAAGATGCCCATAGGCTATAATCCCAAGAGTGACCAGAGTCTGTAATCAATGCCCAAGCAAAGATAGATGCTCCAAAGAGCAATGGGGATATACTGAAAAGTCAATGAAATCCAACACTGAAAAGTAGTGTCCAGAGACACTGTGAATCCACAAGGTAATCGCACTTACATCGTATGGTTCCATAGAACCAACACCGAATGGCGGTACTCGAATGGATATAAAAATCATCAAATAATACCAATATTGCACGTGCACCGACCAGAGTCGTTGTTGCCAAGTACTGTAGAGTTGTGATCGATCACTCGCATAGATGCGGAACGCGCGAGACGGCAAGATCCTTTCCAGAAGGATAAAGGCCCAGAGGCGCATGCCGAAAAATAAACTGCTCCATAGAGCAGGTATCCAGAGACGGTTGCCGAGAGGCGTGGTGACCCAAAGGTCCAGTACTGGCCGCCCAAAGGCTAATGTGTCACCAACTTCTTGGAGAGGAACCCGTAAAGTGTTAACAATGAGTCCCATACCCCACGTTCGCACTAAACGGTTTACTAACCAATAGCAAGCTCACACTCCAAACAATAAAAAGTCCACCTCGTATCATCGGTAAACTAGACCCAAAGGTCAAAACGATCAATCGAATAGGTCGGGGATTAACCGGAAAGAAAATACACACGGTTCCATAAGCCGGAGATTTCCTAATCGTTTAAGCACCTTTCCACTTCGCTCGACGTGCTAAAAAGTGAGTGTGAGATTTTTATTATTGAAAATAATGGTGCGAAACGGATTTATAATTGATTTTTAAATCACTTTAAAACGGCTTTTGAAAACTCTCCTATTATGGAGTAATTAATTTAATAATTAAAAATAATATTATATAATAATTTCTAAAGCCATTTAGGAGTGAAAAATCTTTTGAAAATGATTCATAAAACCCGTGTACGAAATTTAGAGACAAATCTCAAAGAAATCAATAAAACTAGAAAATCACTGAAAATATTCTAAGTGTTGGAAAATAGTCCAAAAATGACGCGAACCCAAGTTCGGAAAATTATTCGCACTGGCAAACTGAATCTGAATGGCATGAAAATTGGTAGGCATATAGTCCAACATCCCTGCTCCAAACTGCAAAAAGAATCGGGAAATACTGACTTGAAACGAAGAAACGGCGTCGTCTCAAAGTCGGACAAAAATCATAAAACTTTACTGTGTCAAAACAGTGTAAAGGTCCGACTTCGACGACATGGTCGAAGGGTCACATGAACTCGGATCTTGATGAAAATTTGCAGGAGCGTAGTCAAGTACTCCTACTTTGATATGCAACAAGAATCGTTCGGTTTTGGCTTGAAACGAAGAAACGACAATGTTTCAAAGTTGGTCCGACGATAACTGAAAATGATCACTATTGTAAAATAGTTTCTGGGTGCTACTTCGGCAATAGAAACGAAGTATCTAATGCACCCAGATCTAAACCAAACTTTGCATGGTTAAAGATCTCGATCTCATCTTTTTAACGAGACCAAAAATGATGAAATCCGACAAAGGACGAGCCCGGGATGGCGTCGCAAAGTCGGGGTTCTACGCTGAAAACAACGGGAGAAAAGAGACTAAGGCCTATAGCTATGCACTAACTGGCCAGAGATGAAAAACCACAATTTTGGCATAGTAAACTTCAAATTTTGGCAAAATGAATAAAATTCCGACCAGAGATGAAAATTCTATGACTAAAACAATTCTCAGATCTAAATTTTATATCACTGTCGTTGTGCTCTCGGGACAGTGGTAAGAATGCACAGTTTTGACCAAATTAACTTCGAAAATTCATGAAACTCAAAACATGAAAGTTTTAGCTCTAAATCTAAGCTTTCCAGAACTTCCAAAATTATTAGATTTGGATAAGAAACGAGTAACTTATGGCCAAATCAATTTCAGGTTTTTATTTTATCAACCCTGTAGTTTGTTGTCAGGTCAGCGACAAACAAGCATGATTTCGACTATTCAAACCTCAAAATTAGGCAAAGCACAAAACATAAAAGTTATAGGGTACAGAATAAGCTTTCCAGAACTTCAAAAAAATCTTAATTCCAATTTAAGATGAATGAGATATGCCTAATTTACTAATAGCAATAAACTAATTATAATTTCAGCTAGCATATACTACAAGTACCTTATTTGCACACCCCAAAATGAAAGCAAAGATGATCAAAGAGCTATGATTCACATGTTACATAATAAAACATGTGTTACTAACTGATTACCGAAATCAAAAGATGATTAAACACATATTAGAAGAGGTTTTTAGCAATATACCTCTCAAGAAAGCAACAAAGACCACTATAGCATCAACCCAAGTTAGCAAAAGATGATTAGGAGGCTATAAGATCAAAAAAACACATAAAACATGTGTTACCAAATAAATTTTAGAAATGAGAAAGATATAGAAACTGATTTGAGGTGGGTATTTGCATTACCTTTGCATAGAATGACTTGCATAAGCTAAAACTAGAAGGAGATGAAGATAGATGTCATTTTTGTTAAGAAGCTTTAGGAAATGATTAGGGTTTTGATTAGGGATGAATGAATGAGGTTAGGAGAGTTTGAGATAATTTATAGAGGAGGTTTAGGGTGGGTTATTGGGCTAGGTTTAGTAACCCAATAAGAAGAGAGTTATTTACATATTTCCAAAATTTAGTCTAAGTGTTCATATATGTTTATAAAACTCATTTTTTTTCTTATCCAAACCCATTTTAAAATCTCTCCTCAAATATTTAACTTTCCAAAAATAACATTTTATCCTCATTTTAAAATCCCATATTTCCCATTTAATTAAAATAGCCTTTTCAAATAATAAATATTATTATTCCAAATCCTTTTATGCTTCATTAAAATAAAAAAAACCTAACTTTTATTTATTAATTGGTAATGCAAATCCCGGTTTGTTACAGAGTTGCAGTTTGAAAGAAAAAGGGTGTAAGTTGTGATAGTTTACTTTATATTATAAGTTACGGCAGTCTTCTTTATACATAATGCAAGTTGTATTATCTTGGTCTATTTATATACATAGAAAAATAGTTGTTTTACTATTGCATGCATATTAAAGTTTTCGACATGTTCATTTTGTCATTTTTTTCTTCTTCAGTTTTACAGTTATATAAAAAGAAGTATTTTTTTTATAATTCAATAGTTTACGAGTTATGTAAGTTTTCTGTTGTTATATGTATATAGTAATATGTAAGTGTTTATATATTAAGCTATATATAACTGCTGTTCAAATGTATATGAGTTTGCATTTTTCTTTAAGGCTGTAACTATACGTATTTTTAATTCCTATGTTTTCTATTCTAAAATTTTGTCCAGATTATGTATTTCGTTTATGTCTGGTTGAAAGGAAATGTGATTTTAATTATTTATGTATATGAAAATATATCATTGTAATATATAAAGTGATAGTTTATATATATATGTTTGACTTGAATTCTATATATAGTTAATAAAGTATGTAGATAGTGGCCTTTCTGATATATATATATATATATATATATATTGACGTTGATTTTCCCAAACCTACCATGAAGATTTATTTTGTTTAATATGTGTATATGTAAAACCATATTGATTTTAGTATAAACAATGATTTTAAAAGTAAAAATATATTTAATTTAATATGTGTTAGAATTTAGAATATGATTTATATACAAATAAATAGTTATATATATATGGTTATCTATATGAGTTCACTTATACCCATTTATCTTCATCGACCCAATTCTGATTTGATTTCGCCTATTCCTTGTTATCAGCCTTGATCATCGAATTCGTGCTTGGATTCGTAACTAAATTTCAGGGTCCGTATCTGTGTTCGTATACGTGCTATCTTGTAAAGAACCGCAAATCCATCTTCCGAAAACTCGACACCGATACGTCCACTGTACCAACTGTCGAATAATCGAATGGCGGAAACGCGAAACTTTAGGGTTAAAAGAAGAGGTAGAAGAAGACAGAAGAAAAGAAAGAACAGAAACAGAAACAATATCAGAATCTCACATATCACAGCGGAACAATATATAATAGATAAATCAATAATCTTTAAAACAAAAGACTATATCAGTTTATACATACATCAATCAGAGTCAATATACAACTCAATACAACAATGGACAGTTATGTAAACTTGTCCTCATACAGAATACACAGCGGAAATAATAAACAAGTACGGTAGTACGCTTCGCCATCCAGCTCATCTCCAAAGCTCCAGAATATCCTGATAAAATAACTCTAGGCTGCCCGTGTGGAAAATTATGGGCACCTAGAGTTTAGAAGGGAACAATAAACTCCGAGTCAGTCATGGTGACTGGTGTGAGATCGTAAAACAGTTATTTTCGCAAAGAAAATAAAACAACTTCGCAATGCTTTTGGAAAATGAAACTACCATAAGGCCTCCCACCACACACACAATGCAAACGCAGAATTGGAGGAGATTTCTCCTTATGATAGTCAAAAATGCTTATTACGCAAAATCAATTGATATTATTATTAATGTCTAGTGCGGAAAACATTTCGAAAGTATAATATCAATCTTAGCCAACATACAACCATTGTTGTATGTCTACTATAGCTACTACGTTCAGTAGCAGGTTACCGCCACATTCCATAGCAGGTAATACAATTAAAAACCGTACAGGGTTCGTATTGTTTCTTTGGATTTCCAACAAATGGTCAGGCAAAGGAACTTCCTTATACCGAAATAGAACGCCTCTGGAAAGACGCCTCGGATCATAACCGGATCTCTGCAAACAAAAGGCCGACGCTACCTCACGCTCTAACCGAGCTGTAACTAGGTAACTAACACACGAGCTATGCCATCCCCCGGTCGTTACCGACCTTTATCCGAGGATCCTCAATCGAAAAGCAACAGCCACAAAATATAATCAACATAGGTAAAATATCTGGGCTCCATACCATGATATCACCTATTATCCAGAAGGAAATGGCATTCCCTAGGGGCGCTACCCCCTACCAACCTTTGCCGCACATTCCTGTTTCGACCATTACCGGGTTGTGAGGCTCGATGAAGTCTCGTCCACAAAGCAACGCATTTTCACAAAGCAACGCTTTTTCACAAAGCCACGCTTTTTCACAAAGCCACGCTTTGACCAACAACTGATCAACAGCACTTCGTGTGCCACATTACCAAATTGGGAATGTATCACTAGTAACCATCAACAACATAACCTCTGAGCTCGTACGTCTCAGAGAAGGGTGTTAAGCTAAGAGAATAAATTCTCCGCCACCAACAGAAATGTATTTGATAGAAACCAGCTTTACATCTCAAAGTGTAAAGTCAGACACACATCCATACAAGTCCGTTCCGGGATCGAACGGAACCGAAGGCACTTCCAAAGAAGCCCTTGCAATCCGGATATTCACTAATCACGTCCGGACTTCCCATCACAAAAAGAGTGATATAAATCTCTATACCGGAGCAACTCGGTGCAGAGACATTCGACAGGTTGTCCTTTCATTTTCGAAAATATCCGGTCTTCACACCGGTCTTCAAATGCAATCCATTCACGACGTATCACTATTCGGAATGGGTTATATGACACAAAGGTCCTCTCCCGGCTTAACCGAATAATGAGCGTTTGTTTTAAAACAAATCAAGTGTCATTTCAAAGGCAAATATTGATAGTCTGTTATTTAACTATCAAACAACATTCACAACAAACATCCAATTTAAATAATTTTTCCCAAATTATTAAATTTCAAATCTTTTCACAAGATATATATTTTTCCACACTTCACATTTGAAAATCCATTTCAAATCGTATTTCACACTTCACATTTGAAAAATCAATTTCAAATCACATTTTCACACTTCACGTTTGAAAATCAATTTCAAATCATATTATGGTCCATTTAAACCAATTTGATAAATCCTTATCGATTTATTTCAAATTTACATTTCAAATTTGTAAATTTATTTCCACACTTCATCACTTTGAAAATCCGATTTCAAACCATATTTTCCACACTTTTAAAAATAAATCAATATTTATTTTTAAAACAAATTTCCCTTTCCTTTACAACTTCTATTCGGAATTTACATTCCTAAAAATCCACTTTTACCCGATTTTCAAATCATTTTCCAAATATTTATTTTCAACCCCGAATCAACTTTAAAAATTGATTTCTCCATTTTATTTCAAATCCCAAATCGAATTTCAAATTGATTTCTGAATTTACTTCAACACCAAATCACATTTCAAATTGATTTTAACTTTTAATCCCAATTACCAAATCATTTTACAAATCGATTCCCAAATTTATTTTCAACACAAAAATCAATTTTTCATTCAACATTAAATAAGTTTTCATATCGATTCCTCAAAGATTTATTTTAAATACCCAATCAATTATCACTTTGATTTCAAATAAATTTATCTCCTTTAAAATAAATTCTTTTATTTTCCCAAACCATCAAAAATTCAATTTTAATTTCAGAAATCCAATTTCATTTATTTCTGGTATCCAACGATACCAAAAACACATTCGGCTAAATTATAGCTCTCAACAAATTCAATCACAGATATAATCATACACAGATTATAAATAATCAATTAAACAACATATGAAATCAATTCAAATGTTTTGAGGAATCCTGTTGGATCCCTCCAACCTGTTTCCCTGCATCCACAGATGTTAGCACAATACCAATTCCACTTCGAGGTGGAATATCGCGGTATATGGGTTTTATAAAAATATCATCCGCTTACTAACGGCGCAATAGGGTCTCATCCGCTATACGAGGCAGGAAATCAATCAATCCAATATATACATATGCCAATATGTATATATTGCTATATATATATATAGATATATCCTACTATATCTAATACACATCCAAACAGTCAATCATCAATCAATAACTGTAAAAGAAAATCCACTTTCATTTGAGTGAGAAGATCTCACCTTAGCTTTTATTTTTGCAATCCCATTTCCTTTCCGATTTGTTTTTCTTGATTTACAGACCTTGTATAAACAATTTTCATACAATTGATTAATATTCGAACTCATCAGAAATAAATTTCCATCTCTTAACATTTTCAAGGATTTTAAACTACCAGGCAATTAAAATTATAAACTTTACTTTATTGTTAAAATTTTCGATAAACAGATAAAGTTAAAAGTTTTAACTTACTTAATCTACATTAAAATGTTTGAAAGATAACTTTCAATCTCAACCCTTGAAAATAGGTTATGAAAACCTTTTATATATTTTTAACAGAACTGTTTTATACTTGGTTAAAATATATTTCAAATTTCGTTCACCAAAACCTATATATATCACTGTCTCTGTATAAAAAAAAACTTACTACATTTTAATTCAACAATTTTCTTTTATATAAAAAATATATACCTTACTGGACGAAACCCAGGCTCGAACTCGAGTTCGCCCACTACCACGTCGCACTGTTCAAACCCCAAATCTCGAGCTCGCGACCATCAAACAATGCGCCGCCGTGAACGCCTCCACCCTGGCCTCGTTTTCATCATGACTGTCGCCAACTTCGAGTTCGACATCCACAGCACATCGCGACCCTAACATCGAACGACTATGATAATAAATCGCGACCTTTGACTTCGCCTGCCGCCGTAGCCTCGCAAATCCCCAGCCTCCTATATAGCTCGCGACGCCACACCTGACTTCCCAACGCGCTATCCCCATTCTCGCGTTCGATTTCTGAATCGAACTCCCCTTTCTGAACTAGCGAATTTGAAAAGGGTATGCGGACTCGAACTTGATTTCGAAGAAAACGATTCCGCTATTTTATTTTTATTTTCCTTTCGGTCGTCTGCCATTTTCGTGAATTTGACTTTGAAATGGTTTAAAGGATAGAAGAAAGAAGGCTTGCTAATTTATTTTATTTTTGTTTGAATTGAACTGGAGGTGAAAGAGGGTTTTGATTTGCTCGACCATTGTTTTTCTTTGAATGAGATTTGTCTGCCATTTTTATTTCGTTCGTTTTATTTCTCTTTCGTTTGAAATGTTTTGAACAGATAAAGGAAGAGGGGGGGAACGAGATAATGTTGTTTTGTGCGAGAGGAGACAACTAGGTCGACGGAAATCAGATGCTAGGGTGGCTACTGATTTAACCTTTATATTTTATATTCAAAAATATCTTGTTATATTATATCAACGCGTTTGCTTATCGTACGATCACACAATAACTCTGAAAGCCACGAAAACGAAAATCCGATAATAATAAAATATTACGGATCCAATGGAACTGGTTTCGTCAAATTCCGAGACTGTGCCACAGAACGCTATTTTTTTAAATATCGATTCGAACGATTAAATTTCAAAACTGAACAAAATAGTTTCAATTTCAATTGTGAAAGTTCTATTATCTCCAGAATTATCAATATAAATTTTCCAAGCCTTCAGATTATTTTTAATCTGCTTAAAACTGAAGATTCAAATTTTTACCCAGTTTCAAAAATTAAATTTAATAATTTACTCGCCAAATTCATTCTGATACTTGAACTTAAAATTTAAATTATCATTCGAATATTTAAACTCAATTAAATATTCGCATTTTAAATGTCAAAAATTCAGGGTCGTTACAATTTTTCACGTTCGAAAATCGACATCCGTACTTCACATTGTACTAGAATGCCGCAGATTCGACCGTTCAAATCCGATTCGCCGGAGCTTATAACACAGTAAGTATAACAACACAGCGGAAGAAAGAAAACAATGATATCATATACAATCCAATGAATACAATATCCAGAATGATATACAACAATGATATCAATATGATACAACAATATCAGAGATAAATAATGATACAACGGAAATAACAGAACAGAAGAGATCACTCCAAATGATCTACAAAAGAGAATGACTCCAGCAACTCCAACGTCAAGCTCGAACCACAAGGAGAAGCAAGTACAGTCCTGAACTCCAAGAACTGAACCAGCTCCAGATAATCTACTAAACCTGAATATCTGAGAAAACCCAACTCTAGACTGCCCGTGTGGAAAATTGTGGGCACCCAGAGTTTAGAAAGGGAACAATAAACTCCGGATCAGTCATGGGACTGGTGTGAGCAACAAAAACAGTTTATCTTTAAAACAAGCAACAAAGGCTTTTAAACATTGAAATCCGCAATGCTTTTCGAAAATGAAACTACCATAAGACCTCCCACCACACACACAATGCAAACGCAGAATTGGAGGACATTTCTTCTTATGATAGTCAGAAATGCTTACTACGCAAAATCATTCGATATTATTATCATTAGTGCATAGTGTCGAAAACCATTTCGAAAGTATAATATCAATCTTAGCCAGCATACAACATTTCATCGTATGCCTACTATAGCTACTACGTTCAATAGCAGGTTACCGCCACATTCCATAGCAGGTAATACAACTAAAACCGTACAGGGTTCGTATTGTTTCTTTGGATTTCCAACAAATGATCAGGCTAAGGAACTTCCTTACCAAAATAGAAACGCCTCTGGAAAGACGCCCCGGATCCTAACCAGATCTCTGCAAACAAAAGGCCGACGCTACCTCACGCTGTACAGCTGTAACTAGGTAACTAACACACTGACGCTACCTCACGCTGTACAGCTGTAACTAGGTAACTAACACACGAGTCATGTCATCCCCCGGTCGTTACCGACCTTTATCCGAGGATCCTCAATCATAAAGCAACAGCCACAAAATATAATCAACATAGGTAAAATATTTGGGCTCCATACCATGATATCACCTTTTATCCAGAAGGAAATGACATACCCTAGGGGCGCTACCCCTACAAACCTTTGCCGCAACATTCCTGTTTCGACCATTACCGGGTTGTGAGGCTCGACGAAGTCTCGTCCACAAAGCTACGCTTTTTCACAAAGCAACGCTTTTTCCACAAAGCCATGCTTTTTCACAAAGCACGCTTTGATCAACAAATGATCATCAGCACTTCGTATGCCACATTACCAAATTGGGAATGTATCACTAGTAACCATCAACTACATAACCTCTGAGCTCGTACGTCTCAGAGAAGGGTGTTAAGCTAAGAGAATAAATTCTCTGCCACCAACAGAAATGTATTTGATAGAAACCAGCTTTACATCTCAAAGTGTAACGTTAGACACACATCCATACAAGTCTGTTCCGGGTTCGAACAGAACCGAAGGCACTTCCGAAGAAGCCCTTGCAATCCCGGGTATTCACAATCCCGATCGGATTTCCCATCACTTAGGAAATCTCTATACCAGCGCGACTCAGTGCAGAGACAATCGATAGGTCATCCTATCGTTCTCGCAAATACCCGGTCTTCACCACCGGTCTTCAAATGCCATCCATATACGACGTATCACTATTCGGAATGGGTTATATGACACAAAGGTCCTCTCCCGGCTAAACCGAATAACGAGCGCAATTAAAAATCATATGGATACTGGGGTCTTAGTTAAATCACAGCTTAAAGCCCAAAACTTTTCATTCGAATGGTTAAAACAAATTACCATTTCCAATCTTTTAAATAAAAAGATTCATTTCAAAAACCTTCAATGGTTTAAACAATTTCCACACCTTTAATCTTTTAAACAAAAAGATTCAATTCACAAAGTTTACCCCGTTCACAAAGATTCATTCATAGATTTTCAAATCAATTTCCATTTCAATTTGATTAACTCGTTAAATCTTTAAATCAAGATTTAACTTATAGCTTTCAAAACAATTCCATTTCAAATTGGATTAACTCGTTCGGTCTTTGAATCAAAGACTCATTTCATAGTTTTCAAAACATTTCGATTACTTGAAACCGTTCAACACAAATTGGAAGTTCATTACTTATGTGAAAGCTTTTACTATTTGAAAACAAATAGTTTCATTTCAGAAAAATCCAGTTATATTTGCTCGAGTTAAAGCCCTTGAATTTTATTCACATTCCAAAATCAATACTTTTAAAATAGTTTAATCCTTATATAACGATATAACATCTTTAATCCCTAGTTTCAAATCGTAGAATTCAATTTCAAATCTTGAATTTAAGTTTAAATCAAATTATTTAAACTTTCAAAACTCGATTAAGTTATTCAAAATAACTTTTATCTTTGAAATCTTATTTCAAAAGCTTTTCACTTTGAACCCAAATTTCCAATCTCAAAAATCAATTGAAATTAAAATTTCAATTTCAAAAACATTAAATTTACATCATCTGTGATTTAACCGATTTCCACGTGAAATCCATATTTGTGTGTGTATAAGTGTGGTCCAGGGGTTTCACACACTAGTGCAACATCAATCATCACAGATATATCGATAAGCGGTATAATCGATAACGCTTATTCTCATTCACAGATTCATAGATAAAATAAATTTATCAGTCACAAAGATTCACTATTACAATTCGATGTGGGTTTCGGATAACCAACTAGAATCCGACTCCCTGTCGCATCGAAATTTAAGTGCCGTATTACGGGCCAAGGGGTTGCATATTCATATAACAATATATATACATCACAGATATAACAGCTTAGCACAAAACATAACATAGCATCGCATCACATGACTAATATATCAATCCATCACATAGCATGTAATAAAATATCAAACATCTATAAGTAAGATCAGTTTTAATTACTTACGAAAATTACTAATCCTGGTTAATTATCGTAATTTAATTACAAATTATTTGAAAATCTTTCTTTCAAATTTATTAGTTAACCCTTAATTATTAACTAATCATTCTTAAATCAATGAATCAATTAATCTTTAATTAATCAAAATATTCAAAATTAATTAAAATAGGTGATAAATCCTTAATTACTTTCGTTAAGTAATCGTCCTTTAATGAATCTCATTAATCAATCAATAATCACCTTTTAACAAATAAACCGGCTTAAACTTTGAAGTAGTTCGACAATTTAAATTTAAAAGTTAGATTTAAACTTATTTCAAAATTCTATTTTACCATTTTAAACTTTCAGTTTAAATTCAGAACTCAATATATCTTTACACTTGAAAGTCGTTAAAACCAAATTTAACTTAATAAACTTGATTAAATTTTTTAACTTAAAAGCTGTTTTGCACAAAATTCTCAAACCCGGGCCAATCCCCTAGTTACCCCGAGTCAAACTTCGGTCTTCGCCACACTTCCAACTACTTCGAGTCTGCTCCTTGTTTTTACGCATTCAAACCCGAGGCGTTTGCCTTCTTCCCCAAATCCACAACTACCTCAGATATCATCACCCACGCGTGCACGTGCACGCGAACGCTGGCGAACTTCGATCGAATCGCCACCCACCACCAGTTCGCCGTTAACCCACGCAAGCCTTCCGTACAACCAGATCGAGGAATACAATCGAAATTAAAAATCGAACCCATCGCTCCAAACTCCGGAACCAACCTCGACCATCAATTCGCCTCGCGCCGCCACGGTACTTCACTATCGGTCTCGCAACTTCCCACAGAGCTCCGTCACTCACCCACGAAGCCATCCCCATAGGTGCGATCGCCCAGATCACCGCGATGATGACGCGATTTGCTCGTGAACAATAGCCAACCAAAACGAACCCAAAACCCTAAAACTGTTTCGCGCGGCCACCACGATCAAAAATAAAATCCCAAGGTATTTTTCCCATGATCCTTGTCCCCTCCATGACCTCCATGCTCCACCGCGATCCCCAGTTCGCCGTCATTTGC
The DNA here is from genome assembly GCA_030737815.1 of Allium fistulosum. Lineage (NCBI taxonomy): Eukaryota > Viridiplantae > Streptophyta > Magnoliopsida > Asparagales > Amaryllidaceae > Allium > Allium fistulosum. The sequence continues at coordinate 661,434,223 of CM060902.1, forward strand.
CCCAGTTGGCCAATTTGTCCAAAACAGCCAAACCCAGGATTCACCCTAATTACTAAACTAAAAATCATGCTACAACCGTCAAAATTCACGGTTTTGCATCACGGATCCTATCATATAATTCAAACTTAAAATTGCTTTGATTTATTTTTGTCCCAAATTAAAGATTCACTGCAAATTTTTAAAATCCTGAACACAAGATTCATTTTATATACCTATAATTATTTTTAGATGAAAGATTACATGATTTCCAATATCTTTTATTTACAAATCATAAGCAAATTCGAATTCAATGTTTAGTTATTGAATTTTATTATAAAATTTTAGACCTGAGATCAACAGACAGAGTACATGTTTAAACTACCCAGGCATTCAAATATACTTAATTCAAACATGCTTCCAATTTTAATTCAAATCAGATAATATCAAGTTATTCGTTCACGAGAACAAGATGAAACCAGGATTTAACTGCTTTTAAAATTCATTTCAAAATGAAGTTACTCACAGTGTTATTGAAGAAAGAACAGAGCCTTCCTTGAACATGCTTAAAAGTTGTAAAGTTGAAATCTTTCACTTTGATCTCTGGTTTTGCATTTGAATTTGTGTTGTTGTTGTTTTCAGCTGAAGCTTTATTTTAAGTAAAAAATGGTTTTACTTCATTCATTTTTCGAGGCTAGATATGCTGGGCAAAAGAAAGATGAAATATCTTTGTACAAAGAGGTTAAGTATAGACATAAAGTACTTAGCATTAAATGCTTTCATAGCTCAAAGTATTTTGGTCAATTCGAAATCATACAAAATGTTCTCATCAGCCAACAAAGAAGAAAATTTTCACTGTAAATTGTACAAAAATATTACCCTATTGTACAAATAAAATAATGATAGCCTGTAAACTTCTTCTATATGTCAACTTCTTCATTCCAGTTCGTTCCATTTTAAACTGTGAAAAGAAGTAAAAAACTAAAGTATACCATCATCAAAACTCAAACAAAATATAACTTAAAACAACTATTTAATTTATACAAATCAGAGATCAACAAAAGGAAAAGAAAGATTTCAACTTGCAAATGTTCAAGTCTGGTTCTTCATCAACTCTGTTCTTCTTCTCTGGAAAACAATGTGAGCAACTCCTATTTTTAGAGCTTACCCTGTTTTGATTTCTTGTTGCTAGTGAGTAAAAATCAAATCTTGAAGTTTCCAGTTTAAAGTTTAATATAAAATAGTACAGGGGATTCATTGATCATATTTGTTTTGCATATGCTTTAGCTTGAGTACACTTCTGTGTTCTATATATCTTTGTTTATAGTTGCAAAGTGAATATCCTTTTTATCTCCAAACGAGCGAAGCAATCTCAGAAACGATTCGAAGAAAAAAATCGAGTTCGTTCGACAATCAAGAGGGGTCGCTCGCAAAGGGAATTAGGGTTCGCGTACAACATTTTGGGGTTTGGGGATTCGATCGTGAGTCATTCGAAGTTTTGAAGAGGCATAGTCGCGATCTCGGTCTGGCAGGATAGGGTTTCTCCGATTGACTGGGTGTTCGAAGGAAGTAGGGGCGAAGCAGATTTTGCTAGGATTCACACGCGCGCGACTTTGAAAAGGGGGGCCGCGTTGTTGGCTTCGCGAGTTCGAGCAATGCGGCAGGTCGCAAGTATCGAGGAGGGTTTCTCGTCCGTGACGAGATGCACGTGATTCTGGGTGGACTCAGTCAGTGCCCTGGTGAGTCGAGAGGGGGAAATTGAAGTCGCGATGGACTTGAGCTTACATGCAAGCAATTCGACTGCGAGTTCGACTGAGGCAAATGTCGTGACTCGCGTTCGAGTGATTGAGGGTTTGGCAATGTCAGGGCTTCTCTGGAGAAGTCGAGAATCTGGGATTGGTCGCGATCTTCGGCGGCACTGCATATGGTCGAGATCGATTTAGGCTAATTGCGGAGGTATATTTTCAAATTTATTTCAAGTTTAAATCTAATATATATATATATAAAAGTTTTAAATAGTAGAGAATTACTACTGTTTGTATATAGCAAAGAGGAAAAAAAATGAAAATGAAAATGAAAATTTGATGTTAAGCAGTTTTAATTTTATTGTTAAGTCAATAGTAATTTGATTTAAACATATGTAGATAAATGGTGAAATAGCAAAAAATAAATTTACCATACATATGAACAAATACAGGTTTGGAAAGTTAGACAGTAGAGTCTATAGATTTATCTTTGAATTGATTCAGTATTTACCTGTTAGAAAATAAATTTTTGTGGAGTCTAAAAAGGGAAAGTTAAATAGATTATTAAAGAAAAGAAAATTGGTTTAAGTAAAATGATCAGCTAATTAAGTTATTAAACAGCAATTAAGTGTTCGATCAATTTAAATAGCAATAAATCTTGAATATTTATACAAGGTCTAATGCAATGAAGGAAAACACTCGGGAATGAAAATGGATTGCAAATAAAAAAGGGCAAAGGTGAGATCTTCTCACTCAAATTGAAAAGTGGATTTTATTTTTGCAGTTATTGATTTGATTGACTGTTTGGTTGTGATATTAGATATAGTAGGATATATCTATATATATATAGCAATATATACATATTGGCATATGTATATATTGGGTTGATTGATTTCCCGCCTCGTATAGCGGATGAGACCCTATTGCGCCGTTAGTAAGCGGATGATATTTTTATAAAACCCATATACCGCGATATTCCACCTCGAAGTGGAATTGGTATTGTGCTAACATCTGTGGATCAGGGAAATAGGTTGGAGGGATCCAACAGGATTCCTCAAAACATTTGAATTGATTTCATATGTTGTTTGATTGATTATTTATAATATGTGTATGATTATATCTGTGATTGAATTTGTTGAAGGCTATAATTTAGCCGAATGTATTTTTGGTATCGTTGGATACCAGAAATAAATGAAATTGGATTTCTGAAATTTGAATTGAATTTTTGATGGTTTGGGAAAATAAAAGGATTTATTTTAAAGGTGAGCGAATTATATGATCTCCTGTTCTCTCTAGCCTCGAAAGGTGAGCAATCACTCACGATTAATGTTCTTATATTTATTAAATTTGATTTCAATTGAAACGACAATTGAAATATGCTGCTGTTAGTTATTTATATTGCTATATCTATGACATCATCTGTATCTGTTCACTGTGACACCTGACATCATTATCTGTTATTTATATTGATATATATATATGCCATCATCTGTATCTGTTCACTTGTGACATCTGACACCCTTATCTGTTATTTATACTGATGATATATGCATGTTACCATTGTTATATTATTATCATATCTGTTATCACTCTGCAAGTTCCCTGTAAGTATAGAATCACTATGGGTTGAAATGATACATACCCGAACGGACTTTAGAATAGGAGAAAATCGTTATGGGTTGAAATGATAAACCCAAGCGATTTTCAAATTAAATTGAATTTGGGATTTCGGGTTGAAAAGATATATACCCGAATATATTTTAAATTGCGGATCGAAATGATAAATATCCGTATCACTTGACCATAGGATAGAAAATTATATACAGACACCGTTTGGTCTATATATAAATGTTTTGAAAAACATTTCTACGGTTTTGAAAGAAATATATGGTTTTAATAAATAATGATTTTAAAGATTTATTAAAGTTGATTTAATAAAGTTGATTTGAATCAATATGAAATATGTTCAAGTATATATGTAAAATTAATATTTTTTAATATAGAATTTATAATGTTCCAGGTTGAAAGATAAATTTGAATTGATTTGGAATTCTTAATTATTTAAGAATTATACTTAAATAAATTGATTTGAAATCTATTAAATTTGAAATTTTAAGATATGTTTTATAACTTGAATTAATTAAGAAGTGGCTTAAATAAATATTTCAAACTTATATAAATTTAAATGGGATATTTTGTCTATATAAATTTGTAAATTGAAGTTGTATTTTGATGTATTGAAATGATTAAAGAAATATTTCAGAAACTAAATGTAATGAAGTTAAATTGGGACATAGATTGAATTATCGAATTTAGTTTTGAAATGTCGAATATTTAAACTTGAAATATATTGAAATTGGAATGGTTTATTTATGTTTCAAATAGGCATTTGAAATCGATAATTTGAAGGGTTTATTGAGAAACTAAATTGAATTGAAATTTGTGATTTGAGATTTAATTAAAATTTTAATTTTGGAATTCGAGTTTATGTGAATTGATTTATGAAATTTGAGGAAGCTATTTTTATATAAAGTATTTAAACTATACCTAAAACTATTTATATTTTACTTTATAAATTTTAATATAAATTATTTTAATATAAATCATTTTCAATATAAATTATTTTATTTTAAATTATAACTATTTTATATAAACTATTTTATTTTATAAGCTATTTTTCTATATATACAAATTTTAATATCTAAACTTTTAAGAGGAAAGTGTTAGGATTTCAAAGTGTTATGAATTTCAAGGTTTTGATTTCCAAAGTGTTTTGATTTAAAAGACTTACGATTTCGAAAGCGATGTAACTTTGGAAAGTGATATGATTTTGGAAATGGATTTATTTGAAGTGGAAGTGGTATCGTATTGACATGGTTTTGAAATGGCAGTGATATGTCGGTTTTGAAATATAACTATTTTGAAAATTTATTAAACGACCATCGGTGTAATAATACGTAGTTATTAAAGAGACCGGGATCGGATATGGACATACTCTCTGTCGATACCGAAACCACTTTAATAACTAATATACGCGGAGTGTTGATCCAGAACGAAGTGGATGGTTTGGTGAACGCGTTGACTGAAGAAAGAGAACGATTTTGGATGACCCCTGACATGACTAAAACAGGAGCCGCGCCGGGCCATTGAGGATCGCCATCTCTAGCGGACACACTTCTTCGATACCTTATCTATTACTTATGTGATTCGATTCGGGTGCACCCCTTGATTTGGGAGTGTTGTTTCGCGGTGTTGGGGAAGTAGCTGCTATGCCCAACATCAGTCCGGATCAGGCAACTACTAGTATCCTAGTTGGTATCGCCTCATGTACCTTGTCATACTGATTATCCTATTCGCGACCACTACGATTTTGGTTTGTACCTTTAGTATATGGATTGCCCTCTGGTGAATTCCGGTTTTGGGGAAACTACGGTCTTGTATATGCTCTTGGGAATAAAAATGTGTTAAGGGTGGAATGGGCCATGACTTAACGCTATTTTTATCTCGTACTTTACTGATTAGACATTATCTACTTAGCGTACACTACTACATAGTAGATAGTTTAACGGATCCTTAAGGGATGGTTATCCCAAACATCCTTTGAGTTATTTGTATTTCAGTCGTTATTTCACTTGAGTTGGATTTATTGATATAAGAATGTTAATCCTGACTCGAGTGTTTTGTGTTTTCCTTACGCTCGGGTCAGACTGAGTGATACAGTATTTGAGACTCACCTTTGGAGTTGGAGCTTCGCTTGGAGATCCAGCTATCTATCCAGCTTTCAGTTATTCAGTTGATTCCAGTGATGTATTCAGATTTTGTATTTGACTATTGTGTTGAGATATCTATTGTATTCGAGACTTCTGTTGTATCTTGTTTAACTCTGTTATATATATATATAGTAGCTTCATGAACTACTATTCTTTTGTTTCCGCTGCACTATTGTTATATTACTCTGTGTCTATGATCTGTTATTATTTTATTTACTGTATATGCTGAGTTTTGCCAAATTTAAATTAACAATCTATTATTTTGAATTATTCAAGTCCGACATGTGTGGATTATTGTCGATTTGAATGGTCCAAAATAGTGGGTCGTTACAATACCTTTCGAATTGGTTAAAGGCCACTTTTCTTTATAGCCTTATAACAATGAGTTTGAAAGGAAGGCTTTCGTTTTATTAATATTGAAGCCTCCTTCACAATGCTTTCGAAAGGCCGCTTTTATCAATGGTTTCGAAGGCGATGGTTTTGAAAGGTTGGATTCGAAGCTATCCTTTTCCCCAATTATTTTACTTAAAATCGATGCTTTTGAAAGGGATACTTTTGCTTTTGTTCTCTTTCATCCAGTAGTTATATTTAATGTTAAACCCAATGATTTCGAAAGAGATAATTTCAAATGATTTCGAAGCTATGCTTCCCTAAATTCTTACTTGAACTAAATGCTTTTCGAAAGGTATGTTTATGTGTTTCGAAAGGTATATCTTTAAGTGTTTCGAAAGGAAGGTTTCAATGCTTTCGAAAGGTATGTTTCAAGTTTTTGAAAGATGTGTTGAATGGTTTCGAAAGAGAGCATCTAAGTATTTGAGTAATGGTACAAAGGATATAGTCGAAAGCCTTAGTTTTCAAATTTGAGAACCCAATCCCATTTTTAAAGTAAATACATGCCAATATGAAAGAATTTTAGGAATAACATTTAACTTTATTTTTAAAGGAATTTTTCCTTAATAAAGATAGTGGGTTAAGGGTATTAACCACATTTCATTAGAAAAAAATGATCACAAGGAATTAAATCATGGATGTTTATATTGTTATGTTTTGATCAGTTATCATGTATGCTTCTGTAAACATATTCACTTCATAATTAACCCATAATTGCATTTTGGGGTGTTAAGGGCAGAATAACCAGCTAGGTTGACCCAGTAGTGAATATACATTAAGTTAACTCCTATGTGAGTAGAATTGCATCCAAGAGGTCAGACAGACCATAATATAGGATGCCCAAAGACTAAACAAAGTATTATTGGTTTAGGCAGGTTCTTAGTAAGCCCAAGAAAACTATGTATGGGAATTGTTATTGGCAGGGGCCAATAGGTTCTTAGTGATCCCATGAAAACTATGCCCAGAACAAGTTGTTGATAGAGTTTAATAGGTTCATAGTCAGCCCGTGAAAACTATGACATGAGAGATGTTATTGGTAGAAACCAATAGGTTCATAGTGATCCTATGAAATCTATGATTGGAAAATATTGTTGGTAGAAACCAATAGGTTCATAGTGACATCATGAAAACTATGAAATTGGATAGGAAATCCATAAATAATTAACAGTTTATTAGTCAGCCCATGAAAACTAATAGGTTAATAGTGATCATAGAAACTATAACTTGCGATAGATAGTCAGGTAAATGGGGATGAAAAATCCATAGCATATTGCATGTTTTAATATCATGAAGATACATTTTATTATGTTGTGTCTTAACCATTGTGGATGCAGGTGCACAATATATGGTTATTATAAATTGGGTTAAGATACTAGCGAGGGGAAAACCTGTTCCGCTAAGCAGTGGTATCACTAGATATATATGTGGTTCAAGATGGTAGGTTACTATTCACACCAGACTTTTTGTTTAACTCGAAGTTTATGTTTTCCCCTTAAACTGTCGGGTGCTCAATTGATTTTGAGTAGTTTGAGAGTTAAGGTTTTCAGGTTCTCCTTTAGACGAATAAGCTTCCAGAGATGTGCGGGAGGCAAGCTAGCTATTAGGAGTTCTTTCTGTTTGTGTGACGACCCAACTTTCCACTACCGGAAAATCACGCCGTTTTTAAGAAAGAAAGGGGTGAGAAATAGAAAAGATAAAGAAGAAGAAGAAACAACATCAGAATATCAACAGCGGAACGAATAAAATATAATATATCACATAAGAGAATACATAATATCATATACATCAGAGTCACACAGATAATACATCACATACTAGACAGTTATAAACATCTGTCTAGTTAATACAACTCGATACAACACAATACAGAGATACCAACACAGCGGAACACTATACATATCTATAACGCTGAAGCCTCCTGCTCCATTGCTCCTCCACAATTCGTCAAAGCTAACCTGAATCCCTTGGCTACCCGTAAAAATTTGGGTACCCGAGAGTTTAAGAAAAAAAACAGGAAATAAACTCCGGGTCAGACATGGGTCTGGTATGAGTAACAGGTTAAAGTTGCTTAACTTTGAAAATCCTTTGAAAACAAAAGGTATCACGTAAGACATCCCACACATAAACATGGAAATGTTTTTACCTTACGCTAACCAAAACATTTGATAGGAAATTCAGTTATATTATAATAGGTCTAGGGTTTTCAAGTAAATAGAAAATAGCTGAAATTGTTACATGATTAAATTCCAGCATACTAGCCACAACGTGGGTAATACAATCAAAACCGTAGGGTCTCGTAGGGAAAATGGGTTTCCAACAATGGCAGGGCTACTGGGGTACCGCCCGTCACAGTACCTGGCCTAGATCAGCGTACCAAGGAGTACGCCCGCTCCCCTGCAACACAAGGCCGGAACCATTCCTTACTGAACAGTTCCGAACGAAACAACCCCAGCAGTCGGAGCTCTACAACTGCCCACACAGCCGAATAAAAAGGGACATCTAGACAGGGGTATATCTCGCTCTCAAGTGGGTGCTACCCACGAAGCCTTGCTGCACCTCCCCTGTTTTAGCCATTCTCGGTTGATGAGGCTTGAGGTCACGATTACCTTATCAGAATTCATCACTTAGAATGCTCATCGTCCGCCTGACGATGTGCTGAAAGCATTCAATCCATACAAGTTCGTTCCGGGTTCGAACGAAACCGAAGGCATTATCTCGTTACACTCATTTTGGAATCACCCTCAGAGTTAACGACAATAACCCTTGCACTCTGAATCTTCATCTTCACTTGAGATTCACGACCTATCGTTATTTTGGATCGATGTGGTATTCGGGTCTCCAGACCTAGAATCCCGGTATACGGAAACCCGATCCCGGTCTCATCGAAATCCAAACCGTGTCTTTTAAGGCCAAGTTGTTTTAAAGTTAAAACAATTCATTTTAATTATCTATATACACACAGATAGATAGTTCACAATATCACAGATAGATAATCTACAATATCACAAATAGATAATCTACAATATCATCATAAATAGACAATTCATATCACACAGCATTAATTATCTCCTATCAGAGAATTCAAACCATTCAAGGAAATCAATATCATCCATCAATACATAAGCAATGATTCATAAACACATCATTTATAATTAATTTAAAATGAATTAAATTAATTACCTTATCTCTAATTAATTTAAAGTAAATTAAATTAATTACTTCATTCTATAAATCCTGCTTACTTAACCATTAATTAACTACAAATCAATTAATTAATCATTCTCTAGATTTCCATCTTAATTAATCATCCTGGATTAATTATCCTTTAATTATATTCAAGTAGTTATCTTCCAATTAATTTCACAAATTAATTATCTTTAACCAAAAACAGTAATTAACCTTTAATTACTCTATTTATTAATTAACCATAATTAATTACATTTATCCTTTATTTAATTACAATTAATTAATTACTCAAAATCACTTATTATTGATTAATTAGTTTTAATGAATCAATTCTTAATTACATCATTAATTATATAAATTAATGATCCCTAATTACATTCTTGAGTTAATTATTCCATTTAAAATTAATTACATTAAGTAATTAATCTTTGCTAAACCACATTTATTAATCAGTCTTGATTAATCCCATTCAGTAATTAACTACTCTTAATTACTTCACTTAATAAATTAATTACTCCTTTAATTAATTATCTCAATTAATCCCTTGATTAATTACACAAATTACTATCATTATTAAATCATCTTCAATTAATTACATACAGTAATTACCATTTATTACTTTACTTCATTAATTACATTAAGTAATTGCTTATCAAATTCCAAAGCGATTAAATTAATTAACTTAATTAATTAACTTCAATATATCACATTAAACCCAATTTATTACATTAAGTAATTAATTTCTTAATTACTTTCATTAAGTAATTTTACTAAATCAATTTTTACAAATGATTATCTTAAATTAATTGTTTAAAAATCTCAAGTTAATAATCCTCATTAACTATCAATAATTCTTTAATTTCTTCCATTTAAGTAATTAAACTTAGATAAATCATTTTTGATTACAAGTCAATTTATCTTTAATAACCCATTAATTAACCGGTAATTATTAATTTAAGTTCTAAGTGTAACTTAATTAACTTTTAATTACTTGATTAATTAATTCTAATCATTAATTAACATCCAATCTTTATCCATTTAATCATACTATTAATTTAATTTAAGATAAAACTTTACTCTTACTTATAAATTGAATTATCTTTAACAAAACATTTTTAACTCAATTTTACCTTTAAACCACTCTTTTTAAATTTCATTTTTAAATTCAAATTATTTAAAATGCACTTAACATTTAAAAATTGTTAAAGAATTAAATTTATAACTTAATTCAAATTTAAAACTAGGATACAAAATTCAGTTTTGGATTCCTATTTTTAAATTTAGTTAAACTTGTTTAAACTTACATTCAAAATTTAAAATTGAATTTAAATTTTGAAACTGTCAGGTTATAGAAGCCTGTAAACAAATATTATCCCGAGACAACCCCTGATACACTTCGAGCAAAAACTCAACCCAACCCGAAGCAAGTCTCGAGCAACCCTTCATCCCCAAAACAAACAGCTGATACTCCAATAACCTCGTGCACCTGCACCACCGCCGCCCTCACTTCCGATCACTCGCGACCCTTTGCGCAAATCGGCGATCATCATTCAACCCAAATCCGACCATCCAATTGATAGCAGAAACCAAAAATAAAAATCGAGCACCGAGCTCGAAACTGGGAAAGATGTCGAACTGGAATCTGCCGCAAAACTCTAAATTCCGATCATCAACAAACCTACGCCTCCGGCCACGAACTTTCCCACGCCACTCCATCCATCATCCACTTAAATCTGGAACAATTCGATCAAACATAGGAGTTGCGGTGATTAAATTTCCAGATGAACAACAAAACTAGGGTTATAATCTTTAATTCAAACTTCCCCAAAATGTCAGAGTCGAGAAAAAAAAACGTGCACGTGCACGTGTACGTCGCCAGCGATCATCTCCAACTGTCCCCACGTCGTCGATCAAGTCAACGTTCCTACCCACATCCATTTCCGATCATCCAACTTCAACAAAATCTCGAAATTCAAAATCGAGCCTACTACCCTAAAAACTGGAACAAAACATCACCTGGAATCGCCTTCGTTCTCGAGCCTCCAATCATCTGAGATCGTATAACTCCGGCGAAGTCTTCATCTTCGTCCCTGCTAGCATCCCATCGAGTTTGGTTGAACTCGATCAACCGAGCAGGCGAAACGATCCAAAGCAACAGACACAACAAAAACTAGGGCTCCAGACTTCCTCGTTCAACCAGCGTCGCCACACAGCTCTGATCAACTTCCTACCAATTTTCTAGCGACCCCAGATCACTCCTCTACCAGCAGGAACGACCATGGATCTTCCGATCAACTTGATCGCCAGAGGCGACTCAAAACACCCAAACTGATCAAACTCAAACTACATGTTCGAACCCAATCTAAAATCTATGGTTTTACTTCCAAAAATCTTGATTTTAATTAATGTTTCAGATCACATACCTGAAAAATGATTTAGAATGTTTTAATTTTAACATAATTTAAATTTTTCCTGTTCAATTTAGTTTCCAGATATATTTTGAGTTTATTTTAACTTGAATAAAATTTTAAAACTAAGTCTATGGTTAAACAAACAGTTTTTATTTATAACTTAAATCCTAACCAAGACAAGGTCAAGAGATTAAGGATTTTTAAACAAAACTTGTGTCTGGAAACTCAATCAGAGTGATATCAGATGGAAACAAACATGCACAACATCCAGATATCCATATATATATGTACAGAAATATATATACACAAAACATTCTCATTCCAGATCTTTAATCATGCAACTAGATTTATGAATTTAAACTTTTAAAAATGATGTTACTCACCAGTTCTCTGGAATGAAGAACAGAGCACCAGAACCAAGTTTGAAACAGCCTTAAACCTTAAAGCTTGAGTGCTTAACTGGAATATGCTTTGATAACTTCTCGGGTTTGCAAAGAACAGGTTTAAAATGCATGCAGGTTTAAATTGTTTTGATTTGAAAAGAGTGACAGATTTAGGTAAATGGTTTGATTCTAGAATTGAATAACAGGTTGAAGAATTTAGTTTTCTGGTTTGAAGAGAGGTTGATCACTGATTGGAATGAGTTTGTAAAAATGGAAGTGCTCACTTATTTTTTCTTCTGGTTTGCTTATTTTTGATAAACGAAATGAACTGGAAGATATGATATATGGATAAGTGTTTACAAGATTGTTTATCTGTTTGTACAAAATTTTATTAATTATGGTCAGAGATTTTTATTTCTTAAGGAGGCTGATATATACATATTGTGGCTAGCATTTATTACTATTGTACCATCTACATAGTTATCCAACCTATACATATTTTAAAAGTATTTTTACTGTCTTATTTCCCAAGCCTGCATGCTTTCTATATTTATTTGAACATACTTGAACACACTTGTTTTCTTTTGTTCTTTTTTTTTCTATCTTTGCCAGAGATTTGTAAACACGGCAATGATTTTTAAACATCTCTAGTTGACTTAAGTTTATGCTGAGATGATGTCCTTTCAGTCTTGGTTCCTTATCTTGTTTACAGGCTTGCTACTATTTGATTTTTCCTTTTCAATACTTTTCTTATGTATAGATACATAGATATTCCTTTAAACTTTGTTTATTTTTTACCTTGCATACTATGTACAGGTTACATGCATACACATTTTTACTTTGTTAATTCTTGTCTTGCATCCTACCTTACATTCATATCCTTTTGTTTAAGTCATGTTATAAATTTTAAATTAAGTATTTATCATAGTTTCTTATGTTTATACATTTATACTTATGTTTATAACCATATAATTGATTTATACTTTTATTTCGATAATTTTAAGATTTATTTAGTCTTGTATATTCCTATATATATATTTATTTTATTTTATCTATTTTGTAAGTACATTTTTATTTATTAATAGTATTTTTTTTTAAAATAACACATTTATTAATTTGAACTGATTTATAAAAGAAATTATCTGCTTTACTATAAACTACTTATTTTATAAGATATATACTAAAGTATCATTTGACAAATTTGTATTTAAACTTAAATATATTTTAAATCATATTTTTATCAAGCTATATAAAGAAAAATAGAAAAAATCTTTTTGTTAATAAATTTAAATCTAAACTAAAGCTAGAATAAGTTTTCAAACTATTAAACTTTTATCTTAAGTATTTAAACCCATATAGTTGTTTATTAAATAGCTTTAAAAGTTAAATATTAAATAAATCCTAATTTCCAAATCACTAAAATGTATATTAGAATTTGAAACATAAATTTATTAGTTAAATTTAAAACGAAGCTCTCCTATCTACAATATATACAAATATATATTCATTATAAATAGAGAACAATTTATTAGCTTTTAAAAGATCAATTCAAAATTTAAATGTTTATTAAAAGAAGAATTATTAAATCAATTCATATTTAATTTACATATATTATCAAATCAATTTAATTTTAAATGTAGATTATTAAATTGATATTGTCAGAAATTCCGGGATGTCACATTCCTCCCCTCTTAAAAGAATTTCGTCCCCGAAATTTAAAACAAAGGTAATTTAATAATCTTATTAAAGATTTAATTTTAAAAACACAAGCATATATTAATTATATGCTAACAACCATAGCAACCAACACATCCAATCAAACAAACAATCAAAACTAACTATCCAGACAAAAATACTGGATAGAATCCTGCCGAGTTTCCCCAAGTATAAATACCGGATTACTCGCTCTATATAATCCAAACAATCAATAATACTAAGCTACAGAGCTACCACTCATCTAGATCTACACAACTAGACAGGATATCAGACTA